>CM074722.1:384158112-385506862 GCA_037306005.1 Rhinophrynus dorsalis
AATATAGGACAGTGAGAGAAGAGGAGGTAGGCTTCTGTGAGAAAGACCCTGAAGAGGACTCCCACACACAGACAGATGAGACCAAGAGAGCTCCCTTTCTCTGTGTGGGAAATCTGTATTCCATATGGACTAAGAAAAGGATTTAAAAAGGTAAGACTAAAATCCTATTTTCTCTTTCTTCCAGTATTCAATATAGGTACCATGGTGATATACCAACAGTAGGCTGCCAGTGGTGGGAAGTAGGAGAAAGGACCCAAACGCCTGTCATGATACAGAGTTCCCTAGGACTATCTAGAACTAGGAAGAGGCCCAGACCGAAGTGTCAGAGACTGAAATATAAGCACAGCAAACAACAAGAGCATAGCAGGCTCAAGAACAGGAGCCAAACAGGCTCAAACAGTTGACAGGAAAAAAAATGTCCCTAGACAGGCAGTAGGAACATGCACACGATAGTGCTTAGCAAAGGTGCACATGGAGGATTAAGTCACAGCCTTGCCCAACTGCTCAGCCAAGGCCTGATTCTTATAGGCCAAGAGGCCCCAACAGACCTGGTGGAATGTGCTGTAACATAGAAGGGAACGGGTTTCTTCCTAAGTACATATGCCCTACAAATGGTAGACTTTCTCCAAGAGGCAATGGTGACCTTGGAAGCACCCGGACTTGCCCAAGGACACTGAGGAATGACAAACAAGGCATCAGTCTTCCGAGAAGACTCTCTATGGTGCACATAGAATTTAAGACTGTGCACCACATCCAACAAGTGAAGATTCCTCTCAGGTCAGGAAAAAATGAAGACAAAACAATCTCCTGATGTGGAACTCAAGCCACCTTAGGAAGGAATTCCTGAGAGGGTGAACACTACTGGATCTGTAAATAACAAATATATTCCGGCGCTACCATCAGAAAGATAGATAGATCACACTAAAATAAACACCTCTCCTGTTGGAATAATATCCCTTTAATAAACAGAGCTATATATATTCCACAATTTCAACAGCATTGAAATCCAACAATTTTACATGTATTGTATTAATATAAATTCGATGATCATAAAAACTACACAGGAATTGTAAATTCTAAAAATGTTATAATTTAATATTACTCCATCCAATCTCTTAGAAGTGATAGTGGAGTAAATTTATCCAATGTATACTTGCCACTAATAACAATCACTTAACCAGTAAAACTCCCCACATCTATCTATAATTGACAAGACCCGTCTATCAAATATACATACGGTTAATTCTTATCCTCATATAATAGTCACCCTGGATAGAACACTATATTCAGCATATATTGGTGTCCAACGTCCAGCAGACCTCAAAAGGTAAAATTGGCAAGGGTCTCCGTCCCAATCCTAACCCCTCTTGCAAACGTTCTGTTGTAACAACTTCTGGATATCGTCTCAGTGATGAGTCTGAACTGGAATTAACCCCTCACTTCAATCACCTCAGGTCGGATACAATGCAGCACAACCAAGCTATACTGATTCCAGTTCTCCCGGGCGACAATATATGTGGACCACACTATAACGGATCACAACATTGCCTTTTTAATGTGTATACTTCAACCTATTAAGAAGGAAATACAATCCGTCTAGCAAGGAGATGCACCTGAAGCCAAAAAAAATAAATCCCACCCCGTCTCTCTTCCTCAAAACTAAAAAAAAAGAGTGATCATAAAAAATAAAATATGAAATATTAAAAAAAATAAATAAAAATATATACCCAAAAAATCAAAAATAAAAAATTCCACAATGTGAGTGAAAAATGTACCAATAAGTTTCCAAAAAGTCTCTTCTACTCTTTAAACGTTGAATTCAACTTAATTGCCTCCAGCTTGTATGGTGTGTGTTGTAACCCAATATCATACATGCAGACTAACGATCTTCTTTTACATGCTCTGCTACAACAATCTTTGTCACGGTACAAGTTGCTACTAACATTTATGGATATAACATCAATCTCAAGTACAGTTACAATGTTTTTATCGCAATACCGTGTATCACTAGTACTTGTTGATATAACACCATTCACAGGTACGGTTATAATCTTATCGCATTTATCAGGAACTATAACACCACCGTTTCAATCATTATTCATATCTTCTACCTCCTTGGTTCATAAACATTATCCTATCTGGTATTAAACCGGTAACTCACGGTTTCATTGTATATTAGGATCGCTTATTTTGGTTCACTCTGAACCTCACAGTTTTCTTCAGCGTCCGTTTGTTCTCTGATTTCCAACCTGGATGGTGTTTTATCAGGCCTAGATCCAATAGACCACTGATATCCACAGTTTCAATCTTGAACTCCGTGTCACACAACACCACACCTTTAACAACGGACTTCCAACGTGTTTCGGGATCACCTAATCCCTTCCTCAGGGAAATGTATTTCTCTTTTGCATAAAACTCCAGTGTATTTCTCTTCTTATATAAGTATCCTCAAACTAACTAAACCCAAAAGACCTCCCCCTTAAAAGGCAATGTTACCAAAATATTTAAAGGCAGTGTTGCGCTAATCCCTTAATGCTTAATAATTAAAGGCAATGTTGTCCTAATCCATTAAATGAAATATAGTCTCCATAAAATATACCTATATCTACACACAGCAGAAGAATCTCCCTATATTAACACCGAACTGAAATATATATCAGAACCCGACTGTAACCAAAGGAGTCCCACCAACACTAACCATTTTTAGATCACAATAAAAATGATTACAAAGGAGGGAGTCAGAGTACCACACCAAATATTATAAAAAAAACAAAAATGTCAACCTCCGCATTAAATCCTAACGGTTGCAGGGTATTCAAATTATATATCCACTCAGATTCCCTCCTTGACACCATATACACATGATTACCTCCCCTCCAACTTTTTTTTTTTTAAACTATATCTATACCGCAAAACTCAATATTCTCTATATTACATATATTATTATCCACAAAATGTGCTTACAAACTATGCTTATTAAATTGTCTTTTAATGTCATAAAGATGTTCTCTTATTCTCTTTTAATTTTCTCTTTGTTCTTCCAATATATTGTTTTTTGCATTCACACTGGATAAGATAAATTACGTTCTTTGTATTGCATGTAATCATATTCTTAATATCAAAAGATTCTCCTGTAGCTTTTGAAATAAATTTCTTTACACTTTTATTATTTCTACATGTCTTACAGTTTAAACACTCTCCACATTTATAAAACCCTTTGTGTGTTTGTAATCTTTTTTTAATTCCTTATTATTTCTCACACTTGGGGCTATTTTTATGCCCAAATTAGGGGCTTTAGAAAACAATATATTAAGTCTTACTGGAAGTATATCAGACAATATCCTATCATTCTTCAAAATATCCCAATGTCTTAATTATATTTTTGAATTGTTTGTATCCTGAAGTAAATGGTATTATGATTGGAATCTTCTCATCTTTTCCCATCTTTTTGACCTTCTCCTTTAACAGGTCTGTTCTACTTAATTTACCTACTTTTTCAATATCTTTATTTAACTTTTCCTCTCTATATTTTTTATCTGTAAAACTTTTATTTAACATACCTGTTTGTTGCTGAAATACTTCTTCATCCAAACAATTCCTCTTTATACGCATAAATTCTCCCCTAGGTAGATTATTAATCCATGATGGAAAATGACAACTATCTGTGTCAATATAACTGTTACAATCAACCAATTTAAAGTGAATTTTAGTCTTAATCACATTTTCTATATAAATATTTAGGTCCAAGAAATTAACTTGATCCCCATCAAAAGATGTAGTGAATTTCAAATTATAATCATTACTATTAATATATTGTAAAAATTGTGAAAGTGTTTCAAAAGTGCCCCCCCAAATAAAAAATACATAATCTATATACCTATGCCAGAGTACCAGGTCCGCACCAACGGGTTGTTATGGAAAATATGATGTTCTTCCCAATATGCCATATACAAATTCGCATAACTTGGTGCGAACCTGGTACCCATGGATGATCCTAATAATTGTAAAGAAATTTGACTATCAAACCAAAAATAATTATGTGTCAAGATAAACAAAATTAAGGTGCAAATAAACTCAATATGTGAAGGTGCCAAACTATTCCACTTTTTTAAAAAATCTCGTGGCTTCAATAACCCTTTGGTGTTCAATTATAGTATATAAAGTAGTAACGTCCGATGTTCACGGCAGCAACCATCTAAAAAAGGAACAACTCCATACCCATATAGCCCCGCCATTTGTGTGTTATAACATTGTTGATTGTATCTGCTATTTTTTTGGAAGGCAGCAATATGGAGGACAGCGTTGTGATGGATGAAATTGAAGTAGATACTATTACTTCAATGAGAAATAAAAGAAATACAGAAACAGCAATTTTTCTGTGAATCTAAGGTAGTGGATAAAGCTGGAGACAAACTGGGTAAAGATTTAGACTCAGGATTTAGAGAGTTGGAAAAAGCATTGGCTAAAGAAATGAGATCCTTTTGGGACCATACAGTATTGGAAAAATATCTTGAAAAGGATATGGTCCCAAAGGGACTTAAAGTTCATTTATTACCAGCCAATGACTTGAAAGATGAAGGATTTGTAAAAAGTTGGAATTTAATTTACAAAGAATGTTCTTTAAGTCTCTTGAGATTAGTGATTATATCTAGGAGAGAAATTGTTAATAAGATGAGAAAAGAGGTAGATATAATAAAGGAACAGTTGGAAGTGTATAAGGAAGATATTAAATTCATGAATTTAATGCGAAGAACTGAAATGTATGTGAATAATTTGGAACAGAAAATAGTACAGAGGAAACAAGGTAAATTTATCAGAAGTTTGGAGGAAAAGGAAAAAGAGGGGGGTTGGACAAGTTAAATCAGGGAAAAAAACAATAAAAGAAAACACATCTCAGAAGAGGGAGAGGAAAATCAGATACCGCTAAGAAATAGATACCCTGCTATTCAAGATGAAGAACAAAAATCGGTAACTCAGGCTAGTATCCCAATAGAAGGAAGGGATAAGGAAGGGATAACAAAGATAGAAAGACCATCTAAAAGTTCAGAGTCTTTTTTAGAAATAGGAAATATACACGATTGGAGGAAGATGAATGAGAGAAATGTGAGGGGGAGGGGCAATGTCAGAGTGGAAATTATACAGCAGCGATATTACATCAATTGGAATTACGGGTATCAGAATGGGAGAAATATGAGATACAATTATACACAACAGAGAACATACAGAGGGGAACCTTGTTACCATCAGTCGAACCATATGTATCAGAACAATTACAGAGGGAATTGGAAATACCAACAGAATCAAAGAAGAGGAAGATAAAAAGATTTTGTGAGAAAAAAATATAGGGGGGAAAAGAGGAGGAAGAAAGATAAACATAGTAATTTAGGTTGAAAAAAAGACTTGCGTCCATCTAGTTCAACCCTTTTCCTATTCCTGTTTACCATTGTTGATCCAAAAGAAGGCAAAAAACACCCTCAATATAGCAATTTCAAATTCTGCCTTGAATGGGGGGGGGATTCCCTCTTGATTCCAAATGGCAATCAGATTTCGCCTTGGATCAACAAGCCCTAAGTAAATATTAATCCCAATACTAATGTACATAGCCCTCTATGCTATGCTCTTTTAAATAAGTATCCAGGCCCTTTTTAAAGGCATCTAATGTATTCGATAGCACCACCTCCACAGGCAGTGAATTCCATACCTTTATTGTCCTTACAGTAAAGAAACCCTTCCGCTGTTGTAGATTAAATCTCCTTTCTTCAAGTCTAAGCGGGTGGCCCCTTGTACTATGTACTGTTCTGTTAATGAACAGGTCTTTGGAGAGCCCTTTGTATGGGCCCTGAACATATTTATATAGTGTTATCATATCCCCTCTAAGACGCCGTTTCTCTAGCGTATACAAGTTTAACTTTTCTAGCCTTTCTTCATAACTAGAACTTTCCATTCCCCTTACTAGTTTTGTAGCCCTCCTCTGCACTTTCTCTAATTCCATAATGTCCTTTTTCAGAAAGGGCGCCCAGAATTGAACAGCATATTCTAGATGGGGTCTTACCATGGACCTGTAAAGAGGCATAATTATATCTTTCTCCCTTGAGTCAATACCCCTTTTAATACATGCCAATATCTTGTTGGCCTTTGCAGCTGCCAGCTGGCACTGCATGCTACTACTAAGTCTATTGTCTACCATTACTCCCAAATCCTTTTCATTTGTAGATTTCCCCAGAGAAACACCATTTAAACTATATATGTTGCATTTTTATTATTATACCCAAAATGCATAACTTTACACTTGTCTATATTGAATCTCATTTGCCATTTGCCTTCCCAGTTACTCAATTTGTCCAAATCCTCTTGTAATGAAGACACATCCAGTTCAGACTTTATTACCTTACTTAATTTTGTGTCATCGGCAAACACGGATACATGGCTCCCTATGCCCTCTGGGAGGTCATTAATAAACAAATTAAAAAGAAGAGGACCCAGAACAGATCCCTGAGGTACTCCACTTATCATGTTTATCCAACTGGAGAACTTGCCATTTACTACCACTCTTTGCATTCTATCTTTCAGCCAATTTCCAATCCACACACATACATTTTCCCATAGGCCTATTTGTACAGTAACCTCTTGTGTGGACCTGTATCAAATGCCTTGGCAAAGTCTAAATAGATCACATCAACTGCTGCTCCTGCATTTATATTTTTACTCACTTTTTCATAAAATGCATTCATGTTAGTTTGACAAGACCTGTCTTTCACAAAGCCATGTTGGCTCCTGCTAATAATATTCCTGTTCCAGCAGAATTCTTGAATATATTCCCTTAGCAACCCTTCAAACGGCTTCCCTGCCACAGATGTCAAGCTTACAGGTCTGAAATTTCCTGGTTGTGACTTTGATCCCTTTTTAAAAATGGGCACCACATCTGCTTTACGCCAATCCATGGGCACCATACCTGAAATAAAAGAATCCCTGAAAATCAAATATAATGGTCTGGCCAGGGTCTGGCTTAGCTCTTTAAGTACCCGTGGGTGTATACCATCTGGCCCCGGAGCTTTGTCTACCTTAACACCATTCAATTGTTTTAACACTTTTTCTTGTGTTAGCCAGTCCCATGTTTGCTGTGACTGTTCTGTAAAAGTAGTTTGCAGATTCTTGTCCATTGGGTCTTCCTTGGTAAAAACAGAAAAAAAGCAATTATTTAAAATATCTGCCTTCTCTCTGTCCCCCTTGACCATCTCACCTGTTTCAGATAACAAGGACCCAACATTATCAGACTTTAATTTTATTACATGACAGGAGGCTTCATATTTTGCATAACTTCCTTTACTGAACTCCATATAGCAGCACAGATTTACATAACCAATCAAAAAGAAGAAACAGATCCTATATAAGACCCTTGCAAACTAACCCCTCCCTCTTTCTTTGCTGATCCAGTCCAAGGTACAGGTCAGAGTTTTGGGTTTTACTCTTTGGGGTTATATGGTTTGGAGTAACAGTATTGTATCTGTTCTGTTATCTACTTTTATTGTTTAAGTTTCTTTCAAGGGTTTGTCTGGTACTCGGCTGTTCTGGGGTTTTGTGCTAGGCATCCCTGTTTGTGTCGCGTTATATCGCGTTCGCTCCGCGGGGTAAGGCCTTGGGGTTTTCCCTTTGCTTCACCCTGCGGTTATAGCCTGGAGGTTTGCCCTTTGGGTTGTTAACAGGGCTTGGGACTTTGGTTGGCGTTTCCTACCGCTCGGCAGGTGCTGCATTCTCGGCATTCCACTGGGCTGTGGGGTCTGTGGTGGCTGTCTGGAGCTCTCGCGAGATCGCGGGAGTCCCGGCGGCCATCTTGGTACTCCCGTCCGGTTCGGACCGCGGCCTGATTTAGGCCGGTGGTTGCCGAGAGGGTGGCGGTAAACACCGACTACTGTGTGGGTTCCCCCTCCTCCATCTATCTGTGGGCTGCAAGGTTTTAGGGGACTGACAGGGTGCGTCCTGTTCTTTCTGTTTTCCCTCCGTTTCACCTACCTTAAACAAGGGATTAAATGGTTATTGTAACATAACACTACACTCACTCACTGGGAGCCGCAGTTCTAATAGGCGAATTAACGCTGTGTGCTAGGTTGGGGTGAGCCCCCATTTATTATGGTTGCAGGTTCTCTATCCTGCCTTATTACTCTTCCAGATTATATACCTCTGGAAGGCTGACTTCCTGGGGTGAGCCCTCAGTAGCGCATTGCAGGACCTTAGGTCTGGTTCTTACTGGGTGAGCCCCAGTCTGGGGTGCGCTTCTTCATGTGCTAGCACTGTGTTTAAATATCTATGTTTCTTTAAGCTGGTTGCTGGGTTGCCTCCCTGCGATACAACTGGGGTGAGCCCCCATGATTCTCATGTCTGCACTGCTGTTATACGGCATGTGATTAAAAAAAAAAAAAAAAAAAAAAAAAATAATATCTTTAATACATTTCTTCTATGTATATATATTTGTCCAGTTCACACGGGAGGTGAGCCCTCTTTCATTTTTCTTGCGACAAACACCAATTGATTGTCTCTCCAGCCAGATTTGCCCGGACTGGTGGTTACCCCAGTTGGGGGTGCCTACTGGGTGAGCCCCGGTTGTACTGCGCAGACGGGTGGCCAGCATCCATCTACTCCGTACCACAGCCTGGGCTTATGTATTGTTTCTGCCCCTTGTAGGCTACTTTGATATGGCGGACTCTCAGGATTTCCAGGCCATTAATAATGAGGCCGTGACGGCCTCTGTGGAGAAGGCGTTATCGAGGATGCTGTCGCAACGCCCATCTGAATCTTCTTCTGCACTTCCCTCATCTGATAGAATGGACCGGGAGAGTCTGGTTGGCTCTGGGGCCCTGTCAGGAGAGGACTTATCTTCAATTAAACGTCATTGGAAAGGTTCGGCTCCGCTCTCCAAAAGTGTTGCTGGCAAAGCACCTATGAAGCGCCCACGTCTTACGGGTATGGATGACACTCTGCCTGCCCCAATTCATTCATCGGATGAAGAGGATTTTTCAGGCCCGGGTCTGGATGTGGTGGACGAATGGCGGGCTGACTCACCGGCCTCTGCTGAAGATGCGCATTGGGAATCCAACACCGCTGAAGAGTCTCCGTACGTTAAAGAATCCTTTGTGGAGGCTGCTGGGGGACCTTCTGGTTCTCATGCCGCAGCTGGAACGATGGAAGACCTTCTCTGTGATTCTAAGGGTACTCCTTTGTTTGACCCGCGGTTCCTCCGCCATCCTAAATCTTCGGAGTGGAACCTGCCAGACCATCTCGCCAGATACGTTCACTACTGGATTCGTAAACCTTTGGAGAGGGAGGCCCGCAACCGATTGCGAGCGGAATGCCCTAGGCCTTCGCTTCCGGATAAGGTGGCTTTAACTCCAGAGTTTGACCCCATCGTTTCCACCTTCATGGCCTGGTCAGGCCGTGATCCTCGCAAAGGCCTGGAGCGAGGATTGAAGACGGCACAGGATAAGTTACTAGACGTCCTGGGTCCATTGTCCAAGATCTTATACTTTACGGACTTATCGATGTCTGAAGGCTCTCCAGTTCAAGCTGATGCGCTGCGGGAATGGGCCCAGCGGTCCATTTGTTTGCTGGGCAATGCCAATGTCGCCCTCTCTACGGAACGAAGGAAGGCGGCCTTGTTGCGCATTGATGCCAAATTGTCGGAGTTAGGATCGAAGGATTTGGGCCCGGCAGCGCAAGGTCTTCTCTTTGAGGAACCTTTCATCATGGAGCTGAAACGTCATGTCAACTTGTTCACCACACTTAACAAGGCTCAAACCTCATTGAAGCAAGTCTTTCGCCCAACTACCACCAGAGGTGTTTTTGGGCGCGCTGGCCGGCAGCGGGGCCGTGCCGCCAGCAGGTTCTGGTCGTCAGGTCCCAGAGCGAACCCGCCCTCAGCTTCATTCTTCCCATCCTCCCAGTACCGTACTACATCGTTCCAGAGAGGTGCGGAGCGGACCAGAGGACCTCGGGGACGTGGTCGAGGAAGGTTCAATTCCGGTGAATGTTTGCATTACAACTCCTTGTCTCACAGTAACTGCGGGCAGACTCTCTCTTTTCTTTCAGAATTGGGAGAGGATTACTTCGGATGCCTGGATTTTGCAGACGGTAAGGGGTTACATGATAGATGTCCATTCTCCACCGGTTCAGGGGTCGCCTCCTCCTCTTGCCAGAGTGTCCACGGAAGCCAGTTTTTTGATAGACACCGAGATCCGGGCGTTGTTTTCCAAAGGCGCGGTGCAGTACGCGCCGGACGCAGGCGGCTTCGTCAGCAATATTTTTCTGGTACAGAAAAAGACAGGAGATTTCCGTCCTGTTATCAATTTGAGGTTTCTCAACCACTTTGTAGTGTACCGCCACTTCAAGATGGAGGGTATTCATCTGTTACACGATCTCTTGCTAGAAGGCGACTGGTTCACGAGACTGGATCTCAAGGATGCGTATCTCTCGGTTCCTGTGGCAGAGGATTGCCGACGATTTCTGAGGTTTCGTTGGCGGGATCGCATGTGTCAATTCACGTGCCTTCCGTTCGGCCTCAGCTCAGCTCCGTGGTATTTCACGAAGCTGCTGAAGCCGGTGGTAGCTCATTTCCGGGCTCAGGGTATTCGTTGTCTCATATATCTAGACGATCTTTTGATCTTTTGCAACAACATCTCTCTTCTGCGATCTCAAACGATCTTTATCGTAGAGTTTCTGGAATCCCTGGGTTTCGTTGTCAACAGGGACAAATCTGCTTTGATTCCATCTCAGGTGGTGCAATTTCTCGGATTCGAAATAGATTCGGTTCAATGTCTTCTGCGGCTTCCACTTTCCAAGATTGCAGCTATCCGGAAAGAGATTCGCCGGGTGTTACGCCTGTCCTCGGTTTCCTTAAGGCTGCTGGCTCGCATTGTGGGCCTCCTTTCATCTTCCATACAGGCGATTTTTCCAGGGCCTCTGCACTACAGGGCACTGCAACGCTTAAAAGCCAGTCATCTTCGCGCCGGCTTTTCCTACGATCATCAGGTTGCTCTTTCAGCAGAGGTCCGGACGGAACTCCGTTGGTGGCTGCTCCACAAGCAGGCGTGGAATGGCAAGGCGATATTTGGTCGATCTCCAGATTTTGTGGTCGAGTCTGACGCCAGCTTATGGGGCTGGGGAGCTCATTGTCTGGATGCCTCCACGGGGGGCCGTTGGTCTCAAGACGAACTGGGCCTTCATATCAATTGTTTGGAATTGATAGCGGGCTCCATTTGCGGTGCGCAGTCTAGCCAGGGATCTCTCAGATTGTTGTATCCTCCTTCGCATGGACAATATTTCAGCTGTCCAGTACGTCAACAAGCTGGGAGGGGTCAGATCTCGCGACCTTACAGAAGCAACAAAAGACATTTACCGGTTTTGTTTCGATCGCAACATTTCGTTGCGGGCGGAATATCTTCCAGGAGTTTCGAATTGTTGCGCAGATTGGTTCTCCCGCAATTGGCGGGACAGCAGCGATTGGAAACTGGATGTCAGAGTATTTCAGCGTCTTCGAGCTCTGAGGGGTCCTCTGACGATCGATCTCTTTGATTCGCACATCAATTTTCAGATTCCGACGTATTACAGTTGGCTCCCGGATCCACACTGTCTGGCGGTAGATGCGTTTCTGCAGGTTTGGCCGGAACTGGGGGCATACGCGTTTCCCCCGTTCGCCATGTTGGCGAGAGTGGTTCATCACATTCGGTACCAGAGGGTGCGACTGCTTCTGATCGCCCCGTGGTGGCCGAGTCAACCATGGTTTCCGGACCTTCTGGAATTGTCATGCGAAGATCCCCTGTTACTTCCATCTCTACCGCATCTGCTCAGGGGTCCACAGGGAGAGCTCCATCCATTGGTGGAACAGGATCGCCTGGCTCTAGTGGCCTGGATGCTTTCCGGGGTTCCTGGGCAGTCGACGGCCTATCGCAGACGACTAAGGATCTGCTCTGGGACTCGTGGGCACCTGGTACACGACGCAGTTACATTTCAGCATGGGAATCATGGTCTCGCTGGTGTGTGGAGAGGGATGGCGATCCCTTTACGGCAGCTGTGCCTATGGTCTTGAATTTTTTATCTGATCTTTTCTCGTTGGGTCGCTCCTATCGTTCCATCAATGTAACGAGGTCTGCTATCTCGGCTGCCCGTGTTCCGTGCTCGGGGGTTCCGATAGGTCGGGATCCTTTGATTTGTCGGCTAATTCGAGGCATACGGTTGGCGCGTCCGCCGAAACCTAGATATGACCGGTTTTGGGATGTGGCCGTAGTCCTTCAGTTTTTACGTAGTTGGCCGCCTAATGAGTTATTATCTTTGCGACAACTGTCTGCAAAGTTGACTTTGCTTCTTTGTTTAGTTTCTTTTCGAAGAGTGTCAGACGTTAGAGCGTTTGATGTAGATGGGTTTTTGGTTTCCCCGGAGGGGGTATCTTTTACTATATCTCGATGTACGAAGGCTGATTCGTCTTCAGTTTTTTATCCATTCTTTAGGGAAGTCCCTCATCTGTGTGTGGTTGGGGCATTGATCAGGTATGTGGAGGTTACAAGGCCATTGCGAGCAAGTCATTCGGGGCAGTTGCTTGTCTCTTATGTCCGACCGCATAGGGCGGTTTCAGTGACTACCTTGGCTCGATGGATTCGTTGGATCCTGGCCCTGGCGGGGATTGATCCATCTTTTGGGGCACACTCCGTCAGGGGAGCGGCAGCTACGGGTGCTAGATCCGCTGGAGCGTCGGTGGCGGACATTATGCAATCAGCGGATTGGTCCAGAGAGGAGACCTTTCGGGTTTTCTACTTTAGACCAGCTTCTCATGCATCGTTCTCTCTGGTTTCTCAGCGTTAAAATTGCAAAATATGAAGCCTCCTGTCATGTAATAAAATTGTGGATTATGCTAACGTAGTGTACTGATAATCTTAATTTTATCAAGGACAGGAGGCGAATATTTTCCCTTCCCTTAGTTTTTTCCCGCCCTAGTAGGTGAAGTAGGGGTTGATAAGGTTTATTTTAGTAAAGTTGGGAATATGATAAGATAGCACTGTCATATGTTTTGTTCGGTTGTGTTATCTCACGCTGTTTAAACATAATTGTTTAAGTATGATTAAGTTCATATGCTTTCACATTTTTTCTTTTCTTTCAGCGTGATTCCTTCATCGTTGACGGTTTTCGTGGAAGAAGTCTCAGCGCCCGGACTCTAGGATGGTTGGAGACAGAGTTCGGTTCCTGTTTGTGTTATGGGTTGCTTGTTTGTGTTTTGCAAAGAAAGAGGGAGGGGTTAGTTTGCAAGGGTCTTATATAGGATCTGTTTCTTCTTTTTGATTGGTTATGTAAATCTGTGCTGCTATATGGAGTTCAGTAAAGGAAGTTATGCAAAATATTCGCCTCCTGTCCTTAATAAAATTAAGATTATCAGTACACTACGTTAGCATAATCCACAATTTTTTGCCATTAATGTATTTAAAGACTTTTTGGGGTTGCTCTTGCTCTCATAACAATATTTTTTTCATTCTCTAGTCTAGCTAATTTAATAGCCTTTTTACTGATTTACAGTAGCCTTTTTACAGAATCTTGGAGCCTACTATTATGGTGTTCCGTTAGGCTGCCTTGCCCGGTATATTGGCAGGGCCGGTAGAGCCTGTATCAGCTGGTGATCCGTTAGGCTGCCTTGCCCGGTATATTGGCAGGGCCGGTAGAGCCTGTATTCTCCTGACTGTCCATTTGGCTGCCTTGCCCGGTATATTGGCAGGGTTGGTAGAGCCACCTTTTCATTGCTTGCCCAGACTGCCTTGCCCGGTATATTGGCAGGGCCGGTAGACCCTGATTCACTATTGTTACTATCTATTTGCCATTCTATGTATTGTATGCATGTGTATAAAATCCTATGCGGTTATCTTAAACTTTTCAAAAAAGTTGTGTTTTTACCTAACCTTGCGTCTGAGAGTCTTAACAAACCGGGACAGTATGAAAGGGCCATGACCTCAGACAACAAGAGTGATTGTAATACACAGAAAATCCATTGGAGGATGGATATGCATGAGCAACGTTTGGATCAATTGGCGGTTGCAATCCAAACTATTCTTGAACTCACTGTACTTGCTGACAAATCTGGGTCTAGCCAGGTGATCTTGCCAAGTCAGACAACGGAGAATGATACGATGCCCTCAGGGGCTGCAGTCAAAGGGTTAACTGCTTCCGCACCCTTGCCACTCCAATATGATGGTGACCCTAATCTCTGCAGAGGGTTCATAAACCAACTTGAAATACTTATGTAATTGACGGCACATGTGTTTCCCAATGATCGCAGTAAGATCGGGTTCATGATATCCCTGCTGACTGGCAGAGCATTGGCTTGGGCTAACCCATTGTGGGAAAATGCAAAACCTTGCACTAAGAGTTTCAGAGAATTTGTGCAATCCTTTCGGAGAGTGTTTGAGCCTCCTGGTAGAACCACCTCTGCTGCTAAAAGCCTTATGGAAATACAATAGGGCAGGCGTACGGTGGGCGACTATGCCATTGAATTTCGCACCTTGGCAGCAGAGGTAGGGTGGAATAACGAGGCATTGCTGGCAGCCTTTGCTCAGGGTCTGAGTGACCAGATTAAAGATGAGAATGCAGCAAACGAAATGCCTACTGATCTAGATGACACATTTAGGTATGTTATACTAATTGACTCCAGGATACGTGAGAGACTAACTGCTAGAGATCGCAGGATACGGTCTAAAAACAATGGGGCTAGCAGTACATTTTGCCCACCCATCCCTCCCGTGGCATCTAAGCCCAGTGAACCATTACGGGAACCAGGTGAACCGATGCAAGTAGGTTTCACTAGGCTAACCAAGGAGGAGAGATTATACTGCAGGTAACAAGGGTTGTGTTTGAAACTATGCCATTATCCATGACTATTGGAGCTCTCCATAGAGAAGAGCAGCAGTTCCAACTTATTAATTCTCCTCACCATGCTGTAATATTGGGATTTTCTTGGTTACAGTTGCATAATCCACAGTTTGATTGGCAAAAGTGCGAAATCTCAGCTTGGTCTCAGTTTTGTATGGATCAGTGCGTTACCCATCCAGTTAAGGTCTTGTGCACCTCCCCTTCACTACCAGATGAATACCAGCAGTTTGGCGATGTTTTCAGTAAGGGAGAAGCTGGCACCTAACGTCAGCACAGACCATATCATTGTAGCATTGAGTTGCCTCCTGGAGTGGTGCCCCCTAGGAGAGGCACGTATCCATTGTCTTGTGAGGAAAACCAAGCTATGGAAGAATATATTTCTGATGCCCTTAGAAGAGGGATCATAAGGAAATCTACCTCTCCGGCTGGGGCCGGGTTCTTTTTTGTTGAGAAGAAAAATGGCGAGCTGAGACCATGCATCGATTACCGTGGTTTAAATAAGCTTATGGCAAAGAACACTTATCTGATACCACTCATCACCAAGCTTTTTGACAGACTCAAAGGCTCCTCGATTTTCACCAAATTGGGCCTACGGGCTGCATACAATTTGATTCGAATCAGAGCCGGTGATGAGTGGAAAACTGCCTTTAACACTAGATCTGGGCACTATGAATATCTAGTCATGCCATTTGGTCTGTGTAATGCACCCGCAGTATTTCAGGAATTGATCAATGACATTCTCAGAGATATGCTACAGTCATGTGTCGTGGTTTACCTTGACGATATACTTATTCACTCCAAAGATTTGTCACAACACATTAAAGATGTGTCCGAAGTATTGCTACGTTTACGTAAAAATAAATTATTTTGTAAATTGGAGAAATGTGAGTTTCACAGAACTAGTGTGCCATTCTTGGGTTTCGTAATTGGCAAAGAAGGCATTGCCATGGACAAAGAAAAGTTAACAGCAGTCTTACAATGGCCACGGCTTTAGTGCTCGATTTAAAGGCAGCCGTTAGTAAAAAAAAATCACTAACGGGTGCGTTAAGAGTCATGTTGCAATTCAAAGATCCGTCTAAAGAACAGCTAACGGCAGTTGCAGAATCCTTACGGCCGATACACTTACGTGCATTCATGCGCATTGAACAACATACCCCAGAGCTATTCAAAGGCTTGCGGTACTGATAACGGCTGAAAAAAAGACACATCTAACGGATAAAAGTTAAGACACACTTTTCTCACACGTTAGACACTTAACGGGCAAAACAAAACACCCGTTACATAGGAAAATGCACAAAATGCATACCTCACAACCATATAAATGGGAAAATTAACCCGTGCAATGCCAAAACAACACAAAAACATGCACACACAACACAAATCACTCCACACACAACAATAACCAACACCACAGGGACAACGACACACAAAAAACAACACCATAACATGGCACGGAACAATGGGGGTTATCACACAAAGCGGACACCTGCAAATACAAGCTCACCTGGGCAACATCAACACACGACCTGCACCCCACAACTGCATGCCCGCAAATGGCACACACATAACAAGCACAACACACCACATCTTATAACACACACACACCTGCAAACACTTACCTGGACAAAAACAACTCACCATTGGTTAGCACTCACCTCATCACCACACCTACACAACGCCCTAGCAAGTACTTAAAGGGACAACTCAACACACTCACTTGTGGCTTGTTTTCCACTCAGGGAGGGAGAGAGAGAGATATAGAGAGAGAGAGAGACAGATAGAGAGAGCAAACAGTATGTTGGGTTACATGTTGTTGCGAAGACTGCAGAGAAGGCGTGCAAGGGAGAGAGCTAGGGAACATCAGCAACCTCCAAACACGCCTCATCAACAGCCTTCACCTGTTGCAAGTGAGGAGGCTCTGGCTCAGCAGCCACACAGGAGTCCATCCCCACCTGGAGGGCAGAGGATGTATAGACGACCACCAAGGCCCAGGGTATACCGCCCAAGGGTCACCCTCTTTGGAATGACTGATGACGAGGTCATTGATCGCTACAGGTTGAGGCCTGACAGCATCATTGCTTGTATGAGGTCATCAAGGAGCAGGTGGATCCCATCTACATCCACAATCATGCCCTAACTGGCCTGCAGAAACTACTCTGTGCCATACACTTCATGGCAAGCGGGGCCTTCCAGTCCACTGAGGGTTACGCATCTGGCATGTCACAGGCCACATTCTCCAGAGTGCTGGCCCAGGTCTTGCCAGCCCTCAAAAGCAAGGCCAGTACCTATATACATTTTCCCACCACCGACATGGACTGGATACACGTCAAGCAGGCCTTTTACACAAGGGGAGGCATGCCCAGGGTCATGGGTGCTATAGATTGCACCAATGTCCGGATTAAGGCCCCAGCACGTGACGCACAGCTATTCATCAACAGGAAGAACTTCCACTCCATCAACGTGCAGATGGTGTGTGACAGCAACATGAGGATCATGAATGTCTGTGCAAAATATCCTGGCAGCTCACATGATGCATACATTCTACAAAACTCCTCAGTCCACAGAGATTTTGAGAAAGGAACCTTTACAGGGGGATGGCTAGTGGGTGAGTTCACAAAACAAAATCACACCACATACACAGGCGTACACACCACGCTGCTCAGCATGCACCTGACCCACAGCTACTACATCCACCACACAAAACATCATTCACACAACATGTGCTCCCTGTCTCACCATGTGTTACGGTTTTCAGACACTTCAGACAGAGGGTATGGTAAAACACAGTTTATTAAATAAATTAATGAACAATATCGTCCTCTACAGGCACACAGGGTAAACAAGAACAAATGTCTAGACCCTTACAGGCCAGTATACTGAGAACAGACAGAGTAGAATATATTTACAAGAAATATATACTAGGACTGGTAACCCAAACAGGGACACATAATAGTTAACTCAGTCCTCATCAGTCTTTGTTGTGGTGTAGGCACGCCCAAGGTGTAGCTAAAGCTTGTATAAGTATGAGGAGTCAAAATCAAGTCTGTAGGAGAGCACTCGACTTGCACCACAGAACTGACCCAGAACGCTAGAGCAATAATGGATAGCCCCCACGGGCGTAACAAGTGCCACCAGTATTTGGGAACTGTGAGTCGTTAGCCCCCTCGGGCGTAAACCGGAGACTACAAGCTGCAAGAGCAAGGATCTAGCCCCCTCGGGCGTAAACGGAAGCCAATAGCTAGTGCCAGGTAGCCCCCACAGGCATATAACTACTCCACCAGTGCAAGTGCGTGGGCAAGATGACCACCGGTACTGTACCGGAACAACTACTCTGCATAGATGGACTATGAGCCGCCGTCTCTCAGGCCCAAGCGGACGGCTCAGCAGTAGTAGCGTAGCACTGAACATGTTAACAAGGCACTTGGTAGGAGGTGAGGCACAGCAAGGAATCTGCTCAGCAATCGGAATCGCCCTGATAATCGCTCTGCAAGCGTAAGGAGACTCAGCAGTAGTATAGCTCAGTAGCGTTTGACAGTGAACAGTGACTCAAGGGTTAAGGTCAGTCTCGAGCACGAGCGCGACTCCAGGAGTAAGAATGTCGCCCAGTAGTCAGCAGCAGGAACGTAGATAGACTGGAACCGGGAACTGTGGAGAATCGTAGAAGCCGGATCAGCATCAAGCAGGAACGTCAGCCAGGCCGGGTCAGATACCAGAGCGGGTTCGCAGACAAGCCGGATCAGCAACGAGCAGGAACACAGGAGAGTCTCAAGCAG
The DNA here is from genome assembly GCA_037306005.1 of Rhinophrynus dorsalis. Lineage (NCBI taxonomy): Eukaryota > Metazoa > Chordata > Amphibia > Anura > Rhinophrynidae > Rhinophrynus > Rhinophrynus dorsalis. Next base: position 384,176,781 of record CM074722.1, read on the forward strand.
GCCTAGTCGGTACAAGGAAATCAGGAACGCAGAGAACAGCAGCAAGGCTCAGGAACACCACGAAAGGGCACCAGACTGGTGCAAGCAGCCAGTATAAAAAGGGTAACCGGGGGCGGGCCAACACAGCTCAGCCAATCAGGGAGCAGCACAGCAAACAGTGACACACAGGATCACGGGGACCGTGATACCATGTCACTCACATTACACAGGTGATGCTGGCTATGGATGCAAGTCCTGGCTACTGACCCCTCTGGCCAATCCCCAAACACATGCCCAGGAAAGGTACAACCAGGCTCATGGCAGTACGAGGAATGCCATGGAGCGAACATTTGGCCTCCTCAAGTCAAGATTCCGATGTCTGGACCACTCTGGGGGAGCACTGCAGTATGCACCGGCTAAGGTGTGTGACATCATTGTGGCGTGCGCAATACTGCACAACATCGCAGTGGACACCAGGCTGCTGGAGCACATCCTGGACCCCCCCATACAAGAAGTGGCCAATGACATCGGGCATGTGGAGGAGACCATGAGAGGGGCACAGATCAGAGACAGGCTCATCACGGAACACTTCACCTGTGAGTATAACACATGCATGCAAACAATCCATGCAAGTCCCCCATCAGTCCTGTGACACTAACCACACTGCACATTTTGTTCTGTCTCACCCCACAGGAACAGTGACACAGCACTGCACTGGCAGTGGACGTGGCAAGTTGTGTGTGTGGACTCAAAAACTATCCTCCATTCCACTCTCCACGTTGACATACAGACCCCAAGGATATCACGCACACCCCCAGGAGAAACAAGGTACAACATATTACCCATGTTCATCACCTTACACGGCTTGATTGACATCAACTAACTGGATATGCCATGATTATAGCCTGAACAACCATGCTAGCCCAGTAGCGAAAGAGTATTATCTAATGATATGCATTGGATAATACTCAGGCACATCAGGGGTTAAAGGGACATTAGACTCAATAGGGGACCTGTACTACTAGCTGAGAAGAGCAGCACAGGGTGGATGTACAGTTGTATTGTCACACAATGTAGAGGTCATGAGACGTAGATCAGATTACCAGGGACTCCATGCTGACCTGTGAGTGTGCAGACATATGTGCCCCCAACATGAATACACACATCAACAAATATGTCCTAACAGTTCCATGGAACAAATGACATTGGGCTGCCACTGTCACTTTCACAGTGGCAGCACAATGTCATTACTTCCATGGAGCTCTCAGAACACTTGTTAATGTGTGTATACATGTCAGGGGCACATATCCATAGGGCTGGTGCACATGTCCTTAGTTCCCCACAGAATTGGTTACAGATGAGTACACAACACATTGTCAAGCAATGGTTTGTGTACTCACCTGTAACTGTGAAAATTGAGGGGATTAAAAAGACTAAATTGTTGTTGCTTGATGATCAGTTCAGGTCTACTGCTCCAAATCCTGTCCTCTTGTCCCACAGGCATCCGTAACATGATCCATCCTTGAACTGAAGATCTTCCATGTGACTGGATTGATGTCTTGACAACACCTTCATGAAGATCACACCTTGCTGTTTATGGTGATGTTGTTGGTGATGCAAAGTTTGACCTGAGGTTCACACAAACCTTTACTAGAACATTCTCATATAGACACAGAAAACACTAATTCTTGAGTGTTATAACCTGTACAGTTAGGATGCTCAGCTACAGAGTTGTCAAACCTTGTGGACAACACATGAGAAGGGAAGCAGTGTTACTGAAGTTGTACGATTTAGTTTCAAAGTACATTTAGTGTTCTCATACAGGTGTTCAATGCATATAGGCAATACACACAGAAAACACATGTACATTCTAATGTACTTTGAGACACAATAAAGATGAACCATCACCATTCTATCTGTGTCTGTAGGAGGATATATTTGAGAACACATTTGTCAATGCGTAACCACACCCAGGGTAGAGTATCCCCCATACATGGAAAGGCATCACCCACATCACAGGAGTCCACCACTTGTTTGCTGTTTGATGTATCCATGCAAACAGATGATGGTGGTAGTGATGCACCAATGTGTAGTGGGAGTGATAAAGAGGTGATACAGGGGACATACTTCCACAGTGAATACCTGTCCACAGTATCTGTATTGCTCAGTATAATCCATGTTCTGAGATTTTGCTCCACTTTGACATATCTCAGTACATGGGCTATATCAACGAACAAACAGACTAAGTGGACATGTGTTATCACTGGTGAAGTCTGTTACACCCTTAGGGAAACAGCAACTCAACTTACTGGAGACCCCACTGCTCACCCCAGGATATCAATGTGTGTGCTACACATTGAAATCCTAGGTTAAAAACATTGGCTTCCCCAGTAAGTCAGTTGCACAATGAGTGTGTGAATCCAAGACACTATGGATACATGTCCCATTTATCTGTCCTGCTTGTAATGTCCCTGCTAAGTCACAGAGCTGTTTGTCTGGTTATCCCATTAACCCACTGAGTGCAAGAGTGGTGCCCAACGCATTTCGTTGCAATGCGTTGCCTACCACTCTGGCACTCAAAGGGTTAAACACAACATATGATGTAGACGAATGTTCAATATTGTACCATTTCTTGTGCTAAGGGGTATGTTTTGTTGTTCAAATTCAACACACAACATCGCCATATAACACAGTGGTGTTATATGGCTCCAGGGATGTATTTCCAGTTGAATTTGTACAACGGTGTATGTGTATGTGAACCCATTCTGTAGCATCCCACAAACATTTCACCCAGGCAGAGGTTGTGTTCACTCCATTGTATGGCAATGCATTGGAGACAACCCTGCCACCCAATCCATAACTGAAGACACAACAGATCAGACTGGAATAAAAAAAAAATGGTTTCTTTATTGAGGAGAAACTTAACAGGTTGGGCCTTTCATTTTTTCTTCTTTGGGTGGGGGGCCTTAGCCTGGGTACCAGAGGTGGATGCCCTTGTGGATCTCCTGGTAACCCTCTGCCCCCTAGGTGTTGCTTCAGGGGTAACACTGGAGGGGGCGGTGGTTGCAGTAGACCCCTCGGTGGAACGCCCTCTCCATCCTCAGGTTCTCTCTGCGGTTGATCTCCCTTAACTCCACAAGGACCTGTGTCAACATGTCCATGAGACCAGTCCTGAGCTGGTGGAGTAGTGTGTTCCCATGGCCACCTCCGACTCCAGGGCTTGGATTCTGGTCTCCAATTGGCCAATGTTCCTCCTGGATTGCCTCCTGCTCCTGGTGATGTTGCTGTCTGTACTTCTGCTCGACCTGAGTAGTCTTTGAAGGGCCATACACTCCGCCTCCATGCCTGTTAGGCGTGCGGTACTGGAGGTGGATGTGCCCCATGTCCCTGGTGCTGCTGTTTCCTCTGCTGCTGTTGAGGGTGCTCTTTCCTCCTCTGCTGTTGAGGGTGCTCTTTCCTCCTCTGCTGCTGTTGAGGGTGCTGTGGCTGCTGTTGGAGTGGCTGGTGCAGATGATGGGCATATGCCCACCACATCAAGTGATGCAGAGCTGCCCAAAGATGTGTGTGCTGGTGGAGGTGTGAAGATGTCCCTGGGTAGGGGGCGCTGGGGCTCACTAATCAGGCCCAGGTGTGGGTAGTCCAGTGGCCAAGGGTCATATGGTGGCCACTGATAGGTGCTGGGACCCCACCTGGGATCATACCTTGGGGCATGTTGTGGAGCCATCCATGAGGGTGGGTTGATGTGTGAGGAATATGGCCCATATTGGGTGGTGGCCACTGTCCCTGGCAGCCATTGTTTCCCTGGTGGTGGTGGTGGTGGTGCTGCTGATGGAGGGTAGTAGCTGGTGGAGGTGGATGGATGTGTCCACCTCTCCTCCTGTGGCATCCAGCCACTGTACTAGGGAGGTGCAGCTTGAAGGGGTGGTGCAGCCTGTGGTGGTGCAGCTTGAAGGGGTGGTGCAGCTTGAAGGGGTGCAGTAGGTGGTGGTGCAGCCTGTGTTGGATGGGATGGTGATGGTGGGTAAGGTGACCACCGACTGGTTCCCTCCTCTGTGTCCTCCTCACTAGGGGGTGACATAGACTTCTCCACTGTCTCCCGCTGGGCTTGACGGCCGTAAGCTGTGTGGAGGAAGAAGATGTTGTGATTAGTGACCTTAGCCATATGTTTGTGGAGACAGTTATACTTTGATATGTGTTGAAGAAAAATATATGTGTTTGTGTTAATCCCCCTGGGTAAACAAGGGTACTCCCACTGCTGAAAGGTGTTGTTTGAGTTATTACGGGTGAAGGTTTCATTTTGAGGTGCAATATCACAGTGTCCAGAAATAGTACAGTGGGGCTGTTGCTACACCCTCCCACGTAGATATCTGGTCCCTTTATCAGAGCTGTCCATATGATTGTGTAGTAACAGCACCACTGTACAATATCAGGCCACTGGGATATTGCCTCTGACATTTCCATGTCTGAGCTGTGATACCTTTTGAATCAACACACCTTTCAGCAGTAGGAATAGCATTGTTTAACTGGGGGGGGGAATCCAACAACAAATATTTGTCTTCACAACTTGTAGGGATGGCTATCCCTCCAGGGGGATGGCAAAGGTTAAGTCCACCTTGATGTCAGATTGTAGACATTGTGGGAACAGATGTTGTTCTCTGTTAGTCCTATCCCTCCTACCCTCATGGTTGTTCAGATATTGCTCTATGTGACAGATGGAGATTTCAGTCATTTGTCCACACGAGGGCTTTTCAGCAGAGCCCAAATCGCCCCATTTAGAGAACAATACTTAATTGGAATGGTGTACAGGGTGTGCATGGTTTACAAGCACACTCTGTGGACCATTCCAAAGAGGTATTTCTCTCGATATGTTGCGACTTTGGCTCTGCTGAAGAGCCTCCGTGTGGTCAAATGACAGATACCTCCACCTGTCACATAGAGCAATATCTGTATAACCATGAGTGTTGGAGGGCTAGGACTAAGATCGAGACACATCTTTTTACCATGGCAATGATATGACATCATGATGACACTACCCATAGCTATCCCATTACAGTCACACACAAGTAGGAATGGTCATATGTATGTGGATATGTACCCTTCATATGGATACAGAAATATTCTTCCAAGATGTGATGCCAGAGAGCATTTCATTAGGTGTGATTGCCTTACTGGCTATATATGTGCACCCATCCAACAAGACATTGTATTGATATGATGGATATGAACATACCTCGTATATCCCATCTACGTAGCGTGTGATATACTATGTATGTGTATTTGGATTGTAGCAATGTAGGTTGATTTGTGATGGGTGCACATATCTGGACAGTAAGGCAATCACATCCAGTGAAGTGATATCTGTGTTCATATTGTGTTGGAACATATTTAGTAACATTTGAATCCTAAGGGCAACAATCCAGCCAGTAGTGAGGGATATCTTTGATTGAGGCCTGTTTTTTTCTCTGTGTATGAGCGCATTCATCCTTCTGTGTGAGGCAACCGTACTCAGTCCTAGATATCCATCAGTCATGGCCTGTTGGTGACCAAGGTACAATGTTTGCTATTTGTTTCCCATGTGTATCCTGCATAGAGATGCTGGTATACCATCCATCCATGGCATCAGCACCCCTGTGGATCCATGTGGGAATCAGATATGGGATATGTAATTTCAAGTCAGAGTAAATGATTGCAGCCACAACACCAATGCCTACTTTTTCCCAGCTTGAATTCTGTAAAATAGTTTTCGGCCTGTGTGGACCCTATGAACTTGATTCTTGTTTTGGCATATTCTCCATGGACTAACACTGGTACTGGTGAAGTGAGGGTGTGTGAGGGTTAGTTTGTGTCCACCATCTCTTTGCCACCGCTTAGTGAATGTCCCCTGTGTAGCATGTGATCGTTGGCCTATTGACATGTGTTTGTTGTCAGGTTAACCCCTTGAGTCCCAGAGGGGTTGCCAATGCATTGTTGATCGATGCATTGATGATCCCTCTAGCACTCAAGGGGTTAGGTTGGGGGTGGGGACATGGGTTTCATTGTGTGTGAACAGTGATGATCTATGACAGTCGACATTTTGAACATGACGGTTTGTGTATTGTGTGTAATGAGCACAGCGACAGGAGGGTTGAAATAGGACTTTGACAGGTTTGTCCCAAGTTGGACGTTGCCATTTGTCCAGGTGTTGTGTCCTTTTTTTAACACTCATGGTGCTGTGTTGGTGCAGTTGTATGGCTAAGTGATGGGCATGTGTTGAGGTGGGACTGTGTGTGCAGCTGGTGTTGGTTGCTGTAGTGTGTTGTTCTGTTGTGTTGCACTTACCGGTAGTGTCAGTTCCTCCCAAGACCCCCTCGATCATGGTCAGGGACATGTTCTGCCGCACCATCTCCTCCCAGCCGCAGAATGTGATGGGCACAGATGGGCCACCTCCGGTGCCTTGGGCTTGCTTGGCCATGTCAGACAGCTTGTTCTTGACCACCCTCCGGCAGTCACCCCATCTCTTCTTCACAGACTCCATGTCCCACCTGCATGTAGCCACCGCGTTCACCTAGCTGCAGATCTGATTCCAGGCTGCCTTCCTCCTCTCTGCCAGGCCAGGGACCTTTGCCGTCGGGTGGAGAACACTCTGCCTCTCCAGGACAACTTCCACGAGAGCCGTGTTCTCCTCCTCAGTATATATGGGATCCCTGATCCTGCCCTCATCAGCTCCGGCATGGGAGGATTCTGAGCCGGAGTGCCCTGCCTGGTCTGACCCTGCCTGTGTGTGGTGGTCCCCAGAAACTACCCCTCGTCCCACTGCAGGTTCTGTCCCTCTTCTTTGTGTGCCTGCTCTTGTGGGCCAGGTCCCCCTCCTCCCTGCGGATCTCCCTCTCCCACCCCTGCTCTGCTGAGGGATCCCCTCCTGAGCTTCCTCCTCCTCCACTACTCTCCCCATCCCTCTCTCCTGTCCTCCTCTCCTGGCCATCACTCACCCACTTACACCCAGGCACTCCCACAGGCCCTCGCAGACACACTCGATCCACTCACTCTCTTTCACACACTTTCACTCACAGATTCACACTGTCAAAATAAAAAGTAAAATGTGTAAGGTGTTATAAATTAAAAAGACTATGTGTATGTATGTGTATGTGTTTGTATATGTGTATGTGTTTGTATGTGTGTATGTGATATGTGCAAAAGTGTGATATGTGTATATTTAGTGCACCTCTCTCCTCTCTCCAAACTGCAAAACTCCTCTACCTCCAATGAACGCGCCTGTCTCCCTCTCTCTGATCACTATCCTCCGCTCCTGGGTCCTGATATCTGGCTCTGAAGAACTCGATAACAGACAGTGTGTGATGGTTATTTTTGGGTATATATAGGTGTATTCGAAGTTATTTGATACATTAGGGCTTTGTGATTGGCTGTGTGTTTGAATTTGTTTGGCATCAATCATAGTTGCTAGACAACGGCAGCTGTTATGTTAGATGTTGTTTTGAGCGCAGTTATCGTGTGATTTGGCCGCCCGTTGTGCATTAACATGAGCGACAACGGCTTTTGTGTTACGTGTTTTGTGTGTGCCTATGCTCGATAGCTATTCTCGTAGAGTAGCTATTGAATCTGCCGTAACTCCTGTATTATTTGCGAGTGATGTGCCTTTTTCACTTAGCAGCTGGTTTAACGGCTGCCTTTAAATCTAGCCCTAAGAGTCTTAAAGCTATCCAGCGATTTTTGGGATTCGCTAATTATTAGAGGAAGTTTATTAAGAACTTCTCTTCCATTGTTAAACCACTGTATGACCTCACGCATAAGAGCGCTAATCCATCCCTTTGGCCAGCGGTTGGGGAGGAGGCCTTTGAAAAACTGAAATTGGCTTTTTCTAATGCTCCTGTGTTATCCCACCCCAACCCATTACTCCCGTTCACGTTAGAGGTTGATGCCTCAGATATTGGGGTTGGGGCAGTGCTTTCTCAATGTCCTATTAAAGGTGGAACACTCAGACCCTGTGGGTTTTTTTCTAAAAAATTGACCGGAGCTCAAAGCCATTATGAGATAGGGGACAGAGAATTATTGGCCATTATCCTCGCTTTTAAGGAATGGCGTCATTTACTTGAAGGCACAAAAAATCCTGTTTTAATCTTGACTGATCATAAAAATCTGACTTATCTCTCTGAGGCCAAGAGATTGTCCTCTCGCCAGGCCAGATGGGCACTGTTCCTGTCCTGATTCAATTTCATTGTATCATATTTGCCAGGATCTAAGAATGTTAGGGTTGACGCACTGTCAAGACAATTTGAGGCTGAAATTTACAGAGAAGAGGCACCAGCACCTATCATTCAACCCGATCGAATATTGGCTACTATACGTACTAGTATCACTTCACCACTAGGGGAAGCGATCTTGGCCTCCCAGGCCTCCGCTCCCCATGAAACCCCGGTGGGCAAGTGTTATGTTGCTGAGCCAATCCGTACTCGATTACTTGAAACTTACCATTCCTCTAAGGCCGCGGGACATATTGGCAGAGACCAACTGTTATGGTCCCTTTCTCAGATATTTTGGTGGCCTTCTATGAGAACAGATTGTGCCAATTTTACCAATGCCTGTGCCACCTGTGCCCATGCTAAAACCCCTAGACACCTTCCGGTGGGCTTGCTTCAGCCGGTACCTAATGGTGAACGCCCCTGGTCTCATGTTTCCATTGATTTTATGGGAGAATTGCCCATGTCTAGAAGGTATTCCTTCATACTGATGGTGGTGGACAGGTTTTCTAAAATGGCTCATTTCGTGCCCCTCCGTGAACAGAGGGGCATACAACTATCCTTTTCCTCTGCTTATCACCCCTAGACCAACGGAGCCGCTGAGCGTGCGAATCAAGGTTTGGAACAGTTCCTACGCTGTTTCGTTACCGACCATCATTACAATTGGGCCGACTTGTTGCCTTGGGCATAGTTCGCCAGGAACTGTGCGGTCAACTCCTCATCCGGGAGCTCTCCGTTTCTGATTAATTATGGGTTCCAGCCCTGTTTGCTCCCGGATTCCTTTCAGACACAGCAGATTCCAGCTCTGGATGAGAATATCGAGCAACTCCGTTCCACATGGGCACAAGTTCAGAGGGCACTTGGTCAGTCATTTCAGCGCCATAAGCGCTATGCTAATCGCAGAAGACTTTCAGCAGTCTCCTTTCAGGTTGGGGACAGAGTGTGGCTTTTCTCCAGGAATCTTAAGCTTCAAGTCCCATCTAATAAGCTGGCTCCTCGGTTCATTGGTCCTTACAGAATTATTCGCAAAATTAATCCTGTTTCCTATGCTTTGGACATACCTGCGTCTATGCGCATTCATAACGTGTTCCATGTGTCTCTCCTTAAACCTCTCGTATGCAACCGTTATACTACTAACCCTGTGGTGCTAGGGCCTATCGAGGTTGAAGGTCAGGAGGAGTATGAGGTGCAGAGTATCATTGATTCCCGCAGGCTTAGAGGAAGGGTACAGTATTTGGTGCATTGGAAAGGTTATGGTCCTGAAGACCGATCTTGGGTGGATAGTGAGGACCTTCATGCACCCAAATTACTGCAGATCTTTCATTCTAAATACTCTCAGAAACCCAGACCCTATTCTAGGAGAGGGGGTCTTTGAAAGGGGGGTACTATCACGGTGCCCGTGATTGCTGCATTTCTGTGTTTATCACCTGCAGGGGGTTTCCATTGGCTGTCTGCCTTTAGCCCACCTCACATTGCCTATTTAAACTGAGTTTGGGCACCCTCTGGTTGCCCTTTCGTGGTGTCTCTGACTGCATCTACTTTCACCATGCTACAGAAGCTTGATGGGCCTTTTTGCTGTGTTCCTGGTTTCCTGAGTTCATCCTGTTCCTGAGTCTCCTGTCTGCTGTACTTGTTCCAGTTGAAGTCGTCCGAGGTTGCTGTTTCCTGCTGCCAGTCTCCGTTGCCGTTCCTGATCCGGTTGACCGTCATTGTGCTGGTTCCTGCTCATCTCCTGCGTCCGGTTCCTTCATCTGTGGAGACCTTGTTCCTCGGTCGCTCTGGCGACATTTTCACCTGTTGGTTCCCAGCGTGCGGACGCTGGTTTGCTTCACTGCCTTGCGGCTACTACACTACTAGTCTGTTGGTTACTAGCGCGCAGGCGCTGGTTCGCTCCTTTGCCTTACGGCTCTATACACAATCATCTGTTGGTTCCCAGCATGCGGACGCTGGTTCGCTCCACTGCCTTGCGGCTACTATACTCTAGTCTGTTGGTACTAGCGCGCGGGCGCTGGTTTGCTCCGTTGCCTTACGGCTCTGTACACAACTATCTGTTGGTTCCCAGCGTTCAAACGCTGGTTCACTTCACTGCCTTATAGCCTACAATATATCCAGCCTGTTGGATACCATCACGCGGGCGCTGGTTCGCTCCATTGCCTTGCTGCTTACTTGTATTAGAATGTTGGTTCCCAAAGCACGGGCGTTGGTTCGCTCTATGAACTGAAGGTCTACTTACATCTAGCCTGTTGGTTTCCAGCGTGAGAGCGCTGGTTTACAACTCTGCCTCACGGCTTACGATTCATATAGTCTGATGGTTCCCAGTGCGCTGTCCAGTCCTAGACAGCTAGTTATTCCCTCGGTACACGGGTACTGGGGTGTGCAGACCACCTGGTAATACCACTGGGCCTTGTAGCCTCTACCTACCATCTCCATACTGTCATTGTCATCTGACAGTTATTGAGGCCACTGTGGTTGATACTTCCTCCTTAGGCTGCCTTACCCGGTATTGGCAAGGCCGGTAGAGCCTACTATTATGGTGTTCCGTTAGGCTGCCTTGCCCGGTATATTGTCAGGGCTGGTAGAGCCTGTATCAGCTGGTGATCCGTTAGGCTGTTTTGCCGGGTATATCGGCAGGGCCGGTAGAGCCTGTATTCTCCTGACTGTCTATTAGGCTGCTTTGCCCAGTATATTGGCAGGGCCGGAAGAGCCTGTATTCTCCTGACTGTCCATTTTGCTGCCTTGGCCGGTATATTGACAGGGTCGGTAGAGCCCCCTTTTCATTGCTTGTCCAGACTGCCTTACCCGGTATATTGGCAGGGCCGGTAGAGCCTGATTCGCTATTGTTACTATCTATTTGTCATTCTATGTATGTGTATAAAATCCTATGGGATTATCTTAAACTTTTCAATAAAGTTGTGTTTTTACCTAACCTTGCGTCTGAGAGTCTTAACAAACCGTGACAGTGATTAAGACTAAAACTCACTTTAAATTGGTTGATTGTAACAGTTATATTGACACAGATAGTTGTCATTTTCCATCATGAATTAATAATCTACCTAGAGGAGAATTTATGCGTATAAAGAGGAATTGTTCGGATGAAGAAGTATTTCAGCAACAAACAGGTATGTTAAAGAAAAGATTTACAGATAAAAAATATAGAGCGGAAAAGTTAAATAAAGATATTGAAAAAGTAGGTAAATTAAGTAGAACAGACCTGTTAAAGGAGAAGGTCAAAAAGATGGGAAAAGATGAGAAGATTCCAATTATAACTTCAGGATACAAACAATTCAGAAATATAATTAAAAGACATTGGGATATTTTGAAGAATGATAGGATATTGTCTGATATACTTCCAGTAAGACCTAATATAGTGTTTTCTAAAGCCCCTAATTTGGGCATAAGAATAGCCCAAAGTGTGAGAAATAATAAGGAATTTAAAAACGATTACAAACACACAAAGGGTTTTATAAATGTGGAGAGTGTTTAAGACATGTAGAAATAATAAAAGTGTAAAGAAATTTATTTCAAAAGCTACAGGAGAATCTTTTGATATTAAGAATATGATTACATGCAATACAAAGAATGTAATTTATCTTATCCAGTGTGAATGCAAAAAACAATATATTGGAAGAACTAAGAGAAAATTAAAAGAGAATAAGAGAACATCTTTATAACATTAAAAGAAAGTTTAATAAGCATAGTTTGTCAGCACATTTTGTGGATAATAATATATGTAATAGAGAATATTGAGTTTTGCGGTATAGATATAGTTTTAAAAAAAAAAAGTTGGAGGGGAGGTAATCATGTGGATATGATGTCAAGGAGGGAATCGGAGTGGATACATAATTTGAATACCCTGCAACCATTAGGGTTTAATGCAGAGGTTGAAATTTTGGTTTTTTTATAATATTTGGTGTGGTACTCTGACTCCCTCCTTTGTAATCCTTTTTATTGTGATCTAAAAGTGGTTAGTGTTGGTGGGACTCCTTTGGTTACAGTTGGGTTCTGATATATATTTCATTGTGTTCGGTGTTAATATAGGGAGATTCTTCTGCTGTGTGTAGAAATAGGTATATTTTATGGAGACTATATTTCATTTAATGGATTAGGACAACATTGCCTTTAATTATTAAGCATTAAGGGATTAGCGCAACATTGCCTTTAAATATTTTGGTAACATTGCTTTTAAGGGGGAGGTCTTTTGGGTTTAATTAGTTTGAGGATACTAAAATAAGAAGAGAAATACACTGGAGTTTTATGCAAAAGAGAAATAAATTTCCCTGAGGAAGGGATTAGGTGATCCCGAAACACGTTGGAAGTCCGTTGTTAAAGGTGTGGTGTTGTGTGACACGGAGTTCAAGATTGAAACTGTGGACATCGGTGGTCTATTGGATCTAGACTTGATAAAATACCATCCAGGCTGGAAATCAGAGAACAAACGGACACTGAAGAAAATGGTGAGGTGCAGAGTGAACCAAAATAAGCGATCCTAATATACAGTGAAACCGTGAGTTACCGGTTTAATACCGGATAGGATAATGTTTATGAACCAAGGGAGTAGAAGATATGAATAATGATTAAAACGGTGGTGTTATAGTTCCTGATAAATGCGATAAGATTATAACTGTACCTGTGAATGGTGTTATATCAACAAGTACTAGTGATACAAAGTATCATGATAAAAAGATTGTAACTGTACTTGAGATTGATGTTATATCCATAAACGTTAGTAGCAACTTGTACCGTGACAAAGATTGTTGGAGCAGAACATGTAAAAGAAGATCATTAGTCTGCATGTATGATATTGGGTTACAACACACACCATACAAGCTGGAGGCAATTAAGTTGAATTCAATGTTTAAAGAGTAGAAGAGACTTTTTGGAAATTTATTGGTACATTTTTTCACTCACATTGTAGAATTTTTATTTTTGATTTTTTGGGTATATATTTTTATTTTTTAAATATTGTATATTTTATTTTTTATGATCGATCTTTTTTCGTTTTGAGGAAGAGGGACAGGGTGGGATATATTTTTTTTTGGCTTGAGGTGCATCTCCTTGATAGATGGATTGTATTTCCTTCTTAATAGGTTGAAGTATACACATTAAAAAGGCAATGTTGTGATCTGGAATCAGTATAGCTTGGTTGTGCTGCATTGTATCCAACCTGAGGTGATTGGAGTGAGGGGTTAATTCCAGTTCAGACTCATCACTGAGATGATATCTGGAAGTTGTTTGCAGGAGGGGTTAGGATTGGGACGGAGACCCTTTCCGATTTTACCTTTTGGGGTCTGGTGGACGTTGGACACCAATATATGCTGAATATAGTGTTCTATCCAGGGTGACTATTATATGAGGATAAGAATTACCCGTATTTATATTTGATAGACGTGTCTCGTCAATTATAGATAGATGTGGGGGGTTTTACTGGTTAAGTGATTGTTATTAGTGGCAAGTATACATTGGATAAATTTACTCCACTATCACTTCTAAGAGATTGGATGGAGTAATATTAAATTCCAACATTTTTAGAATTTGCAATTCCTGTGTAGTTTTTATGATCATCGAATTTATATTAATACAATATATGTAAAATTGTTGGATTTCAATGCTGTTGAAATTGTGGAATATATATAGCTCTGTTTATTAAAGGGATATTATTCCAACAGAAGAGTGGTTTATGTTTTAGTGTGATGTAGCTTTCTGATGGTAGCGCCAGAATATATTTGTGATTTGTAGTGTTTTAAGATCAGAGGTCTTGTTCACGGCAGCAACCATCTAATAAAGGAACAACTCCGTACCCATATAGCTCCACCATTTGTGTGTTATACTACTGGATCTGTGTCTTGGCAACACAGAAAGTCTCCTAAGATGTTTTCTACCACTGGAATCTGAACGGCGGAGATGGTCAGAAAATTGGCTTGAGGATAGCTTCCAGCTTCCCGTCTATCGCATCCTTAAAGGCCATAGCATCTGCCAAGGGCAGAACGGTGGACTTAGAGCCTGGATATGGTGTGGGTGGGTAGTCAACAGCAGGTGAAGCCCATTGCATCAAAGCTGCCTCTGAATGGGGTACAGCCTAGAGTATCTCTTCACAAGAGACAGGTGCCTATGAGGACTTATCCACTCATCAAGGATAACCTGGTCCAGAGTAGCATTGGATGGAAAGACTGTTGAAGACTTTACATCTCAGACACACATCAGATGAAAACAGACCCACATCAGGGGTGGTCACTGACACAGCCTTAATGAGCCCCTCTGCAGAGGGATTAGGATCAGCCTCAAAGGCCTCACCAAGTGTATAGGTGGAATGCCCTTCACTCCCCTTCCTCCCTGTCACCCAAAAGGAGTCCTCATCAGAGGATCCCGTGAGCCAGTGCTGTATCTTGGCCTAGGCCGACTAGGCCTAGGGCAGCACTTTACAGGGGGCGGCATTAAAAAGACACCCACACTCAGACTGCTGACTCGTGCGCCTTAAAGGGATATAATGTCAGAAAAAAAGTATTAACTATATGGTAGATACAATTAAAAGAGTAATTGCACTTATTAGTATCGCTCAAACAGTTATGGTTTGAAAGATATAGGAAAATAAAGTTCTCCGCTCCCTCCCCTTTCTGCTTGACGAGCTGTAAAGCTGTCAGAAGCAGATTCTGGTTGCTTGACCAGACGCGGCTCTTCAGCAGTGCCGATATAACTATATCTAAAGATAAATACTTCATCGGAATGGTCTACAACGTGTGCTTGCAAACCAGGCACACGTTGTAGACCGTTTTGATTAAATATTTATTTTTAGATATCGCTATGTCGGCACTGCTGAAGAGCCACTGTCTGATCCAGGAACTAGAATCTGCTTCTGACAGCTTTACAGCTCGTCAAGCAAAGTACTCTCTACTACTATACTACTGTATCTACCATATAGTTAATACTTTTTTCTGACATTACTATCCCTTTAACACACCTTGCCCACCTCTGATTACAAGTCCTCCCCCAGCATTAAGCAGAGCATGTGGACAACGGCACTGAGAATGGTAAGACACAGGCAGATCTGCCTCCAGGACCTTCCTGCTAAAGCTGGCTTCAGCTGAAGCCAGAACATCCACACGGTAGTGTTTGGCAGAGGCCTGGTTCTTATAGGCCTAGGAGACCCCAACAGAACTGGTGGGAGTGCTTTGTAATGTAGAAAGGAACAGGTTTCTTCCTGAGTTCATAAGCCTTGAGAATAGCAGACTTAATCAAAAATGCAATAGTGATCTTGGATGCAGCCATACCTGCCCTAGGACCCTCAGGGATGACTAATAAGGAATCAGTCCTACGTACAGACTATGAACGGTGCACAAAGAACTTGAGACAGCATACTAAATCTAACAAGTGGAGATCCCTCTCCTTGTCAGATTTGAGGTCAGAACAAAATGAAGACACAACAATCTCCTGATTGATGTGAAACTCAGAGATCACCTTAGGCTTAACAGGTAAAGGTCACTATGACACAGGAAACTAGAACCTAGACAGGCAGAACTGCCTCCAGGACTTTCCTGCCAAAGCTGGCTTCAGCCGAGGCGAGAACCTCAACACAGTAGTGTTTGGTAAAGGTGTGCACAAACAACCAAGTGGCCGCCATGCACAGCTGATCAGCAGATGCCTGATTCATAGAGGCTCAAGAGGCCCCAGCAGACCTGCTGGAATACGCTGTGAAATGAAAAAGGAGCAGGTTCATATGCCTTATGCATAGTAGACTTGATTCAAGATGCAATGGACACCTTAGATGCAGCCTTACCAGCCCTAGGACCCTCAGGGATGAAAAAAAGTACATCAGTCTGGCGAACAGACTCAGTGTGGTGCACATAGAACTTAAGGCAGCGCACCACATCCAACAAGTGGAGATCCCTTTCCTTGTCAGATTTAGGGTCAGGACAAAAAGGCACAACAAACTCCTGGGTGATGTGGAACTCAGAGACCACCTTAGGAAGAAATTCCTGGGAGGTACGAAGAACCGCCTTGTCCTTGTGAAAGACCAGGAAAGGTGGCTTGCAGCACAAGGCCTGCAGTTCAGAAACTTTGTGAACAGAGACTATCGCCAAGAGGAAAGCCTTCTTCCAGGTCAGAAGACAAAGAGGAATAGAAGCCAAGGACTCAAAAGGAGGCCTCTGCAAGACTCCCAGAACCAGAATAAGATCCCAATGAGGAGTGGGTTGCTTAAAGGCAGGGAAAGCATGAGCGACACCTTGAAAGAAAACCTTGACATCCGGAAGGATGACGATGCACCTCTGAAATAAAGAGACAAAGCAGATGTCTGAGCCTTCAAAGAACTCAGGCTAAGGCACATGTTCAAGCCATAAGGACAGGACAGTTGGCAGAGCAAGCTCTTGCAAGGGCAGATCCCTGTCCACACCCCAAGAGTGGAAGAGACCAAATCCTGTAGAAAGCCTAGAGGAAACAGGTTTCCAAGCTTGAAGCACAGTGGTGACCACTACAGGACAAAGTCCTTACTACCTCAAGAAAGAGTATGCAATCGACAAGCAGTCAAACCCAGATGTTCCATGTACATCCTCCATGGGTAGCCCTGTGGTAGGAGATCCGGTGTGCATGGAAGCCCAACCGGTCCACACACACACAAACAGGTCCAGCAACTCCTGAAACCAGGGTCGCCGAGTCCAGTATGGAACAACTAGGATGATCAGAAACCTCTCCATCCATAGCTGCCTCAGAACTCTGGGGAGCAGGGGAAGATGAGGAAAAATGTAGGCAAAAGGAAACACCCAAGGAATCGACAGAACATCGACTGCGAAGGCCAGATGGTCCCTCCAATGAGAACAAAATAGCAAAACCTTGAGGTTGAGTCTGACGGCCATCAGGAAATCTAGGGAAGACCCCATCTGAACGATGAGGTTGAACACCTCTTGGTGAAATTCCCACTCTCTGTCCATGGTGTGGCGACTCAGGTAGTCAGCTAAGACACCTCCTATGCCTAGAATGTGTACCGCAGAGATGGCAAGTACATGGTCTTCCATCCAGGGAAAAATAGCCTTGACCTCAAACTAAGCTGCGAGACATAAGGTGCTATCCTGGCTGTTGATGTAAGCAACGGTCGAGGAGAAGTCAGACTGGAGACACACTGGACAACCCATGAGAAGAGACGTCCAACCCCTCAGAGCATGGAATATTGCCCAAGCTCCGGAACATAGATAGGTAGAAGAGATTCCTGTCAGACTAGGGTCTTGGACATTCAAGGCTACCCAGGAGCGCTCCCCAGCCGGATAGGCTGGCATCCATCAACACCGTGATGCAAATGGGACCACAAGGGGCCTACCTTCTGCAGGCTGGAGAGACTCAGACACCAAGGAGACTCAGCACCACATGAAAGGGAAGAGAGTCCGATATCTGCAAGAGATCTTGATTTCCCTTGCAAACTGGAATCACAAACCACTGTGGAACCCGGTGAGAGCCAAGGCAAAATGGCACCACCCCCTGCCGGAAACCAAGCTCCCCACCAAGGAGATCATTTTGGACTGAATGGACCTGCAAGCCACTAAGGACACCCTGAAGGTGATCCGATAAACCATGTTCTCAGGTATCTGAGAATATTTACATCTGACAGGTACCCACTTACAAGCTTCTCCTGTTATTCAGAATTGATTTGAAGTACACTACGTTGTTTTAACATTTGTATCGAAAAAAGTATGCATTGCTTTTATGCCTGCATGGTCTCACAATCATTACAAGTGTTGATGCACCTGTTTCTTTGAATTTTATGCTTGGCGCTTAAAGGGTTTATGGAGAGACCCTAGGTTGCACACACTTCGGATAACTCGTGGTTCCAGCAGTTTATAAGGAAAGGAAGAGTAATAACCGCCTGTGTATGAATGGAGACTGATTTGAGATATGTGCAAGAGGGGCTTTATCTGCTTAGTTCTGTGTATACATATGAGAAGTCAACACACCCAGGACACAAAGAAACACCTGCAGAGCTATTTTCAGCCCAAAGGGGAGAGCAGACAACTGGATGTGCCCATGTCACAAACGAACCTGAGGTACCGCTGGCTCTCCGGATGGATAGCAAGGTGTAGGTAGGCACCCTGTAGATCCAAGGAAGCCAGGAATTCCCTCAGATACATTGCCACAATGATTGACTGCAGGAAATTCTGGTTAAAAAAAAAGTCTTGACCAGAAAGGAATATAGGTCCTTGAGGTCCAGAACAGGACAGTGGCAGCCATCTGACCTGGAAGCCACAAAAAGGGTGGAAAAGGAGTCTGAATCTATGTTCAGGTTAAGGAACCAGTTCCAGATCCTCCTTATCCAATGGATCCGAGGAAAGGACAAGGTAGTTCCGGTCCCAGAGGGGAGCGAAAAGGAGAGAAATGGTAAGGAAGGAAGCTGAAAAGAATCCAATAACCTTCAGAAACCACCAGCAAAGCCCATGGTTCTGCAACAATGTCTGCAGAAACACTATAAAGAAAAGGTGCAGCACACAGACACCAACAGGTGCATGCGGACCAAGGTTTGGCTAGTCCTGCCAAAGGAGTCTAGGCTCGGTGGAGGAGCTGCCTGGTTTCAGTGCTGTGGTGGCATAGGGATGGAACACAGTGTCTGAGATAGCACTGGCCCAGTCCCCTGTATTCCATCAGGAGAAGCATGAAAAGGACGGCGCCTTCGTGCCTGAGGATTGCGCTTAGAGGCCAAGGCGAACCAAGCACTCTGGCCGCATTCACCTCGCCAATGATGTTCTTCAGATCAGGGCCAAAAAAAAAAAAAAAAAGATGAACCCTGGAAGGGGAGAGAAACCAGAGATTGCCTAAAGATCGGGTCAACAGACCAGAACTTAAGCCACAGAGAGCACCTAGCAGCCACAGAGGCCTTGGCCTCAAGCCTAGCAGCATCAGGTAGGGCATCAGTAAGATAGAGCTGAGCCACAGAGATATCATCCAAAAGCATCAAAATGTCAGCTTTAGGAGCACCCATAAGGACAGCTTATGGTCAGTCCAAAAAGCAATAGCTCTATTAACCCATGCAGAAGCCAAGGTGGGATGCAAGGACGCACCTATGGCAGCAAATACAGCCTGTAAAAAACCATCAAGCTCCCTATATGTCAAATCAGTGAGAGTAGAAGGAACCAATGCAGGTGATGGGGAAAGACTGGCAATATAGGCATCAACCTTAGGAGGTGTAGCCCAATGAGCCAAGGCCGTTTCATAAAATGGATAGGGCTTAGTCTCAGAGACAAACACATGACAGGGGTCTTCCACTCAGCCAGGATGATCTGGTAAAGAGTGGGCTGAGTCAGAAAAACAGTGGCAAACTTCTTGCGCCTCAGCAAAAGTAGACTGAGTTTCCGAAGTTATAGGAACGTTTATGATGTTCAAAACCACCTTAATGAGACCCTCAGCAGAGGGTACAGGGTCAACTTCAATGGAGGCACCACCAAAGTGGAAAGAAGCCCGAAATGAGCACAGAGTCCTCTGAAACTTCCAGCCATTCTTCCACAGAGAAATCAAGCAAGTCAGGAATGCCAGGTGTCATATGGGCCACATGCCTGAGGGAAGTGGAGGGCTGCAAAGACTGAAGAACCCCCTGAAGAAGAGGAAACTAGGCCAGAGAGGACCTTAAGTCCCTGACCCAATGTGGCGTAGGGGCCACAGTAGATAAAGGGCATAAATGTCCTGAATACTCCATTTGGCATGAGGAACAATTAATGGGGGTCAAAGACATCCCAGAAACATAAGCCCTAGGCCCAGGCCCAATGGGTTTGACATCCTGACAGGAGATAAAGTGTCTGATTGTACAAGGAATAACCCAATACTGTGTCCCAGATTAAGAATTCACCCCAGAGGGAGTTAAGACAACACTTATCTGGCAAGCGAATGGTTAATCTGCTGAGGAGAGAGAGGAAGGATCGAAGTCCTGTGTAGGATACTCGTGAGAGGAGAGAAAGAAAATGGTGACCGAACTGTCAGCCAATCAGGAAACAGCCTGCGAAACGGTCCATTGGTAATGTAATTTCTCCTTAAAGGACCCAAAAACAATGCCCAAATCCCCCCAAGCCCCCCCCCAAGACACTTGGAACATGCACTGGAGTGTAGGACAAGGGCAGACAAGAAGAATGAGCCATCTCTGAACTCTATACATGGAGCAGTTGCAAAGATATGTCCCAAACGAAACTGTCCCATAGAGATCAACGGAGCATTGTGGCCATGCAGTTGCAGGTGCAGGATTAAAATAAATGAAATTTTTAAGTGTCCCAAAAGTTGGAAAACACACAGAAAACATATGCACATAAAAATAGGATTTTAGTCTTACCTGTTAAATACTTTTCTCTTAGTCCATACAGGTTACTGGTAACTTTGGGTAGGTAACTGCCTCTTTAAGTAGACAGGAAATGTTTCTTGCATAAGAAATGCTGGGCGGAGACGACCTCTCCTACTAGCTGCATCAGCCAATCCCTCTCTCCAGTTAGATTGAGATGCAAACTATTGACTAGATAGCCAGAAGGAAAAATAAGACTCCTGTGAGCACAAACCCAAAAGAACCCCCACGTTCTGCCACAGGAGAGCCAAGCATGGTCCCTTGACAGAGTGGGAGACCAGTAACCTGTATTGACTAGGAGAAAAGTATTTAACAGGCAAGACGAAAATCCTATTTTCTCTGTCATCCAATGCAGGTTACTGGTAACTTTGGGATGTCCAGCCATTGAGTTCCCTGAGGTGGGAAGTGAGGCAAGGACCAGGTGCAGGGCCCCCAAAATCACCAGAGCATACAGGATCAAACAGATCATCAATAGCCCAAACAAAGTGTCAACGGACACAGACTGGAAAGTAACGCTCCAGGAACCATACACAGCACACTGAACTAGAGCCAACAGGGCTCAACAGGTTAAGGAGTACTAAAGGTACCTAAAAAGACCCTAGACAGGCAATGCAGCCTCCAGGATCTTTCTGCCAAAACTGGCATCAGCCGATGCCAGCACATCAACACGGTAGTGTTTGGAAAAGGTGTGCACAAACGACCAAGCAGCCGCCTTGCACAACTGAACAGCCGAGGCCTGATTCTTGTGGGCCCAAGAGGCCCCAATAGATCTGGTAGAATGAGCCGTAACCAGGAAAGGGCACAGGCTTCTTCCTCAATTCGTAAGCCTTACGAATGGTGGACTTAATCCAGGAAGTAATGGTAAACTTAGAAGCTGGCTTGCCACCTCGAGGACCCTCAGAAATGACGAACAACGCGTCAGACTTGCAAAAGGACTATGCACATAAAACTTGAGGCAATGTACTACATCCAACAAGTGAAGATCCCTTTCCTTGTTAGACGTAGGGTCAGGACAAAAGGAAGGCACCACAATTTACTGATTAATGTGGAAATCAGAGACAACCTTCGGAAGAAACTCCTGAGAAGTGCGAAGAACTGCCTTGTCCTTATGAAACACCAAAAAGGGGGCTTTGCAGGACAAGGCATGCAACTCTGCGACACGGCGAACAGACACAACCGCCAGGAGAAAAGCCATTTTCCAAGTCAGGAGACGTAATGGAATAGTAGCCAAGGACTCAAAAGGTGGATGCTGAAGAACACCTAATACCAAATTGAGATCCCACTGAGGCGAGCATGAGCAACACCCTGGAAGAAAACCTTGACATCAGGCAAAATGGCAAGACGTCCCTGAAAGAAAACAGAGCGCGGAGAAGTCTGAAGTCAGAGAACTCAAACTGAGGTCCTTATCAACCCCTGCCTGTAAGAAAGACAAGATCATAGGGAGTTCAAAGGCATGGAAGAGATCCCAATTAGCACACCAAGAAAGAAAGGTAGACCCAGGTAAACCAGGCACTGAGATGGAACCAGATCTGACTTGTCCATGTTTAGATCGACCCATGATGGGAGAGAACATGTATATACTCCTGGACCTGATGATGAAGGCGACCCAGAGACAAAGCCTTCAACAGGAGATCATCCATGTAAGGAGTAACTCGAACTCCAGTCCCGTGCAGGAGAGAAATCAAGGCACCTAGGACCCGGTTGAAGACCTTTGGAGCAGTAGACAGCCCAAAGGGGAGCGCAGAAAATGGAAAATGCCCCTGGTTGCAGGCAAACCGAAGGTATTGCTGACTCTCTGGATGAATAGCAATGTGCAGGTATGCATCCTGAAGGTTCAGGGAGGCAAGGAACTCCCCTTGAGCCATAGTGGGGATCACCGTCTGCAGAGACTCCTGCTGCTAATGAGACTTGACCACAAAGGAATTTAGATTTTTGAGGTCCAGGATAGGATGACATCCACCGTCCTTCTTGCTGACCACGAACAGGTTGGAATAGAAACCTAACCCCTGTTCTGGCATGGGAACTGGTTCCAAGACCTCCTTGTCCAAAAGGGTCTGAGCTGGCCCAGTGAAAAGCTGAAGCTTGTCTTCCGCTCGAGGAGTGTGTGAAAGACGAAACCTTGGCAGAGGAAGAGAGGTAAAGGGAATCCTGTACCCCTCTGACACAACCTGAAGAACCCACGGATGCCATGGAGTCTGTCCAGACACTGTGGCAAAAGCGCAGGCGTCCACCCACAGGTTCGTGGGGTCCAGGGTTCTACGAGTCATGCCAAAGAAAGTTTGGCAGTCTTGGGCTTAGCCGAGGACTGCTTGGGCCTCCACTGCTGTTTAGGCTTGGAGGAGGCACGAGATGTCTGGGGAACCTCCTGGGTTGCAGCGCGTGTTTCGGTCTGAAAGGGACAAAAAAAATGATTCCTTCTATACTGCGGCTTCTTCTTGGGGATTAAGGGCAAAAGGGTACTCTTACCCCCAGTAGCCTCACTGATGATGTCTTTCAGTTCAGGCCCAAATAGAGAGGTTCCCAAGAAAGGCAAGGAAAGAAGACTTGTCTTGGAAGTAGTATCAGCAGACCAGATCTTAAGCCAGAGTGCACGTCTGGCAACCACAAACATGGTGGAAACCCTTCCAACCAAATGTACAGAATCAAAAATAGCTGCAGACACAATGCTGGGCTTCAGAAATATTGTCTAAAAGCTGCAATAAGTCAGAAGTAGGAGCACCCTGATGCACAGACACTGTCAACTGTTCAGTCCAGACCACAATGGCTGTATTTACCCAAGCGGCTGCAAACGCAGGACGCAAGGAAGTACCAGCAGCAGAAAATATGGACTTTAACAAAGCCTCTATTTTCCAATCTGTCCAATCATTTAGAACAGATGCATCCACCAGTGGCAAATCAGTGGACTTGGAGAGTCTAGAGACTGGGGCATCCACCTTAGGAGGTTGAGCCCACTGTACCAAGGTCGCTTTAGAGAAGGGGTACAATTTAGCAAACTTCCTAGACACAGCAAGCTTCTTGTCAGGAGTCTTCGGCTCCTGAAATACATCAGAAGGGTCCTTAGGATTATCATATGTCAAGGGAACATTTAAGGTAGTGAGGACGGCCCT
Organism: Rhinophrynus dorsalis; assembly: GCA_037306005.1. Taxonomy (NCBI): domain Eukaryota; kingdom Metazoa; phylum Chordata; class Amphibia; order Anura; family Rhinophrynidae; genus Rhinophrynus; species Rhinophrynus dorsalis. The sequence goes on from CM074722.1 coordinate 384,200,396, forward strand.
GATCAAACCCCTCAGCAGAGGGGTCAGGGTCAGCCTTAAATGGGTCCCCAAAGAATTGGGAAGACCGCTCCACAGAATTCCCCTCATCATCTGAATCCATGAGGAGTTCCTCTTCAGAGGGATCAGACACATCAGGTATCACCTGCGGTTTAGGCATGGAATATCTGATGGAAACAGTGGGTTGCCAAGCTTGGAAGACCCAATTTAATTGCGATGGTAACAGTTGTAAGGTAGACTTTAACCCTTTGAGTGCCAGAGGGGTACGGAATGCATTGCAAAGCTTTGCAATGCATTCCGTACCCCTCTGGCACTCAAAGTGTTAAATCTTTAGTAGTAGCCTTAAACTCCTGTAAGGAATGTGGCTCTAATGCATGGCTTGAGGTCCCTGGAGGAGACTCAGGGGCAACAGCGCATGCAGGGCATAGGGTTACCTAGAGAGTACTCAGGTCATTTGAGTGACATGAGGAACAATGACCAATGGGGGTCACAGACACACCAGGGTCTTAGTCTTAGACCTAGCACCAAGTTCAGACAGAGTAGACATTATCAATGTCACAAACATCAAAATATCCAATACAGTGTTAAAGATTAAAATTTCACCCCAGAAATCACTAAAAAGCACTTATCTGGCAGGCGAAGGGTTACTCAGCTGAGGAGAGAGCCCCCCAAAATACTCAGAGCATGAACTGGATCATAGAACAAGGGTAGACAAGTAAAATGACTCATCTCTGAAGTCGCTACGATGAGTGGTTGCAGAGATATGTCCCAAACAGTAAAGTCCCATAGAGGTGAATGGAGCAAATACAACTGAAAACATTGTAAAAATGAAATAAACACTGTTCCCAACCAGGAAAGTGTTGCAAAGTCCCCAAAAAGTGTCAAACCGGCAGACAAGGGGTTAAATTACCACAAATACTGCTCCAAGCCCCCCCCCCACACACACACACACACACAGACATACAGACAAACCCAATGACTGCAGGAGTATGTAGTAGGAAGTCCAAGGTAGACCTCTGTGCAGAGAGGAGCTTGGGACAAGTGGACCTCAGCACTCAAAGGGTTGCTCACCTTTTTAGCAGAATCTTCATTCTTCAGATTACCACATGTTTAAGAAAACGCCTCTTTGGGCAAATCCTAAGGAAAGAAATTGTCAGGCAACATTTTCTCCTCAGTGCTAAAGGTCCACCATGGCACTGGGACTGAGCTATTCACTGGGAATTGTCAGTAAATGGTAATACTCCTAATGGTGGTATTCCATATCTAAAAGAAAACAATAAAATTCCTAAGAACTAAGCAGGAAACTCTTCTCTGTCTTTCCTCTTCAAAGGAATCAATCTAACTGGAGAAGGATTGGCTGATGCAGCTAGTAGGGGAGGTAGGCTCCACCCAGCATTTCTTATGCATGAAACTATTCCTGTCTAAAGGGGCAGTCACCTACCCAAAGTTACCAGAAACCTGTATTGGACAACAGAGAAAACACTGACCCCCCAAGGGAAACGTCCCCCAAAGCACCTAACATGGCAAGGGAGGGGTTAAATCACCACAGAGAACCTAAAATTTCCAAAGACCCCAAGCAGACAATAAGATAAACCCAAATAAGTGCAGCAGTATGTGTGTAGGAACTCCTAAAGGAGACCCCTGTGCGGAGAGGAAGCAGTGGGACAAGTGGACCTCAGCACTCAAAGGGTTGCTCACCTTTTTTTGCAGGTCTTCTGTCTTCAGATTACCATTGAGAAAAGAAGCCTCAGGTTTTTCCCCAGGCCTGGAAGGTCCACAAACAGCACCTGTTAACTGAGCAATCCACCATTGGGAAGTCAGTAATGGTAATCCACCTAATGGGAGATTTCTACACTCCATATCTAACAGAAAAGAGGATTTTAGTCTTACCTGTTAAATCCTTTTCTCTTAGTCCATATAGGTTACTGGTAACTTTTGGAAGGTGACCGCCCCTTTAAGTAGGCAGGAACAATTCTTGGAGAATGCTGGGTGGAGCCTACCTTAGCTGCAGCTAGCCCAACCCTCTCCAGAAAGATTTGCGACACTAATTAGGGACTAGTAAGATGACTTCTGTGAGCATGAACCCGAAAGGACTCCCACTTTCAGTCACAGGAGAGCCAAGCATGGTCCCTTGACAGGGTAGGAGACCAGTAACCTATATGGACTAAAAGGAAACTACTTAACAGGTAAGACTAAAATACTCTTTTCTCTGTCATCCAATTTAGGTTAAGTGTAACTTTGGGATGTCCAACCATTGAATTTCCCAGAGGTGGGAAGTAAGGCAAGGAGCAGATGCAGGGTCCCAAAGTCACCAGAGCCTATATGAACCATCAGATCATAGACAGCTCAACAACACTACTGAAGTGTCAACAGACACAAAACCGGTGCAGAACCACACCAGGAACATAGCACAGCACACAAAACTCGAGTCAACTGGGCTCAAAAGTGAAGGAGCACTGAAGAGACGAAAGGAGAACTTAGACAGGCAAAACTGCATCTAGGATCTTCCTTCCCAAGCTGGCGTTAGCAAAAGCCAAAACATCCACTCAGTAGTGCTTAGAAAAAGGTGTGCACAGCTGACCAAGTAGCAGCCTTGAACAACTGATCAGCTGAGATTTGATTCTTGTACGCCTAAGATGCCCCAATGAATCTGATGGAATGAGCCAAAACCCGAAAGGGAACCAGCTTCTTCCTTAACTCATAAGCCTTACGAATAGTAGACTTAATCCAAGACTCAATAGTCACCTTGATGCCTTGACGAACAAGGCATCAGCCTGGCGAATAGACTCCGTGCGGTGCACATAGAACTTGAGACATCTCGCCACATCCAACAATTGAAGATGCCTTTCCTTGCCAGAGGTAGGGTGAGGACAGAATGAGGGCACCACAATTTCCTGATTAATGTGGAAGTCCGAGACTACCTACAGGAGAAACTCCTGACAGGTGCGAAGAACCACCTTGTCTTTATGAAATACCAAGAAGGGTGGTCTACAAGACAAGAGCATGCAACTACGGGACATGGCGAACAGACAATCGCCAGCATGCACAAGGGAATAGTGGCCAAGGACTCAAAGGGAGGATGCTGAAGGACACCCAAAACCAAAGTAAGATCCCACTGAGGAGTAGGGCTTTTAAGGGCAGGACAAGTATGAGCAATGCCCTGAAAGAAAACCTTGACATCAGGAAGAATTGCAATACATCTCTGAAAGAAGACAGAAAAGGCAGAAATCTGAACCTTAATGGAACTCAAGCCCTTATCCACTCAGTCCTGCAGAAAGTACAGGACCGTAGGAAGATCAAAGTCTTGAGAAAGATCCCTATCCACACACCAAGATAAAGGTAGACCAGACTGTATGGTAGGCCTTGGAGGAAACAGGCTTGCAGGCACTAAGTATAGTGCCTACCACGCCAGAAGAGAAGCCCTTATTCTGTATTAAGGATTCAATTTCCATGCCGCCAAACCCAGACGGTCCACACCCTTCTTTCACAGGTATCCCTGTAGAAGAAGATCTGGACGGCGGGGAAGCCGAAAGGGCTCCACCATGGAGAGATCCAGAAGCTCCGGAAACCAAGCCTGACTGGAGGTAGTATGGAGCAATCAGAACGACTGGAGAACCCTCCAGACAGTTTCCGCAACACTCTGTGAAGCATGGGAATGGGAGGAAAGATGTACAATAGAGGGAAGTGCCATGAGATCGACATGGCATCCACTGCCAGAGCTAGAGGGTCCCTCCAGCAAGAGCAGAATGGAACCTTCATATTGTGTCAGATTGATGCAAGGAGCCCACTTCTGAACAATGAGGTTAAACACTTGATTCAGTTCCCACTCTCCGCTGTCTACTGTGTATCGACTTAGGAAGTCTGCCAGCACGTTGTCTACGCCAGGAATATGAACTGCAGATTTGGCAGGAACAGGTTCTTCTGCCCAGGTCAAAATAGCTTTGACCTACAAACAAGCTGGCAGACTTCTTGTGCCGCCTTGCTTGATGTAGGCCACGGCATTGTAGGACTGGACTCTGACTGGGCAGTCTTTCAGATGATGCATCCAATATGAAGGGCATGAAACATTGCCCAAAACTCCAACACATTGATGGGAAGGAGAGATTCCTCCGGAGACCACTGGCCCTGTGCATTTCAGTGACCCAGGACTGCTCCCCAGCAGGAGAGGCTGGCATCTGTCATCACAGTAGTCCAGAAGGAGACTAGGAAGGGCTTGCCCTTCAGCAGGTTGGGAAGGTGGAGCCACCATGACACACTCAGCTCCACATGAAGCGGAAGAGATACCAACATCTTCAGTAGATCCGGTTTGCCTCTGCACATCTGGATCACAAGCCTCTGGAGTTCCCTGGTGTGAGCCATTGCGTACTGGACCGCTTCCATGGTAGAAATGAACTTCCCCACTAGGGAGGTCAGCTTCTTGGCCGAAACTGGGTCGTGAGTCAGAACAGCAGACACCTTGCAGATGATCTGGTGAGCCACCTCATCCTTGAGAAACACTATACCCCACTGGGATGGCATGAGATCCGACTTGTCCATGCTGAGGATCCAGCCATGATGGGTCAGTGCATGAATGCAATCCTGTACATTCAGCTGAAGGAGGTCCAGAGATGGGGCCTTCAGAAGTAAGTCATCCATGTATGGAGTGACTCTGATACAGTCTCTAATGCCGCCCCCCCCCCCCAGTCAGTCTAAAGGGAAGAGCAGCAAACTGAAAACGCCTTTGGTCGCAGGTGAACTTGAGGTACTGCTGGCTGTCTGGGTGGATTGCAATGTGCAGGTATACATCCTGAAGATCCAGAGAAGAGAGAAATTCCCCAGGAGACATGGCTGCGATCACAGTCCTCAAGGACTCCTGGTGGTAGAGAGACTTAACAAAGGCATTGAGGTCCCTGAGGTCCAAAATAGGATGGCAGCCGCAGTCTTTCCTGGAGACCACAAAGAGGTTGGAGTAAAATCCCAAATCCATTTCTGGCACCGGAACCTCCTTGTCCAAAAGGGTCTGGATAGCTCCATGGAACAGGTGGCACTTCTCTGCTCCCTGAGGAGTGTGAAGGGTAAAACCCGGACGGAGGAAGAGAGATGAAATGGATCCTGTATCCCTCCAACACAACCCGCAAAACCCACAGATCCAATATTGTGCCACTTCCTCAGTGTTTGGACCAACACAAACAACCACCTACCAGCACGTGGGGACCGGGGTTCGGAGAGTCATGCCGAAGAAGGTTTGGAACCCTTGGGCTTGGTGGAGGACTGCTTGGGACTCCATTGTTTGGACTTGGGGGGAGGGGAGCACAGCCTGGGGAACCGCCTGGGTTGCAGGGCACTTTTCAGCCTGAAAGGGACAAAAAAGCCTATTCCTCTTCACAGGAGACTTCTTTCTAGGAACCAAGGGCAGGAGGGTACTCTTACCCCCAGTGGCCTCACTAATAATGTCCTTAATTTCCAGCCCAAACAAAGAAGAGCCCTGAAAGAGCAAGGAAAACAAGGATTTCTTTGAGGTAGTGTCTGCAGACCAGAACTTGAGCCAAAGAGCTCGTCTAGCAACCACAGACACTGTAGAAACCCTAGCCATCAAGCGGATGGCATCAAATATGGCAGCAGAAAAAAATGCTGAGCCTCAGTGATGTTGGCAAGAAGCTGCAATATATATCAGCAATAGTGGCCCTTTTCACCCAAGCAGCGGAAAACGCCGGGCACAGGGAAGTGCCAGCTGTAGCAAAGATGGTCTTCAGGGATGTCTCAAGCTTCCAGTCATTCCAGTCAAAGCAGTGGACTTGGACAGTCTAGAGACCCGGAGCATCCACCTTGGGTGGATGAACCTATTGAGCTAACGCAGCATCAGAAAAAGGGTACAGCTTAGCAAACTGTTTAGAGACAGATGGTTTCTTGTCAGGAGCTTTCCACTCATCCAAGACCAACCAGTCAAGAGTGGGGTTGGGTGGAAAACAGGTAGACTGCTTTCTTAGGTTCCTGGAACACATCAGAGGGGTCAACAGGATCCTCTGGAACCAAGGGAATGTTTAGGGTGTTCAACACTGCCCTGATCAGGCCTTCAGCAAAAGGATCAGGGTCAGTCTCAAAGGGGTCCCCAAAAAACTGGGAAGAGAGCACAGTAGAACATTCCCCTTCATCAGAATCCACCAGTAACTCCTCGTCCGAGGAGTCAGACACATCAGGTACACACTGCGGTTTCGGCAGGAAAGACATGATAGGAGTACGGGGCTTTCAAGACCCCCTGTAATTGGGATGGAAGGAGTTTAAGGTGGATCTCAGGTATCTAAAAGTGGCCTTAAACTCTTGCATCCAAACTGGCTCAAGTACATGGCTGGAGGGCCCTGGGGGAATGGAGCATGGAGTCTATGCAGTAACTCAAATCTGCAAACTTTCACAGTGAAGTAAAAAAAAAAAAAAAAGCTGTAAAAAAAACACAACACATATTAAAAATCAAAACACTATACCCAAAGGGGAAAGTGCCCAAAGGGATGCCAACTAGCAGCCAAAGGGTTAAATTTACCACAGAAACACTGCTCCAAGCCCCCCAAACAGACATACAGATAAACCCAATGTGTGCAGGAGTATGTATTAGGAACTCCAAAGGAGAGCTCTGTGTGGAGAAGAAACATACTCACCTTTTCAGCAGGTCTTCTGTCTTCAGATTACCATGTGTAAAGAAGAAGCCTCAGGGCTCGATCCAAATGTTGGCGTCGCCAGAAAAAAATGGAGACGCTGGTTTTAACGTCAATTGAGCAATGCAAATGTTCTACTAGAAACAAGCGACGCCAGTTCTGAAACAGACATCGCCCGTCGCCAGAACAGCAAGATCTCACCCATAGAGGATAATGTACAAACGACACCAAAAGCTATTCAAATGTTGGAGTTAGGGCTAACTCGCGTTAAATTGCAACATTTCTCTCCAGAAATCTAACGCCTATTTTTTTGGAGTACAGCACACAAGTAAGAGTAGAAAACCCACGTCTCCAGTTCTGAACAGCATTCTCTGTGCTTTTCCCTACCCAGCCACTAGGGGAACACAGAGAAGGCTTTCAGCACCATGGACAGCTTTGAATGCCATAGGGATGTGCACTGCTCACCCCTGTGGCATTCAAAGGGTTAAAATCAATAAAACTAGTACACCAAGCACTACACAATGCCCCCTTCCACACACACCCCCCTTAGTATGTCACATATATTGCATATATGGGACATACTAACCCCATCCACATCCACCTCATGGACTTCCATGTAGTGGACAAATCTGTCTTTTATTCCACAATTAACCCTTTGAGTACCAGAGAGGTAGGAAAGCATTGCTTAGCATGTTTCCTACCCCTCTGGTACCCAAAGGGTTAATAGGCAACGTATGGACTACATACCTTGCCTATATATATATACTTTTTTTAATTAAAATACCATGATTAGACAGTTTAACTTAGATCTCATTCATTGTTAACCCCTACCTCCTGTGTCCCATTGCTATTAGTACTTTTGCTCCACTCTTCTTCAAACTGAGAGTGGAGCAAAAGTACTAAAAGCAAAGGGACACAGTAAGTAGGGCATCATGAATGGTTGAGATCTAAGTTAACCCTTTGAGTGCCAGAGTGGTTCGCAACGCATTGCAAAGCAATGCGTTGAGTACCACTCTGGCACTCAAAGGGTTAACATACAACTGAGGGAGCAGCCTGCACTGTGAATGCAGAGCTTCCCTCAGCTTTATTTATACATTCTTTATCTTTTATTATTTATTTATTATTCTTATTTATTTTTTCTTATTATTTATTTATTATTTATCCCCTTGCTGCGGGCGGCTGTGAAGCCCGCAGCATAATAAAACCCTGGTGCATAGAGAGGCATTGGAGAAAGCGGGAGGAGGGGACAGAGACATAGGAGGAAGCGGGTGGTAGGCTTGTATTTGCTGCCCGCTTCCTCCAATACCTCTCCTTTCGCGGTGGCATTGTGCCCAGCTGCCTGGCGTCGCCTTGTGCAAATCGTCCCTTTGCACAAGGCGTTGTACAACACGACGCCAGGCAGCTGGGCACAATGCCACCGCGAGAGGAGAGGTATTGGAGGAAGCGGGCAGCAAATACAAGCCTACCACCCGCTTCCTCCTATGTCTCTGTCCCCTCCTCCCGCTTTCTCCAATGCCTTTCTATGCACCAGGGTTTTATTATGCTGCGGGCTTCACAGCCGCCCGCAGCAAGGGGATAAATAATAAATAATAAATAAATAATAAGAAAAAATAAATAAGAATAATAAATAAATAATAAAAAATAAAGAATGTATAAATAAAGCTGAGGGAAGCGCTGCATTCACAGTGTAGGCTGCTCCCTCAGTTGTATGTTAACCCTTTGAGTGCCAGAGTGGTACTCAACGCATTGCTTTGCAATGCGTTGCGAACCACTCTGGCACTCAAAGGGTTAACTTAGATCTCAACCATTCATGATGCCCTACTTACTGTGTCCCTTTGCTTTTAGTACTTTTGCTCCACTCTCAGTTTGAAGAAGAGTGGAGCAAAAGTACTAATAGCAATGGGACACAGGAGGTAGGGGGTTAACAATGAATGAGATCTAAGTTAAACTGTCTAATCATAGTATTTCAATTTAAAAAAGTTTAAAACACACACGCACATATATATATAGGCAAGGTATGTAGTCCATACGTTGCCTATTAACCCTTTGGGTACCAGAGGGGTAGGAAACATGCTAAGCAACGCTTTCCTACCTCTCTGGTACTCAAAGGGTTAATTGTGGAATAAAAGACAGATTTGTCCACTACATGGAAGTCCATGAGGTGGATGTGGATGGGGTTAGTATGTCACATATATGCAATATATGTGACATACTAAGGGGGGGGGATGTGGAAGGGGGCATTGTGTAGTGCTTGGTGTACTAGTTTTATTGATTTTAACCCTTTGAATGCCACAGGGGTGAGCAGTGCACATCCCTATGGCATTCAAAGCTGTCCATGGTGCTGAAAGCCTTCTCTGTGTTCCCCTAGTGGCTAGGTAGGGAAGCACAGAGAAAGCTGTTCAGAACTGGAGACGTGGGTTTTGGATTTTCTGACTGAACTTGATCCTTTGCAGTGCTGTGATTGGCTGTGGTGCTAGGTAACATTTTTATCGTGTGTTTTTAGGTAAGATTTTCTATGCGACGCAGGTTTAAGGTTAACGTGTATTTTGTTGGTTATCGCTCGTTAGGCTTTCTGGGTAAGGAAGATTTGAATCTCACGTTACCTGGTCTTGCTTAACGAGCGAAGGCAGTTTTTTTCTTCACGTTGGTTTTAACGCCAACATTTGAATCGAGCCCTCAGTGGGCAACTCCTAAGGAAAGAACGTGTGCACCTGGAAACTGAGCTATCCACCTGGGAATTGTCAGTAATGGTAATTCGCCTAATAGTGGTATTCCATATCTAACAGAAAACAAAAAAACTAAAACTATCGCAGAACTGTTCTCTTGCCTGTATCTTCATCAAGGAATAAATCTTTCCGGAGAGGGGGGGCGAGCTGCAGCTAAGGAGAAGAGGTAGGCTCCACCCAGCATTCTCTTCAAGAACGGTTTGTGCCTACTTAAAGGGGTAGTCGCCTACACAAAGTTACCAGTAACCCATATTGGACAACAGAGAAAACAATAAAATAAACTAAAAACTAAGCAGAAGTGTTCTCTTGCCAGTCTAGTTCAAGGAACAAATCTAACTGGAGGGGGATTGGCTGGTGACCTGCTAAGGAGGGAAGGAAGGCTCCACCCTGCATTCTTTCCAAGAATTGTACCTGCCTACTTAAAGGGGAGATTGCCTTCCCAGAGTTACCTGTATGCTATATTGGATGACAGAAAGAGGAAACTGTGTCATAATGGAATTTAAAGGGATAGTAATACTTTATTATTACTATCCCTCATATTGTAAAAATTTGTAAAATAATTTAATACCCCCCAGGTTCATCTCTCGAACCTTTATGGTTTGAAAGATAACCGAAGGCAAAGTTCTCCCCTCCCTCTCCCTTCTCTGAAGTCAGAGTTGTACTGACTGCAGAGGAAGTCTGTCGTACGACAGGCTTGCGGCTCTGCAGCTGAGCCGAGTTCCTGTTAGTGAAAATGAATTATTTCACTGAATCTGTCTTCTACATGTGCTTGGTTTGCGAGCACATGTAGAAGACCATTTTAGTGAAATAATTATTTGTCACTAACGTGATCGCGGCTCTGCTGCAGAGCCTCATTATTAAAGTCAGACCAGATATCCCTGCAGTCAGCATAACGCTGACTTCAGGGAAGGGGGAGGGAGGGGGGAACTTTGCCTTCAGTTATCTCTCAAACCATAAAGGTTTGAGAGATAAACCTGGGAGCTTTTTAATTATTTTGCAAATATGTACAATATGGGGGATAGTAATAAAGTATTAGTATCCCTTTAAGTCCTTGACCCATGGTGGCTCTTGAGCATGGCCGGAGGGCCCTGGCGGAGATGCAAGGGCCACATCACATGAGGGGAATACGTGACCAGAGTAACTGTTGGGTAGTCCCGATTGTCATGAGGAGCAGTACTTAAATGGGGTCATAGACGCGCCTGATTCCTTACCCTTAGTCCCATGTCTTAGTGGATCTGACATCCTAACAGGAGAAAAGTGTCAATACAGTAAAGGAAGACCCAAATACTGTCACCCAGATTAAAGATTTCACCCAAGAAAGCCTAAAATGCACTTATCTGACAAGTGAAGGGTTAACCCGAGGAGAGCAGAGGAGACCAAACCCCCGAGTATGATACTAGAGTAACATAATAAATTAGGTTGAATAAAGACACAAGTCCATCAAGTTCAACCTTTGCCTCATACCCCAGTGACTGAGAATTTTAAAGCTTTCCTGCTACCAGATAAGTTAGTCATTATCAGACCTTTCTGATCGGCCTACTAAAAAACAGTATAACACTGTATGTTCCCTTTTGAAAGAAATATCTAATCTTCTTTTAAATGTATCCATTGTATCTGCCATAACCACCTCCTTGGGCAAGGAATTCCACAATTTAACAGACCTTCCTGTTATAAAAAAACAACCTTTCCTCTGCTGAAGTCTAAACCTCCTTTCCTCTAATCTCAAGGGGTGTCTCCCCTGGTCACACATTGGAATAAATATCTCACCGCAGATATTGTATTGGCCTCTCATATACTTGTACAATGTGATAAGGTCTCCTTTTGGTCAACTTTTCTCTAGAGTAAATAAACCAAGTTTGTCTAGTCATTCTTCATAAATCAAGTCCTCCACTACCTTAATTAATTTTGTTGCTCTTCTCTGTACCCTCTCTAGTTTAAGGGACCATTTCCAAAACAATAAAGATAAGACCATAAACATGTTTGCTCCAACTAGCACATTTGATCCTGTGAACATTAATCCTTCCATTAAGAGCTTCAAGAGACTTATTGAGCGTGATAGCAAAATGACACCTATTACACTTCCACACAACAATTTAACGAGAATTGAACAAACTGCACTGAAAAATCTTGCAAATAATCCAACCATCGTCATTCGCCCAGCAGACAAAGGAGGGGCTATTGTAATTTTAGATTATAATTACTATCATAAAGAAGCCTTATCTCAATTTGCCCCATATTTTACATGCTACCAAAAATTCATAAAAATGCTTTGGAACCTCCAGGACACCCAATAGTTTCAGCAAGGGGCTCCCTATTACAACCAGTGGCCCAATTTTTAGATCATTGGTTACAACCACTGGTTCAAAGTTCACCTTCTTACATTAGGGATACTGGAGATTTCATCTCACCAATTCTCACTGTGAGAGGCTTGGAGGGTGAGGTAATTTTAGCCACCTTGGATGTCCGTTCTCTTTATACCATCATACCTATTGGAGATGGTATCAGAGTAGTGGCAGCTGCACTACTGAAAGCTAGGAAATCACCTAATCGACCCCCATTGGGTTTTCTCCTGGAACTTCTGGAATATTGTTTGACATTGAACTACTTTAGGTTTGAACGAGACTTATCTTCAGATTTCTGGGACTTCAATGGGGTCGAATAAAGCCCCTGCCTTTGTGGATATTTACATGTCACAATTTGAGGCGAAATATATCTTGCCTTTGATACCCTCACAGATCATTTTCTATAAGCGTGTCATAGACGATTTGTTTATAGTGTGGCAGGGTACCATAGAGACATTCAATCAATACACTAGTCACCTTAATGCACTGGACACACCAATTAAATTCACATCGAGTGCAGATTCCCAACGTGTCAATTTTCTTGATTTGACAGTGTTCCGGGTAGCAGACGGCTTGGGCACTACAAATTTTAGAAAAAGTACTGATAGAAACACTTTGCTACACTTTCATCCCATACCTGGTTGTCTGTAATCTTCTGTGAAATACATGTGGATCTATCCCGGTGCATTTCTTTAGGATTAGCTTTAGGAATTGGCGCATATTGGTATCTGTACGCAATATTGGGTGTAATACCTCATGGATGCAGGGATATTTATGGACTGAATATGGATTTATTTTCTGTGAGACCCAGGGGCTAAAGAATATATAAGGATCTACTCTATAGCATACTGTATACTTTTGGAGGATCTGCCATAGGAATTGGGAATTATGGTGTCTGCATTGACTTTGGTGTGTAACATCTTGGCACATATGGAACTAATTATATACCACAACAGATACGACAGGAGAACAGTATCCCAGATTTCTTCTAGGTATTATAAGGACAACGGGTGGCCATAGAGATCATAGAATTCGGACATTGTGTGGATGTAATTCGGCCACTGATTAATACTATTATTGAGTCATTTTTAGAGAAGGTTAATATGATGGTACATTCATGCATTTTTGATTAATGTTTAAACTCGCTTCCTCTAGGGGTGTATTCAGGTCGTTGCCACTGTATGTTTACAGCAGAGAGAAAGCTTAATATGGTGTTAGATTTATATTGGGTTATGATTTGGATCTGTGGCACTTTTCAGCTTTTAAGTCACAATGTTTAAACAATCTGTGGACCAGAATCGGCTGTTCGTTGTAACATTGTCATGAATGGTTATTTGTACATTTTACAGTGCTCATTTACAGCGTTGTGATGATTTATTTGTTTTTTGCCTTGGGTAATATAGAGATCGTGGTGACATGGGAAGGTACACTCCACGCGTCGGTGTATCGGACCACATGCGGTATTGATGGACCAGACAGGGGAGCGCTTCCCAGTCACATCAATACGATTCCCCATAACAACTTCAGAGCTGATTAATGGCTCGGTTAATAACTATAGCCAACACATTGGTTTAACAACAATACGCTTCTCTACGGTATAGTAGTGTTCACCTCTTTGACAGTATATTGGTTTATGTTGCTTTGCCGTGATAGGTCCACCGCGGGCCATTCAATGAAAGAGCCTGTGGTGATGACATCACCAGAGCCAGCAACAGCACCAGGATGGACAAGGGGATAAAACACAATGTAATTCAATTGAATAGCATCTTGAGAAAGGTCCCTGCGTCGACCGAAACGTTGACGGTTTTGTGTTACTGAATAAAATTAAAATCGTATTAAAAAGACCCACGGGTGCTGACCTCTCTGTTGACACTCACTAGTTCTAGTATATCCTTTTTCAGAAATGGTGACCAAAATTGCACTGCATACTCAAGGTAAGGTATTATTTGTATAACGGGGACAATAATGTTATCCACTCTTGCTTGAATACCTCTTTTATGCAAGACAGGATTTTGTTTGACTTTGCTACTGCTGTTTGACACTGGTCACTGTTTCCAAGTTTGTAGTTGACAAGGATACCGAGGTCTTTCTCTAGCAATGAATCCCCTAGAATGATTACATTAAGTTTAGTAATTAGCCTTGGGATTATTTCCTCCCAAATGCATGGACTTTAAACTTTCCCACATTAAACTTCATGTTCTATTTGTTTGCCTAATCTGCCATTTTACGTTAACCATTCTATAGAGAGCAATTATCCTGTTCTGAATTAATTACCCTGCATAATTTAGTGTCATCTGCAAATATTGATATTTTGCTTTCTATATCTATTACCAGGTCATTTATAAACATGTTAAAAGGCAGCAGACCTAATACTGAACCCTGAGGTACTAGACTCTCCACTTTAACTGTATTGGAGAATTTTCCATTTACAACCACACACTGTTCCCTATCCTTCAACCAGTTTTGTATCCAATTGCAAAGGTCATCTCCTAGCCCCAATTTCCTTATTTTATACCCCAGCCTTCTGTGTGGCACTGTATCAAATGCCTTTGCAAAATCTAGATATACTACATCAACTGCCTTGCCATTATCATTGTTGCTGCTTACTTCCTCATAGGAGCTGAAAAGGTTAGTTTGGCATGATCTATTCTTCATAAAACCATGTTGATATGTGGTAATGATCTTATTTTTTGTGTTGTAATCCTGAATATAGTCCCTTATTATCCCTTCTAGCAGTTTTCCCACTACAGATGTCAAACTCACAGGTCTATAAATTACCATGTTCTGTTTTAGTTTCCTTCTTAAATATAAGCACTACAATGGCTCTTCGTCATTCTTGTGGCACTGAGCCTGTGATGAGACAATCTTTAAAGATTAAATATAGGGGTTTTGCCAACACTGCACTAAATTACTGAAGAACCCTTGGATGTATACAGTCAGGACCCGGTGCTTTGTCAGTCTTAATTTTGTTCAGTTTTCCCATGACATCTTGAGTTAACCCAATATCTGATAATTGTATTGTTTTATTTGTTACTTGTGGAGGCTCTTCTACCATTCCTTGCTCCCTATATACTGATGCAAAGAAAGTGTTTAGAACATCGGCCTTTTCCTTATCCTCACTAATCAACTGACCCATCTAATTTTTGAATAGTCCAATGCACTCCCTCTTACGTTTTTTGCTATTTATATATTTAAAAAAAAATTTTGGATTAGTCTTGCTTTCCCTTGCAATTCGAGTTTCATTATCTATTTTTGCTACCTTAATTGCCTTTTTGCAATCTTTGGTTTTTAAGAAAGATTGTTCAGTTCCTTCAGACTTAAATAGTTTGAATGCTTTTTTTCTTGCCATTTTCTTCTTTACATGTGCAGTTAACCACACTGGCTGTGACTTACTTTTGCATTTGCTCCCCATTGGTATATAATGTTAGGTACATTTTTGCAACCCATATTTGAATTCTGACCATTTTTCCTCAGTATTTTTGCTTTTAAATAAAATATCCCAGTCTGTGTGTTGCATTGAAGCCCTTAACAATTTGAACTTACCTTTTTTTTTAAATTAAGAGTTTTGGTTGAACCTATACAGTTTTGCTTTGCCAGACTAAATCTCAAATGTAACCATGTTGTGATCACTGTTACCCAAATGTTCTCTTACCTTAATATTGGATACCATTTCTGCGTTATTTGTTATCACTAGGTCCAATACATTGTTATTTCTTGTCGGCACTTCCACTATTTGTGACATGTAGTTTTCCCGAAGCATGCTCACAAACCTGCTTCCCTTAGCACTCTCACAGGTCTCATTTTTCCAGTTCTGGATAATTAAAATCTCCCATAATTATAGTATGCCCAAGCTGGGCAGCTTTCCTCATTTGCAACAGCAGTTGGGCCTCAACATTGTCATCACTATTTGGTGGTTTGTAGCATATACCCACCACCATCTTTTTTTTGCCATTTACATCACATTTAGTCTAAATTTCTTCCCACAAGGACTCCACAATTTGGCCAGTTTCCTCACTAATATCACCCCTCAAAACTGGATTTAGCTCTGTTTTCAAATACAAGCACACCCTTCCCCCTTTTCTATTAATCCCGTCTCTTCCAAATAGGGAAAAGCCCTCTATATTTACAGCCCAATCATGTGCATCATTCAACCATGTTTGTTATATCAATTATGTCCAACTGCTCATTAACACTGTTCCTATCGGTTTTATGTACCCCATTTTTGCTATTTTGGCACCTTTATCAAAGTACATCTTTATCTAAGTACTGAGAGTTAGGCAAGAGCGTTGGACAAGAGAGACAGCTGCTGCAACCACCTAAACACAAGAGGCAAGTAAACAGGCTGAATTCAGAGTGAAGAAACAGTCATTTCCACCAAGCACTGACATTTGCATCCTCTATCGAAACCACTGACCACCCGATGCAAGAAACCAGGATTTCCAGGACTGATTTTACAAACTGCTTATTTAACCACTAAACCACTGGGGAAAAACAAATCTGACTTTGATTTCTTCTCCAACCACCATTAACCATTATAACATCTACCTCTCCTGATCATCAGTGGACTACTTCATTTAACCCTGCATTGATTCCAACCCTCACCAAGCACTTCACAGTTCTGCTACTGACTCTCATCACCATCCCTGGCACCTATACCCTCTGCTCCGTGGATTGACCCTTGATTGCCAAGTCATCTGTACTGTCCTTGATCACTGACTGTTGCACATCTCTACTGCCCCATTCATTAACCCCACTATGGGCAAATTAGCTCCTTGCTTTGTCATCACCATTCTCACCTGCATAAGACTCTCCTCCTCCTCGTCCACATTAAGTGTCACACCATTGACATTGCACCCTCAGTTCTTCCCTCACCACTTTTCTGTTACCATGAACTTTTTTTCATTCCTCCACTCCCTATCACCACCATCTCCTTCTACCCCTGCAAAAAAGCCCCACTGCTTCAAATCTCACTCTCACCTTATGTCCCTGTCCCTTCTCCTCCTACTTGCTGCAGGTGACATCTCACCTAACCCAGGCCCCCCTTCCATTCTCTCTTGTACCACAGAACCCACTCACACGCGCAACATTCGCAACCTAATAACTCTACCCCGTCTGTTCATTTCTCACTCCCTAAACCTCCTTACCATCACTGAAACTTGGCTCACATCGTCAGACACTGCCTCCACTGCCTCCACTGCCGCACTCTGACATGGAAGCCTTCAATTCACACAGACACCCAGGCCTGTCAACAGACAGGGAAACCCATCCCCCCCGCCACAATCAAGCGCATGCGGAGAAATCTGCATACTCTTGATCTGCAACAATTTTCCACCTCCCTGCAGCCTCTTCTCAACCCCATCCTCACACTTACTTGCCCAGACAAAACTACTGCTCTCTACAACAGCACTCTCACTTCAGCCCTTGACATTGCTGCACCTGCAACTCCACGCCACCCACGCACAACCCCACTACAACCCTGGCACACAAGACTAACATGATACCTCCAAAGGTGTTCACTCACTGCTGAAAGGCACTGGAGGAAATCGTGGTCCACAGCTGACTTCACACACTACAAATTCATTCTCTGTTTATATAGCTCTGCCCTCTCCCTAGCCAAACAGTCATACTTCTCCTCTCTAATTTCTAATCTTTCCTCCAACCCGAAACGCCTTTTCTCAACCTTCACATCTCTTCTACACCCACCAACACAAACACCTTCCACTAACTTCTCTGCCCAAGATCTCACCAACCACTTCAAGAACAAGATTGAATCTATCAGACATGACATTTCATCACTACCACCCCCCACCCAGTCAGCCCAGTCGCCTCTCCCACATACACACTAAGCTCCTTCCCACCTGTCACTGAGGACGAAGTCTCCCTTCACCTCACTCGCTCAAACCTAACCGCATGCCCTCTGGACCCAATCCCATCTCAGCTCACTCAAGAACTCTCCCCTCTACTAACTCCAATCCTTACTCATTTATTCAGCCTCTCTGTCAACCAGCACCTTCCCATCCTCTTTCAAACATGCACTAATCACTCCCATCCTAAAAAAAACCCTCCCTGGACCCAAACTCACTGTCAAATTACCGGCCAATTTCCCTACTCCCGTTCGCCTCCAAGCTCCTTGAGTGCCTTGCATATAAGCGGCTCACTAAATTCCTCTGCTCTCATTCCCTGCTAGATCCCTTGCAATCTGGATTCCGCCCTCATCACTCCACTGAGACTGCCCTCACTAAAATGGCCAATGACTTGCTCTCAGCCAAGTTAAAAGGCCACTACTCCCTACTCATTCTCTTGGATCTGTCAGCTGCCTTTGACACAGTTGATCACCCACTCCTCCTCCAAGCCCTCCACTCCCTAGGTCTCTGCGACACTGCACTCTCCTGGTTTTCATCTTATCTCTGCAACCGCTCCTTCAGTGTTTCCTGCTCCGGCTCCACTTCCCCACCCCTCCCACTGTCTGTTGGAGTGCCTCAAGGATCAGTACTGGGACCCTTGCTCTTCTCAATCTACACTGCTTCCCTTGGAAAACTAAAACTCCTTTGGGTTTCACCATCATCTCTATGCTGATGACACCCAAATATATCTTTCCTCCCCAGACCTCTCCCCTTCCCTCCTGTCCCGAGTATCTAACTGTCTGTCTGCTTTGTCTTCCTGGATGCCCTCCCATCAACTCAAACTTAACCTTGGCAAAACTGAACTAATTCTCTTCCCTCCATCTACAACCAGCCTTATTCCAAATATTACCCTCACTGTTAACAACACTTCCATCACACCAACCCCTACTGCATGCTGCCTGGGGGTCACGTTAGACTCTGCCCTATCCTTCATTCCTCACATCCAGTCAATCTCCAACTCATGCCGCCTCCACCTCCGCAACATCTCTAGAATCCGACCCTTTCTCACAGAAGACACTACCAAAATTCTAATCCAAACACTCATCATGCCCAGTCTTGACTACTGTAACTGTTTACTAATTGGCCTTCCTCTCACCCGACTAACCCTGTTACAGTCCATTATGAACTCTGCTGCAAGACTAATCTACCTCACTCATCGATTCTCTAACACCACACCCCTCTGTCAGTCCCTACACTGGCTCCCATTAGCATACAGAGTAAAATTCACAATCCTGGTGCTAACTTATAGAGCCCTCACTAACACTGCACCCCCCTATATTTCATCTCTCATTTCAAAATATACTCCTGTCCGCCATCTTCGCTTTGCACACGACCTTCTGCTCTCCACAGCTCTTATCACATCCTCCCACTCCCGCCTACAGGACTTCTCCCGTGCTGCACCTGAGCTGTGGAATTCCCTCCCCAGCCTTCAAATCTTCAGACGCTCCCTGAAGACTCACTTCTTCAGGGAAGCCTATCAGCTGCCTCCATAAACATCACCAAGATTCTCCCCTTGCACGGACTACTGCACTCAACAGCACTTTATCACTCCCACCCACTGACTGGCAGTTCATGTGGCAGGAGGCACTTAAACGCAATAGCACTTACTCCTTCTGTGTCAAACCTACCTTCCTCTAGACTGTAAGCTTTCACAAGCAGGGCCCTCTGATACTCCTGTTCTCCACATCTGATTGTACTATTTAATACCTCTGTATGTCTATTCCCAATTGTACAGCATTGTGGAATTAGTTGGCGCTATATAAATAAATAAAAATAATAATAATAATAAATATCTATACCCTCCCCAACTTTCCTAGTTTAAAAGCTCCTCCAAGCTTCTACGCATTCTCTCCCCTAGCACAGAGGCTCCTCTACCATTTAGGTACAATCCATCGCCTCCATATAAACTGTACCCAAGAGCAAAGTCAGCCCAGTGCTCTAAGAACACAAAACCATCCTTCCTACACCATTGCTTGAGCCATGCATTAAGCTCCCTGAGCTCCCTCTGCCTACCTGCACTGGCGCATGGCACAGGTAATATTTCAGGTCCTTGCTTTGAGCTTGCAACCTAAATCCCTGAAATAATCTTCCTCCTGTGTTGTCATTGGTACCAATATGCACCAAGACAGCTGGATCTCTTCCAGCCCCTCCCAATAATGTCAGCCCTGTCCGCAATATGCCAAACCCAAGCACCTGGGAGACAATATACTGTTTGGCATTCACGTTCCTGGCAGCAGATTACTCTATCTACCCTCCTAATAATAGAGTCCCCTATGTGTATAGTGAAGGATGAAAGTGGTAGTCCAACATCTGATAAAGAGTCAAATAGTAATGTCCAAAAATAAATGTACATCTGATTGTTCAATATACATTTTTATAATGAATAATATGTTCTGAAAAAACAATTAAAAGTTTCCCCCTTCACCCCTTTTGAGAATGTCATGATGACTTCCCTCAGATCAGAAAGCCAGTCCTGACAGATCACAATGAGACACAATATTGTATCAGCATAAGGAAAAAAGTGTTCACCTTCAACAAGGGGGACAGGGTTTTCCTTACACTAACAGACTCAATATTGTCCCTCATTGCCATGTGTCTGGACAAGAAACCAGCTTTTGGAGCTGTGGGAAGTCAGTGCGACATGCTGAATAGGGATGGGCTGGGAACTTTTAAATGGATTTTAAAGCCGAATATGAAGTTCAGGGATTTTCAGAACTTACTATTCATTCCATTACATTACATACAGGATACTGGTTACTCTGGAAGGCGATCCACCCCTAGGTAGGCAGGAATAATTCTAAAAGTGTATGCAGGGGGGTGGAGCCTCCCTTCCCTCCTTGGCTGCAGCTAGCCATTCAGCTCCAGAAAGATTTAAGACACTGACTAGATAGTAGAAGAGCCAAGAGTCTGCCACAGAAGAGCCAAGCACGGTCCCTTGCCAGGGTGGGAGACCAGTAACCTGTATGGACTAAGAAAAGGATTTAACAGGTAAGACTAAAAACCTCTTTTCTCTGTCGTCCAGTACAGGTTACTGGTAACTCGGGGATGTCCAACCACTGAGTTTCACAGAGGCAGGAAGTAAGGCAAGGACCAGGCACAAGACCCCCAAAGTTACCAGAGCAGATATGATCAGATCAAAGACAGCCCAACAAGGGAGTCTCAATGGACACTAAACAGGGGTACAACACCCCAGGAACTGTTACACAGCACACTGAACTAGAGCCAACAGGGCTCAAAAGTGAAGGAAGCACCAAGAACCAAGGAAACTCCTAGACAGGCAATACTGCCTATAGGATTTTCCTCCCAAAGCTGGCATCAGCCGATGCCAACACATCGACACGATAGTGCTTCGAAAAGGTGTGCACAGACGACCAAGTGGCCGCCTTGCATAACTAATCAGCGGAGTCCTGATTCTTGTAAGCCCAAAAGGCCCCAATAGATAGAGTAGAATGAGCCGTGACCCTGAAAGGGACAGGCTTCTTCCTCAGCTCTTAAGCCTTACGAATAGTGGATTTGATCCAAGAAGCAATAGTCACCTTAGATGCAAGTCTTCCTGCCCTAGGACCCTCAGGAATGACGAACAATGCATCAGATTGCCTGATAGACTCAGTGCGATGCACATAAAACTTGAGACAACTCACCACGTCTAACAAGTGGAGATCCCTCTCCTTGTCAGAGGTGGGGTCAGGGCAGAAAGAGAGCACCACAATCTCCTGATTGATGTGGAACTCAGATACCATCTTTGGTAGAAACTCCTTAGAAGTGCGAAGCACCACCTTGTCCATGTGAAACACCAAATAGGGTGATTTACAGGACAGAGCATGCAACTCTGCAACACAGCGAACTGACATTTTCCAGGTCAACAGGCATAAAGGAATAGTAGCCAAAGACTCAATGGGAGGGCGCTGAAGGACACCCAAAACCAAGGTAAGATCCCACTGAGGAGTGGGAGACTTGAAACCAGGATGAGTATGAGCAACGCCCTGGAAGAAAATCTTGACATCAGGAAGGATGGCAATGCACCGCTGAAAGAAAACAGAGCAGTCTGCACCTTAAGGAAACTCAAACTGAGGCCCTTATCCACACCGTCCTGCAAAAAAAAGCCAGGACCATAGGCAGATCAAATTCCTGAGACAGGTCCCTGTCAGCACAACAAGACAGAAAGGTCGACCAGACACAATGGTAGATCTTGGAAGAGACAGGCTTGCGGGCACCGAGCATAGTAGCCACCACACCAGAAGAGAAGCCGGTTTTCTTTAATATTGAGGATTCAATTTCCAGGCCTTCAAAGCTAGCAGATGTACATCTTCCTTCCACAGGTAACCCTGTAGAAGAAGATCCGGATGGCAGGGGAGCCGAAAGGGCTCCACCACTGTCATATCCAGGAGCTCCAGAAACCAAGACTGACGAGGCCAATACGAGCAATCAGAAAAACTGGGCAACACTCCAGCCATAATTTCCGCACCACCCTGTGCAAGACACTGCATCCACTGCTAGAGCCAGAGGATCTCGCCACCGAGAGCAGAACACTGGAACCTTCCTGTTGTGTCTTGTCACCATCAGTTCGATGTAAGAGGGACCCCATCTCTGAACAATGAGTTGGAACACCTCTGGGTGCAACTCCCACTCTCCGCTGTCCACTGTGTGACGACTGAGGAAGTCCACCATGACACTGTCTACGCCAGGAATGTGCACTGTGGATATGACAGGAATGTGTTCTTCTGTCCAGGACAAAATTGCCTTGACCTCTAACCAAGCAGCAAGATTTCTTGTTCAGCCTTGCTTGTAGATGTAAGCCACGGCCGTGGCGTTGTTGGACTCCACTCGGACCGGACTGTCTTCCAACTGAGATGTCTAATGTCACAGGGCATGAAATATTGCCAGAAGCTCCAATATGTTGATTGGAAGGAGGGACTCCTCCGGAGACCACCGACCCTGAGCGTTCAAGCGACCCAGGACCGCTCCCCAGCCGGAAAGGCTGGCATCTGTCGTCACCTTGGTCCAGAAGGGTACCAGGAAGGACTTGCCCTTCAGCAGGTTGTAAAGGTCAAGCCACCAGGACAAGCTCAGTTCCACATGTAGAGGAAGAGAAACAGATGTCTTCAGAAGATCATGAACCTCTGGAGCTCCATGGTGTGCGCCATGGCAAATGGAACCACTTCTATGATGGATATTAATTTCCACCACCAGAGAGAATAGCTCCTGGACTGGAACTGGATCCGGAGACAGAACCGTGGAAACCATGTGGGTGATCTGGTGAGCCACCTCGTCTGTGAGGAACACCATGCTTTATTGAGTGTCAAAGAGAAGGCCCAGGAAGACCAGACGCTGGGATGGGATAAGATCTGACTTATCCAAGCTGATGATCCACCCGTGATGGGCGAGAGCCTGAATGCAGTTCTGAACTTGTTGATGAAGTGCCGCAGAGGGGGCTTTCAGAAGCAAGTCATCCATGTATGGAGTAACTGATGCCGTTCCAGTGGAGGACGGATACCAAGGCACCCAGGACATGGTTGAAGACCTGAGGAGCTGTTGTCAGACCAAATGGAAGAGCTGAGTACTGAAAATGTCCCCTGTTTCAGGCAAACCAGAGGTACTGCCAGCTCTCTGGATGAATGGCAATGTGTAAGTACGCGTCCTGCGTAAGCGGCAATTTCTTCCTGGGAACCAAGGGTAGAAGAGTACTCTTACCCCCTGTGGCCTCACTGATCAGATCCTACACACACAAACGCACATGTGCACATCTTTAAAATGATACACACATGCAATTATGTACACTTGAACACAAAACTGAATGACATACCAGTGAATTCATGCACACAAATCATTTCAACCATATGTAAATCGCATGCACACACCAGTGCACCCATACAATAAATATATGTATATATATATATATATATATATATATATATATATATATATATACACACACACACACACACACACACACACACACACACACACACACACACACACACACAATTTATGCATCTACAGATACACAAATCAATACACCCAAATAAAAACAGTGCGAACATTTAGCCACTGTCTTTCTTCGCTATTGCAGAGCACCAAGATCTCTTGTTTGTCAGGATGGGACACTGACCTCTGTCTATGGAGCAGGAACTTCACTCCAAAGTCTAAGAAGAATGCAATATACTAAACTGGGGCAAGTTTAAATAGGCAGTGTTATCTCCAGAGTTTGTAAAGTACCCGACCACGGGTGGGTCCCACACAACAGGGCCCCTAAATTTTTTTTTTTTTTTTTTTTTTTTTTTTTAACCCTGGGTCACCTAGATTTTTATCTGTCTGTGCATATTTTAGTAATTATGATTAGTTAAAAAAATATATATAATTTTTTTTATTTTGCCAGGGTTGGGCAATCATAACAATCACATTTTGCATAATAACATAATACACCAATATACATTCTATTGGTGTCTATATAGTACACAAATGTGGATTTTATAATTGACACCTCTTATCAATACTATTTTTAACCCTTTGAGTGCTAAAAAGGTATCCAATACATTAGATACCTCTCTGGCACTCAAAGGGTTAAATATATCTAGTAATATATGCACCAGTTGAATACTCACTGAGTAAACAGTAACCCAGGGGTTAGAGTTTAAATATATTCAGTGCACAACTGGTGTATATGTTAGATATATTGGCCATGGGAGATCAATCATAAAATACAAATTTTTACTAATATACTGTATATTGGTGTGTATATTAGATATCGGGTTCTTACGATTCGTTCTTCAACCCTGGCTAAGAATTTTTATTTAAACATATCTAATATAAAATCCAGTACATTGTATATATTTAAACCTAACCCTGATTTTTTTTTCCTCTTAAATTTTGCTGTTGATGTTAACTTTGGTTAGAGATGGTGCATTTTTTAATGTATTGTAGTAGACTCTAGTACCTGTTGAGCACAGCACAGAGTGACTCAGCATCCTGTAGGCATCAACACCATGGAGGTAATAATGTTCTGCATCTCAAATAGAGCCAGCAAGGAAGCGTTATAAGGCACTGCACTGCTGGTGTTCACACAACTGAAGCAGCATACGCTAGCTATATGTGACTCGCATAGAGCGTTCTGCTATGTCACGTTGTTGGCCCACTTCCTTACTTCCTGGCTACCGCATCAGTCGTCTTCAGCTGGGGGAGCATATGGAGATCAGTGCAGAGTATTGCCTTCAGGCCTCCTCCAGCATATTACAATGGGTACAATTTTCTGGGGGACCTGAGTGTTTGCGGGAGCTCTCATATAATAGGTCATAAGCAAAACTTTTTGGGCTCCCCTAATCTGGCGGGCCCACCCCGCATTGCGGGGGGCCCCGCTATGCCTCTGGATGGAGCCTATCGTACCAGTTTGCCCGCAACTGGGACACAGTCCTCTGAAGCCAGTAGCCTCTCCTTTGCTGTGCCATTAAGTGCTGCTTACAGCTGCAGAGCTGTGCACTGAGGCCTTTCTCTCAGTGCCTCATGGTCAGAGAGCACACTGCAGCCAGCACAGCTACTTTAAATATGCATGGGCGGGCCCCTACAGGCAAGTGGAATGGGAAGTCCGACCTTAACATTATAATTGGGAGGAATTTACCATTGGCGCCCCCCCCCCCCGGTCAGTCCGCCCCTGCACTGCTCCACCCTGCTCCTCCTTGTACATTTGCTGAACATTACGCAACTACGCTGTTGAATGAATGAATGAATGAATGAATATGTTTATTTATATAGCGCCACTAGTGTACGCAGCACTTTACAATTTCAGGGTTTAAACAATACAGGGTTACAGGTGCTTTGTAGAGTGAAACATTGGGTGCAAGGTCCCTGCCCAAAAGCTTACAATCTAAAGTGGTAATAGGAGACATACAGAGTACATTAGGGTCAAGTGCTGAATATTTTTAGTGTACGGTACACAACACAACTGATGCAGCTGTATGATGCCTTGCCTAAGCCCAGTCATCTGTTTGTCACTGTCACCTAAGATATTTATTTTTTTTTATTATTAAGCTGTCCACCCTGTTGTCTTTCAAAAAAAAAAAAATGTAACTGAAAAACAAAATCAACAACTTCTGTCACCAGACTTCCCCACCCAGCACAGAGACAATAATAACAAGATCAGCAAGCAAATAGGTCCCTAAGCAGCCTGTGTCTTGTCAGTCAGTCACATGGAATTTTGGAGTAGTTGGGTGTCAACCTCCTTCCTCCCTTTTTATCACCTAGAGTGCCCCCAGAGAACAAATGTCCTACCTAAATGACTCCCTAAACAAAGCTTCAATTCCCCTTTATTTGCACATCTCCTCTAGCTCAAAAACATGCTGCTCTCTCCTCTCACAAACACCAAATGGCTGCTATATGGCTGCAGAAAACTTTCCTGTGGTGGAGAAATATTTTTCTTCGCATTGATTTCAATGGGTGGAAAAAAGGCACTTTTCGCCGGAAATTATTCGCCAAGCATAAAGTGACATTATTCGCCAATTTCAGTTTGAGGCTAAAATTTTCACCCATCCATATTGCTTACCTTTTCTGGAGGTCTTCTTTCTTCAGATTACCATTGTAAGAAAGAAGCCTCAGTGAGACTCCCTCTGGAGAGAGAGGGACAGGGGTTGCATGGTTCTCTCCCAGAGCTCAAAGGGTCCACAACCAGCTCCTGTAAATTGTGCAATCCACCAGGGGTAAGCCAGTAATGGTAATCCACCTGGGGGAATTTTGACACCCCATATCTAAAGAAAAATAATATAATAACTAAAACCAATCAGAACTGTTTACAGCCTTCCTACCAGTATGATGGAACAAATCTTAAATGGAGGGGAGTGGCTGTGTAGACTGCTATGGAGGAGAGGGGGGCTCCGCCCCTGCACTTCTGTGAATCATTGTTCCAGCCTACTGGGAGGAGTTGTCACCTCCCCATGGTACCTGTAAGCTATATTGGACAATTGGTAAATTTAAATATACCAGTTTGACAACCTTCATACTTTTGATGTTATTTATATAGCTGCATCCGTAACGCAGTCCACTTGCCTTTAAATTCTGCTTTATGTGGAAGCAATCTCAGAAAGCTGACATTTCATTGGGATCCAAGGCCTTTGGTGCAGCTCCCTCCTTTCCTTGGTACCACATCTATACAGCAGGAGCAGAATGCCTTTCTTCAGCTACATCATCTATTGCTCCCATATATCATGTGCCTAGAGGGAAGTGCACGTATGGATTTTTCAGTCACCAGAGCAAACTCATGAGTAATGTGTCACAGTTCAGCCACACAACAGTATAATTTTACTATTGTAACTCACATGTACGCCACTGCCCTTGCACTTATCACATGTCCCTGCTGAGTTCTATATCTATTTGGCAGTCAAAGTGTTAATGTCCTCCTGGCAAGCATTTTAAAACCAGAATGTTTACTTTTGTGCCCAAAAGAAAATGTGGACAACAGCCCTCTACTCCTCTCTCACTTTGGGACTGAAGGCCCTAGCAAGATCTCATAGTTGCAGCGTTCGCAGCAGCCCAGTGTCTGTACAAATTACTGTTCAGCTACTGACTGTCTCCCATACACCATATCCTGCACCTTCTCCCGTAAATGTGTTCAGGAAGCTGTGAGGCCTTCCCAGGGACCAGTCTGGGGGAGATACAGAGAGAAAAGGACTGGCATCCAACTTTTCTTTCCTAAGATGCTGGTGGCAAAGCTGATGCCAGGAAGACCCTTTGACTGCCAAATCCATGTACAATATTTTTTTATGGTGGTAAAACAATGTTTGCAGACAACCCTGGAATTCAACTGACTAAGAACTCACATGACAATTTTTCCACAGTAAAGGCAGTTACCTGCAGATGAACAGATTTTTTTTTTCTGTTTTGCTGAATGACTGAACATAAGTAACATTTCACTTTTTCTCCTAGAAGGAAGAGTTTAACAAGCTTTTGGCCTTAAAGTGAACTAGCAAGTTAAGGGACAAACTGCATTATAGGGGAGAAACAGAAAGACATAGCATTCAAACTACTAAATACCTCATTTACATAAACAGGCATGTCAGCTCAATTTCTACAGTTGATATTAGCATTTGATCTATTATATTACTAAAATAGCAGATTACATATTTTGAATTGTCCTCTACAATCTAATCAGATCTGCAGAAGCTCATTTGCTGAGGGAATGAGCAAGAGGCAGGAAACCTTTTCTGTTAACCCACAGTTAAAAAGCCACTTATTCTTAGAGAAATTTCCTCTAATCTCTACAAAAGCCAATGGCCACTATGAACATCATTTCTTCAAAATTAAATACTTTATATTTACAGAGGCAGAGAGTGTAACAGCTTAAAAAAAAGTTAGAATGTCTCATAATATCTTGTACTATCCATTACATTTTGGGAGAACAGCTAACGGCAGTTTCAGAATCTTTACGGCCGATACACTTACGTGCATTCAGACGCATGGAACAACATACCCCAGAGCCATTCAAAGGCTTGCAGTACTGGTAAAGGCTGAAAAAAATACACACCTAACAGGAAAAAGTTAAGACCCACTTTTCTCAGACGTTAGACACTTAACGGGCAAAACAAAACACCCGTTACATAGGAAAATACACAAAATGCTTACCGCACAAGCATGTAAATGGAAAATTAAACCGTGCAATATCTACACACAAAAACATGAACACACACAACACAAATCACTGTCACAAACAACAAGCAACACCACAGGGACAACGACCCCCAAAAAAACAACAACACAACATGGCACGGAATAATGGGGGTTATCATACAAAGCGGACACCTGCAAATATAAGCTCACCTGTGCAACATCAACACGTGACCTGCACCCCACAACTGCACACCCGCAAATGGCAGACACATACCAAGCACAACACACCACATCTTATAACACACACACACACACACACCTGCAAACACTTACCTGGACAAAAAAAACTCTCCATTGGTCAGCGCTCACCTCATCACCACACCTACACAATGCCCTATCAAGTACTTAAAGGGACAACTCACCACACTCACTTGTGGCTTGTTTTTCACTCAGGAAGAGAGAGAGAGAGAGAGAGAGGGAGAGAGAGAGAGAGAGAGAGAGGGAGAGAGGGGGAGAGGGGGAGAGAGAGGGGGAGAGAGAGAAGGAGAGAGAAAGAGAGCAATCAGTATGTTGGGTTACATATTGTTGCGAAGACTGTGGAGAAGGCGTGCAAGGGAGAGAGCTAGGGAACATCAGCAACCTCCAGGCATGCCTGATCAACAGCCTTCACCTGCTGCAAGTGAGGCGGCTCTGGCTCAGCAGCCACACAGGAGTCCATCCCCACCTGGAGGACAGCACCTGCCTGCAGATGCACAGCTGCAGCAACAGGATGCTCCACAGCAACAGAGGATGTATAGACAACCACCAAGGCCCAGGGTATACCGCCCAAGGGTCACCCTCTTTGGAATGACTGATGATGAGGTCATTGATCGCTACAGGTTGAGGCCTGACAGCATGATTGCCCTGTATGAGGTCATCAAAGATCAGGTGGATCCTATCTACATCCACAACCATGCCCTAACTGGCCTGCAAAAACTACTGTGTGCCATACACTTCATGGCAAGTGGGGCCTTCCAGTCCACTGAGGGTTACGCATCTGGCATGTCACAGGCCACATTCTCCAGGGTGCTGGCCCAGGTCCTGCCAGCCCTCAAAAGCAAAGCCAGTACCTATATACATTTTCCCACCACCGACATGGACTGGATACACATCAAGCAGGCATTTTACGCAAGGGGAGGCATGCCCAGGGTCATGGGTGCTATAGATTGCACCCATGTCCGTATTAAAGCCCCAGCACGTGATGCACAGGTATTCATCAACAGGAAGAACTTCCACTCCATCAACGTGCAGATGGTGTGTGACAGCAACATGAGGATAATGAATGTCTGTGCAAAGTATCCTGGCAGCTCACATGATTCTTACATTCTCCAAAACTCATCAGTCCACAGAGATTTCGAGAATGGAACTTTTACAGGGGGATGGCTTTTGGTTGAATTCACAATACAAAATCACACCACATACACAGGCGTACACACAATGCTGCTCAGCATGCACCTGATGCACAGCTAGTACATCCACCACACAAAACATAATTCACACAACATGTGATCCCTGTCTCACCATGTCACTCACATTACACAGGTGATGATGGCTATGGATGCAAGTCCTGGCTACTGACCCCTGTGACCAATCCCCAAACACATGCCCAGGAAAGGTACAACCAGGCTCATGCCAGAATGAGGAATGCCATTGAGCAGACCTTTGGCCTCCTCAAGTCAAGATTTAGATGTCTGGACCACTCTGGGGGAGCACTGCAGTATGCACCTGCTAAGGTGTGCGACATAATTGTGGCGTGCGCAATACTGCATAACATCACAGTGGACACCAGGCTGCTGGATCACATCCAGGACACCCCCCCCCATACATGAAATGCCCATGGACATCGTCCATGTGGAAGAGACCTTGAGATGGGCACAGATCAGAGACACGCTCATCACGGAACACTTCACCTGTGAGTATAACATAGGCACGCAAACAATCCATGCAAGTCCCCCGTCAGTCCTGTGACACTAACCACACTGCACATTATGTTCTGTCTCACCCCACAGGAACATTGACACAGCACTGCACTGGCAGCAGCATGGCCCCAAACATCAACCATACCATGGACGTGGCATATTGTGTGTGTGGATTCAAAAACCATCCTCCATTCCACTCTCCACATTGACATACAGACCCCAAGGATATCACGCACACCCCCCAGGAGAAACAAGGTACAACATATAGGCCATGTTCATCACCTTATAGGGCTTGATTGAGAGCAACTAACTGGAAATGTCCTGATCATAGCCTGAGCAACCATGCTAGCCCAGTAGCGAAAGAGTATTATCCAATGTTATGCATTGTATAATACTCCGGCACATCAGGAGTTAAAGGGCCATTGGACTCAATATGGGACCTGTACTGTGCTAGAGCTGAGAAGAGCAGCATAGGGGTGGATGTACAGTGGTATTGTCACACAACGTAGAGGTCATGAAACGTAGATCAGATTACCATGGACTCCATGCTGACCTGTGAGTGTGCAGACATATGTGCCCCCAACATGAATACACACATCAACAAATATGTCCTAATAGTTCCATGGAACAAATGATATTGGGCTGCCACTGTCACTTTCACAGTGGCAGCCCAATGTCATTACTTCCATGGAGCTCGCAGAACACTTGTTGATGTGTGTATACATGTCAGGGGCGCATATCCATAGGGTTGGTGCACATGTCCTTAGTTCTCCACATAATTGGTAACAGATGAGTACACAACACATTGTCAAGCAATGGTTTGTGTACTCACCTGTAACTGTGAAAATTGAGGGGATGAAAAAGTCGAAATTGTTGCTTGATGATCAGTTCAGGTCTACTGCTCCAAATCCAGTCCTCTTGTCCCACAAGCATACATAACATGATCCATCCTTGAACTGAAGATCTTCCATGTGACTGGATTGATGTCTTGACAACACCTTCATGAAGATCACCCCTTGCTGTTTCTGGTGATGTTGGTGATGCAATGTTTGACCTGAGGCTCACACAAACCTCTACTGGAACATACTCATATAGACACAGAAAACACTAATTCGAGTGTTATAACGTGTACAGTTAGGATTCTCATCTAGAGTTGTCAAACCTTGTGGGCAACACATGAGCAGGGCAGCAGTGTTACTAAAGTAGTATGATTTAGTTTCAAAGTACATTTAGTGTTCTCATACAAGTGTTCAATGCATATAGGCAATACACACAGAAAACACCTGTACGTTCTAATGTACATTGAGACACAATAAAGATGAACCATCACCATTCTATCTGTGCCTGTATGAGGATATATTTGATAACACATTTCTCAATGCGTAACCACACCCAGGATAGAGTATCCCCCATAAATGGAAAGTCATCACCCACATCACTTGTTTGCCAGTGAGTGGACTCTGTGATGTATTCATGCAAACAGATGATGGTGGCAGTGATACACCAATGTGTTGTGGGAGTGATAAAGAGGTGATACAGGGGACATACTTCCACAGTGAATTCCTGTCCACAGTATCTGTGTTGCTCAGTATAATCAATGTTCTGAGATTTTGCTCCACTTTGACATATCTCAGTACATGGGCTACATCAACGAACAACCAGACTAAGTGGACATGTGTTATCACTGGTGAAGTCTGTTACACCCTTAGGGAAACAGCAACTCAACTTACTGGAGACCCCAATGCTCACCCTAGGATATCAATGTGTGTGCTACACATTGATATCCTAGGTTAAAAACATTGGCTTCCCCAGTAAGTCAGTTGCACAATGAGTGTTTGAATCCAAGACAATATTGATGCATGTCCCATTTATCTGTCCTGCTTGTTATGTCCCCGCTAAGTCACAGAGCTGTTTGTCTGGTTATCCCATTAACCCACTGAGTGCAAGAGTGGTCCCCAATGCATTTCTTTGCAATGCGTTGCCTACCACTCTGGCACTCAAAGGGTTAAACACAACATATGATGTAGACGAATGTTCAATGTTGTACCATTTGTTGTGCTAAGGGGTATGTTTTGTTGTTCAAATTCAACACACAACATCGTCATATAACACAGTGGTGTAATATGGCTCCAGGGATGTATTACAAGTTGAATTTGTACAACGGTGTGTGTCTGTGAACCCATGTTGTAGCATCCCACTAACATTTCACCCAGGCAGAGGTTGTGTTCACTGCATTGTATGGCAATGCATTGGAGACAACCCTGCCACCCAATCCATAAAACTGAAGACACAACAGATCAGACAGGAATCCAAAAACTAAGGTTTCTTTATTGAGGGGAAAGTTAACAGGTTGGGCCTTTCATTTTTCCCTTTTTTGGTGGGGGGCCTTAGCCTGGGTGCCAGAGGTGGATGCCCTTGTTGATCTCCTGGTAACCCTCTGCCCCCTAGGTGTGGCTTCAGGGGTAACGCTGGAGGGGGTGGTGGTTGCAGTAGACCCATCAGTGGAACGCAAGTTCTCCCTCTCCATCCTCAGGTTCTCCCTGCAGTTGATCTCCCTCAACTCCACAAGTACCTGTGTCAACATGTCCATTAGACCAGTCCTGAGCTGGTGGAGTAGTGTGTTCCCCCTGGCCACCTACAACTCCAGGGCTTGGATTCTGGTCTCCAATTGGGCTATGTTCCTCCTGGATTGCCTCCTGCTCCTGGTGATGTTGCTGTCAGTACTCCTGCTCGACTGGAGAAGTCTTCTCTGAAGGGCCATACACTCCGATTCCATCCCTGTGAGGCGTGCAGTGCTGGAGGTGGATGTGCCCGGTGTCCCTGGTGCTGCCATTTCCTCTGCTGCCGAGGGTGCCGTTTCCTCTGCTGCCGAGGGTGCCGTTTCCTCTGCTGCTGCTGCTGGTGGTGCTGTGGCAGCTGTTAGAGTGGCTGGTGCAGAAGATGGGCATATGCCCACCACATCAAGTGATCCTGAGCTTCCCAATGATGTGTGTGCTGGTGGAGGTGTGAAAATGTCCCTGGCTAGGGGGCCCTGGGGCTCACCAATCAGGCCCAGGTGTGGGTAGTCCAGTGGCCAAGGGACATATGGTGGCCACTGATAGGTGCTCGGACCCCACCTTGGATCATATCTTGGGGCATACTGTGGAGCCATCCAGGAGGGTGGTTTTATCTGGGAGGCATATGGCCCATATTGGGTGATGGCCTCTGTCCCTGGCAGTCATTGCCTCCCTGGCGGTGATGGTGCTGCTGCTGGAGGGTAGTAGCTGGATACGTCCACCTCTCCTCCTGTTGCATCCAGCCACTGTACTGGGGAGGTGCAGCTTGAAGGGGTGCAGCCTGTGGTGGTCCAGCTTGTAGGGGTGCAGAAGGTGGTGGTCCAGCTTGAAGGGGTGCAGAAGGTGGTGGTCCAGCTTGAATGGGTGCAGAAGGTGGTGGTGGTGCAGCCTGTGTTGGAGGGGATGGTGACCACCGGCTGGTCCCCTCCTCTGTGTACTCCTCACTGGGGGGTGACATTGCCTCCTCCACTGGATCCCGCTGGGCTTGAGGGCCGTAAGCTGTGTGGAGAAATAAGATGTTGTGATTAGTGACCTTAGCCATAGGTTTGGGGAGACAGTTTTATTTTTCTTCACCACATATCAAGGTATATGTGTTTGGGTTAATCCCCCTGGGTAAACAAGGGTACTCCCACTGCTGAAAGGTATTGTTTGAGTTATTACGGGTGAAGGTTTCATTTTGAGGTGCAATATCACAGTGGCCCGAAATAGTACAGTGGGGCTGTTGCAACACCCTCCCATGTAGATATCTGGTCCCTGTACCAGAGCTGTCCATATGATTGTGTAGTAACAGCACCACTGTACAATTTCAGGCCACTGGGATATTGCCCCTGACATATCCATGTCTGAGCTGTGATACCTTTTGAATCAACACACCTTTCAGCAGTAGGAATACCATTGTTCAATCTGGGGGGGGGGGGGGGGGGAATCCAACAACATATATTTGTCTTCACAACTTGTAGGGATGGCAATCTCTCCAGAGGGATGGCAAAGGTTAAGTCCACCTTGATGTCATATTGTAGACATTGTGAAAACATATGTTGTTCGCTGTTAGTCCTATCCCTCCTACCCTCATGGTTGTTCAGATATTGCTCTATGTGACAGATGGAGATTTCAGTCATTTGTCCACATGAGGGCTTTTCAGCAGAGCCCAAATCGCCCCATTTAGAGAACAATACTTAATTGGAATGGTGTACAGAGTGTGCCTGGTTTGCAAGCACACTCTGTGGACCATTCCAAAGAGGTATTTATCTCGAAATGTTGCGACTTTGGCTCTGCTGAAGAGCCTCCGTGTGGTCAAATGACAGATACCTCCACCTGTCACATAGAGCAATATCTGTATATCCATGAGTGTTGGAGGGCTAGGACTAAGATCGAGACACATCTTTTTACCATGGCAATGATATGACATCATGATGACATTACCCATAGCTATCCCATTACAGTCACACACAAGTAGGAATGGTCATATGTATGTGGATATGTACCCTTCATATGGATACAGTAATATCCTTCTAAGATGTGAAGCCAGAGAGCAGTTCAGTAGGTGTGATTGCCTTACTGGCTATATATGTGCACCCATCCAACAATACATTGGATTGATATGATGGATATGAACATACCTCGTATATCCCATCTACGTAGAGTGTGATATACTATGTATGTGTATTTGGATGGTAGCAATGTAGGTTGATTTGTAATGGGTGCACATATCTGGCCAGTAAACTGATCTCTGTTTTCACATCGTGTTGGTACATATTTAGAAACATTTGAATCCTAAGGGCAACAATCAAGCCAGTAGTGAGGGATATCTTTAATTGAGGCCTGTTTGCTCTGTGTATGAGCCCATCCATCCTTCTGTGTGAGGCAACCGTACTCAATCCTAGATATCCGTCAGTCATGGCCTGTTGATGACCATGGTACAATGTTTGCTATTTGTTTCCCATGTGTATCCTGCAAACAGCAGCTGGTGTACCATCCATCCATGGCATCAGCACCCCTGTGGATCCATGTGGGAATCAGATGTGGGATATGTCATTTCAAGTTAGAGTAAATGATTGCAGCCACAACACCAAGGCTTACTTCATCCACCTTTAATTCTGTGGAATAGTTTTCGGCCTGTGTGTTGCAAATACAAGCATTTATTCTCTGGGACACTGATGCGTGACCTGATGCCCCCTTTTTGTGATTCAGTAAGCGGTGATGTTGGACTGATGAAGTGAACATGATGGTGACTTCTCCAGTGATCTCCTTTCCCCATTTCCAGTGTTTTCCATGGAATCTGTACAATGGGACCCTATGAACTTGATTCTTGTTTTTGCATATTCTCCATGGACTAACACTGGTATTGGTGAAGTGAGGGTGTGTGAGGGTTACTTTGTGTCCACCATCTCTTTGCCACCGCTTAGTGAATGTCCCCTGTGTAGCATGTGATCGTTGGCCTATTGACATGTGTTTGATGTCTGGTTAACCCTTTGAGTCCCAGAGGGGTTGCCAACACATTGTTGATCGATGCATTGATGATCCCTCTAGCACTCAAGGGGTTAGGTGCTGACTTCCCTGTGGGGACATGGGTGACACTGTGTGTGAACAGTGATGATATATTACAGACGACATTTTGAACATGACGGTTTGTGTATTGTGTGTGATGAGCACAGCGACAGGAGGGTTGAAGTAGGACTTTGACAGGTTTGTCCCAAGTTGGACCTTGCCATTTGTCCTGGTGTTGTGTCCTGTTTTTAACCCTCAGGGTGCTGTGTTGGTGCAGTTGTATGGATGAGTGATGGGCATGTGTTGAGGTGTGACTGGGTGTGCTGCTGGTGTTGGTTGATGTAGTGTGTTGTTCTGTGGTGTTGCACTTACCGGTAGTGTGGAGGCTCCTCTCATCCCAAGTGTCAGCTCCTCCAACGACCCCCTCGATCAGGGTCGGGGACATGGTCTGCCGCACCATCTCCTCCCAGCCGCAGAAAGTGATGGGGACAGATGGGCCACCTCCGGTGCCTCGGGCTTGCTTGGCCATGTCAGACATCTTGTTCTTGACCACCCTCCGGCAGTCGCCCCTTCTCTTCTTCACAGACTCCACGTCCCACCTGCTTGTAGCCACCACGTTGACTCGGCTGCATATCTGGTTTCAGGCTGCCTTCCTCCTCGCTGACAGGCCAGGGACCTTCGCCATCAGGTGGAGAACACTCTGCCTCTCCAGGACAGCTTCTACGAGAGCAGTGTTCTCCTCCACAGTATATCTCGGATCCCTGATCCTCCCCTCATCAACTCCGGCATGGGAGGATTCTGAGCCGGAGTGCCCTGCCTGGTCTGACCCTGACTGCATGTGTTGCTCCCCAGCAACTACCCCTCGTCCCACTGCAGGTTTAGGTGTTTGTGTTCCTTTAAAGGGATAGTAACGTTTCACAAAAACAGCAGCTCCAATTAATCTTCATAGTATTCAAGCCATAGAGAGTGGAGTGTTATTTCAATATCATCAGAGTTGTAGTTCAAGAGTAATTGAATGATCAAGTTTCCCCCTCCCCTCCCCTTTTATCTAGTGTAAGCCACCTCCCTCAGATGTGTAATCTGGTCCACAGACCAGACCGCACACAGCAAGGGACAATCTTCTTACTGTGAGAACAATGAAAAGCCCGCCCCCATTGACAGGTTTTTCCCTTATGTAATTGAAGATTGTTCTTCTCTGCTATTGAATTGGACAGCACCCTGCTGCTCTGTGCAGTTAATCATTCAATTACTCTTTAACTACAACTGATAGTATCGAAATAACACTTTCCATGGCCCAGATACTAGGAAGATTAAATGGAGCTGCTTTTATTATGAAACATTACTATCCCTTTAAAGAAAAATTAAACATCCATCCTCTACAACATCTCCCATTTGTGGCTTTCTTAACCCTTTAAGGACTGAGAAAATCTGAGGTAATTTTCCCTTAAGGACCGGAGCAATGCTGACCTTTTTGACTATGTCTTTGTTCAACAAGGTTTTCCCTCTTAGGCTTTAATTCCACCCCCATAAATTATATACTGTTTTAAGCACAAATAGGGCTTTCATTTGATACCCTACATATATGGATAACCCACCATTTACTTTATTAAAATTAAAAAAGGTTAAAAAATGTAAAAAGAAACACCATTTTTCTTTTCTCTCTTGGGATCAATTGGGCACAAAGGGTTAAATTTTTTATGGCGACTGCATGAAAGGTATGACCGGTCAGTCATACCTACAAAATGTGCAGTTTAAAGTGGCCGCTGTGCCCCCTTGGGTGAAAATCCCCATGTCCCTTTTTCCCCACCCTATTTTGTCACTTATTTATCCCTGACATTTGGCGGTGTGTATAAGTGTATTACATAGCTCTGCAACAATCACACTTCCAAAATTGTTTAATGAGATTTTTTTTTTAATTAAAAAAAGAATAAAAAACTAAAATTTTTTTTTTTTTTTACACACACAAGTATTATTGCAGGCCACAAATTGACCTGCATTTAGCAAGCCTCCAGCATCAGCAGCGAAGGGGTTAATACCCCCAGCTGCTGTATTTTCATTTGCCACTAGATGTCTCCTCTCTACTTCTGTCTCCCTTACTTTGATAGCAAGGTAGACAGAGGCAGAAGAGACAAGCAGAGACAGCATGCTATCTGTACTGCCTCTGTCTCTCACAAAGAAGGTACATGTGATCGCTGCTACAGCGATCACATGAACTTGCACAAGCAAGAAGGGCTGAGACTGAACTCCCCGGTCTTGGAGCGTTCAGTCTCAGCCTGGAATTAACGATAGCAGCGTGCACGGAGGCACGCTGCTATCATTTAAGCCATGATAGTCCTGGACCATCATGGGTCCTTAAGGGGATAACAACCCATGACGGTCCAGGACCGTCATGGGTCCTTAAGGGGTTAAACAGCATTGTATTTAAAAAAAAAAAAAAAAAAAATTTAGACCAACCTTGTTAAATCCTCTCTCTTAGTCCATATGAAACACAGGTACCATGGGGATGGGGTTATCTTGCGTTAGAAGGCAGAAAACCTCAAAAGACAAGGTTGAGAGTTGAGTCTTGTGTCTCCCTCTGCAGGACAACCATTCCCTGCCTGCAGTTTTATTTTAAGAACCACACCAAGTAGGTGAGAGAAGAAAGTTCCTGTGAGAAAAAGAAAGAAGAAAGAAGCTCTGTTGACACGGGCAGAGTAAAAACAGGCCTCAACACAGCCCAGTGGATGGAAGTTAGACCAGGGAAGAGAATAAAGCTCAACCACATCTAAATTGTGCAGTATCCGCCAACGGCACAGCAGTGGATTTTGCTAGCCTGGAAATTGGGGAATCCACAGAAGAAGTCTACTGTGCCAAAGCTACCTCAGAAGAGAGGATTTTAGTCTTACCTGTTAAATCCTTTTCTGTTAGTCCATATAGCTTATAGGTACCATGGGGAGGAGACAGATCCTCCAAAATGAAGGCACAACAATCTCCTTATTGATGTGCAACTCAGACCACCTTAGGAAGAAATTCCTGGGAGGTACTGAGAACAACCTTATCCTTGTGAAACAGCAGGAAGAGAGGATTTTAGTCTTACCTGTTAAATCCTTTTCTCTTAGTCCATATAGGTTACTGGTAACTTTGGAAGGCAACTGCCCCTTTAAGTAAGCATGAACAATTCTTGAAAAGAAGTGCAGGGTGGAGCCTTCCTCCTCTCCTAGCTGGTCCCCAGCCAATCCCCTCCAGTAAGATAAGACACTAACTATTGACTAGGTAACAAGAAGGGAAAATAAGACTCCTGCAAGCATGAGCCTGAAAGGACTCCCACAGGACAGCCAACCATGGTCCCTTGACAGGGTAGGAGACCAGTAACCTATATGGACTAAGAGAAAACTATTTAACAGGTAAGACTAAAATCCTCTCTTCACCATCTTCCAATATAGATTACTGGTAACTTTGGGCTGTCCAAACATTGAGCTTGCCAGAGGTGGGAAGAAAGGCAACGACCAGGCGCAGATCCCTAACGTCACCAGAGCCCATATGAGCTAAACAGATCATAAAGCAGCACTATAATGCACAAAGTGTCAACGGACACAAAACTGGGGTATAACACACCAGAAACTAACAGCACAAAGAACTAGAGCCAACTGAGCTCAACAGTTAAGGAGCACTAAAGGTACTGAAGAAGACGACCCAAGAGGCAAGAGCCTCCAGGATCTTCCTACCAAAGCTGGCATCAGCCAATGCCAGAACATCAATGCTGTAGTGTTTAGAAAAGGTGTGCTGCCTTGCACAACCAAGGCCTGGCTCTTGTAGGCCCAAGAGGCTCCAAAAGACCTGGTGGAATGAGCCATGATCCAAAATGGCTCAGGTGTCTTCCTTAATTCGTAGGCCTTAAGGATAGAAACTTAATCCAGGAAGCAATGGTAACCTTGGATGCTGGTCTACCTGCCCTGGGACCCTCAGGAATGATGAATAAAGCGTCAGACTGACAAATTGACTCAGAATGATGCACATAAAACTTATGGCATCACACCACATCAGATGCAGGGTCAGGAAAGAGGGCACCACTATTTCCTGGTTAATGTGGAGCTCCAAAACCACCTTCGGAAGAAATTCCTGAGAAGTGTGAAGAACTGCTTTGTCCTTGTGAAACACCAAAAAGGGAGGTTTGCAAGACAAGGTATGCAACTCCACGACACGGCGAACAGACACAATCGCCAGGAGAAAGTCCATCTTCAAGGTCGACAGACAGAGGAATGGAAGCCAAGGACTCAAATGGGGGACGCTGAATAACGCCCAAAACAAAGTTAAGGCCCCACTGAGGAGCAGGGCTCCTAAAGGCAGGGTGAGCATGGGCAACGCCCTGAAAGAAGACCTTGACATCTGGAAGGATGGCAAGGAGTCTCTGAAAGAAGACAGAGTAGAAGTCTGGACCTTTAAGGAACTCAAGCTGAGACCCTTATCAACCTCATCCTGCAAAAAGGACAGGACTGTAGGAAGGTCAAAGTTGTGGGAAGTTACCA
This sequence comes from Rhinophrynus dorsalis, assembly GCA_037306005.1. Classification (NCBI taxonomy): domain Eukaryota; kingdom Metazoa; phylum Chordata; class Amphibia; order Anura; family Rhinophrynidae; genus Rhinophrynus; species Rhinophrynus dorsalis. The sequence continues at coordinate 384,240,586 of CM074722.1, forward strand.
ATCAGTGCACAGAGAAAGGTGGACCAGACTCTGGCACGCTTTGGAGGAAACAGGTTTCTGGGCACTAAGCATAGTGGCCACCACACCAGAAGAAAAACCCTTCTTCCTCAATATTGAGGATTCAATGTCCATGCCGTCAAACCCAGACGGTCTACATCCTCCCTCCACAGGTAACCCTGCAGAACATCCAGCTGGCGGGGTTAGCCGAAAGGGCTCTGCCACAGAGAGATCCAAAAGCTCCAGAAACCAGGCCTGACAAGGCCAGTATGGAGCAACCAGAATGACTGGAGACCCCTCCAGACGCATTTTCCTCAACAGCCTGGGTAGCATGGGAATGGGAGGAAAGATGTACGCCAGAGGAAAGCGCCATGGGATCGACATGGCTTCCACTGCCAGAGCCAGAGGGTCCCCTCCAGCAGGAGCAGAATGGAATCTTCCTGTTGGGCCTTGTTGCCATCAGGTCGACATAAGGATGTCACCACTTCTGGACAATGACATTGAATACATCCTGATGCAGTTCAAACTATGCTGTCCACAGTGTGACGACTTGGGAAGTCTGCTAGAATGTTGTCCACGCGGGAATGTGAACGGCGGATATGGCAGGAACAGGTTCTCCCACCCAGCAAAAATTCTTGTTCCTCCTTGCTTGATGTAAGCCACGGTCGTGGAGTTGTAGGACTGGACTCAAACAGGACAGCCCTCCAGCCTGAACACCCAGTACTTTTGAGCATTAAAGATCACTCGAAGCTCCAGCACATTGATGGGAAGACTCCTCCACGGTCCACCGACCCTGGGCATTCATGTGACCCAGGACCTCTCCTCTAGCCTGAGAGGCTGGCATCTGTTGTCACGTTATCCAGGAGGATACCAGGAAGGAGCTGCCTTACAGGAGATTCGAAAGGTCGAGCCACCACAACAGATTCAGCTCCACATGAAGAGGTAGAGAGACTGACAGCTTCAGGAGATCCCTCTTGCCCTTGCAGACCTAGATCACGAACCTCTGAAGTTCCCTTCCGTGAGCCATGGCAAACGGGACCGCCTCTATGGTGGAAATTAACTTCCTCAAGAGAGAGGTCAACTTCTTGGCCGGAACTGGATCGGAAGCCAGAACAGCCGACACCTTGTGTGTGATTTGATGAGCTACCTCGTCCGTGAGAAACACCATGCCCTTCATATGGTGTCGAAGAGAAGACCCAGACAGACAAGCCATTAGGATGGAGTCAAGTCGGACTTGTCCATGTTCAGGATTCACCCGTGTTGGGTAAGAGCATGAATGCAGTCCTTGATCTGCTGATGAAGGATTCCCGGAGAGGGGGCCTTCAAGAGCAAGTCGTCCATGTATGGAGTGACCCTGATGCCGTCCCTGTGCAGGACAGACACTAAAGCACACAGGACAACATTGAAAACCTGTGGGGCTGTAGTCAGACCAAAGGGAAGAACCGAAAACTGATAATGCCCTTGGTCGCAGGCAAACCTGAGGTACTGTTGGCTCTCTGGATGGATGGCTATATGCAGGTAGGCATCCTGAAGTTCCAGAGAAGCGAGAAATTCCCCAGGAGACATGGCTGCAATCACCTTTCTCAAGGACTCCTGGTGATAATGAGTCTTGACCATGAAGGAGTTGAGATCCTTGAAGTCCAAAATCGGACGACAGCAGCCGTCCTTCTTGGAGACTACGAACAGGTTGGAGTAGAAACCCAAACTAATTTCCAGCTCGGGGACCGGTTCCAGGACTTCCTTGTCTAAAAGGGTCTGGATGACGCCAAGGAAGACTGTGCTTCTCTCCTCCTTGAGGAGTGTGAGAAGGAAAGGACCTGAACGGAGGAAGAGGTGAAAGGGATCCTGTACCCCTCAGAAATTACCTGCAAAACCCACAGATCCGACTCTATGTCTGTCCAGACATTGAGGAAGTGGTGCAATCGGCCACCCACTGGTGCATGGGGTCCGGCAAGTCATGCCGAAGAAAGTTTGAGAAGTCTTGGGCTTAGCGGAGGACTGCTTGGGCCTCCATTGTTGTTTGGGTTTTGAGGAGGAACGCAGAGCCTGAGGAACCACCTGGTTCATGGCATGTGCCTCAGCCTGAAAGGGACGAAAGCAGATTTCTCCTGGCCTGAGGCTTCTTTTTAGAGACCAATGGTAAGAGGGTGTTCTTATACCCAGTGGCTTCAATAATAAGGTCCTTAAGCTCTGGCCCAAACAAGGACGTCCCAAAGAAAAGCAATGAAAGTAGCGCTCTTAGAGGTAGTGTCTGCAGACCAGATCTTGAGCCAAAGAGCACGTCTGGCAACCACAGACATAGCGGAAACTCTAGCCACCAAACAGATGAAATCAAAGATCGCTGCAGATACATAATGCTGAGCTTCAAAAATGTTTGACAGAAGCCGCAACAGGTCAGAAGCAGGAGCGCCCTGACACACAGCCACAGTCAGCTGTTCAGTCCAAGCAATGGCTCTGTTCACCCAAGCGGCCGCAAATGAGGGACGTAACGAGGTTCCACCAGTAGCAAAGATGGCCTTTAAAAAAAGTTTCCAGTTTCCTGTCAGACCAATCTTTAAGGGCAAGCAAAGCTGTGGACTTCGAGTCTAGAAACTGGGTCGTCCACCTTAAGGGCTGAGCCCACTGCGCTAGAGCAGCTTTAGCGAAGGGATACAACTCACAATCTTTCTAGACACAGTAGCTTCCACTCGTCTAACACAAGGTGGTCAAGAGTGGGATTAGGTGGGAAGCAGGTAGTCTGCTTCTTAGGCTCATGAATCATCAGAAGGGTCCTTAGGAGCCTCAGAGACCAGGGAAATATTCATGGTAGTAACCGACCTGATCAGACCCTCAGCAGAGGGATCAGGGTCCGCTTCAAAGGGGTCTCCGAAAAATTGTGAGGACACCACCACAGAACATTCATCCTCATCTGAGTCCACCAACAGTTCCTCCTCAGAGGAATCTGATACATCAGGTACACCCTGAGGTTTGGGTAGTGAAGACCTGATAGAAGTAGGGGGCTGACAAGACCGGAAGACCCCCTGTAATTGGGATGGAAGCAGTTATAAGGTAGACTAAGTCCCTAGTAGTACCTTTAAACAATTGCATCCATGTTGGCCCTAGTGCATGGCTGGAGGTCCCTGGGGGAGATGCAGGAGCAGCAGCGCATGAAGGGCATGAATGACCAGCGTATTCTCTAGGAAGCCCTGAATGACATGAGGAGCAATGCACAATGGGGTTCACAGACACCCCAGTATCCTTAGTCTTAGGCCTAGCCCCAAGTTCCAACAGAGTAGACATCCTCACAGGGTCAACACATCTGAAAGTACCCAATTACAACGCCTGAGATTAAGTATTTCACGTCAGAAACCGCTAAAATGCACTAATCTGGCAGATGAAGGTTTAATCTGCTGAGGAGAGGAGAAGAGTCTAAGCCCTTCTTAGGATACTCATGAAGGGAAGGCAGAAAATGGCATCCGCGACGGGAGCTAATCAGAAATGAGAGTGTGAAGCAAGCGCTCATCGGAAATTTAGTTTTACCTTTAAAACTACCCCAAACAGTACCTGAAGCCCCCTGAGCCCCCAAAACACTCAGAACATTAACCAGATAGAACAAGGGCAGACAAACAAAATGAGCCGCCTCTGAAGTCGCTACGTTGAACGGTTGCAGAGATATGTCCCAAACTGTAAAGTCCCAGAGGTGAATGGAGCATGGCGTCTATGCGGGAACTAAAAACAAAAAATTCAAAAAGTGTGTGAACAGTGCAAAAGGCATCAGCAAACACTAAAAGGATGGAACACTGGACCCAGTAGGGAACGTACCATAAACCAGCAGTTAAAGGGTAAATTTACCATAGAAACCCAATTGCTCCAAACCCCACAGACATACAGATAAACCAAATGAGTGCTCAAGTATGAAGTAGGAACTCCAAAGGAGACCCCTGTGTCGAGGGGAAGCGTGGGACATGTGGACCTCAGCACTCAAGGGTTGCTCACCATTTTAGCAGGTCTTTTGTCTTCAAAATTACCATTTGCTAAAGGAGCATCAGTGGGCAACTTTCAGGGGAGAAGAAAAAAACACATGCTACACAAGTGTTTCCCTCTCAGGGCTGACAGGTCCACATCAGCACCGGTAAACTGAGCTAACCAACTTGGGAATGTCAGTAATTGTAATGTGCCTAATGGTTGGTATTCCATATCTAACAGAAAAACATGCCTTGCTTCATCAAGGAACAAATCTTAATGGAGGGGATTGGCTGGGGACCAGCTAGGAGAGGAGGAAGGTTCCACCCTGCACTTCTTTTCAAGAATTGTTCCTGCTTACTTAGAGGGGCAGTTGCCTTCCATAGTTACCAGTAACCTATATTGGATGACAGAGAAAGATGGTTTGCAGGACAAGGCCTGCAACTCAGCAACTCTGTGGACAGAGACCACAGCCAAAAGAAAAGCCATCTTCCATGTCAGAAGACGTAGAGGAATGGTAGTCAAAGACTCAAAGGGAGGCAGCTGCAGGACTCCCAGAACAATGTTAAGGTCCCACTGAGGAGTGGGAGCCTTATAGGCAGGGAAAGCATGAGCGACACTCTGAAAGACTGATATCCAGCAACATGGCAATACGCCTCTGGAAAAAGACAGCTGAGGTCTGGACCTTCAAGGTACTAAGGCTAAGACCCTTGTTCACACCATCCTGGAAAAAAAAAGACAAGTTGGACAGAAGATCAAACTCCTGTGAGGACAGATCCCTGTCCATACACCAAGAATGAAAGGAAGACGAAACCCTGTGGTAAGCTCTAGAGGAAACAGGCTTCCTGGCTTGGATCATGGTGGAGGCCACCTCAGGAGAAAAGCTCCTCCTCAAGATTGAGGCTTCAACAGCCATGCTGTCAAAGCCAGAATGTCCACGACACATCCCCTCTCCAGAGGTAACCCTGGAGGAGGAGATCAGGTCTGTAACATAGTAATTTAGGTTGAAAAAAAGACTTGCGTCCATCTAGTTCAACCCTTTTCCTATTCCGGTTTACCATCGCTGATCCAAAAGAAGGCATAAAACCCCTCAATACAGTAATTTCAAATTCTGCCTTGAATGAGGGAGGGGGGGGGGGAATTCCTTCTTGATTCCAAATAGCAATCAGATTTCTCCTTGGATCAACAAAAACTAAATATTAATCCCAATACTAACTTACATAGCCCTCTATGTTATGTTTTTTTTTTGTTTTTTGTTTTTTTAATTGTTTTAAATTTAATTTTATTCAAAGTAAAAAAAAAGCATTCAGTATATTCAGTGAGAATTTAAAACAAATATTCCACTATATTTAGCTTACAATATTTCTAAATATATCTTATACATTATAATCCTTTCCATAAAACTCTGCTCTTTTAAACAAGTATCCAGGCCCTTTTTAAAGGCATCTAATGTATTCAATAGCACCATCTCTTCAGGCAGTGAATTCCATACCTTTATTGTCCTTACTGTAAAGAAACCCTTCCGCTGCTGTAAATGAACTCTCCTTTCCTCAAGTCTAAGAGGGTGGCCCCTTGTACCGTTCTGTTAATGAACAGGTCTTTTGAAAGCCCTCTGTATGGGTCCTGAACATATTTATATAGTGTTATCATATCACCTCTAAGATGCCGTTTCTCTAGTGTATACAAGTTTAACTTTTCTAGCCTTTCTTCGTAACTAAAACTTTCCATTCCCCTTACTAGTTTTGTAGCCCTCCTCTGTACTCTCTGTAGTTCCATAATGTCCTTTCAGAAAGGGCGCCCAGAATTGAACAGCCTATTCTAGGTGGGGTCTTACCATGGACCTGTCAAGAGGCATAGCATCTTCTTCCCTTGAGTCAATACCCCTTTTAATACATACCAATATCTTATTGGCCTTTGCAGCTGTCAGCTGGAACTGCATGCTACTGTCCATTGTCTACCATTACTCCCAAATCATTTTCATTAGTAGATTTCCAAAGAGAAACACCATTTAAACTGTTTAATTTTTATTATACCCAAAATGAATAACTTTACCCTTGTCTGTATTGAATCTCATTTGCCTGCCCAGTTACTCAATTTGCCCAAATCCTCTTGTAATGAAGACACATCCAGTTCAGACTTTATTACCTTACTTAAATTTTGTCATTGGTAAACACTGATACATGGCTCCCTATGCCCTCTGGGAGGTAATAAAAAAAATTAAAAAGAAGAGGACCCAGGACAGACCCCTGAGGTACTCCACTTATCATGTTTATCCAGTTGGAGAACTTGCCATTTACTACCACTCTTTGCATTCTATCTTTCAGCTAATTTCCAATCCATACACAAATGTTTTCCCCTAGTAAACTCTTGTGTGAACCATATCAAATGCCTTGGCAAAGTCTAAATAGAGGACATCAACCACCTTTCCCACATCTATATTTTTTACTCACTTTCATAAAATGCGATTAAGTTAGTTTGACAAGACCTGTCTTTCACAAAGCCATGTTGGCTCCTGCTAATGATATTCCTGTTCAAGCTGAATTCTTGAATATATTCCCTTAGCAACCCTTCAAACAGCTTCCCTACCACAGATGTCAAGCTTACAGGTCTGTAATTTCCTGGCTGTGACTTTGATCCCTTTTTAAATATGGGCACCATACCTGAAATAAAAGAATCCCTGAAAATCAAATATAACGGTCTGGCCAGGGCCTGGCTTAGCTCTTTAAGTACCCGTGGGTGTATACCATCTGGCCCTGGAGCTTTGTCTACCTTGACACCATTCAATTGTTTTAACACTTTTTATTGTGTTAACCATTCCCATGCTTGCTGTGACTTATGTGAAAGTAGTTTGCAGATTCTTGTCCATTGGGTCTTCCTTGGTAAAAACAGAAGAAAAAATTATTTAAAATATCTGCCTTCTCTCTGTCCCCCTTGACCATCTCACCCGTTTCAGATAACAAGGACCCAACATTATCAGACTTTAATTTTTTGCCATTAATATATTTAAATATTTTTTTGGGTTGCTCTTGCTCTCCTTAGCAATATTTTTTAATTCTCCAGTCTAGCTAATTTAATAGCCTTTTTACAGGTTTTGTTGGCATTTTTGTATTCTGCAAACGCCTCTGCTGATCTCTCAGCTTTATAATGTTTAAATGCCGCTTTCTTGTTATTTATTTCATGAATTACTTTACTGGTTAGCCACATTGGTTTTAATTTGCTACTTTTGTATTTGTTTCCAACAGGGATAAATTTATGTGTGTATTTTTGCAATGTTATTTTGAAGGCATTCCACTTACCTTCTGTGTTTTTTTTTCTGAAAATATTCTATCCCGGACAACGAGACCAAGGGATGAATTAAACCTCAGTGTTTTGGTGGAACCCATACCAAATTTCTTTTTTGAATTAATCTATACCATTTTATGGTCACTATTCCCCAAGTGCTCCCTTACTTGGAGATTAGTTCTTCATTGATAGTTATAACCAGAGCCAGACACACACTCCCTCTAATATTTTTGTACTTTCCTGAAGAAGGGGCCAAGAGCCCAGAAACGCGTTGAACATTTTAAGTACTGATTGAACGAATTATAAGTATTGATTTACTAAGAGGACGCAGCTCTTTTGAAGAGAGGAAAACCCCAAGAGTGCACACGCTTGCAACCGATCGAGTGCAATATGGCCGCACAGCAAAGGACTCAAGCATCACTAGTGGATACTGGAGACGAATGGGTGCCTGGAACTAAGAGCGGAGCTCGATGCAGAGACTATCGGTTGTCTGATATGCTTGTAACCATGGGGAATCTGGTGAGCAGCAAATTGTTTTGATGAAACGTTATACTTTGCATATGAGGATACCATAAGGAGTTTGACTATTCAAGTTACATATGATAGCCTCATATAGTTGTTGCCTGCTATACACCATACAGAGCTTATACTATAGGCACTTTATTGCTTTACATCCAGCTGTACGTCCTCATATTGATCTTAAATTATTTTATGCCACCATCCTTTGGTACAGATATTTACCTTTGTTTTTTTATACCCTACAATAAATATTTTATTATCTTATTTACACATCAATTTTTCATTGCAGTTTTTATATACATTTTTATTTATATTGTCTCTTCACCCATATACTACACTTAGACCGCTGGTGCGCTGTCTTCTGTCTTTGTCCCTCTGGTTAAGGTCTGCACTAGCTGAGACAAAAAAATTGTCATTCAACAAGTTCAGAAACAGACTGCTTTTAGCAGAATTAGCTGTTCCATTTTTCCAGTCTATTTCTGGATAATTAAAATCCCCCATAATTATAGTTCTCCCTATTTGAGAAGCCTTTTCTATTTGCATTAATAGCTGTGATTCTTCAAGGTCACCAATGTTTGGTGGTTTATAATAAATACCCAGTAATATTTTCTGGGCAGTTTTACCCCGTGACTTTCAACCCACAGGGATTGCACATGTTCATTTCTGTCATCACATACATCTTCCCGCAAATGAGGCAATAATGTTGGTTTGACATACAGACCCCACCAACTCTTTTGTTTGACCTATCTTTTCTAAATAACATGTAGCCCTCCAAATTGATTGACCAATCGTGTGTGTCATCCCACCATGTTTCTGTTATGCCTCTCAAGTCATAGTTTTCGATCTCAGCTACCAGCTCCAGTTCCCCTATTTTACCAGTTAAACTTCTGACATTTGCAAGCATACAATTTATACCACTGCTATGTTCCATTTGTGATTTAATTTTGATGTGGTTTATAGGCTTCTCCCTATCCTCTGTACTAACCCCGCCCCCCATATCCACCCACCTAGTTATTAAACTACATTGCCTTCCCTTTCTATACTATCTAGCCCAGTATTTATTGGCCCCTCCTCCCCCTTCCTAGTTTAAAATCTCCTCCAACTGTCTAGTCATCCTCTGCCCAAGCACTTGAGACTCTCTTGCATTCAGGTGCAATCCATTCCGACTATAGAGATTGTACCCCAAAGCAAAATCAGCCCAGTGCTCTAAAAACCCAAAGCCCTACCTGATCCCATGAGGCAAGATCACTTTCATACAGTGCCGGACTATCCCCCAGTGATACTGTAAGAAGCCCTCCTTCTTACACCAAGACTTCAGCCATGCATTGAGCTCCCTAAGCTCCCACTGCCTCTCGCAGTTCATGGCACAGGTAGTATCTCTGAGAATACTACCTTGGAGGTCCAGTTGCTAATCTTACCCCTAAAATTACCTTTTAGGACTCTCCACCTTCCTCTTACTTTGTCATTGGTATCAATATGCACCAAGACAGCTGGATCCTCTCCAGCCCCTCCCAATAACCTGTCCACCCTGTCTGCAACATGCTGAAGCCAGGGACCCGGGAGACAGCAAACCATTCGGTTGCTGCGATCAGAGCCACAGATTACCCTTTCTCCTAATACCCTACCACCACAACCTGCCTAGGATTCACTTTTCTCTGGATCCCCTCTGTGCTAGAGGAGCTGTTATGGAGAACAATCTTCTCCAGAAATCCCACTTCTGGGTTTGCCTCCCCAACATCTTCACTTAAATGAGCAAATTTGTTGGGATGGAAAAACTCAGGACTGGCTGCCCTCTTCCTTCCCCCACTGCAACCACTTCTGTTACCCGACTATGTGCCTGTGTCCCTTCTACCTGATCTCCTCCCAGCTAGACTCTGCTCAGTTAACAAAAGACTCCTCTCAAGGTTGTCAATATCTCTCAGTGTTGCAATATGACTCCCTAGAGCTCCACTCAGCGCTTCCAGAAAGGCCACTTGCTCACACTTGCCACAGCGGTATGGACCCTGGAACTGCTGTTCCAAGCATGCATGCATACATATAGCAAGATGTGCACTGAGTGAGATCTCCAAGCTTGCTCATGTATGGTGCAAATGTGAGTTCTTAAAAATGTAAACAATAATTTACCTTTGTTCCTCTAACTCTGGTGTTGCACTAACTGCTGTTTCACAAACCTTACACTTATTCCGGAGCACTTAGTAAAGAGTACGCTTTATTCTTGAGCAAGCTCTGAGTCCTGTACCTAGATTTATACAGGCCTACACAGGGGACTGTTCACAACCCCCCACCCTTAATTACACACTCCCAGAACAAACAACCTTTTAAAACGTTAACCTTCTTACTGCAAGTTAGGATGTAAACTCAAAATCAGTATATTATAACACCAGGGCTCAAAATTTCCATTCGCCACTAGCCAATGGCAAGTGAAACTTCAGCCATGGCAAGTAGAAATTCAGCCATGGTGGGTATGTTATGGCTTGCAGTGGCGAGTAACTTTTCAGGTCTGGCTAGTAGCAAAGGACTTAAAATTATAAGCCCTGATAACACTTTTCCAATATTGTGATGTCACAACTGTCCACTTATTCCAGAGCACACTGTATTTGTGAGCCATTTGTGGCAGAAGAAACTGATCCAAGTGGCCAGAGCCAGCAATTCTATAAATCAAGGCAGTCTGGTCCAATAAGAATGATGCACCATCCATCCAAATCTTCCACAGCACCCTGGGAAGGAGAGAAAGTGGAGGAAACATGTAGGACAGATCGAAGCACAAAGGAATTGACAGAGCATCCACCGTGAACACCAGGGGATCCCTCCAGCCATAGCAAAAAGAACTGAACCTGCCGGTTCTCCCACTAACACACTAACAAGGTGAAAATCTCCAGATGGAGTTCCCACTCCCTGGGATCCAGAGTCTGGTGACAGACAATCTGCCAGGATGTTATCTATGCCTGGAATGTGATGGTAGGAAACATGCGCCTTTGTCCAGGATAAAATAGCCTTTACCTCCAACCAAGCAGCTGCGCTGCCTCCTTGCTTGTTAGTATAGGGGACAGCTGTCGTGTTGTCTGACTGGACATGGACAGGACATTGTCAAATGAGAATTCCAGTACCTCAGAGCATGGAGAATTGTTCAGAGTTCCAAAATGTTGACGGTAAGGAGGGTTTCCTCCACCGACCCTGAACAGTTACCCAGCCAAACAGGCTGGCATCTGTCGTGATTATAGTCCATTATGGAATCCCAAATGGCCTCCCTTTCCTCAGGTTGGAGCGGTCTAAGCACCAGTGGAGGGCTAGCCTTACAACGGGGGGGGGGGGGGGCGCACAGGTTCAGCCAGAAAGGGCAGACCCCCCCAGGCACACTGATCACAAACCTCTGAAATTCTCTGGTGTGAGCCATGGATAATGGAACCGCTTCCATGGTATCATGCCCACCAGAGATGAGAATTTCCTTGCTGGAGCAGAGGTCCACTCCAGGGCGTGAGACACCTTGGATGTGATCTGCTAAACAGTCTTCTGTCAATAACACCATGATCTTACGAGTGTCAAAGTGGAGATCCAGGAAGACCAGGTCCTGAGAAGGAACTGGAGCAGACTTGTCCATGTTCAGGATCCACTCATGTTGGAGGAGAACCTGGGCCATTCCTGGAGATCCTTGGATGGAGTCTTTAGCAGGTCATCCATGTATGGAGTCACCTGCAACCCACTGGTGTGCAGGAAGGCAATCAATGCTCCCAAGACCCATGTGAACGCACTGGAGGAGCTGTGACAAGCCCAAAGGGCAGGAAGGTGAACTAGAAGTGCCCTAGGCTGCAAGAGAACCTAAGGTACTTCTGACTGACTGGATGAATTGGGATGTGGAGGTATGCATCCTCCAGATCCAAAGAGGACAGAAATTCCCCTGGACACATTGCTGCAACGAGAGAGCAAAGACTCAATCTTGTAACGCATTCAGACAACAAATAGAGATCCTTGAGATCCAGGATAGGATGGCAGCTGCCATCCTTCTTGGAAACCACAAAGAGGCTGGAATAAAAACCTACACCTCTCTGGCTGAGGAACCAGAGCTATGACTCCCTTTTCCAAGAGAGCCTGAACTACCCCATTGAAAAGACTGAGCTTTTCCTGTCCCTGAAGGGAGTGAGAAGGGATGAATCTGAAGGGAGGTAGGGATGTGAAGGGAATCCTATAACCTCCTGAAACCACCTGTAATACCCACTGTACTGTAAGAGCCTGTCCAAATACTCAAAATGCGCTGCAGGCGACCACACACAGGTTTATGCAGACCAGGGTTTGGAGTCATTCTGAAGTAGGTTTGGTGGAGGTGTGTTTTGACCTCCACTGCTGCCTGGACTGGAGGGTGGTACGCAGGGTGCCTGAGGTGGCACAATGTTCAGCCTTTGTCTTGCTTTGGTGATAACAAAACGAGTGCCATTTCCTTGCCTTAGGATTGCGCTTAGGAACCTGAGGTAAGTGCTCTTACCCCCACTGGCGTCACTGTTCTTCAGTTGAGGGCTAAATAGGGATGTACCCTGAAAGGAAAGAGACCAGTGATTTTTTTTTTTTTTTTTTTTTTTTTTTTTTTAGAGATCAAGTCAGACCAAATCTTAAGCCACAGAGTGTGCCTGGTAGCTACAGAGAAGGTGGAGGTCTTAGACTCAAGCCTAATGGCTTCAAACAAGGCATCAATAACATAATGCTGAGCCACAAATATTAGCCAAAATGGGCAAAATGTCCTCCTTAGGGGCACCTCTGAGGACAGTCAGCTGTTCACTCCAAAACAGTGATAGGCCTATTAACCCATGCGGGCGCTAAGGTGTGCCTCAAGAACGCATCTATGGCAGCAAGGATAAGATGCTATCCTCAAAGCTATTAGTCAGATCTGAGTTGCTAACTGGAGAATAGTGTCTACAGGAGTGGATAACCCAAATACTGTCACCCAGATTAAAAGGTTCACCCCAGAAAGCCTAAAAAGTACTTATCTGGTAAGAGAACAGTTAGGAGAGCAGAAGAATCAAAGCCCTGCATAGATTACTCATGTAAAAGATAAATAGCAACCAAATTAGAGCCAGTCAGAAAACAGCCCACTAAAACTGGCATGGAATGGACATGGCATCCACCGCTAGAGCTAGAGGACCCCTCCAGCGAGAGAAGAACCTCGGAACCTTCCGGTTGTGTCTTGTCACCATCAGGTCGATGCAAGGAAGACCCCACTTCTGAACAATGAGGGTGAACACCTCTGGATGCAGTTTCCACTCTCCGCTGTCCATGTGTCGACTGAGGAAGTCTGCCATGACATTGTCTACGCCAGGAATGTGCACTGCGGATATGGCAGAAACATGTTCTTCTGCCCATGACAAAATAGCCTTGACCTTTAACCAAACGGCAAGACTTCTTGTTCAGCCCTGCTTGTTAAATGTAAGCCACAGCTGTGGCGTTGTCGGACTGGACCCAGATTGGGCATTCTTCCAGCTGGGGTGTCCAATGCGAAGGGCGTGAAATATCACCTGAAGCTACAACACTCTGATGGGAAATAGAGATTCCTCCAGAGACCACCGACCCCGAGCACTCAGGCGACCCAGGACCGCTCCCCAGCTGGAGAGGCTGGCATCAGTCATCACCGTGGTCCAAAAGAAAACCAGGAAGGACTTCTTCAGCATATTGGAGAGGTCAAGTCACCACAACAAACTCAGTTCCACATGAAGAGGGAGGGATACTGATGTCTCCAGAAGGTCCGGCTGACCCCTGCACACCTGGATCACAAGTCTCTGGAGTTCTCTGGTGTGAGCCATGGCAAATGGGACCTCTTCTATGGTGGAGATTAATTTCCCCACTAGAGAGGATAGATTCTTGGCTGGAACTGGATCGTGAACCAGAATAGCAGAAACCCTGGGGGCGATCTGGTGAGCCACCTAGTCTGTGAGAAACACTGTGCTCCGCTGAGTGTTGAAGAGAAGGCCCAGGAAGACCAGATGCTGGGATGGGACAAGATCTGACTTATCCTGGTTGATGATCCACCCATGATGGGTGAGAGCATGAATGTAGTCCTGAACCTGCTGATGAAGTTCCGCAGAAGGGGCTTTCAGAAGCAAGTTGTCCATGTATGGAGTAACTGATGCAGTCCCGATGGAGGGCTGATACCAAAGCTTCCAGGACGCGGTTGAAGACTTGAGGCGCTTTAGTCAGACCAAAAGGGAAGAACTGAAAACTGAAATGCCCTTGGTTGCAGGCAAATCTGAGAAACTGCCGACTCTCTGGATGAATGGCGATGTGTAGATACGCGTCCTGAAGATCCAGAGAGGCAAGGAATTCCACCAGGGACTCCTGGTGATGAGTCTTGATCACAAAGGAATGGAGATCCTTCAAATCCAAAATGGGAAGATAGACACGTTCTTCTTGGAGAACACAGAGGTTTGAATAAAAACCCACACCTCTGTCCCGAATTGGAACAGGTTCCAGAACATTTTTGCCCAGAAGGCCTGGATAGCGCCATTGAACAGATGGCATCTCGACACTCAGGCATACGAGAGGGTAAAAAAAATGAAAGGGAGGAAGAGAGGTGAAAGGGATCCTGTACCTGCCACTACCTGTAAAACCCACGATCCGCCACTGAATCCTCCCAGGCGCTGTGGTAGTGACGCAGGCGGCCACCCACAGCAGAGTGGGGACCTGGGTTCGGAGAGTCATGCCGAAGAAGGCTTGGAAGAGACCTTGTGCTTCTATTGCGGTTTAGGCTTGGAGGAGGAACGCAGAGCTGAGGGAACCACCTGGTTCGCCAGACGTGTCTCAGTCTGGGGAGAAAGCGCCGATTACACTTGAGAGGGGTCTTCCTCCTGGGGACCATAGGCAGAAGGGTACTCTTGCCCCCTGTGGCCTCACTGATCAGATCTTGAAGATCTGGCCCAAACAAAGAGGTGCCTTGTAAAGGCAATGAGAGCAAAGCTTTCTTGGAAGCAATGTCAGCAGACCAGATCTTGAGCCAAAGAGCTTGTATGGCAGCCACAGACATGATGGAAACCCTTGCCATGAAACGGATGGCATCAAATAAGGCAGCAGAAACAGTGTTGGGTCTCAGAAATGTTGGCAAGAAGCCGCAACATATTAGAAGTTGGCGCACACTGACGGACAGCCAGACCGCAATGGCCTGGTTCACCCTTGCCGCAGCAAACGCTGGATGCATGGCAGTACCAGCAGTGGCAAAAATTGACTTGAGGGAGACCTCAAGTTTGTCAGTCCAGTCTTCCAGAGCGGAAGCATCACTAACTGGCAAAGGCAGTGGACTTAGATAGCCTGGAGACAGAAGCATCCACTTTGGGGGGATGAACCCACTGAGGAAGCACCGCTTAAGAAGGGGTAAAGCTTGGCAAAGTTCTTGGAAACAGAAAGTTTCCTGTCCAGAGACTTCCACTCAGACACAAGGTGGTCAAGAGTGGGGTAGGTGGAAAAACAAGTATAGGGCCTTTTAGGCTCCTGAAATACAGAGGGATCCAAAGAAACCTCCTGAACTAAGGGAATGTTTAGGGTAGTTAAGACGGCTCTGACCAAGCCCTCAGCCGAGGGATCAGATCAGCCTCAAATGGGTCCCCAAAAAACAGAGAAGCCCACAGCAGAACATTCATCAACATATGAATCAACCAACAGTTCCTCCTCAGAGGAATCGGATACGTCAGGTACACCCTGCAGTTTCAGCAGGGAAGATCTGATGGAAGAAGGGGTCCGCCAGGAGTGGAAGACCCCCTGTAACTGGGATGGAAAGATATGCAATGTAGACCGGAGGTCTCTAGTAGCAGCCTTTAACTCTTGCACCCAAACTGGCTCTATTGCATGGCTGGAGGTCCCTAGGAGAGACTCAGGGACATCAGAACATGCTGGGCATAAATGACCTGAGAATTCTCTAGGTAACCCTGAATGACATGAGGAGCAATGTGAAATAGTGGACAGTGAGACCCCAGCGTCCTTAGTCTTAGGCCTGGCCCCAGGCTCTAACGGATTAGACATTCTCAGTGTCAAAACATTTAAAGTATAAGGAATAACCCAAATGTAAGTTTGACTATTTCTGGGGTGAAATTTTAATATGTACTTATCTGGCAGGTGAAGGGTTAATCTGCAGAGGAAAGAAGGAAAGTCCAAGCCCTGTATAGGATACTCGTTCTGGAAAAGGCACAAAATGGCTGCTGTGGCGGGAGCCAATCAGAAACAATTGTGCTAAGGAAAATGTAGTTTTCTCAGAAAAAAGTACTCCAACAGTGCCCGAAGCCCCCGAGCCACCCAATGCACATACAACATTAACAGTATGAAAGAGCAAGGGCAGACAATTAAAATGAGCCATCTCTGAAGTCGCTACGATGAGCAGTTGCAGA
The DNA here is from genome assembly GCA_037306005.1 of Rhinophrynus dorsalis. Lineage (NCBI taxonomy): Eukaryota > Metazoa > Chordata > Amphibia > Anura > Rhinophrynidae > Rhinophrynus > Rhinophrynus dorsalis. Next base: position 384,256,680 of record CM074722.1, read on the forward strand.
GATACGTCCCAAACTGTACAGTCCCATAGAAGTGAATGGAGCAATGGCGTCTATGCAGTAAATCGCTCCTTAAAGGTGAGAAACAAATTTTGCTAAATTGAAACTGTGAATTAAAATTACATGAACCACTAGAACTGGGGGGGAGGGGGGGGCCGAGCTAGCTATCTATGGAGATGGACGCACTTTTTTAGGCTCCATGGCTGGGTCTCTATTTCTATGCTTAAACTATTCATATCTTAAAATTTTGGTTGCATATTTCGGGGTGAACCTGTTCTGGCACTTCTACTGGTTTTATTCGGAGGCTATCATATGATTTCAGCTGAAAAGGAGTAGAAACGCTGCAACCCTCTTTCCCGCCTGCTAAATCCGATGGTCAGAATGACTACTATGAAGGCCCAGATCGGAATTCCTTATGAGAAGGGTCCTCTACAGCCGATACTGAACTTTCAGGCATATCCTCCCTCCCCTCAATCTCTTGGGGAGATGGAGACAAATGCAGTGAACCAAGTCCCTACATTGGAGTTGAGGGCTATACTGGCAGAGCTTAAGGGAGCAATTCGTGAAGAACTTGCACACGTTTATTGGAGAAAGCCTCTCTCGTCACCCAATTGAGGTAGCAGAGGAGTTTGCTTATGTTCAGCATCCAGTGCTTGTGGATGATGTCTGGCACGTAGTGGGTGGATTGTTGGAGGCCTACGAGCAGCACATGATGATGCTGTCAGAGTTACCTACCAGAGATCTGTCTCCCCTAGATTATCCGCTGATCTCTGAGAGCTGTGGGCAACTTAACCTCGGAAACCCTGTGGTTGGTGAGCTGGGAACATTTTCACTCGTTGATTTGACACCTGGGAAGGATGCCGTGGTCTTTGGTGTACATCTCTCTACATCTCCTGTCTCATGTATTTTGGTTACCGTGGGATGTTTTGGAGAAAACCTACTCCCTGGATCTCTCACATGAATGATATGAAGTCTAGATGGGATCCTGGTATCGATGCTATTTACCTTCCTTGCTCTATTTCTGATCCAGACTTTCCTGCTTCATGGCTGTAGATGATACTGTGATATGTACCTGTCTTGCTCTACATTATGGACAGGGTTCCAGTGCTTCGTACCTGCATTTGTAATTTTAGTACATTCTTCATCTGGTACATCATTAGACGCTCTCCTGCCCCAACTGTGTCTGTATATGCATCATGGACGGTCTCCCTAGGGCCCGGGGAGGCTGCTATGTTCATATTTGTTTTTGTATAATGCTTCTGGGGGTAAGTGTATTTACAATGCGAGGGTGATTATGTACTTGAGGGGTGCAGTGTTTCACTTAACATACAGAAATTTAGATTATGGACTGTATTAGCTCGACATTTTATCTGCCAATGTCCCCTGTTATACTATATTATTTGAGACTCCTCTGTTGTAGAGCTTTTATCATATTGCTTAATCCTTGAGGTCCCTGGAATATATGTATCGAGGAGGTGCTTTTCAACATTTTGCCATCATATCCTTATTCCATCATTATTAACACTTGCCATAGTTTTAGTAATTTTGTGAGGGCTAGACTAGTATATTAAATCAATGATAATCTGACTCAAGTTATCGTCCTCTCCTCTAGTGATCTGTTAAGGTTGCCTCCCCTCAGGACCTTTCGAGGTCACTGCGTGGTATTCTGGCATTTGCTTGGCCTGGCCTTGCCACTCTGTCCACGCTTAACTCCTCACTACTCTCTTAGGCCTCAGATATGTGTAAGTTTCTTATTAACTGTTTCAGCTAATATATATCTGCAGAGGCACTTAGGTTTTATAGCTCTTTACATCTACATAAACGGTGTCTTTTCACTTAAGCATTTATACACAACAGCTGTTCCCTGTTTCGTATTTACCAAGTTGTTTTCTATTGCTCAATACATATTACACTAGAGCAAAAAATATTAGAAATGCTTTACTCCCTGCTTGTCTTCAATTGCTCCTTTTGTCAGTGCATGAGTTTCACATTGATGTATTGCATCATATTTTTCTTATGTTGACATTGGATATTGAGATAGCAGTGTAATTCATATCTTTGTTGTTTTGCAGAGCATATTTTGCTTTTATATTGTATGTGTACTTAAATTTTGCTCAATAAAGCTTGGGGGGGGGGGCACTGAACCCAGTAGGGAAAGTGCCAATAACCCCCCCCAAAAGGTGCAAAACCAGCAGCTAAAGGGTTGTTACCACAGAAACTTGCTCCAAAACACCCAACCGACATACATATAGACCCAATGAGTGCAGGAGTATGCAATAAGAACTCCAAAGGAAAACCCCTGTGCAGAGGGGCACTGTGGGACACGTGGACTTGCAGCACTCAAAGGGTTGCTCACCTTTCCTGCAGATCTTCTGTCTTCAGATTACCGTGTAAGAAGAAGCCTCAGTGAGCAACTCCTGAGGAAAGAACCTGAACCCAAGATTTTCCCCCCAGGGCTTAAGGTTCACAAAAAAAGCACCTGGTCACCGAGCTAGCCACATCTAAGGGCATTGTCAGTTATGGTAATCCACCTAATGGTGGTATTCCATTTCTAACAGAAAAATAAAAAATTAGCCAAAAACTATAGCAAAACTGTTCTCTTGCCTGGGTCTTCACCAAGGAAGAAATCTTACAGGAGCTGGTTTGCTAGCTGCAGCCAAGGAAGGAAAGTAGGCTCCACCCCCTGTATTCACTTCTAGAATTGGTCCAGCCTAGTTAAAGGGGCAGATCGCCTACCCAAAGTTAGCAGTAACCTGTATTGGACGACAAATGTAGATTTCCCAAAAGTATCAAATGGTGAATTCAGACCCCCCTATGGACCCCTAAGACACTGAGGACTAACTGGAGTGCAAAGCAAAGGTAGACCAGAAGAATGAGCAGTCTCTCAACTCAGGACATGGAGTGGCTGTAGAGATATGTTCCCAAAGTAGCCTGTCCAATAGAGATGTATGGAGCAGTGCAGCGTTCCAGTAAAGCTCACCTGAATCAAAGTGAAAAAATGTCTAAAATGTGCCAAGACACATACAGAACACCAAATAAAGCTAAAGCAACACAATAATCCAAGGGAAAAATTATAGAAAAGGACCCTAATTCGATAACATTGCAAGGAAAACGTTAAATATTACCACAGGTTGAAATGCTCCAAAGACCCCAGAGAGAGAATAATGAAGTACCAAACATGAGTGCAGGAGTTATGAGTAACTCCAAGAAGGACCCCTGTGCAGAAGGGATTAGTGGGACAAGTGGACCATGACACTCAAAGGGTTGCTTACCTTTTTTGCAGGTCTTCTTTTCTTCAAATTACCATTTGGAAGGAAAGCCTCAGAGAGACTCATTCTGGAGAATAAGATATGGGTTGCATGATTCTCTCCCAAGGCTGCAAAGGGTCCACAGACAGCAACTAGTAAATCCTACAGGGGAAGCCAGTAATGGTAATCCACCTAATGAGGTAATTTGGACACCCCATATCTAAGGGAAAAATAATAAAGACTAAAAACTAAGCAGAACTGTTGTCAGCCTTCCTTCTAGCTGATTCAACAGTATTATCTCTGGAGCAGGGGAGTGGCTAGGTAGCCTGCTAAGGAGGAGGCTCTACCCTGCACTTAAAGAATTGTTCCAGCCTAGTAGGAGGAGCTGTTGCCTCCCCATGATACCTGTAAGCTATATTGGATAACAGAAAAAACCTCTTACAGATAAACAGCTTATCCGGTATCTCCCAGAAGAATGTGATCAGGAGTGGCGTTCAGGGGGAAATACAGCAGAGATTTCCTACACCTCTGGAAAACATTTGTAGAGGATGTACCTCATCAGGGCGGTAAGGGGCCTGAAGGGTCCCCAAAACAACCCTGATAAACCCCTCAGCAGAGGGTCAGTGTCACAAGAGTCCCCATAGGACTAAGAATCCACATCTTCATATTCCCCTTCATGTTCATTCTCAGAACAGCCCTACTTAGGAGGCGGCCCCTATGAGCGCAGGCATATTCTGAGTCCTAGAGGCCATATATCTGAAAGTGAAAGGCCACTTCCTGGGCTGAAGAACCCCTTGGACTGAAAAAAAAGTTGTTCACATGGCCCAATTTCAACCCAAGCTGACTCGTTCAGTGCTGGAGGGGCCCAGTGCAATAGTAGGGGGCACAGCAAAGGAGGGGCAGAGGGATCCAAAATAATCTAGAGAGCCCATTTGACATGAAGAACATAAGGAAGGGGGGGTCCAGACACTTTAGGTCTAGCCCCACGTCCCTTAGGATCAGGAATCCTGACAGTAGTAGTACTAGTGTCTAAACTACTACCACTACCAACCGTTCCCCAGACTAACACTTCACCCAAGCAAAGCCCAGGCAGTACTTATCTGGCCGGCAAAGGATTAATCTGGAGGAGAGCAAGGAGAGTCTGCCTCCGTAGGATAAGTAAAATGGTGGCTGCCAAACAGGCAGCCAACTGGAAGAAAACCCAAGAAACTTGTAATGTAGTCTTCTCTGTTGCTGCCTAGAATTGCATCAGTGGACCCCCCACGACACTCAGGATGTGAGCCGGATGAAAGGGCATGAGGAGACAAGAAGGAGCCCACTCTGACCTCTATGACAAACATTTATGTCCCCACAGAAGTCAATGAAGCAAAGATGTTGGCAGCATGGGAAGCATCCTTAAAGAAGCTATGCACCTGAAAAAAGGACAAGTTTTAAGGTACCCCCAAATTACCCACTGATCCCAGAGAAAATAAGAGGGAAGACAGGCCCCTAAAGGAAAAGCCACCAACCAGGAGAACCCATCAGGGAAGGGGTTAACTAGTTCCAATGCAGATGTCCGTGCTGCTTAACCTAGGGGATGAACAGTAATAACATACTCAACATGAGAGCAAAACCCAAAGGTTCACAGGGAACCCTGCATAAGGGCACAAGCAGGGATGAAGCAGACCATGGCACTCAAAGGGTTACTCACCAATCCTCAACTGTCTTCATGTTACCATTGTGAAGAAAGCAGTCTCCGAGAGACACTGATGCAAGTGAAAACTTTGTTTACAAGATGCTCTCCACAGGGCTGAAAGGGTCCAACACAGCACCAGCACACTGGTCAGTCCACTGCAGGGAAGCCCACTAATTGTAACCCTGCTAATGGGGGAATTTTAACCCCTTAAGGACCGGGAAAATCTTTGGTGGATTTCAATTATGGTGGAATGTTAATAGTCTTGAACAATATCTTAAATTTCAGTACATTCCCAGAGGACTTCGTATTCAAGTTTTACCAACTTGGGAAGCTGATTCACAATTTAAGACCCATTGGGAAGACATTCTTACAAAATGCTCTTTTGACCTTATGCAGGTGTTGATTGAACATGATAGAACACTTATGATGCAGGTTCGTCGGGAGATACTGGCTTTACATACGAAACTAGTTACTTTTGACTCGTCTACACAGGTGCTTCCATTTGAGACTCAGTTACAAATTGAAGTCACAAAAGTGGAAAAAAATATTGTTGATAAAAAAAAAGTTCAAATTTGAACGTGATCGAAAGGATTTCTTAGATCAACGTATTTATAAATGGAAACACACTGGGAATGTTAGAAAGGTCAAAGTGAGGCAATCTGAACATAGTGAATTGTCTTCCAATTTACCTTCCACCTCTTCTCATACAACAGATGATGAATCTATTGGTATTCAGAGAGATTCCACGAATTCTTCTGGTTCAGAAATAGAATCGCAAAGTGATGATGATCACAATACTGCAGTTCCTTTTTTAGGACCTTCTATCGCAAACCTATCCGCAGAGGGAAATCTAAGAGAACTCAGAAGCAGGCTACAATGGGGATACAGAGGACAGTCCCAACAGCCTCGAATTCACAGGAAGGACAGGAGACACAAACGCAATTAAGTATCATCAATTTATCTACACACACCCTTACTGAAGCACAGAGGTGTGTATTATCTAAGGGTTTGTCATTTTCTCCTAGTCAAGCTTTAGATAAGTTTGAGTTTATTAAAGACTTATCCCTTTTTTGTAGGAAATTATTGCTTATAAAATTTTTTGAGAGGCCGATTGGCTTAGAATCTATTGCAGAGAATGAGAGATCAGTAATGATGGATCTTATGGATTTGATACGTGAAAGTGATTCTTCTGTGATTTCTCAGACAACAACATGTCGAAAAACTCCATTCAAACCCTCTACAACGTTTACACCACCTTCGAACATTTCTCCGCAGGTAAATATATTTTTTCAACTTGTACAGGATGATATTTTACGGTTACCTCCTAAAAGTTTGACTACACATAATCTTAACCCTTCTGAACAGGCACTTATTCAGATTAAGAAATGGGATGATGTAGTTATTAAGGAGGCGGATAAAGGTGGAAATGTTGTATTGTGGCCTATTTCAATGTATCATACTGAAGTAATGAGGCAACTTAATAATAAACAGATTTAGAAATTGTTACCTTTTGATCCAACAGATATTTTCAAACATCAATTGGATCAACGTTTGGATTCAGCGTACAGTAGTGGGATCATTACCAAGCGAGAGTTGGGTTTTCTTTTGGTCAAGTCTCCTATAGTTCCCAATTTTTATGTATTGCCAAAAATCCATAAGGATATACAGACACCACCGGGACGTCCCATTGTAGCAGGTATTGGTAGCCTGTGTGAGAAGGTGTGTACTTTTGTTGATTTTTTTTCTTCAACCCATTGTTTTGGAGTTAGATTCATATCTCAGGGATTCTTCTGATGTGTTAACTAAGTTACAAGAAACCACTGTAGACTCTGATGTACTCCTTTTCACTTGCGATGTAGAAGCACTATATTCGAGCATCCCACATTATTTAGGTATCCAAGCAATTTCATATTTTCTCAAACAATCTAATTTGTCCTTAGATACACAATTTTGTGATTTTCTATTGGACATGCAATTTATTTTACAACATAATTATTTTGTTTTTGATTCAAAATTTTTTCTACAAATTGCTGGTACTACAATGGGGGCGAAATGTGCGCCATCGTATGCCAACCTATTTTTAGGTTGGTGGGAACGGGAGATTGTATTTAATGAGAACATGGAGCAATATACTTCCCATGTTCTTTCATGGTACAGATTTATTGACGATATACTTTTTTTGTGGCATGGACCTGAATCTTTGTGTAGGGAATTCTTAGACAAATTAAATGATAATCTGTATAATATTCATCTTACTTTTTTTCTTTCAGATCATACAGTGAATTTTTTAGATCTTTCCATTTCTATTGATTCTCATGGACACATTGTTACAGATTTGTTCCGTAAAACAACGGCAGTTAATTCACTTTTACATTATACCAGTGCACATCCTCTAAGTTGTAAACGAGGCATCCCATATGGTCAATATCTGAGGATTCGTAGAAATTGTACTGAGGATACCCAATTTCAACTACGAGCCAAAGAATTACGTAATAGGTTTACAGAAAGAGGTTACCCTAAGTCGTGTTTGGCGAAAGGCTTTCAGCGTGCTTCAGGTATTCCTCGGGACACTCTTTTGAATTCTGGACCATGTAAATTGAATAAATCAGATGAGACAATTCGAGTGGTTACTCGTTTCAATTCCCAGTGGTCTACTATACGCAGTATATTATCTAAGCACTGGCATGTCTTACGTACAGATTTTACTCTACAACGCATATTACCAGTTACGCCTCTTGTTACAGCTAGACGTAGTAATAATTTGTCGGACCTATTGGTCCGCAGTCACTTCTCTTCATCTTTAAAGACTGCAGGTGATAAAATAGTTGGAACATTTCCTTGTGGAAGCTGTACAGTTTGTAGCTTTATCTCTAAGTCCAAAGAGTTATATAGCCCAGTATCCCGTACTAATTTGTCTCTTCGGCATTTTGTCAATTGCCGTACAAGAAATTGCATTTATGCGATTTTGTATCCGTGCGGTTTGCTTTATGTTGGACAGACTACCCAGATGTTGAAAAGTCGAATTCAAAAGCATTTTTCTCTTATCAGAAATGCAGATCGAGGGGAAAAATTAACTTCAGTAGCAGAGCATTTCTTATCTTGTCATGGTGGAAAATTAGACAATTTGCAGGTACTTGGATTAGACAGGGTTACTATGGGCATTAGGAAAGGTGATTTGGCTAAAAGGTTAAGTCAAACAGAAACTTGGTGGATCTTTATGCTTCAATCCTGTCAGCAGCATGGCATGAATGAAGAGATGCTTTTTTTCTTGTTACTTACCTTCTTAATTTATTTTGGCTCTAATATTTGCTTTTTCCTTTCCCCTTTATAGATCCTCTTAATTCAATATATTGGATGTTGTTTTGCTACTGGATGGATTGGTGGTTACAGGAGGAGGAGGTGAGAGACACGGAAGAAGAATCAAGCAGTGATAAAGATTGAATCGTAATGAAAGAGGACAAGGAACAACTTATTTCCAAAACAAATGTAGAACTACATATTTGCCTCTTTATGTATGGAGTCCATATTACCCTTCACCCTCTTTGGTGTAAAGCTTCTAGAAGGACATTTGGACATTGGATATGTTTTAGAACACATTTTGGAATCTTTTCTGTTGTCCATATCTTTTTTTGGACAACGGATTCTGATTGAGTCTATTGATATGTACTACCAATCAAAAATCTGTGACCATATGTACTACTAATCAAAAATCTGTGACCACATAATCTCATAGTCCTGGATTGATTTGCTATTTATATTGATGCCCTTTTTCCCACCAGGGTTTTGATTGATACCATTGTGATAATATATTTTTTGGAGAATAAGTTATTTTATATATGGCCAACTTATCATTATTTATGCTTGGCAGGGATACATTACGTGATTATTGTAATTCAATGTATTTAGATCATTTTTGCTATTTGAGCATTATGATTTATTTGAACTCACCATATTTCGTCTTTATGTGATATTTAGTACATTTATTTTCAGGTAGGGACATATATGGATGTATCCCTCTAAATTATAGTTTTTTGTTATATAGGTAGGGCCATGCATATATTCTTCTTTATATCATATATGGTTCATTTATTTGCAAACTTTACAATAATAAAGAAAAAATCATTTTCTTCTCATCTAAGATCTTTTTCTTTGCGCTGCCCTTATATACCGAAGGGTACTATTTAGAGATTGGACTCTTGGTGGTTTATAGCCTGCGCTTCTAATACATATTAAGGGGCAGTGCTCTGAAATTAGATACTTGGTGGTAGAATACAACTGGTGGTGAGGGGAATTGTTAGATTACGATTCTGCTTTTTGTTTAGTTTCGCGCGTCTGCTTCAATCACAACTATTTTGATTATGTTGATTGGTCACTTCACCAGTTATATACCTTATGTAGTACTGCAGTTCTCATCACCCCTGACGACGCTACGTTAGTAACGATACGCGTTGGGTGTTCAGCATGTTGACTATTTGACATTCCCAGCGGGGTTACTATAATATTATAATCAGATAAGTATTTGTCTACACTTTTGGGCACTTTATTCTAATGCTAGTACATATTTCTTTGCACTTTATATTTGCACAATTTGTAAGTTTTGTTTCGCTATAGCTGGAACATCATAGGGCACATTTTGATTGTAGATTTATACTTTCTTTTTTATTATTTTTCATTATTTAAGGCTGGGCATGTAAACATTATTTGCCTCATACTGATTGTTTTTAATTGATTTTAACTTTCAGTGTATTACTGTGCTTATTTTTCTAATAAAGTTTTGTATTTGTCTTTTACTTGCTTTTTTTGAGTGCCTCATTTAAATAGGTGTCTTTGTTAGGGATTTGTACCCTTTGGTGTCTTTTCCTTGGGTGCTTCCCTTTTGGTTGCTGTACTATGTGTTATGCATGGTGCACTCATAGGCAAATTTATGCTTATTGCAGGTTTCTAGAATTATTGGCATGTGCAGCAATTTCTTCTTTTTTGATTTCAATTAAGGATCAAAGCAGTTTTGACTTTGTCGTTGTTCACCCATATACTCTAATTCCTTTTGTACAACCACACAAATTATATACTAATTTTTTTTAAGCACAAGTAGGGCTCTTTTGATACCCCATATGCCTAGTATTTCAATCCCTTTCTCACATTTACAAGGTAAATATTACAAGATGGACACCATTATTTCCAGCCTGTAATTTTTTCAACAATTGTCTCAAAGATATGTTTTTCTGAAAACTAGACAAAATAAGGTAAATCAGGAGAATTTGAGTTTTTTTTTATGCAGCAATATTTCCTGAAATATTTTTCAAGACTGTAGTAATTTTTTTTTTTTTTTTTGCAGTTTTCACACTTACATTTAAATTTTACTGGTGATATAAAGCACAGGATAGTTGAATATTTAAAAATATCCATTGTTTAGTGTTGAGCTCCTCCTAATGAGTACAGCAATACCCAATATGCACAGGTTTCTCAAAGTTTGGGGGAGCTACTGAGACCAAATTGGAACATGCGCATTTTACCACCAATCCTGTGAAAACATGACATAAATTTCACACTTAGATTTCAATGTTGAAGTGGATTTCAAGCACAGGATAGGTGAAGATTTTTTAATCTGCATTTATTAGTATTCAGTTCCTTTTCCAAGTAGGGTAATACCCCATATGCATAAGGTTTCCCAAGGTTTGGGGGACCAAAGTTTGAACAAATTTAATTTTCACATCTTTAACTGGTACCATTTCTCATGTGGGCTGTGTAACAGTGGCTCCATTTTAAGATTTCCCCAAAAGTGTATATTGTTGGAAAGTAGACAGCCCAGGCTTTCAATTTAGGCGTGTTTTCAAATTTTGTACACAGCCATTTTACCACCAATCCCTCATAAAACTTGCCAAACAAAAAAAGATAAACCCACAGCATTTTTCTCTAAGATTTCAATGTTGATGTGAATTTCAAGCACAGAATAGGTGAAGATTTTATAAACTGTACTGATTATAGTGTTGGGCTCCTGAGTACGGCAACACCCCATATGCATAGGTTTGGGGGAGCTACTGGGCCTAGTTGAAGTAAGTTTGTTTCCTTTTACAGACATGCCATTTTTACAGCTGGTACCTTGTCTCATTTCAGACTGTTTGGCAATGCTGCAATTAATTTTGCCCCCAAAAGTGTATGTTGACAACTCTGGTTTTCATTATATTTGCATGTTATCAATTTTTTTTACCGCCACTATCACCAATCCCTCCCAAAACCTGCAGTATGGCAGAGAAAATAGGATTTTAGTCTTACCTGTTAAATCCTTTTCACTTAGTCCATACAGGTCACTGGGAGGCGATCCGCCCCTTTAACAGGCAGGAACAATTATTCAAATGTGAGCAGGGGGTGGAGCCTCCCCTCCTACTTAAGCTGCCTTCAGGCCAGAGCCACTAGATTGATTTGAGACACTAAAACTGACCAGAGGTAAGCAAGAAGGAAGACTCCTGTGAGCATGCCCCGAAGGTCTCCCACTAAATGCCACAGGAGAGCCAAGCATGGTCCCTTGACAGGGTGGGAGACCAGTGACCTGTATGGACTAAGTGAAAAGGATTTAACAGGTAAGACTAAAATCCTATTTTCACTGTCGTCCAATACAGGGCACTGGTACACTGGGATGTACAAACATTAAGCTGTCCCAGAGGCGGGAAGAAAGGCAAGGACCAGACGCTAGGCCCAAGTCACTAGAACTGCTATGAACTGGTTAATCATATAGACCAGAAACAGAAGCATCAACGGACACCAACCAGGGGGGAAAAACAAACCCCCGAACTAACACAGCACACAGAACTAGAGCCAACCGTGCTCAACAGTAAGGAAGCACTAGGAATCACAGAGTAGAAGTCCTAAACAGGCAAAACTGCCTCCAGGACCTTCCTCCCAAAGCTGGCATCAGCAAGGCCAGTACATCAACACGATAGTGCTTCGAGAATGTGTGCACAGAGGACCAAGTGGCCGCTCTGCACAGTTGATCAGCAGATGCCTGATTCTTGTAGGCCCAAGAGGCCCCAATGGATCTTGTAGAATGAGCAGTAACCCTGAAGGGAACATGCTTATTCCATAATTTGTAGGCTTCACGGATGGTAGATTTAATCCAAGAGGCAATAGTTACCTTGGATGCCGGTCTCCCTGCCCTAGGCCCCTCAGGAATGACGAACAAGGCGTCAGACTTCCTGATAGACTCAGTGCGATGAACATAAAATTTAAGACAACGCACAACATCCAACAAATGGAGATCTCTTTCCTTGTCAGAGGAAGGGTTAGGGCAGAAAGAGGGAACCACAATCTCCTGATTTATGTGAAACTCGGATACAACCTTAGGCAAGAATTCCTTGGTAGTGCAAAGCACAGCCTTATCCTTGTGGAACACCAGGTAAGGAGGTTTACAAGACAGAGCTTGTAACTCTGCTACCCGACGAACTGAAACAATAGCCAAAAGAAAGGCCATTTTCCAGGTCAAGAGACGTAAAGAAATAGAAGCCAAGGATTCAAACAGGGGTCTCTGGAGAACCCCCAGCACCAAATTGAGGTCCCACTGGGGAGTAGGACTCTTGAAGGCAGGTCGAACATGAGTCACGCCCTGGAAGAAAACTTTAACATCAGGAAGGGGAACTCAGACTGAGTCCTTTCTCAACACCGTCCAGCAGAAAAACCAGGACAGTGGGAAGATGAAAATCTAGAGACATCTTCCGATCAGTACACCATGCCACAAATGTGGCCCAGATACGATGATAGATCTTGGAGGACACAGGCTTGCGAGCACTAAGCATTGTCGACACCACTGCAGGAGAAAACCCTTTCTTCTCTAGAATTGAGGATTCAACCGCCACGCCATTAAATGGAGATTCTGAACGTCCTCCTTCCACAGATATCCCTGAAGAAGCAGATCCAGACGGGCAGGAAGTGGAAACGGGTCCGCCACTGACATGGCCATCAACTCCGGATACCAGGACTGGAGAGGCCAGTTTGGAGCGCTCAGAATGACAGGGCAACGCTCCAGCTTCAGGATGACTCTGATCAACAGAGGAAGAGGAGGGAAGATGTAAGCCAGAGGAAAATCCCAAGGGATTGACAAGGCATCCGCTGCTAGAGCAAGAAGGTCCCTCCACCGAGAGCAGAACGTTGACACCTTCCTGTTGTGTCTGGTAGCCATCAGATCCACTGCAGGCACCCCCCACCTCTGGGTGAGAAGGTGAAAAACCTCTGGAAGAAGAGCCCATTCTCCGCTGTCGACTGTGTGACGACTGAGAAAGTCTGCCATGATGTTGTCTACGCCTGGAATGTGAACCGCTGAAATGACAGGTACGTGATCTTCTGCCCAAGATAAAATCTCCTTGACCTCCAACCAGGCGGTGAAACTTTTTGTGCTGCCTTGTCTGTTGATGTAGGCCACCGCGGTGGCATTGTCGGACTCCACTCTGACTGGACAACCTTCCAGCTGAGATTCCCAGTGCCTCAGGGCAAGCCGTATGGCACGAAGTTCCAGAACATTGATGGGGAGAAGAGATTCCTCCAGTCCCCATTTCCCCTGAGCACTGAAACGACCCAACACAGCACCCCATCCCAGGAGGCTGGCATCCGTTGTGAGCGTGGTCCAATAGGGAATTCGAAAGGATCTCCCTTTCAGGAGATAAGAGATCCAACCACCATCGCAGACTCAACTCGACATGAGGAGGCAGAGAGACGGACAGATACTGATGATCTGGATGATTCTTGCACGTCTGGATCACAAACCTCTGAAGTTCCCTGGTGTGAGCCATGGCAAATGGCACAGCTTCGATCGTGGAAATGAACTTCCCCACCAGAGACATCAACTTCGGCATCGGAACCCAGTCGAGTTCCAGTATCTTGGCTACTCGGATGGCAATCTGATGAGCCACTTCCTCTGGCAGAAACACCATGCACTGCTGAGTGTCGAACAAGAGACCCAAGAAAAGGAGCCTTTGAGATGGGACCAAGTCTGACTTGTCCAGATTCAAAATCCAGCCATGACGGTTCAGAGAGTGTATACACAGCTGCATCTGCTGGTGGAGAAGCTCTGCAGAGGAGGCTTTCAGGAGGAGATAGTCCATGTAGGGGGTCACTCTGACCCCATCTCGATGAAGCACCGCTATCAAGGATCCCAATACCCTCTGAAAGACCAGAGGGGCTGAGGTCAGACCAAAGGGGAGAGCTGAAAACTGAAAGTGGCCCTTGTGACAGGCAATCCTGAGATACCGTCTGCTCTCCGGATGAATAGGGATGTGAAGATATGCATCCTGAAGGTCCAGGGAGGCAAGGAACTCCCCTGGAGACATTGCGGCAATCACAGAGCACAGGGATTCCTGGCGAAAGTGGGAACTCACAACATAGGAATTGAGATCCTTGAGATCCAAGATAGGACGAGCACCTCCGTCCTTTTTGGCCACCACGAACAGGTTGGAATAGAATCCTGAACCTGTGTCCTCTGGAGGAACCAATTCCAGGACCTCTTTGTCCAAAAGATCCTGAATAGCGTCGAACAGACGCCTTTTTGTAGGTTCCCGAGAAGGATGAGTAAAATGGAACCGAAAAGGAGGAAGGGAAGAGAAAGGGATCCTGTATCCCTCTGATACCACCTGAATAACCCATGGGTCCGTCACAGACTCCTCCCAAGTCCGGCGAAAGATGTGGAGACGTCCACCCACTGCCGGATGCAGACCCGGGTTCGGTGAGTCATGCCGAAGCAGTCTTGGCCTTAGGGGCAACTTTGGGCTTCCAGGACTGTTTGGGCTTGGAGGAGGGACGCGTAGAGGACGGCCCCGTCTGGGACGTGGAGCGTGTCTCAGTCTGAAAGGAACAAAAGGACCGATTGCGTTTGGCTGGAAACTTTTTCTTGAAGACTGAAGGTAGAAGAGTACTTTTACTGCCAGTAGCCTCACTGATCATCTCTGAGTTCAGAACCAAACAACAAATTCCCCTGAAAGGGCAAAGAAAGCAAGACTTTCTTGGAGGCCGTATCAGCAGACCAAATTTTCAGCCAAAGAGCACGTCTGGCTACCACAGAAGACGTGGAGGCCCTAGCCATCATGCGCACAGCATCAAAGGCCGCATCAGAAACATAATTCTGGGCTTCTGCAATATTAGCAAGGAGCTGCAACTGCTCAGACACTGGCGCATCCTGGCGAACCGCTTCAGTCAGTTGTTCAGTCCAGGCTGCAATAGCCCTATTAACCCACGCCACTGCAAAGGTTGGACGCATGGCAGTGCCAATGGAAGCAAAAATGGATTTAAGAGAAAGCTCTAGCTTTTTATCCGTCCAATCCTGCAGGGCAGAGGCATCAGATACAGCTAAGGCAGTGGATTTGGATAACCTAGAAACAGGAGCATCCACTTTAGGAGGATGAACCCATTTTGCCAGTTCAGTCTCAGGAAAAGGGTAAAGTTTAGCAAACTTTTTGGACACAGAAGAGGACTTGTCAGGATTCTTCCACGCATCAGAGACTAGCCGGGCAAGGGTAGGGTTAGTAGGAAAACATACAACCGCCTTAGAAGGTTTTTGAAAAACATCAGTTGGATCATGGGTAGATTCTTGAGTCAGAGGAAGGTTGAGCGTGTTTAACACAGCTCTAATCAAACCCTCGGCAGAAACCTCAGGGTCACATTCATAAGGGTCCCCAATGGACCTGTTAGACTCAATAACAGTGCCTTCCTCAGCATCAGAATCCTGCAAAAGTTCTTCTTCAGAAGAATCAGACACATCAGGAGCCCCCTGTGGCTTAGGCAGGGAAGTCCTGATTGTAGAGGGGGTCTGCCAAATCTGAAGAGCCCCCTGTACCTGAGAGGGAAAGAGTTGGAGAGTGGATCTGAGATCCCTAGTGGCAGCTTTAAACTCTCACCCAAGTTGGCTCAATAGCATGGCTGCGAAGCCCAGGGTTGCTATCATGACAATCTGTACATTTAGGGCATAAGGTACCAGAACAATCTCTAGGCAGCCCAGAGTGACAAGAGGAGCAAAGCGCAATGGGGGGAACGGACACCCCAGTCTCCTTAGTCTTAGGTCTAGCCCCTGACTCCAGTGGAGTAGACATGCTCACAGCGTCAAATATACACCACTTAATAAATATCACCCAGTAGAAGTGTGAAAGATTAAAGTTTCACCCCAGAAATGCCTAAAATCGGACTTATCTGGCCAACGAAGGGTTAATCTGCTGAGAGGAGAGAAGGCTCGGTCCCTGCGTAGTATACTCGCTGAGAAATAACACCACAAAATGGCTGCCGTTAGGTCAATCAGAAAACGAGCGCGAAACAGGCGCTCATGGGAAATGTAGTTTTCTCTCAGAAGTACCCCAAACAGTGCCCGAAGCCCCCCTGAACTCCCCACACCCCGAAACTGGATACCGGATGATAGAGCAGGAGCAGAGCAATAAAATGAGCCCTCTCTGAAGTTGCTGTGACAAGCGGTTACAGAGATGTCCCACACTGTGTAAACTCAGAGAGTAAAGGAGCAATGGCGTCTATGCGGGAAAAGGCACGCTTCAAGGCACGGAACACTAAATATTAATAAAGTATTACTGAAACATAAAATGCACCAAACGTCTTCCAAACACTTGGAAAACATAAGAAAACAATACCCCAAAGCTCCAAAACCCCAGAGAATACCACAGAAATTGCATAAACATAAGAAATGCAAATAAAAACACCCTATGAGTGCTGGAGTGCAGATGCAAACTCCCAAATACAAGCCCATCAAAGGGACACTGTGGGGACAAGTGGACCTTCAGCACTCAATGGGTGGCTCACCTTTCCTGCAGCACTTCTGTCTTCAGGTGACCATGATGAAGTAGGAATAAACCAGGGGTAAATTCCCCAGCAGGGAAGCTGCTTGACTTAAAGGGATAGTAGTACTTCGTTTTAACTATTTTATTTTGTAGGCATTAAAAAAAAAAACAAAGAATGATATGTCTTATCTCTCAAACCTTTATGGTTTATGAGATATTCACAAGCAAAGTTCCCCTCCCCTTTTACCTAGTGTAAGCCATCTCTTCTCAAATGTGAGTCTGGTTGTATGACAGGACAGATAACAGAAGAGGACAATTTTCTTTGTATGAAAACAATGAAAGCCCCCCCCCCCCCCCTCCTTGACAAGTTTTTCAGCTTTTTCACTTATCTTAATTGAAGATTGTCCCTCTCTGCAGTCTACCTGGGCATCTCCCTTCTGACCTGGTTGAACAGGGAAGGGATACTTTGTTTGTGAATATCTCTTAAACTATAAAGGTTTCAGAGAGAAGACATCATTCATGTTTTTTAATGCCTACAAAATAAAATTAAAATGAAGTATTACTATCCCTTTAAGCTGTTCCCTCTTCAGGGCATAAGGTCCACAGAAAATCCCTGGAAGCTGCACTAGCCACTTTGGGGAGGGCAATTCACAGCCATGGTCACCCTCCTAATGGTGGTATTCCATATTTGAATAAAAATAAAAAAATACTAAGTTGAATGTATAGATGTTCTCCACCTGGTGTGCACAGCACACAGGAACAAATCAATCTAGTGGCTCTGGCCTGAAGGCAGCTTAAGTAGGAGGGGAGGCTCCACCCCCTGCTCACATTTGAATAATTGTTCCTGCCTGTTAAAGGGGCGGATCGCCTCCCAGTGTACCAGTGACCTGTATTGGACGACAGTGAAACACCATTTTTCACACTTACATTTTAGTGTTGCTCTGGATTTCAATCAGATGATATTTGCAGATTTTTTTTTTTTTTTTTAACTCCTTTACATTAGTGGTGAGTTACATCATCTGAGTACGGCAATGCCCCATATGCATAGGGTTGTCAGTCAGTGTTTTGGGGAGCTACTATGCCCAGTAGAAAATGTGTGTTTCCATTATCAGTGATGAAAAAAACTTAGGGTGCTTTGCTTCCCATTATATTTTGATAGTGTTGAATCTAAGGAGAGAAGCATTTTGAAAAATAAAACAGGATATTTCAGAGGGAAAAAAAAGTGGCCAAATAAACATCAGAGCACTACAGCATTGTGCCTGAATGGTATTGCTTGAAGCAGTCACCAATGCAGAGGCCAGGTTTGGAAGGGTAATCAGGAAAGTGGTGGTGTCTGTCTGTATTCCCTTGCTATAGCAAACCCTGCAGCGCTTCTGGGGTTTGTTCTTTTGGGGAGTGGGTATTTTTTTTTTTTTTTTTTTTATAAAGTGTGCTTCCTCGGGTCTTGATAGAATGATTTCTGGTGCACCATGAAACAAAAATAGGTAAATGCATTGTATCGGATACAAACACAAAAACTACATTTTGGACTGGGGTTTGCCAGTTTGAAGAGTGAAATTGAACTCTGTACTGCAGTCTGCATCAGAGTTTTTTGTACCATGACCTACACTCTCTCATTGTGAGGTATGGCTGCATTAGTTGATCACACAGATAAACTTGTTCTCCCTCCCCCCCCCCCCCATGTTATTATAGTCCCTGATGCAGACTGGCTTTCTCAGTACCCCTCTCCTGCCACAGTTCTGTCCTTATGCATGGTGGTCAACATGCAGACCTCTTTTCTGTCCTTAAAGGGATAGTAATACTTCGTTTTAACTTTATTTTATTTTGTAGGCATTAAAAAAACATGAAGAACGATATAAGTCTTATCTCTCAAACCTTTATGGTTTAAGAGATATTCACAAGCAAATTTTCCCCCTCCCGCCCCTTTTTCCTAGTGTAAGTCATCTCTTCTCAGATGTGAATCTGGTTGTAAGACCAGACAGATAACAGCAGGGGACAATCTTGTTTGTATGAAAAGAATGAAAGCCCTTCCCCCCTTGACAAGTTTTTCAGCTTTTTCCCTTATCTTAATTGAAGATTGTCCCTCTCTGCAGTCTACCTGGGCACCTCCCTTCTCATCTGGCTGAACAGGGTGGGGGGATACTTTGCTTGTGAATATCTCTTAAACCATAAAGGTCTGAGAGATAAGACTTATATCGTTCTTCATGTTTTTTTAATGCCTACAAAATAAAATAAAGATAAAACGAAGTATTACTATCCCTTTAAACTTAATCACCAGCAGCTCTTGTTGGCACAAAGATAAGGACATCATAGTTTTTAGTTTTGTTTCTGCAAGTTTTTTGGGCAACTCCTTGCAATTGCGCCTAACAGTGCCAAAACAAGAGAGACTTAAATAAAAGAGGGCTGGTGTAATCATTAACAACAAATAACTGATAACATTTAACAAGGGGTCAATTAGATCCCAAATAATTTTCCCATTTGTTTGCATAAATCCAGGGCAACCAGGAGGATCAAGTTGGATGTCCTTGTCCTCAAATTTAAAAAGCCTGATTACAGCCTGTGGCACTTTCGCATAATTTATAACATTTAACACCAAACTTGGGAGCGCTTGGAGGGGATGTATTGCTTAAACACTAACCTGCCTTCATTTCATTAGGGATTCATCTACACTAATTTCTTTTTGGGCAAACTTTCTATAAATGATTAGGGAAAGAATTTTGTACAGTATCATGCTGGGGGTGCTCTTTTAGGAGGCACAGGGTATCATTATTAAAATGCATAAAGTGCAAAATTACTTCAAATCTAGACCTGGTCATTGTCTTGGAGAATATAGGGGTATCACATAGAGGGTTTTTGCTCCAGTAGGATCAGATACTTTGCTTTATTACCTCCATTGCTATTATTAAGGCCCAGAATTGGTTAAATTCTGTGATATCTGTGGGTTTCCATACTTCTTGCTTAACAAAAACTGTAGTGTTGGCAGCAATATACTGGGCTACATACAGATTGTTTTGGGACACAATTCCCCCAAAATAAAAATTAAAAAAATAATACAGCACCTGGGTTACATAGATTAAGTGTGGGGAAGGGAGGAATTAAATAAAACTTAACCTTTATTAGAAACTTCTAAAAAGCAGCAAATTAAAATAAATATGGCCAGGAATAATCATAAGTGTAATGATAAAAAGTGGTTTTAAACAATGTGCACGATAGCAAGTGTATATGCTTTGCTGCAACAATACTTTCAGTGTTCGTTAACTATGATTGCTTGTCTAGCCGGTACGATAACCGGCTGACATCACTTTAGTCAGTCACTAAATGACTGCTGTATTTATTCAAAAACATTTGCAAAAGTAATACAGACTTACATCACAAAATGCACTCTCATTTGATCCAATATCAGGACGGAGCTACTTAAAATAAGCAATTACAGAACAGCTGGTTCTTGTAACGGCTAGACAAGCAATCATAGTTAACGAACACTGAAAGTATTGTTACAGCAAAGCATATACACTTGCTACCGTGCACATCGTTTACAACCACTTTATCATTACACTTATCAGGGCTCAAAATTTCGACTCACCACTAGCGAGTGGAAAATTTAGCCCTGGCGAGTAGAAATTCAGCCCTGGTGGGTATGTTTTGGCTTGCAGTGGAGAGTAACTTTTCAGGTCTGGCTAGTAGCAAAGGACTTAAAATTATAAGCCCTGCACTTATGATAAACATGGCCAGGAATAATCTTATTTTAATTCGCTGCTTTTTAGAAGTTTCTAATAAAATGTTAAGTTTTATTTAATTCCTCCCTTCCCCACATTTAATCTATGTAACCCACGTGTTGTAGTAAGGGGGTGGGTTTGGTGCTGTATTCTTTTTTCTGTTTTATTTTGCTGTATTATTTAACTAGCACATTCCCTTTGGTGTTATACTCACACCCCTATTACTCAGAGGTGGTGCACCATATGATTTCTTATACAATTCCCCCCCAAATAAAAAAAAAAAATAAAAAATTAAAATAAATAAACTTATGGGTAAAACCTTTCACATCAAATGTAATTCCTGGGTTGCCTGCAAATTCTGGGATTTGTGGGCATAAATTGGTTGGTGATACCCATTCATTAGGATCAGAAGTGGCAGGTGCTGGAGCAGTTGCCAGGGCAGCTCTTTGGACAGTACATATTTTGTTTACAGAAGGCCCAGCGTCATCACTAGAGCTGCTCTCTGAAAACTTATGTCAAAGTGAAGCAGTGTCTGTGGCTTCTGAGTTAGACTCCAAAAAGTATGCCTCTTCTACACTGTACCTCTGCTGCATTCTGTACACTTACTCTAATATATTTTTCTTACACTACCCCTAAACCTTACCCTAACCCACATATACCTTGAACCTACCTAACCCAAGTCAGCTACTTAAAACTATAATTATATTTTTTTGTGGGTTTTTTCCCTACTCTACTCCTAAATCTAACCCTAAACTTTTCCCTAACACAATTAGACTAAACCTACCTAATTATCTAAAATATACTATATATTCAGATTTTAAGTAAAAAAAATCTACTAGAGTGATCAGATGGGGGGGGATTTTTGCAACATTTTTTTGCAATCAAGCAAATCATGTTGCAACAATGTTTCTAATGGCTGTAACCAAGTGCCCCAGTACCAGGGCACTTAGTTACAGCCAGCCCATGATCTCCCATCGCACCGTGCGGCAGCGATGGGAGACTAACCCATGACATACTGGGACTGTCATGGGTCCTTGTGGCAAATTACCCATGACTGTCCCGGTACTTCATGGGTTGCTAAGGGGTTAAAAGTCCCATATCTATAGAAAAAAACAAAAGCGAAAACTAAGCAGCAGTTTTCCAAGCCAACTGGAGGTAGGGAAGTGTCCACCCTCAAGACCTTGTCTTTTGATGCGTTCTGCCTTCAAAATGAAGATCCACTCCTCCATGGTACATTTGTTCCATATCGGACAATAAAGAAATCTCAATACCTGCAAATCATTCATGAAGGTAATAAAGAGACGAAAAAAAACAAACAAAGCCTTTTAATTAAATACAGGTCCTTATTACAAGGTAGCTAAACAAAATAGCATAAGGACACAAAGCTGTCTCATTACTGACACCCATGCTGCCCTTAGGGTAAAGGTGACAGCAACAGCATTGATCTTCACCTGACAGCATATGAAATGGACATTAGGAAGCAGGAAAGATTGTTTCTACAAATTTCAGTGGAGACTGGATAGCAATTTGTAAATATTGTCTAAGAAACAGACATCTAATTTAAGACAACAATTGTCAGGAATGATGGAAGAAGAGTTATTTAAGATTAAATGTTACAAGTATTTTTGTATGCTAAAGAACTTGGGCTGTGTGACATTGCTCCCTCAACATGCTCTTTAGAAACAAACAGGGGTCTGGCCAATTTCAGACATTTTTTGTGGACGACAATTTTAGACTATATGCAAATTTAGTCAAACTGGCAGTAGACTTTACCTAGGTAGGAGACTTTCATACAGTAGACTTCCATCTATATGTATAGTTCCCCTTTAATCACACATTTTAGACATTTGTAGAAATTTAAAAGAAAAAGTTAGGATGTTTAAAACACACTTCCAAGTTAGAAGGGCCATTGCACCAGAACAACGGGTAGATGGACAATTGTGTTCCAATGCCCTGGAAGAGTGAAAGGGAAGAAATCTCCATTCTGCTAAGAAAGGAAAATAGCAATAAGAATATTTAATGTAAATGGCTTCTGTAAGTTCAGACAACTAAAACCCAGTAAATAGGAGGAAGAGAAAAAAAAGGGGGGGTTAGTCAATGCATATCAGAACTTACAGAAGGATAGCTGCTCCCTTCCTAGCATCTGAAATAGTCAGTGGCAGTAATGATTATATGGTAATTAAAATTTTCCTTTAGTTCTAGAAGGTAGGGCTAAATTGCCCTTTTCAGTTCTTAGATGAATGAAAATGCCAAACTACTTAGCTCTGTGGAGGAGGAGGGGGGGGAGGTGCAGGTGGCATAGAAAATGGAGGGATACCTGGTACCCCCATACCCATCATGGTGACATAGTTGGAGGGGTCAAGTGGTGGAGGTGGTGGTGGTGCATAAAGAAGACCAGAGGTGCCTGGGGGAGGAGGGGGTGGAGGAGGTGGAGCACTTGGGGGCAATGGTGGTTGGACACCAGGGGGTGGAGGCACTAGGGATGCAGTGTTCTGTAACTGGGAGGCAGTGCTAGATGATGTGCTGCCTCCTCCTTGCTGCTGCTGCTGCCATGGAGGAAGAGAGGCTGAACCAGAAGCTGTGGTTGGTGAACCTGGAGGAGATAACAAAACCTGGGTGAGTCTGTACTTTATAAACATTCTACTCATCCCATGCCCAAATTGGAACGAGATTTGGTTAAAAAGGTTCTTACTCTGTTGCCATGGAAGAGGACCTCCGGGCTGGTGAGGCGCACTTGTGGCCTGCTGCTGCCACGGAGGCAATGATGGTGCAGAAGGGGGAGGCGGTGGAGGCGCTGGTCCACTGGGAGGTGGTGGTGGAGGCGGGGGCATCAGACCCATTGGGTGTGAATGCAAGAGACCTGGGAATTAAACAATTTCATAGTTCAATTGGTTTATCTAGCTTATCAACTCAGACTTAAAACTCATCCATGTATAATCTTATGAATAGTCCTTACACTACAGTCAACTACAACAGACATTGCAAACATACATTGTGGCCCCTTGCAACAGATAATGCCGCTGTCCTCTCAGAAGACTGTGGTGCGCTCATGAGTAGTTTCACCTCACAGGCTGGATTTACTAATCTGCTCCTTTGTTATGCTAATGAAGATAGTAGGTCACCTAACAGATTACACTAATTTGTTCCAACACTAGAAAATGAACAAGAATAAAGACTACTAGGTTGGTGTTTGAGGTTTCATAAAAGGCTGCTGAACATACAAATACTACAATACACAACACTCAAAACATTAAAAAGCAACAACAAAAATCAATATTAGACAAAAAATTGTCACATGGATGTATAGGCATGTACATACTGATATTTATATATATTTCATATTGCCCTGTCATGTAACCTTGCTTGTTTGACATGCTCCTGTCTACGGATTTAGGTTCCTGTTGATTCTACTGTGCATGACCTGCTAGTTCTCAGAGTATTCAGGCTCTCTGCCTTCTAGTTGCAGCTCCTACTGAAGCTCAGTAAGTCTGATTTCTGTTGTAGTTTTTTTTTCCCCTGGGACCCGTGGTACTTCGTTATTTCTGAGGGGGTTATCCAGGGTCACACCTCCATCTCCTCTGCCGGAAGCCATCTAGCCTCACAGCTAGCAGCTTTACATGGCTAAGCTGTAGCACAATCCCCGAGTGTAACCACCTTATCCAAGTGTCGATCCCCGGCATCTCGTACTGGTCCTTGGTACAGGTCTTCAATCCTCTTATATTTCTTGGTATTTTCTCCAGCCCTTCCCTTGTGCTTAGGAGTAGTTGATCTGCAGCATCATACAGCTACGTTCATTCAAACCTGTTCAGTTTCTTTATAGTCTCTTCGGTGGGTGGACAAACCCTTTTTCTTGTAAAGCCTCCCTTTCAGGAGTTGCAGACCTAGTTTCTCCTTACAGTTGTCTATTACAGTAAACCAGCTGAATAGTAGTTGCAAGTGTTGAAGACCATCTTGATAGGATGAGTGACCCAAGCAAGCTAAAACCTGTAGTGAAATACTTTCCTAGAACACACAACCTTTACATAAATTTGAATCCTCTTATTTCAGATTACATCAGATAGCTGCACCTTGGAGTAGACCTGCCAAACTACCACTGCACTGTTGGCTCAGGTGCACCAACAAGGGAACAGGAGTCTGAAAGGAAAGCCCAGATACTAAATTAGGATTTTAGTCTTGCCTGTTAAATCATTTTTCTCTTCGTTCATATAACATCACAGGTACAATGGGGAGGCAACAGCTCCACCCAGCGGGCTGGAACAATTTTCAAAGTGCATGGGTGGAGCCTTCCCCTCCTCCATAACAGGCTACCTCACTAAACCCCACCAAGATAGATTTAGGAAAAAGATATGAAGATGGGAAAACTCCTGTGAATAATGAACCTAAAAGGACTCGCACGTCCAGCCACAGGAGACCCAGCATGGTCCTTTTCACTGGGTGGGAGACCTGCGAGTTATAGGACTAAGAAAAGATTTAACAGGTAAGACTAAAATCCTCTCTTGTCATCCAGTGTAACTTACAGGTACCATGGGATGAACGAACATTGAGCTCCCTAGTGTGGGAAGAGAAGGAAAGGACCAAGTGCCGGTCTCCCACAATACCAGAGTTCCCATGGACTATCCAGGACACAGAAGAGACCAAACTAACCAAGTGCCAACAGACACTGAACAATACACAGCACACAAGAGCCAACAGGGCTCAACAGTTAAAGGGATAGTAATACATTGTTTTATCGTTATTTTATTGGCATTAAAAAAAAACATGAAAAATGATACAAGTCTTATCTCAAACCTTTATGGTTTAAGAGATTCACAAGCAAAGTTTCCCCTCCCGTCCCTTTTACACCTAGTGTAAGCTATCTCTTCTCTGATGTGGAATGCAGTCCATAGACCAGACAGATAACATAAGGGGACACATTCCTATGAAATCAATGAAATCCCTGCCCCCCTTGACAAAGCTTTGCAGAGAGGGACAGTCTTCAGTTAAGATAAGGGAAAAACCTGAAATCTACCTGGGCACCTCCCTTCTGCTCTGGCTGAGCAGTGTTACATCAGTAAGAGGTGTGGGAGAGGGACAGAGTCATTGAATTACTCTTGAACTACAACTCTGACAGAATTGAAATAACTCTCCAAAGTCCAAATACTATGATGATTAGAGATGCTTTTATTATGAAACATTACAAATCACTTTATATTACTGTGCCCTATAGCTCTTTAAAGTCCTATACTGGCAAAATTGACTCCAGGACACTACTGCCAAAGCTGGCTTCAACAGAAGCCAGAACACCAACACAGTAGTGTTTGGCATAGGTGTGCACAGAAGACCAAGTGGCCGCTTTGCACAGCTGTTCAGAGGAGGCCTGATTTTTGTAAGCCCAGGAGGCCCCAGCAGGCCCAGTGGAGTGTGCTATAATGTGGAAGGAAACCAGTTTCCCTCTGAGCTCATAAGCCTTACGGATGGTAGACTTAATCCAGGATGCAATTGTGACCTTAGACGCAGCCAAGGCAGCCATGGAAGCCTCAGGGATGACAAAGCATCAGTCTTGCAGATTGATTCAGTACGGTGCACATAAAACTTAAGGCAATGCACCACATCCAAGAAGTGGAGATCCCTCTCCTTGTAGGATTTAGGTTCCGGACAAAAGGTGGCACAACAAAATCCTGAATGATGTGAAAAGCAGACCACTTTAGGAAGAAATTCCTGAGAGGTACAGAGAACAGCCTTATCTTTGTGAAATGTCAGGAAAGGGAGTTTGCAGGACAAGGCCTTCAACTCTGCAGACAGACATAGCCAAATGAAAAGCCATCTTCCACATTAGAAGACTTCGAGGAATGGTAGCCAGAGGCTCAAAGGGAGGCCGCTGCAAGACACCAAGACCAGAATAAGGTCCCGCTGGGGAGACGGAGCCTTGTAAGCAGGGAAAGGAGTGACAGCCTGATAGACTGACATCTGGCAACATGGCAATGAGTCTCTGGTAAAAGAGTTGAAGTCTGGACTTTCAAGGAACTAAGACCCTTGTTCACATCATCCTGCAAAGAGGACAGGACGGACAAAAGATCAAACCCCTGTGAGGACAGATCCCTGCCCACACACCAAGAATGAAAGGTAGACCAAACCCTGTGGTAGGCCTCAGAGGAAACTGGCTACCTGGCTTAGATCACTGTGGAGACCACCTCAGACGAAAAGTCCTCTCTCCTTAAGATGGAGGCTTCAACAGCCATGCCATCAAAGCCAGACTGTAAACATCCTCCCTCTAGTGGTCACCCTGGAGAAGATCTGGTCTGCGTGGCAGAGGAAGTTGATCCTGCGCAGACTGGTTTTGAACTCCTGTAATTTGACCTGCATGCATGCTTTCTTATCTATGTTATCTACAAAGCAGCCTGAAGTGCAAAATTCCACACCTCACACTGGTCTGCATCCTATAGAACAGGACAACGTGACCATCACCCACAGCTGACATCCCTGCAAAAGTTAGATGCTATTTTATCCCTATGAATGCTGAGGGAATGATCACATACTCACCTCCAGTTAATTGGGTATTGGATTTGATCATCTATTCAGCAATACTCAGATTTAATTTCTACACTGTGAAAACTTATTGACCAAAAAAAACACAAAAAAAAACAAAACAAAGAAACAAAAAGAAAAATAAAATTTCAACTATATATTTCACTGAAACATATTTGAAACTGCAATCTGACCTGCATGGATGCTTTCTTATCTGTTATCTACAAAGCATCCTGAAGTGCAAAATTCCACACCTCACACTTGCCTGCATCCTAAAGAACAGGACAATGTGATCATCCCCCACAGCTGACATCCCTGTAAAACTCAGAGGCTATTTTAACCCCCTCACTGCTGAGGGAATGATCACCTATTCTGCCTCATATCTGTATTCCCTACAACCCCAAAAAGTGGTCTCTCCGCTCAGCCCATTGCAAGTGGTTACCTTAAAATAGCTTGGCATCTTCAAAGGCATTGACAGGGGTTGCCGTGGTGGAAAAATCAAAACGTAAAGTTCAATCTCCTGACACTCTCATAGCCACTCCACCACTTCTACATGCAAACCCAATTGAAGTGATTCAATCCAGAAGCCACAAAAAGCGCACATTCAAATCAAGGAAACCTCTGTGTGTGATCCCCATAAGAAGATGCATTGTTTCCAAAGTACAGAGCAAGAACTCAGAACCCCAAGACTGTCCTATCAGATCAATCCTGTGCAATGCCAGCTCAATAAAGAACAAAACAGCTATTATCGCCAAGCTTATTGAAACATGTGAATTAGCGTGCATTACAGAATCTTGGCTAGATGACAATGCGGGGCCTATCCTAGCAGCAGCTGTTCCAGGCAATTATACAGTGTTCCACCGACCGAGACAAGAACGCAAGGGAGGTGGAGTCATTATTTGTGTCAAATCATCCTTAAATCCCAGGCCAATATCAGTCCACACACCCCAATCTTTTGAATGCATAGCTGCTAGCATCTCAATAGATAGAGGATTTCAGATACTGTTAATATACAAACCCCCAGGAGATGGGAAGAGATTTCTTCAAGAACACTCAGACCTTTTGACTGGTTTAATCCTTGAACATCCTAGATGGATTATATTGGGAGACTTCAACACTTGGATTGATGACACACTATCCCAACTGGGGCAGGACATCCTCGGCCTGATGAGTGTACTCGGCTTCATACAAATAGTTGCCACTTCCACCCACAGAAAAGGTCATACACTTGATCTAGTGTTCCAGTGTGGACTAGAAGTGTCACCAGTAACTGTAAATCCAGTTGTGTGGTCAGACCACCACTCCATACACTTTTCCACTGGATCACAGTCAGCCAGACCACAGCCTCAGAACCTGGTCAAACTGCTCATTAAAAGGGGTGACCCCACTGGACGTAACATCAAACATGGATCTAAGTGAACTGATGGACACTTGTGAAGACCCTGGCTCCTTAGTCCAACTACAACAAAACCATAAGGGACACCCTAGAAAGCATTGCACCATCACCAATATGCACAATCAAAACTCACAATAATGCACCTTTGTTTGATAGCAGAGAATTGAAGAGAACAGGCCGTAAACTTGAGAGAAGGTGGCGCAGGACACATGACCCAGAGGACAAAATTGCTCTTATCAATCACTTAAATGAATATCAAGTTAAGATAACTCAGAAAAAATCCTCATTTTTGTCACGAGAAATCACACTTTTCCGCAACAGACCCAGGCAACTGTTTCTCACAGTAGAAAGGCTTTGCAAACCAGCATGCATGCATATACCCACCAACTTTTCTCAGGATAAGTGTGAAGAATTTGCAATCTTCTTCACAGACAAGATTTCCTCCATCCGAGCCTCCATCACAGCAGGCCAACCAGTTACCCACCAGAACCACTACAGTGTAAGACCAGATTCCCCCAGTTTATGGTCTACTTTTACAAATGTGGATATAGAGGAAGTTAAAAGAACCATGCAAAAGTTGCACCCAACTACGTGTGACTTAGACCCTGCCCCAACTCGTCTTATATCCGCATGTACTGAAACACTTGCCCCAGCCCTCACAAAAATAGTGGAGTGTTCACGAACAACTGGAATCTTCCCAGATCCTCTAAAAGAAGCAGTGGTAAAACCCCTCCTAAAGAAACCCTCACTAGACCCAGACTGCATAGCAAATTACAGACCAGTATCCAACCTTCCATTTCTGGGGAAAATCATTGAAAAAGTAGTGGCAACTCAACTGGAGGCCCATCTATCAAGCTATAACATCTTTGATCCTTTCCAGTCAGGTTTCAGATGCTGCCACAGCACGGAAACAGCGCTAGTCCGAGTGCTAAATGATCTCCTTTTGGCAAGAGACAAAGGTGATTACTCCATCCTAATCCTCCTGGATCTCTCAGCTGCATTTGACACCATTCACCATGGGATTTTAATAGCGAGCTTGCAGCACATCTGTGGTCTAGGAGGCACAGTTCTTAACTGGTTTAAATCTTTCCTCACTGGTAGATCACAGAGTAACATCAGGATCTTGCTCATCGGCACCAACAGAATTAGGCTGCGGAGTTCCACAAGGTTCCATCTTGTCTCCTATGCTATTCGCAATTTACTTACTACCACTGGGAAACATCAGAAGACACGGCCTAAGATATCACTGTTACGCAGATGACACACAACTCTACTTTTCCTTTGCTCCAGATACTAAAGACCCAACATGCCTCATCAACAGTTGCTTAGCAGACCTCAGAGTGGATGAATGCTAGTTGGCTTAAAGTGAACCCTGACAAAACAGAGTTACTCTTGGTGAGGGGACCCCGGGCAACAAGAATATCTCAGGATCACCCAACTGGCCTGGAACTTGGAGGCTCTGAACTCATTAGTTCAGAGGTACAAAGTCTCGGAGTGATGACTGACTCTGGACTGTCATTTAAACAGCAGATCTCTTCTGTAATAAAATCTGCCTTCTTTCATCTGAGAAACATATCCAGAATACAACACTTAATTCCACCAGATGATATGCCAACATTAGTCCATGCATTTGTGTCTTCTCAACTAGATCACTGTAATGCACTGTACTTGGGCCTCCCAGAAAAAGAACTCCATCGCCTACAGACAGTACAAAATGCAACAGCCAGACTACTGACCAATAAAACTCGCTCATGTCACATAACACCTGTTCTCCACTCCCTGCATTGGCTTCCAATTAAATGGCGAACATATTTTAAAATTGGCCTGCTGACCTTCAAAGCCTTAATCAAGGCCCACAGTACCTGAAAGAGCTGACACCCTATATTCAATCCCGCTCACTGCGGTCAGCCAACAGATCCCTCCTGTCAGTGCCCAGAATAAAGACAACCTCAGGTTCCCGGGCATTCAGCCATGCTGCCCCAACATTCTGGAACTCTTTACCATCCTCAGAGAGGCACCGTCACTACAGTCTTTAGCTTTTTTTTTTTTTTTTTTTTTTTAAAGACCCATCTCTTATCAGGCATTCAGTCACCTCATCTAACCATAAGGAACCCTTAAATTTTATGTCCGTTTATAGAATTGTAAAGCGCTTTGAGTCTCACAGGGAGAAAAGCTATATAAAAAAAAAAAAAAAAAAAAAAAAAAAAAAAAATCACAAATTATTATTATTATTATTATTAGACAACAGCAACAGTTCCAGAAACCAAGGTTACCTGGTCCAATAAGGAGCACTCAGTATGACCGATGCACAGTCCATCAGAACCTTCAACACCCTGGGAATGAGAAGAGAAGGAAAAGTGTAGGCAGATGAAAGTGCCAAGGAATGGACAAGGCATCCTCTGCAAACGCCAGAGGATACACCCAGCGAGAGCAAAACACTGGAACCTTCCTGTTGTCCCTGGTAGACATCAGGTCTATCCACGGATACCCGCATTTCTGGATCAACAGGTCAATGACTGGGGCAAACCATCTGGCAAATGAGGAAGTCAGCTAGAATGTTCTCCATTCCTGCATGGCGGAGATGGCAGGAACGTGTTCTTCTGCCCAGGCCAAAAAAGCCTTGACCTCTGACCAAGTGGAAGTGCTTCTCGTGACTCTTTGCATCTTTATGTAAGCCATGGCCATGGCATTGTCTGACTGGACAGCCCCTCAGTGCAGAGGACCAGTAACACCAGAGTGTGAAGAATCGCTCTGAGCTCCAGAATGTTGATGGGTAGGAGGATCTCCTCTGCAATCCAATGACCCCGAATCTCCAGGACAGCTCATCAGCCACAAAGGCTTGCATCCATCGTCACCAGGGTCCTGTAGGGTACCACAAAGGGTCTCCCTTTTTCAGGAGGAAGCAGTTCAACCAACACAGGAGGTCCTGTCTCACTTCCTTGGGAAGAGACCAGACAATCCAAAAGTTCCGGATTACCCCAGTAAGTCCAGACAGTAAACCTCTAAAGCTCCTTGGTGTGCACCATTGAGAACTGCCTCCATGGTAGATATCTTGCCCACAAGGGAGGAGACCTTGCACATCAGGGCCGAGGTCCACCTCTGAGCTTGGTACACCTTGATAGTGATCTGCTGAACAGACTCCTCTGTCAGACCATGCCCTGACAGGTGTCGAACCAGAGACCCAGGAAAACAAGACCCTGAGGAGGAACTGGAGGAGACTTCTCCATGTTCAGAATCCACCTATGCGGGAGGAGGATCTGAAGCCTTCAGCAGAAAGTCATGTAGAGTGTCACCTGAATCCCCTTGAAGTGCAGGAAGGCAATCAAGGGCCCTAAGACCCGTGTGAACACCTGAGAAGCA
The DNA here is from genome assembly GCA_037306005.1 of Rhinophrynus dorsalis. Classification (NCBI taxonomy): domain Eukaryota; kingdom Metazoa; phylum Chordata; class Amphibia; order Anura; family Rhinophrynidae; genus Rhinophrynus; species Rhinophrynus dorsalis. The sequence continues at coordinate 384,288,332 of CM074722.1, forward strand.
GTGGTGACCCCAAAGGGCTGAGTAGTGAACTGGAAGTGCCCCAAGGTGCAAGTGAACTTGAGGTGCTTCTGACTGTCTGGATGAATTGGAACATGCAGGTGCGCATCCTGCAGATCCAGAGACCAAAAATTCCCCTGGACACATTGCTGTGATAGAGAGCAAAGACTCCATCTTGTAGAAAAAGAACTGAGGTCCAGGATAGGGCAACTGCCACCATCCTTCTTGAGAGCTACAAAAAAAAAAAAAGCTTTTCTTGGCCCAGAGGGGATAGAGAAAGGAAGACTCTGAAGGGAGGCAGGGGCACAAAGGGAATCCTGTAACCTCCTGAAACAGTCTAGAAATATTGGGAGGGTCGGTCAACCTGAGGTGGTGTAGCCCACCGAGCCAAGGCTTATCAGAAAAGGGGCACAGTAGTTTTGTATGGAAGGAATGGAAACAAAGGATAGCTATGCAATTATTATATAGACATAAGGATAGAGGAGGTCTAGGTGTCCCACACCTGGTTACTTATGTGAAGGTTAGCATGTTGGTCCATGCGCATAAGATTTAATGTCCTTTATCCAAGTTAGAGGACTGGTATTGGATCGAACAGAAGATGCTGGGTGTGGGGGGCCTGGAAAATGTTTTAGGGAGGGACATAAAAAAAAAAACCCAGTAATGACTGGCAGATAGGTGCAAAATTATAAGTAATATCTTGGAATGTTGGAAAAGGTTTAAGCGGAAGTATCATTTAGAGATTACTCCCAGGTATGAAACCCATTAAAATACTAGTACATTTGATTCCAGATTTAAAACTAGAGGGTTGGATAGGATGGGATAGACTTTTGGTTTTGGATTTTTGGGAGGGAAATAAATTCAAATTGTTTATTCAATTAAGAGGGGAATTAAAGGTGCCCATTAATGAATTATTTAATTTGCACAGGGTTTGGTATTACTTGAAGAAACATTGTCCTCTGCTGGATAATATTTTAAAAAAATAAGCTGGAGAGAGTACTGGGTAATTATTCTGGCATAAGTCAATTGTCTAGATGGTACCAGCTGCTGAATGGGCAGCATTTTACAAAGTCATGGGAGGGATGGGCGAGAGATTTAGGCGTAGAGAGATCTTGGGAACAATGGAGTAAAAGTTGGTTGCAAATTAGGAAAGTTACGCATTGCCTGACCCTCCAGGAATTGCAATATAAAGTGATGTCTAGATGGCACTTTGTTCTGCAGATTATGAATAAGAGGGATGAGACATATCCAGATGTCTGTTGGCAGTGTGGTGAATTTCAGGGGACACATCTTCACATATGGTGGGAGTGTGCTGGGGTTAAAAAAAATTTTGGGAAGAAATGTTCCGGGTAATCTCTGGAATAAGTAATATAGTTATACCCGTGCACCCTGAAAGTGCCATACTGAATTTTGACTGAGTTCCTGCCAGTTAAGACTAGATATTTGTTCTTAGTTAGCTTTGGCGGTGAAACTGATTATTGCTCTTAAGTGGAGGCAGACGGGAGAGATTGCATGGGAGGAAGTAATAAATTAGATTAACCAGTTTGCTGTGATTGAAAGGGGATATTTTAGGGCCCATGGCAATTTAGGTTGGTATGATCAGGTATGGAGTTCTTGGTGGGAGTTGTTCCCGGAAGATAGGGGAAGAGATCAGGCGAGAGGTATTTAGGGGAGGGAGGGAAATGGGTGTGAGTCTAGAAGTGAATGGGGATGGATGAGGGTGATGAATGCTAGGGGGTTGAGAATATTAGAGTTAGTACTGAGTATGTTGTTGGATTACTTGAGCAGGGATTGGATTTTTACTTGATAAAGATTCATCTCTTGTTGTCATGTATTTATTATGACTGCCGATAGTATATATTTATAATTTGTAATTGATTTAAGACACTTCTCTGGAGTCTTCCACTCATCCAGGACAACCTGATCCAGGAGTGGGATTAGGTGGAAACAGTAGTGGACTTCTTGAGTCTTTGAAAGACAACAGAATTAGACTGTCTACATAGAGAACAGGAATATTTAGGGTAGTCAAACCTGCCTTGATGAGGAAGCCCCTTCTGCACACTCAACATCCTCAGTCTTCAAATGAATCCTCCTCAGAGGAATCAGATCAGGAATATCAGGGGCCACAAACTTAAAGTGGGGAGCTTCTAAGACTGAACCACCCCCTGAAGTGAAAGGAAACTGCCATAGAGGATTTTAAAGGCATAGTAATGTTTCACAAAAACAGCTCCATTTAATCTGAACAGTATGAGCCAGAGTTCTTTCAGTACAGTCAGTTGTAGTTAGTAACTGAATGATTATAGACCCCTCCTGACCCTTTTACCTAGTGTAAGCCACATCCCCTCAGATGTGGAATATGATCTTGAGACCAGACCGCTCACAGCAAGGGACACTATTCTTACCGTGAACATAAGGAACACTCTCCCCCTTGACAGGTTTTTCTCTTATGTTAAAGGGATAGTAATTCTTAAGTTTCCCCTCCCGCCCCTTTTAACTAGTGTAAGCCATCTTTTCAGATGTGGAATCCAGTCCATAGACCAGAGATAACAGAAGGGGACAATCTTCTTCATATGAAGACAATGAAAGCCCTGACCCCCTTGACAAGTTTCCCCCTCATCTTAATTGAAGATTGTCCCTCTCTGCAGTCTACCTGGGCACCTCCCTTCTGATCTGGCTGAGCAGTGTTACATCAGTAAAAGGGGCGGGAGGGGGATACTTTGTTATTGAATAACTCTTGAACTACAAGTCTGACAGAACTGAAATAACTCTCCAAAGGCCAAATACTATGATGATTAATTAGAGCTGCTTTTATTATGAAATATTACTATCCCTTTAATTGAAGATGGTCCCTCTGCAGTCCACTTGGACACTGCCCTGCTGCTCTGAGCTGAGCAGTGTTACATCAATAAAATCAGTGGGAGGGGGATACCTTATCAATTTTTCTTGAACTACAACTGACAGCACTGAAACCATCCATGGCCCAAATACTATGAAGATTAATTGGAGCTGCTTTTATTATGAAACATTACTATCCCTTTAAGTCCTTGACCCAATGTGCCTCTCGTTCAAGGCTAGAGAAGTAGGGGCCACAGCGCATGAGGGGCATAAGTGATCCGAGTACTCTGGGAAACCCTGCATGGCATGAGGAACAGTATGTAAAGGGGGGGGGGGTGTCAAAGACATCCCTGAACCCTGAGGCCTTAGGACTAGCCTCAAATCCCTTTTGATCCACCGTCGTAACAGGAGAAAAGCGTCTTGCAGTAAGTAATAGGGAACAGCACAAAATGAATCCAAGCCCTGTGTAAGAAACTCAGGAGAGAGAATGGCATCAGAAAGCACACCCTATCAGAGAAAAGCCAGCAAAACAGGCATTATGGGAAATAGTTTCTCTAATGAAAGTATCCCAAAAAACAGAACAACTCCCCCTCCCCCCCAGGGACCCCCAAGACACTGCTGAGGTGAACTGGAGTACATGACAAGGGGAGACAAGAAGAATGAGTACCCTCTCAACTCAGTACATGGACTGGTTGTAGAGATGTCCCAAAGCAGCCTGTCCCATAGAGGTCAACGGAGCAATTGCAGCTATGTGGTAACGCGCACTCAAAGGCACGGAATTCAAACAAATGGAAAACCCATAAAAACAGACTAAAAAGTCCTAAAATACAACACTTGATATTAAAAATCCATGAATCCAAGGGTAAAATGAGAATTAAGTCCCTTAACCCAACCCACAGAAAAGGCAGATTACCCACGAGTGCAGGAGTTATAAGGAACTCCAGAAAGACCCCTGTGCGGAGGGGAACTGTGGGACAACTGGACCATGGCACTCAAAAGGTTCCTCCCTTTTTACGTAATCTTTCTTCAGATTACAATTGGGAAGGAAGAAGCCTCAGAGAGACACTCCTTAAGGAGAGAGAGACACTTGGGTTGCATGATTCTCTCCCAGGGCTACAAACAGTACCTGATAACTGGGAAATCCTCCAGGGGAAGCCAGTAGTGGTAATCCACCTAATGGGGGAATTTGGACACCCCATATTTAAGAGAAAAAAAAAAAAAAAAAAAAAAAAAAAAGTTCTCAGCCTTCAAACCAGGATCTTGGAACAACTCTGGGTGGGGCTTACTGAGGTAGCCCGATATGGAGGAGGCTCCACCCCTGCATGTTCTAGAATTGTCCCAGCCCACTGGGAGAAGCTGTTGCCTCCCCATGGTACCTGCGAGTTATACTGGACAACAAAACAGGATTTTAGTCTTACCTGTTAAATCCTTTTCGCTTAGTCCATAAGGAATACAGGTAACATGGGGGGTTGATCTGTCTTTGGAAGGCTGAATACATTGAGAGACACGGTCTTGAGGGTGGAGCCTTCCCTCCCCCTTCTGTAGGAAAACCCCTTCTCGACTCCAGTTTTAGGATTGGAGAGAACCACACCAAACAGGGACAAGAGAGACAAGACAAAAGCTCCTGTGAAGACCCAAGGATTCCCACACCAAGACAGGCAATATCAAAATAGATGCCTTTCTATGGGTAGGAGACCTGTGCTCCATATGGACTAAAAAGGATTAACAAGGTATGACTAAAATCCTATTCTCTCTATTGCCAGAACACAGATACCATGGGGATACACCAACTGTAGGCTCCCAGAGATGGGAAGGAGAAAGGGCCTCACACCTGTCCTCATGATACGGAGTTCCCTAGGACTATCCAGAATCGGAACAGCCCAAACCAAATCAAGTGTCAATGGACACTGCAAATGTTGTACAGCATACAACAAGATTCAGCTATGCTCAAACAGTGACAGTAAGGCACAGGAAAAAAGATTAGACAAGCAGGACTGACTGAAGGACCTTACCTCCAAAGCTGGCTTCAGCCGAAGCTAGAACATGCACATGATTATGCGTGGCAAAGGTATGCAAGGAGGACCAAGTTCCAACCTTGCACAATTACTCAGCCGAGGCCTCACTGTAGGCCCCAACAGATCTGGTGGAATGTGCTGTAACTCAGAAGGGAACAGGTTTCTTCCTGAGCTTGTACGCTCAACGAATGGTAGACTTGATCCAAGAGGCAATGGTGACCTTTGTAGCAGCCTGACCAGCCCTGGGACCTTGAGGAATGAAACAAGGAATCAGCCTTACAAAGACTGTGCATCGTACAAAGAGGTTAAGGCAGTGAACCACATCAGACAGGTGAAGATGCCTGTCAGACATTGGGTCTGGGCAAAACAAAAAGGCACAATCTCCTAATTGATGTGGAAGTCAAACCACCTTAGGAAAAAACTTGACAGGTTCGAAGAACAGCTTTGTCCTTGTGAAAAACTAGGAAAGGCGGCTTGCAACCCTATGGACTAAGCGCTGCCAGAAGAAAAGCAACGTTCCACATCAAATGCAAAATAATGGTAGCAAGGGACTCGAAGGGGGGGGCAAACAAAACCCAGAAGCAGAAATCTGAAACCTCAAGGAACCCAAGTCATTTGCTGGAGAAAAGAACCACCAGAAGGTCAAAGTCCTGTGAAGACAGATCCCTGTACACACACCAGGAATGAAAAATGGACCAAACTATGGTAGACCTTAGAGGAAACATGCTTTCTACCCTGATTAGAAAATTTGGGGTCTTCGTTGCATAGTTTGCCCAAAATATGTTTAAGGCCACCTGCTGCGGTCAAGGCTCCCCAATACAAGGAGAGTACCTAATTTCATACAGTCATTCGTATCAGTCAAATATTCCCCTGAGATTTCTTGTGTGTAATGCATAGGGTGCGCATTTACAAACATCACATTTAAAAACAGTTTCAAACAAATTCATGTTAGGACTCACCTTCAGTGACCTGTAAGGAGTGGGCATTTGGCCAAAAGGGCTGAAAGCTCAGTCTCATATTACCTATCCACCCACCCCCACAGGTCACATGGGGTTTGCACAAAGCCTTAATTGCAAGACATAGGTCAGACAGCCCAAACACTAGGCCATAACTTTGCCTTTAAAAACCCCATTGCAAGTGGTAGCAAATGTGCAAATATATATGTAAGTGTATAACATTATGAAATTAAAGCAATAATGGAAAAGCAGCTAGAATAAGAAAGAAAATGTGCAAGAGCAAAAGAAAAAACTCACAGCGCTAAATCACATTAACTTATACCTTTAATTTTACAGATCTAAATTGAGAACCCAAGTGAATATATATGAATAGCAGCAAGAATGGGAGTTCTCCAGGTTCCCCAAGATTAGGCCGAAGCCCAAACAAAAAACCCAGAGCAAAACAAATCTGCACTCCTCCATATAAAGTATCCAAATGTGAACCCTGTGTAAAGCATATATTATAACACTAAAATTTGGAGACTTCATTGCATAGTTTGGCAAAAATATGTTTACGCCCACCTGCTGCATCAAGGCAGAAATTACCTCCGGAGACAAACCATTCCTCAAGACGTGAGCTTCAATAGCCATGCTGTGAAAGCCAGATTCTCCACATTCTCTTTCCAAAAGGTAAAAAGGAGGTTCGGTTGGGGTGGCAGAGGAAATGGATCCTGAATGGAAAGACTCCCCAGTTCCAAAAACTATGCATCTTGGTACAATAAGGAGCTACCAGAATCACAGTTGTACTGTCCATAAGCAAGGTGGAAGCTCCATGGAGTTGCCATAGCAGCCATTGCAAAGGCCAGAGTATCCACCCCAAGACAAAGCAAAACACCTGAACCTTCCCCTGTTGTCCCTCGTGGACAGTAGGTACGTGTCAGTCTCCACTATTGCACAATCAGGTTGAACACACTTCCAGATGGTGTTTCTAAGTCACCAGGATGTTCTGTGAGTGGAAAGTCTGCCACAACGTTTTCTACCCCTGGAATGTAAATAGCAGAGATGGACGTAACATTAACTTCTGCCCAGCTGAGAATGTACTTCAGTTCATACCAGGCTGTGGTGCTTCAGTTGCCCCTGACTGTTGACATAAGCCATGGCATTGCCTGATTGGACTCTTACTGGATGACCCTTTAAATGGGAGGACAGTTAACCAGATGGATCGCCCTGATCTCCAGAATATTGGACTTAAAGGGATAGTAATACTTCATTTTATTTATTTATTTATTTTTTTTTTTTTTTTCTTTTTGACTACAAAATAAATATATATAAAAAAAAAATGGATATAATTCTTCTCTCAAACCTTTATGGTTTGAGATATTCAAAAGCAAAGTTTCCCCTCCCACCCCTTTTACCTAGTGTAAGCCATCTCTTCTCAGATGTGGAATGCAGTCTATAGACCAGACAGATAACAGCAGGGGACAATCATCTTCCTATGAGAACAATGAAAGCCCTGCCCCCCTTGACAAGTTTTTCAGGTTTTTCCCTCATCTTAATTGAAGATTGTCCCTCTCTGCAGTCTACCTGGGCACCTCCCTGCTAAGCCAGGAGTTCCTCCAAAGGAACCTTGAGCGAAAGATCATCCAGATAAGGTATCATATGAATGCAGACAACGCCCCTATGACTGAGTCCAGGCTAAAAGGCAGTGGTGAACAAAGTGACATAGTAAATTAGGTCGAAAAAAGACAAGTCCATCAAGTTCAACCTTTGCCTCAACCCAGAAACTTTATTATATAGCTTTCCTGCTGCCAAATAAGTTAGTCTTTATCAGACCTTCCTGTCTTGCCTGCTAATACACAGTATAACTGTGTGTTCCCTTTTGAAATCAATGCATCTAATCTTCTCTTAAATGCATCCATCTGCCATTGTATCCTCTAATCTCAAGGGGTGCTCCCCTGGTTATTTAATCAACCTTTGGAATGAATAAATCCAAGAAACCTCAAAAACAGCGCAAACACAAAAAAAAAAAAAAAACATAAGTAGCATCTAAGTGTAGTAGTTTTTAATAAAACATCTCACGAAAATTAAAAAGAATTGCACTTACAATAGCCCTTCTTGGGCTTTATGCGTTGGGTATAGGTCTTTATCCTCGTAGCCCCAGACTTTGGACTTCTTTACTTCTATATGCCTCTCTGTCCTTGAAAGATCCGTCTTCTGTGTGCCGAATACAATATTCGCTTTAGAGAAATCTTAAGCACTAAGTCCTTGCTCATGCAAATAATTCAGAATGTTCGGCATAAATGGAGACCGGAGCAATCACTTCGCTGTTTCTTGTGCCCGCCCGAAACCTCGTGGCGGCTGCGGCATCCAAGTTGCCGATACGAAGGATGAAGGACAGGGGCGGAGTATTGGATCTCAAAGGGGGCGTGGGAGGGACCCGGTAGTAGCGAATTGGGTATGTGTGTAAAAAGCTACTACCGGGTCCCTCCCACGCCCCCTTTGAGATCCAATACTCCGCCCCTGTCCTTCATCCTTAGTATCGGCAACTTGGATGCCGCAGCCGCCACGAGGTTTCGGGCGGGCACAAGAAACAGCGAAGTGATTGCTCCGGTCTCTTCATTTATGCCGAACATTCTGAATTATTTGCATGAGCAAGAACTTAGTGCTTAAGATTTCTCTAAAGCGAATATTGTATTTGGCACACAGAAGACGGATCTTTCAAGGACAGAGGCATATAGAAGTAAAGAAGTCCAAAGTCTGGGGCTACGAGGATAAAGACCTATACCCAACACATAAAGCCCAAGAAGGGCTATTGTAAGGGCAATTCTTTTTAATTTTCGTGAGATGTTTTATTAAAAACTACTACACTTAGATGCTACTTATGTTTTTTTTTTGTGTTTGCGCTGTTTTTGAGGTTTCTTGGATTTATCTATTACAACGGTGGACAAGGCCACCAGTCGCATCTCATCCTGCAGCAAGCACTATTGTATCTTCAGTTTCCATCCATTCTTAATCATCCATCACTTATCCATCATTATTGAATCATTGTGTCTTTACTAACGGACCATTAAGTGCATTCATCTTTCATTTCATTTTTTCATCCATCTGTATGTACTCTAATCTCCACTTCATCTATTTCTTAATTACTGTTATTTTATTAATTGTGTTTTAGGCCATTAGGCAGTGAGCGCTATTTTGTTTAGAATTTGCTCTCTTTCTTTGGAATGAATAGCTCACAAGAGATCCCTGTATTGTTGGTCTATTTACACTTGGGAAAAGAAGTTTGTCTCGACCCACATACATCAATTCCCTTCATTTTGCTGCTGTTCATGGTACTCTACTTCTAGAATATCCTTTCAGAACTGGTGCCAAAAAACTGCACATCTGAGGTGTGGTCTTACAAGTGATTTGTACAGGTCTTTGTTTGGTCACGGTTTCCAAGTATGTAGTTTACAAGGATATCCAGGTCTCTCTAGCAGTGAGTCCTCTAACATTTTATTAAGTTCATAAGTAGAATTTGGATGTTTTCTTCCCAAATGCATGACTTACAATTTCCCACATTAAACTTCATATTCCATTTGGTTGCCCAATCTGACATTATGCAAATCCCTCTATAGAAACCTGAATGTATTACCGTGCATAATTTAGTGTCATCTGTAGATATTTTGCTTTCTAGATCTATTTCCAGGTCATTTATAAATAGGTTAAAAAGCAGTGGACCAAGTACTGAACCTGAGGTACTCCACTCTCAACTTGAACTATATTGGAGAATTGTCCATTTACAGCCACACACTGTTCCCTATGCTTCAACCAGTTTTCTATCCAAATCACAAATGTTATCCTCTAGCCACAATTTCCACATTTTAAACCCCAGTCTCCTCCTGTGTGGCACTGTATCAAGTGTCTTTGTGAAATCTAAATATACATCAACTGCCTTCTAGGTTGCTAACTACTGCATAGAAGCTGAAAATATTTATGGCATGATCTATTCCTCAAAACCATGTTGATTCCTGCTTATAATTTTTTGCTGTGTAATCTTGAATATAATCTTATCCCTTCGAGCAGTTTTCCCACTACATGTCTAATTGCCAGGTTAATTTTAGTTCCATTCTTAAAAAAAAAAAAAAAAAAAATTAAACGCATTACATTGGCTTTACAACAATCTTGTGGCACTGAGACTAGTTAACTGGTAATGCTCCGAATCAAAGGAAACTGTCAGGGTGGATCAGGATGTGCAAGTATGCATCCTGAAGGTCTAGGGATGCCAGATACTCCCCCTCGACGATGACAGAGCACAAGGACTCCATCTTGAAAAGCGCAGTCTCCACATACAAGTGTGGACACTTTAAGTCCATAATGGGGCAGCAGCCACCGTCCTTCAGGACCACAAACAGGTTGGAATACAAACCTGAACCCTGCTCCTGGGTAGGTACTAGAACCAGAACCTACTTGTCCAGCAAGGACTTTAATGCAATTATGTACCCTTCCAAGATCACCTGAAAAACACACTGTCTATAATACAGCTTTCCCAGGTGTCCCAAAGGCAAAGTTGTCCACCTATAGAAACCTGCGGACCAGGGTTCCATGAGTCACAGAGAAGTTGGCTCGACAAACTTAGGCCTTGAAGCTGCTCCCTTGCTCTGCCACTGCTGTCTGGGCTTGGCAGGGGGCACTGGTAGGAGCCCTACGAAGCTTGGGGTTTTAGCGCCTCAGTTTGGTGAGGATGAAGATGCAGTTTGCTTGCCACAGTAGGGCGCTTAGTAGACATCCAAGGAAACAGGGTACTCGTCCCCAGTCACTGATTATCTATTTTCAAAGTTGAAAATTTTTAGGTGCAATATCACAGTGGCCTGAAATTGTACAGTGGCACTGTTGCTACACCATCCTATGGAGATTTATGGTCCCGGGAATAGCAACAGCGCCATTGTACAATTTCAGGCTACTGATATTGCACCTAAAAAAAATTAAACTTTTAAAAATTAATAACTTTTGAATGAAACACCTTTCAGCAGTGGGAGTACTCTTGTTGTAGGGTTTATCCCCCTGAGTAAAACATTTTTTTTTTTTTTTTTACATTTTAAAGTATTACTATCCCTTTAAGCCACAAGGTGCCTCATGCAGTAGCAGAGAAAGCGGAGGCTTTGCCAGACCACCTCAGAGCATCTGAAACGTTCACCATCATGTTGCCCAAAAAAGCAAAGTCTCCTTGAGAGCACCTGCACGACAGCTTCCATCATCTGCTCATCCCAAATCCCAATAGCTCTGTTGACCCAGGCAGAAAGAGAAAAGGCAATACAGAATAAAATCTATCTGCCACGTCTAAATTGCGCAGCACCTGCCAACAGCAGAGCAGTGGACTTTGCTAGCCTGGAAACTGGGGGACCCACAGAAGTAGAGACCCACTGAACCAAAGCCACTTCAGAAAAGATGGAACAGCGTAGAAAAGCTTAGTGAGACAACTTCTTATCTGGCGTCTTCCACTCGTCCAGAAAAATCTGAACAGTTATATTAGGGGAAATACAGTAGAGGATTTCCTACACCTCTCAAAAACAAGTGTAGGGTCCTCAAAACAGCAACGATAAGCCCCTCAGCAGAGGGGAGTGTGTTAGCCTCAGAGTCCCCAAAAGGAGTAAGAACAATCCACATCTTCATATGCTTTCATATTCCCCTTACTCACATCAGTCCTCCTTCGAGGAGGCCCCTAAGCACAGGCATACTCTGAGCCCTAGGGGGCCACATACCTAAAAGCGGTAGGGGGTTTCAAAGACTGAAGAAGCCCTTGGAGAGATGAATTTTGGCCATAGTGAACAACAGTGTCAAAAACAAAGCAAAGATCCAGAATACTATTTAGGGAGCCCAGTTTGACATTAGGAGCTGGCAAGGGAGGGAGGACTCTGTTAGGAGGCTGGCAAATGGGGGGGGGGGGGGGGAAGAAATCAGGAAGCTGGCAACAAGGAAGGTGTCAGATGCCCCCAAGTCCTTAAGCCCCATTGTCCCTGAGGCTCTGACATCCTGATAGGAGTGTCTAAAACTAGTATAAAGCATTAGCAACAGTTTTCCAGACTATACTCACTCAAGAAAAGCCCAGAGAGTACTTGTGGGGCAAGTGTTAATCTGGAGAAGGAGAGCAAATACTGCCTCTGTGTAGGATAAGCAAGAAATAAAATTGCAGCTGCAAAACAGGCAGCCAATCAAAAGAAAGCATGCAAAACTGCATTCTGTGTAATGTCTTCTCAGTTGCTTAGCAATGCCAACAACTCCATCAGCAGACCCCCAAGACACTCAGGACATTAACCAGATAAAAGGGCAAGAGGAGACAAGAATACGCCCACTATGTACAACAGTCATGTTCCAGAGAAGATCGCCCACAGAAGTCAATAGAGCAAAGATGTTGGCAGCTCAGGAAGAGTGCTTAAAGGAGTCATGCAAAATAAGAAAAAAAAAATTCTAAGGTTCCCCAAATAATGAACACAGGCATCATAAGGGAGGAAGTAGAGAGACTGGCCCCTAAAAGGTAAATCCAAGAAAAAGCCCCAACCCTCCAAGGGAAGCACAGTAATGGTAACACTCCTAATGGGATAACTGTAACAGCCCCATATCTAAGAAAAATAAACTAAAGAACACAAAACTGGAGGCGGGTTGGGGTTGGCCTGCAGAAGGGAAATTAACATAGTAATAGTAATTTAGGTTGGGGGGAAAAAAACAAAAACTTGCGTCCATCTAGTTCAACCCTTTTCCTATTACTGTTTATCACTGCTGATCCAAGAGGAAAAAAAAAAAACCCTCAATACAGCAATTTCAAATTCTGCATTGAATGGGGGGGAAAAAATTCCTTGCTTCCAAATAGCACAGATTTCTCCTGATTAATCCCAATACTAAACGTACATAGGCCTCTATGTTCTGCTCTTTTAAATAAGTATCCAGACTTTTTAAAAGGCATCTAATGTATTAGATAGCACCACCTCTTCAGGCAGTGAGCTCCATACCTTTATGGTCCTCACTGTAAAGAAATCCTTCCGCTGCTGGAGATGAAATCTCCTTCCCTCAAGTCTAAGCGGGTGGCCCCTTGTCCTCTGTACTGTTCTGTTAATGAACAGGTCTTTGGAGAGCCCTTTGTATGGGCCCTAAACATTTATATAGTGTTATATCTCCACTAAGATGCTGTTTTTCTTGTGTGCACAAGTCAGGATCTGAATTGTTCCTAATTATGCGCAAAAATTGCGCGTAAGGCACCCCATGTTTAACATGCGTGGGGTGGAAACTATTGAAATGAAGCAACGTGTTGCGATCTGTCGATTTTCTGTAATTGGTGGTACCTAATTGACCATCTCTGACAAATACAGTGAGGTCAAGAAAATTGATCTGTGTTGCATTTGCACTACTGGTGAATTTGATAGGAGAGTCCAGTGCATTAAGTGAGTTGACAAAATTGGTGAAAGATCCCAAATCACCCTTCCAAATCAGAAACAGATAGTCTATGAAACGTCTGTAGAATAAGATCCGAGTAGAAATCAAAGGTGAGATGTGGATGAACTCATACTGGGCCATAAATAGATTTGCGAAGGTAGGTGCTACATTAGAGCCCATTGATGTACCGGAGATCTGTAAATAGTAGTCTCGCTCGAATCTGAAGTAGTTTAAGGTAAGACAATATTCCAGAAGCTCCAACAGGAAACCAATGGGAGGTCTAGATGGAGATTTTGGTGTTATTAGTGCTGAGGCCACTGCTCTTATACCTGCAGGAATTGGTATAACCGTATACAGTGAGCTGACATCCATGGTGGCTAACAGAAAATCACCCTCCAATTTTCCAATTGTTGCAAGTTCCCGTATAAAATGTCCTGTGTCCTGTATGTACGATGGTAGCTTTTGTACAATTGGTTGTAACCAGAAGTCAAGAAATTGAGCTACTGGTTGAAATAATGAGCCTCTAGCCGAGACTATTGGACGTCCCGGAGCGTGTTCCAAGCTCTTATGTATTTTTGGAAGAGTATACAGGATAGGACAAACCGGGTGCTCAACTGTTAAAAATTTGAGTGTACTTTCATCCAGCCAACCATGACTATGAGCATTGTTCAAAGATATGTCAATTATTTTCTTGTGTTTGATAATAGGGTCTGTAGTCAGTCTAGAGTATACATTATCATCATTCAATTGCTTTAGGTCTGCAAGAGGTCTGAATGAGAGGGCCAGTTTATCTTGTTTCTTGCGATTTTTTCACAATACAGTGTCAGGAGGCAGCATTACCATCAAGGTAGTCCTTAATATCCTACACTGGTCTCACAAGTATGAAACATAGGAGTGATGGGCTTTTATATCCTTGAATGGATTGCCTTAAAAATATCATGTCCTATTAACTATTTTCTACCTCTCCACAGCGACAGCTTGGGACCACCACCTCTGACCTCCCCCTCATAAACCTTAAGTACCTTTGCCCCTGGTGTGATACAATCTTAGTGCCTACCGCTTGATATCTTCGAGTTTGGTGATTACATCACCCATTTATCATTGTCCTTCACTTTATGGTTGCCTTGTCAGTCTAGATTTCGTCTAGGCATTATTATGGACATATCATATTAGACTGTTTGAACGGATGAATATCTTACCATTTTTCATCATTCTGTGATCCCACTCCCTAAGGATTACAACGCAACATCACTCGCAACAGTAGCATTGTAATATTGTGACATTTTTCAGAATTAATTTACATGTAATTGATTTACATGTTGTTGAGACTCCTCACACATTTAATTTAGATCTTTCAACTCATTATCTGGAGTTTTGGATATTGCACTTATGGCCAATGCTTACTGAATATGTGACTTAACTGGATTGACTCAGGGCACACGTATGCTCTATATACCAGTATTTCTCTGAATGGACTGCTCAGTGCCCTATAGACACATTACATTCACACGATTCGTCAGGTGATGAAGCGAGTGACAGCGAGCAGACCCTATCCGATTGCCACATTCCCGACACCCTCAACGGTGGGCGTGGTATGAGGACCGGGTATGGGAATGCTCCGTGCACTCGTGCTTCACCTCAACAATATTTGATACCCAGGTTGGTCTATAGAAGATTTTCACTTTATGTACATTTGGGCATCAGATTTAACAAGATGACCGTCATGGTCATAACATTGTACTCCGGTACGCGATTCACCTAAGCTAATTACTCAAACGCTGCTTACACCTGAATGGGGCCGGTCCGGCCCGCCGTCCAATTAATTGGTGTCGGCGGGCCGGTGACGTCATCGGTGGCATGTAGGAGGCTTGAGCGCAATAGAGTATTTTAACTTGGCATTCAGTTGATAGATTGTCTTGAGAAAGGTCCAACAGGGGACCAAACGTTGACCATACTTGTATTTACATTAATTCAATAAATTCACATAAAAGTCCCACGGGTGCTGCCCAATTTCTTTCTTATGTTACACATCAATTTGGGGATTGTGCACCTGGGCAATATTTCACTTTATGAGCGAGTGCTTTCCAGACTGGAGTGCGCAATGAGAACTCCCAAATACAAACCCAATTTTTGAAGGGACACTGTGGGACAAGTGGACCTTCAGCACTCAAAGGGTGGCTCACCTTTCTGCAGGTCTTCTGGTCACCATGCAAAGAAAGGATTACCTCAGAGGATAATCCCCCAGGGAAGTACTTAAAACCAAGCTGTTCCCTCATCAGGGCATAAGGGTCCACCAAAAATCCCTGGACACTGAGCTAGCCACTTTGGAGAGGGCATTTGTCAGTTATGGTAACCCACCTAACGGTGGAATTCCATATTTAACAGAAAATAAAAAAAGACTAATCTGAAGAGAGATGTCCTCCACCTGGTGTGTACACACCCAGGAACAAATCATTCTGGTGTTAGCCGACTGGGAAGCAGCTGAGGGTGGGGAGGCTCTGCCCCCTGCATACATTTGGAGAAATGTTCCTGCCTACTTAAAGGGGCGGATCACCTCCCAGAGTTACCAGTAACCTGTATTGGACGACAGTGAAAAGAAAAGGTGAAATTTCTTACCGTTATTTCCTTTTCCTCCGTGTCTCCCCACGGAGCTTTAACTAATGGGTCGCGTCCCCGCTAGCTGGCGTTTGGATGTCTGACCCGGAAATCATTTAAACCACTTCCCCCTCCTCTCTGCAGTCTGCTTTTGTCATAGCTGTAACATAGAATCTTCATTGGTTAATGGGGGGGTGCGCCGTGGGGAGACACGGAGGAAAAGGAAAGAACTAAGAAATTTCACCTTTTCCTCCGTGTCTCCTTCCCCGGCGCTTTAACTAATGGGTATTCCCATAGCAGTTTTCTACGGGCGGGTCATATACAATATCAGTCATAATCTCATGTAATTAATGGAATATAGACCTATATCACAATCATTCCTACATCTTTATATACATAGTTATACACATACTAAATTATACTGCATATTTCCTATGTGTCTATTGAACTTGATGCCGACTACTATATGGATTAACATATATAGTAAAGAGACTTGGTCTTACCAGTCAGGGATTTACTGCTGCCTGCAACACCTTTGTGCCAAATCTTGTGTCCTCAGTTGCTTGAATATCCAATTGATAATGACGCATGAACGTAGAAATTGACCATGTAGCCGCCTTGCATATTTCTTCTGGCGATGCCAGAGCTCTCAAAGCCCATGATGTCGCCATGGCCCTGGTAGAATGGGCTTTGACCAACTTTGGAGGTTCAACTCCTGCCTCTAGATAAGCTGTCCTGATGCACTCTACAATCCATCTAGAAATGGATGGTTTTGACACTGCTGTGCCCTTGAATTTTCCTTGATGGTGGACAAACAAGGAATTGGATTTTCTTATTAACTTAGTTCTCTCTAAGTATATATTAATGACCCTTACCATGTCCAACTTGTGCAAGTCGACTTCTTCAGGACCTTTTGGATCAGGAAAGGAGGGCAATACTATTTCCTGATTCATATGAAAATTAGAAACCACTTTGGTTCTGAAACTTGCTTTAGTTCTCAACACTACCTTGTCTGGGTGGATTGCCAAGTAGGGGGGTTTTAGAGAGAGCTTGAAGTTCACCCACCCTTCTAGCAGAGGTAGTTGCCGTCAAAAATACCACCTTCAAAGTGATATTTTTTAGGGATGCTTCTTCCATAGGTTCGAACTGAGGTGATTTAATCAACTGATTAAGGACTAGATTCAAGTCCCAAGTCGGCATAGTCTCCCTTATTCTTGATCTCGCTTTCTCTATAGCTCTTATGTACCTTTTTATCAATTGATCTTCTGCATACTGTTCTGCCATGATTGCCGATATTGCCGAAACCTGAACCTTGATAGATGCTGGTCTTAGACTTTCTTCAAAAAGGTTATGAAAGAGGACTAACACCGCTGTAGAAATCTTTTGATATATTGTTTTTATTACACCATTCCCTAAAAACTGACCAAACCCTACAGTAAACCCTAGATGTATATTTCTTTCTTCCCAAAAAAATTGTATTAATCACTGAATCGGATAGGCCCTTCATTTTTAAGGACGCCCTTTCAGCCTCCATGCCGTCAGTTTGAAGAATTGTGGGTTCTGATGTAGTACTGGTCCCTGGTTCAAAATGTTGTGGTAGCATGGTAATTCCCAAGGGGTGTCTATGGATAGTCTCACTAGTTCCGAGTACCAGGTTCTCCTTGGCCAGTTGGGGGCTATCAATATTGCATTGGTCCTGTCCCTCATTTTCTTTAATACTTGACTGATCATAGGTGTTGGAGGATAAATGTAGGCCAGCTTGTAGTTCCACCTGTATCTCATGGCATCCGTACCCAGAGCTCTTGGGTGGTACCATCGAGAAAAGAATCTTGGGCATTTCTTGTTTGAATATGATGCCATCAGGTCTACTGATATTTTCCCCCATTTCTTCACTATTTGTTGAAACAGGGTCTCGTCCAATGACCATTCCCAGGGGTCTATTAGGTTCCTGCTCAAGTAATCGGCTCTGGCATTGTTTTTTCCTGGTAAATGTACCGCTGAGATTCCTGCTAGGTTCTTTTCTGTCCATCTCAGAATTTTTTCCGCTTCTTTGCTCAAGGCCGGACTGAGTTCCCCCTTGGTTTTTTATGTACATGACTACTGCATAATTGTCCGACTGTACCCTTACATATTTTCCCTTTAGCATTTTTTTTAACTTTTGAAGGCAGTACTTTAATGCTCTCATTTCAAGAAGATTTATATGCATAAATTTCTCCCTTGCTGATCACAGACCTTAACATATTTGTTTTTGTAATGACCTCCCCATCCTTTCAGGCTGGCATCTGTAGTAATCACCTGCCATACCGGTTCCTGTAAGAGAAGTCCCTTTCTGAGGTTCTTTGGCTTTGTCCACCATTTCAATTCTATTTTCAGGTGATCCGGTACTCTTATTCTTTGGGACATATCCCTCGGATTTCCGTTCCATTCTGCCAGAAACCATCTCTGGACTGGTCTCATGTGATTTCTTGCCCATGGAACTATCTGAATGGCTGATGTGAGAGTTCCCATTAGACTCATGAACCCTTTTGATGAAATCTGTGTCTTTTTTGTGATCTTCTTGACTCTTTGAATGACGCTGTTTTTTCTCTGGGTTGAGAGATATGCTCTGCTTCTTAGAGTATCTATCTTTATTCCCAGAAACTTCAGCTGCTGCTTTGGATATAGTTGACTCTTGTTGATTTATCTTCCATCCCAATCTCTCCAGGTGACTGATTATTTCAACTGTTTCCTTACCTGCAATCTTGAATCTGCTATCAACAGCAGGTCATCCAGACATGGGATTATTGTTATGCACCCCTTTCTTAATTTTTCCAGTGCTACTGCTAGTATCTTTGTGAATACCCTTGGAGCTGACAATCGGAAAGGAAGGGCTCTGAACTGCCAATGTTTCTTGTAATGGAACCTCAGGAACCTCCAATGTGACTTGAGTATGGGTATGTGGTAATAGGCATCCTGCAGGTCTATGGATGCCAGAAACGTCCTCGGTCTCACCATGCTGAGTATTTATGTTACCGACTCCATCTTGAATGGTCTGCATTTCAAAAATTTGTTTAAGAATTTCAAATCCAGTATAGTCCTGAATCCTCCTGTGTTCTTCGGTGCCAGGAATATGATGGAGTAAATGCCTTTTTTCTTCTCTTGATTTGGAACTCTTTCTATAATAATTCTTTCTAGGAGGTCTTTTATTGCCTTGTCCAAGATGCTCTCTTAATGCTTTCTGGGGTGTCTGAGTTTTTGAAAATCTTTGTTTGGGATCCTTTTGAACTACAGCGGATACCCCCTCTTCAGTATCTGACTTGTCCAATTGTCAGATATTTATTCTCTCTCCCAAATGGATAGGAAATGCGCCAGACGACCCCCCACTGGTATCTGAGAGCGGGCCCGCTGATCCTCATAATTAATCCTTTTACCCCTGATTCCTTCGTGGAATCTCCTTTCTGAATCCTGCCCTGAATCCTTGAGCAGAATTCTGTCTATTATCGAATGACCTGTTCTGTTGGAATTTTCTTGAGTCACGAAAGGATATCTTTTTTGTTCTGTAAGTTGTCTTCGGAGATGACCTGCTTCTGCGATCTTGTGGTAACATGGCACTTTTCCCTCCTGATAGCTTTTTGGTTATTTCTTCCAGTGATTCTCCAAACAACCTGGATCCCTCAAAGGGTAATGAAATTAGCCTATTTTTGGATGATGCATCTGCATTCCATGTTCTTAACCATAGCGCTCTGCGAGCCATTACCGACAAGGATGATGCTCTAGCAGATAATTTGATAGAATCCATTGATACGTCACATGAATAGCCTATAGCCTCCTTAATCATGGCCACGTCTTTTGAGAGCTTTGATCTTGAAACTGAGGTTTCTATTTTTTCTTCCAACTCTGTCAGCCATATTCTTATCGTTCTAAATACACAGGTAAGGGCTGTCGCTACCTTGATATTCTGCCCCAGGAATGAAAACTGTTTCTTCCACGCACTTTCCATTCTTCTATCCATTGGGTCACGGAGGGATGAACCATCTTCCATTGGGATAAGAGTTCTTCTAGAAATATGGGATATGGCAGTATCAATTTTGGGAGGACCTACCCATGCGGCAGAATCTTCTTCCTTAAAAGGGTACATCCTTTGAAATCTCCTAGGTACTGCTACCCTTTGGTCTCCTTTGTTCCATTCAGTCTTGACAATATCAGATACTGAATGATGGGCTGGAAATACTGGACTCTTCTTTTTCCCAAGAAAGCTGTATCCAACACATCTTGTTCCTTCTGTTCTTCCGTCAGTCCTAGTGTCTTACAAAGGTGCTTTACGAATGGTTCTATTTTGTCTAGGTTGAATGAACCCTCATTCTCTATAATCTCGCCTTCTTCTTCTGAGGAGTAAATAGATAGCAAATCCTGCATGCTATCCAATTCCTCCTCTGCCCTGCGAGATGTACCCTCTTCTGGGTCCTCTGTTCTCGCGCTCTTGTGAGCTGGGGATTTCTGCATAGAATTAAATGTTTCTTGCATGGATGTTTTCATCCATGCAAGAAACTGTTGGAAATGAGCTGGAACTTCTTGTTCTGAAGTTTTCTTTGAACATTCCTGACACAGTTTGCTAGAGTCTGAAGCTGGGATTTTTGTATCACAGGCAGAGCAGTTTTTAAACTTCTGAGGAGTTTTGTCTTCTTTTGGATCCACTTTGTCCTTGGCATTAGAGGAGGAAGGTTTAGGAGTAGCCATAATATCATTAACTTAAAAACTACTTTAAATACCTCTAAAAATACTACCATCTGAAAATATGCTACCCTAGTGTAACCATGAGAGCCCCAGGGTATCTATATTTATTCTCTCTCTTTCTCTCTCTCTCTCATTCTCTCTCTGTTTCACTGGTGGAATGCAGAGGCCTGCCCCTTCCACATTAGGAGAAAGCTTAAATAGGAGGACTTACCTTTCTCCTGCCTCCTCCGGATCCAGCTTTTTGCAGCATTGCCCGTGCCCGCCATGACAGGGGGGAAGCCTAGGCTGGTAATCCATTCCTCCGCTCCTGGTTCTTGCTCCCAGTGTGTGTGTCCGGTTTGCTCCCTGCTTGGACCGGCGCTCCACCCGGTCCGCCATCCGGTATGTGCAAGTTTTAAATTTTATTTATATTCTATGCGGGACGCTGTGCCCCGCTTTCCATTCTGCCAGCTGGCATAAAAAAAGACTGCAGAGAGGAGGGGGAAGTGGTTTAAAATGATTTCCGGGTCAGACATCCAAACGCCAGCTAGCGGGGACTCAACCCATTAGTTAAAGCGCCGGGGAAGGAGAGACGGAGGAAATTTAGAATATCTGCCTTCTCTCTGTCCCCCTTGACCATCTCACCTGTTTCAGATAACAAGGACCCAACATTAGACTAATTTTTTGCCATTAATGTATTTAAATAATTTTTTGGGGTTCCTCTTGCTCTCCTTAGCTAGTCTGGAGAATGGAAAAAAATATTGCCAGTTTAATGGCCTTTTTAAAAGGTTTTGTTGGCATTTTTGTATTCTGCAAATGCCTCTGCTGCTTCCTCAGATTTATAATGTTTAAATGCCGCTTTCTTGTTATTTATTTCATGAATTACTTTACTGGTTAGCCACATTGGTTTTAATTTGCTTCTTTTGTATTTGTTTTCAACAGGGATAAATTTATATGTACATTTTTGCAATGTTATTCTGAAGGCATTCCACTTACCTTCTGTGTTTTTTCCTGAGAATATACTATCCCAGCCAATGAGACCAAGGGATGAATTAAACCTACTAAAGTTGGCCTTTTAAAAATCCAGTGTTTTGGTGGAACCCATACCAAATAGCTTTTCTGAATTAATCTCAAACTATACCATGTTATGGTCACTATTCCTCAAGTGCTCCCTTACTTGGATGTTGGAGATAAGTTCTTCATTGTCAGTTTTTACCAGATCTAGACACACATTCCCTCTGGTTAAGGTCTGCACTATTTGAGACAAGTTCAGAAAATTACTGCTTTTAGCAGAATTAGTTCCATTTTTCCCAGTCTATTTCTGGATAATTAAAATCCCCCATAATCATATTTCTCCCTATTTGAGAAGACTTTTCTATTTGCATGAATAGCTGTGATTCTTCAAGGTCACCGATGTTTGGTGGTCTATAACAAATACCCAGTAAGAATTTCTGGGCAGTTTTACCCAACCCACAGGGATTGCACATGTTCATTTCTGTTATCACAACATACATCTTCCCGCAAATGAGGCAATAACGCTGGTCTGACATACAGAAAGACCACTACCTCTTTTGTTTGACCTATCTTTTCTAAATAACATGTAGCCCTCCAAATTGATTGACCAATCATGTGTCATGCCACCATGATTCTGTTATGCCTATCAAGTCAGTTTTCGATTTCAGCTACCAGCTCCCATAATTTACCAGTTAAACTTCTGGCATTTGCAAGCATACAATTTATGCCACTAATGTTCCATTTGTGACTTAATTTTGATGTCGTTTATAGGATTCTCCCTATCATCTGTACTAACCCCGCCCCCAGATCCACCCACCTGGTTATTAACTAAATCACCTTCCCTTTCTATACTATCTAGCCCAGTATTTATTGCCCCCCCCTTCCCAGTTTAAAATCTCCAACTGTCTAGTCATCCTCTCCCAAGCACTTGAGACCCTCTTGCATTCAGGTGCAATCCATTCCTACTATAGAGATTGTACCCCAAAGCAAAATCAGCCAGTGCTCTAAAAACCCAAAGCACTCCTTCTTACACCAAGACTTCAACCATGCATTGAGCTCCCTAATCTCCCGCTGTCTCTCTGGCGTAGCGCATGGCACAGGTAGTATCTCTGAGACTACCTTGGAGGTCCAGTTCCTAATCTTACTGCCTAAATCCCTAAAATTACCTTTTAGGACTCTCCACCTTCCTCTTACTTTGTCATTGTTTCCAATATGCACCAAGACAGCTGGATCCTCTCCAGCCCCTCCCAATAACCTGTCCACCCTGTCTGCAACATGCCGAAGCCAGGCACTCGGGAGACAGCAAACCATTTGGTTGCTGCGATCAGAGCCTCAGATTACCTTATCTGTTCTCCGAATAGAGTCCCCTACCACCACAACCTGCCTAGGATTCACTTTCCTCTGGATCCCCCCTCTGTGCTAGAGGAGCTGTTATGGAGAACAGTCTTCTCCAGCAATTCCACTTCTGGGTTTGCCTCCCCAACTTCTTCACTTAAATGAGCAAATTTGTTGGGATGGAAAAAACTCAGGACTGGCTGCCCTCTTCCTCTGCCCTCCCCCACTGCAACCACTTCTGTCACCCAACTATGTGCCTGTGTCCCTTCTACCTGATCTCCTCCCTCTTTGCTAGATGACCCAGCTAGAGACTGCTCAGTTAGCAAGAGACTCCTCTCAAGGTTGTCAATATTTCTCAGTGGTGCAATTTGACTCCCTAGTGCTCTAATCTGAGCTTCCAGAAAGGCCACTTGCTCACACTTGCCACAGTGGTATGGACCCTGGAACTGCTGTTCCAAGCATGCATATAGCCAGATGTGCACTGAGGGAGATCTCCAATCTTGCTCATGTATGGTGCAAATGTGAGTTCTTAAAAATGTAAACAATTAATTTACCTTTGTTCCTCTAACTCCTGTGTTGCACTAACTGCTGTTTCACAAGCACTTCGTAAAGAGTACGCTCTATTTGTGAACAAGCTCTGCAAATCCTGTACCTAGATTTATACAGGTGATTGTTCAAACCCCCACCCTTACACACTCCCAGAACAAAACCTTTTAAACTTTAAACCTTCTTACTGCAGGTTAGAATGTAAAATCAAAATCAGTATATTATAAACTTTTCAGATGCTGCGATGTCCCAACTGTCCACTTATTCCAAAGCACACTGTATTTGTGAGGTCAGGCTTACCTCTCAAGACCTTGTCTTTTTTGATGTGTTCTGCCTTCCAAAGGAAGATCAACCCCCCCCCCCCCCCAGTACCTGTGTCCATATTGGACGAAAGTAGGATAGCTGTACATGCTATAGACCTTTTACATCTTGACATAGCAATGAACAGTTTAATGTCGCATTAGTATGCCCTGACAAACAGCAATCTTATCTTACCCATATGTGGCCCAGATGGATGTGCTCCATGATGAGCCTGCATCCAATGATGAGGTGCACCAGGGTTGTGCTGGATGGGTGGCCCATTTCCCGCACCTCCCATGGGGTGTGGAAAAGAGTGGGGAGTACCATGAAGAGCTGGAAAAGGACGATCAGGAGTCATCCAGGGAGGACGATTCTGAAAAGAGAACAAAAACTTGTAAGCTACAAAGTATTAAACCTTTGCGTGCCAACCTCAACTCCTTGAATTCCTGAAATAGCATTATAAATTCTAACAAAAAGGGTTTAAAATCCTGTTGTGAAAAGTAGGCTTGAAAAGCCATCCCAAATTTGGTTTAGGAAGTCATGTTTACAAGCTTATCCCAGCAATTCCTTTGAGTGTGTGCGCTTCAGCCTGCCACGGGCGTGCGTCTCCCCAGGCAGGCAACCTCTGTGGTGGGTGTGTGCTCCTGCCTGCACCTGGCTGAGCACATGTATGCAACCTGCCTGTGTGTGCACGCGCATCCACTTTTGTGCCTGTGCGCGGGTAAACCATCCCTCCATCCCCATGTCCATGTCCATCTTTCAGGAGATTAGACTATGGTGTGTATTTAAGCACATCATTGCTTCACAAAAGAGGATTTTAGTCTTACCTGTTAAATCCTTTTCTCTTAGTCCATACAGGTTACTGGTAACTCTGGGTAGGCAATCCACCCCTTTAACTTAGGCAGGAACAATTCTAGAATTGAATGCAGAGGGTGGTGCCCACCTTCCCTCCTTGGCTGCAGCTAGCCAACCAGCTCCAGTAAGATTTGAGACCAACTATTGACTAGATAGAAGGGAAAAGTCTTCTGTGAGCATGACCCTGAAGGACCCCTGCCTGCCACAGGAGAGCCAATCATGGCCCCTTAACAGGGTGGGAGACCAGTAACCTGTACGGACTAAGAAAAGGATTTAACAGGAAAGACTAAACCTCTTTTCTGTTCAATACAGTTACTGGTAACTCTGGGATGTCCAACCATTGAGTTTCCCAGAGACAGGAAGGCTAGGACCAGGAGCAAGGCCCCCAAAGTTACCAGAGCAGATATGAACCATCAGATCAAAGACAGCCCAACAAGGGAGTGTCAACAGACACTGAACAGGGTACAACACCCCAACTGTTACACAGCACACTGAGCTAGAGCCAACAGGGCTCAAAATAGAAGGAAGGAATCACCAAGAACTGAACAAGATCCTAGACAGACAAGACTGCCTCCAGGATCTTCCTCCCAAAGCTGGCATCAGCCGATGCCAGCACATAAATACAGTAATGCTTTGAAAAGGTGTGCACAGACAACCAAGTGGCAGCCTTGCACCACTGAACAGCGGAGGCCTGATTCTTGTAAGCCCAAGAAGCCCCAATAGATCTAGTAGAATGAGCTGGGACCTGAAAGAGAACAGACTTCCTCAGCTTGTAAGCCTTACGAAGAGTGGACTTGATAGTCACCTTGGATGCAGGTCTTCTTGCCCTAGGACCCTCAGGAATGAAACAACGCGTCTGATTCCCTGATACTTAGTGCGATGTACATAAAACTTTAAACGCCGCACCACATCTAAGTGGAGATCCCGCTCCTTGTCAGAGGTAGGGTCAGGGCAGAAAGGCGGCACCACGATCTCCTGATTGATGTGCAACTCCAAAACCACCTTTGGAAGAAACGGAGAAGTGTGAAGCACCCTTGTCCTTGCGAAACACCAAAAAGTGTGGTTTACAGGACAGAGCATGTAACTCAGCAACACTGCGACAGAAACGATCACCAGAAGAAAGGCCATTTTCCATGTCAACAGGCATAGAGCAGTGTTTCTCAACTCCTGCCCTCAGGACCCACTAACAGTCCAGGACTTAGGGATTGCTCTGCTAGAGCACAGGTGTGGTGATCAGAGGCTCAGAGGCTCATTCACATTGATTAACTCACCTGTGCTCTAACAAGGAAATCCTCAAATCCTGGCCTGTTAGTGGGTCCTGAGGACAGGAGTTGAGAAACACTGGCATAGAGGAATAGTAGCCAAAGGGAGAGCTCTGAAGAATGCCCAAAACCAAGTTAAGAATCCCACTCCTCCGTGAGATCTTAAAGACAGGACAAGTATGAGCAACACCCTGAAAGAAAACCTTGACATCAGGAAGAATGGCAACACGCCTCTGAAAGGAGAGAGCAGAAGCCTGAACCTTAGGGGAACTCAAACTGAGGCCCTTGTCCACACCGTCCTGCAAAAAGGCCAGGACCGTAGGCAGATTGAATACCTGAGGCAGGTCCCTGTCAGCACACCAAGATAGAAAGGTCGATCAGACACGATGGTAGGCCTTAGAAGAAACAGGTTTGCAGGGACAGAACATAGTAGCCACCACACCAGAAGAAAAACCCTCTTCAATATTGAGGATTCAATTTCCAAGCCATCAAAGCTATCCGATGAACATCCTCCTTCCACAGATAACCCTGTAGAAGATCCAGATGGCAAGGGAGCCGGAATGGCTCAGCCACTGACAGATCCAGAAACCAAGCCTGCTGAGGCCCGTACGGAGAAATCAAAATGATTGGACAGCGCTCCAGTCTCAGTTTCCGCAACACACTGTGTAACATGGAGAGGGGAGGAAAGATGTAAGCCAGAGGAAACCAAGGAATGGACATGGCATCCACCGCTATAGCTAGAGGATCCCCTCCAGCAAGAGCAGAATCTCTACCTTCTGGTCGTGTCTTGTCGCCATCAGGTCAGTGCAAGACCCCACTTCTGAATGATGAGGTTGAACACCTCTGGGTGCAGCTCCAACTCTCTGCTGTCAACTGAGTAAGTCCGCCATAATGTTGTCTATGCCAGGAATGTGCACTGCAGATATGGCAGGAACGTGTTCTGCCCAGGAAAAAATAGCCTTGACCTCTAACCAAGCAGCGAGACTTCTTGTTCCACCCTTCTTGTTGATGTAAGCCACGGCCGTGGTGTTGTCGGATTGTATCCAGACTGGGCAGTCTTTCAGCTGGGGTGTCCAATGACAAAGGGCATGAAATATTGCCCGAAGCTACAACACGATGGGAAGGAGAGATTCCTCCAGAGACCACCAACCCTGAGCACTAAGGCGACACAAGACTGCTCCTCAGTCAGAGGCTGGCAGACGTCATCACAGTGGTCCAGGATACCAGGAAGGACTTGCCCATTAACAGATTGGAGAGTTCGAGCCACCATGATAAACTCCGTTCCACATGGAGGAAGAGATATGGACATCTTAAGGTCCGGCTGACCCCTGTACACCTGTATAGCAAACCACTGGAGCTCCCTGGTGTGAGCCATGGCAAATGGGACCGCTTCTATGGTGGAGATTAATTTCCCCACTAGAGAGGACAGCTTCTTGGCTGGAACGGGATCGTGAGTCAGAACAGCAGAAACCCTGTGGGCAATCTGGTGAGCTACCTCGTCTGTCAGAAACACAATGCTCTGCTGAGTGTCGAAGAGAAGGCCCAGGAAGACCAGATGCTGGGATGAGACCACGTCCAACTTGCCCATGTTGATGATCCACCCGTGATGGGCGAGAACATGAATGCAGTCCTGAACCTGCTGATTAAGTTCCACAGAGGAGGCCTTCAGAAGCAGGTCGCCCATGTATGGAGTAACTGATGCCGTCCCGATGGAGGACGGATACTAAAGCTCCCAGGACATGGTCGAAGACTTGAGGAGCTGTAGTCAGACCAAAAGGGAAGAGCTTAAAACTGAAAGTGCCCTTGGTCACAGGCAAATCTGAGACACTGCCAACTCTCTGGATCTTCAAGATGCGTATCTACACATAGCCATTCATCCAGAGAGGCAAGAAATTGCCCCGGGGACAGAGCAGCAATCACTGTCCTTAGGGACTCCTGGCGATATAATGGGTCCTGATCACAAAGGAATTGAGATCCTTCAAATCCAAAATGGGACAACCACCGCCATCCTTGGAGACCACAAAGAGGGTTGAGTAAAAACCCGTACCTCTGTCCTGAACTTGAACCAGCTCTAGAACATCCTTGTCCAGAAGGGCCTGGATAGCACCAATGAACAGTCGGCTTTCTCTGAGCCCTGGGGCTTATGAGAAGGCAAAAAGTGAAAGGGAGGAAGAGAGACAAAAGGGATCCTGTATCCTTCCGCCACCATCTGTAAGACACATGGGCCCACCACTGAATCCTCCCAGACACTGTGGTAGTGATGCAGACGGCCACCCACAGCAGAGTGGGGACCAGAGTTCTGTGAGTCATGCCGAAGGAGGTTTGGGAGCCTTGGGCTTCCATTGCAGTTTGGGCTTGGAGGAGGCACGTGGAGCTGAGGGAACTTCCTGGTTAGCCAGACATCTGCCAAAGGAACGTAAAAACAGATTACGCTTGAGA
The DNA here is from genome assembly GCA_037306005.1 of Rhinophrynus dorsalis. Taxonomy (NCBI): domain Eukaryota; kingdom Metazoa; phylum Chordata; class Amphibia; order Anura; family Rhinophrynidae; genus Rhinophrynus; species Rhinophrynus dorsalis. The sequence goes on from CM074722.1 coordinate 384,316,556, forward strand.
GGCACTCTTCCTGGAGACCAAAGGCAGAAGTGTACTTTTACCCTCTGTGGCCTCACTAATCAGATCCTTAAGATCTGGCCCAAACAATGATGTGCCTTGAAAAGGTAAGGAGAGCAAGGCTTTCTTGGAAGTGGTGTCAGCAAACCAAATCTTGAGCCAAAGAGCTCTTCTGGCAACCACATACATGGTGGAAACCCTAGTCACCAAACGGATGGCATCAAATAAGGCAGCAGAAAGTGCTGGCCTCAGAAATGTTGGCAAGGCGGCTCAACATATCCAAAGTAGGAACACCCTGGCAGGCAGCCAGGGGTGAGTAGTTCAGTCCAGACTGCAAAGGCCCGGTTAACCCATGCTGCAGCGAATGCTGGACTCATGGCAGTACCAGCAGTGGCAAAAATGGACTTGAGGGAAACCAAGTTAGTCAGTCCAGTCTTTCAGAGCAGAGGCATCAGAAGCTGGCAAAGGCTCCTATTTTCAGGCCAAATCTACTGCATCCACTTGGGGTGGGGGGGGAATGAACCCAATGAGCAAGCGCCACCTCAGAAAAGGGGTAAAGCTTGGCACATTTCTTGGAAATAGACTGTTTCCTGTCTGGAGATTTCCACTCAGACACAAGGCGGTCAAGAGTGGGGTTAGGTGGAAAACAAGTAAGGGGCTTTTTTAGGCTCCTGAAACAGAAGGATCTGAAGAAACCTCCTGAACTAAGGGAATGTTTAGGAAAGTCAACACATCCCTGATCAGGCCCTGCCTCAAAGGGGTCCCAAAAAAAACTGAGGAGCCTACAGCAGAACATTCCTCAACATCTGAATCCACTAACAGTTCCTCTTCAGAGGAATGAGAAGTCAGGTACTCCCTGTGGTTTAGGCAGGGAAGATTTCACTGGAGAGGGGGTCTGTCAAGAATGGAAGACCCCCTGTATCTGGGATGGAAAGCTGCAATGTAGACCGAAGGTCCCTAGTAGCAGCCTTTTACTCTTGCACCCATACTGGCTCTAATGCGTGGCTGGAGGTCCCTGGAAGAGACTCAGTGACATCAGAACATGCTGGGCATAAATGACCTGAGAAATCTCTAAGCAACCCTGAATGACATGCAATGCGTAATAGGGGACACAAAGACCCCCAGCGTCCTTAATCTTAGGCCTGGCCCCAAGCTCAAACGGATTAGACAGTCTCAGTGTCAAAAATGTTTATAGTATAAAGAATCACCTGATTACAGTGTGTAAGATTAAAGTTTCACCCCAGAAAATGCTAAAATACACAGGCAGGCAAATTGTTAATCTGCAGAGGAGAGTCCAAGCCCTGCGTAAGATACTAGTTCTGCAAAAGGCACAAAATGGCTGCAGCAGCAGCCAATCAGAAACAAGCGCGCATAGCAAGTGCTCATGAGAAGAGGATTTTAGTCTTTCATGTTAAATCCTTTAGTCCATACAGGTTACTGGTAACTATGGAGGCGATTCGCCCCTTAGTAGACAGGAACAATTCTCAAAGTGTATGCAGGGGGTGGAACCTCCCTTCCCTCCTTGGCTGCAGCTAGCCAATCAGCTCCAGAAAGATTTGAGACACTAAGATGACTAGATAATAGAAGGGAAGACTACTCCTGTAAGCATGACACCGAAGGACCCCCACGGTCTTCAACAGGACAGCCAAGCACGGTCCCTTGACAGGGTGGGAGACCAGTAACCTGTATGGACTAAGAGAAAAGGATTTAACAGGTAAAATTAAAAACCTCTTTTCTGTCATCCAATACAGGTTACTGGTAACTCTGGGTTGTCCAACCATCAAGTTTCCCAGAGGCAGGAAGGCAAGGACCAGACGCAAGGCCCCCAAAGTTACCAGAGTAGATATGAACCATCAGATCAAAGACAGCCCAACAAGGGAATGTCAAGGGACACTGAACAGGGTTACAGCACCCCAGGAACAGTTGCACAGCACACCAAACTAGAGCCAACAGGGCTCAAAAGTGAAGGAAGCACCAAGGACTAAAGGAAACTACTAGACAGGCAAGACTGCCTCCAGGATTTTCCTCCCAAAGCAGGCAGCCGATGCCAACACATCAACATGGTAGTGCTTCGAAAAGGTGTGCACAGATGAGCAAGTGGAAGCCTTGTATAACTGATCAGAGGAGGCATGATTCTTGTAAGCCCAAGAGGCCCCAATAGATGGTTTAGAATGAGTTGTGAAGGGGACAGGCTTCTCTCAGCTCATAAGCCTTTCGAACAGTGGACTTGATCCAAGAAGCAATAGTTACCTTGGATGCAGATCTTCCTGCCCCAGGACTCTCAGGAATGACGAACAGTGCATCAGATTGCCTGGCAGACTCAGTGCAATGCACATAAAACTTATAAAACTTGACAACTCACATCTAACAAATGGAGATCCCGCTCCTTGTCAGAGGTGGGATCAGGACAGAAAGAGGGCACCACAATCTCCTGGTTGATGTGGAACTTAGACCACCTTCGGCAGAAACTCCTTAGCGTGAAGCACCACCTTGTCCTTGTAAAACACCAAATAGGGTGGTTTACAGGACAGAGCATGCAACTCCACAACACGGCAGACTGACAAATGCCAGGAGAAAGGACATTTTCCAAGTCAACAGGCATAGAGGAATAGTAGCCAAGGACTCAAAGGGAGGGTGCTGAATGACGCCCAAAACCAAGTTAAGATCTCAATGAAGAGTGAGACTTGAAACCAGGATGAGTATGAGAAACGCCCTGGAAGAAAATCTTGACATCAGGAAGGATGGCAATGCGTCTCTGAAAGAAAACAGAGCAAAAATCTGAACGTGAAGGGAACTCAGAGACTCACACACCATCCTGCAAAAAGGCCAGGACCGTAAGCAGATCAAATTCCTGAGACAGGTCCCTGTCAGCACACTGACAGAAAAGTTGACAAGACACAATGTTAGATCTTGGAAAAAACAGCTTGCGGGCACTGAGCATAGTAGCCACCATACCAGAAGAGAAGCCCTTCTTTAAAATTGAGGATTCAATTTCCAAGCCGTGAAAGCTAGCCGATGAACATCCTCCCTCCACAGGTAACCCTGTAGAAGGTCTGGACCGTAGGGGAGCCGAAAAGGCTCCGCCATCGACAGATCCAAGAGCTCCGGAAACAGACTGACGAGGCCAGTAAGGAGCAATCAGAATAACTGGGCAACGCTCCAGTAGTAATTTCCGTAACACTCTGTGCAACATGGGAAGGGGAAGAAAGATGTAAGCCAGAGGAAAGACCCATGGAATGGACACTTCATCTACTGCTAGAGCCAGAGGGTCTAGATTTAGATAGCCTGGATATAGGGGCATCCACCTTGGGAGGGGGGAGGAGATGAACCCACTGAGCAAATGCATCAGAAAAGGGGTAAAGCTTGACAAATTTCTTGGGAACAGATGCTTTCTTGTCCAGGTATTTCCACTCCTCACACACAAGGCAGTCAAGAGTGGGGTTAGGTGGAAAGTAAGGGGCCTTTTAGGCTCCTGGAACACAGAGGGGTCAGAAGGAACCTCCCTAACTAAGGGAATGTTAAGAGTAGTTAAGATAGCCCTGATAAGGCCCTCAGCAAAGGGTTCAGGATCAGCCTCAAAAGGGTCCACAAAAAAAAAAAAAAAAAAAAAAAAAGAACTCCAACACAACACTCAACATCCAAATCCACCAGCAGTTCCTCCTCAGATGAATGACACGTCAAGTACTCCCTGAGGTTTGGGCAGGGAAGACCTGACTGAGGAGGGGGGGACCTGTCAAGAGTGAAAGGCCCCCTGTAACTGGGATGGAAAGTTGTAATGTGGACCTAAGGTCTGTAGTTGCAGCCTTGAACTCTTGCACCCAAGCTGGCTCTATGTCATGGCTGGAGGTCCCTGGAATGGTGTCAGGGACATCAGAACATGCTGGGCATAAGTGACCTGAGAATTCTCTAGGTAGCCCTGAGTGACAGGAAGAGCAATGCGCAATGGGTGATAGAGACCCCAGCCTCCTTAGTCTTAGGTCTAGCCCCAAGCTCCAGCAGTATAGACATTCTCAGTGTCAAATAACCAACTGTACAATAAGTCACCCAATTATAGTGTGTAGGATTAAAGTTTTACCCCAGAAATCGCTAAAATAAACTTATCTGGCAGGCAAAGGGTTAATCTGTAGAGAAGAGTGTCCAAGCCCTGCGTAGAATACTCGCCCAGAAATGCTCACAAAATGTTTGCCGCGGCGGGAACCAATCAGAAACAAGGGCATTGAGGCAAGTGCTCATGGGAAATGTAGATTTTTCCAAAAAGTACCCCAAACAGTGCTCGAAGCACCCTGAGTCCCCAACACACTGGAAACATGAACCGGATGACAGAGCAAGGGCAGACAAATAAAATGAGCCATCTCTGAAGTCGCTAGGTTAAACTGTTGCAGAGAAACATCCCAAACTGTACATTCCCATAAGACTGAATGGAGCAATGGCGTCTGTGGTAAAGCGCGCCTTAAAGGCACAGTACACAATTTTTAGAAAATTTTAAAGTAACACAGTAAAATGTTTAAATCAATAGAACATTGATACCTTAAAAAACACTAACCCAGCAGGAAAAGTGTCAGAACCCCCCCCCCCAAAAAACACCAAACCAGCAGTTAAAGGGTTAAATTACCACATAAATCTGCTCCAAACACGCAAACATACAGATACCCAATGAGTGCAGGAGTGTGCAATAGGAACTCCAGGAATACACACCTGTGCGGAGGGGCACTGTGGGACAAGTGGACCTGCAGCACTCTAAGGGTTGCTCACCTTTCCTGCAGATCACCATGGAGCAAGTACCTCAGTGGGTAACTCCTGGGGAACCACTTGGAATCAAGATTTTCCCCCTCAGGGTGTTAGGACCACAAAAAGCACCTGGATACTGAGCTAGCGACATCTAAGGGCATTGCCAGTTATTGTAATCCATACTAATTGTGGTATTCCATATCTAACAGAAAATAAAAGCAGATTCTAAAACTATAGAACTGTTCTCAGCCTGGTGTCTTCACCAAGGAACAAATCTTTCTGGAGCTGACTGGCTAGCTGCAGCCAAGGAGAGAAGGGAGGCTCCACCCCCTGCATACACTGAGAATTGTTCCTGCCTACTAAGGGGCGGATCGCCTCCGAGTTACCAGTAACCTATATTCAACGACAAATGTTTTCCCAGAAAAAGTACCCCAACTGTGCCCGAAGCCCCCTGAGCCCAACACTTGAAACGTTAGAGCTATGTCCCACAGTGCAGTCCCATAGAAGTGAATGGCGCAATGGCGTCTATGCGGTAAAGTGACCCTTTTATTTTACTTTTTCAACTTTGCAAAATTTAACGTGCATGAATCATCACTAGAACATGTTAGGAGACACTGAACCCAGTAGGGGAAGTGTCAATCCTCCCCAAAGATGCAAACCAGCAGCTAAAGGGTTAAGTTAACACACAAACCTGCTCCAAAACACCCAATAGACACAGATAAACCCAATGAGTGCAGGAGCGTGCAATAAGAACTCCAAAGACAGACCCCTGTGCGAAGGGGCACTGTGGGACATGTGGACCAGCAGCACTCAAAGGGTTACTAACCTTTCCTGCAGATCTTCTGTCTTCAGACTACCATGTATTAAGAAGCAGCATCAGTGGGCACCTCTTGAGGAAAATTGTAACCCAAGATCTGCCTCCCAGGGCTCAAGGTCCACAAAAAGCAACTGGTTACTGAGCTAGCCACATCCAAGGACATCATCAGTTATGGTAATCCGCTTAATGGTGGTATTCCATTTCTAACAAAAGTAAAAATTCTAGAACTATAGCAGAACTGTCCTCTTGCCTGTGTCTTCACCTAGGAACAAATCTTACTGGAGCTGGTTTGCTAGCTGCAGCCAAGGAGGGAAGGTAGGCCCCTGCATACAATTCTAGATTTGTTCCTGCCTAAATTAAAGGGGTGGATCGCCTACCCAGAGTTACCAGTAACCTGGATTGGAGAGAGAAACATTAATTTTGCTTAAACTTCAGTACATGCTTGTAAATTAAATGTGTAGACCGACTTTGGCCTTGCCCTAAATATATTCTGCAACACAAAAAGGGTGCCAAACTGCCATACAATTTTTCCCTAAACGAGCCTCAATTTTGCCATTTGTGGCACTGGAACTAATATTTGCTTAGTTTTGAAAGTGGTTTCATACCAGTGGTGGTTGGCTTGCTGCCAGTCCAGTTGGCCTTGGTGTGCCTTGAACAGGATTATGGGGTGGGGTACTAGTAGGTCCTATAGAAGAGGGTACAGGTGATTCTCCCAGTTCTGCCATTAGGGATAGGTATTCCTTATCCATTCTTGCCTTGTCCTGCGCAGACTGCGGTTCACCAGGACGCACTTGAACACTACAAAAAATAAGTTACATGGATACCAGCAAATTACTTTTCAAAAGAAACCATACGACAATGTGACAAGTAAATATGCATAATTGTTTCTAGTAGAAAAGACCTACTGAGTTCAAGTCAAGAACTAGTGTACACTAAAATGGCATGACAAAAGCTCCTTACTTGCCTTTGCAGAGTTTAATGCTCAGCTGCCAGAATAAATTGGAATGTCACTACTCCAGAGACCATATTTAGTGGCTCTGTCCCTTCCTCAGCCAGAAGTTAATACATCAGCATCTAAAAATAGTTTTAAAAAAGTTCCCACTTCTGCGCCAGTGTCAGAACTAATTGGATGGGTGGATGATGTAAAGATTAAGTGGCATGTTGTAACAAAACAGCCAAAAACAATGTGGGGATATATGGAGACATGGATATATGGAGACATGGATATATGGAGACGGAGATGGAGATCTATCCTCTGAAAGGAGTGTCAACATTGTTTTTGGCTGTTTTGTTACAACATGCCACTTAATCTTTACATCATCCACCCATCCAATTAGTTCTAACACTGGCGCAGAAGTGGGAACTTTTTTTTTTTTTTAAAACTATTTTTAGATGCTGATGTATTAACTTCTGGCTGAGGAAGTGACAGAGCCACTAAATATGGTACCTGGAGTAGTGACATTCGAATTTATTCTGGCAGCTGAGCATTAAAGGAGCAGTAAAGTAAAAAAATGACTAATTATTTAAGTAGATTAAATGATGGTATGTTCAGTGTTTTTTTTATTTTTTCAAAAAAATTTTTGGTTAAGGAGTAATTCTATTAAATTTAGGTTTTCTGACTCATGAGCTCCCTCTAGTGGCATAATTTAGGTTAGTGAAATCACGTTGTCGACTTGAATAGGTTGGCTGAAGGATCAAACTTCCTGAGGCGTTTTGAAATCAGCTGTTTGTGGCTCGTGCTCAGGAGAAGTAGTGTAGTGCATGCTAGGTGAACGAGCAGGATATGTGAACGAGCACTAGCTGCCACAGAGAGCTGGGTTGTTTGACACATTTTTTAGGCATAGTGAAGGGAAAAAAACTCCACATAGAAGGTTAGCGTTAATGAGAGAGAGAGTTTGCAGATATTTATTGGTAAAAGCTGGTAATGGTCTTTTTTTTTTTTTCTTTTTTCACTTTGTGTAACAGAAAAATCTAAATCTAAATAATGTAGCACAGGTAGTGGAGTAAAAAATATAGTTTGCAGTATTATTAACCCTGTGAGGTACAGAAGGTTAAGCAATGTATTGCTTACCATTCTGGCATTGAAAGGGTGAAGTGCATGAATCGCCATACTTTTCAGTACCTAATAGTGCTATGAGGTATATTCATGAATAATTATTTTTTCAACAATCAAAGCAAATACCTGGTTGAATAAAATTTATTTTAACCGTGTGTGAGACAATTCCTAAAAAAAAACAATGTTTTAAGTCCTGTTTGGGGGGGAACATCAGGAATCCCAAGTTACAAATCATACTGTTGATTTAACTGACTAAATAAGAAACCCAACACTGAAAGGGTTAATTTAATGGCATTCCGAATGTGTGCCACATGGAGAAATTGCACTTATATCTGCAATGAACTGGTCAACTATGTGGCACACACTGACCAAATAAATAATGTCCAATGTGTATTTTATAAATATAATATAATATTAACCCTTTAAGTGCCAGACGTGTATCCAGCACATTGCTTTGCAATGCTTTGGATACTCCTTTGGCACTTGAAAGGGTTAATGCGATGAGGAAAAAAAAAAAAAAAAAAAAAAAAAGGTTAGCTTATGTGACGGAACTGTGGCGACCATGGGAGATATTGGTGTGTTAGGGATATGGGATCTCATGTCTTCAGACTATTTCTACCCAAAAGACAACCAACCATAGACTGAGCTGAGCCATAGTTGCCTTCAATACATTGCTGGAATGCAGAGATGGTGGGGGCTGGGCTTTGCTTCCACTCTACTCAAGGTCTGTGCTAAGGAATGTTAATTGATTCCTGCTGTGCTTCCTTGACCAGAGGAGGTTATTGATCAGCCAGTTAAGAATGTATGATTTAAAGTCTGAATCTGCATTCTTATCCTGATAAGGATGCTGGTGACTGATTGGTCAAGCACAGAAACACTGTCCCAAGTATTCGTTTGCATGCTGATCTAGATAAGAGTCTCTGTAATGTATATAAGCTGTATGTTTGAGTCAATAAAAGAGTTCTTCCCTTCATCAAGTCTCGGCTGATGTTTGGGAACAGGAGGGTCAGTTTACTATTGGGGTGTTATTCTGAGGGAGAAAGGAACTATAAAAGAGGTATTCAGCTTATGATACAAGGCGTCACGTTACAACTGGTGGCAAGCGGCGGGATTCGGCTTATCCCAAGGAACTGAAACTCAGACCAGCATCCAGGGGGAGATATAGCCACTGGCTTGACCCCGGTCTCCGCAAAGCAGTGAGCAGTGAATGGAGCAACAGCTAAACTGAGACCAGCATCCAGGGGGAGATATAGCCACTGGCTTGACCCCGGTCTCAGCAACGCAGCGAGCAGTGGATAGAGAGTTGGTTCACCTGAACCGGAGGAAGCAGTATTGCGGCGGGCTTAGCGAAGCCCTGGAGGATCTGCTGGAGTCCAGAGTGCAAGGGGGCCCCAACCTGTGGATGGCCAAAGCAACTTGGATATCCTGGAACTTGGAGCACTAGTATCCACTGCATTAGGAGGTACCTGGGATCCTGCCTGTGGAACATGGCAAATCTAGGACCAATGGGTGCTGTTAAGCCCAACTGGAGACGGATTGAGAAGCTGGTGGCATTGCGATGGCCGCTTCTGGGAGACAATCCTCTGCGGGATTGGGAGGACAGCATGGACTGCTTTGTGAAGGTGGAAAGTAAGCTACAGGATCAGTATATCGCCCTGTACCAGAAAGCGGAGCAGAAGTATTACAGCATGATCCGCCCCTGTTGTTCTGTTGTGGGCAATGGATACAACAGCCCAGGAGTAGGATGGGAGGCCATCTGTGTTGACCCCAACTTTGGCAGCAAAGAGGAGAGTAGGTTTTGGGAAATCAGGGATGCCCGGGAGGAGATGATGGGGTTCCAGAATATCCCTGAGCTAGCAGAGGAGCTGGAGGACCTGGTGGAGCAAGAGTGGCATCTGGAGCGAACCTACCAAGGCCTTATACGGAAAGTTGCAAAGCATACGGAGGAGGGACCACGGGAACCCCCCCCCCCCCCATATACTATACCACAGGAAGACGTGGCCTGGCTGACCAACCCACCCTGGGATGGAGGCTCAGACCCTGGAATCGAACAATCCTTTGAGTCCTGCGACCCGTGGAGTGGAGAATGAGGAATCTGCTGCCCCACCTAGGACCCAATCCGTCGGAAGAGACGATTGCCCAACTTAAACTGTCGGTCGAGCAACAGTACTTTCAAGACATCCAGAGCCCTTGGGTTGCCCCATGCTGGGGGAGTGAGACAGTGATACGCACCAGCCCCTTTGTTACCCCGGACCTGAGGAGTGGGAACTCGCTGCTCCTCAGCCCCAAGAATGCCCCGGTACCAGGGGGTGGGACAACCGTCCCCCCCTGGTGGACATTTGGCCCCTTCCCCTGTTTTTCCTACTGTTGTGAGTGAGAGCTCAACAGCAGCCCCAAGAAGATGGCCCCTTTGTTAATGGACACTGCCCTGGAGAAGGAGCAATGTGTGCTCTCCAGGGGTGCGGATGTTATGGCCCTGAGGAATGGGACTGCGGTCTTCCTCAAGGCAGAGAATGGCCTTGGAGTTTGTGGCCTGAAAGAAGAGGACTCTAGCAGACTGAAGGAGAACCGTGCTGCTGGCCCTCTTGTTGACCCTATGGACTGTGAACTGGTGGGTGGGAATGCGTTCCCCACCAGCCGCCCTGTGAACCCTGGCCTGGTGAGTAGGAGCAAGCTCCCCAGGGCCTGGGAAACCCAGGGGTCTGAGTCTGAGATGTGTAAGTGGCATCTGCTGCCGCTTTAACTCCAGTAGGAGCCAGTCCCTGTAGCCATAACCCTAGCCTTTAATAAGGCAAGGTTTGTCACCCTGGCCATTGAGGCATGAAGCACTGGCCAGTGGCAGAGCTGCATTTTGACCAGATGCAAAGTAGAGTCTCCAACACAGTTCTGATGAGTCCCTCCACTGAGGGGTAATGTAGGGATCGCCAAATGATGAGGAAGTGTCATCGGATCATTCCCCCACTGAGATGCTTCATTGAAAACAGGGATCAGTGTCTTAGAGGGTCACCATAACTGTAGAACCCCCAGGATGGATGAGGGAATGGATGCCACCATAGACTGTTTTAAACACAAGCTGTTGCTTGATCTGGAGTGCCCCAGAGGTGTACAGCAGTGGTCAAAAGTTTTGAGAATGACAAGTATTGGTCTTCAAAGTTTGGGGCTCCAGTTTAGAGGATGACAATTTGCATATACTCCAGAATGTTAGGAAGAGTGATCAGATTAATTGCAAGGTCCCTCCTTCGCCATGAAAATGAACTTCATCCCAAAAAAAAAAACAAAAAACAAAAAAAACATTTCCACTGCATTTCAGCCCTGCCCCAAAAGGACCAGCTGACAAGTCAGTGATTCTCTCGTTAACATAGGTGAGTATTGATGTGGACAAGGCTGGAGATCACTTAGTTATGCTGAGTTAGAACAGACTGGAAGCTTTAAAAGGAGGGTGGTGCTTGAAATCCTTGTTCTTCCACTGTTAACCATGGTTACCTGCAAGGAAATACGTGTTGTCACCATGCACAAAAAGGGATTCACAGGCAAGGATATTGCTGGTAGTAAGATTGCACCTAAATCAACCATTTATTGGATCATCAAGAACTTCAAGGAGAGGGGTTCAATTATTGTGAAGAATGTGTTGGGGTGCCCAAGAAAGTCCAGCAAGTGCTGGGACAGTCTCCTAAAATTGATTCAGCTGTGTGATCAGGGCGTCACCAGTGCAGAGCTTGCTCAGGAATGGCAGCAGGCAAGTGTGAGTGCATCTGCACTCACAGAGAGGCAGAGACTTTTGGAGGATGCCTGGTGTCAAGAAGGGCAGGAAACTAGCCACTTCTTTCCAGGAAAATCATCAGGGACAGACTGATTCTGCAAAAGGTACAGGAACTGGACTGCTGAGGACTGGGGTATAGTCATTTTCTCTGATGAATCCCCTTTCCGATTGTTTGGGGCATCGAGAAGAGATATTATCTGGAGAAGGCAAGGTGAGCACTACCATCAGCCCTGTGTCATACCAACAGCAAAGCAGCCTGAGACCATTCATGTGTGGGGTTGCTTCTCAGCCAAGGGAGTGGCCTCACTCACAATTTTGCCCAAGAACACAGCCATGAATAAAGAATGCTACCAACACATCCTTCAAGAGCAACTTCTCCCAACCAAGAACAGTTTGGCATGATGGAGCACCTTGCCGTAAAGCAAAAGTGATTAAGTTGTCGGGGAATTCATAGAAATTCTGAGTCCATGGCCAGGAAACTCCCCAGACCTTAACCCCATTGAGAACTTGTGGTCAATCCTCAAGAGGAGGGTGGACAAACAAACACACACTGACAAACCAAGTATTGATTATGCAATAATGGGCTGCCGTCAGGATGTGGCCCAGAAGTTAATTGACAGCATGCCAGGGCAGATTGCAAAGGTCTTGAAAATAGGATTTTAGTCTTACCTGTTAAATCCTTTTCACTTAGTCCATACAGGTCACTGGTACTTCTGGGGAGGCGATTCGCCCCTTTAATAGGCAGGAACAATTATGCAAATGATTGCAGGGGGCGGAGCCTCCCCTCCTACTTAAGCCACCTTCAGGCCAGAGCCACTAGATTGATTTGAGACCCTAAAACCGACCCCAGGTAAGCAAGAAGAAAGACTCCTGTGAGCATGCCCCAAAGGTCCCCCACTGAATGCCACAGGAGAGCCAGGTCTGGTCCCTTGACAGGGTGGGAGACCAGTGACCTGTATGGACTAAGTGAAAAGGATTTAACAGGTAAGACTAAAATCCTATTTTCACCGTCGTCCAATACAGGTCACTGGTACTTCTGGGATGTACAAACATTGAGCTGATCCAGAGGTGGGAAGAAGGCAAGGACCAGAACAAGGCCCAAGTCATTAAAACTGCTATGAACCAGTTAATTACATAGCCCAAACTGTAAGTGTCAACGGACACCAATCAAGGGAACAATCCCTGAACTAACAGCACACGGAACTAGAGCCAACTGGGCTCAACAGTAAGGAAGCACTAAGGATCACAGAGTGGAAGACCTACACAGGCAAAACTGCCTCCAGGACTTTCCTTCCAAAACTAGCATCAGCCGAGGCCAGCACATCAACACGGTAGTGCTTTGAAAAAGTGTGCACAGAGGACCAAGTAGCCGCTCTGCACAGTTGATCAGCGGAAGCCTGATTCTTGTAGGCCAAAGAGGCCCCAATAGATCTGGTGGAATGGGCAGTCACCCGGAAGGGAACATGCTTATTCCGCAACTTGTAGGCTTCACGGATAGTAGCCTTAATCCAAGAGGCAATGGTAACTTTGGAGGCCGGTCTCCCTGCCCTAGGCCCCTCAGGAATGACGAATAGAGCGTCAGACTTCCTGATAGACTCGGTGCGATGAACATAAAACGTGAGGCAACGCACCACATCCAACAAATGGAGATCTCGTTCCTTGTCAGATGAAGGATTAGGGCAGAAAGAGGGAACCACAATCTCCTGATTGATGTGAAACACGGATACAACCTTGGGTAAGAATTCCTTGGTAGTGCAAAGCACAGCCTTATCCTTGTGGAACACCAGGTAAGGAGGTTTACAAGACAAAGCCTGTAACTCTGCTACTCGGCGAACTGAAACAATAGCCAAAAGGAAGGCCATCTTCCAAGTCAAGAGACGTAATGGAATGGAAGCCAAGGATTCAAACGGGGGGCGCTGGAGAACTCCCAGCATCAAATTGAGGTCCCACTGGGGAGTAGGACTCTTGAAGGCAGGCCGAACATGAGTCACACCTTGGAAGAAAACTTTCACATCAGGAAGGATAGCAATCCTTTCCTGGAAAAACACAGACAAGGCAGAAGTCTGAACTTTGAGGGAACTCAGACTGAGCCCCTTATCAACACAGTCCTGCAAGAAGTCCAGGACAGTGGGAAGATGAAAATCAAGGGATAATTTCTTATCAGAGCACCATGCCACGAAAGTTGACCATATGTGATGATAGATCTTGGAAGACACAGGCTTACGAGCACTGAGCATAGTCGACACCACAGAAGGAGAAAATCCTTTCTTTGCTAGAATCGAGGATTCAACCGCCATGCCATCAAATGGAGAGAGTGAACATCCTCCTTCCACAGATATCCCTGAAGTAGGTCCGGACGGGCAGGAAGTGGGAACGGATCCGCCACTGACATGGCCAACAACTCCGGATACCAGGACTGGCGAGGCCAGTTTGGAGCGATCAAGATAACAGGACAACGCTCCCGCTTCAGTTTCTGGATGACTCTGATCAATAGAGGAAGAGGAGGAAAGATGTAAGCCAGAGAAAAATCCCAAGGGATCGACAAGGCATCCACTGCTAGAGCAAGGGAGTCCCTCCGCCGGGAGCAAAACACCGGAACCTTCCTGTTGTGTCTGGAGGCCATCAGGTCCACCTCCGGCATCCCCCACCTCTGGGTGAGCAATTGAAACACCTCTGGATGAAGAGCCCATTCTCCGCTGTCGACGGTATGACGTATGAGGAAGTCTGCCATGACGTTGTCCACGCCTGGAATATGGCGTTGTCGGATTCCACTCTGATCGGAAGACCGGTCAGTTGAGATTCCCAGTGTCTCAGGGCAAGCCGGATGGCACGCAGTTCCAGAACATTGATGGAGAGAAGAGGTTCCTCCAGACCCCATTTCCCCTGAGCACTGAAGCGACCCAACACAGCACCCCAGCCCCAAAGGCTGGCATCCGTTGTGATCGTGGTCCAACAAGGAACTTGAAAGGATCTCCCTTTCAGGAGATGGGAGAGGTCCAACCACCAGTGCAGACTCGATTCCACATGAGGAGGTAGAGAGACTGACAGATGCTGATGATCTGGATGATTCTTGCACGTCTGGATCACAAATCTCTGAAGTTCCCTGGAGTGGGCCATGGCAAAAGGAACCGCTTCGATCGTGGAAATGAACTTCCCCACCAGGGACGACAATTTCGTTACCGGCACTAAGTCCAGTTCCAGAATCCCCGCCACTCTGATAGCTATCTGATGAGCCACATCCTCCGGCAGGAACACCATGCATTGGCGAGTGTCGAACAGGAGACCCAGGAACAGAAGCCTCTGAGATGGGACCAAGTCCGACTTGTCCAGATTCAGGATCCACCCATGGTGGGTCAGAGTGTGGACACACTTCTGCAATTGCTGGTGAAGAAGCTCCGCCGAGGAAGCTTTGATGAGGAGATCGTCCATGTAGGGAGTCACCCTGACCCCGTCCTGATGAAGCACCGCTATCAGGGAGCCCAACACTCTCTGGAAGACCTGAGGAGCTGAAGTCAGCCCAAAGGGAAGAGCAGAAAACTGAAAGTGTCCCCTGTGGCAGGCAATCCTGAGATACCGCCTGCTCTCTGGATGAATAGGGATGTGAAGATAAGCATCCTGAAGGTCCAGTGAGGCAAGGATCTCCCCTGGAGACATTGCTGCAATCACAGAGCGCAGGGACTCCTGGCGGAAGTGGGAAGTCACCACATAGGCATTGAGATCTTTGAGATCCAAAATAGGACGAGCCCCTCTGTCCTTTTTGGCCACCACAAACAGGTTGGAATAAAATCCTGAACCTGTGTCCTCCTGAGGAACCACTTCCAGAACCTCTTTGTCCAAGAGATCCTGAATAGCGTCGAACAGACTTCTTTTTGTGGGTTCCTGAGAAGGACAAGTAAAATGGAACCGAAAAGGAGGAAGGGAGGAGAAAGGGATCCTGTATCCCTCTGACACCACCTGAAGAACCCATGGGTCCGCTACTGACTCCTCCCAAGTCCAGCGAAAGATGCGGAGACGTCCACCTACAGCCGGATGCGGACCCGGGTTCGGCGAGTCATGCCGAAGCAGTCTTGGAGGTCTTGGCCTTGGGGGCCACTTTGGGCTTCCAGGACTGTTTGGGCTTGGAGGAGGAGCGCGTAGCGGGAGGACCCGTCTGGGCCGAGGAGCGTGTCTCAGTCTGAAAGGAACGAAAGGACCGATTGCGTTTGGCTGGAAACTTTTTCTTAAAGACTGAGGGTAGAAGAGTACTTTTACCGCCAGTAGCCTCACTGATCATTTCTTTGAGTTCAGACCCAAATAGCAAATTCCCCTGAAAGGGCAAGGAAAGCAAGGCTTTCTTAGAGGCTGTATCAGCAGACCAAATTTTCAGCCAAAGGGCACGTCTAGCCACCACAGAAGCAGTGGAGGCCCTCGCCATCATGCGTACAGCATCAAAGGCAGCGTCAGCAACATAATTCTGAGCTTCAGTGATATTAGCAAAAAGCTGCAACTGTTCAGATACTGGTGCATCCCGGCGAACTGCGTCAGTCAGTCGTTCAGTCCAGGCCGCAATGGCTCTATTAACCCACGCCACTGCAAAGGTTGGACGCATGGCAGTGCCAAAGGAGGCAAAAAAAGACTTAAGAGAAAGCTCTAGCTTTTTATCCGTCCAATCCTGCAGGGCAGAGACAGCCAAGGCGGTAGACTTGGATAGCCTGGAAACAGGAGCATCCACCTTGGGGGGATGAACCCATTTTGCCAGCTCAGTCTCAGGAAAAGGGTACAGTTTAGCAAACTTTTTGGAGACAGAGGAGGATCTATCAGGATTCTTCCATGCCTCAGACTAGACGGGCAAGGGTAGGGTTAGTTGGAAAACAAACAGGCTTAGATGGTTTCTTTTGAAAAACGTCAGTAGGATCATAAGTGGATTCCTGAGTCAGAGGAAGGTTGAGCGTATTCAGTACAGCTCTAATCAGACCCTCAGCCGAAATTTCAGGGTCACATTCATAAGGGTCCCCAATGGACCTGTTAGACTCAATAACAGTGCGTTCCTCAGCATCAGAATCCTGCAAGAGTTCTTCCTCAGAAGAATCAGACACATCAAGAGAACCCTGTGGCTTAGGCAGGGAGGTCCTGATTGTAGCGGGGGTCTGCCAGACCTGGAGAGCCCCCTGTACCTGAGAGGGAAAGAGTTGGAGTGGATCTGAGATCCCTAGTGGCAGCTTTAAACTCCCTCACCCAAGATGGCTCACTAGCATGGCTGGGAAGCCCAGGGTTGCTATCTTGACCAGTGCAGTTAGGGCATAGATCCCCCACATTATCACTAGATAGCCCAGAGTGACAAGAGGAGCAAAACGCCATGGGGGGAGCAGACCCCCCAATCCTCCTTTGACTTGGGTCTAGCCCCTAGCTCCATTGAAGTAGACATGCTCACAGCATCAATATACCCCACTTTAAACTCTATCACCCAGTAAGAGTGTGGAAGATTAAAGTTTCACCCCAGAAATGCCTAATATAGGACTTATCTGGCCAGCGAAGGGTTAATCTGTTGAGGGGAGAGAAGGCTCGGTCCCTGCGTAGTGTACTCGCTGAGGAAGAGCTCCACAAAATGGCGGCCATCAGGATAGCCAATCAGAAACGAGCGCGAACCGGGCGCTCATGGGAAATGTAGTTTTCCCCATACAAGTACCCCAAACAGTGCCGAAGCCCCCCTGAACACCCCACACTAATAAAACACACACCGGATGATAGAGCAGGAGCTTGGCATTAAAATGAGCCCTCTCTGGAGTTGCTGTGACAAGCGGTTCCAGAGATATGTCCCAGACTGTGAAATCTCATAGAAAGTAAAGGAGCCATAGCGTCTAAGCGGGAAAAGCCGCGCTTAAAGGCGCGGAACACCAATTTTAATAAAGTTTAACAAAACATTAAAAAGTACCCAAACATACATAAAACACATAAACACTATTCAAGGCTCCAAACCCAGAGAATACCACAGAAACTGCATTAAATACATTAAATGCAAATAAAAACACCCTATGAGTGCTGGAGTGCAAAGCAAACTCCCAAATACAAGCCCAGTAAAGGGACACTGTGGGAACAAGTGGACCTTCAGCACTCAATGGGTGGCTCACCTTTCCTGCAAGGACTTGTCTTCAGGTGACCATGATGAAGTGGGAATAGACCAGAGGTAAATTCCCCAGTAGGGAAGCTGCTTAACCAAGCTGTTCCCTCTTCAGGGCATAAGGTCCACAGAAAACCCTGGAAGCTGCACCAGCCACTTTAAAGAGGGCAATTCACAGCCATGGTCACCCTCCTAATGGTGGTATTCCATATTTGAATCAAAAAATAACAAAATACTAAGTTGAATGCATAGATGTTCTCTACCTGGTGTGCACAGCACCCAGGAACAAATCAATCTAGTGGCTCTGGCCTGAAGGTGGCTTAAGTAGGAGGGGAGGCTCTGCCCCCTGCAATCATTTGCATAATTGTTCCTGCCTATTAAAGGGGCGAATCGCCTCCCCAGAAGTACCAGTGACCTGTATTGGACGACAGTGAAAAAGGGGTCAACACTGCAAATACTTGACTCTTTGCATAAACTTAACGTAATTGTCAATAAAAGTCCAACACTTATGAAATGCTTGTATTTATACTTCAGTATACCATACTAACATCTGACAAGGATATCTAAGAACATTGAAGCAGCAAAATTTGTGAATACTTGTGTCATTCTCAAATCTATTGGCCACAGAGCAGGAGATGCAAAGGGTGCCAGAATATTCAATTGGAAGCACAGTAAAGCATGAGGAACAGCGATAGAGGTGTTAAAGAAGCACCTGAATCTTTAGGTCTGGGTTTAGGACCCCAAAAGGTACTTACCCGACATGTAACTGGTTAAAGTGTCATAGAGAAGGATAGTCTGCCCCTATGTAGCATATGCAGTGGAAAAAGATTGCAACCAAGTCAACAACCATCCAGTGAGAAAAGCCCAAGTACAAGGGGATACAGAGAAATTTAGTTTTCAGTTATTGCTTATACTCGCTTGCTCCTCCGCTGTGGGCGCATGCCAGCCGTGTGAAAGAGCATGGTCAGAAGTTAATAGCTCACTCTGCTCCTTATGCCATAAAAGGGTGTACAACCGTTCACATGCCTGAGAGATCGCAACTGCATGACCTCCTGCTCTTAAAGGGACCAGTTACAGACAAGATTAAGTGTCTCTCGCTCTCTCTCTATATATATTATATATATATAGCTTACAATATTCATATCAATATACATATTTTGCATTTATTCATAGGAATATATAAACACAGTCCAGACAAGCAAAACTTTAAAACCTAGCAAGAAAAGTGAGAAGCATAGGTGAGAGAATAAGGTAAAGAGCAGATTAACTGGTATAACTACCCATAAATTATTAAAATAAGATAAGCCAACTTTGAAATTGCAAGGGGTTGAGAAAAAAAAAAAATAAATAAATAAATTCGGATTTTAGTGTTCTTACCAGTTACATTTCTCTCCTTAACCCATATGTAATACAAGAGACCAGGGCACATCACAAAAAAGACCTGCTCATCTACCAGATTCATGTGCGACAAGCAGCACAGAGTAAAACCATAACGGGAAAGAAACGAAAGCTCCTAAGGTTAAGAACCTCTGCTGGGAAAGGAATGCAGGCACACTTTTCTCCTGGTGGGAGTCCCGTGTTCCATATGGATGAGAAATTTATTTTTTAACAGAGGACACTAGAAAGAGGATTTTAGTCTTACCTGTTAAATCCTTTTCTCTTAGTCCATACAGGTTACTGGTAACTCTGGGAGGCAATCCGCCCCTTTAAGTAGGCAGGAACATTTCTCTAAATGTATGCAGGGGGTGAAGCCTCCCTTCCCTCCTCAGCTGCATCCTAGCCAGCTAGCTCCAGAATGATTGGCACTAATAACTGACCAGAAATAGGAGAGAAGATTCCTGTGAGCATGCCCCTTAAGACTCCCACGTATTGCCACAGGAGAGCCAAGCATGGTCTTTTGACAGGGTGGGAGACCAGTAACCTATATGGACTAAGAGAAAAGTATTTAACAGGTAAGACTAAAATCCTCTTCTCTGTCGTCCAATACAGGTTACTGGTAACTCAGATGTCCAACCATTGAGTTTCCCAGAGGCGGGAAGAAGGCAAGGACAAGGCGCAAAGACCCCAGAGTCACCAGAACATCTGTGAACCAACCGGTCAGAGATCCCAACAAAACTGAAGTGTCAATGGACACCAAAGAGGGGTAAAAACACCCTAGGAACTGTAACACAGCACATTTAACTAGAGCCAACAGGGCTCAACAGTAAGGAAGCACAAAGAACCTGAAAAGGTCCTAGACAGGCGAGTCTGCCTCTAGGACCTTCCTCCCAAAGCTGGCATTAGCCGAAGCCAGCACATCCACACGGTAGTGCTTCGCAAAGGTGTACACAGAGGACCAAGTGGCCTCCCTGCACAGCTGATCAGCAGACGCTTGATTCTTCTAGGCCCAAGAGGCCCCATTAGACCTGGTGGAATGAGCGGTGACCCGAAAGGGAACATGCTTATTCCTCAACTTGTAGGCCCTACGAATAGTGGACTTGATCCATGACACAATAGTCACTTTGGATGCAGGTCTTCCTGCCCTAGGACCCTCAGGAATGACGAACAGAGCATCCGACTTCTTGATAGATTCAGTGCGATGGACATACAACTTGAGACAATGCACCACATCAAACAAGTGGAGATCTTTCCTTGTCAGAGGAGGGGTTAGGGCAGAAAGAGGGCACCATAATCTCCTGATTGATGTGAAACTCTGAGACCACTTTGGTAAGAACTCCTTAGAGGTTCAAAGCACCGCTTTATCCTTCTGAAACCGCAAATAAGGTGGTTTACAGGATAGAGCTTGCAACTCCGCCACTAGGCGAACTGACAATCGCCAGAAGGAAGGCCATCTTCCACCTCAAGAGATGTAAAGGAATAGTAGCCAAAGACTCAAAGGAAGGATGTTGGAGAACTCCCAATACCAAATTAAGATCCCACTGAGGAGCCAGACTCCAAAAGGCAGGATGCACATGAGCAACGCCCTGGAAGAAAACCTTGACATCTGTAAGGATAGCAATGCGCTCCTGGAAAAAGACAAAGCATCGAAGTCTGAACCTTAAGAGAACACAGACTGAGTCCTTTATCCACACCGTCCTGCAAAAAGGCCAGGACAGTGGGAAGATCAAAGGCATGAGACAGATCTGTTAGCACAGCAAGACACAAATGTCAACCAGATACGGTGATAGATCCTGGAAGAAAAAGGCTTATGGGCACTAAGCATAGTAGACACCACAGCGGAAGAAAACCCTTCCTTCCTTAAAATCGGGGATTCAACCTCCAGGCTGTCAAATTGAGCCGATGAACATCTTACTTCCACAGGTAACCCTGCAGAAGATCTGGACGAGAGGAGAGTGGAAAGGGCTCCGCCACAGATAGGGCCAGAAGCTCTGGATACCAAGACTGAGTAGGCCAATTTTGGAGCGATCAGAATTACTGGTAAATGTTCCATTTTCAATTTCTGTAACACCTCTATCAACATTGGAAGAGGAAGGAAAATGTAGGCCAGGGAGAATGTCCAGGGAATGGACACTGCGTCGGCAGCCAGAGCTAGAGAGTCTCTCCACTGAGAGCAAAACGTCGGAACCTTCCTGTTGTGTCTCGTTGCCATCAGATCCACTAGGGGCACCCACCATCTCAGAGTTAGGAGTTGAAACACCTCAGGATGCAACTCCCACTCTCCGCTGTAGACTGTGTGACGAATGAGGAAGCCTGCCATGACGTTTTCTACACCTGAAATGTGCACTGCGGAAGTGACAGGAACATTAACCTCCGCCCAGGACAGAATGGCCTTGACCTCTAACCAAGTGGCGAGACTTCTTGTCCCACCTTGTCTGTTGATGTAAGCCACTGCCGTGGCGTTGTCGGACTCCAGTCGGACTGGACAGTCCTCCAGTTGAGACTCCCAATGACAGAGCATGGAATGTTGATCGAAGTTCCAGAATGTTGATAGGGAGAAGGGACTCCTCCATGGACCACTTCCCCTGAGCGCTGAAGTGACCCAGAACAGCCCCCCAGCCCAAGAGGCTGGCATCAGTCGTGACCTTGGTCCAGTAGAGAATCAGGAAGGATCTCCCCTTTAGGAGATTGGAAAGGTCCAGCTACCACTCCAAGCTCAATTCGACATGAGGAGGAAGTAAGACCGATAGCTTCTGATGATCTGGTCAATCCCTGCATGTCTGTATCACAAACCTCTGAAGTTCCCTGGTGTGCCATGGCAAATGGAACCGCCTCTATCGTGGAAAAGAACTTCCCCACCAGAGAAGACCACTTCGGAACCGGGATCCAATCACAGGATAGAATTGTTGAGACTCTTTGGGCAATTTGATGGGCTACCTCGTCCAGTAGAAACACCATGCACTTCTGGAGTATCGAACAGAAGACCCAGGAAGATCAGTTGCTGGGATTGGACAAGGTCTGACATGTCAGTTCACAATCCAACAGTGATGTTTTAAGGATCTGAATGCAGGTCTGGACCTGCTGATGAAGGTGGTCCGCAAAGGGTGCTTTCAAAAGCAAGTCGTCCATGTAGGGAGTCACTCTGATGCCGTCCCGATGGAGGACAGATATCAAGGCTCCCAGAACCCATTGGAAAACCTGAGGGGCTGTTGTCAGACCAAATGGAAGAGCTGAGAACTGAAAATGACCCCTGGCACAGGCAAACCTCAGGTACCACCTGCTCTTTAGATGGACTGGGATGTGCAAATATGCATCCTGAAGGTCCAGAGAAGCAAGGAACTCCCCCGAAGATAAGGCAGCAATCACTGTGCGCAGAGACTCCTGACGATGGTGAGTCTTCACTACAAAGGAATTGAGATCTTTCAAATCCAAAATAGGGCGGCATCCGCCGTCCTTTGGCCACCACAAAGGTTTGAGTAGAATCCTGAACCTCTGTCTGAAGGAGGCACCGGCTCCAGGACATCCTTGTCCAGAAGAGCCTGAATAGAGTCTAACAGACTGCTTCCTGAGGAGAACGAGAAAGCGTAAATGGGGAAGAGAAAAGAAAGGGATCTTGTATCCCTCTGACACCACCTGTAAAACCCATGGGTCCGACACAATCCTCCCAAATCCCGCAGAAGAGGTGGAGACGGCCACCCACAGTGGGATGCGGACCAGTGTTCGGTGAGTTATGCCGAAACAGTCTTGGAAGTTTTGGGCTTGGATGCGGCCTTGGGCTTCCATTGCTGCTTGGGGGGGACGCGGAGCTGATGGAACCACCTGGTTCGTCGCACGTGTCAGTTTGAAAGGAACGAAAGGACCGGTTATGCTTAAACGGCAACGTCTTAAAGACCAAGGGCAGAAGAGTACCCTTACCCCCTGTGGCCTCGCTAATTAGTTCCTTAAGTTCAGATCCAAACAAGGAAGTACCCTGAAAAGGCAAAGAAAGCAAAAACTTTCTTGGAAGCAGTGTCAGCAGACCAAATCTTAAGCCAAAACGCATGCCTAGCCACCACCGAGGTAGTGGAGGCCTGTGCCATCATGCAGACGGCATCAAAGGCAGCAGCAGAGACAGTGTTGCACTTCAGCGATATTAGCAAGACTATGCAATTTCTCCGAAGTAGGCGCATCCTGACGGACCACCGTAGTGAGTTCAGTCCAGACTGCAATAGCCCGGTTAACCCATGCAACAAGCAAAGGTTGGATGCATAGCAGTGCCAATAGAAGCGCAAGTGGACTTGAGGGAAACTTCAAGTTTGTCAGTCCAATCTTGCAGCGCAGAAGCATCAGAAACAGGTAAGGCAGTAGATTTAGACAGTCTGGATATGGGTGCGTCCCCCTTGGGGGGGGGGATGAACCCATTTAGCCATTTCGGTTTCAGAAAAGGGATAAAGTTTAGCAAACATTCTGGACACTGAAGACGACTTGTCTGGATTTTTCCATGCGTCAGAAACCAAACTGAAGAGCTGGGTTAGGAGGAAAATACGTAAGGGGCTTTGCAGGCACCTGAAAAAACAGAGGGATCAGAGGGAACCTCCTAAACCAAGGGAATGTTGTGTGGTCAATACAGCTCTGATCAGGCCCTCAGCAGAGGGTTCAGGATCAGACTCAAAAGGGTCCCCAATGGACCTGGAAGACTCACAGTACCATCCTCAACATCTGGATCTTGCAACAATTCTTCCTCAGAAGAATCTGACACATCTGGAGCCCCCTGCAGTTTAGGCAGGGAGGATCTGATAGTAGAGGGGGTCTGCCATAATTGAAGAGCCCCCTGTACCTGGGATGGAAAGAGTTGTAGAGTGGACCTAAGGTCCCTAGTCGCAGCCGTAAACTCTTGTACCAAGACTGGCTCAATAGCATGGCTGGAAGGCCCTGGGTTGCTGTCAGGACTTTCAGAGCATGCTGGGCATAAATGACCAGAGAATTCTCTAGGTAGCCCTAAGTGACAGGAAGAGCAATGCACAATGGGGGATACTGACACCCCAGCCTCCTTGGTCTTAGGTCTAGCCCCTAGCGGTATAGACATACTCAGTGTCAAAACCAACTGTACAATAAATCACCCAATTGTGGTGTGTTAGATTAATATTTCACCCTAGAAACGCTAAATACAGACTTATCTGGCAGATGAAGGGTTAATCTGTGGAGAAGAGATGCTCACAAAATGGCTGCCACAACGGGAGCCAATCAGAAAAAAGGCGCGAAACAAGCACTCATGGGAAATGTAGTTTTTCCCAAAAATTACCCCAAAGCAGTGCCCGAAGCCCCCCAACACACTTGAACTAAGAACCGGATGATAGAGCAAGGGTAGACAATTAAAATGAGCCCACTCTGAAGTTGCTGTGTGAAGCGGTTCCAGAGATACGTCCCAAACAGTGTAGACCCATAGAGAGTAAATGGAGCAATGGCGTCTATGCTGTAAAGCACGCCTTAACCCCTTAAGGACCGGAGGTTATGGGACATTTCCGTCCCATAACGACCGCATAGGGGCACTTTGACGCGCTGGTACACGTGACCTGTCACGTGTATCGGTGCGTCACTATGGGGCTTGAAAGAGATCGCTCCGCTCTTGGAGCGGTCTATTTCATGCCCTATTTTTACTTACAGCGCTCCCGGTAGAGCGCTGTAAGTAAAAAGTACGTGACGTACCATGACCATCATCGGTCCTTGAGTAGTTCAAGGACCGTGACGGTCCTGGTACGTCAACGGTCCCTAAGGGGTTAAAGGCACGCTATATAAATTCAATAAAAGTTAAACTATGAGGTAAAAAACATGAACATACAGGGAACATGTGTTCATAAGAAAACACTAACCCAGTAAGGAAAATGTCAGAAACCCCCCACTAAACGTGTCAAACCAGCAAAGTGTTAAGTTACCACATAAACCTGCTCCAAATACCCAGAAATACACATATATACCCAATGAGTGCAGGAGTGCGCAATAACTCCCAAATACAAGCCCAGCAAAGGGGCACTGTGGGATAATTGGACCTGCACCACTCAAAGGGTAGCTCACCTCTCCTGCAGATCTTCTGTCTTCAGGTTACCATGTAGTAAGAATTACCTCAGTGGGTAATCCATGAGGAAGCACTTGTACCCAAGATTTTCCCCCTCATGGCAAAAGCTAGCGCTTTGAAGGGCATTTGTCAGTCATGGTAACCCACCTAATGGTGTTATTCCATATAGGACAGAAAAAAAAAAAAAACAAAAAAAAAAAAAAAACAAAACACTAAGATGTTCTCCACCTGGTGTGTTCACACCCAGGAACAAATCATTCTGGAGCTAGCTGGCTAGGATGCAGCTGAGGAGGGAGGGGAGGCTCCACTCCATACATTTAGAGAAATGTTACTGCCTACTTAAAGTGGCAGATCGCCTCCCACAGTTACCAGTAAGCTGTATTGGACGACAGAGAAATACTATTTTTCTCACAAGTCCAATATGGAACACAGGAATCATGGGAAAAGGAGAGAAGAAAATAAACACTTCTACCATACCAGTATTTCCTAGGACCAGACTGGATCTGTATGATTGTAGACTACAATGCACACTGATCTAGCACTCAAAATAAGAGCAAACAGGGCTCAAACTATAGAACACAAACTGAGCAGCAGTTGGAAAGGGTCTTCTCTGTAGAGTTTGATTAATTTTTGAAAGGAGGGCCATGTTGCAGCCTTACACAACTGTTCTGAGGCCTGGTTCTTGTAGGTCCAGGAAGCACACTGAAAAGGTGGCATGCATTGTGATCTTGTAGCATGAGAGCTCTATCCGAGACCCTTACTGACTGTCTTTAAATGTCTTTAAAGTACTGGTACCCAAACTTCCAATGAGACCTAACTAAGGGTTTAAATAGAGGTAGGATAATAGCATCCCCCACATCTACACATCTTTATGAAGGCTAGTACCCAATTTACTCTTGCAACAGCTGAGTGATTCTGCACATTGCTGTGAAGTCTATCATCTATCAGTACTCCTAGATCTCTCGAGCATTCCCAAAGTTGTTTCCCATTTAGAGTATATGTAGCATGTTTCTACAGCCCAAATGCATAACCTTACATTTATCTACATTAAAATGTTATCTGTCACTTTTCTGCCCATTCAGTTTATCTAAATCCTTCTGCAGAGAAAACACACACATGAAGCCCTGGAAATGAGACGCTACTTTTCAATTCCCACTAGATTAACAAATTAAAGAGCATTGGGTCCAGGAATGAACCCTGGAGAACCCAGCTTATAACTTTAGACCAAGTTGAAAAGGTTCAGTTTACAACAACTCTCAGCCATCATTTAACCAGTTCAATACCTGTACAAATACCACCCAAGCCAAAACCTTTTAAATGTATGCAGTAGCCTGCTGTGAGTTACTGTATCAAAGCCTTTTGCAAAATCCAAGTATACTACATCAACAGCAATTCCCTTGTACAAAATACTCTTTCGTAGAATGCAAGTTAGTCTTTAAAACCTATTTTTTGTCTTACCTGTTAAAAAGTGCAGGGTGGTGCCTTCCTTCCCTCCTTAGCTGTGCACCAGCCAGTCCCCATGATACGCTAACCATCGACTAGGTAGCAAGAAGGGAAAAGATGACTCCTGTGAGCATGAACCCGAAAGGACTCCCACGATCGGTCACAGGAGAATCAAGTATGGCCCCTTAAAAGGGTGGGAAACCAGTAACCTATATGGACTAAGAGAAAAGGATTTAACAGGTAAGACTAAAACACTCTTTTCTCTTTCATCCAGTATAGTTTACAGGTAACTTTTGGATGTCCGAACATGGAACAAGCAGCAGGCACCGGACCCCCAAGTTACCAGATCCCACATGGACTAATCAGATCCGGAACAGCCCAAACAAACTAAGTGTCAATGGGACACTGAACCATAACACCGGTAACTGTAAAACAAGCGCACCAAACAGGGCTCAATGGTTAAAGATAACTAGATGCAGGAAATAAAGCCTTAGACAGAACTGCCTCCAGGACTTTCCTGCTGAATCCAGATCATCAACACTGTAGTGAACAAAAGTGTTGAAATACAACAAAGTGGCCGACTTGCAGAAATGATCAGCAGGGGCTGGAGTCACATAGGCCCAGGAGGCCCCAACATACCTGGTGGAATGAGCCATGACAAAAAGGAGCAGGCTCTGTCCCAAGCACACAGGCCACACGAATAGTAAACTGAATCCAAGGTGCAATAGACACTATGAATGCAGTCTTTGCTGCCCTGGTACCCCCAGGGACGACAGAGCATCAGGCTGGCGAACAGACTCCATGCGTAGCACATAAGCCAGACCACCACATCCAAGCTGAAACCCTTCTCCCTGTCAGAGTAGGGCAGGACAAAAATTAAGGCACAACTCCTCCTGGTGAATGTAGAACTCAGACCACCCAAGGAAGAACTCCTGGAAGTACAAGGGACTGCATTGCACTGACTACCATGAAACCAGCTTGCAGGATAAAGCCTGCAGATCACCAACTCTGCTGCAAGACTCACAGAACCAGATTAAGATCCCACTGATGAGTGGGATGCCAAAAGGCAGGGAAAGCATGAGTGACACCCAGAATAAAAACTTGGTATCGGGAAGGACGATGAAGCACCTCCGAATAAGACAAAGAGCAGAAGTCTGAACATTCAAAGAACTCGGGCTAAGGCCCATGTTCACTACGTGTAAAAAAAAAAAAAAAAAAAAAAAAAAAGGACAGGACAGATGGTAGAGCAAACTCATGAGGACAGATCCCTGACACACCACGAGTGGAAGATGGACCAAACAGAGTAAAAAGCCAGAGGAAACAGGTACAACCACAGCAAGAGAAAACCCTCATACCTCAAGAATGAGGAAGCGATCTACAAAACGTCAAACCCAGATGTCCCATGTACACCCTCCCCAGGTAGCCCTGGGGTAGGAGATCTGGAGTGTGTGAAAACAGGGACACTGAGCCCAGTATGGAGCAGCCAGGATGATCAGAGACCTTGCCATCCATAGCCCCCTCAGAACTCTGGGAAGCAGAGGAAGAGGAGGAAAAACAGGCTAAGGGAAACACCCAAAGGAACAGAAGATCCACTGCAATAGCCAGATGGACCTGTCAAGAACAGACTAGGAAAAAACTTGCAGTTGAGACTGACGGCAATCAGGTCAAACCAGGGAAGACTTCATCTCAGAAAGAGGATGGTGAACACCTCCCGGTGAAGTATCCACTCACCGGAGTCAATGGCGAGGCGACCCAGGTAGACCACTAAGACTCCTGTCCGAGTGTTCAGTGATCAAAAGAGCCCTGAGACACAATGCCATCCATGAGTTAAACTGAAAAACAAAATATTTAATCTTTGTGACACAAATATCATTTGCATAATAATTTGGAACAGGGTATACTTTGGCACTTCAAAAAAAAAAAAAAAAAAAAAAAAAAAAAGAAACAGTCTATAGCAGTATTGTAATGAGTGTGCTTTGTTATTAGTTTATTGAGTGATTCTTCACACAATTGTTATAAAAGAATAGTAACATTTTAAGCAGTAACTTGTGTTGAAGTAAACCTTACTTCTGAAGTACAGTAAAGCAAGTTTTAACAGGTCAGTACTCAAACAAGCCCTTACCTATTAAATTTGCAGTCAGACGCTATGTGTCCAGCACCTCCACATTTTGTACACAGTGTGGTGTTTGTAATACTTCTCGTTTCTGAACTCTGCCAGGGTCGCAGGATCCTAGCAAAAGAATCACCAGTTAAACACATCAGAATAGGTGTGGCAAATATATTTGCTTTACGCTAAGAACCAACCTGTTGTCATCCTCCCTCAATGTGCCATTGAGCCTGGCCAGCTCACGAAGCTGCATCTTTCTCAAATCATTCTGATCCTCTGGAGTCTCTATGCCTTGTTTCAGGATATTGCGAATCTAAAGAGGCAAGATTTGTTTAAATTTTAACGAGTGCCAATTCCATATCAGCTACACGGTTGGTCATATGTTCCCCACCCAATATGTAATGCACTGCCATACTTTAGTTCCTCCAAATATTCAAATCTCATCTGGGATGCATCAGGACCCTGTGCTCATGCCCTAATATGGAAAGATTGGAATTTCTCTTTACAAGAAAAGTTATTTATCTGGTCTGTTGAGGAATGCAGGGACCTAGGTTTAGATAAGGTACTTAACTGCTTAAATGACCAACAACTCCTTTCTGACCTCTATACCCCCAGCACCATCTGGAGAGCACTCTGTTTATGGTTAGCAATACCAGAGAGGTGTAAAGCAACATAACAAAAGTAGTCACTCAGGACACCTCCAAGCCAGAGCCCCCTCAAAAAAAAAAAAAAAAAAAAAAAAGTGGGAAGCTCTGCATCCCTCTACAGAGTACGAGAAAATAGGATTTTAGTCTTACCTGTTAAATCCTTTTCACTTAGTCCATACAGGTCACTGGTACTTCTGGGAGGCGATTCGCCCCTTTAATAGGCAGGAACAATTATGCAAATGATTGCAGGGGGCAGAGCCTCCCCTCCTACTTAAGCCACCTTCAGGCCAGAGCCACTAGATTGATTTGAGACCCTAAAACTGACCCCAGCTAAGCAAGAAGAAAGACTCCTGTGAGCATGCCCCAAAGGTCTCCCACTGAATGCCACAGGAGAGCCAGGTCTGGTCCCTTGACAGGGTGGGAGACCAGTGACCTGTATGGACTAAGTGAAAAGGATTTAACAGGTAAGACTAAAATCCTATTTTCACTGTCGTCCAATACAGGTCACTGGTACTTCTGGGATGTACAAACATTGAGCTGATCCAGAGGTGGGAATAAGGCAAGGACCAGAACAAGGCCCAATATTGAAACTCTTAACAAATATTTGGAATTTAATATGATCCCTAGAGGTTTGAGACTTAATCTTTTACCTACATTCTCACAAGATAATAAGTTTGTACAATGTTGGTATGAAATACTAGATCAATGTTCTTTTTCACTTATGAGATTATTGATTGAATATAGAGAAAGTAAAATGATAGGATTAAATAAATCTATTGAGGAAAAAATAGGTGAAATAGAAAAGATTAAACATATACACAATATCGGTACATATGAGGAGAGAACTAGTAAGAATATTAACTCACACCAAATAGAATTGCTAGAAAGAAAAAAGAAAAAATTTGTACGTGATGGTAATGATTATTTAAATAATCAAGTACGGAAATGGCCAAAAACAACTAATCCTAAAGCTTCTAATAATAATAATATTGATTCAGTTTATAAGAAAGTCCCTATTAGGAACAATAGGACAAGTCAGCCTGGAATTGGAGCAGGCAAAAATGATCATGTACCGTCCACTAACTCTGAGGTTTTAAATGTTTCTGTTGGGGAAAATAACTCAACAAATATGGTTCCTAATATTGTGGATTCAAATTCTCAATTCAGGGAGCAAAGCTCTAAAGGTCCTCTAAAATTAAAGAGATCAATTACGGAAATACAAGAGGGGTATATCAACAAGAAAGGATCTGACATTATAATGGGAGAATCTGATCCAATTGATGTTTCTCCAATAGGTACTAATTCCAATCCAGTCAAGCTTGCTACTACTCATCCAGTTCATCCTCTTTTTGGGTCGGGGTCGAACCCCAGGGATGAACCGGTGGGGTTTACAACCAAACCGGTTCCTCCCGTTAGAATTGGAAGGCTCGGTTGGAGGAGGAGATATAGAGGATCTAGGGGTAGGGGGAGCAATCCCCAAGAAATCAAAACTAGAAATCAACCAAGGTATCCCCCCACAAGTGTAGACAATTCTAGTATCATCAACCTCTCTAAACATGTTCTTACTATAGATGAACGTAATCTATTACATAAAGGGTTGTCTTTTTGCCCTTCAAGTAATTCCAACCTGTTTGAATTGTTTGTGGATGTTAATGAATTCATTCGCAAGCTGTCGTTGAAAAGATACTTTGCGAATAAGGCTATTAAGAACATGCCTAATACACTTCCCATTGTGACTGAGAGTGGGCTTCTTGATGATGCAGGTAGAGAGGTCACTCCAGTGATCGATGAAGCAACAAATTACATACTTAATGGCAGTGTTCCCACAAATTTTAAACCCAAATCCAATTTTTTTCCAACACAGGCCAAAGGCCCCTTTGTTGAAACATTTAATACCTTGATCTTGGAAGATCTAAGAAATGTAAAAAAATTCAATCCTGAATATGAGAACCTCAAAACAGAAGATCGTAAAGCTTTGGAACTTTTAAAAAAGAATCATAATATTATAATTAAACAAGCAGACAAGGGGGGGGGCTTTAGTAGTCCAAGATGTGGAAGATTATCTACTGGAGGCTGAACGTATATTGGGGGATAATGAATATTATCAAATATTGGAGAAAAGTCCAGTATTGTCTTTCCAAAGGGAATTCAATACACTTATTGAGAGAGCTTTCGAAGATAATCTTATCAATAAGAATGAAAAAGCTTTTCTGATTGTAAAAAATCCTGTACCTGCCACATATTACCATCTACCTAAGGCTCATAAAGATTTATGTAATCCCCCAGGAAGACCTATAATTTCAGGGGTAAATTCATTAACCTCCAATTTATCATCTTATATTGATTTTCATCTGCAAAGACACGTGGTGGGATTACCTTCCTATCTAAAAGATACACAACATCTGATTGAGAATATCAAAAATTTTATTTGGAGTGAGAATTATCTTTGGTTGACCTTGGATGTCACCTCTCTTTATTCCAATATCCCCCATGAAGGGGGATTGGAAGCTATTAGGCATTATTTATATATGGATGAATTAATGCCTACGAGACAAAGTGATTTCTTATTAGAGTCGATTTATTTTATTTTAACACACAATCATTTTGAATTCAATGATCGTCACTTCTTACAATTGAAGGGGACGGCAATGGGGACCAGATTCTCGCCAAGTTATGCCAACTTATTTATGGGGTATTTGGAGGAACATTTGGTTTACCAAAATAACCCCTTTGGCGCGAATCTGGTCCTCTATAAACGTTTTATTGATATTTTGGTGATTTGGAGGGGTGACCTTTCAGAGATCCCCAAGTTTGTCAGTCATCTTAATCATAACATTTGGAGGATGAAGTTTACTAGTAATTTTCATAAGAATAATATACAATTTTTAGATTTATTACTAATGGGAACAATTGATACACCAGTGAGATATAAAACTTATTTTAAAGAGGTTGATAGGAATAGCTTCTTGAGATTCGATAGTTGTCATCACAAAAAGTGGTTAAGGAATGTTCCGTATGGACAGTTTCGCCGGATTAGGAGAAACTGTTCTACTATCGGAGATTATGAGGAGCAAGCTATAGTCTTAAGAGAGGTTTCTAGAAAAGGGCTATCCAGTCAAGTTACTGGAGGACTCATATAAAAGAGCAAAGGACTGGACATCAGTTCCTAAAAGTGAGAGTAAGAAAATAATAAAAAATAGAGAAAGAAGTCTGGCATTTATCACTAGATTTAATTCAAATGCAAGTGATATATATCGTATTTTTGAAAAACATTGGAAACTGTTGCTTAAGGACCCTCTATTGAAAGAACATCTAACTATTAAACCTAATATAGTTTATAGGAGGGCAAAAACCATCAAAAATATCATTGCCCCCAGTAGATTTAGGAGATCTGGTCCTAAAGTGAGGGGGACAAGTAAACAAAGTGTAATTCATTTTTTAGATTTGTCAGATTCAAATACGTCACTTGCTAGTAGTACAGTTACAACAGTGAAAGGAGCGTTTAGATGTCTTAAAAAACGGTTGTCAGACTTGTTCCCTAATGCCCAATGAAAGCAAATCATTCCAATCCACAACAACATCTGAAACCTTTCATATAGATTCTTTGATCAATTGCGATACAGATTTTGTTATCTACCTTTTGAGTTGCACTTGTGGGTTACAATATGTGGGTAGGACCACCCAAAAATTTAGGACTAGGGTGGGTCAGCACAGACGTAACATTCTTGGTGGATTCCTCCAGCATAGTGTGTCTAAACACTTCTTCCATTATCATGATAGGAGAGTCGCAGATATGACAATTATTCCCATAGAACATATTCATGACTCTGTTGGTTTTGATAGGGTGAAGTGTCTTAACAATAGGGAGGCGTATTGGATCTTTCGACTCTCTACTATGGTCCCTTATGGTCTTAATGAAAGCCTTGAGATCCCTAGGATATACATTTTTTTGGATATATATGTATTATTTTTGGATATATATGTATAGTTTATTTGTGATATATTGTGGGTATATGAGTGTTTATTTTATTTTATTTTATTGTACTGTATTTTTATTTTACATTTTATTTTTCTTTTATTATATATTTTTCATTTTTTATTTTTATTTTTGTATTTTTATATATTTATTTATTTTTTTTTTTTTCATTTTTCATTTGGTATTTTCATTCTCTAGGTTGATTTTTTATTTATTTTTCATTTATATTTTGGGTATATATCTCTTTTTTCTTTATACATTATATATATTTAATTTTTCATATTTTTGTATCTTTACTTCCTCACACCCTCTCCAGATTTTTGGGGAGGAGTGTATTGAGGTGCAGATATAGGATCAATAGGGTTGTTGATTGTGCGGTCAGTGTGGGTGTTATATGTGATTTGTAAGAAAATGTTTGTTTATATATTTGAGTATTGTATTTTGGGTGGATATGTGTTTCTGTTTGTAGATCAGGTGATCATTCATGTTTGCCACATGTGTTTGACTGTATTAGACTTGAGATGATGAACTTGTCACAATGGGACTACATAACCCATAATTCTGGTGTTTGTTGCCGGTCACGTGGTTTATCATGTGGGTTGTCCATTGTTCCGGGTTGGGCGTTCCGCTTGGAATGCATGATTCCCCATTGGGTCTTTGATCGGGTGCTTGTCTGAGCGGCGGTCCAGTCCGGGCAAAGTAAACCAATTTGAACTGCTAGTGAATAACGGCTTCATTTTGAGTGCTATTTGCAACATGTATAAATACTGATGTGTAGGCGGTCTCTATTTTATATGATACTTATTATTGTAGGCTTATTTCAGCTTTGATAAAGCGGTTGTGTTAACCGCGAAACGCGTTAGCGTTTAAGCCTGTTTTTCTTTTAATAAATTTTAATAAGAGTCCGCCTGCTGTTTTTGTGCTGTTGTGTTTGCTGCTCAATTCGAGTTGACAACTTCAAGGAGAGATCTGAAGAGTGAGTGACCCTAACGGAGAGGGGGTGAAAGTCTCCGTATGCCTGTTAGTCAGAGGCTTTGATACCAAAGCTCTGACATCGACTCAATGTGAGTGTATTTTCGCTACTTTCTATTAATTGTACATACTTATTTCACCATATGCGCCCCTGTTCCTGTTTTTGCTTTTTTACACATATTTATTACCGCTGAGGGGAGCGAGAAGTTGAAGGGAGCTGCAGTGGATTTGGGACCTCCTGAATACTGGTTGGAGACAGTGATATAATCTCCTCCTGCCTGTAAAGCCAGTACCGACGTATGTCGTTTACTGGCATCTTATTCTTGTGAGTGCGCACTACAAAGGGTGCGGTGGTGGTGATTTATCCAGTTTATAGTTTGATACACACAAGAGGCGCCTCTTGTTTTGTTCCCCCGTCCTTTTTTCTGTTTTACACAAGTCATTAAAAAACTGCTATGAACCAGTTAATTACATAGCCCAAACTGTAAGTGTCAACTGACACCAATCAAGGGAACAATCCCTGAACTAACAGCACACGGAACTAGAGCCAACTGGGCTCAACAGTAAGGAAGCACTAAGGATCACAGAGCAGAAGACCTACACAGGCAAAACTGCCTCCAGGACCTTCCTTCCAAAACTGGCATCAGCCAAAGCCAGTACATCAACTCGATAGTGCTTAGAAAAAGTGTGCACAGAGGACCAAGTGGCCGCTCTGCACAGTTGATCAGCAGAAGACTGATTCTTGTAGGCCCAAGAGGCCCCAATAGATCTGGTGGAATGGGCAGTCACCCGGAAGGGAACGTGCTTATTCCGCAACCTATAGGCTTCACGGATAGTAGCCTTAATCCAAGAGGCAATGGTAACTTTGGAAGCCAGTCTCCTAGGCCCCTCAGGAATGACGAATAGACCGTCAGACTTCCTGATAGACTCGGTGCGATGAACATAAAACTTGAGGCAACGCACCACATCCAACAAATGGAGATCTCGTTCCTTGTCAGATGAAGGATTAGGGCAGAAAGAGGGAACCACAATCTTCTAATTGATGTGAAACGGACACAACCTTGGGTAAGAATTCCTTGGTAGTGCGAAGCACAGCCTTATCCTTGTGGAACACCAGGTAAGGAGGTTTACAAGACAGAGCTTGTAACTCTGCTACCCGGCGAACTGAAACAATAGCAAAAAGGAAGGCCATCTTCCAAGTCAAGAGACAAATGGAATGGAAGCCAAGGATTCAAACGGGGGGCGCTGGAGAACTCCCAGCACCAAATTGAGGTCCCACTGGGGAGCAGGACTCTTGAAGGCAGGCCGAACATGAGTCACACCTTGGAAGAAAACTTTCACATCAGGAAGGATAGCAATCCTTTCCTGGAAAAACACAGACAAGGCAGAAGTCTGAACTTTGAGGGAACTCAGACTGAGCCCCTTATCAACACCGTCCTGCAAGAAGGCCAGGACAGTGGGAAGATGAAAATCAAGGGATAATTTCTTATCAGAGCACCATGCAACGAAGGTTGACCATATGCGATGATGGATCTTGGAGGACACAGGCTTACGAGCACTGAGCATAGTCGACACCACAGAAGGAGAAAATCCTTTCTTTGCTAGAATCGAGGATTCAACCGCCATGCCATCAAATGGAGAGAGTGAACATCCTCCTTTCACAGATATCCCTGAAGTAGGTCCGGACGGGCAGGAAGTGGGAACGGATCTGCCACTGACATGGCCATCAACTCCGGATACCAGGACTGGCGAGGCCAGTTTGGAGCGATCAGGATAACAGGACAACGCTCCTGCTTCAGTTTCTGGATGACTCTGATCAATAGAGGAAGAGGAGGAAAGATGTAAGCCAGAGAAAAATCCCAAGCAATCGATAAGGCATCCACTGCCAGAGCAAGGGAGCAAAACACCGGAACCTTCCTGTTGTGTCTGGAGGCCAACAGGTCCACCTCCGGCATCCCCCACCTCTGGGTGAGCAAGTGAAACACCTTTGGATGAAGAGCCCATTCTCCACTGCCGACGGTATGACGACTGAGGAAGTCCGCCATGACGTTGTCCATGCCTGGAATATGAACTGCAGAGATGACAGGCACATGATCTTCTGCCCAAGCCAAAATGTCCTTGACCTCCAACCAGGCGGTGCCGCTTCTTGTGCCGCCTTGCCTGTTGATGTAAGCCACCGCAGTGGCGTTGTCGGACTCCACTCTGATCGGACGACCGGTCAGTTGAGATTCCCAGTATCTCAAGGCAAGCCGGATGGCACATAGTTCCAGAACATTGATGGAGAGAAGAGATTCCTCCAGACCCCATTTCCCCTGAGCACTGAAGCGACCCAACACAGCACCCCAGCCCCGAAGGCTGGCATCCGTTGTGATTGTGGTCCAACAAGGAACTTGAAAGGATCTCCCTTTCAGGAGAGGTGAGATCCAACCACCAGTGCAGACTCGATTCCACATGAGGAGGTAGAGAGACTGACAGATGCTGATGATCTGGATGATTCTTGCACGTCTGGATCACAAATCTCTGAAGTTCCGTGGAGTGGGCCATGGCAAATGGTACCGCTTCGATCGTGGAAATGAACTTCCCCACCAGAGACGTCAACTTCATTACCGGCACTAAGTCCAGTTCCAGATTCCCCGCCACTCGGATGGCTATCTGATGAGCCACATCCTCCGGCAGAAACACCATGCATTGGCGAGTGTCGAACAGGAGACCCAGGAACAGAAGCCTCTGAGACGGGACCAAGTCCGACTTGTCCAGATTCAGGATCCAGCCATGGCGGGTCAGAGTGTGTATACACCTCCGCAGTTGCTGGTGAAGAAGCTCCGCCGAGGAAGCTTTGATGAGGAGATCGTCCATGTAGGGGGTCACCCTGACCCCGTCTTGATGAAGCACAGCTATCAAGGAACCCAACACCCTCTGGAAGACCTGAGGAGCTGAAGTCAGCCCAAAGGGAAGAGCTGAAAACTGAAAGTGTCCCCTGTGGCAGGCAATCCTGAGATACCGCCTGCTCTCTGGATGAATAGGGATGTGAAGATAAGCATCCTGAAGGTCCAGGGAGGCAAGGATCTCCCCTGGAGACATTGCTGCAATCACAGAGCGCAGGGACTCCTGGCGGAAGTGGGAAGTCACCACATAGGCATTGAGATCTTTGAGATCCAAAATAGGACGAGCCCCTCCGTCCTTTTTGGCCACCACAAACAGGTTGGAATAAAATCCTGAACCTGTGTCCTCCTGAGGAACCACTTCCAGGACCTCTTTGTCCCTCACCCTTCTACTTAACCAGTATGAATGTGTCCTCTGAAGAGTATGGATGGAGCACCTTTGTTTTTATGAGAGATTGGGTTGTCAGAATTCCTCCATTAGGCAGGTTATCATTACCGGGCTTCCGCCTCAGGTGGATTGACCAGTGTACAAGTGCTGTGTAGACCTCTACAGCCCTGTGGATGGAATCTTGTAGGCAAAGTTCCCTTTCCAGCAGAGTCTCTGGGGCACTGCTTTCTTTCAGAATGGTAACCTTAAAACAAGACTGATGACTAAACCTTTGAGTTTCTTGGTCCACACGGTCCCTACCTTGTACCTCTCCAAACAGAGGCTCTGAGCCCTTGGGCTCCTCCTGAACTCATGTTGGATTCACGTTGTACATGTTTGACTTTCATAAGTCAGTCAGTGGGCTCTCGTTTTCTCATGACCTTTCATCTAGTTCATATCCAGGTGGTCTTGTGGGCCCACGGAGATGCACAGCCAAAGTCAGAGGCATTGCTTAGCAACAGCATCTGAGAAGAGTTTCCCAGAATTCCCATTTCACAGGATATTATGCGACCGGCTGCCTGTTGTGTAGTCACCATTTTACTTCTTGCTTCTCCTATGCAGCAGATGGTTCTTCTTGCGCTCCTCCAGATTAACCCTTTGTCTGCCATATTACTTTTGCTGGGTGGTCTAAGGTGAATTATCAATCTGGGGGTACTTTCACTGGTCTTGTACTACAGTATGACGACAAAGCTGAGACCTGAACCTTCGGGGAAGAGATGCAGTGTTATTTCTCAAGGCCTGCTACAAAACTCCAGCCGAGAATGCAAATGGAAATGCAAGGGGTCTAGACCTAGATGACCACAAATAGTGATGTGTTGGCAGACAAGCTTGCAAGCTCATATAGTCTGTATAACCAATTCACCTCAAACTCGTGACATGAGAGGTCGAACTCAAGATGCACGCCTTTAAGGCTAGTTTGTCTAAGGTGGGATGAATAGGCCCTCGAGACAAAGGTCTGGAACCCAAGGTAGATGCCAATGTGTCTACATAGACACGTGACTATTGCCAAGGATCGGGGGGGGGGGGGGGGGGGATGTCTAAACAGTATTTAAAAATTTAAAAATACTGTGCCCCAGAATAATAATTCACCTTCGAAAGCCCAAAGAGATACTTAATTGGCAGGCAAAGGGTTAATCTGAGAACGAGAGCAAGGAGAAGGCCACCCCTACATAGGATAAGCAAGCAGGACTGAAATGGCATCTAAAACCATCAGCCAATCTAAAGGAAGTCTAGGAAACAGGCATTCTGGGAGTTGTAGCCTTTCCCAGTTACAGTATCATAAAATGCCTTACACTCGCGTAGCCCCTGAGACACTCGGGACGTGAACCAGATTGTAGGGCATGAGCGACAAGAACGAGCTCTCAGCTCTGAGATATGCACCAAAACATTATCCCATAGACTTCAATGGAGCAAGTGAAGCCTCACAGGAAGAGCGCCATGCACTAAAAATTTAGGTTTTTCAGTAGTTACCAAAAACCACCAAGGACCCAAGGGGATGTGGGGGTAATAAAATAGTAACCCTCAAGAGAAAACCCAGGAAAAAGCCCCCAAAACCAGTTAAACCAGCTGCCGTCCAAGCTCCATAAAACACAGGGACAAACCAGAATAGAAAACCCAACATGAGTGCAGAAGTTCAGGACTCCAACATAACCCCTTTATGGAGTAGAGCAAGGGGACCATGGTTCTCAAAAGTTTACTCACCAATCTTCACCTTCTGTCTTCAGGTTACCATTGTGAATAACCAGAGCATCAGAGCCAGTCAGGAGAGAAACTTGGGCTGCAAGGAACCACAACAGTGCCTGCAAGCTGGACAATCCTCCATGGGAAGCCAGGAATGGCTTCCCACATCTAAAAATAAAAAAACTAAAAAAAAATAAGTAGAGATGTTCCTAGCCTGTTCACTCTGGTCTGCAACATGTAAAACTGAGTAGAGCAGGGATAGGAGAGCCTGATAAAATGATTCACCTCCATGACCTTGTCTTTTTAAGTGTTCCAGCCTACTAGGAACTAGGTCTAATCCTCAAGGTACCTGTATGTCATATTGGACAATAGAGAAAACTGAATTTGCAGTGTCTGTCCTTAATGTGTTCTTATCCCAAATGGCCCGAGAACATTTTATCAAATTCAGAGCAAAAAGAAATGAACCACTGAAGGGCAAAGCCACCAAGGCTTTTTTTGACCCTGCATCAGCATTCCAGACCTGGAGTTACAGCATACAGCAGTCACTGAGGTAACAGAACAAGTACACCATCTTTGCCACATCCAAGGCTGCCTCACCAGTATAACCTGAAGAGCAATCATGGCTAACAGCTGCTCAGAATAAGCTCCCACACTGAAAGCACAAGAGCTGACTCAGTCACCCTTCAAGCCCAAGCAAACTCTCCATGTGAGTTAGCCCCCTGACCAGACAGCAATCTGGTAAGAACATCATCAGTTGAATCCCTAAGAGCCACCACACTGAATCGACAAGGATGCATGTTTAGACAGGCAGAAAACATCCAAATCCACTGCTGGAGTGACAGCCAGATGTCAACCCTAGCCTGAGGAAAAAAAAAGTCTGGAAAACTCAATCTGATCCAATTCCATGTTAGGTGGAGAAAAAAAATTTCAATTTATACTTTGTCTCAGCAACGTTCTATTTGACTGTCTCCAAAACCTGGAGAACCTCCAAAATAAACAGCAACAGAATCAAACTCTACATCACTAGAGGATAAAGCAGACTACGAATGAGAAAAGTCTGGGCTGTGACTGAACCTCACCTTCATCCTCAGAACAGTAATGAACAGAGTGCAGAAGAATCTTTGGAGAAGGCCTCAGGTAGAGGATGCTTAGGAGGGCCACGATGTTGACCAGCCATTTAGCCATGAACTTGTCCATGGATGAAACAAAAGAAGCAGAGTGCTCTGGTCCATTCAGGCTCAAATTGCAGAGGCACAGATGTAGGTGGCAGCATGGAGGACCCAGGATGACCGGGACCCACCACAGACTCATACATAGCAACAGAATATGTCCCTAAGGCCATGCACACTCCAGACATGCATGGAGAACAGTGCACCTATAGACAAATCCACCACAGCAAGCAAGGCCAACACAGATCAAACACACATTGGATACTCCGGACACACAAATAAAAAGCCAGAGATAACCCCTCTGAGCAATGCCTACGGGAAAGTGGAGCTATAGGGATGGGGCAGAAGAGTCCCAGGGAACTCCCCCCCGCCCCCCCGTACCTGAGGGTTCCCTGCAGTGTGCCAATAAATGAAGAATAAAATTTTCCCATAGAAGGGAAACCGCCGTACCTCCTAGAGGGCAAGTGTGCTCTGGTTGATGCTTGGGTATTGAGGATGTGCAGAGGGAGGAGTTTTCAGTTTTGCTCTGCCTCCTTAATGGAGACTACCACTCTGTCCCTGCATTTTTCCCCAAGACAAACATTTTCACAACAAATTCAGCTGCAGCATGGTCATGTAAATTTAGCAAAAAATGTAGAGTAAAAGTTTCACTGCATTCAAACATGAAGGTTGTGAAGTTTTCAATTGTTTTTAAAGGCCAGCATTCCCCCCCAACCCACATATTATGCATATATTTATCTACGTCAATGATTCAACCAGGGTGCCGTGGCACTGTTGTGCCATGGACATCCACTTACGGTGCCCCATGTTTTCTATGAAGAAAAACAAAAATGGACTTAAAGATTTATAGAAATTGTTAGGCACAATATATTTAGTTTTGATATGATAAGACAGACAATCACTTTATATTTATGTATTGTACCCTTCTTATCCCCTTGATAAAGTACATTAAATGTTAGGGGTGCCCCGAATGTTCTAGATTACGTGTTAGGGGTGCCCCAAACTAAAAAAGGATTGAGAACCATCGATTTACATGTATGGCCTGCACAGACTCCTGATTAACAGGTTGCAAAAGTAATTTAAAGTTTAGGAACTAAAATTCATTTTCTACTGATCACAAGGTTTACCAGTGTTTCTAGATGAATATTTTAGTCTTACCTGTTAAATGCTTTTCTCTTAGTTCATACAGGTTATTGGTAACTTTGGGTAGGCGACCACCCCTTTAAGTAGGCAGGAACAATTCTTGGAGAATGCTGGGTGGAGCCTACCTCCTTTCCTTGGCTGCATCTAGCTAATCCCCTTCCAGTAATATTTGAGACACTAACTTGACTAGGTAGTAAGAAGGGAAAAGACTACCTCGAGCATGAACCTGAAAAGGACACCTACATTCTATCACAGAAGAACCAAGCATGATCTCTTGATAAGGCGGGAGACAAGAAACCTATATGGACTAAAGAGGATTTAACAGGCAAGACTAAAATCATCTTATCTGTCGTCCAATATAGGTTACTGGCAACTTAGGGTGTCCAACCATTGAGTTTCCCAGAGGTGGGAAGGCAAGACCAGGTGTAAGGCCGCCAGAGTTACCAGAGCATATATGAACCATCAGATCATAGACAGCCAGTGTCAGACTCAAAACTGGGGTATAAACACACCAGGAACTGTAGCACAGCACTAGAGCCAACTGGGCTCAAGTGTGAAAGAGTACTGAAGAGACTAAAAGGAGAACCTAGACTGGCAAGACAGCCTCCAGGACCTTCCTTCCAAAGCTAGCACTGGCTGATGTCAGAACATCAACTCTATCGTGTTTAGAGAAGGTGTGCACAGATGACCATGTGGTAGCCTTGCACAACTTATCAGCTGAGGCTTGATTCTTGTAAGCCCAAGATGCCCCAATGGATCTAGTGGAATGAGCTGAAACCCTAAATGGATCAGGCTTCTTCCGCAGTTCTTAAGCCTTACAAATCTCAGTCTTAATCCAAGATGCTATGTTCACCTTGGATGCCGGTCTCCCTGCCCTGGGTTCCCCAGAAACAATGAACAGGGAGTCAGACTGGCAAAGTCAACACATCCAGCAAGTGAAGATTCTCCTTGTCGGATATAAGGTCAGGACAGAAAGAGGGCACCACAATTTCCTGATTAATGTGGAATTCAGAGACCACCTTCAGGAGAAACCCTTGAGAAGTGTGAACAGGCCTGTCTTTGTGAAATACCAAAAAGGGTGGTTTACAAGACAGGGCAT
The DNA here is from genome assembly GCA_037306005.1 of Rhinophrynus dorsalis. Taxonomy (NCBI): domain Eukaryota; kingdom Metazoa; phylum Chordata; class Amphibia; order Anura; family Rhinophrynidae; genus Rhinophrynus; species Rhinophrynus dorsalis. The sequence continues at coordinate 384,358,985 of CM074722.1, forward strand.
GCAACTTCGCAACAGACAATCGCCATGAGAAAGGCCATTTTCCAAGTCATCATACGCAGAGGAATAGTCGCCAATGACTCAAATGGAGGGTGCTGAAGGATGCCCAAGACCTAGTTAATATCCCACTCAGGAGCAGGATGTTTAAAAGCAGGGAGTATAAGCGACGCCCTGAAAGAACACGTTAATATCCGCAGACAAGTCTCTGAAAGAAAACAGAGCAGAAGTCAGAACCTTAAGGGAACTCAAGCAGAGACCCTTGTCCATGCCATCCTGTAGAAAGGCCAGGACTGTTGGCAGATCAAATTCCTGGGAAAGATCCTTATCGGCGCACCAGGAGAGGAAGGAAGACCAGACTCTGTGGTACGCCTTAGAGGAAACAGGTTTGCGGGCACTAAGCATACTGGCCACCACATCCGATGAAAAACCCTTCTTCAGTATTGAGGATTCAATTTCCATGACATCAAACCCAGGTGGTCCACATCCTCCTTCCACAGGTACCACTGCAAGAGATCCAGACAGCGGGGAAGCTGAAAAGGCTCCACCATGGAGAGATCCAGAGACAAAGCTTGACGAGGCCAGTACGGAGCAATCTGAACGATTGGAGATCCCGCCAGACAGGTTCTGCAACACCCTGTGTAGCATGGGAATGGGAGGAAAGATGTACGCCAGAGGGAAGTGCCATGTGATTGATATGGCATCCACTTCCAGAGCTAGAGACCCTCCAGCGAGAGCAGAACAGAACCTTCTGATTGTGTCTTACTGCCATCAGATCGATGCAAGGAAGTCCCCACTTCTGAACAATGAGGTTGAACACTATTCACTCTCCGCCATCCACTGTGTTGACTTAGGAAGACTACCAGCAAGTTGTCTATGCGGATATGGCAAGAATATGTTCTGCCCAGGTTAAAATAGCTTTGACCTACTCAACCAAGCTGTAAGACTTGCTGGTTGATGTATGCCATGGCTGTGGCATTGTCAGACTTTACTGACTTGGCACCCCTCCAGGTGGCACACATCCAGTGTTGAAGAGCATGAAATATTGCTTGAAGCGCCAACACATTGATGGGAAGGACATCTTCCTCTGGAGGCCACCGACCCTGGGCATTGTTTTGACCCAGACCACTCCCCAGCCGGAGAGGCTGGCATCCATTGTCACGGTAGTCCAAAAGGATATTAGGAAGGGACTGCCCTTCAGCAGATTAGAGAGGTTGAGCCACCACAAGACTCCGCTCCACGTGAAGGGGAAAAGACAGACATCTGCAACAGATCTGGCTGACCCCTGCACACATGATCACAAACCTATGAAGTTCCCTGGTGTGAGCAATGGCAAACAGAACCGCTTCTATGGTGGAAATGAACTTCCCCACTAGGGAGGTCAGCTTTTTTGTCAGAACTGGACCGTGAGCCAGAACAGCAGACACCTTGTGGACGATCTGGTGAGCCACCTCATCTGTGAGAAACACCATACCCCGTTTAGTGTCAAGAGGAGACCCAGGAAGAATAGTCTGAGACGGTACAAGGTCCGACTTGTCCATGTTGATGATCCATCCGTGATGGTCAGTGCATGAATGCAGTCCTCCACCTGCTGATTGAGTTCTGGAGAGGGGGCGTTCAGAAGCAAGTAGTCCATGTATGAAGTGACTGATTCTGTCCTGGGGAAGGACAGCCACTAGTGCCCTCAGGATGCGATTGAAGACCTAGTGAGCTTTAGTCAGACCAAAAGGAAAGAGCAGAAAACTGAAAATGCCCTTGGTTGCAAGCAAACCTGGGGTATTGCTGGGTAGACATGTGTCATTTAAGACAATTTATTATTTTATAATTGTCTGAGGAACGATACTATTACCGATGAATAGTGGGTCGGGTTGCCGTGGAAGGACACAGAGGAAAACAAAATATCTGAGTAAATTTCAGCTTTTCCTCTGTGTCCAATCCACAGCAATGGACTGTGGGACTTACCAAAGCAGTACCCCAGAGGCCAGGGTGGGATAGTCAGTCTGAAACAGGAATGGCTGCCTCCAGCACCTTCCTGCCAAATTTTGCATCTATGGAAGATTGAATGTCCAGCTTGTAATGCTTTAAAGGTGGAAACTGAGGACCAAGTGGCTGCTCTGCAAATCTCTTCTGGGGTAGCTACAGCGTTCTGAGCCCAGAATGTAGATATGGCCCTAGTTGAGTGTGCCTTGATGCCCACAGGAGGGGACTGATGAGCAGATTCATATGCCAGGCAGATACCCTGCTTGATCCATCTAGTGATAGAGGCTTTAGAAGCCGCTGTACCTTTAAATCTTCCTGTATGGTGAAAAAATAAGGATTGAGTTTTCCTAAATGAGTTCTATGAAGATATATCTTCAAGCATCTGACCAAATCCAATTTGTGCAATTCTTGCTCCTTAGCATTAGAGGGATTAGCACAAAAGGAGGGGAGAATAATTTCCTGACCTTAGAACGGAAAGGCGGCCTTGGTCATAAAACAACTTTATCCTGGTGGAATACAAGATGGGGTGATGAGCAAAGTAAAGCCTGGAGTTCCCCTACTCTACGAGCCGAGGTCACTGTTGTGAGTAGGATAGTCTAAGTTAAGGTGCTTCAAAGAAACCGAATCCATCGGTTTGAAAAATTCATGGCAGCACAGCTGCTTGAGCACTAGATTTAAATCCCAAGGAGTGAGGTCACGTATAGTAGGCTTAATTTTAGTGACAGCAGATGAACCGTTTAACTACATAATGTTCTGCAAAAGGAACCGCCAGAACTGCTGACAGTGCTGATAGCTGAGCTTTTAATGAAGCTGGCCAGAGGAGACCCTTGGTGAATCCCTCCTGTAAAAATTCCAGGATCACTGTTGAAGAAATGTCATTTTTACTAAGCGCTCTTGATGTACACCATCTGTAAAAAATGGACCATATGAGATAATATATCCTGGAGGAGGAAGGTCGGCAGCCCGCTAGAATAGTGTATTACTGAGTCTGAAATGCCTTTAGGTCTTAAAGAGCTCCGCTCAGCCGCCATGCCTTCAGCTTCAAGAATGCTATGTCCGGATGGCCGACTGGTCCCTGTGTCAGTAGATGAGGAATCTGAGGAAGGGAGACTGATGGACGCACAGACATACCCAGAAGATCGGCATACCAGATTTTCCTTGGCCAGTCTGGGGCTATTAGTATTACCTCTGCTTTGTCCCTCCTGTTCTTCTGAATAACTTCCATCAGAAGGGGAAATGGAGGGAATATGTAGGCCAGTTGAGACCCCCAGTGGAACTGAAGAGCATCCTGACCTGCTGACCTCTGGGATTTCCATCTGAAGAAGAATACCTGGCACTTTGCATTCTTCTCTGTTGCCATGAGGTCTATCGTGGGGATCCCCAGTTTGATAGTGAGGTTCAGATACACCTGCTTGTCTAGAGACCATTCTCCTGGGTCCAGATGCATTCTGCTTAGGTAATCTGCCTTTGTATTCAGATTCCCTGATATATAAGTTGCTGTCAGAGCTGCTAGCTGCTTTTCTGCCCAATTGAGGATCTTGAGGGCCAGACAATTGAGAGCTCTGCTTTTTGTTACCCCTTGGTTTTGAAGGTATCTTACTGCTGCTGTGTTGTCTGAAAGCACCCGGACATGTGGACTCCTGAGTTCCTTCTTTAGGTGCAGTAGTGTGTTCCAAATTGCCAGTAGCTCCAGTACGTTGATATGCAGAGCCTGTTCCTTCAATGTCCACTTTCCCTGTACTGCTAGATGACGCCAGTGCCCCCCCCCCCCCAACCGGTCTTGCTGGCGTCTGTGGTAAAAATTTCCCATTGAATGGGCTTTAAAGATCTTCCTTTTGAGAGATTTATTGATTGACCCAACCACTTGAGTTCCACTCTGGTGGATGGTAGGACAGGAATCTTCTGCAGAGTGTTGGCTGGATCCCTTTTGAAGAACTGAATATAAAATTCAATTGAGCTGCTCTGCTGTGGGACTGGGCCCAGGGAAGTATCTGAAAGGTTTCCTAATAGCCTTGAGAATTCCTTTGCTGTCTGATCTTCCTCTTGTAAACAGGGAAAACCTTTGCAGCAGGCGATCCTGTCTCTTCTGATAGATATGCCATCTCCTGTATGGCGTTGAATGTGACTCCCAAGAACACCAGCTTCTGTGTTGGCTGAAGCTGACTCTTGTCTAGATTTACTATCCAACCGAGTCTTGACAGTAAGTTCAGACATTTTAATGTGCTTTCTTCTGATTCTTGCCTGGAGTCTATTATCAGAATATCGTCCAGATAAGGGATGACCCTTATATTTTGTTGGTGCAAGGCTGCCATGGCTACCGCTAGCACCTTTGTAAAAACCTGTGGTGCCAAGGCTAGACTGAATGGCAATACCCTGCATTGATGTCTGTTCTGGAAGTGGAACCGAAGAAATCTTCAGTGCGACTGATGAATCAGGAAGTGGTAGTACGCATCTTTTAAGTCTATCCTGGTTAGGAAGGATTGTGGGAGAACCATCTTCATTGCTGTTGAGACAGTCCATCTTGAACTTTCTTATTTTGAGAAAGGAATTGATCCTCTTTAAATCCAATATAACTCTTAAATCTGCTGAAGGCTTGGGAACTGAAAAAGACTGGAGTAGATTCCATGGAACTGTTGGGTCTTGGGTACCTCCTCTACTACCTGGTTGAGAAGAAGAGTCTGGATTGCCCTGTTCATTCCTCTCACTCTCAGAGTGAAATTCCAAGCTGTACCCCATCTCCAAAATCTGGTGCACCCATAGGTCTGGGTGAATTGTTTCCCAAGCGTCCCTGAAAAACTCCAATCTGCCCCCTATTTGAGTAGGAGATGGGGCTAAGCTTTTTTCATTGGGAATTCTGCTGGAAGCGTGGCTTACCCTGGAATGCCTTACAGCCTCCTGGTCTTGCACCTGTTTGTAGCACGCTGCCTCTGGTCATATGTTCTCCCCGGTTGGTATCTTTTCGCATCCTGAAAGGACTACCTCCTGAAGATTAAGATCTAGAAGGTGATACTCTAGCTCGCTTTGGTTGAGGAAGAAACTGGTATTTCCCACCAGAAGACTGCTTGATGATATCTTCTAGCTGGCTACCGAACAACTTTGTCCCCGTAAAAGGAAGTGAGACAAGCTTATTCTTGGATGTGGCATCTGCCTCCCAGGCCTTTATCCACAGGGCACGTCTTGAAGTGATGGAAAGGGCTGAAGATTTCGCCAGACCTCTATTATCCAGGGAGGCATCACATGAGAAACTGATCGCATCCTTTATGGGGACCAATTCCTTCAATAAGTGAGATCTGGAGAATGAGGAATCCAGCTTCTCTTCAAATTCGTTTAACCAAATTCTCAAAGTACGGAACATACATGCCATTGCTGTAGCGGTCTTGAGACCCTGTCCAATGACTGCAAACTGCTTCTTGAGTGCAGAGTCAGCTCTTATCCATAGGGTCACGGAGAGTAGTTCCGTCTTCTAGTAACAAAGTTGTTCTTCTTGATGTCTGTGCAACTGCTGCATCAACCTTGGGCGCAGTTACCCATGAGCCTGTGTCTTCTGAAAATGGATACATTTTCTGTATTCTTGTAACCTGAGGACGCTCGTCTCCTGTCTTCCATTCCTTGGTGATATCTTGTATTGAGCTATGGACCGGGAAAGTTGGGGCTTCCTTATAGCCGATGAAGGCCGAATCCATTACATTTAACTCCTTTTGTGTTTCTGTTAAGTCCAGTGCTTCTCTCTTGGCCTTAACCAGATTTTCTATTTTATCCACATTAAAAGAGGTAGCATCCTCTAAGTTCTCCCTCTTCTACCGAAGATGCACCAGATTCCAGGTCTACTAGACTGGGTATATCCTCATCTTCAATATATGATGTGCCTTCCTGTGGGTCTGCCGGTCTCTGTCTTTCTTGAAGCTTCCTGCATAGAGGACTTCATCCAGAAGAAAGAAAAAAAAAAAAAAAAAACACAGTAAATTGAGATGGCACTTCAGGACCAGCTATTTTCTTAAGGCAGTCTGTGCAGAGTTTTGCTGTGTCAGAAGCAGGCAGCTTGTTCTCACAGCCAGCACAGCTTATTCTTTGTGGCAGACTTATCCTTTGGTGTCTCAGAGGGTACCTTAGCTTTTTCACTCCTTTCTTTGGACATTCTGAATATGGCCCCAGAATTGACTTAATATAATCTGTAAAGCAAATAATACAGCAAACAAAACTTAAGACCGAGTTAAGATACTCCAAACTCTTGAGACTTACCCCACCATTCCTTGCGTGCCTTAAATGCTCCTTGGCTTTCCAGTTCCATTTCGGCTTCTGCGTTCCACAGGTGGAACGCACGCAACTTCCGGTTTGGCTCTTGATAAGGTGTGTGTGCTTGCTGATCCACTCAGTTTGACTGAGGATGCCGCGAGACCGCAGGGAAACCCTGTGGGGATGTAAGGAAACATGTTCTTCTGAGCCAAACATGCCTAGATAAGGTAGGATGCCACAGAACGATCTGCAAGCCTTATTTAATAAGTGCCAGATTGTTGCTTTGCTTAAAGTATGTAGCGTGCATTAACAGGCAGGCTACATTAGTAAAATAATTGTCTTTAAGCTCTGGTCCAAACAGAAAGGTGCCCTGAAAAGGAACAAAAGCAAGGTTCTCTTAGAGGTAGTGTCTGCAGATCAGATCTCGAGCCAAAGAGCCCATCTGGCTACTACAGACATGGTAGAAACTCTAGCCACCAAGCAGATGGTGTCAAGTATAGCAGCAGAAACAATGCTGAGCCTCATATGCTGGCAAAGACCTGCAACATCAGCAGTAGAAGCTCCCTGACAGCCAGTCAGCTGTATAGTCCAAACTGCAATGGCCCTGTACACCCAAGCAGCAGCGAACGCAAGTACCAGTCGTAGCAAAGATGGTCTCAAGCTTCCTGTCAGTCCAGTCCTTGAGGACAGATGCATCTGCCACAGGAAAAGCAGTGGATTTAGAAAGTCTAGAGACTGGAGCGTCCAACCTTGGGTGGATGTGCCCATTGAGCTAATGCTGCTTCAGAAAAGGAGTACAACTTCTTAGATACAGAAGGCTTGTCAGGAGCTTTCCACTCGTCAGACAGGACTGTCAAGAGTGGTGTTAGGTGGAAAACAGGTAGACTGCTTATTAGGTTCCTGAAACACATCAGAGGGGTCAGTGGGAGCCTCTGGAACCAAGGGGATGTTTAAACACTGCCCTGATCAGGCCCCTCAGCTGAGGGATAAGGATCAACCTCAAAGGGGTCCCCAAAGAATTGGGAAGAGACCCTGACCCCTGCAGAACATCCCCCTCATTAGAATCCACCAACAGTTTCTCCTCCGAGGAGTCAGATACATCAGGTATGCCCTTTGGCTTTGGTAGGGAAGACCTGATAAGAGTAGGGGGCTGACAGGACTGGAAGACCCCCTGCAATTGGTATGGAAGGTGTAAGGGAGACCTTAGGTCTCTAGTGGCCTTAAACTCTTGCATCCACACAGTGGCTCTAGTGCATGGCTTGAGGTCCCTGGGGGAGACACAGGGGCAACAGCACATGATTGGCATAAATGACCTGAGTATTCTCTAGGTAACACTGATTGACATAAGCAGCAGTGCACAATGGTGGACACAGACACACCAGTATCCTTAGTCTTAGGTCTAGCCCCAAGTTCCAGTGGAGTTGAAATCCTCACTGTGTCAAATCATCAAGTTTAAGGAAACAACCCAATACAGTGTGTAAGAATAAAATCTCCCCCCCACCACCACCACCGAAATCGCTAACTTGCACTTAGCTAGCAGGCAAAGGGTTAATCTGAGGAGATAAGGAGACCAAGCCCTGCATAGGATACTCATGAAGGGAAAGCAGAAAATGCCTGCCGCAACGGGAGCCAAACGAGTGTGAAGCAAGCTCATGGGAAATTTAGTTTTTTTTATATATAAAAGGAAAAGTACCTCCCCCCCTCCCCACACACACACACCTGGGGCAGACAAACAAAATGAGCAGCCTCTGAAGTTGCCATGTTGAGCGGTTGCACAGATATGTCCCAAACTGTAAAGTCCCATAGAGGTGGATGGAGCATGGCGTCTATGCAATAAAACGTGCCTTTAACTGTAAAAATTTACAAATTTGAGTTATGTAAAAAGTATAAAGACACTTCAAAAAGCAAAGAAACCACTATACCCTGAAGGGAAAAGCGCTCAAACCCCCTAAAAGATGCCAAATCAGCCGACGAAGGTTAAAATCATCATCATAGAAACACTGCTCCAAACCCCCAGACATACCCAATGAGTGCAGGAGTATGTATTAGGAGCTCCAAAGGAGACCCCTGTGCAGAGGGGAAGCGTGGGACAAGTGGACTTCAGCACTCAAAGGGTTGCTCTCCTTTTCTTTTAAGCAGGTCTGTCTTCAGTGGGCAACTCCTAGGAAAAACTTGCTAAACAAGATTTCCCCCCAGGGCTAAAAGGTCCACCATAGCACCTGGAAAGAGCTATCCACTACGGAATGTCTGTAATTGTAATCCGCCTAATGGTGGTATTCCATACCCAACAGAAAACAAAATAAGCTAAAAACTATAGCAGAACTGTTCACTTGTATCTTCATCAAGGAAGAAATCTTACTGGAAAGGGACTGTTAGATGCAGCCAAGGAAAGGAGGTAGGCACCACCCAGCACTCTTTTCAAGCATTGTTTGTGCCTACTTAAAGGGGCAGTCACCTACTCAAAGTTACCAGTAACCTATATTGGAAGACATATTTGCTTTCAAAAATTAACACATCACTTTCTAGCTCAGAACATTTGAATTATCAGTTTTAAAACAAAGGATGTTGATCCAAGGAAATAACCTGCCTTCTGGAGTCAGGATTTTTTTTTTTCCCCTCGTTTACCCACTTCAGGATTAACTGGAAGTTGCTTCAATAGGGATTTTTTCTTTCCTCTATAAGAGAGGAGACAGTGTTTAATGTACTTGGGATAGTAATACTTTGTTTTATCTTCACCTGTCTCAGCTTTAAGAGGACCAATACCAACCTTAACCTTTGTTATTAATATACTTGCAGAGCTGTTTATGATAGGTCTTGCTCTCTTTTGCAATATTTCTCTCATTTTCAATTTTAGCCAGCTTGATTCCAGATTTTATTACATTCGTTATTACATTGCTTTTAACTATGTAATATTAGCCTTTTAAAGGGGATCACCACTATCCATGTGTCTAAAAAGTTTATATAGAGAATAGCTGTAGCTGAGAATAACTAATACTGTACCTTCCTTCCAGACAGACTTACCAGCTCTGTACCACAGTGTCACTCTTCCTCTGCTCCCATCCCTCTATCCAGCTTCCTCAGATATAGGATTACTGCATGTAATTGAGAACTTGACCAAAGAGACCACTCCAGCTTACATGCAGAAATCCCCTGGCTGAGAGAGAGAGGAGAGCAGAGGAAGAGACAGCGGTACAGAGCCGTACCCACAGCTTGTCTGGAAGGAAAGCACAGGATAATCTTTACACGTTTAACTTCAGCCAATTTTTTTTTTTTTTTTTTTTTAAACGTGGGGAAAAAAAAAAAAAAAAAAAAAAAACCACAGTATTAAAGCTAGTCGCTATATAAACTAAACTTTTGGACTAACTTGTATAAGGGTGAGATCCACTTTAAAACTGAATGTTTTGGTTAAACCCTTACAATTGGGTTTCCCGTAAATTTCAAAGGATACCATATATTGGTCACTGCTGTCCCAGTGTTCCTTTACTTGTATAAAGTAGCATGTCAAATGGGAAAGTAATTTGGACAAAAAGCCTTTTAACTTGTGCAGTAAACTGTTGAGGCACAGTTTCAAAGGGTTTGGTTTGGGAGAGATCTGGGAATGGATAGAGAACTGGCTAAAGGATAGATGGCAGAACCTTTTCAAGTTGGTCTAAAAGTTGTAAGTGGGGTGCCACAGAATTCAGTCCTGAGCCCAATGTTTTTTTAATTATGATCTAGAAGTGGGAATTGAAAACAATGTATCTTTGTTAAAGACATTAAGCGGTGTAAGGAAATGCATCCAGAACAGGTTTTTCCTCACTGCAGAAATATTTAGATAAACTGGTCAGAAAAGTGGCAGATTAGTATTAATGTAGAAAATAGGATTTTAGTGTTCTAACATTTTATATCATTTTCTCAATCCATTAGGAACATTGGTCCCATGGTGTTGGGTCCCTACTCCTGGAGGGCAGGGCACAACAAAAGAGGGTCTTTTGTGTGGAGACTCCCTCCAGCTCAACCGACCTGCTTACCAACTCACAGAATTCATATGACAGCCACAAGAGAAGCAGCCTGGGAAAGCAACATAGTAAAAGTTTTTCCCCCTGTAGATGAGATGTCTGTTCCATATTGACTAAAGAGAAAGTGATTTAACAGGTAAGAGAACCGATACCTTGAGGATACACCAAAGCTGGGATTCACAGAGAGGGAAAGAGAAGGGAAGAGGAAAAAAAAAAATTCTTAAAAAAAACAGGCACGCTTGCCTTGAAGGGCCCTCTAGCCAATATACTGATGCGCCAGTGTTTGGTGAGACTATGCACAAAGACTTGCGGGGGCATGTTTGTCAGTACAACACCGTATGCCTTGGAAGAGACCATTTCCATGCCTGGATTCACCCACTTTCCTCACAAGAAAGGAGCACTGTCTAAACTTGAGGCAACAAAGTGCTCACCACCCAAAGTCAACAATTGTTTCAGATCAGGACCAAACAGAGCCTTAGCCTGAGAAGGCATAGACACCAGCAAAGACTTAGAAGACTGGTCTGCAGACCGAATCTAAAGCCTAAAGGTGTGATGTGCAGAAAAAGTAAAAGGGGAAGGCCTTGCAGAAAATCTAGCTGCAAACAGCGCCTCAAATAGTTAGAGCTCTATTGACCAAGGCAGAAATAGGAATCAATGCTGCCAGTAGTTGAAAAGTTGGCCTTGCGTAAGGAGTCAAGCCTCTTATCAGACGGGTCTGTAAGCCCCCAGAATCAATCACAGGTAGGGCAGTGTTCTTCACCAAGTGTGAGCTGGGGCCACAGCTGTAAAAGGGTATAGCTTAGATAAGGTTTTGTTAAGAAAAACACAATGATTTGATCAAGTGTTTGGGGTGAAATACAGGTGAAGCCTCTGGAAAACATCTGGAGAGGGAGATCCTTCATCTGCAGCAGTAACCTGAAGGGTCTCTAGCACCAGCCTGATGAACACCTCAAAGGTGAACATATTAGCCTCAAAAGGAATCTCCATGAGAACTGGAAGAATCAATTGCCTCAAAACACATCCTATGAAGCCAGTTCTTCCTCAGAGGCTGCCCCAATAACTCAAGTGTCTCTTGAAAAATCGGGTCAGCCACTGCATAGGATAAAGAGTGCAGATTGTCTCCAGAGAAGAAGTGACAGCCAATTGGAAGAGAGCCCAGGAAAAGCACATACTGGGGTAGTCTTCACTGCTGCTTGTTGCCTAACACCTACGACTCGGGCCACAGTATGCACCATCGACACTCAATGGGCTGGAATATAGGGAATGAGAAAATAGGATTTTAGTCTTACCTTATTAAATCATTTTCTCTTTGTCCAAAAGGAATACAGGTACCACTGGAGTTGAAACACAAAATAGACAGTGCAAAGGAAGCACATCTAAGAGCAGACTGTATACCAAATGTGGCCAACTGTTTCTTATGAGTGAGTCTCCCCCCTCCAGACGGATACTCACTAGATATGGAGGCTTCATCCAGCCTCTAGGAATAATCTCATTCAATGCCTTTTAACCCAGCTAAGGCTTACATCCTCCACGTATGGACCTCGTAGCTCATTACTGGACTCCAGGTAGTTTATCCAAACAGAGAACCAACTACCTGGGCTTTTATAAACTTCTCAAGTTATTTGTAGTTCAATATAAAATGACACTAAAGTTAAAAATAACTAAAATATCACAATGCATTTTGTCACAAATGTGACATCATCAGGGTTACATTTCAATAATATACATCACTTAGATTATATACCTTTTGTTCTGTTGTCAATTAGAGGGAAGCTTCCACCCGAACAATCTGTGCCATTTAAGTCAGCACTTCCAGTCTATAGACTTCTCACTTCCCTTCTCTGGAACGCAAACATCCGTGACACGCAACCACCGATAGTATGCCACTATAACATCACATGACATATCCCGTGATGAGACTGGAGAGTCTATAATCTTAAATTTGATGCCTATATTGATAAAACATTTGTACTATATACACCGGATTCTCCCTCCTATTAACACCAATAATAGTATAACAATCAGCTGGTCTGTCACGAATATACTTCTCCAAAATTTTTGGGACATTGAGATATATATAGTTCTAAATAGTCCACAGGGAAGCCCCCCTCTTCTAAAACCCCAGCAAAAGGAACTATTGTACAAATCAAACAGTGGTCACCTTCATCACCTATGGTTGCATATACATCCATATATCTTTAAAAAAAAAAAAAAAAAAAAAAAAAAAAAACACAAATTCAAAATATCCTATTGGACAATACATTTTAAACTATATAATTGATATCTATATTGTCATTGAGTCCCTTTAGGGCCAATGTATCCAACCTATATATCCACTCTGCTTCCCTAATACAAACTCTTAAATCTGTTATAGGAACTCATTGGGATGGTTTCTATTCCCATAGCCATAACATTTTCTATTACTCCTTGTGGACATCTGCCAAAATGTCTTGAGACAGCAAATTTTTTATTACATTTCTCCGATGTTCTCCAATCCTGTCTCAATGCCCTAGTAGTTCTACCTACATATTGCATCCACATTCTATGAGGTGTACTACATAATTAGTTCCACAGTTGATAACATTTTTTACTGTGTATTCCCAACCTGTATGGGAACTACAGAATGTTTCTCTTTTTGGCCATAAAGAGACAAGTATAACATCTTCTGGAACCACAACTGTAGTTACCACTCACCTTATTTCCAAGTAATGAAAAACTCCCCTCTTGGGAGAGGTTACCAATTCATACTAATTGTTTAGGCACAGCTTCTTGTACCGGTTTTAGGTCTACCTTTGGCAATATGTGCACAGATATTTGGCGCTTTCTTAAAAATCATTAACTTTCTCCTATCACTACTTTCAGTAGAGGGTCCTGTTTTAAAATATTCCAATTTTTGTTGAATACCTCTTGTATTTTCCTTGCATGTGAACTGTAATGCGTTATGAAGAACTCATCTTTTTTAAAATATTCCCCCTCTCGATCTGATTACTATCCCTTTAAATAAAAAGGAGCAATGTTTCATAATAAAAGCAGCTCTAATTAATCTTCATAGTATTTGGGCCATGGAGAGTAATTTCAATTCTGTCAGAGTTGTAGTTTAGGAGTATTTCAGTGATAAAGTATCCCCCTCCCACCCCTTTTACTAATGTAACACTGATCAGCCAGAGCAGAAGGGAGGAGCCCAGGTAGACTGCAGAGAGGGACAATCTTCAATTAAGATAATGGGAGAAAAAAAAAAAAAAAAAAAAAAAACCTGAAAAACTTGTCAATGTCCCAAAAATGTTGGAGAAGTATATTATTCATGACAGATGACAAATTTAAGATTACACTCTCCAGTCTCATCACGGGATATGTCATGTGACGTTATTGTTATAGTGGCATACTATCGGTGGTTGCATGTCACGGATGTTTGCATTCCAGAGAAGGGAAGCGAGATAAGTCTACAGACTGGAAGTGCTGTTTTGAATGCAAGGGCTGACATAAATGGCACAGATTGTTTGGGTGGAAGCTTCCCTCTAAATGTCAACGGAACAAAAAAGGTATATACTCTAAATGATGTATATTATTGAAGTGTACCTCTGTCACATTTGTGACGAAACACATTGGGTGATATTTTAGTTATTTTTAACTTTAGTGTCATTTTATATTAAACTACCAATAACTTGAGTTTATAAAAGCCCAGGTAGTTGGTTCTCTATATTTGTTTGGATAAACAACCTGGAGTCCAGGAGAGATCTACAGGGTCCAGGAATATGGAGGATGTAAGCCATAGCCAGGTTAAAAAGGCATTGGATGAGATTATTCCCAGAGGCTGGATCAAGCCTCCACATCTAGTGAGTATCCATCTGGAGGGGGGAGACTCACTCATAAGAAACAGTTGGCCACATTTGGTATAAAGTCTGCTCTTAGATGCACTTCCTTTGCACTGTGTCTATTTTGTGTTCCAGTGTCCGTATCTGATTGTAAGATCACATGATCAGGTGATCAAGACCCAGCATCATCATTCTAGGAGCAGAGTCCCTACAGACTGATATCAGAAGAATCTATTGAGGTCCATTATAGTCTACTATTGGGACTGTTATTTTGTAAACCTGCCCTATACACTTCGAGAGGTTGAAGGTAGCGCACTTGAGATTTGGACCTCTGGCTTCATTTCCAATTTGGTGTGAGAGCCAGAGGATCAATAGTTTGTTACCACTGGAGCTGATCTTCCTTCCTTGGTAGGTAGAACATTATCAGAAGACAAGGACCTTCCCAGTGCTGGAGGGTTCCAGGATGGGAGGTTTGGCAGATTTATACACCAGAGTCCTTGGTCTTGGATTTACTTCCATGACCCTTGTAATATGAAATCCTGACAGTAAAGAGAAATTTACTTACAGATATTTCCTTTTCTTCGGTGCATCTCCATGTCACCTGATAAAGTATGGGAATTCTCTCCTTCCTCCAGCTGGTAGGACCACTCAAATTAATTTAAATAGACTACACCCACAACCTTGTTCAGTTATACCTTTGTCCAAGCTGTAAAATATATACACACATGTTAAGGGTGGGTGTGACGTGGAGATACACAGAAGAAAAGGAAATATTGGCAAGTAAATTTCTCTCTGCTGTGCACTCCATGTCACCTGATAAAATATGGGAACTTCCCAAGCCAATTATTCAGGGAGGGAAATGAAAACCATATACTCAAATACAACTACATCATAAATATAAGGTAACAAATGCTTAAGCAAAACATAAGAAATATAGTTTGCTACCTTATTGCGGAATTACCGCGTGTAGAAGTCCTCTTCCAAATTTTGGATCTGCAGAGAAACTGACATCCAGCTTATGTTTTATGAAGGATGAGAAAGAAGTCCATGTGGCCGCTTTGCATATTTTCTCTGGGGATGCATTAGCCTTTAAAGGGATAGTAATACTTCGTTTTAACTTTATTTTACAGGCATTAAAAAAACAAGAATGATATAAGTTATCTTTCAAACCTTTATGGTTTAAGAGATATTCACAAGCAAAGTATCCCCCTCCTGCCCCTTTTACTGATGTAACTTTTCAGCCAGGGCAGAAGGGAGCTGCCCAGGTAGACTTCAGAGAGGGACCATCTTCAATTAAGATAAGGGAAAAACCTGAAAAGCTTGTCAAGGGGGGCAGGGATTTCATGGTTTTCATAGGAATAAGAGTGTCCCCTTCTGTTATCTGTCCAGTCTATGGACTGCATTCCACATCTGAGAAGAGATTGTTTACAGTAGGTAAAAAGGGCGGGAGGGGGAAACTTTGCTTGTTAATATCTCAAACCATAAAGGTTTGAGAGATAAGATTTATATCATTCTTCATGTTTTTTTAATGCCTACAAAAAGTTAAAACAAAGTATTACTATCCCTTTAATGCCCAGGATGTGGCCCTGGCTCTAGTTGAATGTGCCTTAATTTTAATTGCGGGATTCACCTTCGCCTCTTTGTATGCTATAAATACATTGCCTTATCCACCTGGCTATGGACTGCTTAGATGCAGCTAAGCCTTTCCTTTTTCCCATAAATTTGATAAAACAGATCAGACTTTCTAAACTCTTTAGTCCTCTGTAAATATACAGAGATACACCTAAGTCTAAAGAGTGCAGCCTCTGTTCTGTGTCATTTTAGGATCACAGAAAGGTAAAACAATGTCTTTGTTTAAGTGAAAATCTGAAATAACCTCTCACCTGAAAGAAGGTTTCATCCTAAGGACAACCTTATCCTGATGAAAAGATAAATATAAGGGATCTGGCATGATAAATATTGTAGCTCATTAACTCTTAGCAGAGGTGATAGATGTTAAGACTGTTTTCCTGGACAGTTATTTTAAGGGTGCTTGATCTAGTGGCTGAAAGTGAAGAATCCACAAGCTGGTTGAGGACCGTATTCAAATACCACAAGGGCAGTGTCTCCCTGACTCTAGGGCGTACTCTCTCAATAGCTCTAACAAATCTTTACCAGATCTTTCTGTCCAGTGTCTGGCTAGGACAGCAGAGAGCCGAAATCTGAACTTAGGCTTAGTCCCATATCAAAACCATTCTGTAGGAACTCCAGAATTACTGGAGCAGCAACTTAATCTTTTTGCATCTTATTCTTAATGCACCATAATCTAAAGACTTTCCAAATTTTGTCAAACCTTTAAAGTGGACTTTTTTCTGCCTGATATTATGGTTTCTGCCACCCTGTTAGAAACTTGACATTTCAGACTCTGCCGCTCAGTCTCCAAGCTGTCAGATGGAAAAAATCTGGACATGGATGAAAAAGTGGACCCTGTTTCAATAGGTCCATCCTGTTTGGCAATAGCCAGGGCTTCTGAGTGGACATTCTTACTAACTCAGAGTACCATGTGCGTCTCAGCCATTTGGAGTTATCAAGATTACTTCCAATTTCTCCTTCTCAGCATGGCTGAGGTGGTCTCCTGCATCCAGGATATAAAGTCCTGAAATTGACTAGGCATTTCCTGCATGGCTGCTTTCTTCAGACAATCCTGACAAATCTTAATTTTCAGATGCCGGGAATGTCTTATCACAAGAGCTACATGACTTAAGGCACAAAAAAACTTATCTTCCTTAGATGGAGTAGGATCTACATTATCTTTACTGGAAGAGGTCTTGGAAGTAGACATTCTTAATAAAATCACTAAGTTTAATAAATATGCATTAAAAAAAAAATGTATATCCCATTTTAGTATAACTGAATCCTACCTTAGTCCAATGGTGCTGTATCTGTTGCATACACCTGCAACTCAGAGCTAATAAAATTCAGGCTTGCCTCGCGTTTCCTACTTCTTGTTGCCCCTTTGTAGTATCGGATCCTGCTTGCCTTCCATCCGCTGCTCGTTACCTACAGGGGTGAGACGCCTGCCGCTCCTGGACATTAGGTAGCAGGAGGAAGGCCGCGTCAACGCGCGTGTTTCACTTGTAACGCACAACCGCCTGTAAGCGGGACCTGATGCCGGCATCCCCTCGCGCTTTAGACGTCCTGAGGCTCCCTGCAAGGCTACAATAGCTCTGCTGGAATGGGCAGCAGAATAGAGGTACCGGTTTTTCTTCTATGGTTTCTCAGAGACAGAGGCTCCTACCCTGTCCTCCAGCTGGCTAGGACCAAATAAAACGGAACAAGGTTGGGGGTGTAGCTTATTTAAATTAATTTGAGTGGTCCTACCAGCTGGAGGAAGGCGATAATTCCCATACTTTATCAGGTGACATGGACTACACAGAAGAAAGTGTTGCACACTGGAAGACCACCAGTAATAGCAATCCCAGATTAATAATTCACCCTAGAAAGCCCACAAAAATTACTTATCTGGCAGATGAAGGGTTAATCTGGGAAGGAGAACAAGGAGAATCAGCCTCTGTAGGATAAGCAAGAAAAGTAAAACGATTAACAGGCAAGCCAGTCAAAAGCCTACAAAACAGGCATTCTGGGAAATATCCAGTTGTGGTTGCCTAGCAACACCCAACTCCAGCTGTGGATCGCCATGGTCCCCCAAGACAATCAGGATGTGAACTGGCTGAAAGGGCATGAGTAGACAAGTCCACACTGACTTCTCTACAGTTATTTCCAGAGAAGTCTATGGAGCAAAGATGGCAACAGTGATGGCACCCATTCTTAAAAGGGCAGCAATACAATTCTGGTTCAGAGTTACTGAAAGACCCAAAAACCCCAGGGAACATGGGAGGGCAACCTAAAGTGATATATCAGAGAAGTACGGAGCAGTATAAAGACCCAATATGAGTTCAGGAGCCCAAGGGCACCAGAGAATGCCTCTGTGAGGAGTGGTACAAGGTCAACCAAGACAGTGATTGTAACCGTCTTCTTGTTACCGTTGTGAAAGTAATCAGAGCTCCAAAGAGACTGCTGGGAAGGGAAACTTGGCCTGCAAGATTCCCTCCACAAGGCTGCAAGATTTTAATATAGCACCTGTATACTGGTCAATGCACTACAGGTGAAGCCCAGTAATGGTAACCTGCCTAATGGGGGAATTTTGGTGGTGGTGGTGGGGGGGGGACCCAAGTGTTTGTTCAAAAACTTGAAAGGGCACATTTATACTGGCTAGTAGGAGGGGTGAGCTGAAGGAGTGGCTGGGAGTCTACCTACAAGACTCTTGAGATGTGTCCTGCCCTCCAGAATGAGGGACTCTACCCCCATGGTACTAGTGTTCTATATTGGACATAAGAGCAATTATCAGATACTTCCTCGCTGGCAGTCTTGTTATTTACCTGGTCCACTGCCTTTTTAACATTCTCCATTGTATTAGCTGTCACCAAAGCATGGAGAGGCTCATCTTCTCCTGGAAGCATCTGTCCATCTTTCCGGCCCACCTTTCCCTCTTTCACTGAACCCTTGCCCCGGATCATGATTTTGGCGTTACACTCCTTCTCTATGTTCTTCAGGGTGTTGCCCCTGCAAGCACAATATAATCTGTATGACATTCAGTGTGTGTGTGGGGGGGAAACAAACCACAAAACACCTGACTTTGGGGTAGGAAGAGACTTAATACGGAGCTATACTGACAGCACATACAAAATGTTAACACGACAAGTCAAACTGAAATCTACAAATTGTAGGCAGACAATGGTGGTGGATTCGAGTCTTACCTGGGTCCAATAAGTAGCCCCACAAAATTAATCTCTGGGTATTCATCCTGGGGAATCATAACTTTATCGCTGACACGGGTTGCAGGAGGCCTGAAACAGTGCAGATGCAAGATTATATTAAAAAATGTATACGTATAAATTATAATAGCTCTCTCACACACAATCAAGGAATGAAAAAAAAAAAATGGTGCAAGTTCAAGACTTAAGAGTAAAGAGGAGGAATGTGTCATGTACATATGAACTTATCGATAGCACTTGGAAAGTAACTGAGCCTTCTTTGATTTAAAGAAACAAGTTTATGGCATGTCAAAAAAACATTTAAAATATTTTTTTTGCAAGGACCTATGATCTGTGGTACTTTGGCACTTACGCCAATTACTCTGTCTCCCCCACTTGGCCACGGTCTAAGAAATGGCTAAATTGCATAACATGCAAGTCCACACAGATCACAGGCTTACACAAACTATGCAACAGAAATATCAAAGCTAGTCTACTGCCGAGACACTCCTGTTGGAAGCCATTGCTCTTAAATGGGAAGTGCCAATAAAACAACAAGTAACAAAGGTGGTGTGTACTTACTGATAAATCTCATATTACACATTGCAACACAGGAACCATTGTGGGGTGGGTTTCAAGTATCCTGTCGACAAAGGGCATGACATTTCCATAAAGAGCTCAAGGTGGAGACTCCTTCCCTATTCCAGTTTACCCCACCCCAAAGTGTTCAGTATAACATAGCAAAGACTGAAAAAAGCAGCAAGGCAGGAAGAGGTTACACAAGTCAAAGAACCCAAAGGAACCCACTGTGGGGAATGCAGTTTCCAGGAGAGCAGCTCTTTTTCCATTTGAAATGAAGGATTGTCAAGTACAGAAAATGTCCTGTTTTCTTTCATCAAGTACACAAAGCAGGAACCATGAAGA
This sequence comes from Rhinophrynus dorsalis, assembly GCA_037306005.1. NCBI lineage: Eukaryota > Metazoa > Chordata > Amphibia > Anura > Rhinophrynidae > Rhinophrynus > Rhinophrynus dorsalis. The sequence goes on from CM074722.1 coordinate 384,378,719, forward strand.
CTGGAACAATCGTGGACCTCAGGTGTCAACAAGCCCAAGCCAAGAAACTAAGTTACCTAAGGAAGCTCAATAGCCTGCCATACCTTCCATTCCAAAACTGGCTTTAGTCAAAGCCAGGACATTCACATTGTAGTGTTTAGCAAACACTGGGAGAAAACACCACCACTACTTTACACAAGCGTTCCACAGAGGCTTTTTTTTTTTTTTTTTGTAGGAAGTGCTTCCAGATTCATGTGAAATTCAGGAACAAGTTTAGGGAGAAACACAACAGTTCTCAAACCCACCCTATCAGAATGAGGGGAAGAAGAAAAAAAAAAAAAAAAAAAAAAAAAAAAAAATCAAAGGAATGTCTACAAAACAAAATGTCGTTTGGCACCTGACCAGATGCAATTGCAAGCACTCAAGAGACCAAAATAAAGTTCCAAGAAGGGGCTGGGATATGGAAAGTCACCCCTTGTACAAAGATCTGCATATCTGGAAATGAGACAACACCTATGAAAAAGCAGAGCTGAAATCTGAATCTTGATAGAAGACCAAAGTTCTCTCTAACGCAACATAGAACAGGCAACATAACTGAAAGAGGATTGGAGATACTAATGTATGTTTGAAAGAGGAGAAGCATGGGAACTAACGTGAATTACAAAGGATCAAGATGACGGAATGATATAGGATCAAGGGAGCAAATGGTAAGATGAGAGCAAAATTGAGACTTCTGCTTCTGTGACCAATGCAAAAACAATCAAAATGAGTCAGGATCAGGAAGATGCAGTTCTGTAAATTGACATGTGAGATTATATTTAATATGAAAGTTCCTCTTAAAATTGGGAATAGGCAGCACGTTAGATTTGTGAGGAGTGTTTGGCAGAGGACAGACAGTTGGTCTGAGGGTGGAATTAGCAGGATAGACTAGTCTGAGAAAGCTGCATTGTATGGCTACAAAATTGATTAGATGCAGGGAGCAAAAGTCAAAGAGAATGCTAGATTTTGTAATACAAGAGTTGTGCACTGTAAAATGTGAAGGCTGCATGGTGGTGAAATAAAGAAGTTCTTGAGAAAAAGGATGACGTTTCTTAGTTATTTCCTTTTCCTGTGTTCCCACCACAGCTATAGGTGTGTATAGTCTCCTGCCCGTTAGTGAATATAGGGCCAATCGAAAATGGTTTAAAAGGGCTCTCTCCTGGGCTCCCAGTTAGCCTTTTGACAAAGCTATGAATAAAGCACAAATAGGTTATGGGTAGGGAGTGCTGTGGTGAGAACAGAGGAAAAGTAAATAACTAAAATTTCATTGTTTCCTCTGTTCCCTCCATCAGCTCTAGTATCAGCTTCCCCAGAACATGCATTAACCCTTATGATTTATATAAAAAAAAAAAAAAAAAAAAAGTAGGAAACTGAATCAGATAGCCATTATGCTTGGGAAGATTTGGGTCACAGACCCTCTTACCCATTATGACCTGGTTGCAGCCTGGAGTAGCTCTTCCAAATTTTGCCTCTGCTGATGTGTATACATCTACATGGTAGTGTTTTATGAATGTCTATATTGATGACCAAATGATCTTCCTCTTTGTAGGTTCATTGATTCTAGCTACCATTTCAATTTCTTTAATATATTTGGAATGGGAATCCAGAGGAGTTTTGGGAATTTGTTCCACTTTATGAAATAGGCCTGGATTGGTCTCATGTGAGCTCTTGGCCCACGGGACCACCTGAATTGATATCAGGATTCCAAGGACCCTCATGAAGTCCTGAGTTGTAGGGCAAGATTACTTCAGGAACTGCTGTATCCCCTTCCTTAGATTCTCTTCTGAGGGGATAGCATTACCAGAGATTTTTTGGTGTTGAATAGTACAGCCAGGAATACTAATTGATGTGAGGGGGTGCAGCTGACTTTCATATTATCCACCCCAGTTGCTGCAGAAAGGTGACCGATCTTTGGGTTTCCTTTATTGCTTGAAGACTGGACTAGTAACTAATTGTCCAGGTATGGGACAATTCATAACCAGCCTTAGAGTCTGCAAGGTGGCTTCCGTTATCTTTGTTAATATCCTCAGTGCAGAAGAAAGCCCAAAAGGGAGCACTTTGTATGGCAAATGTCTGCTAGCGTGATTCTGAGGAACTTCCTGTGAGATTCCCTCAGAGGATATATGGTAATATGCATTTTTATATCTTTTGCTATCAGGAAACTCCATTGGGTGATTGTTCTGAGGACCGACAATATGGTCTCCATCTTCAGCTTCTGAGGCATTATGAAGCAGTTTACACTTTTCAGATCCAAAATTGTTCTGTAGTTATAACCCCTGGTTTTGGAACCAGAAAGATTACGGAGAAGTTTTTGAGCACTGGTTCTATTTTTCCTCATACTTATTAAATTGATCTGAAGAGTGCTAGTCTCTTGTTGAGGTTTGATGGTATTCTTTATGGTTTGAAGTAATTTTTTACCTGACTATTCTATGTCTAGTGGATATCCAGCTTCTAGATTTTGCCAAAACCATTTGTCTGGTTTTGTTAAGGCTTTCCAAATCTACATATTACTCCAGTTGACTCCCTGCCTACTGGAGCTAGGCCCTCAGACCTTCAGGAGAGGTCTAACTGTAGGTCTTCTGGGTGTTGTCTTTTCTAAAACCTCCCTTTGAACCCTGAGCTGTGGGCTGCTTCTTCTGATCACAAGGACTTGATGCAGAAACACTCGAAAGGGCCGTCTCCGGTTCCTAAACGAGGAGTGTTGTGGTATGTTCTGGTTCTACAATCTTGAAGCAGGAATGATCTTTCATCATGTCATTTTGGAGATAATCTCACCGAGACTATCACCAAATAAGAGGATTTTAGTCTTACCTGTTAAATCCTTTTCTTAGTCCATACAGGTTACTGGTAACTCTGGGAGGAGATCCACTCCTTAGTAGGCAGGAACAATTCTCAACGTGTATGCAAGGGGTGGAGCCTCCCTTCCCTCCATGGCTGCAGCTAGCCAATCAGCTCCAGAAAGATTTGAGACACTATGACGACTAGATAGTAGAAGGGAAGAAGACTCCTGTGAGCATGACCCCAAAGGACCCCACGGTCTGCCACAGAAGAGCCAAGCACGGTCCCTTGCCAGGGTGGGAGAACAGTAACCTGTATGGGCTAAGAAAAGAATTTAACAGGCAAGACTAAAAACCTCTTTTCTGTCGTCCAATACAGGTTACTGGTAACTCTGGGATGTCCAACCATTGAGTTCTTCAGAGGTTGGAAGAAGGCAGGGACCAGAGCCAAGGCCCCCAAAGTTACCAGAGCAGATATGAACCATCACATCAAAGACAGCCCAACAACTGAAGTGTCAATGGACACCAACACGGGTAACAGCACCCCAGGAACGTTGCACAGCACACTGAACTAGAAGCAACAGGGTTCAACAGACAAGGAAGCACTAAGAACCAAGGAAAATCCTAGAAGGCAAAAGTGCCTCCAGGATTTTCCTCCCAAAGCTGGCAGCCGAAGCAAACACAGCCACACGGTAGTGCTTTGAAAAGGTGTGCACAGAGGACCAAGTGGCCGCCTTGCATAACTGATCAGCTGAGGCGCGATTCTTGTAAGCCCAAGAAGCTCTAATAGGTAGAGTAGAAGGAGATGCGACCCTGAAAGGGACAGGCTTCTTCCTTATCTCATAAGAATTGTGAATAGTGGACTTGATCCAAGAAGCAATAGTTACCTTAGATGCAAATCTTCCTGCCCTAGGACCCTCAGGAATGACAAACAGCGTGAGATTGCCTGACAGACTCAATGGATTGCACATAAAACCTGAGACAACGCACCACATCTAACAAGTGGAGATCCCTCTCCTTGTCACTACCAAATAGGGTGATTTACAGGACAGAGCATGTAACTCCACGATGAACAGACAATCGCCAGGAGAAAGGCCATTTTCCACATCAACAGGCGTAATGGAATAGTAGCCAAAGACTCAAAGGGAGGGTGCTGAAGGACGCCCAAAACATCAGGAATAGCAATGTGTCTCCTAAAGAAAACAGAGCAGCCTGAACCTTAAGGGAACTCAAACTGAGACCCTTATCCACAATGTCCTGCAAAAAGGCCAGGACTGTGGGTAGCTCAAAATCCTTAGACCGGTCCCTTTCAGCACACCAGGACAGAAAGGTCGACCAGACACTATGGTAGATCTTGGAAGAAACAGGCTTGCAGGCACTGAGCATAGTAGCCACCACAGCAGAAGAGAAGCCCTTCTTTAACATTAATGATTCAATTTCCAAGCCGTCAAAGCTAGCCGATGAACATCCTCTTTCCACAGGTAATCCTGTAGAAGGTTCGGACGGTAGGGAGGCTGAAAGGTCTCCGCCACAGACAATCGCTCCGGAAACAAAGACTGACGAGGCCAGTACGGCGCAATCAGAATGACTGGACAACGCTCCAGTCTGTTTCCATAATACCCTGTGTAACATGGTAGGGGGAGGAAAGATGTAAGCCAGAGGAAAGACCCAAGGAATGGACACTGAATCCACTGCCAGGGCCAGAGGATCTTGCCACCGAGAGCAGAACACTGGAACCTTCCTGTTGTGTGTAAGGGGAACCCCATCGCTAAACAATGAGTTTAAACACCTGTGGGTGCAACTCCCACTCTCCGCTGTCCACTGTGAAGTCCATAATGACGTTTTCTATGCCTGGAATGTGCACTGTGGATATAGCAGGTAAGCGTTCTTCTGTCCAGGACAAAATAGCCTTGACCTCTAACCAAGCAGCAAGACTTGTTCCGCCTTGCTTGTTGATGTAAGCCACAGCCATGGCATTGTTGGACTCTACACGGACTGGACTGTTTCTAGCTGGGATGTCCAATGCCTCAGGGCATGAAATATCGCACGAAATTCCAAAATGTTGATCTGAAGGAGAGATTCCTACAGAGACCACCAACCCTGAGCGCTCAAGAGACCCAGGACTGCACCCCAGCCGGAGAGGCTGGCATCCATCGTCACTGTGGTCCAAAAGGTCACCACAAAGGACTTGTCCTTCAGGTTGGAAAGGTCGAGCCACCATGACAAGCTCAGTTCCACATGAAGAGGAAGGGAAACCAATGTCTTCCGAAGATCCTGTTGACCCTTGCACACATGGATCAAGAACCTCTGGAGCCCTCTAGTGTGTGCCATGGCAAATGGAACCGCTTCTATGGTGGATATGAATTTCCCCACCAGAGATGGCATCTGGTTCCAGTCCAGAAACTATGACAGAATAGCAGAAACCTTGTGATCGATCTGGTGAGCCACCTTGTCCGTGAGGAACACCATGCTCTATTGATTGAGAAAGAAGGCCCAGGAAGACCAGTCGCTGGGATGGGATAAGATCTGACTTGTCCATGCTGATCCACACATGATTGGTGAGAGCCTGAATGCACTTCTGAACTTGCTGATGAAGGAGTTCCACAGAGGGGGCCTTCAGAAGCAAGTCATCCATGTGTGGAGTAACTCTGATGCCGCTCCGGTGGAAGACTGATATCAAGGCACCAAGGACAAGGTTGAAGACCTGAGGTGCTGTCGTCAGACCAAATGGAAGGGCTGAGAACTGAAAATGTCCCCTGTCGCAGGCAAACCGGAGGTACTGCCAGCTATCTGGATGAATGGCAATGAGTAAATATGCGTCCTGAAGATCCAGAGAAGCAAGGAATTCCCCCAGGGACATGGCAGCAATCACTGTGCACAGAGACTGAAAATAAAGAGTGCAGGTCAAAGGAATGGAGATCCTTAAAGTCCAAAATAGGGCAACAACCGCAGTCCTTTTTGGAGACAGGTTTGAGTAGAAACCCGAACCCGTGTCCTGAATAGGCACTGGCTCTATAACACCCTTGTCCAGAAGAGCCTGGACAGCATTTCTCTGTACCTTGAGTATGAGAAGAACGAAAGCGAGGAATAGAAATTAAAGGGATCTTGTACCCTTCCGTCACAAGTTGTAAAACCAATGGGTTCGACAAAGTCCTCCCAAACGCTGTGATAGTGCCGCAGATGACCACCTACAGTGGAGTGTGGACCTGGGTTTGGAAAGTCATGCAAGCCTTGGGCTTGGAGACCTTGGGCTTCCATTGTTTGGGCTTGGAGGAGGTACGCGGAGCTGAGGGAACCATCTGGGTCGCCAGACGTGTCATTCTGAAAGGAATGAAAAAAACGGTTACCCTTAAACAGCAATTTCTTCCCGGGAACCAAGGGTAGAGTAGAGTACTCTTACCCCCTGTGGCCTCACTGATCAGATCCTTAAGATCCGGCCCAAACAAAGAGGTACACTGAAAGGGTAGACATTGTGGAAACCCTAGACACCAAATGGATGGCATCAAATAAGGCAGCAGAAACATAGTACTGTGCATCATATGTTGGCAAGAAGGCGCAACTTATCCAAAGTAGCATCCTGATGGACAGCCTTGGTGAGCTGTTCAGTCCAGACCGCAATGGCCTGGTGCACCCAAACAGTGGCAAATGCTGGACGCATAACCCGCAGTGGCAAAAGTGGACTTGAGGGAAACCAAGTTTCTTATCAGTCCAGTCCTTCAGAGCAGAGGCAGAGACTGGCAAAGCAGTAGATTTAGACAGCCTGGATATAGGGGCATCCACTTTGGGGGGGATGAACCCACTAAGTGCAGCCTCAGAAAAGGGCTAAAGCTTGGCAAGCTTTCTGGATACAGAAGCTTTGTCTGGGAATTTCCACTCCTCAGACACAAGGCAGTCAAGAGTGAGGTTAGGTGGAAAGTATGTAAGGGGCTTAGCAGGCTCCTGGAATACATCAGAGGGATCAGAAGGGACCTCCTGAACTAGGGGAGTGTTAAGAGTAGTTAATACAGCCCTGATTAGGCCCTCAGCAGAGTGTTCAGGATCAGCCTCAAAAGGGTCCCCAAGAAACCGAGAGGACTCAAACACAGAACACTCCTCAACATCCGAGTCCACCAGCAGTCCTCAGAGGAATCTGATACATAATAATAATAATAATAATAATAATAATAATAATAATAATAATAATAATAATAATAATAACAACTAGTATTTATATAGCGCCTTTCTCCCAGTGGGACTCAAAGCGCTTTCAGCGCACGCTCTCGGAATTAACCAAATCGGCAGCTGAAATAAGATATTATTACCCAATCAATGGTACTCATTTTATCGACCTCGGAAGGATGAAGGGCTGAGTTGACCCTGCTGGGATTCGAACCTGCAACCTTGCAGTTGGAATAGGCTCCATAGTCAGGGACATTACCACTGAGCTATCTCACCAGGTACTCCGAGGTTTAGGCAGGGAAGACCTGACTGAGGGGGCCTGCCAAGACTGAAAGGCCCCCTGTAACGGGGATAGAAAGTTGTAATGTGGACCTAAGGTCTGTAGTTGCAGCCTTGAACTCTTGCACCCAAGCTGGCTCTATGGCATGGCTGGAGGTCGCTGGAATGGTGTCAGGGGCATCAGAACATACTGGGCATAAATTACCTGAAAATTCTCTAGGTAGCCCTGAGTGACAGGAAGAGCAACGCGCAGTGGTGGATACAGAGAACCCAGCCTCCTTAGTCTTAGGTCTAGCCCCAAGCTCCAGCAGTATAGACATACAGTGTCAAAACAAACTATACAATAAATCACCCAATTATAGTGTGTAGGATTAAAGTTTCACCACAGAAATCGCTAAAATAAACTTGCCTGGCAGGCAAAGGGTTAATCTGCAGAGGAGAGAAAGCGATGCCAAGCCCTGAGTAGGATACTCTCCCAGAAACTCACAAAATGGCTGCCGCAGCGGAAGACAGTCAGAAACAAGGGCGTGAAGCAAGTGCTCATAGGAAATGCAGTTTTTCCCCAAAAAGTACCCTAAACATTGCCCAAAGCCCCCTGAGCCCCCCCACACTAGAAACATGAACTGGATGATAGAGCAAGGGTAGACAAGTAAAATGAGCCATCTCTAAATTCACTATATTAAACGGTTGCAGAGATACGTCCCAGTGTAATCCCACAGAGGTGAATGGAGCAATGGTGTCTATGCGTTAAAGTGCTCCTTAAAGGAACAGTACTTTTTACAAATAATAAAAAAGTGTAAAATCAATACATGATACCCAGAAAACAATAACCCAGTAGGAAGTGCCATAAACACCCAATAAAGTGCCAAACCAGCAGTGAAAGGGTTAAGTTACCACACAAACCTGCTCCAAACACCCAAACATACAGATATACCCAGTGAGTGCAGGAGTATGCAATAGGAACTCCATATACACAACCCTGTGCGGAGGGGCACTGTAGGACAAGTGGACCTGCAGCCCTCAAAGGGTTGCTCACCTTTCCTGCAGATCTTCTGTCTTCAGATTACCATGGAGCAAGTAGTACCTCTGTGGGTAACTCCTGGACAAGCAATTGGAATCAAGATTTTCCCCTTCAGGGCTTAAGGTCCACAAAAAGCACCTGGATACTGAGCTAGCCACATCTAAGGGCATTGTCCGTTATGGTAATCTGCCTAATGGTGGTATTCCATATGTAACAGAAAAAAAAAAAAAAAAAAAAAAAGATTCTAGAACTATAGCAGAACTGTTCTCAGCCTGGTGTTTTCACCAAGGAACACATCTTCCTGGAGCGGACTGGCCAAGCTGCAGCCAAGGAGGGAAGGCAGGCTCCACCCCCTGCATACACTGAGAATTGTTCCTGCCTACTATGGGGCAGATCGCCTCCAAGAGTTAACAGTAACCTGTATTGGACTACAGAGAAAGTAGGTTGCCTGAAAATGGAAGGATACTAGTTCAGACTTTGGGGACGTGTAAGCCCCAATGGTCTTAACCAAAGGGCTCTTGTTGTTACCACCAGGGAAAAATCTGGAGGACAATCTGTCCATGGATGCATCACATGAAAATCCAATGATTTCCTTGATGCTGGCAACTTTTCATTAACATTGGTCTGGAGACACTGGAGACTGAAAAGTCTATACTTTTCAAGTCTGATAGCCAGTTTATAATTACTCTGAAAACAGGCAATAGCTGTTGCTACATTTAGGTTCTGGCCAAAAAATGTACATTTTTTTGTCCATACAGTCCTTCAGGGAGGATCCGTCTTTCATTTGTAGTTGCATCGATCTTTGGAGGGCAGGACCAATTTAGTTTCCACATCCTTGAACGGATACATCCTTTGAAACCATTTTGAAAAGGGCATTCCCTTTTCTGACTCTCCATTCCGTGTTGACTATCTGACTGCTTGGTGGACAGGAAAGACTGGTACTTGCTTTTTCTTAACTAGAAATGCTGTATCAATGACATGGAGTGCTGTTCATTGGTTAACCCCAGGGATTTTGCAATTAAGAAATTCTCCATATTATACATATTTAAAAGAACCTTCTATTATCTCCCCCTCTTCTGAGGAGTATGTGGACAATTCTGGGCCACTGTCTTACTCAAAGTCCTCAAAAGCCTTGTGGAAGTGCCTTCACCAGTGTCTTCTAATCTAGGCAGTTTCCTTGAAGTGGATTGTGTGGCTGAGAATGTATTCTGCATGGATGATTTAATCCATGCAAGAAAATCCTGAATTGCCCCTGCATATTTTAACTATTTGCTTTCTTTAAACATTCAGTGCATAGTTTCCTTGGGTCTGCAAGTGGAAGCTGAGCAGGACAACCAAAACAGGATTTAACATTCTGAGCCTTTTCCTCTTTAGATTCTGGAGGCCCTTTTTACTTACAGGAGGGCTTCTGTACAGAGATTGCAACTATAAAATGTAGCCTTTAATTTTATTTAATAAAATACACCTGTCTGTACTCGGCCAAAATGAAACCTTGCTTATTCAAGACGAGATTTTAAATAGTGACAGGGCTCATCCTTGTGGCATGCGTTTCACAGTGGAATGCATAGGCCTTCTCTGCAACCATTAGGAAAAGAATAAAAAGTAAGCAATTGCCCCTTAACCTTGCCCCCAATGCAAAGTAGAATAGTGGACAAGAGCCTTTCCACCCTTTTTGCTGGCACCATGATTCCCGGCCTGAAACAGGCCACAGTGTTTTGATTCTGTGTTTGCGTTACAGGCTGGAAAGCAGAACTGCATCATTTCTCGATCCACTGTCCATGAAATGGCTTGCATGCTGCTTAAGAAAAGGAGTGGAAAGGGGCTCCCTGTCCAACCTTGGTGGTGGAGTCAAGAATTCAGGTGGAGAGAGACTGATTTCACCCTGGCTGCGCAGCAACGCATGCAGCCAGACAAAGCACCAGTGATAAAGAAATAAAACACATTTAAAGGAACATAATTAACTATTCCAGCTGTAGGGCCAAAAAGACTAACAGGAAGCCCAGGAGAGAGCCCTTTTAAGCCATTTTCGATCGACCCTACGTCAGCTAAGGGGAGGAGACCATACACACCAAAAGGCTGTGGGAGGGAACACAGCAGAAGAGAGGATTTTAGTCTTACCTGTTAAATCCTTTTTTGTCCACAACTCACAGGTACCATGGGGAGACGACAGCTCCTCCCAGTGGGCTGGAACAATTCTAGAAATGCAGGGTGGAGGTTCCCCTTCCTCCATATCAGGCTACCCCACTACCTCCCCACCTAGATAGACTTGTGAAAAGCCTACTAAATAGGACATCAAGGAGGAAGAAAGGAAAACGCCTGTGAGCAATGGACCCAAGAGGACCCCACATCCAGCTACAGGAGACCCAGCTTGGTCCCTTTAACTGGGTGGAAGACCTGAGGGTTATCTGTTAAATCCTTCTTAGTCCATATAAGAATAAATCCTCTTCTCTGTCGAATAGAACTTACAGGTACCATGGGGATGTATCAACATTGGTCTTCTATGGTGGGGAGAAGGAACGGACCAAGGACAGTCCCCATGATACCAGAGTTCCCACTATCTAGGACACAGAACAGCCCAAACTAACAGTGTCAATGGACACTGAACAAACAGCACACAAGAAGAGCCAACAGGACTCAAACAGTTAAAGAGCTATAGGGCACAGGAATATAGTCCTACACAGGCAAAACTGCCTCCAGGACTTTCCTGCCGAAGCCAGAACATCCACACGGTAGTGTTTGGCATAGGTGTGCACAAAAGCCCAAGGGGTCGCCCTGCACAGCTGTTCAGCGGTGGCCTGATTTTTTGCAGGCCCAGGAGGCCCCAGCTGTAAAGCTGAAGGGAACAGGGTTCCCTCTGAGCTCTTAAGCCTTACAGATGGTAGACTTCATCCAGGATGCAATAGAGACTTTGGACACAGCCATACCAGTCCTGGGACCCTCAGTGAGGACATAAGTTATCAGTCTTACGGAAAGACTCTCCAGGGTGCACACAGAATTTAAGGCAGCATATTACATATAAGTGGAGATCCCCCTCCTTGTCAGATATAGGGTCAGGACAAAAGGAAGGGAAGACAATCTCCCACCTTAAGAAGAAATTCCTGGGAGGTATGGAGAACAGCCTTATCCTTGTGAAACCACCAGTTAAGGTCGTTTTTGCAGGACAAAGCCTGCAATTCAGCAACTTTTATTGGAGAGATCCCTGTCCATACACCATGAATGGAAAATGAACCAAACCCTGTGGTAGGCCTTAGACAAGGCCACTTTCCTAGCCTGGATAATGGCAGAGACCACCTCAGGAGAATATCCTTTCCTCCTTAGGATGAAGGCTTCAACAGCCATGGTGTCAAAGCCAAGAAGCTCCACTTCCTCCCTCCAAAAGTACCCTGAAGGAGGAGACCCGGAGTGGCAGAGAAAACAGATCTTGAACAGACAAGGCCACAAGTTCTGGGATCCAAGGCTTTCTGGGCCAATAGGGGGCAAATCATGACGACTGCCACACCATCCAGCCAAATCTCTCAGCACCCAGAGGATGAAGGGGAATGGAGGAAAAATGTAGGCCAGGTGAAACAGCTAAGGAATCAACAGGGCATCCACAGAAAACTCCAGAGAATCCCTCCATTTAGAGGGAAACCTCTAAAACCTTCACCTTCCTGTTGTCCCTGGTTACCACCAGGTCTATCCAAGGGAGACACCACTTCAGTACAAACAGGTCAATGACTTCCGGGTGGAGTTCCCACTCTCCTGTGTACACAGTCAGGTATTCTACCAGAACAGCAGAGATGGCTGGGAAGTGTTCCTCCACCCAGGCTAAAATAGCCTTGACCTCAGACCAAGCAGTCTGACTAAACACACTGGACAACCCCCCTCAGTGGCAAGGACCAGTACACACCAGAGTGATTAATTGCCCTGAGCTCCAGGACACTGTTGGGCTGGAGGGTCTCTTCCGCAATCCATCTGCCCTGAACCCCCAGACAGATCCCCAACTGCTGAGGTTGGCTTCCGTCGTTATCAGAGTCAAGTCCTGAACAAACTGCTCCCCCTTCTCCAGACTGGACCTGTCCAACCACCAAAGCAGGTCCTGTCTCACCACCTGAGGAAGAGAGACTCAAGACTGTCCAAGAGACCCGGATTCCCACTCCAAGTTTGGATGGTGAACCATGGAACCATGAGCCATGGAGTACATAACCCCCATGGTGGACAATACGGCCCATCAGACGAAAATTTGTGCACTGGAGCAGAGGTCCACTCCAGGACCCGGGACACCCGAGACCTGACCTGTTGATAGAATCCTCGATGAAGAAAACTATACAGTGGCAGGTGTCAAACCTGAGGCCAAGGAAAGCCAGGACCTGGGGAGGGAACTGGAGCAGATTTGTCCATATTCAGAATTCACCCATGGCAGAGGAGAATCTGAACAGTCTTTGGACCTGTTGGTCCAGGAGTTCCTTGGACAGTGCCTTCAGCAGGTCGTCCATGTAGGGAGTCACCTGAATTCCCTTAGGGGCATTGATTGCCTGCCTGCACACTAAGACCCTTGCAAACACCTGAGGAGCAGTAGTGAGCCAAAAAGGAAGAGAGGCGAACTGGAAGTGCCCCAGTGCGCAAGCAAATCTGAAATACTTATGACTACCTATGAACTGGAACATGCAGATAGGCATCTGGCAGATCAAGAGGCCAGAAATTCTCCCAGACACATCACTGCGATTACAGAGCACAAAGACTCCATCGTGTAGTGAGTATGGACCACAAAGACTGCAGCCGCCGCCATCCCTCTTGGGAACCACAAAGGTTTGAATAAAAACCTAAACCTCGAGGCCTAGAGGAGCCCTTGAATGGAAGAATTTGAAGGGAGGCAGGGTTATGAAGGGAATCTTTTAGCCTTCTGAGACCACCTGCAGTACCCACTGATCTGCAACAGAGCCTGTCCAAATGTTTGAAAAATGTTGCAGGCACCAACCCACAGGGAGATGCTGACCAGGGTTTTGAGAGTCATGCAGAAGGTCTGGTGGAGGTGTTTTGACTTCCACTGCTGCCTGGGGCTTTGTGGTGAGTGCATGGCGCTGGCCTGAGACACACCCCGATTAGACCTTTGTTTTGGCAGGGAAGAAAAAGTGAAATTTACTTACCTATATTTGTATTTCCTCTGTGTCCATCCATGGCATAGAGTGGGGCTTTGGCTCCGCCTTCCAGCTGGGTAGGACCAATTGATTTCTTTAAAATCTGTTCGTCACCTCTCCTCTACAGTTAGAGTTGTCCAAGCTGAAAGATAGAAGAGGTTAGAAGTAGCCAACTATAATACATTAACAGTTTTAGATACTGTATATTGTGGAACAGATACAGATACCGTAATAACCTTGGGAGGGTTGCTGTGGATGGACACAGAGGAAATACAAATATTGGTGAGTAAATTTCACTTTTCCTCTGTGTCCTATCCCTGGCATAGAGTGGGGACTTACCAGAGCAGTACCCATATAGGGCTGGGTAACAAGAGTTCAGATCTGGATAGCTGCTTCAAGTACCTACCGTCCAAACTTGGAGTCTGCTGATGCTTGTAGGTCCAGTCTGTAATGTTTTATGAACGTTGAGACTGAAGACCAGGTTGCTGCTTTGCATGTGTCTTCTGGAGATGCTGCAGATTAAGGGCCCATGAGGTTGACATAGCTCTAGTAGACTGCTTTCAGACCCTGAGGCAGGTCCTGATTCGCACTTTCATATGCTATAGCAATGCAGTCATGTATCCACCTGGCAATAGAGTGCTTAGAGGCTGCCGTCCCTTTGAATTTTCCTCCAGAATGGACCAGGAGATAGTCAGATTTACGGAAGTCTTCTGTTCTGGAAAGATAGACCTGTAAACACCTAAGTCCAGGTTGTGTCGTTTCTTTTCCAGTTTGTGTACCGGATCAAGGCAAAGAGAAGGGAGCACAATATCCTAACTGAGGTGAAATTGAGAAATCACTTTTGAACGAAATGAGGGTTTTGGACGTAGTACCAGTTTATCTTGATGAAAAGTGAGGAAGGGAGGTTTAGCAACTAGTGCTTGTAGTACAAACTCTCCTTGCTGATGTAATTGCAATGAGAAATGTAGTTTTTAGTGTCAAATTTTAACGGTACCTGTTTGAGAGGTTCAAAATAGGGGTGAGAGGCCAACTGCTGTAACACTAAGTCGATGTCCCATGGAGGTATAGTATCTCTAATAGTTTATCTTATCAGATGCTACATCACATCCATCTCTAAGATAAAACAATTATCTGCGAAAGGAGTGGCCAGAATAGCAGACAAGGCTGATAGCTGTACCTTTAACGATGCTTGCTTCAATCCCTTTTGGAACCCCTCCTGCAGAAAATCCAGAATCTTAGCAGGAGATATGGAGGAACGGTCTACATTATTATAAGACCACCATTTGTGAAAAATGGACCATACTCTATAGTATATTTGTGGATGTAGCCTTACGACCTTTTAATATAGTGTCAATTACTAGATCTGAGATGCCATGTAACCTTAACTATTGCCGCGCAGCCTCCAGGCCATGAGCTTGAAGAAGGCCGGGTCTGGATGTTGTAAAGGACCCTGAAGTAGAAGGTCCGGTGTCACTGGGAGCTGCAAGGGAGGTCTGAGTGACATTTGAAGAACGTCCGGAAACCAAGGTTTTCTTGGCCAGAATGGTGCAGTTAGTATCACTTCTGCCTTGTCTTGCTTTATTTTCCTGATGACATCTGACAGCAGGGGCAGAGGAGGGAACAGGTAGGCCAGGTTGAACTGCCATGGAATTTTTAAGGCATCTTGTCCGAGGGCTTGAGGTTCCTGCCATCTGGACAGATACTGGTAGCATTTTCGGGTTTTTTTTGTGGCCATGAAGTCTATTTCCGGAAGACCCATGTTGGATATGATGAACTGGAATACCCTTGGATTTAAATCCCATTCCCCTGGATCTATCAGATTTCGACGGAGGTAGTCTGCTTGTGTATTCAGTCGACCTGATAGAAATGAGGCTGTGAGCATCAGTGTTTCTCCACCCATAGGAGGATTTTGAGTGCCAAACTGTTTAGTTGGTTGCTGTGAATTCCCCCTTGATTTAGGATGTATAGGACTGCTGTAGAGTTGTCTGATCTGATCAGGACAGGCAGGTTCTGAAGTTCGCGACTGAAGTGTTGTAATGATTTCCTGACTGATAGAAGTTCTAACATATTGATGTGGAGCTTTCTTTCCATGTACCCTGAATGGTCTTGTTCTTCCATATTCCTCCCCAGCCACTCCCACTGGCATCTGTGTGAAGAATCTGCCATTGTGGGTCCACCAGATTCTTTCCTTTTGAGAGGGGTGTGCTCTTCGTCCAATTTAGTTCGTTTGATTTGATTCTGGAATCAGTTGCCTGAAGTTGAGAGGCTGTTTTTTGTAATATTTTAGATCGTGTAGCTGTGTTTTGCGGGCATGAATTCTTGCCCATGGGATGACCTGATATGTGGATGCTAGGTGTCCCTTGAGTCTTGAAAAGGCTTTCGCTGTTGTCGTCTGAAGAAACTGAAGCACATGGTTGATGACTGTCGTCGGTCCACAGACAGGAATGCCTGACCCAGTTGAGTGTTGAACTGAATTCCCAGAAATATTAGGTTCTGAGAGGGCAACAAAGAACTCTTGTTGTAGTTTATAATCCAGCCCAGTTTTTGAAGTTGGGATATGCATGTTTTTGTGCTGTTTAAAGTCTTTTGGAAGGATGATTCTATCAGTATGTCATCCAGGTATGGTATAATTCTGAGCAGGTGTTGTCTGAGGAATGCCATGACATTCAACATGATCTTTGTAAAGACCTGGGGGGCAGGGGAGAGTCCGAACAGTAATGCTCTGTACTGGAAATGCATGCCGAAGATGTGGAATCTTGGGTACATGCGATGCTGCTGAATCGGTACATGATAGTATGCATCTTTCAGGTCTATTTGCGTTAGATATGCTTCTGGTTGTATCAACTTGAGTGTAGATGCAACCATCTCCATCTTGAAATGGTGTGGTTGTAGAAATGCGTTTAGGTCTTTCAAGTCCAAGATGAGGTGAAGTTCCCCTGTAGGCTTGATAGCATAGAAAAGTCAAATAAAAGCCCCTGAGTATTTGAGGAGGGACTTTATCACTCTGTTCAGTAGGTACTGTAAGGCCCGTTTCATTTGTTGAGTTCTGGATTTCTGTCTTAATTTTGAAGTCTGCAATCGATGTGGAATTCCTCCAGCCTGTCCCCTACTGGAGGAGAAGGGGGAAGGCTGGCTTCATTGGGGAAATTGTCCTCTTAGCTGGAAATCTCTGCGATTTTCAGGCCTTTGGGATATTTGAGCTCCTTTTTTCCTTTGTTCATATCCTCTCTGGTCTGTAGCTGCGTGCTTCACGAAAGGGCTGTCGTCTAAATTGGTTGGATCTCACTGGAGATCTTTTCATCTTCTTATCGTGGCAGGAATTTACTTTCCTCCTAAAGATCTTTTAATTATATCTTCAAGTTGATCTCCAAACAACTTGGCTCCCGTGAATGGAAGAGACACCAGCTTATTCTTAGATGAGGGGTCTGCTTCCCATGCTTTTATCCACATTGCACATCTGGCTGTAACTGAAAGATGATGATCTTGCCAATAGACGAATATTGTCAAGAGACGCGTCACAGGAATAGTTTATTGCATCCTTGATGATGGTTACATCTTTTAGTATACGAGCACGTGAGACTGAAGATTCTCTTTTCTTCCAGTTCTGTAAGCTAGATACGCAAGGTTCTAAAGGTGGAGGCCATAGCTGTTGCTGTTTTGAGATTTTGACAGATAGTGTATTAAAGAAACAATTTGCCACTATCAGCTCTCTTCTCCATGGGATCCCTTAGTGTAGTTCCATCCTCAAGCAATATAGTTCTCCTTGAGAACTGAGCTATTGCTGCATCCACTTTTGGCAGCGTATACCAGTTGGTTGAGTGTTCTTCCGCAAACTGGTAACATGTGGCGGAATCACTGATATAGCACCTCTTTTCTCGGTTTGCTTCCACTCGCTGTGTATGATGTCCTGAATTGAGCTGTGGATGGGAAACTGAGGAGCTGACTTTTTATAACCTACAAAGGCTGCGTCCATGACATTTAAATCTTTTGGAACTTCTGCAAGTCCCAGGGTCTCTCTCATGGTCTTCACCAAGTGATCCATTTTGTCCATGCTGAAGCTACCAGATTCCTCCACAAGCTCTCCTTCCTCAGCAGAGGACGCTGCAGATTCAATGTCAATATGTGTGTGTCATCATAAGTCATCCTGAGTACCTGACGGACCTTCCTCTGGATCTGATGTTCTAGGGCGTTTTCTCACCGTCTCCTGCATAGATGCAAATGTGTCCTGCATGGAAGTCTTCATCCAGGACAAAAAATCCTGGAACTGGACTGGTACATTTCCTCCAGCAGCCTGCTGTAGACATGCATTACAGAGCTTAGCAGGATCATTTATAGGTAGGTGTATTGTTACAACCTGCACAGACTCTTTTGGCCCAGTTTTCTCATCCTTGGCTGTTTGATGTTTTAGCTTTCTCAGCCTTGGTATCCTTGGAAGCTGACATGGTGGCAACTAACCTGTAGGAATCTATATAGACTGTACTACAGCTTAACACATGCTTTTTGCATAAAGAATATAAAATATTCGCTTATAGGGACATACCTGTTTGAGGTTTCCCTCTGCGCTGCTTTATCCTTGTGAGCACCAGATGTCTGCCTCCCAGCATGTATTCCACTGCTGGAGCGCTCCGTGAGGCTCTTCCTGTTCCTGCCTTGGAGGTGTGAGCAGGCGCGTGCTGACAAACCCAGCATTCCAACAAGCGGTATGGGGAAGTGGCTGATCGCCCAGCAATTGCCAGTTTCCATTCCCCTGATGCAGACCTGCGCAGACATTGTGCAGAGCCCCCGGAGGCTGTAAGTAATGTGCCCACGATTAGGCAGACATTCGTGCAGCGTTTTTCCTTTTGGCAGAGTGAGGCATAGCCTCCGTCCTCCAGCTGGGTAGGACCAAAATAACTGTAGAGGAGAGGTGACGGATTTTAAAGAAATCAATTGGTCCTACCCAGCTGGAAGGTGGAGCCGAAAAGCCCCACTATGTCGGGTATAGAACAGAGGAAGAGACGCTGCTTCCTCCCCAGGTTAGGGTTTCTGGAGAACAGAGTGCTCTTAACCCGGTGGCCTTACTGACTATTTGCTTCAGTTCAGTTCCAAAAAGACTTAAAGGGGAGAAATCAGTGACTACTTAGATGGTCAGATCAAATCTTGAGCCACAATGAGCATCTAGCAGCAAAGAAAAGGCAGATGCCTTTGCTGTAAGTCTGACAGCGTCAAGAAGAGCATCAGTGACATTTCTGAGCCTCAGACATGCTGGCCAAGAGAGCTAAAAAGGTCCTCCTCAGCACCTTTACATATAGCCTAAGATGTTCATTCAAAAATAGCAATGGCTCTAGTGACCCAGATGCCAAGGTAGGCCACAAGGCAGCACCTATGGCAACAAAGTTAGAAAGCTAGATGCTATTCTGAAGTCTATCAGTCATGTCTGAGTGCAGTGGTGTCAGCCAAAGTTAGAACTGTAAACTTAGTGTCTAGAAATAGAAGGAAGGGTCAACCTGAGCAGGTTTAGTCCACTGAGCCAAAGCTGCTTCAGAGAAGGGATTCACCTTCGAAAACATCACCTTCGAAAGAGAAATGCACCTGTCATATGTTTTCCTGGTCCAGAGTGGTGTTGGGCAGAAACATGAGGGACTTCTTGAGCCTTTGAAAGAAGTCAGTAGAAGACTGGCTCTCAACAGGATTAACCGGAATCTGTAGGGTACTCAAAGCCACCTTAATGAGACCCTCTGCAGAGGATTCAAGGTGAGCCTCAAAGGGGTCACCATAAGCATAGGAAGATGTCCCTTACTTGCACTCCCTCTCTCTGAATCAGCATCAAAGGAATCACACTGAGGAATCTGAAATGTCAGGAATGCCAGGGGCCTTATGGGGCCACAAACCTCAGGGAGGTGGGGGGTTTCCAAGATTGGAGGACCCCCTTAAGGGAAAGCGGAAACTGTGCCAGAGGACTTTAAGTCCTTGACCCAAAATGGCTCTTGTTCAAGGCTGGAGGGCCCAAGTGGAGTAGTGGGGGCCACAGAGCATGAAGGGAACAAGTGTCCAGAGTACTCTCTAGGGAGCCCCATTTGGCATGAGGAACAGTAAGCAAAGGGGGGCACCCCAGAGTCCTTAACCTTAGATTTAGCCCATGTCCCTTTGAATCAGACATCATAATAGGAGAAGTGTATAAACAGTAAAGGGAGACCAAATAGTCACCCAGATTAATAAAGGAAATGCTCAGAAATAAAATTGTGACAAATCACAAAGCAATGGCAGAACCTGTACTCACAGGGGGCCAATAGACCCCAAGACAATGGGGATGTGAACTGGATTGTAGGGCAAGAGACAAGAAGAATGAGCCCTCAACTCCATATGACAAGCTGTTGCAGAGATTATGTCCCAAAGCGGTTTGTCCCATAGAAGTCAATGGAGCAAGTGTGGCTGCAAAGCAAAGCACACTCTTAAAGGTGTGGAACACAACATTTTTTTTAAAAAGTCCACCAACACACCGCAGAACATTTAGGGGTAAGTAAAAACCACACATCTTAAATGGATGAGAGACACTGGTTGCATGATTTTCTCCACAGGGCTGCAAAGGGTCCACCACTGCACCTGATAACTGGACAATCCTCCAGGGAAGGCCAGTAATGGTAATCCACCTAATGAGGGAATTTGGACACCCCATATCTAACAATAAAAATACTAAAACTAAGCAGAACAGTTTTCAGCCACCTACCCAGGATCTTGGAACAAGTCTATCTGGGCGGGGGGCTAGTGGGGTAGCCCGATCTGGAGGAACAAGAGGTTCCATCCTGCACTTCTATAATTGTTCCAGCCCACTGGGAGGAGCTGGTGCCTCCCCATGATGTCCGTGAGTTATACTGGACAACAGAAATAAAGCTTTAGAACAGGTGTTACTGGGAGGGATGTCAACCTTCATTCCACCTCTAATCCAACCCTAATTAACTCAAAAACCTTTCAAAGCAGCACCTCACATTTTTGACACTTCTAGCACAGACATGGGCTGAACTTTGATGCTTATCTTTTCAGCCGCATCAAGTAGGTTACTATAACCTGAGAAAATAAGGCACTCTCGTACCCAGTAGCATGGCCAACATCCTTCTCCCACTAAAGGGCAAAAGAATTGTTTGCACACAAATGGGAGACTAAGGGCTTGTTAGAAGACCTACCTGCAGACCAAAGCATAAGTTAAAAGGTATGTCCTGATGCAAAAGTGCTAAAGACTTTCCAATGAACATGGCAGAATCAAATGCAGCTGTACAGCTTCAGTAACATATGCATTAGCCTACAAGATCCTGAACAGGAAAAAAAAAAAAAAAAAAAATTTTTGATGCATCTGCATGGACTGCTCCCAAGAAGTACTCCCCGCAAAGGCCCTAGCAACACAAGCAGTAGAAATGTCACGAAATTAGCCTGAGAGCCTAGGCATTTATTCACTATTTTTTTTTTATTATTATTTTAAATGCTTTATTGAAGTGTTTATATAAAAAAAAAAAAAAAATTTATATATAAATATATATATATAAATATATATATATAAATATATATATATAAATATATATATATAAATATATATATATATAAATATATATATATATAAATATATATATATATAAATATATATATATATAAATATATATATATATAAATATATATATATATATATATAAATATATATATATATAAATATATATATATATAAATATATAAATATAAATATATAAATATATATATATATATATATATATATATATATATATATATATAGACAAATATAAGCAAAATAAGCATTACATCACAATTGTAATACACAATGTCACATTTTACATGTATGAAGTACAAAGCAGGATCCATCAAAAAATTCTATATGGAAACTGAAGAAAATATCCACACATAATTAGAAAGGTTACGGCATGGCATAAAAGGATGTGGATAGTTCACTTGGATAGAATACCACAACATGCAATCGCAAAACATTTCAATAGTTCAACTTAACAGAGCAACTCAGAGTAAGGGACTATTGATAAAGTAGCAGAGGAATTAGAAGTCACAAAGAAAAGTAATAAAGACCCAGATTATAGAATTCAAATAGAACCTTGAAAAAGGTAATAAAACATAGTAGCACAGTCTGGGAGTAAATAAGGAACATAAAACTGAAGACCGAAGTCTGCAATAAAGCCATGTCACAACTAGCTGTGAGGCAAAGGCATGGGGATGGCAGGGGCAATGAGAGGGGGGGGGGGGGGGGGAGGGGGGAACAAAAAAAAAAAAAAAAAAAAAAAAAAAAAAAAAAAAAAACTCAGTAAGTTAAGAACTAGTAGAATAAGATAAGCAAGGTTTATAATGTAGTAGCTCTGATGGTAAAATAGTTAAGAGATTGGGCCATAAACGAAAAGGGAAGTAGCGAGAGACTGTCATAATTAAAGTAAATATATGAAAACCAAAACGCAGCTCACTAACAAAAGGGCAATATGGAGAATACAATGTAAGATAGTTTATCTGGCAATGAGTGTTGAGCTGGCATACTTTTTATTGGAAAATCAGTGTACCTCTCTAATAACTACCTGAAGGGACTTAAAGGGATAGTAATACTTCGTTTTAACTTTATTTTATTTTGTAGGCATTAAAAAAACATGAAGAATGATATAAGTCTTATCTCTCAAACCTTTATGGTTTATGAGATATTCACAAGCAAAGTTTCCCCCTCCCGCCCCTTTTACCAACTGTAAACAATCTCTTCTCAGATGTGGAATGCAGTCCATAGACTGGACAGATAACAGAAGGGGACACTCTTATTCCTATGAAAACAATGAAATCCCTGCCCCCCTTGACAAGCTTTTCAGGTTTTTCCCTTATCTTAATTGAAGACTGTCCCTCTCTGCAGTCTACCTGGGCAGCTCCCTTCTGCCCTGGCTGAGAAGTGTTACATCAGTAAAAGGGGCGGGAGGGGGACACTTTGCTTGTGAATATCTCTTAAACCATAAAGGTTTGAGAGATAAGACTTATATCGTTCTAAATGTTTTTTTAATGCCTACAAAATAAAATAAAGTTAAAACGAAGTATTACTATCCCTTTAATAACTATTACCTCAGCAGTTCATAGTATCACTGGTCAATCAAGATTGGATTTATACATATATAAGTTTCCAACAAGTATCTATGGTATCGGCCGGACCACAGACAGCCCCCTGGGCCCAAAAGGGCTCCCCACTATCCCCCAACACCCCTAAAGTCACCAAGACAGCTACAAAACGTAGATCAGTAGTGCAGAGGCCACTTGGTATCATCCTGAGACAGATTTAATTTGTCCTGAAGACAAACTGGTCTACGGTATGGGTATACATCTCAGTAGATCAATCATAAAAGTCACTTCCAGTCAAACAAAATCCTCCAGTATCAGTCTGGCCAATAAAGCTTAGTCTATAGCTACTTCCATTTTTCAGAGTATGGCAAAGCCCAGCAAAGAAAAGTTTGGGGTGGGTTCCATCAGTCATTACTGTAATTCCTGGGTCCCACGGGGAGATCTCCCATACAAACAACTTAGCCACAATGACATATAAAGAGAGTAGGCCTCCCGGTATCCTCTACACCAGAGGGCAATTTTGGGTTAAACCTCACTGTGGAGCTATCAGGTCGACTGAAAAGATCTTTAACAAATCTCACTTTGGCGGACTATACTGGAAACTCAACTGGACGTACAAGCTGAAGACACCCAGGCACTCGTAAGGCACTGGGTTGTGGATAAATGACCTCTCGGTCTTCAGTTACGTTACCCAGCTCCCCTTGTAAAGTAACCTTGCGCTCACTTTCAAGGTTCTCTCGCAATGCTGAGATTACTTCGCAACAGAAAACAGAGAAATCCTCTTTAGAAGGTAAGTGCCCGCTATTGGCAACTGTGATGCCTGTAGAAGTTAGAAGTAATGAACGGAGAGGGATACTCATGTACAGGAACACAGCCATCAGTAGAAAAGCACCCAAGGGTCATCCTCGCTGGACCCAAATCAGCTTCTAGTTGTGTAGCACCACAAGTCACCGCAGCAAAGTGTTTCCGGGGCTTTAGGGTTCTGGTCCAACAGGCTAGACTCTGGCAAAGTGCACACCACCACTTCTCTAATCTGCATCTTAATGTTAAATACAAAGGCAGCGAGATCCGCTTTGGTCACAAAGGTTGCAATATCTGCCATTGAAAAACCAGCACTAGCTGCCATTTTAATCAGCTCAACAATGCTGCTGGTGTGCTGACAAAATAAATCACTCAGACTCCATCTGTATCGAAAAAAATCTATTCACTGGATCTTTTAAGTGTGGCTTGCTGAGGGATAAAGTCTGCTGCAGAAGGGATAGCCCACTACTGGAGCTCCAAAAGAAAGTCACCCTCATACTCCTTCGTTCAAATCAGAAGTAACCTCATTCAAAATGTAATCCTACAAAAGAACTAAATGGTCTTAGGAATGGCAAGACTATGCTGCTTAAGAGGAAGGTAAAATAATTGGAAGAAAAGTTAGAAATTTACTTACGGATATTTTTTTCTTATGTGTCCTTCCAAAGCTAAGATAAGGGGCATTGTCTCAGCCCACTGGCTGGGGTAGGGCCAATCAAAACTTGCCATATAATGTAGTCTTTACTCCCTGCAAGAGACTCCTTTTGACCAAGCTGAAAAACAAACAGGTTAAGGGTAGGGGAGCTGAGGAAGTACACCGAAGAAAAGGAAATATTCTTAAGTAAGTTTCTAACTTTCTACCGAGTCCTATCCCCAGCTAAGAATGGGATGTACCAGAGCAGACAACCACATTTAGGGAGAGTCAAACAAGTCATAACTAAAACAGACACTTATAAGAACTTGCCTTCTGTATTTAGCGTCTGCAGAAGCCTGGACGTCAATTTTGTACAGGTCCATGAAGTAGACAGGGACCTAGTGGAATGTGCTTTAATACGAGGAGAAAGTTTGGCCTCTAGATAGGCTAATCTGATACACTGGGTTATCCACAACTACAGAAGATTCAGAGGCAGAGCTTCCCTTAAATTTACCAAAGTAGTGTATAGGGATGAGCATGACAAAGCTTGAAGCTCAGATGCCCTTCTGGATGAGGTTATGGCAGTAAGGAAGGCTGTCTTATTTGTCAATGCTTTTATTGACACAGAATCGAACGGCTCAAACGCCAACCTGGCCAATTTTTCTAGAACAATATTAAGATCCAGAGAGGGACTACGGGTTTAATGTGAGGTCTGGCTTTTTCAATAGCCCTGATGAATTTCCTGACCAAGAAGTTGTCTGCAAATTGCTTGCACAAAGCTGAAAGGGCTGACATATGCACTTTAATGGAAGATGGCTTTAATCCTTCCTCAAAACATTTCTGGAGGAAATCTAGCATCTTGGCAGTGTTTGCCAGCAAGTTTAATATTTCTGCGCCTGTACCAATTTCTGAAAATTCTCCAAACTCTGCAGTATACTTTACAGGTAGAGTGACTGCCAGCAGCAATGGTATTTGCTACTGATAGTGACAGTCCTCTGTGTAAAAGCATTTTTCTGCTCAACCTCCAGGCCTTCGTCTTGTAGAAAGCTGGATTGGGATGAAACAGAGGTCTCTGGCATAGTAGGTTTGAATTCATTGGAGGATAAATTGGATCCTTTATCGACAGCTTGATCAGGGAGGCAAACCAGGTCCTCCTTGGCCAATGTGGCGCATTCTTCTGAGCTGTTATTTTTCTTAATACCGAATGAATTGGGGGAATGGAGGGTACACATAGGCCAGACTGAACTTCCAAGTCCATGCCAGTACCAAAGAGACTCCGTTTTGAAATGGTGTGCCTTGACGAAGTAATTTAGGAACTTTAAATCTAGTATCGCTCTGCAACCCCCCAGAAACTTTAGGAGCCAAAAATAAAATATATTCCCTAATTCTTTTGGGACAGAGACAGGCTCTGACTATCAACACTTTACTGTTCTCTTCCACTCCACAACCTTCAGATTTTGAAGGAAACTTTGTTTTCAATTTCTGTGTGTCATGAGCTCCACAATCTGGTGAACCCATCGGTCCGGGTTAGGGTCTGATGGCCATGACTGGAGGAACCATCCCAGGCAACCCCCACTGGGATTACAGACAAGGCCCGCTCCTCTTCATTGCAGATCTTTTTTGAAATTGTATCTTTGGGAGGATTCCTTTTTGAAACCTCTAGATGACTTCTGGAGTCACAAAAATCTGTTTCTGAACCCCATAGATCTTGAAGGGGAAAGATTTTGGTTCTTTTCTGCAGGAGGAAGGAGCTAGTCTCTCCGTTAATCTTCTTTATTAATTCCTCAAGGTGTCATCCAAACAGCATCTTACCTGTAAAAGGAAGGGCTACCAGTTTGTTTTTGGAGGAGGTGTCTGCTCCGAGAACAAAGCCATAAGGCACTCCTTGCAGTAACAGAATGCGGAGGATCTCACCGCCAGCCTATCATCCAAGGAAGCATTGCATAAAAAACTAACTGCCTCCTTGATAGCTGCCACCTCCTTACTGAGTTAGAAGAAAAATATTCAGCAGGGTCTCACTAACTCATTTAACCATATCCTAATGGTATGTGTTTGACAGGCCAGTGCTGTGGCAGATCTTAAACCTTGTCCAATAATGGAAAACTTGGAGGGGAATACCAGGATTTGAGGTCTTCCTCCTTAAAAGGATACATTCTACCAAACCTCTCAGTGAATCCTATTCTTTTGTCCCTTTTTCTCCATTCAGCCTTGATGAAATGTACTGGGAACACCGGGGGAGTCTTACGGTTGCCCATAAAGGATGCATCTATGACTCCTTGAGGGGAGTTTTTGCCTTCTTTTGGTTCAGCAATGGTAAGCAGGAATAGGAAAAGGGTTGAACTAGATGGACACAAGTCTTTTTTCAACCTAAATTACTATGTTACTGTTGGGACTTTGTAAGGCCCAAGGTTTTCCATAAGGCTTAAAAATAAAACCAAACACAAACAATGATTTAAGTTGAAAGACCCTGAATCAGTAATCTCTCTCCCCTTCCTCAATAGGAATATTCTGATATCAGGTCATGCACACTATCACAATCTTCAGGACCTTCCAATTCTTGGAGACATCCCCTCTCTCCAGGGTCTTCTAGACGAGGATGTTTCCTAGGGGCTGCTGCTTACTGCATAGCAGAAAAGGTGTCCTGTATGGATGATTTCACCCAAACTAAGAAGTGCTGGAATTGCATGGGTATGTCCTGTTCAGGTTTTTTTTTTTTTTTATTTGTTTTTTTTAAAGACATTCCTGACAGTTTGGAACTCTCAGATGCAGATACCCTTTAAAATCACCAGCCATGCATTGTTTAGTTTTGGGAGCAGACTTCTCTTCCTTGCCAGAAGCCTCAGGAGGGGTCTTATCTTTACTAGGAGCTTTTTTTTTAATCAGGTATAGAGATAATACTGGCTAAAACTAATATATACATACACACCCAGACACCCACCCACCCAGACACCCATCCACATATCTACAAACTATCTTGTCTACCCCTTCTTGACAGGTAAGCACAACGAATCTGAGCAAACTAGAGTATAAATCGTAGCAATGGTTCCTCCCTTTCCCGATTTGAAACCATAAAATACCCAGTATTTACCCGTCTTCATGATGTCCATTCCTGCAGCAAACTGTATGCATTCCACAGTGGAACGCACAGCCCCACGCATGCGCAATAGCCTCTGCAGGAACCAAAAGTTCCGCTGGAGCTATGTCCACGGCACGCAGGACTCCCACAAAACCACCCCTGCCAGGTGCTCATTGGAGATGGCCGCAGGATGCTTCAGAAGGCATGGCCCTGTTCCTCCTGCTCTATGGCACTGCTATGGTGGCATAAGGTACTTTTTCCATAAATAAAAATCTTAAACAGTTGTCCTAAGTGTAGGGAAGGAGCCCTACAGCCGGATAGGACCAAATAGATTGTCTTACAGGGAGGAAATGCTTTATTATATGGCATGTTTTGATTGGTCCTACCCCAGCCAGTGGGTGAGGAAAGTGCCTATTATCTTATCCTGGGATAGGACACAGAAAAAAAGGACTTTAACCCATACAGGGTCCATTTAAGAAGAGTGGCACAGACATTTCTGTGTAGGGGCCAGAGAACAAAGTCCTTAGTGGATGGGGGGAAGCAATATGAGGAACAAAAATGTTAATGGGGTGACCCCCTGAAACCCTGTGGTCCTGGATGTCACCATGTTTCCCTTGAGCGCAAGCAAACACAAACAATGCAGAAAATTAATCTAAAATTAGCTGCCTGAAAGATTAAGAAAAAAAAAAAAAAAAACACCACACACACACACCTCTCCTCTACCAGTGTCCAGTTATAGTTAACAGACAGAAGTGTAAGTCTTAACCTGACAGCCCAATCAATGCCACAGAAAACTTGCCATTGCTGCTGATGCTCTATCAAATATGGCCAAATTGAATGCTTATTTCTTAAAGTAATGAAAGGCCACCTCCTATGAGGGGAAGGGAAAGGGGGCAGAACAAAATTCAAGGACTGTGCATGTAACATTCTACCACAGGACGGAGTCATACTCACAGGACCTGTGCACTTAAACTGGAACACTTCGGTCTCCAACGCATGAGAAAAAAGAAAGCCTAAGAAAACAATCCTCTAGCAGATGGTTGTCCCTTAGAAGCCTGAACACTATATTCCATATCCATCTAGGCAGCCAGGGACAGAAGCCCACCTAATGGGAGAATGAACAGCTCCATTTAAATGAAGAAAAAAAAAATGCTAGCCAAGACTTCTGATCTAACTTATGATTTCACTTAAAACTGACAGCATGGCAGCAGCAAAATGGAGTAGGGAAGGAGTCTCAGCCAGAGAGCTCTTTATGAAATGCCAAACTATCCAGTGGGAGGATACTTTACCCCATTGGTTCCTGTGTTCCACACTGGACAAAAGTAACTGTGGCTTTGCATTCCACTGCACTCACTTGTAGTCAGCAGGAGGTTTGAAGTCTGGATTCAACCCAACCATCTCTGTAATAAGGTTATGACGCTCTTCTTCTAGCTTTTTACGTGTCCTGTACTCTCGGGTGTTCAGACGCTTCCCCTCGCTGTTGTAAATTGGCTCTGGAGAGGGAGACCTGCGTGAAGGGAGTAAGAAGGAGCATCAGAATACAGTAAACGCAAATTAATAAAATATCTCCAAGAAGAAACTCAACACTGCTTAACTACATGTTTTTTTTTTTTTTTTTTTTTTTTTTTATTAAGCTAAAGAAAGCTGCAATTTCTAAAACACTGAAAATTTTGAATACATATCTGAAAGCTCGTTAGATGTTAGATGTACTCTGTAGAGCGTTTGCACTAGCTCATGGCCTATCTGCATTCAAAAATGTAATCTTAAGTGGCTTAAGTGCATCATACTCTAGTACAGGTGCAGCCAACCCTGGAACTAATTGCTACCAACAGTGCAAATTTTTAGGATATCCTTGCTATAGCATGGGTGAATTAGCTGCTCACCAATTCATCCATATATGCTGAATCAGGGCCATCTTGAAAACATGCATGGTTGGCTACCCCTGCTCTAGTAGGTTTTCTGGAAAAGCAGCTTTTACTATAAAGCTAAAATGGTAGTCTGTAGTTAATTTTATTTCCATTTTGCTGCAAAAAAAGTTTGCATAGGTGATCTAAAACATTTAAGTTAAAGATTGCTCATACAAAGGCCTCTAGTATTGTTCTAAATCAGTGGAGCTCTAAGTCCAAATGCTCTTTAAATACAGTATGCAAAAAAAAAAAAAATTTTTAACACAAGAGATTCAAAATTTTGTTGTACTCATAAGAAAAAAATGTAAGGCTGAGACGTTCCAAAGTGAAGCTGGATTACTCAATTAAAAATGCATTTTCAAAATACTGTAGTTGGAGACCATGCTTCAGGCAAACCTCTTGTGTGCTGGGTCTCTACAGCAGGTTACTACATTATGATTCAGGATAAAAAGACCTACAGTCACCAAAACCACTGTGGGAATTGACAAGGATAGCGTATCGGATGCGGGGCAGGGAACATTTATGCTATTAGAGAGAAATTCAGCAGGTTAAAGCTGCAAAATATGGTTAATCAATTTGAAGGCTGCTTGGGGGGGGGGGGGGGGGGAGAAAACCACACCAACATTAAAGCCACTGGTACACTTCAGCATCTGAATCACTTTATTAAGGGATGCACTTTATTTAAGACCTGTTTAAAAAGGTGCAAAGGTTATTAACCACCCAAAAAGGAAGAAAATGTTAACCTAAGTTTTCATTTTTCTTCAAAACATTGTTAGTGAAACATTAGGAGTAGAAAATGTAAAGTCAAGGATCTCCAGATTCAGATTTGAACTAAACCCCACTCTTTGAAATCAATTTTATAGTGTCAAGGTGAGTTTAAATCAGAAGTCTGGTGAAGACAAATTTGGGAGAAACAAAAAAAAAAAAAAACAAAAAAAAAAAAAAAAAAAATATATATGGTTATTTGTTAAAAGTATCCAGTGAATACACAATCATAACTTTACTACAGCTAACAAGTTTATGGTGGTACACATGGTAAAAAGGGTTTAAACATTTTAAACTCCTTATAAGGCTTCAATTTACATTTGGACACTTACCACAGTGAAATTAAAATGTTTAATCTGCCATATAAAGGTTTGCAAATCCTGCCTTGGAAATGTACACAAGCCTAAAATTTATACCATAGGAATCATTTGTGGTGTATTAACATGAAATTATAGGCACATGTACATTTCTGTCATGTAAGAGAAACTTTAGGCCTAACAGGACCTCAGATCTACATAAACACTACTGATCAGACTTCATTGCTTTGGGTTTTAACAGCAAACATGCCTGCACCAATATGTATAACAGGGAGGTCATTCACAAGACTAATCAAAAACCACAAGTGATGAAAGAGCAAATGCCTAAAAGGAAATACTGCACTGTGTAACAAGTACATGATATCCAAAAAGGTAAAGATCAGAGGTAGTGATATACATATAAAATTTCTCTCCCTTACATACACACACTGAGAACAGCTTTTTATAGGGACACTAGTGCCCATAAAAGTTATGCTTGTTTTGTAGATGTTTAAAAAAATATAAATTTGGCACGAATCCTATAGCTCAAACCATTATGGTTGGAGAGATTAGCTTCTAAAATCCCCTCCTCCCCACTTCTCCAGACATCAGTGTCTAGCTGACAGTAGGAGATCCCAGTCCGGGGACCACAGCCTGCGGCTCTGCAGCAGAGCTGAAATCACGTCATTTAAAAATTACTTCATTGGTAAGGTCTACAAAGTGTGCCTGGCTAAGCACACTTTGTAGATCATTCCCATGAAGTAGTTCTTTTTAAATAAAGTAATTTCGGCTCTGCTGAAGAGCCTCCTCCAGTTGCACAACTCAAATCTCCTGCTGTCAGCTTTATAGTTGACAGCAGGAGAGAAGGAACTTTAGCAGCTAATATCTCTCAAACCATAAAGGCTTGGGAGATAGGATTGGTGGAATTTATTTTTTATTTTTAAACTTTTACAAAAACAGTCTTTTTATGGGATATTACTATCCCTTTAAATTTAGTTCAACACTAAAAGCCAACCAA
The DNA here is from genome assembly GCA_037306005.1 of Rhinophrynus dorsalis. Taxonomy (NCBI): domain Eukaryota; kingdom Metazoa; phylum Chordata; class Amphibia; order Anura; family Rhinophrynidae; genus Rhinophrynus; species Rhinophrynus dorsalis. The sequence goes on from CM074722.1 coordinate 384,409,655, forward strand.
AAAACAGTCACCAATCTCAGCAGAGAACCCTTGGCAACTAGAACATGTGGACTGGGTCATGTTCCAGTCACCACACTGCTAACTTTACATCACTGAAAAATAGCTAACACAAAGTGAGACTCACCCACACAGCACCCACCCACTAATACCCAAAACATTTATCACCCATATAGAGCATATAAAGTCCACTACATTTGAGACTGGCTGGAACCACCAGCAAATATCTAACCAAAAAAAAAAAAAAAGAAAAAAAGAGCCATTTTCTTAAGTGATAGTGTGAATAAAGTTACTCCAGCTTGAGACTCAATAGCTATAGGATATGGAAACAAAACACAAATAAAATTTTAATTAACATTCTGAAATCGTGTAGTTTACCAGAAAATTACAACTTCTGCACTAGGCTTTGTAGCAAGGGGGAGAGAACTGTACAAATGAAACGGAAGATAGGAATTAAAAGTGAAAAGAAAAAAAGGAAAAAAAAAAAAAAAAAAACCCCAATAGCCCAACTTTAGGTTAACTGATATTTTATTGTTTTATTGCTGGTGAGATAGCTCAGTGGTAATGTCCCTGACTATGGAGCCTATTCCAACCGCAAGGTTGCAGGTTCAAATCTCAGCAGGGTCAACTCAGCCCTTCATCCTTCCGAGGTCGATAAATGAGTACCATTGACTGGTTAACATCTATTTCAGCTGCCGATTTGGTTAATTCCGAGAGCGTGCGCTGAAAGCGCTTTGAGTCCCACTGGGAGAAAGGCGCTATATAAATACTAATTATTATTAAAGTTCAGTTCAGCATTCATTTTTGGAATTAATTATCCCTATAGAAGGTGCTTTATGATTCAGCCGTATGCTTCATCCTCATGTCTGCAAACAAGGACCTGACTTAAAGGCCTCATCTCAAACATTGTATTTCTGGAGACCAGTTCATAAGATATTGAACTGGAAAAAGTGCAAGTAAGAGCTACCAAACTGATAAAAGGTATTGGAGCATCTGAGTTAAAAAAGAAAGACCAGCCCAACAGGTTGTTTTTTTTTTTTTTTAATTTACATTAAAGAGATAAAATAAAGTTAAAACGAATTACTATTTTGTAGGCATTAAAAAAACATGAAGAATGATAAGTCTTATCTCTCAAACCTTTATGGTTTATGAGATATTCACAAGCAAAGTTCCCCTCCCCGCCCCTTTTACCTAGTGTAAGCCATCTCTTCTCAGATGTGACTCTGGTTGTATGACAGTACAGATAACAGAAGGGGACAATTTTCTTTGTATGAAAACAATGAAAGCCCTTCCCCCCTTGACAAGTTTTTCAGCTTTTTCCCTTATCTTAATTGAAGATTGTCCCTCTCTGCAGTCTACCTGGGAATCTCCCTTCTGATGTGGTTGAACAGGGGGGGGGATACTTTGTTTGTGAATATCTCTTAAACCATAAAGGTTTCAGAGATAAGACTTATATCATTCTTCATGTTTTTTTAATGCCTACAAAATAAAATAAAGTTAAAATGAAGTATTACTATCCCTTTAAAGACAAGAATAGTATTGTCATTACTTGCACAGGTAAACAATCAAACTTAATTTCATGTTTAAGTTGTCCTGTCCAGTCTATTAGAAAACCACCTACAGAATTCGCTTTCAATAAAACTAAATGAATTGTAAACCAGGCACATGCTGTAGACTGTTCAAATTTTTTCGATATCCCATTATTTCAGCCCTGCTGAAGATGCAGGAAGGTCTGCAGACCAGGATCTCCTGCTGTATCCTAGACAGTGATGTCAGTGCAAGGGGAGGGGAAGGGGGAACTTTGTAAGCTTATATCTCAAAAGCTTAGATGTTTGAGAGATCGGACTAGGCACAAAATTTTTTACCATCTACAGAATTACCTTTCAATAAAACCATTTCTATCCCTTTAATACGGTTTAAAGGAGAACTACCACCCCGCAATAACTTTACGTTAAATCAGTCTTCATCTGGCGACTAGCTGCTTAGTAGCGCTAATCGCCAGAATTACCCGGTTCAAAAGAGCCGGCCGGCTCAAAAGACTGACAGCGCAGGCGCACGGACGTCACTGTGACGACATGTCCGTGCTTCCTGCTCCTGTGACAGTCAAAAATCTTTTGAACCGGGTAATATTTCTGGCGACTAGCGCTACTAAGCAGCTAGTCGCCAGATGAAGACTGATTTAACGTAAAGTTATTGCGGGGTGGTAGTTCCCCTTTAAACTAGAAAAGCAATTGAGAAGGCAGGAATGCCTGCTCCCTCAGAACAAACAAAATCCAGATAGAATCTTTGCAGAGTAACATGAAGCAAACAGTATTTAACCTCAATTTATGATTAGGTGCATGTTCCATTATACTAGACAAGTCACTTACAAGCTTTTAGTTTAAAATGTGCCCATGTCAAATGCCCAAACCTTGTACGAGATTTTAAAATCTCCGTTAAAGTTTGATAATTGGTGTTTAACTATTGGAGAGGGGAAAAAAAAAAAAAAAAAAAAAAACCCTAAACTGTCAGAGCTTTGCTCTAACCAGGTTAGCAAAACCTGCATACCTACCATGTCCAGAAGTCAACCTCTCCTCCTTGGGCCACACACAGACCGCAAACTTCACAACTGAAGTTTTGGGGCCAAGTTATGTTAAAAACAAGCCATGCTACAAAGCCACATGTGAAATCCCAGCCCTCAGGCTGTTAAAAATGTTAGTTTCTGCCAAAGGTGTAACAAATAAATGTGAATGAATATTCATGAAAGTGTTTAACATTAAAGCCCCAATAAAGGGAAGAAATGTTAACAGCAACAGTTATTTTAAGTTGTCACTGGTATGCAGTACTGTGCATTAGACAAATAAAAGGATTCTGTGGGGGAACACAGTAAGGAATTTAGATGTCAGACCTTGCTTCTGCTTCTCCCATATTTTATATTGTATACATGAACACATTAACATTGAATTACATGCATTAGGATTATTGGTAAAACCCTTTAAATGGTTATTTGTACTGTATTTTACCAAGTATGCATGTATACGAAGCTGGGCAGTAAAATTACATTTTTTTTAGCAAACACTATTAGACCAATAAGGTACAATTTGCCACATTTGTCAGATGAGTGGTTTCCAACCTATGCCCTCTGCACCCACTACAGTCCAGGATTTAAGATTCCCCTAAATGAGAAATGGCTCAGACACTGACTAACTCTCATATACGCAAAGACTACCAATTGACAGCCTGCTAGCAGACCAGATATGTTTGGAACAGCAGATTAGATTTGACAGATTTACTCTGACACTAGAAGGCCATTAGCCAGAATATGCACCATTGCCAATACCCTTACCTCAGATCTTAGCATGCATTTGTAGATGGGGCAACAATCCCAGAACCCATGCATCTGCTGTACAGAATAAATATCACATGCAGCACCCTACCACCATCAAGTTACATGCCACCCACATCACCCATACAGCAACTATATAAACACATTTGTATAGGGTATCTTTATTTAAGGAATTTGAAAGGCAAGTGATATACACCAGTGATATACACACCCCACACATACAGTAGTGGCCAAAAGTTGAGAATGACAAGTATTGGTCTTCACAAAGTTTGCCGCTTCAAGGTTCTTAGATATCATTCAGATGTTACTATGGTATACTGAAGTATAATTACAAGCATTTCATAAGTGTCAAGGACTTTTATTGACAATTACATTAAGTTTATGCAAAGTGTCAGTATTTGCAGCATAGACCCTTCTTTTTCAAGACCTCTGCAATCTGCCCTGGCATGCAGTAAACTTCTGGGCCACATCCTGACTGATGGCAGCCCATTCTTACATAATCAATGATTGCAGTTTGTCAGTGTGTGTTTGTTTGTCCACCCGCTTCTTGAGGATTGACCACAAGTTCTCAATAGGATTAAGGTCTTGGGAGTTTCCTGGCCATGGACTCAATTTCGATGTTCTGTTCCCTGAGTCACTTGGTTATCACTTAACCTAATGGCAAGGTGCTCCATCATGCTGAAAATAGGATTTTAGTCTTACCTGATAAATCATTTTCACTTAGTCCATACAGGTCATTGGTACAATGGGAGGCGATCCGACCCTTTAAGTAGGCAGGAACATTCATCTAAATGTATGCAGGGGGTGGAGCCTCCCCTCCCTCTTAAGCTGCCTTCAGCCAGAACAAGCCAGATTGATTTGAGACATTAAACTGACCAGAGGTAAGAAGGAAACGGAAGACTCCTATGAGCATGCCCCGAAGGTCTCCCACTGAATGCCACAGGAGAGCCAAGCATGGTCCCTTGACAGGGTGGGAGACCAGCGACCTGTATGGACTAAGTGAAAAGGATTTAACAGGTAAGACTAAAATCCTATTTTCACTGTCGTCCAATACAGGTCACTAGTACAATGGGATGTACAAACATTGAGCTTTCCCAGAGGCGTAACCCTGAAGGGAACGTGCTTATTCCGCAGCTTGTAGGCTTAACGAATGGTAGATTTTATCCAAGATGCAATAGTCACCTTGGATGCCGGTCTCCCTGCCCTAGGCCCCTCAGGAGATCTCTCTCCTTGTCAGAGGAAGGGTTAGGACAGAAAGAGGGCACCACAATCTCCTGATTTATGTGAAACTCTGAAACAACCTTGGGAAAAACTCATTGGAAGTGAGGAGCACGGCCTTATCCTCGTGGAACACCAAGTAAGGAGGTTTACAAGACAGAGCTTGTAACTCTGCTACCCGGCGAACTGAGACAATAGCCAAGAGAAAGGCCATTTTCCAGGTCAAGAGACGTAAAGGAATAGAAGCCAAGGATTCAAACGGGGGTCTCTGGACAACCCCCAGCACCAAATTGAGGTCCCACTGGGGAGCTGGACTCTTGAAGGCAGACCGAACATGAGCCACACCTTGGAAGAAAACTTTATCAGGAATAGCAGCAATGCGTTCCTGGAAAAATACAGACAGAGCAGAAGTCTGAACTTTGAGAGAACTCAGGCTGAGTCCCTTCTCAACCCCATCCTGCAAAAAGGCCAGGACCGTGGGAAGATGGAAATCAAGTGATAGATCCTTAGCACACCATGCCACAAAAGTTGACCATATGCGATGATAGATCTTGGAAGACAGGCTTGCGAGCTCTAAGCATCGTAGACACCACTGAAGAGGAAAACCCTTTCTTCAAAATTGAGGATTCAACCTCCAAGCCGTGAAATGGAGATGCTGAACATCCTCCTTCCACAGATATCCTTGAAGAAGTAGATCTGGACGGGCAGGAAGCTGAAAGGGATCCGCCACTGACATGGCTAGCAGTTCCGGATACCAGGACTGAAGAGGCCAATTCGGGGTGATTAGGATGACAGGACAACGCTCCATCTTCAGCTTCTGGATGACTCGGAACAACAGAGGGAGAGGAGGGAAGATGTACGCTAGGGAGAACTCCCAAGGGATTGACAAAGCGTCCACTGCTAGAGCAAGAGGGTCCCTCCACCGACAGCAAAACACTGGCACCTTCCTGTTGTGTCTGGTAGCCATCAGATCCACTACAGGTACCCCCCACATCTGGGTTAGAAGGTGAAACACCTCTGGATGAAGTGCCCACTCTCCGCTGTCGACTGTGTGACGACTGAGAAAGTCTGCCATGATTTTGTCTACGCCTGGAATGTGTACTGCTGAAATGACTGGCACATGAGCTTCTGCCCAAGTTAAGATGGCCTTGACCTCTAACCAAGCGGTGAGACTTCTTGTGCCGCCTTGTCTGTTTATGTAGGCCACTGCGGTGGCGTTGTCTGACTCCACTCTGACTGGACAATCCTCCAGCTGAGATTCCCAGTGTCTCAGGGCAAGAAAGATGGCACGAAGTTCCAGAACATTGATGGAGAGGAGAGATTCTTCCAGTCCCCATTTCCCCTGAGCACTGAAACTACCCAACACTGCCCCCCCATCCCCGGAGGCTGGCATCCGTCGTGACTGTGGTCCAATAAGGATCCTGAAAGGACTCCCTTTCAGGAGATGAGACAGGTCCAACCACCATTCCAAGCTCAGCTCGACATGAGGAGGCAGAGAGACAGAGATGCTGATGATCTGGATGATTTTTGCACTTCTGAATCACAAACCTCTGAAGTTCCCTGGTGTGTGCCATAGCAAATGGCACTGCCTCTATCGTGGAACTGAACTTCCCCACCAGAGAAGTCAACTTCGGCACTGGAACCCTTTCGAGCTCCAGGATCTTGGATACACACAGCAATCTGATGAGCCACTTCCTCCGGTAAAAACATCATTCACAGCTGAGTGTCGAACAGGAGACCCAAGAAGAGGATCTGTTGAGATGGGACCAAGTCTGACTTGTCCAGATTCACAATCCAGCCGTGGCGATTGAGCGTCTGTATGCACAACTGAACCTGCTGGTGAAGGATCTCTGCAGATGAAGCTTTCAGGAGCAGATCGTCCATGTAGGGAGTCACCCTGACACCATCTCAATGAAGCACAGCTATCAAAGCTCCCAATACCCTCTGAAAAACCTGAGAAGCTGAAGTCAGTCCAAAGGGAAGAGCTGAAAACTGAAAATGGCCTTTGTGACAGGCAAACATGAGATACAGTCTGCTCTCTGGATGAATAGGGATGTGAAGATATGCATCCTGAAGGTCCAGGGAGGCAAGGAACTCCCCTGGAGACATTGCGGCTATCACAGAACGCAGGGATTCTTGACGATAGTGGAAACTCACAACAAAGGAATTGAGATCCTTGAGGTCCAAAATAGGACGAGCACCTCCGTCCTTTTTGGCCACAACGAACAGGTTGGAATAGAATCCTGAAGCTGTGTCCTCTGAGGGAACCAATTCCAGACCTCTTTGTCCAAAAGATCCTGAATAGCGTCAGACGTTTTTGTAGGCTCCTGAGAAGGACGAGTAAAATGGAACCGAAAAGGAAGGGAAGAGAAAGGGATCCTGTATCCCTCTGATACCACCTGAATAACCCAAGGGTCCGCCACTGACTCCTCCCAAATCCGGCGAAAGATGTGGAGACGTCCACCTACAGCCGGATGCGGACCCGGGTTCGGTGAGTCATGCCGAAGCAGTCTTTGAGGTCTTGGCCTTGGGGGCAACTTTGGGCTTCCAGGACTGTTTGGGCTTGGAGGAGGAGCGCGCAGAGGACGGACCCGCCTGGGACGCAGAGCGTGTCTCAGTTTGGAAGGAACGAAAGGACCGATTGCGTTTGGCTGGAAACTTTTTTGAAGACTGATGGTAGAAGAGTACTTTTACCGCCAGTAGCCTCACTAATCATCTCCTTAAGTTCAGACCCAAACAGTGAAGTCCCTTGGAAGGGTAAAGAAAGCAAGGCTTTCTTAGAAGCGGTGTCAGCAGACCAAATTTTCAGCCAACGAGCACGTCTAGCCACCACAGAGGAAGTGGAGGCCCTCGCCATCATGCGTACAGCATCAAAAGCAGCGTCAGAAACAACTGAGCTTCTGATATATTAGCAAGAAGCTGTAGCTGCTCAGACACTGGCGCATCCTGGCGAACCACCTCAGTAAGCTGCACTAGCCACTTTGGGGAGGGCAATTGTCAGCCATGGTCACCCGCCTAATGGTGGTATTCCATATTTGAAGAAAACAATAAAAAAAACTAAAGTTGATTGAGAGATGTTTTCCACCTGGTGTGCACAGCACGCAGGAACAAATCAATCTGGCTTGTTCTGGCTGAGGGCAGCTTAAGAGGGAGGGGAGGCTCCACCCCCTGCATACATTTAGATGAATGTTCCTGCCTACTTAAAGGGGCAGATCGCCTCCCATTGTACCAGTGACCTGTATTGGACGACAGTGAAAAAGGCATTGTTCGTCAAACTGTTCTTTGATGGTTGGGAGAAGTTGCTCTTGAAGGATGCATTTGTACCATTAGTCAGGACTGTGTTTAGGCAAAATTGTGAGTGAGGCCACACCCTTGGCTGAGAAGAAACCCCACACATGAATGGTCTCAGGATACTTTACTGTTGGCATGACAGGACTAATGGTAGCGGTCACCTTGTCTTCTCCGGTGAATCTTTTTTCTGGATACCGTAAACAATCAGAAAGGGGATTCAGAGAATGACTCAAATCCAATTCCTGTACCTTTTGCAGAATATTAGTGTGTCCCTGATGTTTTTCCTGGAGAGAAGTGGCTTGTTTGCTACCCTTCTTGACACCAGGCCATCCTCAAAGTCTTCACCTCACTGAGTGCAGACGGACTCACACCTGTCTGCTGCCATTCCTGAGCAAGCTCTGCACTGGTGACGCCCCGATCACACAGCTGAATCAATTTTAGGAGATTGTCCCAGCACTTGCTGGACTTTCTTGGGCACCCCAACACATTCTTCACAATAATTGAACACCTCTCCTTGAAGTTCTTGATGATCCAATAAAAGGTTGATTTAGGTGCAATTACCAGCAATATCCTTGCCTATGAATCTTTTTGTGCATGGCGACACATTTCCTTGCAGGTAACCATTGTTAACAGACGAAGAACAAGGATTTCAAGCACCACCCTCCTTTTAAAGCTTCCAGTCTGTTCTAATTCAGCATAACTAAGTGATCTCCAGCCTTGTCCACATCAATACTCACCTGTGTTAACGAGAGAATCGCTGACTTGTCAGCTGGTCCTTTTGGGGCAGGGCTGAAATGCAGTGGAAGTGAGAAATTTTCTTACCGTTATTTGTATTTCTTCTGTGTCCCTACACGGCATTAACTTGGGTTATTGTCTCCGCCCTCCAGCTGGGTAGGACTTGCTCCAAAGCTTTTAAACTTCCGGCTCCGCTTTCTGCCCTCAGTTTACTTTTGTCCAAGCTGAAAAATAGGAATTAAACATGTTTAAGAGGGTAGGGTATGCCGTGTAGGGACACAGAATACAAATAACGGTAAGAAAATTTCTCATTTCTTCTGTGTCCCTCCCCGGCATTAACTTGGGACTTAAAAGCAGTACCCAAACACTGGGAGGGAATAAAACATCCAAATAGTCAAAAGAATACTTTTGATCATACTACCAGATTAGGATGGAATAACTGCGTCCAGGACTTTTCTTCCGTATTTGGAATCTGCTGAAGACTGTACATCCAGTTGATAATGCTTAATAAAGGTGGATAAGGAGGACCATGTGGCTGCTTTGCAACGATCAGTAGGAGAAGCATCAGCCTTCTGAGCCCAGGAAGTGGAAATGGCTCTGGTTGAATGGGCTTTTAGCTTCTTGGGAGCTGAATAGGACATTTTGATACATTCAGTAATCCATTTTGCAATGGAGGCTTTTGAGGCTGCCTTGCCTTTTAGCCTCCTCTGAAAATATATAAATAAGGATTCTGAGGTTCTGAAGTCCTTAGTCCTTTCCAAATATATAGAGCCCTGACTAAATCCAAATTGTGAAATTGTATTTCTTTTGGCGCCACAGGATTGGGGCAAAATGAAGGCAAAATAATGTCCTGGTTAAGGTGAAAATCTGAAACAACTTTTCCTCTGAAGGAAGGGTTTGGTTTCAATACCACCTTATCCTGATGAAAAACCAAATAGGGGCTGACACAAAAGACAAGGCCTGTAAACTCACCAATCCTGTGAGATGAAGTGATAGCTGTGAGAAACACTACTTTAAGAGTAAGGGACTTCAGAGAAATCTGACAGAGGCTCAAAATTTTTGGATTTTGACAATTGTTCCAACATTATGTTTAAGTCCCATGGGGGAACAATACTGTGTATTGTAGGCCTAATCTTGGAGATTACCTTTAAGAATCTCTTAACAAGGTAATCTTCAGCCAAATGAATTGACATGATGGCAGATAAAGCCAAAACCTGAACCCTGATGGAGACAGGCCTGAATTACTTTTGAAAACAGTCTTGCAGAAATTCTAAAATGTTAGGAATGGAGATCTCCATTTTCTGAGGGAACTTAGACTTGAACCAATTAGAAAAAGGTAGACCATACCCTGGAATACACTTTAGAAGTAGAAGGTTTACATCCTGCTATAATGGTACTGGTTACCGCTTTTGACAAACCCTTACTTAGCAGAACGAGCCTTTCAGTCTCCAAACCATCAGATGAAGAAAGGCAGGGTCCAGATAACACACTGGCCCCTGTGTCAGGAGGTCTTTGTATATGGGCAGCTACCAAGGAGGGGCTACTGACATGGATACTAGGAAGGAGAACCAGGGTCTTTTCGGCCAATTGGGTGCTATCAAAATGACATCCAATTGGTACTCCTTGATTTTCTTGACAACATCCATTATCAGAAATGGGGGAAATATGTAAGCCAGGTTGTATTTCCATGGTAGCCGAAGGGCATTGCACCCTGCTGCTTCCTGCTCCCTCTTCCTGGAGAAGAACACCGGACACTTCACATTGTCTGACGCCATCAAGTCCATTTCCGGCAGACCCCAGAGATCGCAAATCTGCTTGAACACCTGAGGTTTTAATGACCATTCTCCTGGTTCTACTTGATGTCTGCTGAGGTAGTCTGCTACCACATTGTCCTTTCCTGCAATGTGAGAGGCTGAGATCCCTTTGAGGTTTTCTCCTGCCCATAAGAGGATCCTTTGGGCTTCTCTGAGCAAGGCTGTACTTCTTATGCCCCCTTGGTTTTTTAGATACATGACAGTCGGAAAGTTGTCTGAATGGATCATTAACCATTTTCCTGCAATCTGTTTCCTTATGTGCAGAATGCAATACCACACTGCTCTCATCTCCAGGATGTTTATGTGCAGGGTCTTCTCTGATTGTTTCCATTCGCCTTGAAGAGTGACTGCTCTCCAGGTCCCTCCCCAGCCTGATAGGCTGGCATCTGATGTTCTCCCAATTGTGTTCCTGTAGACTGTAGTGTTCCATCAAGTTCCTTTTCTTCTGCCACCATACCAATTCCTTCTTTGTTGAAGGTAAAAGGGGTATTTTCTGGAACGTATTTCCAGAATTTGTTCCAGAACCTAAAAAAAAAAAAAAAAAAAAAAAAAAAAAATTTCTGGATAGGACGCATATGCAGTTTTTACCAAGGAACAATCTGGGTTACGGAGGTTAGGGTTCCCAGTAGTTCCATGAAGTCCTGAGATGTATGCGTTAGGCTTTTCTTGAATTGCCTCACTTTCCGCATAAAACGACAAACTGACGTCCATCAGGCATATTTCCTTTGCTTGGGAGTCTATCCTTAGTCCCAAGAAGGTCACATTCTGGAAGGACTCAACTGACTTTTACTATCCACCCTAAAAGACTTAAGTGCTCCAGGGTTAGACTGGTATGAAGAATTGCCTTGGAACGAGATTCTGCAAGAATCAGAATATCATCCAGATACGATATTACATGGATTCCCTGTTTCCTCAGAGGTTGAAGGGCAGAAGCCAGAATCTTTGAAAATACCCTTGGGGCTGTAGACAACCCGAAGGGTAGGGTTCGGAACTGAAAATGATAGTTTCCTACAGCAAACCTCAGGAAATTCCTGTGAGACGGACGAACCAGAATATGACGGTAAACGTCCCTGAGATCTATTGTGGTCATGTATGCTCCCGGAAAAACAGTCTTCAGAATTGATGCAGTGGATTCCATCTTGAAATAAGCCACCTTGAGGTGTTGATTCAAGGTTTTTAGATCCAGGATAGTTCTGAATCCTCCTGAGGCTTTGGGTACTATAAATAGAACTGAACATCTCCTAGAACCTCAGAGATGCCATGGAACTGGCTCTATTACCTGATTTTCCAGTAGGCTCTGTATCGCCTCCATGAGGGCTTTTTTCTTTACAGGGTTGGGAGAAACCCTTGACCTGATGAAGTGTGGGATAGCAGTGGCACTTATGAACTCCAGCGAATACCCTAATTCTAAAATCTGTTGAACCCAACGGTCTGGTTCTGTCTGAAGAATCCAGGCAGAAAGAAATAGACTCAGCCTGCCCCCAACTGAGCTTGGAGCTAGGGTTCACTGTTCCTCATTGGAACTTTTCCTTGGACTGGGGCTTGTTAAAGGAATCCTTCCTGTAGCCCCCTCTGGGATTGTTGCCAAATGCCTGTTTTCTAAAATAGGGTCTACCTTGAAATCTAGATTCATCCCAAAAGGAAGAGTGCCTCAATTTTGAAGCCGAAGGTGTAGGTGACGAGGCTCTGGGCCAAGAAGGAACTTTTCCCCCCCGAAGCCTTCTTAATGATTTCTTCAAGACTCTCCCCAAACAGATGCCCCTGTAAAAGGCAAAGCAATTAACTTTGCCTTAGATGAGGAATCAGCACTCCAGGGTTTTAACCATAGGGCCCTCCTAGCCGCCGACAGAGCAGATGTCCTTGCATTAAGACGAATGTCTAAGGAGGCATCACACAAAGTTAGTAGCTTCCTTCATAATAGCTACATCTTTAAGCAACTTCTGTCTAGAAACATTGGACTCAATCTTCAAGATTAGATAACCAAATACGCATAGCTCTAGTAACATGCTACAGCAGCAGAAGCTTCTAGATTCTGCCCTGAAACTGCAAACTGACGCTTTAGGATTTCATCAAGCTTTCTTTCCATAGGATCCCGTAATGATGTTCCGTCTTCTAAGGGAAGCGTAGTACGCTTTGCTAACTGGGCGATAGAGGCATCTATTTTAGGAGGGAGCACCCAAGGCTCTACCTCCTCCTGCTTAAAAGGATACATCCTTGAAAAACATTTAGAAGCACTAGATCTTCTGTCACCGATCTTCCATTCTGTTTTTATCAGGTCAAAGATAGATTGATGGATAGGAAATACTGGAATCTTTCCTCTTTCTAAAGGCGGTGTCCATAACATCTTTCTTGCTGGACATCTGTGATCCCCAAAGCTTTCCTAACCAAACTAAGCAGTCTATTTTATCCATCCCAAATGATCCTGATTCTTCAATAATCTCCCCTTCTTCAGAAGATAAATCTGAGTCGGGATCAAAGAGGTCCTGATCAATGCAATAATCCTCTTGTTGAGATGAAGTTCCTTCCCCTGGATCCATCCCCTAAGACGCTTCCTTGCAGGTTCTCTCTCCTGCATGGCATTAAAAGTATCCTGCATGGATGCTTTCATCCATGACAGGGATTCTGTGAACGGAGGTCATATCAGGACCTGCAGCCTTCTTTAAGCAATCTTGGCAAAGCTTCCCATTATCAGAGGGGTTTAGCTTAGCCTCACAAGCCAGACATGTTTTAGGTTTTGACTGGCCCTTGTCCTCCTTAGGGGTGGGCTCAGAGGCTGACTTCTTCTCCTTGTCTTTGCTCTTAGGGGTAGACATAGTAGCCCAGAGCAAACAGAAATAAGCAAAATTTCAACAGGAATTGCATACAAAATATATAAATGCATTAAGCTGTTTTACCTTAAATAGTGAAGGTGCACACAGCCTTCCTCCTTCGGTGACCGGCTCGTTCTTGGCGCTCAGGACCGCTTCCGATAGCGTGCATTCCACTCTTGGAACGCATAGGAATTAAAGGAACTTGCACCACTTCCTGTTCTGTTCCTGTACCGGCCCGCTCAACGGCCACCGCAACGGAGGGAAAGGATCCTGCCCGCCGTCCCAGAGGGTGAGGAAGGACAATGCCATAGTGAGTACCATCTTTTGCACCCCTACCCTGCTCGCCATACTTAGGAGGGCGAGGAAGGGAAGTTACCATAATAGAAACCTATGATCCACATCGCACTTCGTGCAAGGGGATATAGACAGCGTTTACAAGCGATACGAATTCTGTTTTCTTTTTACAAAATAAAGTTCTATCTAGCTGGGTAGGACAAAAAAAACTGAGAGCAGAAAGCGGAGCTGGAAGTTTAAAAGCTTTGGAGGAAGTCCTACCCAGCTGGAGGGCGGAGACAATAACCCAAGTTAATGCCGGGGAGGGAGACATAAGTTTTTTTTTGGGATTAAGTTCATTTTCATGGCAAAGGAGGGACCTTGCAATTCATCTGATCACTCTTCCTAACATTCTGGAGTATATGCAAATTGTCATCCTCTAAACTGGAGCCCCAAACTTTGAAGACCAATACTTGTCATTCTCAAAACTTTTGACCACTGCTGTACACCTCTGGGGCACACCAGATCAAGCAACAGCTTGTGTTAAAACAGTCTATGGTGGCATCCATTCCCTCATCCATCCTGGGGGTTCTAAAGTTATGGTGACCCTCTAAGACACTGATCCCTGTTTTCAATGAAGCATCTCAGTGGGGGAATGATCCGATGACTCTGCCTCATTTGGCGATCCCTACATTACCCCCCAGCGGAGGGACTCGTCAGAACCGTGTTGGAGACTATTTTGCATCTGGTCAAAATGCAGCTCTGCCACTAGCCTCAATGGCCAGGGTGACCAGCCTTGCCTTATTAAAGGCTAGTGTTATGGCTACAGGGACGGGCTCCTACTGGAGTTAAAGCGGCAGCAGATGCCACTTACACATCTCAGACCCATTGTCAGGTTAAATTTTGATAGATATGTGCAATGATCATGTACCTATCTATAATATATATATATATATATATATATATATATATATATATATATATATATATATATATATATATATATATATATATATATATATATATATATATATATATATATTCAAGCACCACCCTCCTTTTAAACCTTCCGGCCTGTTATTCTAACTTAATCAGCATAACCGAGTGATCTCCAGCCTTGTCCATGTCCCTCACCTGTGTCAACGAGAGAATCACTGACATGTCAGCTGGGCCTTTTGGGGCAGGGCTGAAATGCAGTGGAAATGCTTTTTGGGATTAACTTCATTTTCATGGCAAATAGGGACTTTGCAATTGACTGCAATTCATCTGATCACACTTCATAACATTCTGGAGTATATGCAAATTGCCATCATCTAAACTGAGGCAGCAAACTTTGTGACGACCAATACTTGTGTCATTCTCAAACTTTTGGCTGCTACTGTACATACAAACCTCATTTCTGAGCAAAAGGACAGATTTATGTAGGCGTCTCAATTATAAAGTTAATATATGTAACAGAATACCTAGGCATGAACTTGTATAGAAGTACCCAATGCAAAAAAAATACTTGTATTTGTATTTGACTTCTGTAGTCTACAGCTAGATACCAACTTTGCCATCTATAGAAATTTTATGACTGAATAGCAGTTTTATCAATAGAGGGCCCAATACATATACAAGTATTTTTTTTTGCATTTGACTTCTGTAGTCTACAGCTAGACACCAACTTTCCCATCTATAGAAATTATGACTGAATAGCAGTTTTATCAATAGAGGGCCCAATACTCTGGCACTTCGAGATTCTCCTCCATACCAATTCTGGAACTTGAGTCTTAACTTTAATACCAGGAGGTCCTCTTTAATAGGGTTACTTCTATAACAGATGCTGTAATAAATCTGCAAAGAGCAGTTGCAGAAACTGCCAGCTCCTCACACCCATTGCCTCTACCACATGGATCTCACTGCGGCCTGAAGTGCCTCTCCATTTTCCTAAGCATATGATGGACACAGCTGCTAGTCAGCTCTACTCCCTTGTAAATGTGACTGACATCTTCCCTTCAACAGCTGCTAAAACCACAGGTTGAAAACCTTTTGCAAGAAGTGACAAGTGATGGAAACACTGCCAGCAGGGATAAATTTAATTAACTTGTCAAATGCCATAAAAGTGCCCAATGCAATAGACACCCATGTATTCTGACATGGGTTGGGGGGGGGGGGGGGGGGACCTTTCCATGGTGGTGGTGGGAGCTGCTGACATTTATCCAGCATTTGGTCAGAAAAGTCAAACTGCAGGGAGCTTCAAGTGATGGAGGCCATGCAAGAGCTGATCAGTTGGTATTATAGCTGGCAGAGCTCCTGCAACTACTCTTTGTACATTTAGGTTAGTGGTTAGCACTGGGAGTGCCCTCCCCATTATACACTGATGTATATAGACAATGATTTTACACTTCATTGTAGGCTATGTGTACAACATTAAAAAGGATAAGTAGTAAATCAATATGGATAATCACATTTATTTAGAGCGAAGTTAATTTAAAAGTGGACATCCATCATGGGTCTTATGGTTTTTGACCATTTAACCAACTCATAACATACATTGTTTATATTAAAACTAGTAAAATAAAGTACAGAATATACTTGTGTGTAGAGGAACCTACAGAGTAAAAAATAAAGTAGAGCACTCCACTTATACATCGAGAGAACTGTATTTAAACTAATACAGGGTGCCATTGAATCAAAAATATCATGAAAACTATATAAAAACAAAAAGTGGATTACTTACAGGCACTCAGCTCTTCAAAAGTAATAGGAAAAAATTACTTAAATCTTAAATATAAACATATTAAACTTTAATTGGTATCATAACATAACAGACACATATGCACAGGAGTGTAGGAGCATCCCCCACCCATCAACCTGATATCCCAAAACACTACCCCTATCACCATAAAAATTAGAACCCACAATAAAAACAAAATATAATCCCCTAACCAGATGCCGGCATCCGCACCTTAAATAGTAAGATCTCATAAACCAATATCTTCAGCGCACACAAGGAGATTGGCTATATCACAAATATTTCAGTCCTCAAAAAGGGAATAATATACAGTTCTCTTCACTATCAGAGACTATTAATTTCTTCACATGTGAGCAATTCCAAATTGATAGCAGTTGTAATATCCCATCTGGATTATACAAACTTCAATTGCAGGTAAAGATCGATAACAATATCCCATAAATATTTCTGAGTTATACCATCATAACAGCATATGTATCCATGCCACTAAGGTATCAAGCTGGGATCAAGCAACTGTACGGGCAGATAAAGAAAAATGGAACAATGTCACCATCAGCAAATACACCGCACTTATTTCTACGCGTATCGTCCCAATTAACGGGACTTTAAGGCCTTGAAAAAGTCCCGTTAATTGGGACGATACGAGTAGGTGGTTTGTTCCTACTGACGACCTGTTGGTTTAAATGAAGGAGATGGACGCAGACAGTTGAATTAGGCTATCCGAGAAATACTAGTGATGTTAATGGATAATCGTGTTGCTAATACATGAGAATTGTTGAAGACAAGATTGTGAATATAAATCTTCATTGGAAGGAAGATAGTTTGAGATCCAGTATCCCTGAGAGAGTGAGGTTGCATGGTGAACTGCTACAATGTATCTAAGAGCCATGTATGGTGAGCGCGATGTTCAGAGCGCATTGGTATACACGCGTTAATGGGAGGACCGCCAGGAAGAACGGCATCTGGTTAGGGGATTATATTTTGTTTTTATGTGGGATCTAATTTTTATGGTGATAGTGGTAGTGTTTTGGGGTATCAGGTTGATGGGTGGGGGATGCTCCTGCACTCCTGTGCATATGTGTCTTGTTATGATACCAATTAAAATTTAATATGTTTATATTAAAGATTTAAGTAATTTTTTCCTATTACTTTTGAAGAGCTGAGTGCCTGTAAGTAATCCACTTTGTTTTTATATAGTTTTCGTGTAGAGGAACCTATAAGATGCTTCAGTCCAAACCCCTAGATAAAGATTTCATAAGTTATACAAAACAGGTTTAAATTTACATGGCTATATTTAGACAATGAAAAAGTTAGATCAGTGATATGAAATTAAAAGCCATTTAAACATTGACAGATTGCATTCAATGCATTGATTTGCAATGCAAAATCATCCTCAAGGAAAACCAAATTTTGGTGTCACATGCCAAACACATTACTTGAGAGGGACGGAAAAGTGCTTGAGCAGTCAAAGATAGCTGGTTGTACCGCAGAACCTAAAACCAGAGTTGTATGCAGAGCTAGGGTTGACTTCCTGTAAGCTCTTCTGTTGAGACTACAGCTGAAGTGGTCAGTCAATAGCAGAGGATTGGCACTGTAGTCAACAGCTGGCTTTGAAGCAAGTCACCACAGATGTTGAGCACTATACTTAGCACATTAATGCATTTACTCATTTAAATAACCAACACCGTATGAAAATATAAATGTAAAGCTCTTAAAACATGTCAGTCTAACTACCCAATAAACAGTTTGCCCTTCTGCTCAGCCTGACTAATTTATCAGTTGAGGCTGAAAAAAACATGCATCCAAGTTTCAGCCCATGTTGAATCCAGAGGAAGGCTTGAAACACAACATTTACCAATAAAGCCCCAATTAGGTTAAAAAACAAACAAACAAAAAAAACAAACAAAAAAAAAAAAACACTCAACTCCAAATGGCAGTCTGATATCCCTGTGGATCAGCATCTTATCTACTGTGAAATCTGTCAAAGATCTCAATACCATAATGAGCTACAAAAGGTAACTGACTTATGAATGCAATTACTGCTAAAATTAAATCCTTTTAAGAACTACTGGGATATCTGGCCATTTTAAGCATAATAAGTTTTTAAAGTGAATCTGTCCGCTTTAATTAAAGCAAAGACCAAAATATGCAGTTTACAAGAGATCCACTTATCTCTATCATAAGCAAAGTGCAGTACCTCTATTTATGGTAATGAAGCCCAAACTGCAACAGAAAGCTTAGCCTATGAAACTAGAGGCTCTTCCATAAGTATCATTACCTCCTACTCTGAATCTACTGCACCTGTATGATAAAGGCAAGTTCTGAATTAAGTTCAAATATGCACGAAGGAGACCAGATAACCAAATGCAACAGTTCTATTCTGTGCCAGCACTAGCAGTCAGAGGTTAAAGTGTCCATCTATGCAATATTTCATGCCTGTGGTGAAGATGGCTTGCGCCAAATTGGCACCTTTTAGCATGATTCATAAGAATGCAAAAAAAAAAAAAAAAAAAAAAAAAAAAAAAGACGTTCCTTCAGATGGCAGCTGTCCCCTCAAGAACTTAGACAATTTGTACACTTCAACTACACAAATTAAAAACAATGGTGGTTGAGATTAATAGACATTAAATGAGAATATTAACCCCTTTAGTGCCAGAGGCTTGGGCCATTGCCTGTACCCTGTAGGCCAGACACTCAGCATTTTTGCTATCCTTCCGTTTAGACTTTATTTCCTCTGGGGATTTTTTGGTTAAATATGGAAAACTATATATTGTTTTTTTCAGAACGAATTGAGCTCTCGTGATACCTTACATGAAGAGAATTTTACATCGTGCAAAAAGCTATGATGTCATGACAAAAAATGTGAAAATGTACTAATTTTGCTAAAATCACATACTATCAAAAACATTTACCTTGATTGAAAAAGTTTCAATTATTTGAAAAAGCCCCGAGTCAGAGTAAAAAAATACCAAATTTGTATAGTTTTACCTACGTCCATGGCTAGCGTAGCGCCCTAATCACCAGCAGCACAAAATGACATTTTCAACTTCATAAACTAAAATGTGCATTCTAGGGTTTTGGTGGTAAATCTACCCTAAAACAGTGGAAGAACTATATAAAACTATATATTTCTGGAAAGTAGACCACCTACTGCATCTAATGAGGGGTGACTTTCCTTCTTACCCCAAGCCTGGTGTGCACAAATGCCTCCAGAAAGTGGTACTAATGAAAAAAAGTTGAAATTTACTCACCGATATTTTGTTTTCCTCTGTGTCCTTCCACGGCAATGACTGTGGGTGTTGGCTCCGCCTCCCAGCTGGTAGGACCAAATCAAAACTATAAATATCCGGTTCCTCCTCCTCTCTTCAGTTATACTACTGTCCAAGCTGTAAAATACACAGGTTAGTAACCAGAACAAAGCAATTAACTGATACATCCAAAGCATAGGACGCCGTCAGCTAAGAACATATGGACCCGGATATGTACGATATAAAGCGTGTCTTAAGGGAGGGGTGCCGTGGAAGGACACAGAGGAAAACAAAATATCGGTGATTACATTTCACCTTTTCCTCTGTGTCCAATCCACGGCAATGACTGTGGGATTTACCAAAGCAGTGCCCCAGAATATTGGGAGGGAAAATTTATATACATCTATACATTATATACATATACCCTGGACAGGAAGTGCATATTCCAGCACTTGTCAAATCTGGACTCTGCGGAGGCTGGAAAAACGCACATAATGCATGAAAAGTGGAAAACTTCCAACCAGGTAGTGACCAGCAGAGCTCATCAGGTGTAGCCAATGCTGTTTGTGCCTAGGCCGTCGATATAGCTCTGTAGAACATGACCTATTATACAAAAGGCGTATCGAGAGCTGAATAGTAGCCAAGTACAGCAGCCCTGGATATCCATTGACGGATGGTTAGAATGCTGTAGATCTTCTAAAAGTCCTAAGAACTGTACAAGCCATGAAACTGTATATGGATTGCATTGGTTCTGTAGGGCGGGTTCAGCAGAAATCTGAACCGGTCAAGACGATACAAAGATCCCTCTAGTCATAGATGTGGTAGAGTAGAATGATGGAAAATCACCTGGCTGAGAAGGGATAGATAAAACATCCCCTGAAGGAAAGCATAGTAAGATTGAAGAACCATTGTGACCTGACAAAATCACTGTGAGTGGTGGATTACACCTAATTGCCGAAAAGAATGGGCCCCATCGAACAGATGACAGCTGGGAACAGTACCGTCCTGAGGGTTAAGAGCTTCAAGGAGACCTCCTCCAAAAGGTACCATGAAGTAAGGACCCAAGGGAAATTAATTCCCTGATGGAGGGCTAGTCTGGTGATTGCAAAGAGTATAACTTGAGCAGTACAGGCTTCAGCAAGAGGAATAGGGAGTACAGTTGAAAGCTGAATCTTCAAAGATGTATGTTTCCATCACTTAATGAAAACCTTCCTGGGGAAGTCTAAGATGCTAACAGGGCTCTGTCAGGGATGTTCTTCTCTGCACCCTATGGAACACATGGACCCTGGTCTGTAGTAATTCTGTGGTGGAGAAACCAGAGAGGGTAGAATCCAGAACTGGTTCGGAGAAACTCCTGTAACCTAAAGAGACTTCTATAGTCTTCAAGCCGTCAGCTTGAAGAATGCTGGATCTGGGTAGAATGGACACTGAGCCAGTAGGTTAGGAAAGACTAGAAATGGACTGGGTGGAAGAATACACCATCTGAGATCAGCAGAGACCATTCTTAGTCAGACTGGAATGATGAATTCACATCATACTAGCTTCTTCTGATTTCCAGGACTACTTCCGTAACAGAGGAAGAGGAGGGACTTATAAGTTAAAGTCCTATTAAAATAAAGGGAACCACGACTCCCTGTTCCCTGGACTGAGGGAAGAATATTTCTGTACAAGAATGTTCCACTTTTGCTATGAAGTCTATATGCAGATTCCCCAAGATCTGACTAATGCTGGAGTAATATCTCCATCTAGATGTAAACTACTCCACGTGTCAAGTAGCTCTGTTTAGGAAGTCTGCTTGCAAATATGAAGTCAAAACTGAAGGAATGCTATTCATCCAGAGAAGCAGAAATACTCAGAAAGTCTGGCATCTGAATCTACCTAACTAGAAGATACATACACATACATCCATACATATACACAGACACACACATTTATGCTCATTAATGAATTATCTGTTTGGATCAAGAGCTGTACTCTGACAGATTGAAACGCTTTTAGGGAGAGCATTCTGTATGAGCCCTAACATGTCGAATGGAAGATTCTTCAGTAATACCCATACCGCAGCATACTTGAGGCTGGGAAGAGGCAAGTGACAGAACAATTCCATTGGACTGAGGTGAATAGGATACTCCAATTAGAACAAGTCCCTATGGGAATTGATCAGGTAGGCACTTAATATACCCATCAGATGGGCAACGCCAACAATGCTAGTACACGAGGCCTAGCCCATATTCTTTCCCTTAAGGAGGATGATATCCAAGAAAGGAATAAGCCGAAAGCCTTTCAGACTGACAATCCCTAGTAGAGGAGACTAACAAGGAAAAAACCTTGGGACAAGCCAGTACAAAGCAAACCTCCAATATGATAAAGGTTTCATTATCTACAAATACCTCTATGAACAGGTCTATGCGGTAGGTACCAGAAGCAGAAGGTACATGAGCTAGAAAGATATTGACCATACACCTGTAAATAGAGCAGGCAGACTAAACAAAAACAAACAGTCCCCAGTATCTGAAAAGGGAAGATATTGGGAAAAACCACTTTTATGCTGATGTACTAGAACACCTAATCATGGATCTGTGTAAGAGACCCATGATGGCTGAACATACTTCTGGTGCCAAACAGTAAGAAGATTTCCTTGAGAAAACACTCTCTACAACCAAGACTATTATACATAAGGTAAGGGATACCAGATCTCTGAAGACACTTCAGCCAACTAAGACTGGATGAAGATGCTTTCAATGAGAACAGAAAAAAAACTGAAGCAAGGGTAGACAAAGTTAAAAGAACTAAGGAGACCCCTTGAAGAAAGACTGCATCCGGAACATCGGAGATAAAGCCATATCCCCTATAGGAGGGGCAATTCCGGAAGATTGAATTAAAATAAGATAGATACTTTACTGTCAACAGGATACCTGGATAAATCAGTATATGGTCATAAAGGTCTGAAATTAGACCAACATATCTACAACAGGAAACTACACAAAGTTTCATCACTAGGGCATGAGGCAAAGGCCGAACCCAAAGGACCTGCGTCCCATACTACACACTCCACCGGAATACTACAGAATCAGATACGTATTCTGGGATTTAAATATTCCTGTGATGCAGCTTGTGTGTCCAAAATCTTCCACCCTATGAGAAGCTAGATACCCATGGTCGAAATAAACAACCAGAGCATAATACAAAACTGCAGGCTGGAATAATAGTCATCTTCCAGCATCATAATAGTAGATAATATCAAAGTATTAGACCAGAAAAGGAGACCTTAAGATGGTCTCTTCATCTTCAAGTATGTCCTGGACTCATTTTATCTATTTTAGAAGGGAGAAAGGCTCTGCCGGCGCTGCTGCCATGGAACCTGTGACCCTCTGGATAAAACAGGCTCTGCGGTGGGTGCATAACCAACTGAACCCTCTCCAATCAGAGCGACAGATCTAAGTATAAGCCATGAAAATTCTAGAATTTGGAGAAAATGACCATGAAGAGCTAAACTGAGTTAGGGGCTAGAATGAAGAATAAGCTTGGATATGCATTCCAAAGAAAAAGACGAAGAGGAGATCTTATCACAATGTACCAATATAAAAGTATCATACTAAGATCTGTCTAGTTATATAACAAGGCTTGGCAAAAAGCCCCTTAGGACTAGAAGGAAAGTGTAACCTAGAATATGAGGGGTATATAAGAGGTTGGATCACTAATAGAATACCTTACTCAATGATCCCTTATAGTAGATACCAGTAACATGAGGATAGCTTTTCTTAAAAAGGGGGGGGAATATACATGAATCTACAAAGTAGTCCATTGTCTCACACCCATATAGCCGACCTTTAATCTTGCACTGTAAGATGCAAAGAATATAAATTCATGGGACTATTGATCAACCAGATAAGGTCAGAAAGAACTTACCTCTCCAGAGGCAGAGAATGTGAACCTCTTCCTGCTATTTGTATGGTACAGAAAGCATCTTACCTGGAGGAAATCAATCCACCCAGCAATTCTATTAGTGAGAGCACCTGTATATTCCGTAATCATTACAAGGCGAGACCGGGTCAGCAAATGATATATGCATAGATATTACAATTAAGGTCTGGACTATTGAATATCCTTAACCCATGGCACCTGATGTATTTGCATAATAAATTAAATATGCATTGAAAGGTGCCCACATAGTAAATAGAAAGTCTTCTTACTGTGCTCGTTAGTACTGGAACCTGCAGTCTCCGTCGAGACAGCGTGCATTCCAGGTCCTCCCTCGGGAAAATGTAGATACCTTCGGCCTTTCCCAAAAGAGATCGATGTGCTAGTATTGAAGATACATGTTAATGCTGCTTGCGTCCCATAAGCTTAAGGGAGAGGCAAGTAAATTAGCAGGAATTCCCACAGGCTGGTCCAGCCCTTCTTTATAATGTAGAAAATAGACGGTAAGTTCCATGTAGAAACGTTCCGGTTATAGGCAAGCTCATAGTATTGGCTTCTTTAGTACAGACAAAACTCCTTGCTGTCCTATTGGCGTTTCCTGCATCCTTGTGCCCGCATTCCATAGATGGGACGCATACAGCCTCACTTCCGGTTTGAGGCCGGTCTAGGCTGTTCACACTTCGCGTCCCATATTGGCGCCTGCTGGGACCTCTTAATGGCCTAGTGGAATCTGAACCAGGGCAGGCACAAACGCTGGACATGACCAGGTAGTCAAAGAACCAAGGACCCATGCGACCTCGTGAAGGGAAAGAGGTATGAAGTCCTGGTACATAGCGATAATGCTAGCCGCGGTTAGGCAGACTGCATAGAGAAGAAAACAAAAAACCCATGATGGGTGAGACGCTCCTGCCTCCATCCTTCCAGCTTGGTAGGACCAAAATAACTGAAGGGAGGAGGAGGAGGAACCGGATATTTATAGTTTTGATTTGGTCCTACCAGCTGGGAGGCGGAGCCAACACCCACAGTCATTGCCGTGGATTGGACACAGAGGGGAAAAAAGGCATTTTCTTACATTTCTGCCCCTTCAAATGTACTGAAATTTGTGAAAACCATGACATTTCCAACTGTATTAATTAGCTAGTGCTCTTAGGAGAAAAATGACACCCCATTGGTATGAGTTCACCTACCTCAGGGGGCGCTACAAGTACAAAACTACACCTATTGCAACCTCTAATTTTTCTAACATTTTCTCAAACATTACTTGTCTGTACAAAAATGGTTATAACTAGAGAAGTGAAGAAAGGCTACACAAACTATACCATTTTGGAAAGAAGACACCCTGCCGCATCTAATGAGGGGTGAATTTCCTTATTACCCCAAGCCTGTTGTGCCCAAATGCTTCCAGAAGGTGGCACTTTAGGAAAAAATGGCATTTTCTTACATTTCTGCTCCTTCATCTGTATGGAAATCTGTAAAAACCATGGAATTTCCAACTGTATTCATTAGCTAGTGCTCTTAGGAGAAAAATAACACCTCATTTGTATGAGTCGACCTACCTTAGGGGTGCCAGAAGCACATAACTACACATACCTGTTTGCTTCCTCGAAAATGGCTGCTTGTACTAAAATGTTCATAACTGTTAGAGACATGAAGGAAAGGTATACAAGGTATATCATTTTGGAGAGCAGACATTCTCCCTCATCAAGTGAGGGGTCACTTGCCTTTCTACCCCCTGGGCTGAAGTGCACAAATATTTCCAAAAGGTGGCGCTATAGGAATAAATACATGTTTTTTTACATTTCCACCACTTCAAAGATACTAAAATCTTTGAAAACCATAACATTTCCTGCTGTATTCAGTACCTGCTACCAACATGAGAAAAATGGTAGCACATTTGTGTGGGTTAACATACAATATGTGGGTGCTAGTAACATGTACGTAAACCTGACACTTGTTTTTGAAATTATCTGCTTGCACTAAAATGGTTATAAACATAATAGATATGCAGGAAAGGTAGAGAAACAATGCCATTTTGGAAAGAAAACAACCTGCCGCATCTAATGAGTGGTCACTTGCCTTCTTACCCAAACACTGGTATGCACAAATGCTTCCAGGAGGTGGCGCTAATGAAAGAAAAAAAAAAAAAAAAAGGCATTTTCTTACATTTCTGTCCCTTCAAATGTATGGTGCTCTGTAAAAACCTTGGAATTTTCAACTGCATTCCTCAGCCAGTGCTCTTAGGAATCAAACACCCCACTGGTATGAGATGACCTACCTTAGGGGGTGCTAGAAGTAGAAGACTACGCCTACTACAACCTCTGAGGTTTCTAACATTTTCTCAAACCTGACTTGCCCGTATGAAAATGGCTATAACGCCTTCAGAATTGAAGAAAAGGTAGATAAACCATACCATTTTAGAAAGAAGACATCCTGCCGCATCTAATGAGGGGTCACTTGCCTTCTTACCCCAATACTGGTGTGCATAAATGTTTCCAGAAAGAGGCACTATTGAAAAAAAGGCTTTTTTTACATTTCTGCCCCTTCAAATGTATGGAGCTCTGAAAACCATGGAATTTTCAACTGCATTTGTTTGCTAGTGCTCTTAGGAGTCAAACGACACCCCATTGGTATGAGTTGAACTACCTTAGGGGGTGCTAGAAGCAGAAAACTACACCAACTACAAACTCTGATGTTTCAAACATTTTCTCAAACCTGACTTGCCTGTACGAAAATGGCTATAACACCTTCAGAATTGAAAACCATACCCTTTTGGAAAGAAGACAACCTGCCGCATCTAATGAGGGGTCAGTTGCCTTTTTACCCCTAAGTTAGTTGGCACAACTATATCCAGAATATGGTGCTACAGGAAAGAAAAACAAACGTTTTACACATCAGTCACTTCAAAGATACTAAAATGGTTCAATGGCGTGGGATTTCCTAGGAGGACTTCTTGCCAGCCAAAAAAAATGGTACCCTACTGCTCTGGGTTGACATACCAATTTATGCTACAGGAGCGTAGCTACCAGTGAAACAGAAATGGGAAAGCAAACAGTGTATGTGTGATTTTAGGGCTAACAGATGAAAGAAGATAGGACGTCAGCCAGTGTACGTGCGGACCTGTGACTACAAGTATAACTAAATGTGTGAGAGGGTGAGGAATTAGGCAGTGTGTGTGGGTATGAGCAGAGGAGCAAGGATAGTGGTGATGGTGGGGCAGTGTCTGATAGTGTGTATGGGAGGATCTGTGACTACCAGTGTGCACTGTATGTCCCCTCATACAAAGCACTGCGTTGGACCCCCTTCCTGTTGCACGTGCATTTTTTGGGGCTTTTTCCCCAAATATTTTTGTGTAGACCTCGTTGGGGCATCAGAACCCATACAATGAGGTCTAAAAAAAATAAAGGGGGAAAAAAATCCTTTATGTGCCACAGGGGTGTCCAGCACACAAAGGGTTATTTTTTTTATTGTTACTTTGTATTCAGATGGCCACCAGACAAGCTCTGATCACAAAGTAATGATATAAAGTCCTGTGTGCCACAGGAAGGGGGTCTGCATTGAACCCCCCCCTCCCAGTGGCACACAGGGTTAATTTTTGATTTAATTTTTTTTATTATATACCTCATTGAGGGGCATCAGGACCCCCTGATCCCTCCCCAATGAGGTCTTAGTAAAAAAAAAAAAAAATATATATATATATGTCCACAAACAGAGTGACCCTGTGAGTGCCACAGGGGTCTTCAGCGCATTGCAAAGCAATGCATTGGACCCTTGTGGCACTCAGAGGGTTAATTTTTTTCTCATTACTTTGTAATCAGAGCTTGTTGGGGGGCCATCAGGAGCAATCCTGATGGCCCCCCAACAGTCTCTGGTAACAAAATAATGATAAAAGCCCTGTGTGCCACAGGAGGGGGGGGGGTGCATTGGACCCCCCCCCCCCATGGCACACACAGGGTTACATTTTTTTTTGCAATTATAGACCTCATTGAGGGGCATCAGGATCCCCCCTGATCCCCCCAATGAGGTCTTAACCCCCCCCCCCCAAAAGAATTGACCGAGTGCAACAGGGGTCTCCAGCACATTGCAAAGCAATGTGATGGGGACCCTGAGGCACTCACAGGGTTACTTTTATTTTTTTAATGTAATTTTATTTTTTTAAACGTTTCAGACCTCGTGGGGGACATCAGGACCCCTCCTGGTGTCCCCTCAGTCATTGATCTCCCAGCCGATAGGAGAGCTCTCCTGCCCTTCTCTCCTACCACCGGTCGGAGTGAACAGGACTGGGGAAACTTCCCTAATGTCATCGGTGACCATGTCACCGATGACGTTGGGAGGATTCCCCCAGTCCCGCCCACTCCTACCCGGAAGTTCGGGTAGGAGAGAGGGGGAAGGAGAAACTGTTTCTCCTTTGCGTTTATTGATCTCCTAGCCCGATCGGCTGGGAGATCAATAACTGGGGAGGCATGAGGAGTGATCCTCATGCCTCCCCACGAGTGCCAGGGTTTTTTTTTTTTTTGGGTTTTTTTTTTTTTTTAATGCCGCCACTGCATGCCGGTTATACGCCAGCAGGTACAGCTGTGTCCACTCGTGCGCTGTAAGTGCTTGGCACTCTAGGGGTTATAAAAAAAAAAAAAAAAAAAAAAAAAAGGCTGACTTTCCACAAGTCAGCCAGTAAAAAAAAAACCCCACAAAAGTAATCCAGTATGAGTATGTCTAGGAAAGTAAATTCTATAAAAAATATTTCAAGAGTGAATATTCTCAAACCAAGAGCTTAATTTTTAGACTTCAGGCAACCTGGGTCTGGATGAAGGGTTTATAGTCTAACGTGATGAAACGCCTACAGCAGGATATTTATGAAAGTCATTTTACAGGGCTGCACAAAAGCCAGCGCAAACATGCAGTGTTTTTCAATAAGTGTGCATTAACATGGGAGGACAGGTCACATTAAAGGAACTCCCAATATAAGCTTGGCAAGTTTGAAAGCTTTCAAGATCTACAGGTTTTATTAGCCATTTTTCAAACTAGCGCATTTATACAATCCAATCTCCCACTTCCCCTAGCAGGGAAAGGTGGAACTTTCACCTCAAGGCATACCATAACAGTCTGAGAGATCACATTTGAGCATATTGACTATTTTGTCCCTTTAAAACCTGTTACCATAATAAAGTATGACAATTGCAACACCCGTGAAGTTTCATATGCTAATCAATCTTTTCAGTGATTCGTATGTGAAATTAAGATGTAGTACCAAGAAATGCTCACTTTCACTTTTCCCAAGAAGTATATTTCCTAAACCAGTGATGGCAAACCTATGAATGGGTGCTACCACTGGCACGCAGAGGCCTTTATGGGGGCAATCTGCAAGGAAAGCCAGCTTTACCCCCTTTGACATTTTTTCTTGTGTGAGGTTGCAGGCACCCTGGCAAATTAAACCTCCCCTTCTTCCACCAACAGAATCTGTATTGGCTGACCCTTTCCCCCTTCCTATCACATGATCCCTTAGTCTTCATTCCTTCATAATGCTTTTATTCCCCTACTACAAGCCATGTAGAGTCATCCCTTCTCCCTCTGACTTATGTAGTGTTATGGAAGCAGTACATAAGCATTGGCTATTCCAATACAACTTTTACCACCTGGGTGTACCCAGCAGCCTAAGGCCCAGAGGGGGCCTCAGACTTCTACATAGTCTCAAGGGAGAGAGATTAGATTGGTTGATTGGTTATGGGGCAGCCAAAGTAAAGTATACTGTAATACCACTGGGAGCTTTGCAGGTGTGTCTCCACCACACTCCAAATCACCTCCAAGTCTTGCCTTGCTCCCCCATCTGCCCTAATTGTTGCAGACAGTCACAGCAGCTTAAACGGATAGTAATACTTTGTTTTATCTTTATTTTGTAGGCATTAAAAAAAAATTAATGAAGAATGACATGCCTTCTCTCAAACCTTTATGGTTTGAGAGATATTCACAAGCAAAGTTTCCCCTCCCACCCCTTTTACCTAGTGTAAGCCATCTCTTCTCAGATGTGGAATCTCGTAAGACCAGACATAACAGAAGGGGACAATCTTTATATGAGAACAATGAAAACTACCCCCTTGACAAGTTTCAGGTTTTTCCCTTATCTTAATTGAAGATTGTCCCTCTCTGCAGTCTACCTGGGCACCTCCCTTCTGATCTGGCTGAGCAGTGTTACATCAGTAAAAGGGGCAGGAGGGGGATACTTTGTAATTGAATTACTCTTGAACTACAACTGACAGAATTGAAATAACACTCAAAGTCCAAATACTATGATTAATTAGAGCTGCTTTTAATATGAAACATTACTATCCCTTTAATAACTGGGAATTATATATTAATATGCCTCACTGTATAATTTAGGTTTCCTCAGAAGAGACATACACAGAACAGAATAGCTCATTAAATAATTTCTCTCTTTAGGAGACAAACATCCAGGGGCAGCAGTAAAGAGGAGTTACTGCTCCCATTAAGTGATTCATCATGTAGTGTGTTGGCCTGCCCCCACTATCAAGCCCACCCACAACTATAAAACTTACAAAAAAAAAAAAAAAAAAAAAAAAAAAAAAAAAGGCTGCCACTTGATCCTACACCACAGACAAGCACATATGAGCTACCCAGCTCAGGAAAGAAAAAGCACAAAGCACACACCACACATACTTTGACACACTCATTCTGACTCCCACTGGCCTCAGCAGGACCTGTAGTACAGCCACTGAAGGGAAGCTGCAGCACCAGGGAAACAAAGTGGCACTCAAAGGGTTAAGGTAGGTCTTCACTGCGGATTCATTTTTTCCACAGTCATCATTTTCCATACAACAGTGGACAGGCAGCCATCAGGTACACACTTAACCATGTGACTGCCACAGGGTTGTGTATCCCATTTTACCCCTCAGGGAGTGTGTTCAAACCCCTCACTGTAAGCTTGCATTTTCCTCCCACTTCTTCCCCAGCCTATTACTAACACTTATCCACATTTTGTTAAGGCCTGCTCCCTACTTGCAATTAAGCCCCATCCACTTTTATCCCAAATTGCCACATTATTCTCTCATCAGCACCACATTATTCCCCTGCAGGGACTCCTCAAGTCAGAGTTCCCAGGTATGAATACACTTCCCACAGCTATTTAAACTCTGACATGCCACTCTATACCTTAACCATTACAATGCACTGGCATGCAAAGGGTTAACATGCTGCTATAACAGCTTTTATTTTCTGATTTCCATTTGCACAGCCCAAAACACACAAAAATACTGTAATTCTGGCCCAAAGTAAAGGAGAACTAAAACACTGATGTAATGGGCGTACCTCCCAAGTCTCCCTCTTTAGGAGATATTAGTGCCATGTCTGTATCAGTGTGTCTACATTTCACAAGTGTACGCCCAACGGTCATAACATGATGGGGAACACCATCCCACATTGCTAGTATAGATTATCTATATGTCATCAATTTCCCCCCCCCAAAAAAAAATATTAAGCAAGGTACAAATCGCAGCTATCATTGGACCAGATAGTGTACAGGTCAAGAAATAGACAAAAAATACAAGTTGAGTGCTTGTACTATGAATATATTTATATGGTAACAGGTATGGGGGGGGGGAACCCACAAAGACATGTACCCATCAAGCCCAGCAAACACCACCCCTGTTGATGCAGAGGAAGGCAAAAGAAAACCCTATGAAGCAATTTCCAATTTAGCTCCAAGTGGGTAAAAAAATTCCTTCCCGACTCCAAATGGCAGTCAGACAGTTCCCTGGATCAACAACCTATCTGCACTGAAGTCATCTGTCATAATTTTCAATATTGTTCTGTGCTAGTTACAAGTACACCAGCCAGAGGCAAAGAATTCAATAGTTTTACCTCTCTTACTGTAAAGAATTGTTTTAGTTGAAAGTCTTTCCTCTAGTCTTAATGGATGACCTCATTCTTAGCTCATCTCTTTGGGAGTTGCCTTGCAACCTTGCAAATGCAAGTGCATCAATTGTAAATGTACAAGGAGATATTCTGGAGGTGATCTGTGGTGATTAAAGTTAGGGAAAAAAAACTGCAAAACCTGAAGGTATTTTACTCTTTGTCCCCTGATGACATTAGTGCTGTGAACATGTCAGGCGTGTTACAGTGCAATGGATGTTTTGCTTTTCTCCCCCATTAAATCTTTTGGAGGTTCAGAAGCAGGGCCAGATTTGCAATTAGGCAGAGTAGGCATCTGCCTACAGGTGCACCCCACAGAGGGGCGCCTGTCACTGAAGTCAATTTCATTTATTTATTATTATAGTGCTGGCGCCGCACAGTGCCAGCAGTAACTATCCACATAGTAAGGTCTGTGCCTCCTTCGGCGCAGATTTGTTATGCTGTTGCTCCCTCCTTGGCTCTTTAGTAATGGAGAGCCCTGGGAGATGACATCTCCCAGCGCGCTGCATTATTGAAGAGAAGACTGTGGGAGCAACAGCATACAGATCTGTGTCAAAGGACTTCTCCTGCTGCTGGACCATAGGGCAGTAGGAAACAGATGTGGGGGACAAGTTAGGAGCAGATGTGGGGAAATGTGAGGGCATGGTTATGTGTGGGGTAATGTGAAGATGACCACTGGGGGGGGGGGGGTTGGCGCTTCAGATTTCTGTGCCTACAGGCTCCTGATGTAAATCCAGCCCTGTTCAGAAGTTGTCCAATTTGTCAGCAATTTTCTGTTTTACAGCAGGCGATAATTTGAAGGGTAAAATCTACAAGATGTCTGAGCTCCACAAAGAGAGAAAAAAAAAAAAAAACACAAAACACACAAATACAATTGTCACTGCCTCACACTTCCAAGAAATGGCAGATTTACCCTTCCAGAACCAACTGTAGTCAGAGTTGTAGACAAGCAGCATGTCCCAGTCTGTGCCTCTTCATTCTTTTCCTGTACTTTCAGAACACTGACTTAATATTGGAACAACTCCAGAAACAGACTACTGGTTCACCAGCCTGTAATCCTAAGGTAAATCAGACTGCAACCACCGATAAACTGAGAAAGGCAAGTGAAAATTACTTTGAGAGGAAGCAACTATTGGGGGATTCTATATTAAGAGGTGTGACTCTGGAGGAATGCCATGGTGGTTGCAAACAAGTCAGATGTCTTCCTGGTGCTACAGCTCAGAGATAGAAGATGAATTTTAAAAATTGTTAAGGAAGCAAGACAAAATGGAAAGCTGGATATCAGTCCATTTAGGGACAAATTATTTGTGTTGTAATGAGGAGTGTGGTAAGATGTTTTTAAGAAGCTATATAAGGACCTGCAGCAAGTTGCTTCCACTGTCTTTTTCAGAGGTTCTTCCAGTGTATAAGATGGTAGTATGCAGCGAATTAAGATTTTAATTCATGGCTAAGGAAGTGTGGCCAAAAACATTGATTTGGCTTTCTCACACCAACCCTATTTGGTGTAACAAGGAATTGTACAAAAAAAAAAAAAAAAAAAAAAAAAGGGGAACAGAGGTTTTCAGCAAGCAATTCGGAAGTTTTGTTAACGGGTATTTAAACTAGTGGGGGGAGGGGGCAATAGAATGATACAGGATAAAACAAATTGCCCCCCCACAGCATTGCACAGATGAATTTGATCAAGGTATGTCTGTGGCACATAGGTCAAAAACAAGTAGACTTCGAGCCATGTGTACAAATGCCCGAGTTTAGGGAAAAAGATCCCCGAACTCATTACAATAAAAACTAGCAAAGATGTGGACTACTGGTCAAGTAACTAAGATAACTGAAAGGTAAGGTTCTAATTATGGGGGACTGAATAGTACCACTGAAAAGACGAGGTCATGTCCAGCTGCTATGGATATAGCTAAAACCCTAGCTTCCAGCCTAATCGCATCAAAGATAGCTTCAGTAACAATGCTGAGCTTCTGAAATGTTAGCCAAGAGCTGCAGCAAGTCAGTTGCAGGAGCACCCTGATGAACAGCATCTGTAAGTTGTTCTGTCCATACAGAAATGGCCCTGTTAACCCAAGCTGCAACAAAAGTGGGTCACAGAGATGCACCTATAGTTGCAAATATGGCTTTTATTAATGCCTCAATTTCTGGTCAGTCAAGTGCTTGAGAGCAGAAGCATCTGCCACTGGCAGGGCTGTGGTTTTAGAAAGTCTTGACACTGGGACATCCACCTTAGGGGGGGGGGGGGGAAGCCCACTGAGCCAGTGCCACCTCTGAGAAGGGGTACAGCAAATTTCTTAGGCAAAGTCAGGCATTTGTCAGGGGTTTTTCACTCATCTAAGAATCTGGTCAAAAGTGGGATTAGGTGGGAAAAGGGTACTCTGCTTCTAAGGTCTCTTAAATATGTCAGAAGTATCCTTTGAATCCTCAAACAGGGGGAATGTTCAGGGTATTGAGGGGTCCCCAAAGAATTGGGAGCAAATTCCCTCAGAACATTCACCCTCATCTGAGTCCACCACAATTCCTCCTCAGAGGTGTGACGTCGTCAGGTACGTCCTGTGGTTTGGGCACTGAAGACCTGAATAATCTGGGGGGGGGGGGGGGGGGGCTTCCAAGCTTGGATAAACCCCACCCCCCTGTAATTGCGTTCGAAGTAGTTGCAAAGTAGTATAACTTGCATCCAAGGTGACTCTACAACATGGCTGGAGAGGCAGGGGCCACAGTGCATGAAGAGCATAAATGACCCGAGTATTCTCTAGGAAGCCCTGTTTGACATGAGGAACAATGCGCAATGGGGGGGGGGGGCGTCAGACACCTCAGTATCCTTAATCTTAGGTCTAGCCCCAGGTCCAAACTGGTCTGACATCCCAACAGGATAAAAAAAAAAAAAAAAAAAAGTAAGTATGATAGTATGAGGAATAACACAAATACTGTGTCTGAGATACACCAAAGAATTGGCAAGAGGATTTTAGTCGTACCTGTTAAATCCTTTTCTCTTAGTACATACAGGTTACTGGTAACTGAGGCAATCCGCCCCTTAGTAGGTAGGAACAATTCTCAAAGTGTATGCAGGGGGTGGAGCCTACCTTCCCTCCTTGGCTGCAGCTAGCCAATCAGCTCCAGAAAGATTTGAGACACTAAGATGACTAGATAATAGAAGGGAAGACTACTCCTGTAAGCATGACACCGAAGGACCCCCACGGTCTTCAACAGGACAGCCAAGCACGGTCCCTTGACAGGGTAGGAGACCAGTAACCTGTATGAGCTAAGAGAAAAGGATTTAACAGGTAAGACTAAACCTCTTTTCTGTCGTCCAATACAGGTTACTGGTAACTCTGGGTTTTCTAACCATTAAGTTTCCCAGAGGTGTGACAGGAAGAGCAATGTGCAATGGGGCATACAGAGAACCCAGCCTCCTTAGTCTTAGGTCTAGCCCCAAGCTCCAGCGGTATAGACATTCTCAGTGTCAAAATAACCAACTGTACAATAAATCACCAAAATAGTTTGTAGGATTAACGTTTAACCCCAGAAATCACTAAAATAAACTTATCTGGCAGGCAAAGGGTTAATCTGCAGAGGAGAGAAGGCGTCCAAGCCCTGCGTAGGTTACTCGGCCAGAAACTATCACAAAATGGCTGCCTCAGCAGGAGCCAATCAGAAACATATGCAAAGCAAGTGCTCATGGGAAATGTAGTTTTCCCTAAAAAGTACCCTAAACAGTGCCCGAAGCCCCCTGAGCACCCCAACACACTAGAAACATTAACCGGATGATAGAGAGCAAGGGTAGACAAGTAAAATGAGCCAACAATGAAGTCGCTAGGTTAAATGGTTGCAGAAATATATCCCAAACAGTACAGTCCCATAGGAGTGAATGGAGCAACGGCATCTATGCGGTAAAGTGTGCCTTAAAGGCGCAGTACTCATTTTACAAAGTGCCATAAAACCCCCCAAAAAGTGCCAAACCAGCAGTTAAATGGTTAAGTTACCACAAACCTGCTCCAAACACCCAGATACACACAGATATACCCAATGAGTGCAGGAGTGTGCAGTAGGAACTCCAGAAATACACCCCTGTGCAGAGGGGCACTGTGGAACAAGTGGACCTGCAGCACTCAAAGGGTAGTTCACCTTTCCTGCAGATCTTCTGTCTTCAGATTACCATGGAGCAAGTACCACCTCAGTGGGTAACTCCTGGGGAAGCACTTGGAATCAATATTTTCTCCCTCAGTAATACTTCGTTTTAACTTTTATTTTGTAGGCATTAAAAAAACATGAATGCTGTAAGTCTTATCCCTCAAACCTTTATGGAGATATTCACAAGCAAAGTTTCCCCCTCTTGCCCCTTTTTCCTAGTGAAAGCCATCTCTTCTCAGATGTGAATCTGGTTGTAAGACCAGACAGATAACAGCAGGGGACAAGCTTCTCTGTATGAAAACAATGAAAGCCCTTCCCCCCTTGACAAGTTTCAGCTTTTTCCCCCCTTATCTTAATTGAAGACTGTCCCTCTGCAGTCTAGCTGGGCACCTCCCTTCTGATCTGGCTGAACTTTGCTTGTGAATATCTCTTAAACCATAAAAGTTTGAGAGATAAGACATATTCTTCATGTTTTTTAATGCCTACAAAATAAAATAAAGATAAAATTAATTACTATCCCTTTAACGTCCACAAAAAAGCACCTGGATATTGAGCTAGCCACATCTAAGGGCATTGTCAGTCATCGTAATAAACCTAATGGTGGTATTCCATATCTAACAGAAAAAAAAAAAAAAATAATTCTAAAACTGTAGCAGAACTGTTCCCAGCCCGGTGTCATCTTCACCGAGGAACAAATCTTTCTGGATCCGATTGGCTAGCTGCAGACAAGGAGGGAAGGGAGGCTCCACACCCTGCATACACTGAATTGTTCCTGCCTACTAAGGGGTGGATCGCCTCCCAGAGTTACTGGTAACCTGTATTGGACGACAAATGTGGCTGCCAGACAAGGAAACCAGGGGCACAATGAACCTGTGCACTAAAGCAAATCTATTTTCTTCAGTCTTCAAACTTCTATATAGCAAGCAAGAAAGCTGCTCAGATAACAAGGATAATGCTGCCAAAGCAAGAATTCACCCACCAGACCCAGTCTGTGCTCCAGTTCAAACTGTGGCTGTCAAAGATAGGATATCACTTAAGCCAGGGGATTATACAAGCAGATTCCCATTAGAGGGGGGGGGGGGGGACTAGCTATGAGAATACGAGCCTTGCATCTCTTGATGGAGAGCATCAAGGAAGGGGGTGAAGTGGATAGAGAGTCTGCACCTCAAACCTTTATTGTTCAAGTGACATGCCCTCCTGGAGGAGGAGACTTTACCCATTGGTTTGTGTTTCACGTAGGATGTAAGAAGCCAAGTTGTCTAGATACAGGAGTCTCTTCACACACTGCCAAGACAAGCAAGGAACACTGCTTGTGCAACCATAATATGCTGCCACAACTAGGTTAGAGTCCCTACTGCGCCATGGATTGCATATGGTCTAGCTAAACAAAACACCATGACAGCACACAATGTAGAATGATTTACAGATTTTGCCTTTTCTCCAAGACAAAGGGAGTTTGAGGTTTACAACTGAAGGGTATGGATTCAAAACAAACAATATTCAGAACACCAGCGGTGCTGGCTTACCAAACAATTGCCGAATAGTAACCTAATGGACACAATCAATTAGAACATGGATGTTGAAAGCTTTTAAAGTGACTTGTGTTGAATCCGTTATTTAGAAGCCTGGTTTAAGTTACATTATGCCATTTAAGATAAACCATACAAGCCTGTCTTAGCCCTCAACTACATCTCCTGATAATTCAGAGCTAGAGGAGTGGGCTGAGCAGCATCAGTGAGTGGGAAATAATGTAGGACTAAGACCGTATGCTAAAGCATGCCTTGTAAATAAAGTATTTTTACCAGGAAGGACACATTGAGATTGTCTCTTTCAAATATGTCCTGGGTGTATAGATATTACCCAGTTTAACAGTACTCATTTTATCTATTTCGGAAGGATGAAAGGCCGAGTGCACCCTGCTGGGACTAGAACCTGTGACCTTGGTTTGAACAGATTCTACAGCTTGTGCCTTAACCAACTGAGCCATTTCACCACATATGCAATCTGCAACAAACTCAAAATAAAAAGGGGACTAAGATATTTCTTGAAAGATATGAAAATGCCAACTTTAGTTGATAATGTAATGAAGTTTAACAAGTACTTTTGGGAATACAAGTGGATTCAATATTTGCTTTGATGCACACATAGGAGTAAATTGTTTCACAGCTTGAAGCTGAAATACAAACTTTATATTCCATAAATGTATAAAACTGCTTACATCTTTTTCCATTCTAGGAAGAAGGAAAATGTTGACTTCACCTGAAATGTGAAATGGTGGCACACCAAATGTTACGCCAAGTTGCCGATGGGGGCATGGTAACAAGCAATCACTAAATCTTTTAAACTGGTGCTGGGAAACTCGAGGCACTCCGGCTGTCCTCTCCCCTGTTCTTAGGCCAGTGTTTCTCAACTCCTGCCCTCAGGACCCACTAACAGGCCAGGACTTAGGGATTTCTATGCTGGAGCACAGGTGTGGTGATCAGAGGCTCATTCACATTGATTAACTTACCTGTGCTCTAACAAGGAAATCAAATCTTGGCCTGTTAGTGGGTCCTGAGGACAGGAGGTGAGAAACACTGTCTTAGGCTAACAGGAATTATGACACTGGAGTGCACTGTGTTGCCAATGTCTAGACCTTTAGAAAGCCTGCAAACATTGTGGTGCGTGAAGATAAAATTACCAGTTTTAACCCAGAAGAGCAAGGGTTACAACATAAAATATAAAAATCTCCCTTTAGCCATGGTCCACAACTGAGACTGGATAACAGTATATATGGTGTGAACATATGCAAGTGGTTTTGGAAACTCCATTAATACTATGTCAGAACTGGACAGGATGAAGCATTCTGAACACTCAATTCTTGTCTAGAAGCCACTCTACACCACTAATTTTTCTTAATGAGCCCAAGAGAAGATTAAACAGTTACTGTCAGCCGTTACAAGAGTTGAGGGGGGGTTCCCAACCTGTCTTCTGGGTTAGGGGGTATTCCCAGGTCTCCAGTGCGAAGCTTTCGTGTCAGATCCTCAATTTGAAGTTGAACTGGAAGAAAGCAGGTTAGAAAACAAAAGGAACGGGAAAAATTGTTACAAACCCAAGAGGAAAAAAAATTAAACCGAACACATTTTGAATGACAATTATTGGAGAAGAGAGCATGTTAAAATTTGAACAGCAAAATACACAATTTTGAAGTAGGCTGTCAAATGTGTGGTGAAAGTTATTTTTCCACATTATGTAATTAGTGTGGAAACACAAATTTGTTCTCAAACAAGCCAACTGGAGCAAAATGAATTAAATAACCAAAGCAATTGTTGCCTGGATGGCTGTGATGTATGATTGATGTGTGACATTGTGTATGAACCCTGTACATACTGGGATCTTGTGAAATTGCTGGCTGGTGGGCGGATGGGGGGGGGTATAGAAAAATTTAAGTTAGGTTAGATTTTGGGAGTTTTGGTTATTGGAGGTTGAAATAAAAACCTCAGGTTGACTCTGTACGCCCTACTGATATGCATATATTCTTTTCATTGTTACAAATGTCTACATATTTTTGCTGTACTTGAACGATTCTACATGTACTTTTCTGTATTTGAGATGTGTATAGAGCAATCTGATCAAATATATTTAAGAAATGCCCAAAGCAAGATACCAGTATAATAAAGTCCTACTCCCTCTACTACTAAAAATGATACTGTGCTATATGAATGCAATCCCCACCCCCAATTTCCTAAGTTCTAATTTCTTGTTTTATCAAAAATGGAAAATTTCAGGAGCACGGAAGACCAGGTGCATCATTTCTGGTCCTTACATTTTGGAAGCACTCCATAAAGGAACCCCTCTGTCTACCATTTCTAGTTTGTTCCTAAAGACTTCAAAGATTCAACCCTTTATCCAAGTGGCAGATAATTTTTACTAAAGTTGGGGGGGGGGGGGGGGGAGGAGAGGGGAGACATGCCAATTAGCCAGTTGGCACACCAGCCAGCTACAACCATCCATTCCCTAGACCATTTTCTGCAATTTGGAAAGGGGATCTATAACACCTGATTTCTCCAGGCTATTCAAATAACTGTTCTACATAATCAGAGCATCAGGATAACGGGTTAATTGGCACCGATGGATCCAAGGAAATATCAGAATCTGGAGTGACTCCATTTGATCAATGATTGCTTATTTTACTTAAACTAAAGAATGAGATTTTAGTAGTATGCAGAGAAGGTCTTGCGGATACCCTCTCAAGTTACTATCATGAGTGATTAGAACTGAGGCGGGGAGAGAGAAGGTAAGTTGCAACTGGGCTTGGGTAGGCAGTTTCGGCACCAATTAGCATAGCATAAATAAATAAATTTATATAAATTTATATATTATATATATATATATATATATAATATATAATATATAATATATAATATATATAATATATATATATATATATATATATATATATATATATATATATATTATATATTTTTTTTTTTTTTTATTAGAAACACCAACACATACCTTGAAAGCTCCTTCAAAATCACTTAATATTTAAGTCAGATAGGTCACTAAGGACAAACTTGTCTTATGTGTTATTGTTAGCCACACACCCTAAAAGTTAAGTGTTAAACACACCAACAATCTGGACTGGCTACAAAAAAAGGGTGGCAGATTCATTCTAGCATTATCTGAGTTTACCAGAATTTGGGTAATAGCTTCAAACATTGTAAAGGTCATATTCACAACAAAAAAGATTCAATTACACAATACATTTTGAAAAACATGCAATATTGCTAAAATGCATAGATAAAGCCAATAGTAACCTAGCATTCAGTTTAAAACCTAAAGTGATTGTGTTAAATACTACTGAGCAATAATTACAATACACTGCAATTCATCAAGTTTAGAACGGCTCAATGAGCAAGCAAAAAGGATTTCCTTGGACATTAGCCATTCACCTCTTCAGCAATGACACAAGTGGCTACCACGTATTAAGTGATGGCCTGATATGTGAAAGTCCACCTAATTTGGAGCTGGTGTGCTCCACTGTAGTTAATGGAGGCAACATGTAGATCCATGATCTGTACAGAACAGCAGAATTAACCATTTTTCATTATATTGCCCTGTCTCACATACTGCATATGGAAGGGGATTCTGATTGATCACCAATACATACCTGAAGTTATAAGTGTCAGTTACGAGCAGTGTATGAAACTTATTTCATGCTCTTTGTACATTTAATCTTGGCAGTTTGAATTTAAAAACTAATCAAAGACTGTTTTTCAGTCACATGAAACACTAACAGTCAGCCAAACAAACTACTCTGGGATGAATTAAAAAAAAAAAAAAAAAAAAAAAAAATTCCAAGAAGCCCATTTTTTGAAGGTTTAATTTGCACCTGTTTATAAACCCAACCCATTCATAAAAGGAAACAACCCTTTATGGACCAGAGGGGGTTGTAAAGTTACAAAGCACTTTGCTGCATACTTGTCTGGTCTGTAATAAACATTTGCAAAGTTAATTTATGTATGTAATGTTTAATACATTTTAATTATGCTTGGTTACACAATTTAATGTAACATTAAAAAAAAAAAAAAAAAAAAAAAAAAACCTACATCAGAAAGGTCTTAAGAGCACTTAATTTGTAGAGCAGTGTACTATCACCTGGAATGTGTTCCAAATGCTTCTGCCCTGAAATTGTGTGCTTAACTCACAAAGGTGGTACAATATACAGGCTTTGACTACAAGTCTTGCACAGCCCAAGCAGATGTCACAGTATAAGCCAGACCTCATGGACATTGGAATCCCTCCTGATGCCACCCCTCCAGGTATTGACGTAGCTAATCACACTGGGAGATCAGGTAAAAGTGAAGTGGGACAGCATATTGCTCTCTTGCATCTCAACTATTGAACTTCCAAGCAGACATTCAGGTAAAGCCTCCCACTGACCTGTTCAGTGATATGAGAAGGCTCCTTGATTCAGTTAGCTCATAGTGGTCAGGTATGAGTGAAGCAACCCAAGTCGCCAATACCGATCTCCCTTCAAGACATCCCTTTTCAATCTGCTGCACATGCCTATGGCACACAGGATGTTTAAGAAAAATATTTTGTACAGACATGCTTATGGAGCATCAGGAGGGGTCCTGGTGCCACCACCGTCTGAATAAAAAATACTGGGGGAATGCATTTGATTACACGTGGCACAAACTCAATTTTTTCCAGACCTCGTTAAGGGGACAATGCATTAGATATCCCTGTGGCATGTGTGCATACTGCCTCCAATCCCCTCTTCATAAATCTTAAACCCCACCATCATCCTTTGCACCCCCATCAGAATACCAGTGGGGTGCCATTTCTTCTAAGAGCACTACCTAATGAATTCAGTTAGAAGTTACATAGTTTTTGTATTTCAGATTATTAAAAAAGGGGTGGAAGTGTTAAAATTTCCTTTTTTTTTTTTATTTTATTTAGCTCAACCTTCTGGAAACATGTGCACACCAGGCTAGGGTTAGAAAAGCAAGTGACCCTTCATTTGAAGCAACAGGATACCTACTTAAGGGAAATATGTAGCTTAATGTGGTTAGTTTTGGGGTAGTTTTACCATGCAAGTACTGGAATGCACATTTTAGTTTACAAAATTTGAAAAGTTGGATTTTATTGTTAAATCCTTTTCTCTGTAGCCCATAAGGAACACCGGTACCATGAAGTTGAGAGCATCCTTTTGGAGGGCAGAACACATCTCAAAAGTTTAGTGGAGAATCCCAGCCACTCCTCCAGCTTAACCAGTCCTTGCCTTTCAGTCCCCAGTAGGAGTGTGACTGAAGCCACACTAACAATGAAAGTGAGAAAAGGAAATCTGTGAACATACATATGGAACACATACCATGGAGACAGAACACCAAGCTCCCAGATGGGGAAAAGGAGAAAGGACCTCATGTCTGTCCTCAATACTGGAAGTTCCCCTGGACTATCCAGAATCAGAACAAAAAAAAAAAAAATTTACAAGAGTCAACTGACACTGAGCACTTTCTTCTTGTGTGCTATGTATGTTCAAACTGCTGAACATGGCAAAAAAGTGTGCAAGTCCCTAGACAGACAAGACTGCCTTAAGGACCTTTTGGCAAAACTGGCTTCAGCCAAAGATAGGACAGTAATGCTTTGCAAGCATGTGCAGAAGACCAAGTTCCTGCCTTGCAAAACTGCTCAGACGAGGCCAGACTCTTGCAGGCCCAGGAGGCGCCCACACACCTAGTGGAATGTGTTGACATTAAAGGGTACAGGTTTCTTTGAGCTCATAAACCTGAGGTATGGTGGTCTTAATCCAAGAGGTCACAGTGGAATCAGCTTGACTTTGCCTGGGACCCTCAAATTACAGCCTTCCAAAAAAGGTTCAGTGTGGTGTCCATAAAATGTAACGCACAGAACCCTGTCCAAAGGGAGACCCTTGTCACATTAGGATCAGGACAAAATGAAGGCACAAACTCCCAATTCATGTGGAACTCAGAAGCCACCTTAAGAAACTCCTGAGGTCAGAAGCACCACCTTGTCCTCATGAAAGAGCAGAAAATGTGGCTTGCAAGACAAGGCCTGCAACCAAGCCCAAGGTGAAACCGGTTGGAGCATACAGGAGAAAATGCTCTTCCTCCCCTTGCCTTCACCAGTATGAGATGTTAATTGACCTAATTTAAGAGGAATTAAATGGGAATTGGTGGAGATGCGCCATAGGAGGTTATAACTAAACTATTCACAA
The DNA here is from genome assembly GCA_037306005.1 of Rhinophrynus dorsalis. NCBI lineage: Eukaryota > Metazoa > Chordata > Amphibia > Anura > Rhinophrynidae > Rhinophrynus > Rhinophrynus dorsalis. Next base: position 384,452,798 of record CM074722.1, read on the forward strand.
CCAAGCTGTGATTATACACTTCAATAGTGGAAGTAACTTAAAATCAGCAAGCCGAGATACTCAGAGGGATATATCGAATGAAGTGAGATCTATAGTAATTGACTCCTAAGACTTAGCTGTACTTAGAGAAATTGCTAATCAAGTACCAAATTGAGAGTTATTTTGGAGTGCTTACCAATTATGTAAATTCAGGCAAACAAATACCTACGCTTTACAGAGTTAGGTAAACAGTCATAATTAAGGAACATTTATAAGAATTAGCCATTTAGATCTACAGCCAAGATTATGAGGAAATCAGAGGGGAATCACTGCAGCGGAATAAATAAACTAAGCTGCTCAATCTCACACTTGTGCATGCTATACTGCAACACTGAGTATGTGATTAGCAGTACATCTGGGAGAGACCAGTATTCCAGAAACTAGGGTTTTAGAGACGAAGGATAACATGAGAAAAAAACAATTTACTCAAGTACAACCAACACTTGAACTCTTGTAGACAGGGTGAACCTCCCCCTCATATGCAATACAAGTTAAATAAATGCACATGGCAGCAGCTAAAAAATAGTCTATTGTCCTTGGAGGGCTTGAGACCATTAGATCACAGATACAAACTCTATATGGTTAAGAATACATGTTCAATGACCAAGATTAACACTCTACAAGAGACGTCATCAGATGAGGTGACTACAACTACCCACATCCACAAGGATATCTGCTACCTCCTAGCACTGGTCCCCTATCTTTGTAAAGCAGAAGGGAACAGGTTTGCCGTTGAGCTGCAAAGCCTTACGGATGGTAGACAATTCAGGATGCAATAGTCACCTTGGATGCAGCCAGACCAGCCCTGGGACCCTCAGGGATGAAAAAGGATCAGTCTTGCGACTCAGTATGGTGCACATAGAACTTGAGGCAATGCACTACATTTAACAAGTTGGGATCCATCTTGTCAGATTTAGGGTCAGGACAAAAGGAAAGCACAATAATCTCCTGGTTGATGTGGAACTCAGACCACCTAACAGACTGGTTTCTTTTGTTAGCATGGTCCAGTACGGAATCAAATGGTCTCCCCTTCCTCAGGCTGGTGCAGTTCAACCACCAGAGGAGGTCTAGTTTCATTTCTGTCTGGGGGGGGGGGGGGGGGGGGTTAGGAGACAGGATGATCCAGAAGGATCAGATCTCCCCGGAAAACCTGCATTATGAACTTCAAGCACCCTGGTGTTAGCCATGGAATACAGCACCACTTCAATGGTGGATATCTTGCCCACCAGCAAGGAGAATTTTCTTACCAGAGCAGAAATCCACTCCAGAGCACAGAACACCTTGGATGTGATCTGCTGAACAGAGTCCTCAGTAAGACCATGCCATGACGAGTGTCAAACAAGAGACCAAGGAAAACCAGGTCCTGAGAAGGGACTGGAGCAGACTTGTCCATGTTCAGGATCCATGTTGGAGGCACAGATCCTCTTGAAGGCTCCCTCTAAGGTGGTCATCCATGTATGGAGTCACCTGAATTCCTCTGGTGTGCAGAAAGGCAAACAATGCCCCCAAGTCCTGGGAGAACACCCGAGGAGCCGCGGTGAGCCCAAAGGGCAGAGCCGTGAACTGGAAGTGCCCAAGGTCTCAGGAGAACCTGGGGTACTTGTGATTGAATTAATTGGAATGTGCAGGTACAAATCGTGCAGATCCAAGGAAGCCAGAAATTCCCCTGGACACATCACTGCCATGACAGAGCGCAAAGACCATCTTGTAGAGATTACAAACTAGTTGAGATCCTTGAGATTCAGGATAGTACGGCAGCTGCCATCCTTCTTGGGAACATCAAAGAGGTTGGTATAAAAGCCAAAACCTCTCTGGCTGCAGTAACAGAGCTAGGACTCCCTTGTCCAAGAGCCTGAACCACCTCATTGAAAAAAAGACTGAGCTTTTGTCCCTGAAGGGAGCGAGAAAGGCAGAATCTGATGGGAGGTAGGGATGCAAAGGGAATCCTGTAACCTCCTGTATTACCCACTGGCGTACAGGGACCAGTGTCCAGAGAGTAATGCCAAAGGATATTTGGTGGAGGTGTGTTTTGACCTCCACTGCTGCCCAACTTGGAGGTGGAACGCAGGGTGCTGGCTGGAGGCAGGACTGGGTTTGACCTTTGTGCTTCACCTTGACAAGAACAAAAGGAACGCAGTTTCATCGCTTGATGATTGCGCTTAGGGGACTGGGTAACAAGGTGCTCTTACCCCCAGTGGCTTCACTGACTCTTCAATTCAGGGCCAAAAAGGGATGTACCCTGAAAGGGAAGAGACCAGTGATTTCTTAGAGATCAGGTCAGCAGACCAAACCTTAAGCCACAGTGCGTGTCTGGCAGCCACAGAGAAGACAGAAGCCTTAGTCACACTCCTGCGTCCTTAGGCCTAGCCCCATGTCCCTTAGAATAAAACATCTTAAAATGAGACTGTCTTACAGAATAGGGAACCCAAATATCACCCAGATAAAGGATTTCACCTCCGAAAGTCTAAAGTGTACTTATCTGGCAGGTAAAGGGTTAACATGAGAAGAGCAGAAAAATATGAGCTCTGCATATGATACTCCCGTATAACGAAAGAAAAATGGTAACAGAGTTCAGAGCCAAACAGCCCGTGAAACAGGCGTCTATGGGAATTGTAGTTTCCCTATTAAAACAAGATGAGACAAGTAGGAGTCATCTCAACTTGGTACACGGAGAGGTTGCAGAGATATGTCCCAAAGCAGTCTTTCCCAAGTAAATCAATGGAGCTTTGAGACTATGCAGTAAAGAGGGCCTTAAAGGAGCAGAATTTAAAGGAAAAAAACGTCTGAAAAAAGTGCCAACACCAACGGACCACCACAAAATATTAACCCAAAGGGAAAATGAGGAAATAGACCCCTAACTCAGGATATCATGGCAAGGAAGGGGTTAAGTACTGCCACGCAGCCCAAAATGCACCAAAGACCCCAGGGATAGAAGTATAATCTACACAACATGAATGCAGGAGTTACAAGGAACTCCAGAAAGATCCCTGTGCGGATAGGAGCAGTGGGACAAGTGGACCATGGCACTCAAAGGGTTTGCTCACCTTTTTGCAGATCTTTTCTTCAGATTACCATTGTAATGGAGGAAGCCTCAGATACTGACTCTCTCCCAGGGCTGCATGACTCTCCCAGGGCTGCAAGGGTCCACAAGACAGCACCTGTTTACTGGCTTCCCCTGTAGGGAACTGCACATTTATGGTAATCCACCTAATGGGGGAATTTGGACACCATATGCAAGAGAAAACAACAAAACCAACAGCTAAGCAGAACTGTTCTCAGCTTTCTTATTAGCTGAAGGATCAAGTCTGCTCCCTGCACTTCTTGAAGAATGTTTCCAGCCTACTGGGAGGAGCAGTCTCCTCCCCATGGTACCGTAAGCTATATTGAACAGAAACAAGGATTTAAGCAGTAAGGAACAAAAACACACTATACCCTAAACAGCACAGAAAGTGTTAATCCAGCCATCCTCACTCCAAAACATGCTTTGAGAATATTAAAAATACCCATGAGTGCCAGAGAATAGCCACTCACATAAGCCTCTGTGTGGAGATGTAACAGGTTGGGACATGAAACTCATCAAAGTCACTTAAAGGGGTTACCGCCATAAAAGACGACAGTTTCAAGAGACTATCATGATTGACAACTGCAAAGCAAGATGCCCTCCACAGGGCAGAATAGGTTCACAGAACACCTGTGAACTGGGCAATCCAACTCAATAGAAGCACAAGGATGGCAACTCACCTAATGGAGGATTATACAGCTCAGTATCTAAAAGCAAAATAAAAGCCTTCGAAAAACAAAGGATGGCCTTGCCCGTCCAGCCAGCAGGGCACATGAATTCTGGGAGTTGGCAGATAGATGGGGGGTGTGAGTAAGAGGGAGAATCCACCCAAGAGACCCTGTATTGTGATGTGCCCTGCCTCTAGGACCTGTATCTGTGTTCCACATTGGACGTTTGAAATTAATTTAGTATACCCACAAATGATATAACATTTTAAGCATAGTGTAGGAGATCAGAGTATGTGGTGTGTGTCTCACATTGCTCATCAGTAATAAATCTCACATTAATGTTTGCCTGAACTCAAACAGTGAAACACAAACATATCACTGTAAGAAAGGCACACAACACTAAGGCAACGTATAGTATAAGTTGCCTTGGTTAATTGCTCAACCAGCATGCAATCGCTGTAGCAGAAATCACATGTATCTGCTCCCAGGTGAAGGCTGAAACAGACTGCTCCAGTCCTGGAACAGTTACAGCCTACTCCGCATGACCAGAGGTGACTCACCTGTCCTTAATGGTGAGATGTGTGGCAGTCCCGACATAGCTTGTCATGAAGAGGTTAAAACACTGTTCAAGATGCAGAGTGAGTACCACTAAATAAGGCTGATGTTTAGAGTTAATTTACTTAAACCGTAAACTTGATGAAATATGTATACTGCATGGCTTCTTGTTAAATAAAATAAGGGCATTACCACTACTCAGAATTGCATATTTCCAAAGTTAGTTTAAACTGTTTACATTAACAGTGCATTCTAGTGGCCAGATTCCAATTCATTATTCTGTTACATTCTACTTAAAAGAAAAGTAATTGACAAACATTGCTCCATAGAATGCAATAGAAATTGCTGAGTCATTCAGTCGATGTTCAGGAAATAAATGTGCTGTAAGATCACTTCCTGATTATAACTACTACATAATTTGAATATAAATGACAGGTGGGAGGACACTTGTCCTGCTCAGCAGGACAAGATTTATACATAGATCTTCATAAAGTTTACTGCACCTTTAAGTGATAAGGTTAAGTTTGACGCCACATCCAAATTCTGTACAACACAGTAAAAATAAAATACCTTGCTAGAAAGTCTTTACCATTGACTAAAATGTGTGCAAACAAAAAAGGAGCATATGAACTTTATGTTATTAATGCATACAAATTAATTCTGTTTAAGTTATGTTTGCTTAAACATGAAAATATGTATAAAAACATTTCCAAAGCAATGACATTCAGTGACTCACTTCTGTGAACAGGACGATGCCTTTAAAGTGAAGATTTAAAATTTTACCTATGTAGGCTCTCTCCTGCTCACGACTGAGCCCAGGAGGTATTACAGTTGGCATTCCCGGGATAATAGTTTTCTGGTCGGGTGTTTCATCATTCCAGCGACTGCGCTTCCGTTTTCTGGAGAAATCTGTGGGAATACACTAGCATTTAAAAAGTTGAATATAAACATGTTCACACGATCACCAAGCAAACATTTATTCCACATAGAATTACAGCCATTTATCTCTTTGGCACATAACTACCAGTTAGTGCCAAGTGAAAATATCCCCACACATTACATACCCAGCACACATTTATACTACTATTTAAAGTACTACTGTCAAAAGAATTACAAGGGGGGGGGGGGGGTCGAATCTGACACCAAACAAGATTGCTGCATGACAGGATAGCTCAGGCACTCACTAACTCCCTTTTAGTTTTTACCTGCATTTTAACAATTTTACTGCCCACGATTCGGGCTCTGAGTCCCTTGCTTATGCCCCTTAAAAAGAAAGGGTTCCAAGATGACTGATCCAACATCATCTGCTACTTTAGGTTTTTCTGTTGCACGTCTAGGCCTCTGTTAGGACACGTGACTGACTCTGCTGGCAGGTCAGATTGACTGCGCACCACAAATGCATACCTTTACATTGGCACTCATGGAATCTGTTCCTAGAGCCCAGCCTCCTTTGGTATCCTTATGCTCCCTAGCTGCCTTTTCAACAAGATTTCTAAAAGGGTTAGCGGATAAAAAAGCAGCTCTGTGCAAGGTGGTGACAGGCGTCCATGGGGATATGCAGCAACTGGCCCAGAGACTAGATCTAGTGGAAGAGGCTAACACCGAAGTCTCAGACCTTATGCACTCTTGAACAACTCATAGCTGAGCAGCAGGATACAACAGATTCTCTATAGAAGTGGTTCTCAGCTCCTGTCCTCAGGACCCACTAACAGGCCACAATTTGATGATTTCCTTGTTAGAGCACAGGTGAGTTAATCAATGTGAATGAGCCTCTGATCACCACACGTGCTTTAGCAGAGAAATCCCCAAGTCCTGGCCTGTTAGTGGGTCCTGAGGACATTAGTTGAGAACCACTGCTCTATAGTTTCAACTAGAAGATTTGGACAACAGAAGGAACATCTGCATTTGAAATGTTCGAGTCCACGGGACATAAGAACCTGGAAGCCTTTCTGCAGTCCTTTGCTCATATCCTAAAGCATGAAGGTGTCAGACTTGACAGCTCACAGAGCACTAAGACCCCAGGGACCTCCTGGAGATGCACCTTGCAACATCATATGCAGGCTACACTACTTCTCAGAGCATATATCATTGCCGCTTGCCACAACATGGAAGCTATATCATATGCTGGTGTAGACATCAAGATTTTTCAAGACCTCTTTCCTCTGTGTCCAATCCACGGCATTGACAGTGGGGAGTTGGCTCCGCCTTCCAGCTGGTAGGACCAAATCAAATCTTTTAAATACTGCTTACTTCCTCCCTTCGATAGTTATTTGGTCCTACCAAGCTGGAGGACGGAGGAATATTCCTCTCCTCTCAAGCTCCTTTATTGTTTTAAAATTGTAAGATGCGACTTGCCTGACCGCGGTTGCATAGATACTTTGATACAGGGTTCAGCCTCCCGGTATACTGTGAGTCTGCCACCCCTTCCGCTCACTCAGTCTGGCCAGGTGCTTGAAGCACAGAGCCAGCCTGCTCCGTGTATGTCACGCTTCCGAAGCGCGTGCTCTGCAGTTACCCAACAGGAAGTGGCAACAGGAAACTCGTCATGCGTTCCACACATGGAACGCAGGAAGCGTCTATACAGCATGGACATCTATAAACGGAGCAGAGAATCGCAGCCATGAGGTCTGAGTGAGTAAAAACTTTTTCATATATATATATATATATATATATATATATATATATATAGTTAAAAGTTATATTACTATTAGCCTGCATTTACTCTGACATGTCTAAAGAACAAAAAATAGACAAATCCAAAACAGAAGCTCCAAAAGAAAATTTGAAAGCATGTTTAGGATGTGAACATCAGCTCCCTGTGGAGGACCCTTCAAAGTTGTGCCAGGATTGTCTTAAAAGAGCTGCGACAAGCGATGTCCCAGCACAATTCCAGGATTTTATGACATGGATGAGAAGCTCCATGCAAGAGACCTTCTCATCCATGCAGGAATCTGGCAGGAAGCGTCCAAGACAGTTTGATCCTGATGAAGGTCCCTCCAGAGTTCCTGAAGAAGAAGAAGAAAGCTTTCTAGATATTCAATCAGGGGCTTCATCTGCTGAGGAGGGCGAACTCACAGAGGACACTGGTAGTTTTTCACTTGATAAAATGGATAACCTAGTAAAATCTATGAGAAAATCACTAGGGCTAGCGGAAGTACAAAAGGAACTTACAGTCATTGATACAGCCTTTGTGGGATATAAAAAAGTCTGTCCACAGATTCCAGTGCATTCATCCATTCAAGATATTATCTCAAATGAATGGAAACATTGTGATAAACGTAACTCTTTGTCCCGCAGATTTCAGCGCATGTACCCTTTTGCAGATGAAGATACTCAAAACTGGCACACGCCTCCTAAGGTAGATGCGGCAATAGCCCAGACCTCCAGAAGAACAACTATCTTATTGGAGGATGCAACTACCTTACGTGACGCAATGGACAAAAGAGCTGACGCAGCATTGAAGAAACAATTCTACATGCTAGGACAGAATCTCAAGACGGCAACTGCAATGGCTTCAGTGTTCCGTACAATGCGAATTTGGCTTGCCGAAATAGAGGAAAAGATTGAATCCTCAGTGTCAAGAAGCCGGATTCTAAAAGATTTTGGTCTACTCAAGGATGCAGTGAATTATTCCTGCGACGCATCCCTTGATAACATTAGACTACTAGCAAACGCCTCTGCCTTGTCTGTTACTTCACGTCGGGCTTTATGGATTAAGTCATGGAATGCAGACCCATCAAAAAATCGGTTGGTTTCATTACCTTTCACTGGTTCCAAACTATTTGGGGACCAGCTTGAAGAAATAATCAAAAGATCATCAGGGGGTAAAAGTCCTTTTCTCCCTCAAGGTAAAAAGCCAAGGAGTCCAACCTCTACAAGACCTGGACAGTATGGTAGACAGTCCTTTCGTGAAGCCAGAAAATATCGACCGGGGAAAAACGTGGATCAAAAGCGAAGAGGCGCAGGCCAAGGACAAAAAACTGGGGATCGCAGAGATTTCCAGAGAAAAGGTCAGTTCTGAAGAGAGTGCTACCCCTTCCCCAGTAGGGGGCAGACTGGGGGACTTTCAGCAGGCCTGGGAAGACTTAAATCAGGACACCTGGGTGCTGGAGGTGATAAAAAGGGGTTATGCACTAGAATTTCAGAATGCCCCATTGAAATTCCGATTCATAAAAACTATACTCAGGAGGAAATCACAACTTCAACAGATGAAGCAGGCTGTACTCCAGTTAATTACCAACAGAGTGATAGAAGAAGTCCCGGTAAACCAGAGGTTCACAGGCTTCTACTCAACGCTCTTTCCTGTTTCAAAACCTACAGGGGAATTACGTCTGATTCTAGATCTCAAAAAATTGAACAGATCCATGATCCACAGACATTTCAAGATGGAAACAGTTTCATCAACATTGAAGTTGATCCCTCCAAAGGCATATCTAACCAGACTGGATCTTCAGGATGCCTATCATCATATTCTTATAAGAGAAAGTCATCGCAAATTTCTCAGATTCTGTTTCCTGGGAAGACATTTCCAATACAGAGTGCTCCCATTTGGTCTGGCCACAGCTCCTCGAGTATTCACCAAAGTGCTGGGCCTAGCCATGGCAGAAATCAGACAGACATCAAGTAAGGGCAATCCCTTATCTAGACGACATCTTGATAATCGGTTCATCCAGGGATCAGGCCAGTTGCAGCACCCTGAAGTGCAAAGAATTTCTATCCAGCCTGGGGTGGATAATAAATCAGGAAAAAAGCTGTCTTGTACCTACCCAATCATTGACCTTTCTGGGGATACAATTCAATACCTTAACAGCCCTAGCCACTCTATCACAGGACAGACAATATCGCATCTGTCAGACTGTATCCAGATTCCTACTCAAGAAAATTCAATCTCTAAAGAACTTTCAGAGACTCTTGGGACATCTGTCATCATCATTTCAGATTCTTCCATGGGCAAAAGCCAATGCCAGATTAACTCAACAGAACTATCTCCTGTATTACAGAAGACACCCACACAATCTCAATCTAAAGTTTCCAGTCCACAGAACAACCAGACAAGAACTGACATGGTGGACAAAATCACATCACCTATCAAAAGGAAGGTCCCTATTAGAACCAGAATGGGCCATTATTCACACAGATGCCAGCAATACAGGATGGGGAGGCATCTGGGATCAGAATTCAGTCCAGGGCACATGGACAAATCAAGAGTCTTCTACATATAAATGTAAAGGAACTCTTAGCTGTGTGGAAAACATTAAATCACTTCAGGGATCACCTGCAAAACAGAGCAGTTCTGGTACGTTCAGACAATGTGTCTGCTGTTCAGTATCTCCTGAACCAAGGGGGTACAAGAAGCAAGTTATTAAACACTCTGGCACTCAAGATTCTGCACTGGGCGGAACAGAATCTAGCAAATCTGTCAGCATCCTTCCTCTCAGGACATCTGAATCAACAAGCAGACTTTCTCAGTCGACATGTCTTAGACCCTGGAGAATGGAGTCTAAAAGAACAAATATTTCAACAAATAGTTCAGTCCCTAGGGGAACCATTGATAGATCTGATGGCAACACGGGACAACAGGAAATGCAGCCGGTATATATCCCGTTGGAAGGAACCTCAGGCATGGGCCCAAGATGCATTAAGGATAACGTGGAACTTTCCCCTAGCATATATATTTCCCCCTCTTCCGCTCATACCAGAAGTGATACGAAAGATCAGAAGAGATCAAGCAGAAGTGATTCTCATTGCTCCCGACTGGCCCAGAAGAACATGGTACATGGACTTACTCCATCTATCAGTAAAACCTCCAATTCTTCTACCAGTGGTAAGGAACCTTCTCACTCAAGGTCCCATACTTCATCCAAATCCAGGCTTCTACAAGCTCAAGGCCTGGAGGCGGAGCGGCAGTCATTAAAGGAAAAAGGAACATCTGACGACGTCATTGATACAATTTTACAAGGGAGAAAGAAGTCCACCACAAAAATCTATTACCGTGTATGGTCAATATTTTCTAAATGGTGCTCTGCAGAAAAGTTAGATCGCACTTCTTTCCCCCTCAAGAATCCTGGATTTCTTGCAGAATGGTTTCAGAAAAGGGCTAAAACCTGCATCACTACGTGTCCAACTATCAGCTATATCTGCAGTATTGGCCACGCCACTGGCAGACAATTATCTTATCAAAAGATATATGCCCTCTATTACAAAAATAAAACCAACAATTCGTGAACTTATTCCACCATGGGATTTGAATATTGTTTTACAGCAACTAGCATCCCATCCATACTTTGAACCTTTAGAATCTGTCTCTTTGAAACATCTTACTCTTAAGGTGGTTTTTCTTACAGCCATTACATCTGCCAAAAGAGTCAGTGAATTACAAGCTCTAGTATCAATTCCACCTTTCTTAGTTTTCCATCAGGATAAAGTTGTCTTAAAGCCTAAACTTTCATTTAGGTCAAAAGTGGTTTCCCAATTTCATATGAATCAAGAAATTGTCTTGCCATCCTTTTGTAAAGACCCTTCTCATCAAATTGAGAAAAGACTACATAACTTGGACCTTATCCGCTGCCTGCGGATTTATCTAGATAGAACACAGCTGTTCAGGAAATCGGACAGCCTGTTCGTTCACTTTTTTGGAAAATTCAAAGGAACTTCAGCTTCCAAGTCTTCCATCTCTAGATGGATCCGGGACTGTATACACTTGGCATACGATTCAGCTAATATTCTTCCTCCAGATGGTATAAAGGCACATTCGACCAGAGCAATGGCTACATCATGGGCATATAAGGCAGCAGCAAATCCAGATGAAATTTGCCGTGCTGCTACTTGGACATCAGTCTCCACATTCATTAAACATTATAGACTAGATGTTCAGGCCTCTGAAGATGCCAAGTTCGGAAGGAAAGTGCTGGAAGCAGCCATTCCTCAATAATCCAGAGTCAATCCCTCCCTTACACAGGGTACTGCTTTGGTAAGTCCCACTGTCAATGCCGTGGATTGGACACAGAGGAAAAGGTGAAATTTACTCACCGATATTTGTTTTTCCTCTGTGTCCTTCCACGGCAACCCTCCCTACGGTTGTTCAGGTTATTGGTATTGTATCGTTGCAATAAAAATGTTATTTTGCAAAAGTTATGCATACTATATTATCTGTATCTAACCGGTTCTGTCTTGTAGCTTGGACAACTGTATAACTATCGAAGGGAGGAAGTAAGCAGTATTTAAAAGATTTGATTTGGTCCTACCAGCTGGAAGACGGAGCCAACTCCCCACTGTCATTGCCGTGGAAGGACACAGAGGAAAAACAAATATCGGTGAGTAAATTTCACCTTTTCCTCACTATCTCTGATGTCAACTACACCCACTTACAGAACATTTGAAGCGATTGAACATTAAGTATGAATAGAAATTTCCTCTCACTTCAAGCCTCACATAATGGCCAGACAGTCCTCTCTGATCAAAACAGAGGAGATCCTGGCTTTCTGCACCTCTCTGGCCATTTCCCTTCCTCTCCCTGCACTAGAATCTGCTCCTTCGCAAACTTTTCTGGAGAAGAATCACCATTTGCGCTGGCATCTGGTTTCAGAGAAGCAGAGTAAGAAGGGGACTCCATGTGATACCAGTCAGGACCACTAAATACCCATAGCAGTTTCCCTAGTCAGGCTTGCCTTATGTGTGCTAAATTTAATTTGTGGATTTACAAAGTACGTCCATTACTGGGCCGACTCAAACCATGGAAGAATGACAACCTTCCGTCAATTACTCCAAGACTTTGGTATTTTCTCACACGGTTACCTTCTATTTTCTGTATGGAGAAAGCCATACATGTCTGGTTCTGTTCTGGGGGATTCTCGAATTACATGCCTCTCCTTAATGGGGGGTATTGTGGTTCAGGAGGTCCTTACACCTCCTCCGGGAACAGGGTTCTTTCCATGTGGTTGGATCTGGTCTGTGGGGAGGAGAAGGGACATTTGGTCACCTTCCCTCCCCGTGGGAATCTGTGCACCCCCATTTTGGGGACATGGGCCCTCCTGTTGCCCTGATTTTTTTTTTTTATAAATAAAAGTCCTCACCTATTTCCTCTCCTCTAATGGGGTGTTCAATTATCAGGGTTGAGGGGTGTGTGACCAGTTAAACCCTGTAGTCTTCAGACATTGTTTCCCCATATTTCCAGTACTGTGTGTCCTGTTTCCATTGCCCCTCTGGCATCGGAGATCCTCTATTGGAAGGGCCCTGATCCAGGGAGGCTTCTCCTGTTGTACTGAATGCATTTTTTATGGCAGGCAATAAATGTATTTACAATGGTTTCCCTAAATCTATGTACTGTTCTGTCAGGTTACTAGTTAAGATACTTTTTTGCCCATTGAAGTTAGGATGCCTCACTTGATGTTTCAAGAAGCAGATGTCCAAGAGTTCCCCCCTCAGGGCTGTCCCTTTAGACCTTCACTCTGTTTCTACTGTCTTTTGTTTGCTATTGTCTGTCACCACACTCTTTGCAGTCCACTTGGGGACCACACTTCCTGTATCTACATAATTTTACATTTTCATTGGTCAGCTCCTCTGCAGCCTAATACACAGTTCTATTAGTAGAATGTCCTTTTGGTATCCGTTTTGCTTACTCTTCAGGATCTTATACCCAGCAGGTTTTCCAATTCTGAGTGTCCTACCTTGATTGCACCAGTTTGGTGCATGTTCTCCCCCTATTCTGCCTCCTAGCATTGCCAGCAGTAGCCCCTGGTCTTAAGACCTTTCTTTCTTTGGTGTAAATTGGCGTAATATTGTTGCTTGCATTAAGTCCTGGTTAGAAAGACCTGATGCATAATTTTTCTCCTTTTCTCTTACTTCTACTCTCTTTGCCTTCTTTCATCCGTTTCATTCTTACCACTTTTCCCCCTTTCCCTACCCTCCCCACCCCCACTTCCCTGATACCTCCATGGGTACTTTTATCGCCTGGCCCACGTAGTCATAAGACATGGCTCTTCCTCCAGTCTGTTCTCTCCTATAATTTAAAAGATCTGAACAGCCCTGAGAAGTTAGCCATGCTAGTCAGCTTTCCAGATTTAAGGCATCTATACTCTTCCTCCAAGAAACTTTCATAAAGACTCCCAACCAGAACGGTCCCCGTATGACCATCCCATCCCAATAGCTGGACAGCCTCCATGCATGGGGGGGGGGGGAGAGTGCCTCCAATTCCTCACATATCCCTTTCTCCCACCTTTCTTCCAATCTGCCTTACACACACACACACTTAACTCTTTGAGAAGGAAAAATAGATGGGGAGGGGGGTGGGGCTTCAATTTGGCTCTCCAACCTCACTTTGACCACTCTACCTGGTGCCCACCATCCTCATGCCCTTGGTAGGAAATACTAGCTTTATTGAATGACATGGTTAGTTGACATCTGGCGTGCTCTAAATCAGTCTTCCAAAGAATTTACTTTAGTTTCTCACCCACATACCTTTTCATCAGCCATCATTTGGATCTCGTCGAGTAGGCAGACATTCTCTCACCACGCGCCTGTTTCCATCGCACTCTAGTCCAGGAATACCCAGGCATGGTAACCCAAGGCACTTGAATAACACATTTGAGGATCCCACCATAGAGTCTAAATTTTAGATGGCCTGGACACTTTGACCAATGCCTCTGACTACATTCCCCAACCCATGGTCTGGGAGATTTTTATATATAATATAAACACACGAACATATAATTTATCTCCCAAGGAGCATGGAAAACTGGTATGCTTTTGTCTTAGACAAAATCAGTCACCTTGAGGGGCACCACAAAAGCACTGACTTGACTCACTACCACCAGGAAAGCTCTGACCTTTTGAAAAGTCAACTCCTGAAGTCTTATATGTGGCATAAGTTACACAATTATTTGCAGGGCAACAAATGTGGCAAATTGCTAGCCTCTTTGGTTAAGACGTCCAGGAAAGTCTCACATTCGTTACGTTGTGATGGACTCTAGATCCAAGGCTCTTACTGGTGAATCTATAAGCAGACCGTCAAGGTCTTACTATTCCAGATTATACAATCTTATCCTGTCAGGTGACCATCTTAAGTCAGTAGGATCTCGAACAATTTCGGTTTTCATATGGGCAGCTCGCATCCCTCACCTCCCAGATCATGTGGTCAACTCCCTGGAAGCTCTGTTCTGAGGACAAGGTCTCTCGTGCCATCCCTTGCTCTCACCTGTACAAGCTCGTGTCTGGATGGCCTTTCGGCCTCTTACCACAAAGTCCATTATCGCTGGTCAGGCCTGGCCTCAATCTGTCAGTGCATATTTCCATCCTCCCCAAAAAAAGACAAAAGATCCATCTTTATGCAGTAGCTAGAGGCCCATCTCCCTTCTGAATACATATTTAAAGATTTTTGCTAAACAGTTTGCTAACAGATTGAAAGGTGTTTTGCCACTGGTCCTGACCAAGCTGGTTTTATGCTGGGCAGAGAAACCAGAGATAATATAATTAAAGCTATCTTGCTCATACAGTTTGACAGATCCTCTGCTGATCCCTCCTTGCTCTTATCCCTCGATGCGGAAAAAGCATTTGATAGTGTTAACTGGGATTTCATGCAAGCAGTGCTGTCATATCTGTTTGGGCCCTATTATGCTCTTGGCTTCCCTTTATTCCACTCCCTCTGTCTGTGTACAGGCCAAGTGTTCGCTCTTTAGTCCCTTCTCCATCACTAATTGTACATGGCAGGGCTGCCCCCTTTCTCTGATCTTAATTTATACTATCCTTAGAGCCGCTACTATCAGCTATCAGATTGTACCCAGAAATAAGATTCCTAACAATAGGGGACAGAGTATAAGTTAGCCAGCTAAGCAGATGACGCTCTATTGTTTCTTTCCAAACCTATTACCTCTCCCTGCCCTGATGTAATTACTCCAAGTATAGCTCACTGTATTTAAGTATTAACTTCGCAAAGTCAGAGAGACTGAATTTGACCATCACCCCAATGCTGGCCACACATCTCAAACAGCAATTACTTTTCTTCTGTGTCCCCTTCCACGGCCATAGACTTCTATGGGTATTGTCTCCTCCCACTAGCTGGTGTAGGACCAATGAAATTATTTAAGGAATCCCCTTGACTCCTCTCCTCAGTCTTTTGGTCCTACACCAGCTGGAGTAGGCTGGCTGGGTATCCAGCCAACAACGATATATTTGTTTAAACTGTATGAGCGATTTACTCACTGCGGCCGCTACATGCTGTCCCAGACCGGAGTGGTGCATCCGGAGCACAGGCCTCGCTTGGCACCGGCCTGTGTAATACTTCCTTGTCCTCCAGGAAGCAAGTAATCGCGGGCATGATGGGAGTGACGCGATCAAACAGAGCCGCGAACCGGAAGTCAGGAGAGGTACCAGCGTCCATCGCTTGAGGCCTCCCGAAGGAGCTCCATGATGCAGCGTCAGAGACGCTGGAAACTGAGGCACCTGTATGCACATCGGTGGGCAGTAACAATAACGGAGGACAAGGTAGGAGGAAATATTTATAATGTTGGTGCATTTGTTATGCGTTCCAGCTTGGGACGCACGCCAGTTTTCCTTAGTTATTTAAGCCAGGAAGGAGGCATGTTATCAGAAGCTGATATGTTTTAAGTAGTTTGGCCATTGATTTTAGGATAACAATCACATTAAAAGTTATGTTTTAAGTACTTGTATAAGTATTTGTATGTATAATGGCTACTACTCCAAAGTCAGGAACCAGTAAAGATAAAAATCCTGTAGAATGTAGAGAAGACAAAGCGACTTCTAAAACAAAAGTTTGTCAGGCTTGTGACAATAAAATTCCTGCAGATGATAATACCAAGCTTTGCAGTGATTGCATTAAGGCGGCAGCAGGAGTGGAGGTACCTAATCAATTCCAAGATTTTTTGTCTTGGATGAAGATGTCCATGCAAGAGACTTTCTGCATTACAAAATCAACCCAGAAAAAGACAGAGGGTGGATGACCCAGATGAAGGGACTTCAACCAGGAGAGAAGAAACAGAGGAAGGCAGTATGGTAGATATCTTGTCCCAATATTCATCTGAAGATGATGGAGAAATTGTGGAGGATGAAGATGGAACATTTAATTTAGATAAAATGGAGTCGTTCCTTAAATTAATGCGCAAGACATTGGGATTGACAGAGGAGCACAAGCAACAAGGAATTATTGATGTGGCATTTACAGGTTCAAAAAAGGAAGGACCAGTTTTTTCTGTACATTACTCTGTTGCAGACATAGTTAAAACAGAATGGAGCAAGGGAGACAAGAGGATATCCACATCCAAGAGAATGCATAAAATGTATCCATTCAAAGAGGAGGACACAGCATCATGGGTTTCTCCACCTAAAATAGATGCGGCTATCTCCCAGATCGCAAAAAGAACCGCTATTCCGATGGAAGATGGATCCTCACTAAAGGATACAATGGATAGAAGAATAGAGAGCTCACTGAAGAAGCAATTCTCCTTGTTGGGACAAAACATGAAGATCGCTACTGCATTGGCCTGTATCTCCAGGACTACAAAGATATGGATTTCAGAATTAGAAGATCATATTGACTCTTCTGTATCCAGATCTAAACTACTAAAAGAGGTTTCATCTATCAAGGAAGCTGTCAGTTTTGTATGTGATGCATCTTCGGATTCCATTAGAACTGCCACCAGGTCATCTGCATTATCTGTTACAGCCAGAAGATATTATGGCTTAGATCTTGGGGTGCTGATGCATCTTCTAAGAGTAAGCTGGTTTCTTTACCATTTACAGGATCCTTACTGTTTGTTGAACAGTTAGAAGAAATTGTCAAGAAAGTCACAGGAGGAAAAAGCTCCTTTCTTCCCCAAGATAGGAAGCAGAGGGCATCTCCCAATCACGTATCCTTTAGGAATAAACAGGCGTTCAGAGACCAGAGGCGATTTCAAACTTCAAGACAGTATGAGACGCGAAAACATCAGCCTCCACAAACCAAGAGAGGTTCATTCAGGAAGGAGGGGTTTCGTGGTAACCAATTCAAGAAAGAATTCTCCTGAGGATCAGCGGATTCTGCTTCTAGCCCCAGTCGGGGGTCGTCTGGGAAAATTCATCAAGAGTTGGGAACACATGACGAAACTAGGCTCTTGGACATATCTTCTAGAAGCAGGATACCCGCTAAGATTCGAAAACAGAACCTCCAAAAATAATTTCCGGAGTTCCAGAATACCTCAGAATGCTATAAGGAACCTAGAACTCTTAAAGGCAATTCAGGAACTAGCAGCAAATCAAGTCATAGAAGAAGTTCCATCAGCGTTCAGAAAGCAAGGTTGGTATTCCACAATATTCGTGGTACCAAAAACATCAGGAGGATTCAGGCTCATTCTGGATTTAAAAATACTCAACACCTTCATAAAAAAAAGAGGTTCAAGATGGAAACTGTGACAGTCATACAGTCAATTCTGCCCAAAGCTTACATGACTACAATAGACTTAAAAGATGCCTACCATCACATTTCAGTAGCTCAAGCTTACAGGAAGTTCCTCAGATTTGCATTCAAGGGACAGCATTGGCAGTTCAAGGCGCTGCCATTTGGGCTTACATCAGCCCCCAGAGTATTTTCCAAATTGCTAGCAGTGGCCCTAGAACCTTTGAGACGCCAATGAATATTGATAGTGCCATACCTGGACGATCTATTACTGATAGCAAGTTCCTTCAGTGCAGCGGTAACACAGAGCAAGATCACAATAAACCACCTTCAACAACTGGGTTGGATAATCAATACAGAAAAGAGCCAGTTGTTTCCAACTCAAAAATTACAGTTCCTGGGTCTAATATTGGACTCAATAAGGAACAAGGTTTGTCTCTCTCACAACAGAGTAATGACCTTAAACAAGAAGGTCAAGAAATTCAGAAGACAAAAGTATCATACGTCCCTGGACTACATGACAATTCTAGAAGTCATGGTATCTACAGTTCAGATCGTCCCATGGTCCAAGCTTCACTTCAGACCGCTACAAAGGTGGTTTCTGAACCATTGGGACAAAAGTCCAACAAGTACAGCTCAGGTGATTCCACTAGGAACAAGAATCAAAAAGGAATTAGCATGGTGGACATGCAAGAAAAACCTAAAGAAAGGGAAAATATTGACAGAGCCAGTATGGCAGAGGATGACAACAGATGCCAGTCTCATAGGATGGGGAGGATATTGGCACAACAAATCCATACAGGGGAAGTGGAATGCAGAGGAAAGATTACTGCACATAAATATATTGGAACTAAGAGCAATATATTATTGTCTAAAAGCATTCAAGAAGGAGTTAATAAAAGAGTCAGTATTAGTAATATCAGACAGCATGGTAGCAGTGCAGTACATCAAGAATCAAGGGGGAACAAAAAGCAGGTCTCTAAACTCGGAAGTGAGAAGAATTCTACTTTGGGGAGAAAAGAATCTGGCGATGTTATCAGCAATACACATACCAGGAAAACAGAACATACAGGCGGATTTCCTGAGTCGTGTACAGTTAGACCCAGGGGAATGGTCCTTAAATCTAGAGGTCTTCAATCAGATCAAACAAAGATGGGGTCAGCCGGTAATAGATTTGATGGCAACAAGTCAAAATGTGAAATGCCAGAGATTCTTTTCAAGAAGGTATCATCCACAAGCGGAAGCCATAGATGCAATGACTCAAAATTGGACAAACAGTCTAGTATACATTTTTCCTCCAATCCCCATGATCCAGAAAGTGATAAGAAAAATCAGACAGGAAAGACTGGATGTCATTCTAATAGCACCAGATTGGCCAAGGAGAATCTGGTATTCAAGTCTAGTAAGCATGTCCATTCGGAAGCCTTGGCCCCTGCCTGCCAGGCCGGACCTTCTACATCAGGGGCCTGTGCTTCATCCAAAACCAGAGTTTTTGAAACTAGTGGCCTGGAGGCTGAGGGGAATTCCTTGAGGCAAAGAGGTCTGACCGAGTCGGTAATTAGTACTATTATAGCTGGAAGAAAACCATCCACATTAAAGATCTATAATAGGATATGGAATATATTTTCTACATGGTGTATTAAGAATGACGTTAATAGAGAGTCAATTTCTGTCCCTGAAATGCTGAGTTTCTTGCAGAGTGGTTATGAGGCTGGACTTCGTCCAGCATCCTTGAAAGTACAGGTTTCTGCTATTTCTGCTTGTCTGGCGAAGCAATTTGCTGAAGATGACCTTGTCAAGAAGTATCTGCGAGCAATACAGGCATTATCTTCAAAGGAACCTTACTTAATTGTTCATCAGGATAAAGTAGTTCTCAGGACAAAAAGTGAGTTTAAATCTAAGGTAGTATCTGCCTTTCATTTGAATCAGGACATAGTTCTTCCAACCTTTTATCCTGATCCCAAAAATAGAAGAGAGGAAAGATTACACAACCTGGATTTAAAAAGGTGTATTCTAGAATACATGAAGAGAACAGCAGAGATAAGAAAGTCAGATTCTCTATTTGTACACCACCAAGGGAAGTTTAAGGGTTCATCCGCTTCAAAACCTTCAATTGCAAGATGGATAACAGAATGCATCAAAGAAACATATATAAGTGTAGGGAAAGAGCCTCCGAGGATCATAAAGGCTCATTCAACAAGAGCAATGGCAACTTCTTGGGCGGCAAAAGATGCAGCTACTGCAGAAGAAATATGCAAGGCGGCCACATGGTCTTCTATATCTACTTTCATAAGACATTACCGTTTAGATGTACAGGCATCTTCTGCAGCAAGATTCGGAAGAAGAGTTCTAAAGGCTGCAGTCATACCGACTGGGAAAGATCCTTCCATATTCTACATTGATGCCTGCCCTTTTTATTATCATTATCACCCCTGCCCGATAACCTATCTAACTTAATATTTTTCAGCTCTGACAAAAGATGACTGAGGAGAGGAGGCAAGGGGATTCCTTAAATAATTTCATTGGTCCTACACCAGCTAGTGGGAAGAGACAATACCCATAGAAGTCTATGGCCGTGGGGGGGACACAGAAGAAAAGGAAATCTCAAGGTAAATTTCTCCCTTTCCTTGGTGTGAGGATTCTATTCGCTACTTGGGCATTTCTTTGTCTCCTTCTGTGCTAGATCTTATTCCACTCAATTTTTGTTCCCTGGAACGTTCTGTTCTCTCTGAACTCCAATCGTGGTCCAAGTTATTTGTCTTGTGGATGAGCCACTAATCTCCTGAAAATTACTATTCTTTCTAAAATTAACTGTTGCATTCTCTCCCACTCTTTTCCAATAGGCTTGTATGTTCACTCCAAAATCCCTACTAGACTTTGTGGCATGGGCTCAAGCCACAGATTAACAGAAGCATTTTGTAGTGATCTATATTGCAAGGAGGAATTTGCCTTCCTGATCTTACTGCCTACCAAAATGCAGTGACTATGTTCATGTTTAGGGAATTGTCACAATCTTCCACTTCCCTTAACTGGCCCTCTCTTATGCAGGGCTTCCTAGGCACTATCGACCCAGTCCAACTTCTTTGGGAAGATATTAAGAACTTACCTGTGCACCTACAACATAATGCTGTCCTTTCCCACCTGGTCCACTCTAGGACTCTGATCAATTCAGACCATTTGGCTCCTCCTCCCTCTCCGCCATCATTGGTAACCCGGACTCTCCCTGGTTTAGACAAAGACTGGCTCAAATATTTGCAAGACCGCAGCTTAACAGCTGATCCTATATGCCGTAAACACTAAGAAAATGAATTCATTCTGCTTATGGCAGCAAGGATGTGTATTCCCAAACTTTAGAAATCCTATGTTCCCCCCTTCTGAAGAGGACTGGAAAGCCAGGATCCGCCAGGTCCTGGAGAAGCTATATCATGCTTCTGTTGGTACCCTACCATATGAAGTACTTTATCAGACTTGCATAGATTATGTTGACTCCTAAATGGCCATTATTCTGCATACTTGTGGGGATATCATACCTACTCCCTTCCCCTCTGTACCACCCGTTCTCCCCTTCTAACATCTGAGCTTTCTTCTAGGCTACCCCTCTCTCGTCTTCTCCATTTCCTTCTCACTGCTTTCTCTGCTCTCTTGCAATAGTCTGGCCACCCACCTCTTGTGCACATCCTTGCCTTTCTACCCTATCCGCATCTCTATGTCATGCCCTCATTTTAGGCGGGACTTGCCCAAGTAAATTTCGCAGCCAATGCAAGTGTAATGGCATTCTTAGGGTCGCTCTCTTGCCAAGACACTATCAGGCTACACAATTTCAAATGTATCACTGCATTTTCTGTATTTGTTTGGATGGTAAAACATCTAAATATTTGCATTATAGTATTTCTATAAGCTGTACGCTTTTTCTGAATAAGAGTTGGGGGGGGGGGGGGGGGGAGAAGTGTTACAAGTAAGCTTCCCATTTTCTGCATACACCTATATCCTTACAGAGGAATTTTCACCATAAGTAAAGTTGCCCTGCAATAATTAGGCAGGTGGTGACTGCGTTATTTTAACCCTCAGGACTACATTATTCTTTAAAAATTATCCTTCTGTTTAGGCATAATTTACTCAGGTGATTTTTAGTTACATATGGAAAACTATATTTTTTTTTTTTTCAGAAAAAAAATTGAGCTTTGTGGTACCTTACATGAAGAGAATTTTACATTGTGCAAAAAGCTATGATGTCATAATGACAAAGTGAAAGTTTACTCATTTTGATAAAATAACATACTATGTATCAAAAACATTTACCTTGATTGAAAAAGTTTATTTGAAAAAGCAGTCACCCCAAAAAAAAAAAAAATTTGTATAGTTTTACCTACGTCCATGACTAGCGCAGAGCCCTAATCACCAGCAGCGCAAAATGACATTTTCAACTTTATAAACGATTATGTGCATTCTAGGGTTTGTGGTAAAACTACCCTAAAACAGTGGAATAACTATATTAAACTATATATTTCTGAAGAGTAGACAACCTTCCGCATCTAATGAGGGGTAACTTGCCTTCTTGCCCCAAGCCTGTTGTGCCCAAATGCTTCCGGAAGGTGGCACTATAGGAAAAAAAAATATATATAGCATTTTCTTACATTTCTGCCTCTTCAACTACACTGAAATCTGTGAAAACCATGGAATTTCCAACTATATTCATTAGCTAGTGCTCTTAGGAGAAAAGACACCTCATTGGTATGGGTTGACCTACCTTAGGGGGCGCTACAAGTACCAAACTACACCTATTGCAACCTCTAATTTTTCTAACATGTTCTCAAACGTTACTTGTCTGTACAAAAAATGGTTATATCTAGAGAAGTGAAGAAAGGGAAGACAAGCCATACCATTTTGGAAATAAGACAACCTGCCGCATCTAATGAGGGGACAATTACCCCAAGCCTGTTGTGCCCAAATGCTTCCAGAAGGTAGCACTATAGGAACAAAAAAAAAAAAAAAAAAAAAAAAAAAAAAAAAAATATTGCATTCTTACATTTCTGCCCCCTTCATCTGTACAGAAATATGTGAAAACCATGGAATTTCCAACTGTATTCATTAGCTAGTGCTCTTAGAAGAAAAATGACACCCCATTGGAGTCGACCTACCTTAGGGGTGCCAGAAACACATTACACCTACCTGTTTGCTTCCTCGAAAATTGCCGCTTGTACTAAAATGTTCATAACTGTTAGAGACATGAAGGAAAGGTATACAAGGTATATCATTTTGGAAAGCAGACATTCTCCCTCATCAAATGAGGGGTCACTTGCCTTTCTATCCCCTAGGCTGAAGTGCACAAATATTTCCAAAAGGTGGCGTTATGGGAATATGGGAAATTTACTCACCGATATTTTAATTTCCTCTGTGTCCTTCCACGGCAATGGACTGTGGGTATTGTCTCCGCCCTCAAGCTGGTAGGACCAATTATAAAATTATAAAAGTCAGCCTTGCCTCCCCTATCCTCAGTTATTCATTCTTAACCAAGCTGTAAATATATATAAGGGGAGAGTTAGTATTATATGCACCATTCTTTAAGAAAGCATCATTCTTTTATGATTATACGCAGTATCTAATTTTGTCAATTAAGCATATATAGAAACTTTCCAAGGTCTGGACCGATACTATACCATACCAAAGCAAGGGTCTGGGTTGCCGTGGAAGGACACAGAGGAAATTAAAATATCGGTGAGTAAATTTCCCATTTCCTCTGTGTCCAATCCACGGCAATGGACTGTGGGACTTGCCAAAGCAGTTCCGAATGTCCAGGGTGGGAAGCTATTCTGAGACAGGTATGGCTGCTTCTAGCACCTTCCTGCCATACTTAGCGTCTGCGGAAGCCCAAACATCTAATTTATAGTGTTTGATAAATGTGGACACTGATGACCACGTAGCCGCTTTACAGATTTCTTCTGGAGTGGCAATGGCCTTTTGAGCCCATGAACTTGATATTGCTCTAGTAGAATGAGCTCTAATTCCTGTTGGAGGCGAAATGTTTGCTGCTTTATAAGATAAGAATATACAGTCTTTAATCCATCTTGCTATAGAAGCCTTGGAAGCCGCTGTTTCCTTGAATTTTCCTGCAAAATGCACGAATAGGGATTCTGCCTTCCTGAAGGACTTAGTCCTATGCAAGTAGATTTTTAGGCATCTAACTAGATCCAAATTATGCAATTCCTGCTCTTTCTTATTTGCTGGGTTAGCACAAAATGAAGGTAGAATAATGTCCTGACTCAAATGAAAGGAGGATACTACTTTAGATCTGAATGATTCCTTATGTCGAAGGACTACTTTGTCCAGGTGGAATACCAAGTAAGGAGGCGTGCTTAGTAGAGCCTGTAACTCCCCTACTCTGCGAGCCGAAGTCACTGCAGTAAGAAGAACCGTCTTCAATGTAAGGTGTTTTAATGATACAGATTCTAGAGGTTCAAAGTAAGAATGGGCGGCCAGCTGCTGAAGTACTAGATTTAAATCCCACGGGGGCGTAATATCTCTAATAGTTGGTTTTATTTTGGAGATAGAAGTTAAAAACCTCCTGCACACATATTGTTCAGCAAAGGGGACTGCCAATATAGCTGATATAGCAGACAACTGTACCTTGATAGATGCAGGCTTAAGCCCCTTCTGAAACCCCTCTTGTAGGAAATCCAGTACCCTTCCTGTTATGCTGTCACGCTCAAATCCCTTGGATTTACACCAGTTATAGAAGACTGACCAAGTTCTATAATAAATCTTAGACGTAGACTGCTTCCGTCCTGCTAAAATAGTCTTTATTACTGGTTCTGAAATTCCTTTCATTCTTAATGAACTCCGCTCAGCCTCCAAGCCTGAAGCCTCAAGAATGCTGGTTCTGGATGAAATATCGGTCCCTGTGATAGGAGATCTGGGATTACTGGAAGTTGGATGGGGGCTTGTATGGACATCCTCCTGATGTCCGTATACCATACTTTCCTGGGCCAGTCTGGAGCAATCAGAATCACCTCCGCCCTGTCCCTCCAGATTTTCAACAAGACTTCTGTGAGAAGTGGAAGAGGAGGGAAGATGTATGCCAGCCGATAATTCCATGTTCGCTGGAGGGCATCCTGCCCCATTGCTCTCCTGTTTTTCCATCTGGATAGGAAGTTTCGACACTTTGTATTTTTCTCTGTTGCCATCAGGTCTATTTGAGGCTTTCCAAACACCTTTGTGATGTCCTGAAATACTTTCTTGTTTAAGGACCACTCTCCTGGTTCTATCTGATTTCGACTTAAATAATCTGCTCGAATGTTCAGGTTTCCTGACAGATAAGTTGCTGTCAGGGATTCCAGATGCTCTTCCGCCCAGAACAAAATCTAGAGCCACCTGATTGAGTACCTTGCTCCTTGTGCCCCCCTGATTTCGTAGGTATTGAACCGCCGTCGTGTTGTCTGATCTTATGATAACATGACGATTAGGTACTTCTGAAGGTGTCTTAAAGTGAGCCATACTGCCTGAAGCTCCAGGATATTTATGTGGTACTTTTGTTCTTTCAATGACCATCTTCCCTGGACTGCTTTCTCTTTCCAGAGACCTCCCCAACCTGTCTTGCTTGCGTCCGTGGTAACCGTTTCCCACTGAATGGGTTTTAGGCTTTTCCCTTTCCTGATGTGGCTCCGAATACGCCACCATTTTAGCTCTCTTCTTGTTGAAGGAAGAATGGGAATTCTGAGATTCGGATTGTCTGGATCTCTTCTGTAGAACTTTATATGGTTTACTTGCGTCATCCTGGTGTGTGTCCTGGCCCAGGGAACTATCTGTTGTGCAGATGTTAAGTTCCCTAGAAGTCTGGAGAATTCCAGGGCTGTTCTGGTTGGTAGAGACAGGAATTGAGCAAGCCTGGATAATATCCTTGATTGTCTTTCTTCTGATAGTGTCGCTATTTCTTGTCTGCTGTCTAGCTGTATTCCTAGAAACAGAATCTTTTGGGATGGAATGAGATGACTTTTGTCCAGATTTATTATCCAACCAAGGGACTGCAACACTTGGATACATCTTGAGGTGCTCTGATTGGCCCGTCCAAAAGAATCTTCCACTACTAGCAGATCGTCTAGGTATGGAATGACTCGGATCCCCTCTAGTCTTAAAGCTGCTATGGCCACTGCCATTACCATTGTGAAGACTCTGGGGGCAGACGCCAGTCCGAAAGGAAGTACTCTGTATTGATAATGACTGTGCAGGACCTTGAATCTTAGGAATCTCCTGTGAGAGGGATGAATGGGGATGTGATAGTATGCATCCTTTAAATCTATCCTGGTCAGGAAAACCCCCGGCTGCACCATCTTGAGCACTGTTGACACAGTTTCCATCTTGAATTTCTGAAGACGTAACTGCTTGTTGATGTCCTTGAGATCCAAGATTATCCGCAAATCCCCGGAAGGCTTGGGAACAGAGAAAATTGTTGAGTAATATCCATGGAATTCCTGCTCCCTCGGAACTGGTTCTATTACTCTGTTGTAACTCAGATCCGCTATAGCTCTTCTCATCTTGCTTGCTAATCTTGGATTTCTTATCTTTGTGTTCTTGAATCTGTTTCTGATAGGGACAGATTTTAATTCCAAGCTGTATCCCAGCCTCAGGATCTGGTGTACCCATCTGTCTGGATTGAGTTTTTCCCACGCAGTCCTGAAGTCCTCCAGTCTGCCCCCTACTGGAGAACTTGGCGGGATCAGCTGCGCTTCATTGATTGTTCTGAGTGAATTTGGATTTCCGATGGAAATCCCTGCGACCTCCTTGTCTATTACCCATTGTAGATCCTTTCTGTTTTTGATCATAGGGTCTACCTGGCTTGTACCGTCTGGCGTCTCGAAAGGACTGTCTCCTGGATGCTGCTGACCTTGGAGATGACTGTCTAGGTCTTCGCTGCTGGGGAAGAAATGAACTCTTTCCACCAGATGATTGTTTTATTATGTCCTCCAATTGGGTTCCGAACAACTTGACTCCTGAAAATGGAAGTGACACTAATTTGTTTTTGGAAACAGCGTCCGCGTCCCAAGAACGAATCCACATAGCCCTGCGGCTAGTAATAGATAATGCTGAAGCTCTTGCCAAACTTCTGATGGAATCCAATGATGCATCGCAAGAGAAGTTTATAGCATCTTTAATGGGTGTTAATTCTTTTATTAGACGGGATCTGGAGACAGATGAATCAAGTTTTTCTTCGAATTCGTTTAACCAGATCCTTAAGGTCCTGAATACACAGGCCATGGCAGTCACCATCTTCATATTTTGGCCGATTACTGAGAATTGTTTCTTTAATGCTGCATCAGCCCTCTTCTCCATTGGGTCCCTCAAGGTAGTTCCATCTTCTAATAATAGAGTGGTGTGTTTTGAGATTTGCGCTACTGCCGCATCCACTTTGGGAGCCGAAACCCAATTGCTTGTATCTTCGTCCTTAAAAGGATACATTTTCTGCATTCTTTTGGTATACTGAGGACGCCTTTCCCCAATCTTCCACTCAGCAGAGATTAAGTCTTGAATGGAGCTGTGTACAGGGAATGTAGGAGCTTCCTTCTTGTATCCTATAAATGCATTATCTAACACATTTAACTCCTTCTGTGTGTCTTCCAGGCCCAAAGACTTCCTCATGGCCCGCACTAGACTGTCCATTCTTTCTAGGTTAAATACACCTGATTCTTCAGTGATCTCCCCCTCTTCTGCGGATGATACAGATTCCATTTCTGGAACACTGGGACTGTCTTCATAGTCTAGCATCTGTGAGGTCCCCTCCTCAGGATCAGATGTTCTCTGTCTCTTTCTAGAGGATTCCTGCATGCTGTTAAAAGTCTCCTGCATTGAAGACTTCATCCATCCCAGAAATTCTTGGAACTGGGATGGAACTTCTGTATTGGAGATCTTTCTTAAACATTCTGGGCATAATTTTGCAGTATCAGATGCAGGTAGTTTAGCATCACACCCCGCACAGGACTTTAGCTTAGGAGCAGACTTGTCCTCCTTAGGGTTCTCAGATGGAGCCTTCTGTTTATCTCCCTTTGACTCTTTAGTTGACAATATTATATATATATATATATATATATATATATATATATATATATATATATATATATATATATATATATATATATATGTAATAGAGTATACTAGAATAGTTATAGCATATTACAACAATAATTTATCCACATGAACACTGCCTTATAGGCTGTTATATATACTTACTTTTGGACTGCCGGCCAATTCCCCGCTTCTCACCGCTCTGGGTCAGCGTTTCAGTGCACTTCCGGTTTCCGCGTTCCACCTGTGGAACGCACGCGCTATGACTTCCGGTTTCTTCGAGTAAAAGTTTCTTTTGCTGCTGCGAGCCCGCCTTAAGCGCTGCGGTCCGGTGAACCAGCGAGGAAGCCACAACAGGGAATATCCGGCATGCCCATGCTCCCATTGTGCTTTAAGCAACTGGGAGACTTGTGTAGATTTTTCCTGTTACCTCCGGCTGAGCCGACTCAACAGGTATTTGTAGAGCCTTTGCAACGCGCAGTGTATGCGGTTGCACTGAACATTTTTTTTTTTGATGTATGTTTTATCCTGTGTTCAATCCACCTTGCCTTGGACTGAGGAGGTATTAACCTCCGTCCTCCAGCTTGGTAGGACCAACATAACTGAGGATAGGGGAGGCAAGGCTGACTTTTATAATTTTATAATTGGTCCTACCAGCTTGAGGGCGGAGACAATACCCACAGTCCATTGCCGTGGATTGGACACAGAGGAAAAGTGAAATTTACTTACAGATATTTGTATTTCCTCTGTGTCCTTCCACGGCATAGAGTGGGCATTGGCTCCGCCTTCCAGCTGGGTAGGACCAATTGATTTCTTTAAATTTCTTCTGCTACCTCTCCTCTGCTGTTATACATTTTGTCCAAGCTGAAAGATAGCATAGGTTAGGTATAGTAAAGCATAACCATAACATGATTTATAGTTCATTATATAGCATGGACTGATACAGATACCGTAATACCTGGGAGGGTTGCCGTGGAAGGACACAGAGGAAATACAAATATCGGTAAGTAAATTTCACTTTTCCTCTGTGTCCTATCCCCGGCATAGAGTGGGACTTACCAGAGCAGTACCCAGAGGGGTGGGTAGCTAAGTAGTTAATTTTGAATGGCTGCTTCAAGGACCTTTCGGCCGAACTTAGCGTCCGCCGAGGCTTGAACATCTAATCTATAATGTCTAATAAATGTAGAAACAGATATCCAAGTTGCAGCCTTACAAATGTCCTCTGGAGAGGCAGCAGCCTTAAGAGCCCATGACGTTGCCATGGCTCTAGTAGAGTGGGCCTTTAGACCCTGAGGAGGAGTCTGGTCTGCTGTCTCATATGCGGAGGATATACATTCTGGTATCCATCTGGCAATAGAAGCCTTTGATGCTGCTGTTCCTTTAAATTTTCCTCCAAAATGGACAAGGAGAGAATCTGATTTTCTGAATTCTTCTGTTCTGGCCAGATATGTCTGTAAACACCTTACCAGGTCCAGGTTATGTAATCTTTTTTCAAGGTCATGAACTGGATTAGGACACAATGAAGGTAAAACTATCTTGATTAAGATGGAATTGAGAAACCACCTTGGTACGAAAAGAGGGTTTTGGACGCAGCACTACTTTATCCTGATGGAAGGCTATGAAAGGAGATTTGGCTACCAGAGCCTGAATTTCGCTAACTCTTCTAGCTGATGTCACAGCGATTAGGAATGTGGCTTTTAGCGTTAAGAATTTTAATGAGCTTTGCTGTAAAGGTTCAAAGAATGGATGTGCCGCTAACTGCTGTAAGACCAGGTTAAGGTCCCATGGAGGAATAGTTTCCCTAATGGTAGGCTTGATCTTGGAAACAGATGTAAGATAGAGCCTAATAAGGTAATTATCTGCAAATGGAGTCGCCAGGATTGCTGATAATGCTGAAAGTTGAACCTTTAAGGATGCCGGTTTTAATCTTTTCTGAAATCCTTCCTGAAGGAAGTCTAGAATTTATGCTTGAGATATTGAAGCTCTGTCCAAATTATTTTTGGTGCACCACGAGTGAAATATTGACCAAATTCTATAATAAATCTTAGTAGAAGTTTTCTTACGGCCCTTCAGAATAGTTTCGATAACTGGCTCAGATGAACCCTGTAATTAGAGATTGCCGCTCAGCCTCCAGGCCGTGAGCTGGAAGAAGGCTGGGTTTGGGTGTAGTAGTGGTCCCTGTTGAAGGAGATCCGGAGCTACTGGAAGCTGTATTGGAGGTCTGCAAGACATTCTCATGGAGTCTGTGAACCAAGGTTTTCTCGGCCAGTATGGAGCAATCAGGATCACTTCTGCTTTGTCCCACCTTATTTTCCTGAGGACTTCTGTGAGAAGAGGAAGAGGAGGAAATAGGTATGCCAGCCTGAATTTCCATGGCATTCTCAGTGCGCCCTGTCCCATGGTTTGAGGTTCCTTCCATCAGGAGACGTACTGTTTGCATTTTCTGTTGTGTACTGTAGCCATGAGATCTATTTCTGGATGTCCGAGTTTGGCTATCACCTGTTGAAATATTCTTGGGTTTAATTCCCACTCTCCCTGGTTGATTTGATTCCGGCTGAGGAAGTCTGCCTGAATGTTTAGTCTTCCGGAGAGGAAGGCGGCTGAGAGCTTGTAGATGTTTTTCTGCCCAAAGGAGGATCTTTAGGGCTAGGTTGTTTAATTGGAGGCTGTGTGTTCCTCCTTGATTCATTATGTACTGGACTGCTGTAGAATTGTCTGATCTGATTAATACTGGTAATTGTCTGAGACTGTGGCTGAAGTGCTGTAATGTTTTCCATACTGCCAGTAGTTCCAGTACATTGATGTGTAACTTCAATTCCTGAAGACTCCATGTCCCCTGAACTGTCTCGTTCCTCCATATTCCTCCCCAACCTTTTCCGCTGGCATCCATGTGTATAATCTGCCACTCTGGATCTGCTATGTTCCTGCTTTTTGCTAGATGTATGAACTGAGTCCACCACCTCAGTTCCAATCTGATGAGATTTGGTATTGGAATCTGTTGATGAAAATTGAGAGGTTGTCTTTTGTAATACTTTAAAAATAGTGTATTTGGGTTCTGCGAGCATGTATCAGAGCCCATGGAATGATCTGATAGGTGGATGTTAGATGACCCAGGAGTCTGGAATAATTCTTTGCTGTTTGTCTTCTTTTTTGAAGAAACTTGCATACCTGTCTGATGATCCTTTGTTGCCTGATGACAGGGATACGTGACCTCTTAGAGTGTTGAAGTTTATTCCCAAGAATACAAACTCCTGTGAGGGCCTCAGGAGGCTATTGTCGTCATTGATGATCCATCCCAGTTTCTGTAGTTCTACACAAACCTTGGTACTGTTGACTGCTTTGTCGTATGATGTATCTATTATCAGTATGTCGTCCAAATAAGGGATGACTTTAATGAAATATTTCTGTCTCAGATATGCCATGATCTTTGTAAAGATCCACGGTGCCAGGGCCAGGCCGAATGGCAGAGCTCTGTATTGGAAGTGTCTTCCAAATATGTGGAATCTGAGGTATTTGCGATGTTGTATTTGTATTGGTATGTGATAGTATGCGTCTTTCAGATCTATCCGAGTGAGATATGACTCTTGTTGTACTAACTTGAGTGGAAGATACCGTTTCCATCTTGAAATGTTGAATCCTTAGAAAGGATTTGAGATCTTTCAAATCCAAGATGAGACGCATTTCCCCAGAAGGCTTTATAGTGTAGAAAAGAGTCGAATAAAAGCCCTGATATCTCTGATTGGGAGGAACTTCTTCTATGACTCTGTTGGTTAATAGAACGTTAATTGCTGTTAGCATCTGCTGGGTTCTTGACTTCTGTCTCAACTTGGTTGTCCGAAATGATGCAGAAG
This sequence comes from Rhinophrynus dorsalis, assembly GCA_037306005.1. Taxonomy (NCBI): domain Eukaryota; kingdom Metazoa; phylum Chordata; class Amphibia; order Anura; family Rhinophrynidae; genus Rhinophrynus; species Rhinophrynus dorsalis. The sequence goes on from CM074722.1 coordinate 384,484,409, forward strand.
GGGGGGCAGTTTTGAATTCCAGTAAGTACCCCCTTCTTGACAATTTCCCTTACCCATTTGTCTGGATTTATGAGATTCCAGTTCAAATGGAATTCCTCCAGTCTGCCCCCTACTGGAGGAGAAGGGGAACAACTGGCTTCATTGGGAGAATTGTCCTCTTTTCTGGAAATCCCTGCGATTTCCAGATCTCTGGGAACTTGTAGAGCCTCTTCTTCTGATCGTATCCTCTTCCTGGTCTATAGCTGCGTGCCTCACAAAAGGACTGGCGTTTAAATTGACCTGATCTTCCCGGGGATCTTCTTGCCTTTTTATCCTGAGGTAAAAATTGACTCTTCCCACCTGAAGATCTTTTAATGATCTCCTCTAGTTGGTCGCCAAATAATTTATCTTCTGCAAAGGGAAGAGAGACCAATTTGTTCTTAGATGATGGATCAGCCACCCATGCCTTTATCCATATAGCTCTCCTAGCTGTTACCGAAAGAGAAGATGCTCTTGCCAGTAGTCGAATGTTGTCCAGTGACGCATCGCAGGAATAGTTGATAGCATCCTTGATGATTGATAGATCTTTAAGTAGTCTAGCTTGTGAAACTGATGACTATTTTTTCCTCCAACTCTGTGAGCCAGATGCGTAGAGTTCTAAATGTAGATGCCATGGCTGTAGCCGTCTTTAAGGTCTGTCCTATAGTAGCAAACTGTTTCTTTAAGACACTGTCTGCCTTCTTCTCCATAGGGTCCTTGTGTGGTACCATCTTCCAGGAGACTAGTTGTTCGTCTCGACGTCTGGGCAATAGCTGCATCTACCTTGGGTGGCATGTACCATTTTGTTGCTTCTTCAGCAAATGGGTACATACGGTGAAATCTTTTTGAGATGGCACCTCTATTCTCTGTTTGCTTCCATTCATTCTGTATTATCTCCTGTATGGAGCTATGTACTGGAAACTGCGGAGCTGTCTTTTTGTAAGCCACAAATGCCGCATCCATCACATTTAGATCTTTGGGAGCGTCTGCCAGGCCTAGTGTTTTTCTCATACTTTTTACTAGGTGATCAATCTTGTCTACACTGAAGCTTCCTGATTCTTCTACCAGCTCACCTTCTTCAGCTGAGGATGCTGCCGATTCAATATCAACATAAGTATTGTCATAATCATCCTGTATTCCTGACGGTCCTTCATCAGGGTCTGATGTTCTGGGACGTTTTCTCGCTGACTCCTGCATAGACACAAATGTGTCCTGCATAGATGTCTTCATCCAGGACAAGTCTTGAAATTGTACTGGTACATTAATCCCCGCTGCCACTTGTAGACATGATGAACACAATTTAGCCGGGTCATTAGCAGGTAACATATTGGGACAACCAGCACATGCTTTTTCTTTTGTCCCAGTTTTACCTTCCTTATTTGTTTCTATTGCTTTTTGTTTGTCTGCCTTGGACTCCTTAGAGGATGACATGATGCAGATCTGGAGAGAATCTACAATTCTCACCCCCCAAATCAATACCAATAAGACTGTCAGCAAGAGATTATATATATATATATATATATATATATATATAGATTTAAGCATACCTGTCTGCTGAGCCCCCTGTGCTGCTTTTATGCTTTCCCTGCTGCGGCTGGCGCCCGATTCGCGTGCGTTCCATTGCTGGAACGCATGATGACTTCCTTCCTGTCTTGGGCTTGTTAGTGTGAGCGGGCGCATGCGTGCGCTAACAACCCAGCAGCCGGACCGATAGGGAGAGAGATCGCGAGAGAGAGGGGCAGCGAGCAGGAAGTGGATGATCGCCGCGCGAATCGCCAGTTTCCTCATCCAGCAGACAGCCCGCGGCTTCTTGCTCCAGGTAATCTTCGTTAACGCCTGCATTTTCCAACGTGTCCTAACCTTGATAGCGAGTGAGGCATAGCCTCTGTCCGCCAGCTGGGTAGGACCAAAACAACAGCAGAGGAGAGGTAGCAGAAGAAATTTAAAGAAATCAATTGGTCCTACCCAGCTGGAAGGCGGAGCCAATGCCCACTCTATGCCGGGGATAGGACACAGAGGAAAAACATGTTTTTCTACATTTCCACCACTACAAAGATACTAAAATCTGAAAACCATAACATTTCCTGTTGTATTCAGTACCTGCTACCAACATGAGAAAAATGGTAGCCCATTTGTGTGGGTTAACATACAATATGTGGGTGCTAGGAACACGTACGTAAACCTGACACTTGTTTTTGAAGTTATCTGCTTGCACTAAAATGGTTATAACCATAATAGATATGCAGGAAAGGTAGAGAAACATGCCATTTTGGAAAGAAAACAACCTGCCGCATCTAATGAGGGGTCACTTGCCTTCTTACCCAAAGGCTGGTGTGTATAATTGTTTCCAGGAGGAGGCAATATAGGAAAAATTGCATTTTTTTTTTTTTTTTTTTTTTTACACACACACATTTCTGCCCCATCAAATGTATGGAGCTCTGAAAACCATGGAATTTTCAACTGCATTCTTTAGCTATAGTGCTCTTAGGAGTCAAACGACACCCCATTGGTATGAGTTGACCTACCTTAGGGGGTGCTAGAAGTAGAAAACTACACCTACTACAACCTCTGAGGTTTCTAACATTTTCTCAAACCTGACTTGCCTGTATGAAAATGGCTATAACACCTTAAGAAGTGAAGAAAAGGTAGATAAACCATACCATTTTGGAAATAAGACAACCTGCCACATCTAATGAGGGGTCACTTGCCTTTTTACCTCTAAGTTAGTGTGCACAACTATTTCCAGAATGTGGTGCTACAGGAAAAAAAAAAAAAAAAAAAATTTTCCCCCCCATCAGTCACTTCAAAGATACTAAAATGGTTCAATGGCGTGGGATTTCCTAGGAGGACTTCTTGGCAGCCTAAGAAAAATGGTACCCCACTGCTGTGGGTTGACATACAAATTTGGATGACAGGAGCATAGCTACCAGTGAAACAGGGATAGGAAAGCAAATTGTGTATGTGTGATTTTATGGCTAACAGATGAAAGAAGCTAGGGCGTCAGCCAATGTACATGTGGACCTGTGACTATCAGTGTAACAATGTGTGGGAGGGTGAGGGATTAGGCAGTGTGTGTGGGTATGAGCAGAGGAGCAAGGATGGTGGGGCAGTGTGTGATTGTGTATATGGGGGATCTGTGACTACTTGTGTGCACTGTATGTCCCCTCCTCATACAAAGTTTGATTCCCAGCCTGAATCTATTGTATACTGGTACTTTGAGCCTACCAGTAGGCAGTGGAAACAGGCTGGGGAATGGGACTGCCAGTTTGCTGTGGAACCAACCAGGCAGAGGGATACGGTACGAGGGGGGGATTGGAGGCATTTTGAGTGCATGCCACAGGGGTGCCCAATGCACTGCAATGCAATGCAATGCATTGGACCCCCTGTTGCACATTTTCATACCTCGTTGGGGTTACTTTTTTATTCTTTTATTACAGACTTCATTGAGGGGCATCAGGACCCCCCTGATCCTCCCCCCCCCCCAATGAGGTCTTAGTCAAAAATATATGTCCATAAAAAATGACCCTGTGAGTGCCACATGGGTCTCCAGAACATTGCAAAGCAATGCACTGGATCCTTGTGGCACTCAGAGGATTAATTTTTCTCATTACTTTGTAATCAGCTTGTTGAGGCCCCCCAACAATCTGATAAAGTAATGATAAAAGCCCTGTGTGCGCGAGCAACAGGAGGGGGGCTGCACTGGACCCCCCCCCCTGTGGCACACAGTTAATTTTTTTATTCACTTTATTGTAGACCTCATTGAGGGGCATCAGGACCCCCCCCGATCCCCCCAATGAGGTCTTGCAAAAAAGGTAGTGACCCTGTGAGTGCCACAGGGATCTCTAGCACATTGCAAAGCAATATGCTGGGGATCCCTGCGGCACTCACAGGGTTACTTTGCCCTTTTATTTATTTTTTTATGTTTTCAGACCTCGTGGGGGACATCAGTACCCCTCCTGGTGTCCCCTCATTTATTGATCTCCCAGCCGATCAGCTGACCATGTCACAGACATAGGGAGGCTTCCCCCAGTCCCGCCCACTCCTACCCAAAATTTGGGTAGGAGAGAAGGGAAAGGAGAAACTTTGTTTCTGCTTTGTGTTTATTGATCTCCCAGCACGATCGGCTGAGAGATCAATAACTGGGGAGGCATGAGGAATGATCCTCATGCCTCCTCAAGAGTGCCAGGCAGTGTTTTGTTTTATATGCGGCCACTGCATGCCGGTTATACCAGCTTATGCAGTGACCGCATTTAACACAGCATACAAGCTTGGCACAGCAGGTACAGCTGTGCCATCTTGTACGCTGTAAGTGCTTGTCACTCTAGGGGTTAAACACATCAATCAAACCTGGTATGGCAAGTTTAACATCCTCCAGTGTATCAGATGGAGTTTTGGTTCTACAGACAATTCTTCAGATACAAAAAAAGCCACGTTGTGATCAGCTTCTCAAATGTTCAGCTAACAGCCACAGAATTCACTCCACCATGTACATACCTTGCTGAGATCACACACGCTTGCAGGCTGCTCTTAGTCGAGTTAAGCAAGATCTTTATTCTTAATATTGACTTATCAGGCATAGTGTCCCATACTTGGAGGAAAGCTTTTGTAGTACCATTATTCAGAGTGTAACTGTTTATAATTCTAAAACTTCCATATGAATATTTGTATGTAATAACATGTAATATATAGTGTTTCTCAATTTGTATAAATAAGCAACCCTCTACTGTAAACTGTTCAGGACATACTTGAAAACGAGAGAAATCTCAATGTATTCTTCCTGGTAAAACATTTTCTAAATAAATATTCAAAAAATTATAAAGAGCTAAACCAGGAAATTAGACCTGTCAGGGCTTGACAAATTTGGAACCACTGTAGAAGCCAGCACAAAAATTTACAAGCCAGGCAAGTCATGACAGCAGAGAAACCACACTCTGCTCTGGTGTAGAGTGAGCACTCAAGTCAATATTCTTGTTTTATTGTTTTAACCCCTAGCACACAGATGCTCAATCACCAACTGCTGTGGGACTCCAATTCCAATTATCTTTCATACTGTGGTAGTTGTAATCCAATAGCACCTACAGCATCACAGATCTAAAGCCCCTTAACGACAACATTCCTGGACCAGTAACGCTCCTGGCACATGATGGAATTCTGGGATCACAGCAAGGCTGCACACAACTCTACAATTGCAAACGCATCAGAGATTATATATATATATATATATATGTGCTGTGGTCCTCTAGAGAACTTCTCCCCTGGACAGAGCATGGTCCTTAAAGGGATAGTAATACTTGGTTTTCTCTTTATTCTGTAGGCATAAAAAAAAAAAAAATGGATAAGTTATCTCTCAAACCTTTATGGTTTGAGAGATTCACAAGCAGTTTCCCCTCCCACCCCTTTTACCTAGTGTAAGCCATCTCTTCTCAGATGTGGAATCTGGTTGTAAGACTAGACAGATAACAGAAAGGGACAATCTTCCTAAGAAAAGAATGAAGGCCATTGGTGTTTTATCACTGCATTCAAGGTCTTCAAGTCCAGAATTGGCCGATAACCTCCTGTAGTCTTTGGCACAAAAAAAAATTGTAGAATACCATCCCTTCTTTCCTACAGAGGAACCGGTTCTATGACCTCTTAAAAATAGTTCCAGAATGGAGTTTTCTAGTGATAAAGCCTTTGCGGTGTTTACTGGAATGTTTGATCTTTTGAACAGATTTTTGAAGGGTCTTGGGATCTTAGAGTGAAGCACTGTTACACAGCCCCAAACGAGACATGGTACCAATGACGCAAGCTGTGAAGAATTCAAGATGTAGCTCCCCCAAACCTTGTGAAACCTATGCATATGTGGTATTGCTGTACTTAGGAGTTGAACACAAAACAATGGATATTTTTAAATTTTCAACTATCCTGTGCTTGCTATCAACCGTAATATTGAAATGTAAGTGTGAAAACTGCAAAAAGACAACATATTACCACAATTTTGAAAAATAGCTGCATAAAATACTCCAAAATTAGCCTGATTTACCTTATGTTGTCTAGTTTTCAGAAACCTATACCTTTGCGGGATATTTTTGGTTATGGCACCATCAACTAAGCTATGACGGTCACATGCCAATTGTTGAAAGATTACAGGTTAAATGGCATCCATCTTGTAATATTTACCTTGTAAATGTGAGAAAGGGATTGAAATACTAGGCATATGGGATTATCATATTCAGGAGAAGCAAATGAATATATTTAGGGGTATTTTTTGTAATTAACTAATAGTAATCAAATTCTGACAGGAAAATGTAAGCAAAATGTTTTTCCCCCTTTTTTGTTCTTTTTTTTCTATTTTAAAGAAATTAAACAATTAGGTATTCATATACTTGTGGTATCAAAAGAAAGCCCTACTTGTCCTAAAAAACAAAAAACCCACACACAGTGTACAATTTGTGTGGGTGTACAATAGAAATTAAAGAGGAAAAATGAAGTAAAAATTGCTCCAGTCCTTAATCAAATCGAACTCAGATTTTCCCAGTCCTTAAGGGGTTAAGAACAGCCATCAACACCATACCACAATGCTAGTTATACATCATTCTCTCACTCCTATGTGATGAATTCTTCCCTTGCTATGTCCTTCTGTTACACAATAAGGATACAGATATACCTAACTGCTGTATAATGGACCCCTAGCTATGCAAGTGCTCATGGTAGGCAGAATAATTATATAGCTATTACTATCATTACTGCAGCTAGACTTAGATATTAATAACTGTGTGTAACCCTTTGACATGAATGTGCACCCAGCTGGTGCTCGAAGGGTTAACTGAGGATTACATAGCAATTATCTTGGGGAGCGTGTACGATACACACACCCCTGAGACGTTATATCAAAAATACACACACTTATTGAAGAGTGACAGCAGAAATATAGCATGTCACCGTAACTAAACCAAGCGGTTTTGTTTTCTGTCTTTCCTGGGGTCATATGGTTGATCTGAGCAAAAATATTTAACTAAAAAGGAGGACTCACGCAATAAGGAGGGTTCAGCAAGTCAATCGAAACCATCCAACTCTGTCCCTCAAAAGCTACTTCTGGGAGTGAAAGCCTCATTCCCCATGAAGGATTGCTACAGCCTGCCTCCACTAACCTGACATCTGCATTCCTCTAACAGCTGATAAGACTCTGGCTGCAAGAAACAGGTACAGCTCTGAGCTGACAGATGGCAGCCTGTAGGGACAGGGAGTGGTGTGGGAAAAGGAAACTGAAAGAGCAGTGCGAGGCACTAAATGGACATGCACTTTGTACCATAGGGATTAGACTGAGAAAATAAACTGAAGCCATATCCCCAAGCACAGATGGTAAAGTATTAATGCAATAAAAGGAGGAAGTGAAGAAACCCCACTACTGCATTCGCCTCAATAAATAAGTGGAAATATTCCCCCAATTATTTAACATGGAATCAGTGTTTTATTTAGCATACAGCTGTGAAATGTTGCGAGCACTGTTCAGATGCTGCGCAATGTCAGAGAGCCAGATTCAATGTATACTTATTTGTAATACAATTGTACTTTATTGTCCTCCTTACAAGAACCTATAGGTGTGTAATAGTGTAGGAGAGGCAGGCTGTGAGCATACACTTCAATATTGTGGGCAAACACAAGGCAGCACCAGGGGAAGAGATCTAGAAGTGCTCACACCATAGCCTTACAGATGGTGCACAGGACAGCTTCGCCAAGGCTATGGTGTGAGCGCGTCTATAACTCTCACCCGGTGCTGCCCTGTGGTGTGTGTACCCACGATATTTAAGTGTACGCTCACAGCTCCTCTCTCCTTCAGTTGCAGTTGCATTGTAACATGTCTTGTACAAAGTGGACAACACGCAACAGCAGCCATGGTTTCTTTTTTGTGCCTTCTCCTACTGAACACAAGTTCTTGCAGTGTCAACACCTTAAGCCACATTAACACACTTTAACCCTTTGAGTACCAGAGAGGTATCCAACATATTACACTGCAATGCGTTGATACATCTGGCACTCAAAGGGTTAAGTGCAAGAGAGGTATACTTGCACTTAAAGATTTGAAGTATGTTAATGTGGTGTTAGGTGATGAGACTGCACAAACTTATGTTCAGTAGGAGGCGGCACAGCAATGAAGGAACCATGGCAGCAGCTGCGTGTTGTGTGGTCTCTCTGGAGTGTAATATGCGCAATAAAAAATGCCATGAACTGAGTCCACTGAGACTGGAATGGCAGCAGGGACTGATTGCTAGTCCGCAGGGACTCCAGTGGCAGCAGGCACTCAAATGCCATTAGAAGAAATGAGGCAATAGCAGCAGGCACTTGAACGGCATGAGAATTGATGAGGCAAAGACACTGCAGGAACAAAAACTGGAAGCACTGCGAGTCACTGCAGACATTTACAGGAGTAACATGGGCCCACAACTCCTGTGAAAAGACCACCACTGAGTGTGGAGCAAGAAGCTAATTCAGAGTAAGAGCAGATTTGGAAGCTGTGTGACTCACTGCAGACATTTTCACAGGAGTAAGCATGAGCCTTTAGGGACCATGCAACTCTTGTGAAAGGGATACCCTTGTGAATGTGTGGAGCAAGGAGAATGGTGGAGGCGCATAACTCCTTCCTGACCGCCTTGGAGCACATCTGGGGAATTGCTGGTCACCTGACCAACTTCTTTAAAGTATAGATAATTGCCATAAAGGTGAAACCCTAGGCACCAGGTAGCAATTCCTAGATGCCACGGCAACCTGACACCTTGGGTTTGTCAAGCATTGCACTTTTTTTATCTACATGAGCACAACTTCAAGTGTACCAAAATCTGTGAAAGCTATAGAATTCCAAACTGTATTGATTAGCTAGCGCTCTTAAGAGAAAAATGACACCCCACTGGTACAAGTAGGGGGGTGCCAGAAGTACAAAACTACAACTACTACCCTTCTTGAGTCCTCCCAATGAGGTCTGAATATAATAAAATGCGCCCCCAATATATGGTTCCTGTGAGCGTCACAGGTGTCTCCAGCACACGGCAGAAAATAAAAAATAACCCTATGAGTGTTGTGGGGCAATGCTCAAAGGATTACTCTTCTTTTTAGGTTCAGACCTCATGGGAGCGACATCAGAACCCCACCTGATGGCACCCACCCCAAGTTATTTTTCTTCAGAGCAAGAGCTCTCCTTCCATTCTCTCCTGCAACCAGTAGGAGTGAATGGGATTGGACAAAACTTACTAACGTCATCAGTGACCACATCACCGAAGTTATGAGGCTTCCCAGATCCTGCCCACTCCTATCCCTAAGTTTGGGAAACAGAAGGGAAAGGAGAAGTTCAGATTCTCCTTTGCACATATTTATCCCCAGCACTATCAGCTGGGAGATCAACAGGGGGCATCAGGAGAGATCCTGAGAGAAAGTTGTCAGAGAGCTAAACAATCATCTAAAGTTGGCCAGCTACAAAGGGTTGCCTCTGAAGTAGAAAGAATTTGAACACTGATAAGAGTCACCTTGAGTGGATTTCAAACTTAAAAATAATCTGCATAAATGTACAACCTGTCATGTATTTTGTATTCAGCATTCATGCTAAACATGCCTGATGAGAAGTTTTTTTAAAAAGCATACATTCTAAACTTACTCTGCCAATAAATATATCACTCTACCAGTCGCCTGCTTTTTCTATGGCTAGCAGTACCTTTTACTTGTTTTGAACAGTGATTTTGCTTGACATGAAGCCTATACATCTCTAAACCATTAGATAAGTACTACTTCTAGGAGGCAATGCCCTTTAACCTGATGAAGCACAGGCCTTACCATGCAAAACTATATTTAGCTTGTTTGTGACTTTCTATAATTCTGATTTTGAAGAAGCAGCACTGATCGAAAGTCTAAACTAAATTGCAGCACAGGACCTGCAAATGTCATTTATTAAAGTTACAGTGCCGTATAATTCCCATTATGCACGCTGTCCAGGAACAATGCAAGTTATCAAATTAGACAAGTCATTATATCCGGGTTTTACAAGATGAATTTAAGTAAGCATTAGACTGTGAAAGCTGCTAGAACGTCTGCCTATGTGATAATTTGAACACACCTAACAATTGCATTTTCGTGCAAAGCGCAGCCGCTTACACAATGCAATAATTCCACATTGGAATTGTAAAGGAGAAAAAAAAAAACCATGAATGCAAGAGTTTCCTGAAGCATCCAAGTCATTTGTAACACGCCTTTGTGTGTTGAAGTGGGTGGATTCAGCTGACCAACGCGCGAGGGGAGGAAGAAAAATAATCGTTAAACCCTTCGAGCGTCAGAGGGGAGCATAATGCGTTGGGCAACCATTTGGTATTCAAAGAGTTAAGGAGCAATTTTAACCCGTTGAATATAAGTACGCAACGCAATAGCAACTCTAGTACTCAAAGGGTTAACTCATGGATACCCAGAGATATCACGACGATCATTCAAGATTTTAAAGTAAGAACTTTGGGATAATTCCTTTTAGAAGTCCTGCATTTGTTTATTGTACGCAGAGCTCTCAGACGTGAGCATACATTTGAACCTTACATCAGACGAATTACCTTTTCATGAAGCAGTGGTCTATGGACACGTTTAACCCTTTGAGTGGCAGACGGGTACGCAACGCGTGACTCAAGTGGTTAATTTATTTTGCCACACATTCTACAACATATTTTATGACAATACATCAAAAAGAAAAAACATTTGTCCTCCAGAGTCGTATTAACACTACAGTAGCACGGTTAAGTGTTTCGTCAAATACTATTCTTGAGACGATCGCAGCGCTAAATAATCCGCATCCGGTAAAACACACAAAGTAATGTGACTGAGACCCCGCTTAAAACGTTGCGGGTGAATCACGGTGGCGGGGCCACCGATTATTACTTACGTTACAGAGGACTATGTTGCAGTCGTGCATTACGTATGTACTCAGTGGACTAACGTAAAGAAACACTGGTCTAGATTATAGCTGTGTGCTCTAGAGCCTCAGTTCTAGTCGGAGACAACAGATGTGGGTGATGGGACTTGTAGTCAACAGTGGTAAAGCCATGAGTTGAAGCAGTCCTGGTGTACAAGCACGATATTTACAAAAACAGAGTGATGTCATTTGAGAGCGGGGAAAAGTGGCGACCCTAACATTTTAACATTAATGTACCAGCAATGGTTAGCTTCTTTATTAACGAAAGAAGGTTTAACCCTTATAAAGGCCAGAGGGATATGAAACGCATTGCAAAGCAATGCGTTGCGTGCCCATCTGTCACTCAAAAGGTTAAAACTAAACACGCAGGTGTACATAAAACAATACAGCTATAAAGTAGCAATCACGAATATTTCGCCTCCTCAACTATTTCGATAAGCCGTATGAACAAGGCCTTTCTCTTACCCATCATACGTTCAACCACAAATGGCCGACACCACCACCGCTAAATTCACAGTTCCAGAATACTAAAACGCAGGGCTGCGGCCTTATGCATTTTATAAACGTCAGGGCCCCGCCCACTATGAAGTCAACACAACGTTATTTGATAAATGGAAATGCGAGTGCCTATAGGATAAACGACTTCACGCCGAGAACCGAAAGGATTGTGCAAAATAACATGGTGTTAAATACAGACCAATTTAAAAAGCATGTGAAATTACTATTCTATTAAAACGCACAAATTAAGCAAATTTGTAATGTCTGCTCTTGTGGTCCATTAAAAAAAAAAAAAAAAAAAAGTATGTCGTGGTTACGTATAGTATATAAGCGAGAATACATTTAAGAGATTGTTACCAAGTGACTGCACGCCTTACTGGCAAGCAAAGAGATAACGCACCGATTATTTTCATTTGGTACTGCTGTTGGCTGCCATCTTACGATATTGGCGAGATAAAATGGTGGTAGGTGATAAGTACGACCGCGTGGGTCACGGTGTTTGACGGATTTCATCGACCTTCCAATGTCTACAATCGATACATATATATTTGTTGATTTATTAACAGACGTGGGCAATGTATACAGGACTAGTCATAGACACAGTAGATGGGTTTAATTTACAAATGTTTTTCATCTGCATTGAAAATCGTATCGTTAATATGTAAGCAGCCATTTTATTCGCAGAATCACCTCCCGCACGTTCTTAACCCCTTCAGTGCCAGAGGCTTGGGCCATTTCCTGTACCCTAGGCCAAACACATTTTTAGCATTTTTTTGCTATCCTTCTGTTTAGGCTTGATTTTCTCTGGGGATTTTTAGTTACATATGGAAAACTATTATTTTTTTCAGAACGAATTGAGCTTTCTTGTGGTACCTTACACAAAGAGAATTTTACATCGTGCAAAAAGCTATGATGTCATAATGACAAAAAAGTGAAGATTTACTCATTTTGCTAAAATCATATAGTATGTATCAAAAAAACCTTGAATGAAAAAAAGTTTAAATTATTTGAAAAAGCCCCGAGTCAAAAAAAATACCAAATTTGTATAGTTTTCTTACATTTCTGCCCCTTCAAATGTACTGAAATCTGAAAAAAACATGGTATTTCCAAATGTATTCATTAGCTAGTGCTCTTATGAGAAAAATGACACCCCACTGGTATGAGTTTACCTACCTCAGGGGGCGCTAGTAGTGCAAAATGATACCTACTACAACCTCTAAATTTTCTAACATTTTCTCAAACATTACTTGTCTGTACAAAAATGGTTCTAACAACTACAGAAGTGAAGAAAGGGTACACAAACCACACCATTTTGAAAAGAAGACACCCTGCCGCATCTAATGAGGGTGACTTGCCTCCTTACCCCTAGCCTGTTATGCCCAAATGCTTCCAGAAGGTGGCACTATAGGGAAAAAAAAATCATTTTCTTACATTTCTGCCCCTTCATCTGTACTGAAATCTGTGAAAACCATGGAATTTCCAAATGTATTCATGAGCTCGTGCTCTTAGGAGACAAATGACACCTCATTAATATGAGTTCACCTACCTTAGGGGGCACTACAAGTACCAAACTACACCTATTGCAAACTCTAATTTTTCTTACATTTTCTCAAACATTACTTGTCTATACAAAAATGGTTATAACAACTAGTGAAGAGAGGCTACACAAACCTTACCATTTTGGAAAGAAGACAACCTGTCGCATCTAATGAGGGGTGAATTGCCTTCTTACCCCAAGCCTGTTGTGCCCAAATGCTTCCAGTAGGTGGCACTAAAGGAAAAAAATAGCATTTTCTTATATTTCTGTCCCTTCAATTGTACTGAAATCTGTTAAAACCATGGAATTTCCAACTGGATTCATTAGCTAGTGCTCTTAGGAGATAAATGACACCCCATTGGAATGAGTCGACGTACCTTAGGGATGCCAGAAGCACATAACTAATAGCTGGGCAGTACAGCAATTGAAGGTGAACACAAAAAATATATACCAGTGCACTCAATCCTTACATACACAGGCTCATGTATTAATTCAATACTATTATAGTGATTGCACCTGGTGCTGCAGGAGAAGGCAACATGTAAAAATAAAAAGAAAAGATACCCTGCCTAAATAGCACTCAAAGTGACTAAACACTTATAATATATGAATGATGAGTCAAATGCTAGGATAAAACTTATCTTTTAATGTTGCAAAAATAAATGAAAAAAAAGAAGAAGAGTGCGAATTACACAAAATAATTAAATCAGCCAAAAAGTAAACGAGATGCAATTATGCATAAACTATGATCATAGAATAGTCAGTGTGATATTAAGCACACCTCATGTGTATTAAGCTTCCAATAAAGCTATCAATACCACATGGGTGCAAAGAAACGCACTGACATCTGGAGAGTCATGAATAAACCGTCCTATTACAAGCCCTCAAAGAGGGCTGTTTAACCCCTAGGTTACCAGCCCTAAAAAGAGCCCTTGATATTAATGTACAAAAAATAGATCTAATGAATCAATAAATCAAGACTCTCCTAAAAGGTAGTTAGTCAAAAATACCGGAACACATAACCGGCTTGCCAAAAAGTAATCTAATAAGATTACATATACCATGTGTAAAAAACACAAATGTATTACTTTAATACACAATATGCATCTCGTTGTTTACAACAAAAATCTAACATGACTAGAAAATCTTACCAGGGCACTAAACCGGCTTGCCACTAGTTAATAACGATCATTTTAAGTGAAATGACCAAAATAATTTTATCGAGCTCAAAAACAAAGCTCTAGATAAATAATGGATAGACTCTATCACTAACTAAAAAATAACCGTTATATTACCAGCCCTTGAAAGGGCTATTGTACCCCTAACTAATCTAGAATACCGGGGCACTAAACCGGCTTGCCAATAATTAAAGTATACCTTCCTATTACCAGCCCTAAAAAGGGCTTTTAATAGACCCTAAATTACCAGCCTTAAAAAAGGCTATTAATGTAACATATGAGATATAGTGGTTAAACTAAGTTGCAAGGCATATAGCCTAACTGAAGCATGACCACATTCACACTGTGCCGCTTCTATATAACAGCCGATCACAGTGAACCCTCAGGTATTAACTGCATAGAATCTCACCGAAAGGGACTAGAAGGTACTGCGATCAAAGAGAGATAACCCCTTGATCAAATTACAACGCCGACGCGCTTTTCGCCATTATGCTTCTTCAAGGCTAATCACTCGAATGCTAAAGAGACTCAGTTATTTAAACCGGAAGAAATCCCTCCAATCCCATGATTGACAGACTACCTATGCCAATCACTAACAAGCAAGAAACAAAGTAACAAGCCTATTCAGTTACTGTGATTGACAATACACCTACACCAATCGCCTAAGGAAAAAGAAAACATAATAACCAAAATATGAGTTGCTATAATAAGCAACTGAAATCTTGTTATAATAACTATATAACTTACATAAAATGCAATCCATCTATAGAAATTCCTTAATCCTGAAAATTAAAGTTTTCTAATACAAGAAAACTCCATAAAAAAAAAGGAGAGGAAAGTTCACAAGAAAATAAAAAATTATTATATATGGTACAGAGCTCAGTAGTTTATAAATGAATATGTAACGGAAAATCATCATTCAGACCATGAGGTTTAAGTGAATTCAATTTGAAAATCCACTGATTTTCACACTGCATAAGTTTCTTATTAATGTCACCACCTCTAATATCCATCCTGATATTTTGTAAACCCCAAGCTCGTAATAATTGGGATTTGCTGTCATGACATGATAAATAATGTAATGCTATCGATTAAACTATTTTTCCAGGAACAAGAACATCTTTGGAAGCATTATTTATATTATTCGTATGTTCTCTTAATCTTGTGGTTAACTTGCGAGTGGTTTTGCCCACATATAATAAACCACACGGGCATTGTAAGCAATATACCACTCCTTTTGTTTGGCATGTAATAAAATCTGTGATATAGAAAATTTTGCCAAATCTATCCACAACAGATCTTTTGAGAACCATGTGTTGGCACGCTATACAATGACCACAGGGGTGAGAGCCACTTAGATTTGTGGACTTCTTCTTAGTCAAAAAACTATGCACGAGATGGTCCTTCAAATTAGATGCTCTCTTCCAACACATGGATGGCCTATAATGTAAAATTAAAGTAATACATTTGTGTTTTTTACACATGGTATATGTAATCTTATTAGATTACTTTTTGGCAAGCCGGTTATGTGTTCCGGTATTTTTAACTAACTACCTTTTAGGAAAGTCTTGATTTATTGATTCATTAGATCTATTTTTTGTACATTAATATCAAGGGCTCTTTTTAGGGCTGGTAACCTAGGGGTTAAACAGCCCTCTTTGAGGGCTTGTAATAGGACTGTTTATTCATGACTCTCCAGATGTCAGTGCGTTTCTTTGCACCCATGTGGTATTGATAGCTTTATTGGAAGCTTAATACACATGAGGTGTGCTTAATATCACGCTGACTATTCTATGATCATAGTTTATGCATAATTGCATCTCGTTTACTATTTGGCTGATTTAATTATTTTGTGTAATTCACAGTCTTCTTCTTTTTATTTCATTTATTTTTGCAACATTAAAAGTTAAGTTTTATCCTAGCATTTGACTCATCATTCATATATTATAAGTGTTTAGTCACTTTGAGTGCTATTTAGGCAGGGTATCTTTTCTTTTTATTTTTAGCAATTGAAGGTAAGCAATTGTAAGTGTACAAGGAGATAGTCTGGAGATCTATTTTGTATCCATTTTGATGATCTCTATTCTTCTGTTTTATAGGTAAGAATTTTATGAATCTATTTCTTATTACTACCTGTAGACAAGATTCAGGGCTGATTAGATATTTGGTAAGGAATCTTAACATTGAAACTGAACACTGAATCATTGAGGTGGTTGGGATTGATGTGTTAATTAGTACCTGTTAGATCTAGTTACAAACTGTTTTGCTAATTAATGGGAGTTGCCTTCTGTGTATAAAAGTAGGTTTGTTATTAGCTGGGCAGTACAGCAATTGAAAGTGAGCAATTGTAAATGTACAAGGAAATATTCTGGAGATAATCTGGAGGTGATCTGTGGTGATTAAAGTTAGAAAGCAACTGCAAAATCTGAATGTATTTTACTCTTTAGTCTTTGTCCCCTGATTACATTAGTGCTGTTAACATGTCAGGCATGTTTTAGTGCAATGGATGTTTTGCCTTTTTCCCCCAGGAAACCTTTTTGAGGTTCAGAGGTTGTTCAATTTGTCAGCAATTTTCTGTTTTACAGCAAGAGATTGATAATTGAAGGCTGAAATCTACAAGATGTCTGTGAGCTCCACACAAATATAAAAGAAATAAGTCCCACTGTAGCTGTTGGAGAGTGTTTGGGCTCCAGTGATCATAAATCTGTGTAGTTTAATATAAAGACAGAGGCTGAGTTGCGCCACACAAAAACAAAGGTTCTAGACTTTAAAAAAGGCTCATTTTTCTAAAGTGGAAACATTTTATGTCCGTTATGAACAACTTGGAGATCATGAGATGGAGTCCATGAGAAATGGGATTATCTGAAATGTATTTTACTAAGTGCAACAGAGCATTGCATTAGACATGTCAGCAAGGTTAAAAGAAAAAGAAAACCACTGTGGTACTCAGCAGAAGTGGCAAATATAATAAAGGAGAAAAAAGAAGCATTTAAGAAATATAAGCAGAAGGAGGAAGATAGGTATCGGTACAAGACTAGGGTGAAGGAGACCAAATGCATTATTAGATGTGCCAAAGCACAGACAGAGGAAAAAATTACTCAGTCAATAAAAAAGGGTATAAAACATTTTTTAGATATATAAGTGAAAGGAGGAAAATGAAAGAAGGAGTAGTTAGACTGAAACTATGTAAATGAGAATAAAGGGCTAGCTGATTGTCTCAATGGATATTTCTGTTCAGTTTATACAGAGGAAAGTGAAGGGAAGGGACCTCTGTTAGAAAAACAAAATGGCAAGACATGGGAAACATGCATGTTTACAGAGGAAGAAATTCTACTTCAACTTTCTAGGGTTAAAACAGATAAATCAATAGGACCAGATGGGATACACCCAAAGTTATTAAAAGAACGTATGTGTGTTCTGGCAAAACCTTTAACAGAATTATTCAATCAGTCACTAACGGCAGGAATAGTTCCAGAAGATTGTAAGTTAGCAAATGTAGTACCTCTTCACAAAAAAGGTAGCAGGGAAGAGTCTGGTAACTACAGACCAGTAAGTCTTACATCAGTAGTGGGAAAATTAATGGAGACTATGTTAAAGGAAAGAATTGTTGAATATCTGAATTTAAATGGCTTGCAAGATACCAAACAGCATGGGTTTACAGCAGGAAGATCTTGTCAAACTAACCTCATAGATTTTTTTGACCGGGTAACTAAAATAATAGATAAAGCAAATAAGAGGTTGCACTAACTGAAACTCTCAGACACTTGATATCCCAAATAAAATCAACGGCTTTATTGTCTTCAAGTAACATCTTCCAATACTTTGTATCAAAATTGGAAAGTCAAATAAAAACTCTACAGACCATGAGACGTCTTCATGAGCAGGTGTTTGCAAACCGATCAACGCGTTTCGCGTATGTAAACGCTTAGTCGTGACCTTGTCACCTGCTCATGAAGACGTCTCATGGTCTGTAGAGTTTTTATTTGACTTTCCAATTTTGATACAAAGTATTGGAAGATGTTACTTGAAGACAATAAAGCCGTTGATTTTATTTGGGATATCAAGTGTCTGAGAGTTTCAGTTAGTGCAACCTCTTATTTGCTTTATCATTTATGTGTATAGGAGAGCAGGAGTACTCCTAGGTTGGCACACTTGGACTAAGGCACTTTAATCCTGATGTTTGAGGTTGGGTGTATCAATCACCTTACACATATGTGAACACTGCAATGATTCCCTGTGCTATCTGAGCCGCTATAAGGTTTTGTTTGTTAACTAAGATAATAGACCAAGGGGGAGCAGTAGATATAGCTTATCTAGATTTCAATAAAGCATTTGACACTGTCCCTCATAGAAGACTCATAAATAAACTGCAGTGTTTGGGTCTGGATCCAAAAATAGATAAATGGATAAGGCAATGGCTGAGTGACAGGAGACAGAGGGTGGTAGTCAATGGAGAATATTCGGACGAAAGGAGTGTTACTAGTGGAGTACCTCATGGATCTGTACTGGGACCCATTCTTTTTAATATTTTTATTAGTGATATTGCAAAAGGTCTTCAACATAAGGTATGCCTTTTTGCAGATGATACCAAGATCTGCAATAGGGTAGACATTCCAGGGGAAATAAGACAAATGACAAATGATTTAGGTAATTTAGAAGAATGGTCAAGAGTGTGGCAGATGCAGTTTAACATTCATAAATGTAAAATAATGCACTTGGGACAAAAAAATCCAAAGGAAAAATATACTATTAAGGGTACTGTACTGTCAGAGACAACAGAAGAAAGGGATTTGGGAGTAATTATCTCTAATGACATAAAGGTAGGCAGGCAATGTAATAAAGCAGTAGGGAATGCAAACAGGGTACTGGGTTGTATAGCTAGGGGCATTAGTAGCAGAAAAAGGGAAGTGGTCATGCCACTCTACAGATCTCTAGTTAGACCTCACCTAGAGTATTGTGTACAGTACTGGAGACCGCATCTCCAGAAGGATATAGATACTCTAGAGAAAATTAAAAGAAGGGCTGCTAAAATGGTGACTGGTTTACAGGAAAAGAAATATCAGGATAGACTAAAGGATCTGAACATGTATAGCTTGGAGGAGAGAAGAGAGAGAGGGGATATGATTGAAACATTCAAATACATGAAGGGATTCAACAAAGTGCAGGATTGAAGTATATTTCAAAGGAGTAGAAATATTAGGACAAGAGGCCATAGTCTAAAAATAGAGGGACACAGGTTTAGATGTAATGTAAGAAAGTTTTACTTCACTGAGAAGGTAGTAGATAAGTGGAATAGCCTACCAGCAGAAGTGGTAGAAGTTAATACAGTGACATAATTTAAGCATGCACGGGATAGGCATAAGGCTGTTCTTAGCTTAAGAAAAGAACATGGACCAAAAAAGGTTTGAGGTTTTTACTGTAGGAAAATGGGCAACCTAGATGGGCCGAAATGGTTCTTATCTGCCGTCAAATTCTATGTTTCTATAACTACACCTATCTGTTTGCTTCCTCGAAAATGGCTGCTTGTACTAAACTGTTCATAACTGTTAGAGACATGAAGGAAAGGTATAAAAGGTATACCATTTTGGAAAGTAGACATTCTCCTGCATCACATGAGGGGTAACTTGCCTTTGTACCCCTGGGCTGAAGTGCACAAATATTTCCAAAAGTTGGCGCTATAGTAATAAATAAATTTTTTTTACATTTCCACCACTTCAAAGATACTAAAATCTTTGAAAACCATAACATTTCCTGCTGTATTCAGTACCTGCTACCAACATGAGAAAAATGGTAGCCCATTTGTGTGGGTTAAAATACAATATGTGAGTGCTAGGAACACGTACTTAAACCTGACACTTTTGTTTTTGAAATTATCTGCTTGCACTAAAATGGTTATAACCATAATAGATATGCAGGAAAGGTAGAGAAACAATGCCATTTTGGAAAGAAAACAACCTGCCGCATCTAATGAGGGGTCACTTGCCTTCTTACCCAAGGGCTGGTGTGCACAAATGTTTCCAGGAGGTGGCGCTAATGAAAAAAAGGCATTTTCTTACATTTCTGCCCCTTCAAATGTATGGAACGCTGTGAAAACCATGGAATTTTCAACTGCATTAGTTAGCTAGTGCTCTTACGAGTCAAACAACACCCCACTGGTATGAATTGACCTACCTTAGGGGGTGCTAGAAGTAGAAAACTACACCTACTACAACCTCTGATGTTTCTAACATTTTCTCAAACCTGATTTGCTTGTACAAAAATGGCTATAACACCTTCAGAAGTGAAGAAAAGGTAGATAAACCATACCATTTTGGAAAGAAGACAACCTGCCGCATCTAATGAGGGGTCACTCGCCTTCTTACCCTAATACTGGTGTGCATAAATGTTTCCTGAAGGAGGCGATATAGGAAAAAAAATTGCATTTTTTTTTTACATTTCTGCCCCTTCAAATGTATGGAACTCTGTGAAAGCCATGGAATTTTCAACTGCATTCTTTAGCTATAGTGCTCTTAGGAGTCAAACGACACCCCATTGGTATGAGTTGACCTACCTTAGGGGGTGCTAGAAGTAGAAAACTACACCTACTACAACCTCTGAGGTTTCTAACATTTTCTCAAACCTGACTTGCCTGTATGAAAATGGCTATAACACCTTAAGAAGTGAAGAAAAGGTAGATAAACCATACCATTTTGGAAATAAGACAACCTGCCACATCTAATGAGGGGTCACTTGCCTTTTTACCTCTAAGTTAGTGTGCACAACTATTTCCATAATGTGGTGCTACAGGAAAAAAACAAAACATTTTTTTTACACATCAGTCACTTCAAAGATATTAAATGGTTCAGTGGAGTGTGATTTTCTAGGAGGACTTCTTGCCAGCCTAAGAAAAATAGTACCCCCCTGCTGTCGGTTGATATACCTATTTGGGTGACAGGAGCATAGCTACCAGTGAAACAGGGATAGGAAAGCAAACAGTGTATGTCTGATTTTATGGCTAACAGATGAAAGAAGCTAGGGCGTCAGCCGGTGTACGTGCGGACCTGTGACTACCAGTGTAACAAAGCGTGTGGGAGGGTGAGGGATTAGGCAGTGTGTGTGGGTATGACAGAGGAGCAAGGATGGTGGGGCAGTGTGTGATTGTGTATATGGGGGATCTGTGACTACTTGTGTGCACTGTATGTCCCCTCCTCATACAAAGTTTGATTCCCAGCCTGAATCTATTGTATACTGGTACTTTGAGCCTACCAGTAGGCAGTGGAAACAGGCTGGGGAATGGGACTGCCAGTTGGCTGTGGAACCAGGCCGGGGGATACGGTAAGTGGGGGGGGGGATTGGAGGCATTTTGTGTACATGCCACAGGGGTGCCCAATGCACTGCAAAGCAATTCATTGGACCCCCTGTGACACACAAAGGGTTAATTTTTTTTTTTATCGCTGTTTTATCTTCAGATGGCCACCAAACAAGCACTGATTACAAAGTAATGATAAAAAGTCCTGTGTGTGCCTGTCACGACCCCAGCTGATAGGGATCCGTGGGGTGCTGGCTCAGGTTATGGTGCTAGCGTGCGGAGCTGGGGTGCGAAGCTTGGGAGCGGTGACGGCGTGCCAGGTACTCCTTTGCTGCAGCCTAAGCTGTCTAAAGGTGCTGGTCGCGAAACCAGATTGTTCCACCCCAGTTGAGCCAGGGTGCAACCAGGATAGGAGTACCCAGGAACCGTTGGAAAACCAGGCCAGCAGGACGGGCGAGATACCAAGCAATGAGGGCTGAGCAACAGGAATGGTCAAGCGAAGCCGAGGTTCAAGCTGGGAGCGGAGTTTAAGCGAGGTCAGGAGCGGAGCCAAAGGTCAAAACCAGGAGCAGAGATCTAGGGTGGTCAGGAGCAGAGCCAAAGGTCAAAACCAGGAGCGGAGAACTAGAGTGGTCAGGAGCAGAGCCAAAGGTCAAAACCAGGAGCAGAGGACAAGTATGCTGATCTGTACTTGACAGGCAGAGGTCCAGAACCTAGCCAGAACAGTAACTTATGGAACGGATGCCCTATGCCTGGGGCAGCCCGTTTAAATACCAGGGCTGACCAATGGCCTGGTGAGTGAGAGGGGCTCGACTGGGAGCCACGAGAAAATAGGAGGAGGATTGGCCAATAGAGCGCCGGGCTCGGCGCATGCGCATCCGCCATGCTGAAGTCGGAGGAGATCTGCGCATGCGCGACCCGATCGCTCTGAAACCCGGAAGAGCCGCCGCGAGAGAGGAAGAGACGCGGCCCAGGAGTGATCGCAACGGTGACACCACCCCCCCTCAACGGGAGGCCCCCGGACGACCAGGCTTCAAAGGAAAGGCACGATGAAAGGCACGTCGAAGGGCAGGAGCATGTATGTCACGAGCGGGAACCCAGGAACGTTCCTCCGGGCCATAGCCCTTCCAATCCACCAGGTATTGGAGGGAACCCCCGGACTAGGCGGGAATCCAGGAGCCTTTGAACGACGTATTCTTCCTGGCCGTCGACCCGAACAGGGGGCACAGGCACCGACGGAGGGGTGAAACGGGTGCGAAGAAACTGTTTAAGTAGGGATACCTGAAAGGAGTCAGGAATCCACATAGAGGGCGGTAGGTCCAGGGCAAAGGTCACCGGAGAGATCTGGGAGCGGATCTGAAAGGGCCCCACGTAGAGTGGACCGAACTTGGCAGAGGGTTGGTGGAGATGAAGGTTCTTGGTGGAGAGCCACACCTCATCCCCAGGCTTAAATTGAGGACTGGCTGTCCGCCGCTTATCGGCCGACCTTTTGTACCGTGCCGCCGCTGCTACCAGCTTCGAGGGGATCCGTTGCCAGTGAGCTTCCAGATTACCTACATGGGAATCCACAGCTGGGACACCAGAGGAGGATGACAGTAGCAGGGAGGTAGGATGGAACCCGTTGGCAGCGAAGAAGGGAGAGCACTGGAGTGACTCGAGGCGGCAGCTGTTAAAGGCGCATTCTGCAAACGGAAGGAGGTCTGTCCAGTTATCTTGCAATGGTTCCACGAACAGCCGTAAATATTGTTTGAGGGTCTGATTCGTCCTTTCTGTCTGTCCGTTGGACTGAGGGTGGTAGGCGGAAGATAAGTGCACCGCAATGCCCAGGCGCGCACAAAAGGCCCTCCAGAACCGGGAGGTGAATTGACTGCCTCTATCGGACACGATCTGGAGAGGGAGGCCGTGCAAACGTGCTGAGAGGATCTTGCAGGATGGTAGGATGAGTTCTGGTGGTGCTCTGGAGGCAGGGGCGGTGAACAACCGGGATAGGGCGACCGCTTTCACGTTCTTAGTGCCAGGGATGTAGGTGACGGTCACGTGGAACTGAGAAAAGAAAAGAGCCCACCGGGCTTGACGGGCCGTGAGGCGCTTGGCTGTCTCCAGGTACTGCAGATTCTTGTGGTCAGTGTAGACAAGAAAAGGAATACCTGAGCCTTCCAGGAGATGACGCCATTCCTCAAGAGCGACCTTCATGGCTAATAACTCTCGGTTACCCACATTGTAATTCCTCTCCGCTGGGGTTAATTGGCGGGACAGGAAGGCACATGGGTGGAGGCGGTTGGTCGTTGGGTCTCTCTGTGATAAGACTGCCCCGATTCCTAGTTCGGATGCATCCACTTCAAGAACAAAAGGTCGAGTGATGTCTGGGTACCGGAGAACAGGGACCGAAGTGAAGGCAGTCTACAGAGCTGAAAATGCGGACATGGCTTCTTCGGACCAGAGCCACGGGTTCGCTCATTTTTTGGTCAGGGCCGTAATAGGTACTACTAGGGAGGAGTAACCCCGGATAAATCTCCTGTAGTAATTGGCGAAGCCTAGGAAGCGTTGTACCGCCTTGAGATCCATGGGTTGAGGCCAGTCGAGGACAGCTGTGAGCTTCTTAGGATCCATCTCTAGTCCAGAGCTAGAGACAATGTACCCCAAAATGGTGAGTCTGTTCTTCTCGAATTCGCACTTCTCAAGTTTAGCATACAGACCGTTCTCACGCAGCCTTTGGAGAACGGCTTTAACATGGAGTCGGAAATGAGATCCTCCAACCCGTCAGGGATATCCCGATAGGTCAAGGCGTCTTTAATGCGTTCACTAAGCTCACGCCGAAAAGCTGCTTTGAGAGCTCCTTGGTTCCAATCAGTTTCATAGGAGAGCGTGCGGAATTCTACCGCGTACTGGCTGACAGACCGGGATCCTTGTTGCAGAGCCAAAAGGGCTGATTCAGCTGAGGCGCTTCTGCCAGGGGCATCGAAGACAGCCTTGAAGGCTGCAATAAAAGAATTAGAATCGTCGAGCAGAGGTGAATGCTGCTCCACGAGGGGCGATGCCCAAGCTAACGCTTCCCCTTTAAGGAGCAAGATAATGAAGGAGACCCGGGAGGCATGTGTACAGAAGGTCTGCGGCAGGGTTCGGAAATGCAACGGACACTGGTTCAAAAACCTGCAGAAGTCAACTGACCGGCCAGTGAATTTATCAGGAAGCAGGATGTGAGGGGGTACATATCCGGGAGGAGGAGTTGCCGTAACACCAAAGGAGGTGGAGGGGGCAGACGCTGCCGAAGTTGATGCAGTTGAGGAACGCAGTAAGTCCAGGATGGCATCTAATTTGGTTTCCAGACTTTGCAGGTGCGCAGCATGAGAGGACAGAACTTGTTCCTGCTCGTCAAGTCGTGCGGACAATCGGGATGCGTCGGTCGGGTCCATACCGGTGCCTGGCTACGAATGTTGGCCCATTCCAACTGTCACGAACCCAGCTAATAGGGATCCGTGGGGTGCCGGCTCAGGTTATGGTGCTAGCGTGCGGAGCTGGGGTGCGAAGCTTGAGAGCGGTGACGGCGTGCCAGGTACTCCTTTGCTGCAGCCTAAGCTGTCTAAAAGTGCTGGTCACGAAACCAGATTGTTCCACCCCAGTTGAGCCGGGGTGCAGCCAGGATAGGAGTACCCAGGAACCGTTGGAAAACCAGGCCAGCAGGATGGGCGAGATACCAAGCAATGAGGGCTGAGCAACAGGAATGGTCAAGCGAAGCCGAGGTTCAAGCTGGGAGCGGAGTTTAATCGAGGTCAGGAGCGGAGCCAAAGGTCAAAACCAGGAGCGGAGATCTAGGGTGGTCAGGAGCAGAGCCAAAGGTCAAAACCAGGAGTGGAGAACTAGAGTGGTCAGGAGCAGAGACAAAGGTCAAAACCAGGAGCGGAGATCTAGAGTGGTCAGGAGCAGAACCAAAGGTCAAAACCAGGAGCAGAGGACAAGAATGCTGATCTGTACTTGACAGGCAGAGGTCCAGAGCCCAGAACCTAGCCAGAACACTAACTTATGGAACGGGCGCCCTATGCCTGGGGCAGCCCGTTTAAATACCATTGCTGACCAATGGCCTGGTGAGTGAGAGGGGCTCGACTGGGAGCCAGGAGAGAATAGGAGGAGTACTGGCCAATAGAGCGCCGGGCTTGGCGCATGCGCACCCGCCATGCTGAAGGCGGAGGAGATCTGCGCATGCGCGACCCGACTGCTCTGAAACCCGGAAGAGCCGCCGCGAGAAAGGAAGAGACGCGGCCTGGGAGCAATCGCAACGGTGACAGTGCCACAGGAAGGGGGTCTGCATTGAACCCCCCGTGGCACACACAGGGTTAATTTTTTATTTATTTACAATTTTTTTTATTATAGACCTCATTGAGGGGTATCAGGACCCCCCTGATCCCCCCCAATGAAGTCTTACCAAAAAAATAGTCGTTAAAATAAGTGTCCCTGTGAGTGCCACAGGGGTCTCCAGCGCATTGCAAAGCAATGCATTGGACCCTCGTGGCACTCAGAGGGTTAATTTTTTTTCATTATTACTTTATAATCAGAGCTTGTTGGGGGGCCATCAGGACCAATCCTGATGGCCCCCCAACAATCTCTGATAACAAAGTAATGATAAAAGCCCTGTGTGTGTGCCACAGGATGGGGTTTTTTTTAATTATAGACCTCATTGAGGGGCATCAGGAACCCCCCGATTCCCCCCTATGAGTCCTTTCAAAAAAAAAAAAAAAAAGTCCCCAAAATAAGTGACCCTGTGAGTGCCACGGGGGTCTCCAGCACATTGCAAAGCAATGTGCTGGGGACCCCTGCGGCACTCACAGGGTTACTTTTTTTTATTTTTTTAATATATTCAGACCATGTGGGGAACATCAGGACCCCTCCTGGTGTCACCTCAGTTATTGATCTCCCAGCCGATGGGCTGGGAGATCAATATGGCGACCGCATGAGAGCGAAAGTTCTCCTGCCCTTCTCTCCTACCACCGGTAGGAGTGAATGGGACCGGGGAAATTTCCCTAACGTCATCAGTGAAAGAGAGGGGAAAGGAGAAACTCAGTTTCTCCTTTGTGTTTATTGATCTCCCAGCATTATCGGCTGGGAGAGCAATAACTGGGGAGATATGAGGAGTGATCCTCATGCCTCCCCAAGAGTGCCAGGCTGCATTTCAGCTGAAATGCGGCCACTGCAAGCTGGTTATACTGGCTCATGCAGTGACAGCATTTTAGCTGTACAAGTACGATCTTGGCACGAGCTTGGCACAGCAGGTACGGCTGTCCAAATTCATACAATGTACCCACCTGGCACTCCAGGGGTTAAGGAGCGCCTGCGGAGCCATCCTAGCAGCATGTCCTACAGTTTTTCTGGCCCACCCTGTCCTCCCTCACCTCCCATGCCTCCTGGTTCTGACACCATGGGTGGTGAACCTATGCTGGTGGGGGCTACCCAACTCTCTGCGGTGGAGATGGCCCATAGGCGGAGGGAGGGACTATGTCTGTACTTGGTAAAAATGGTCACCTACTAAGATCATGCCCGGTATGTCCAGGAAAACGCTCGTATCTAGGATCCTGTCGGGGACAGATCTTAGGTGGCATCTCACAGTCCCCTGAAGCCTCTCAGGTTAAACACTTGCTGGACATAGTCCTATCCTGGGCTAAAGAGTCTATTCCTGTGCCTGCCTTGATAGACTCTGGCGCTGCAGGTTATTTTGTGGACGCTGCATTTGCTGAGCGTTTTGGGATTCCTTTAGTGCCTCGTGACTCTCCTTTGCTGGTTGAAGCAATTGATGGCAGACCCCTGCTGCCAGCACACATTACCCATGAGATGGCCTCACTTACCCTAAGCGTGGGAGCCCTGCATAAGGAAACCCTGAAGTTTCAGGTGATAATCTCTCTGCACTATGCTATTGTGTTAGGGTTCCCATGGTTACAAGTGCATAACCCTAAAATTGACTGGAGCACGTGTGAGATATTGTCCTGGGGTTCTCACTGTGAGGAGGCTTGTCTTTCACATCCCATCAGCCTGTGCCGAGTCTCAAGGCCTACCGGAGGCTTATTCACAGTTTTCCAAGTTATTTAACAGAGTCCAGGCAGGAGCTTTACCTCCCCATAGACCATCTGATTGCATGATCAAACTCTTGCCCTGGACTACCCCTCTGCGGGGTCGTACGTAGCCTCTGTCTGTGGAGGAGACTAAGGTCATGTATGTAGTATGTTGCGGATGCCTTGGAGAGGGGCATCATTCGGAAATCCTCATCCCCCGCGGGTGCTGAATTTTTTTGTGAAAAAGAAGGACGGAGAATTACTCCCTTGTATCGATTTTCGGGTCTTAAACAAATTGATGGTAAAAATGCAAATCCCATACTATTGATTACCGAGCTGTTTGACCACCTCAAAGGTTCTACTATATTTACCAAGCTCGATTTGACTGCAGCTTAAAATTTGGTCAGGATCAAACAAGGGCATGAATGGAAAACAGCGTTCAACACCCAGAGCGGGCATTATGAATATCTGGTCATGCCCTTTGGTATGTGCAATGCTCCCGCTGTCTTCCAAGAATTCATAAATGACATCCTGAGAGAATGTTTGCAAATCTGCGTTGTTGTATATCTGGATAACATCCTTATCCATTCTCCAATGATGGAGACCCACTATGAGGATGTATCCAGGGTCCTTTCGCTTCTGAGAGAAAACAGCTTGTTCTGCAAGTTGGAAAAGTGTGAGTTTCACAAGACCCAAGTTACCTTTCTAGAGTATGTGATCTCCACATCTGGGTTTGCGATGGACCCCAAAAAACTGTTGGCTGTGGTTCAGTGGCCTCGTCTGGAGGGACTGAAGGCGAATCAAAGATTTCTGGGCTTTGCAAACTATTACCGTAAATTTATATAAAATTTCTCGACCATTGTAAAACCCACCACTGACATGACGCGGAAAGGAGCCAAAGTGTTAGAATGGTCTTCTGATGCACTGTCTGCCTTTGACAACCTCAAAGCAGCATTTACTGCAGCTCCGATCCTGGTACATCCCAATCCCACCCTGCCCTTTACCCTGGAGGTTGATGTGTCAGAGATTGGAGTGGGTGCCCTCCTGGAGAGGCTTTTCGCCCTTGTGGCTACTTCTCGAAAAAACTCTCTAAGGCGGAAAGGGTTTATCATATTGGTAACAGGGAGTTTCTGGCTATAATTTTGGCATTGAAGGAGTGGCGTCATCTGTTGGAGGGTACCAGTTCCCCCATTTTGATTCTTACGCACTATAAGAATCTGACAAACTGGTCTGAAGCCAAGTGGCTGTCCTCCCTGCAGGTCAGATGGGGGGCATTATTCCTATCCAGGTTTAATTTTGTGATTTCCTACCTTCCAGGCTCGAAAAATGTTAAGGCTGACGCCCTGTCACGCCAATTTTGTAGTAGGTCCAAGGAGGAGGTTCCTCCTGCTCTGATCATTCCTGCTGATCGCATTCTGGCCACGATTCGTACCTGTATTACCTCTCCCGCTGACCACAGTGAGCGGGATTGAATATAGGGTGTCAGGAGCTCTTTCAGGTACTGTGGACCTTGATAATTTAAGGCTTTGAATGTTAGCAGGCCAATTTTAAAATATGTTCGCCATTTAATTGGAAGCCAATGCAGGGAGTGGAGAACGGGTGTTATGTGACATGAGCAAGTTTTATTGGTCAGTAGACTGGCTGCTGCATTTTGTACTGTCTGTAGGCGATGGAGTTCTTTTTCTGGGAGGCCCAAGTAAAGTGCATTACAGTGATCTAGACGAGAAGACACAAATGCATGGACTAATGCTGGCATATCATCCGGTGTAATTAAGTGTTGTATCCTGGATTTGTTTCTCAGATGAAAGAAGGCAGAGTTTATTACAGAAGAGATCTGCTGTTTAAAGGGGAACTACCACCCCGCAATAACTTAACCTTCATTGATTCTTCACCTGGCGACTAGCTGCTTAGTAGCCACTTGGCTCCAAAAGGGACTGACAGCGCAGGCGCACAGACGTCACTGTGACGAGATGTCCGTGCTTCCTGCTCCTGTGACCGTCGGAAAAACGCCGAAATCTTCTGAACCGGGTAATATTTATGGCGACTAGCGCTACTAAGCAGCTAGTCGCCAGATGAAGAATCAATGAAGGTTAAGTTATTGCGGGGTGGTAGTTCCCCATTAAATGACAGTCCAGCGTCAATCATCACTCCGAGACTTCGTACCTCTGTTGAACTAATGAGTTCAGAGCCTCCAAGTTCCAAGCCAGTTGGGTGATCCTGAGATAGTCTTGTTGCCCGGGGTCCCCTCACCAAGAGTAACTCAGGGTTCACTTTAAGACAACTAGCATTCATCCACTCTATGAGGTCTGCTAAGCAACTGTTGATGAGGCATGTTGGGTCTTTAGTATCTGGAGCAAAGGAGAAGTAGAGTTGTGTGTCATCTGCATAACAATGATATCTTAGGCCGTGTCTTCTGATGATGTCTCCCAGTGGTAGTAAGTAAATCGCGAATAGCATAGGAGACAAGATGGAACCTTGTGGAACTCCGCAAGCTAATTCTGTTGGTGCCGATGAGCAAGATCCTGCTGTTACTCTCTGTGATCTACCAGTGAGGAAAGATGTAAACCAGTTAAGAACTGTGCCTCCTAGACCACAGATGTGCTGCAAGTTCGCTATTAAAATCCCATGGTCAGTGGTGTCAAATGCAGCTGAGAGATCCAGGAGGATTAGGATGGAGTAATCACCTTTGTCTCTTGCCAAAAGGAGATCATTTAGCACTCGGACTAGCGCTGTTTCTGTGCTGTGGTGGCATCTGAAACCTGACTGGAAAGGATCAAATATGTTATAGCTTGATAGATGGGCCTCCAGTTGAGTTGCCACTACTTTTTCAATGATTTTCCCCAGAAATGGAAGGTTGGATACTGGTCTGTAATTTGCTATGCAGTCTGGGTCTAGTGAGGGTTTCTTTAGCTGGGGTTTTACCACTGCTTCTTTTAGAGGATCCGGGAAGATTCCAGTTTTTAGTGAACACTCCATTATTTTTGTGAGGGCTGGGGCAAGTGTTTCAGTACATGCAGATATAAGAGTAGTTGGGGCAGGGTCTAAGTCACACGTAGTGGGGCGCAACTTTTGCATGGTTCTTTTAACTTCCTCTATACCCACATTTGTAAAAGTAGACGATAAAGTGGGGGAATCTGGTCTTCCACTATAGTGGTTCTGGGGGTAATTGGTTGGCATGCTGTGATGGAGGCTCGGATGGAGGAAATCTTGCCTGTGAAGAAGATCGCAAATTCTTCGCACTTATCTTGAGAAAACTTGGTGTATTTTTGCATGCATGCTGGTTTGCAGAGTCTTTCTACTGTGCGAAACAGTTGCCTGGGTCTGTTGCGGGAAATTGTGATTTCACATGACAAAAATGAGGATTTTTTTCTGAGTTATCTTAAATTGATATTCATTGAGGTGATTGGTAAGAGCAACTTTGTCCTCTGGGTCATGTGTCCTGCGCCACCTTCTCTCGAGTTTACGGCCTGTTCTCTTCAATTATCTGATGGTGGTATCAAACCAAGGTGCATTATTGTGAGTTTTGATAGTGCATATGCGTGATGGTGCAATGCTTTCTAGGGTGTCCCTTATGGTTTTGTTGTAGAGTTGGACTAAGGAGCCAGGGTCTTCACAAGTGCACATCAGTTCACTTAGATCCATATTTGATGTTACGTCCAGTGGGGTCACCCCTTTTAATGAGCGGTGTTTGACCAGGTTCTGAGGCTGTGGTCTGGCTGATTGTGATCCAGTGGAAAAGTGTATGGAGTGGTGATGTGACCATACAACTGGATTTACAGTTACTGGTGACACTTCTAGTCCACACTGGAACACTAGATCAAGTGTATGACCTTTTCTGTGGGTGGAAGTGGCAACTATTTGTATGAAGCCGAGTGCACTCATCAGGCTGAGGAGGTCCTGCCCAAGTTGGGATAGTGTGTCATCAATCCAAATGTTGAAGTCTCCCAATATAATCCATCTAGGGTATTCAAGGATTAAACCAGTCAAAAGGTCTGAGAGTTCTTGAAGAAATCTCTTCCCATCTCCTGGGGGTCTGTATATTAACAGTATCCAAAATCTTCTATCTATTGAGATGCTAGCAGCTATGCATTCAAAAGATTGGAGTGTGTGGACTGATATTGGCCTGGGGTTTAAGGATGATTTGACACAGATCATTACTCCACCTCCCTTGTGCTCCTGTCTTGGGTGGTGGAACACTGTATAATTGCCTGGAACAGCTGCTGCTAGGATAGGCCCCGCATTGTCATCTAGCACGAATCTGTGATGCACGCTAATTCACATGGTTCAATAAGGTTGGCGAAAATAGCTGTTTTGTTCTTTATTGATCTGGCATTGCACAGGATTGATCTGATAGGACAGTCTTGGGGTTCTGAGTTCTTGCTCTGTACTTTGGAAACAATGTGTCTTCCTATGGGCATCACACACAGAGGTTTTCTTGATTTAAATGTGCGCTTTTTGTGGCTTCTGGATTGAATCACTTCAATTGGGTTTGCAGGTAGAAGTGGTGGACTGGCTATGATAGTGTCAGGAGATTGAACTTTAAGTTTTGATTTTCCACCACGGCAGCCCCTGTCAGTGCCTTTGAAGATGCCAAGCGATTTTAAGGTAACCACTTGCGAGGGGCTGAGTGGAGAGACCACTTTTTGGGGTTGGAGGGAATACAGATATGAGGCAGAATAGGTGATCATTCCCTCAGCAGTGAGGGGGTTGAAATAGGATGCAGGCAAGTGTGTGGTGTGGAATTTTGTACTTCAGGATGCTTTGTAGATAACAGATAAAAAAGCATGCATGTAGGTCAGATTGCAGTGTTTCAAATATGTTTCAGTGAAATATATAGTTGATTTTTTTTTCTTTTTGTTTTTTCATCAATACACAATTCACAGTGTGTAGAAATTAAATCTGAGTATTGCTGAATAGATGATCAAATCCAAAACCCAATTAACAACTGGAGGTGAGTATAGGTGATCATTCCCTTAGCATTCATAGGGATAAAATAGCATTTAAGTTTTGCAGGGCTGTCAGCTGTGGGTGATGGACACATTTTCCTGTTCTATAGCATGCCAGGCCAGTGTGAAGTGTGGAATTTTGCACTTCAGGCTGCTTTGTAGATAACATAGATAAGAAAGCATGCATGCAGGTCAGATTACAGGAGTTCAAAACCAGTGTGCTTCAGTGAAATATATATTCATATATATATATATATATGTATATATATATATATATATGTATATATATATATATATATATATATATATATATATATATATATATATATATATACACTGTTCAAAAAAATAAAGGGAACACTAAGATTAAACATCCCACTGCTCCAAAAAATAAAGGGAACACTAAGATTACACATCCTAGATCTGAATGAATGAACTGACAACAAAATCACACAAAAATTCTCAATGGAAATCAAATTTATCAAACCATGGAGGTCTGGAAATGGAGTCACACTCAAAATCAAAATGGAAAACCACACTACAGGCTGATCCAACTTTGATGTAATGTCCTTAAAACATGTCAAAATGAGGCTCAGTAGTGTGTGTGGCCTCCACATACCCGAATGACCTCCCTACAACGCCTGGGCATGCTCCTGATGAGGTTGCGGATGGCCTCCTGAGGGATGTCCTCCCAGACCTGGACTAAAGCATCCGCCAACTCCTGGACAGTCTGTGGTGCAACGTGGCGTTGGTGGATGGAGCGAGACATGATGTCCTAGAAGTGCTCAATCAGATTCAGGTCTGGGGAACGGGCGGGCCAGTCCATAGCGTCAATGCCTTCCTCTTGCAGGAACTGCTGACACACTCCAGCCACATGAGGTCTAGCATTGTCTTGCATTAGGAGGAACCCAGGGCCAACCGCACCAGCATATGGTCTCACAAGGCGTCTGAGGATCTCATCTCGGTACCTAATGGCAGTCAGGCTACCTCTGGCAAGCACATGGAGGGCTGTGCGGCCCCCTAAAAGAAATGCCACCCCACACCATTACTGACCCACCGCCAAACCGGTCATGCTGGAGGATGTTGCAGGCAGCAGAACATTCTCCATGGCGTCTCTAGATTCTGTCACGTCTGTCACATGTACTCAGTGTGAACCTGCTTTCATCTGTGAAGAGCACAGGGTGCCAGTGGCGTATTTGCCAATCTTGGTGTTCTCTGGCAAATGCCAAACATCCTGCACGGTGTTGGGCTGTAAGCACAACCCCCACCTGTGGACGTCGGGCCCTCATACCACCCTCATGGAGTCTGTTTCTGACCGTTTGAGTGGACACATGCACATTTGTGGCCTGCTGGAGGTCATTTTGCACGGCTCTGGTAGTGCTCCTCCTTCTCCTCCTTGCACAAAGGTGGAGATAGCGGTCCTGCTGCTGGGTTGTTACCCTCCTACAGCCTCCTCCACGTCTCCTGATGTACTGGCCTGTCTCCTGGTAGCGCCTCCATGCTCTGGACACTACGCTGACAGACACAGTAAACCTTCTTGCCACAGCTCGCATTGATGTGCCATCCTGGATGAGCTGCACTACCTGAGCCACTTGTGTGGGTTGTAGACTCCGTCTCTTGCTACCACTAGAGTGAAAGCACCTCCAGCATTCAAAAGTGACCAAAACATCAGCCAGGAAGCATAGGAACTGAGAAGTGGTCTGTGGTCACCACCTGCAGAACCACTCCTTTATTGGGGGTGTCTTGCTAATTGCCTATAATTTCCACCTGTTGTCTGTTCCATTTGCACAACAGCATGTGGAATTGATTGTCAGTCAGTGTTGCTTCCTGAGTGGACAGTGTGATTTCACAGAAGAGTTACATTGTGTTGTTTAAGTGTTCCCTTTATTTTTTTGAGCAGTTTATATATATATATATAGATGTTAACCTGGGGCTCTATCCACTGCGCATCCAGCATACATACGCTCCAGTGGATATCCTGTCTGGTACAAACCTGTGGCTCTGACTGACTACCTACTCTGTGTATGACCTAGGCTTGTCTGACTATCCACTCTGGTGTTGACCTGGGACTCTATCCAGTGCGCATCCAGCATTCCATCTCTTCAGTGGATATCCTTTCTGGTGCAAACCTGTGGCACTGGCTGACTACCTGCTCCGTGTATGACTTTGGCTCATCTGACTATCCTATCTGATGCTTACTAGTAGGCTCTGTCTTTTCGCTCAGTTTGTTAGTTCCGTTATTCAGACATCCTTCCTAGTACTGACCTGGGGCTCTAGCAGACTCCTAGCTACTGACTGCAGGCTTGGGTCAGCAGCTTCCTTGGTTACGTATGATTGAGACTCCGCTCCTAGACTGACTGCAGGCTGAGTCAGTATCTCTTATTCGTTACCTTATCACGAGACTCCAGTGGGTTGAGGCCTAGTCTCGGACAGTGTGATGCAGAGATTGGGAGACTGCTATTCCTGATACAGTACTCGTGTTTCAATCACCCACTGTGTGTGTGTATATATATATATATATATATATATATATATATATAGCATTACTGCCATTATTTTCATAATAAAGGTTCTATTAACTATACCGTCTGTCTCCTTGTTTTGCTTGCCAACCGTAACAACTGGTCCAGAGGAGCGCTCCTAGATACCTGCCAGTGATGTTCATGCTTCTATTTTGGTACGCAGATTTCATGCTCGTTTTCCTGACAGACCCCGACTAGACCCTCGAAGGAGGGGTCTTTAAGGGGGGTACTGTCACAGCCTACATTAGATCCAGCGATGCCGCCTTGGTTGAATCAGGGTGTGGATGGCTTGAAATGATGCTTCGGCATCATCCCATGCATCACTCCGAGGATTGGACCTGGGCGCACTTGAGGTCTGTAGTGGCCGCCCGTGTTCTCTGGCAAGGCGGTTTGGTGGCTGTAGATGACACAGGATGAATGCAGGCATTTGACGCATCTTGGCTAGATGCGTCAATTACGGGCGCGAGGCTGTGCTATGACGCAGGCCTCAACTTTATACAGGAAGATCTGGTCAGGCTCCTCCCTTCTACTTCCTGGCTCTTGGTATTTAAGGAAACTGATTTTCTATCCAGTTACCCTTACGTTGTTGTTCATTGCAGTTGTGTTTAGCTTGTTCCTGATATCCTGTGTATGACCCTGGATTGTCTGACCATCCATCCTGGTACTGACCTGTGTCTCTGTGCACTCCCTATCTGTTTG
This sequence comes from Rhinophrynus dorsalis, assembly GCA_037306005.1. Classification (NCBI taxonomy): domain Eukaryota; kingdom Metazoa; phylum Chordata; class Amphibia; order Anura; family Rhinophrynidae; genus Rhinophrynus; species Rhinophrynus dorsalis. Next base: position 384,520,051 of record CM074722.1, read on the forward strand.
GACTTCCAATCTGGTGCAGACCTGTGGCTCTGGCTGACTACCCACTCCGTGTATGACTCTGGCTTGTCTGACTATCCAACCTGGTGCTGACCTGGGGCTCTGTCCAACTATCCTCTGTGTTGCCTCCTGTTTAGTGGACATCTTAACTGATGCAGACCTGTGGCTCTGGCAGACTCTAGCGTTACTGACTGCAGGCCTGAGTCAGTAGTCTCCCTTGTTGCCTTCCCTTTCGGGAAATATCCTTCTTTTGACTGACTCCAGGCTTGAGTCAGTCTTCTCCCCGGTTACCATCATTAGGGATACCATTTGTGTCTATGCTTGGCCTCCTGGCGTATGAGACTACCATTGGCTTCGGCCTAGTCTCTGCAGTCTGGGAACTTGGAAGGAGCCTCATATTTCTAATAGAGTCCCTGCCTCTTGGGTTACCCTCTGCTTCTTCCTGAGAACATATACACTTTATATTGCTATTCTATATCGATTCTAATAAAGGTGATTTTAACCATACCGTCTGACTCTTGTCTTGCTTGCAAGTTGTGACACAACAGAAACGTCTGTACATATAATCGGTATTATGCCCGGTATAAGACGCATTTCAGAGACTGTACTCCTTTTTCAAATATTATAAAGGAATATATATCATTAAAATTTGAGTTATATTCAGAAATGGGAAAAAGAAAGGTCATCACTCACCCGTGGCTTGCTGGACACTTATATGCACATAGTGTCTATAGACTCATCTGCTTGGAATGACAAACCCCGCAAAATTGGGGTGTCACATGACTCTACCAGTACGTTGCACCTCATAAGTGGAGCGCAACGTAGTAGATAAAATAATAATCCTCATATAATAGGGGTGTGACACCCCTATGGCCATGTGATGTGGCTATACCAGCGGTGCGCTTCAAAGCTGAAGCACAACATAAGGAAAGGACCACATCATACAAAAAGGACTTGTATGCTATTCATCCCAAAGAAATTCAAACAAACGTCCATAGGAGGAAGACAAAAAAAACTTGCCATAGTGTTCCAACAAGGCAGAGGAACACTAACAATATAACAAAAATACATGTATATCATACAACAATGACAAAAACAAAATTAACAAAACCATAAATACAATTATAAGTATATTAAAAAAAATTATATCACTACATAATTAAGGCATACAGTCACGAAACCATGGTGTCCTGCTGACAAGGAGAGTCCAAATAAAAAAAACAGTAATGGATAACATATGTGATAGACCAATCTACCCAATATATAAAATAACTTGTGTGTGTTAATTGGTGATAATGATGATAATAATAGTGTGAAAATATAATATACCCAATAGTAATTAACAGGTATTCTCAGTATTTTCATTGAGTCCACTGGGCACCGTGACCAGTAATATAAACATCCAATAGGTTTTGCGATGGTTGAGTTTATTCACTCCCTCTTTAGGATTAATGTATTCTATGGGAGTCACTTTTAGACAAAATGTATCCTTTCCATGTACCAAGGCATAATGTCGTGACACATAATGGTCAGGAAACCCTCGTTCAGTATCCCTATGGTGTTGACCAAAGCGTTCACACAATGTCCTTGTGGTCCTAACCACGTATTGTAGGCCACACACACAGTCTAACAAGAAGACCAGTTAGTCTGGGGATGATAAGCAGATGAGAATGACAATTGAATATTCATTTGATCACAGAACGCCCTCCAGAACCTGGACACAAATTGGCTCCCGCGATTGGAGACCAAGACCTTGGGAACTCCATGGAGTCGAAACTCCTCCTTCGTGAACACCATGGCCAATACCTTAGCCGATGGCAAGCCAGGGAGCGGCACAAAGTGGGCCATTTTTGAAAATCTATCAACCACCATAAGTATAACTGTGTAGCCATTAGAGACAGGCAGTTCTCCCATGAAATTAATAGATACATGTGATCATGGGAGGTCACCATTGGGAACAGCTTGTAAAAGCCCAACTGGAAGGTGCCTTGGGGAATTGGATCGAGCACAAGTAACACAAGCTGCAGTAACATTCGTAGGCCACAAGAACATTCGGGACAAGGAACAAATCAATTGATTTTTACCCATGTGACTGGCCGCACGAGAGGTATGATAAGTCTCCATTAACCTGACCCGGAATGGTTCAGCCATGAAACACTTGCCCATGGGTTTCTCCGGAGCCGCATTGGCCTGGGATGCCAAGATCTCCTCGCCCAATGGGGATGTGATGCTAGTACGTAGTGTGGCTAGGATACGATCCGGAGGTATAATTAGTACAGATGCAGTTTCGGAATCCGGATCTGGACCAAATTGTCTGGACAGGGCATCAGCCCTCACATTCTTGGTACCAGGTAAGTAGGAAACAATTAAATTGAAACGCTAAAGGAATAGAGCCTATCTGGCTTGTCTGGGAGACAACCTTTTTGCCTCAGAGAGTTATGTAAGATTCTTATGGTCAGTCAGAATCAAAATCGGAGCCCTGGTACCCTCCATCAAATGGCTCCACTCACGTAGTGCCAAAATGATCACCAGTAGTTCGCAATCTCCAATGTCATAGACACTTTGGGCCTTTTTCGAGAAAAATCCGCATGGCATTAGTGTCTTCCCCTACACCTGTGTCCGAAGCCTCAAACTCCAAGGTAAATGGCAAACCAGGTATAAGATGAAACAGTACTGGGGCAGTGAAAAATGTGGATTTTAAGGATTCAAATGCCCTCTCTGTCTGTTAACGCTTTAACAATCAAGGAATAGTCACAAATAAATTTCCTATAGGCAAAGCCCAAGAAATGCTGTAAGGGTTTGAGACCAATGGGACGCGGCCATTGCAACACTGCAGAGAGTTTGTCTTTGTCCATCGCGATGCCTTCATTAGAAATGACAAAGCACAGGAACGATACCCTGGACTTATGAAAGTCACACTTCTCCAACTTGCAGAAAAATGTATTCTCTCTCAGCCTCTGCAATACCGCAGTGACATGCTTATGGTGGGTCTCCAAATCAGGAGAATAAATCAGAATGTCATCCAAGTAGACCACTACGCAGGACTGTAACATGTCCCTAAGAACATTGTTTAGAAATTCCTGAAATACTGCCGGAGCATTGCATAGCCCAAATGGCATCACTAAATACTCATAGTGACCCGTTGAGTATTGAAAGCGGATTTCCACTCATCACCCTCTTTGATCCTTATTAGGTTATATGCTGCCCTTAAATCCAGTTTGGTGAAAATGGAAGCGACCTTCAGTCGATCAAACAACTCGGTAATGAGTGGGATGGCGTAAGTGTTCTTAATCATTATCTTATTCAGACCCCTTTAATCGAAACAGGATCTGAGTTCCCCATTTTTCTTTTTGACAAAAAAGAATCCAGCCCCCGCGGGCGAGGAAGACTTGCGAATTATACCACAATCCAGAGCATCAGAGATGTACTCCTCCATTGCCCAATTCTCCTCACAAGACAATGGATAGGTTCTGCCCTTAGGAGGCATGGTGCCAGGCACAATATTAATAGCACAATCATATGGCCAATGTTGTGGCAAAGTGCTAGCCACTCCCTTACTGAACACATCGCTGAATGACTGGTATTCAAGCAGCAATGAGGGAGAGGTACACAAAATCTTGGTAGGTTGCTGTAAGCAATGTTCCATACATTAATCAGACCAAGCCAGAATCTCGCAGGACCTCCAGTCCACTCTGGGATTTTGTGTATGCAGCCATGGAAATCTCAGAATGACTGCATAGTGAGGAGACTGAATGATCTGGAACCTCAAAGTTTCTGTGTGAAGCGCTCCAATACAAATCAACAATGGACATGTCTCCTGAGTAACCTGGGGAGGCACCAAAGGTCTTCTGTCAATGGCCTCAACATCCAGCGGGGATTCCATATCGACCAATGGAATATTATTCAGGACAGCAAACTCCTTATCCATAAAATAGCCGGCCTCGCCGGAATCGATTAAGGCAGGAGCGGTAAAGGAGGAACCTGCCCAGGATGCCACGACATCCACCACGGGCTTACATTGTGTGCCCTCTGGGGACTGATATACGCCACCTATGTCCTGTCCCCACTGGACCCTAGGTGGGTTCATTTCCAGGTTGCACAGGACATGTCCTCAACAAGTGTCCAGCTTTCCCACAGTACAGACACAAGCCTTGTCTGCAGCGGAAGAACCGCTCTTCCTTAGACAATCATGTAAAACCCAGCTGCAAAGGCTCAGTACTACTGCTTGTGGTACCAGGAGGCATGGGAGGTGAGGGAGGCATGGGTGGGAAACCAAGACTGGGCAACGACCCAGTTGAAGGACTCTGCTTACGGTCTTTATAAATGTTCATTTTCTTTATATGAGTGTCAATCAGGGTAGCAAATTCTATGAATTTGTCCAGCTTCTCCGGCAATTCACGAGCTGCGATTTTATCTTGTCATCGAGACCTTGTGCGAAGGCTGCCACAAGTGCCTCATTGTTCCAACCAACCTCTGCTGCAAGCGTGCAAAATTCAATTGCTTAGTCTGCAGAGGTTGCGCGCCCAGGAACCTCAAATACACTACGGAAGGCCCTTACGAACTCGGCAAAGTTTGTGGCAATTGGTTTGGCCGTCTCCCAGATCGGATTAGCCTAGGCCAGTGCTCTGCCTGTCAACAAGGATATCATGAATCCCACCTTGCTTCTCTCGCTTGGAAAAGCCTGTGGTACTAGTTCCAAAAAAATTCTAGCTGGTTCAGGAAACCACGGCATAAAGTAGGTTCCCCATCATATCTCATTGGGAGTGGAGCGGTTGCGGACAACCCCCTACATCAGTGGTTCTCAACTCCGGTCCTCGGGACCCACTAACAGGCCAGGACTTGGGGATTTCTCTGCTAGAGCACAGGTGTGGTGATCAGAGGCTCATTCACATTGATTAACTCACCTGTGCTCTAACAAGGAAATCATCAAATCCTGGCCTGTTAGTGGGTCCCGAGGACCGGAGTTGAGAACCACTGCCCTACATGGATTACTCAGAGCCTGAGCTTGTGCCATCGGTGCCAAAACTGGAGTGGCCACTGATGCCTGCACGGCTTAACATCTCTTGGCCATTTGATGGACTAAATCCTCATATTCAATATCCTCATTATCAATAAAGTTATTATATATGCACTAGGTAGGGCACATATTTACATTCTGGTATGGAAGAGCGCACGCTCACTTTTTTGTTTTATTTCTGGACTTGACTGCCTAACATCAAATCTTTCCCATTTTGTTGATTTACATCTTCAGAGGTATGTGATAGGATTAATATCTTTCCTTGAGACACTACACAACTGTTGAGTGTCCTGCGTGACGTTCATTGGCAGCTAGACTATATCTGGATGACAATGGATGTCCATATATACACAAACAGAGGAAAGGCACAGAGCAGAGAAACTACTGGACCATCCCTATACATAGAAACCCTTTAATAAGAGGCACACTCATAAGGTGTAGAAAAATAACAAAAATAATATTTTATTCAATATAGCAATCAGCAGTGTGGTAATATAAAAATAATTAATAAACAGGACAGACGAGCTATATATAATGAATAGGTTGCTGCTAAAAAGTGACACCCTAACTACCACAATATATCGTGCAGGGGATATAGATAATCTCATAAAGTGCAACAAATGCTACAATAACAATGCAATACTCTATCACAGTAACAAACAAAGAAAATATGAGGATACTTATCATACAATAGCAGCAGCCATAATAAAGTCCAAGTTCGTCCAAACCCAACCTAACGCGTATCGCTGCTCCAAACGGCTTCGTCAGGGGTAATGGAAATATAGCCAGAGCGTCTTCAAATACCCACGGCCAACCAATCAAAAAGATGCTTGTCGCTCACGTGATCGGACAAATGAAAAGACAATGGACGTCCAGGCACTCTTTTCCAATATCAAACATATAGATTGACTCAGGGCAGTAGAGTTATTTGGAGCAGGATCCTTGATTAAATTTCATTTATTTTGACACATAGAATTTTCCCAAAAAGGAGAAAAAATTATTTGCAGGTTAGGGGAACAGCGATGGGGACCAGGCTTGCCCCGGGTTTTGCCAACCTTTTATGGGACATTTTGAGGAGGAATATATATGATGGCATAACAATAATTTTCGGGGCTAACCTTGTCCTATTTTTATGATATATAGATGACATTTTTGTCATCTGGAGAGATGATGGCAGTGTTCCAGCTGAATTTGTTGAATATGTTAACAGCAACACAGTGGGCATCCACTTTTCCCATGAGGTTCAACATGAATTTATGGACTTTTTGGATGTCCAATTATATATTAATAAGGAGGGCCGGATCAGTTCCCATAGCCACTTTAAAAAAGTGTACTGTAATAGTTACTAGACTATAGGAGTGGTCATCATAGACCTTGGCTAGCTAATGTCCCTTTCAGTCAGTTCAGGAAGATTAGGTGTAATTGTTCTGATCTTTTGGAATATGACCAACAATCGCTCATTTTGATTCAGAGATTTCTTGATACATGTTATCCTCCTGAGCTGATTCAAAGGGACTATTTACTTGCACGCCAGTTGTCTAGACAGACCACTCTTATAGAGAAACAAAGGGTAATAACAGTGGTATTATACCAAAAAAACGTAGGTTTGTAACTAGATTTAATATGGCACATAAGACTATTGAAGGAATCTTTAGGAAACACTGGGGTGTACTTAACATGGACCTTGTACGTAGGGACGTTGTTATCTCCGTGCCTGTGATCCTAGTGGCAGGGCAACATTGTTATTTACGGGTTTCTCCTTGCACAGTTCTTATTGGTTATTGGGCTCTGGCTCCGCCCAGGGCTAGCCCTTTTAAACTCTCTCCTGTCATCTTTTCAGCGCCCTTTCGTGGTGTACTTGTTCCTAGCATTTGAGTTGCTGCTTGTTCCTGCTCTGTGTAAGACCCGGCTCACCTGACTTAGCTCCTGTGTTATTGCTTTCCGTTGCTGACTAGGACTGACTAACTACCTCCGTGTGCACTGACCTGGCTTTGGCTGTGTATTCGATTCCGTTGCTGACTAGGACTGGCTACTACCTCTGTGTGTACCGATCTGGCATTGTGACTTCTGACCTGTCTGGGTGCATATCCTGTGCTCCGTTACTCTTGCTCTTGCTACACAGTGACTTCCGCTACAGCGCCTGCTTGGCCTATCACTCACTAGGTTACCTGGGAGACTATGTTGCGAGTAGCTCCGGTCACTTGCCAGTATCCTATCTGGGTTGCCTCCGCTATCCCTAGCATTCTAGGGACTCGGTCACTTGCCAGTGTCATATCTGTGTTGCCTCCACTATCCTTAGCGTGCTAGGGACTCTGTCACTTTCCAGTGACCATTCTGTGTTTCCTCTGCTACCCCTAGTCTTCTAGGGAATTGCCCTGCAGTTACCTACCGCTAGAATAGGAGGGCCTTTCCGAGGTTTGGTACTGCTGTGGTTTACTCTGTTCCAGTTACCAGTCAACGGATCAAGTCTACTTAGTTCTTACTGTATATTTTGCTTGCCTATCATTTCTGTTCATCCTGACCTATGTCAGATTTGGGAAGTACCATGTTACTGTCCTTATCTGGACCTGAGTAGGGTGATTCTTACTTGTTGATTTATTATTCTCAATAAAGCTGATCATAACCTTACCTAATTGCCTGAGTGTTCTTACTAAACCGTGACAATACGAAAGGGCCATGACCTCAGACAATACAGGTGAAGTTAGCTCTCAAAATATCCATTGGAGGGTGGATTCACATGAGCAACGCTTGGATCAGTTGTCAATGGCCGTGCAGACTATTCTGGAGTGCGCCAACCTTCTGACAAGTAGCTACTCTAATATACCTTTGTACCTGTAACGGAAGCTGGGAAGGGACCGCGTCACCTTCCGCCGTCGTTCCTGGGTCTCTCCTTCTCGGCGCAGATAAGCGCCGTCGGATGCACCAGTTGAAGTATGAATAGTCACTGAAAACAGCTGCAGGATCTCTGGAAGCAGGGAAGAGTCCACGTCGCCGCCTGACAGTCCACGAAGTTAGGACGCAGGAAACTGGCAGCAGGCGGTCAGCGATTCAGGATACTTGGCGCAGATGGGTATCAGAGTGGATACTTTAGACCATAAGCAATACAAGACTCCAGGACTCCTTGTTCACTCCAAAACAGAACTCTCTTTATTGACACAAACTACAGATATTTATATACAGTACAGTGCATTGGATCACATGGGGAAACTGATACAATAGGGAACATGATTAAATCAGACAAAAGCCAGCAACAGCTGGTCTTAACAGATACAATGACTCAGACAGGGTTACATTTCAGATACACAGGGGTTTGATTGAACAAAGACTTGAGGGCGTGAACTAATTACCACATGGCAGGGGGTCAACATAGTGAATGGCTGGAGTTGCTATAATCCACATCTTAGGGACAGTGGCCCAAGGTTGGAGCCTTTGATTGACTATTTTGACTGCCCTGCCCCAACTTTGATCAATCACTGGTCTGCCTACCATTTCCCAGGTTAAGCTAAGGAAGATATTTGCATACCTGATAGTTGGTGATTGCACAAACCTTCAAATTGGACAAGTACAATTAAACACATACAATATTTGAAAATACATAAAACCAAACTTAATACACAAACCAATGTTCTTAACTATAAGTCTTTGTTCCTGGCAATAGCTGGCCAGTTCGTATGCCAGAGCCCACAGCTACATCCAAGCAGGGCAACAAGGTCCATAGTTTTTAAGTAAATAGTTTGTGGTCCAGACAAGGGCTCAGTAATGGGTAGGATCCGTTACATTTCTCCCCCTTTTTTGTACCAAGCCAGCTGTTGCGGTAGTAAATGCTGGCTTGGGACTCTTGGAGAGCCTTGCTGCTGTGAGCCGCTTGTCTGGACAGTTCGTTAGTCCAGAGGCCTTGGTCCTAGGTCAGTCACAAGTGTGGAGCCCCTTATCCTGGGCCAGGGAAATAACAAGCAAGTCCCTTGTCCTGGGCCAGGGAAACAACAAGCAAGCCCCTTGTCCTGGGCCAGGAGAAAATGGGAGCCCCTTGTCCGGGCCAGGAACGAATAGCTGCGCCCCTTGTCCTGGGCCAGGTATACAATATTGGGCCTTAGTTCTGGCCCAAGGAAACTGGTGCCTCCTGATCCTGGCTAGCATCAAGTTGGGAGGCTTCTCCTGGGCCATGCTCCAGGCAGTACTGGGGTCAGACCCTCCTGGGTCTGGGGCCAGTGGCTCAGGGTCCAGAGCCAGTCCATACGGTGGACCCCTTTGTGTCCACAGAGACTCTAGGCTTTCCATAGCCTGGAAATCAAGTAGTGGGGAGAGGGGCACATCTCCCCCTTTTTGTGGGGCCAGTGCCCCAGAGGGACAGGAAAGGATGTCATTCCCACCCTCCTGGGTTGGGGCAACATCCAGAGCGCTGAGAACTTGTTTGGTCAGGGCAGGGGTATCCAAAGGGCCGGTGAGGAGCACACTCCCACTCACCAACCCACGGCAACCAGACTCTGGGCACAGCGCAAAACCAGGGCAAGCCCCAACTTCTTTAGGGAGGACAGTGGTCCCACTCCCTTTGGCTGGGTCAGCAGTTGGCCTGGTGGGGAACAAATTCCCACCCACCAGGCCGAGGTCACAGAAGTCAAGGGGCACAAAAGTTGGGCTGGGGATGAGGCCTGTTGTCCCACTCATCCCAGCCAGAGTTTCACAGGACCTGGTGCACTCACTCCCACGCACCAAGCCAGGGGTTACAAGGGTGCTGATGGGGAACGCATTCCCACCCATCAGTTCACAGTTCAAATCCACAGGAGGGTCAGTGGCACTGCTCTCTTCTAGTCCGCTGGGGTCCTCCTCTTGTAGGCCATCACTTTCCAGGGCCTTCTCTGCCTTAAGGGAGACCGCAGTCCCATCCCTCAAGGCGGCATCCTCTGTGGCCCTGGAGAGCACATACTGCTCCGCTTCCAGGGCATTTTCCACAACAACAGGGGGCATCACTTTGGGGCAGCTGATGAGCTCTTCCACACTCACCACAGCAGGGGGTTCACAGGGACTGATGGGCTCTCTCCTACCCATCAGTTGGGACATACAATCGCAGCTGGTGGGGACCTGCATCTCATCCACCTCACCTGGAAAGACAGGGGAAGGGGCAACATGCCTATCAGGGGAGACATCTGTCCCATCCCCTGATGCAGAGGCATCTTCTTGGCTGAGGAGGAACGAATTCCCAGTCCTCAGCTCAGGCAACACACAGTCCAGGGGCAAAGGGGTATCAGGAAGGACGATTTTCCCACTTCCTGATGCAGGGGCAACAACAGGGGCACTGGTGAGGAACGAATTCCCACTCACCAGTGTGGAGTGAACAGGGGTAACACAATCCTGGCCCTCAAAGTCGCTGAAGTCCTCCTCAGATGCATTACCCCCCCATTCTTCTTCCTCTTTTTGGAATTCCCGGACCTCTTGAATGAACCCAGCATATAGTTGCTCCAGGTCCCATTCACATCCTGCCAGAATATCCAAATTTCCCTGGCAGTCCGCAGGAATGTATCCACCAAAACGGTCCTCTCTTTTGTCCCGGATCTCCCAGTATCTGCTGGAGTCAGGGCACCCAAAAGTAGAGTCCATGTGATAGGGGTTCCATACCAGCCCTTGGATATCCCATCGCAAGCGGGCTGGGCACCAGTCAAAAAGGCCCTTGGATCCATATTCGTGGTCCAGGTATTTAACAAAGTCCCAGTACTCCTCCTGTACTCTGAGCTCCTCTGTAATGCACGCATCCAGCTCTGGAACGAAGTCGTAGATAACATCGCCCAGCCGGGTCCACCACTGTATTCGGATGGCGCTGTAGCGATCCTCGTATGCTCCCAGAGTGTCTGCCAGCACTGCTTCGTCTGCCATGCCTCAATTGCTGCACCCGATATGAAGGAGAAATCCCACCGCTATGCCACCAATGTAACGGAAGCTGGGAAGGGACCGCGTCACCTTCCGCCGTCGTTCCTGGGTCTCTCCTTCTCGGCGCAGATAAGCGCCGTCGGATGCACCAGTTGAAGTATGAATAGTCACTGAAAACAGCTGCAGGATCTCTGGAAGCAGGGAAGAGTCCACGTCGCCGCCTGACAGTCCACGAAGTTAGGACGCAGGAAACTGGCAGCAGGCGGTCAGTGATTCAGGATACTTGGCGCAGATGGGTATCAGAGTGGATACTTTAGACCATAAGCAATACAAGACTCCATGACTCCTTGTTCACTCCAAAACAGAACTCTCTTTATTGACACAAACTACAGATATTTATATACAGTACAGTGCATTGGATCACATGGGGAAACTGATACAATAGGGAACATGATTAAATCAGACAAAAGCCAGCAACAGCTGGTCTTAACAGATACAATGACTCAGACAGGGTTACATTTCAGATACACAGGGGTTTGATTGAACAAAGACTTGAGGGCGTGAACTAATTACCACATGGCAGGGGGTCAACATAGTGAATGGCTGGAGTTGCTATAATCCACATCTTAGGGACAGTGGCCCAAGGTTGGAGCCTTTGATTGACTATTTTGACTGCCCTGCCCCAACTTTGATCAATCACTGGTCTGCCTACCATTTCCCAGGTTAAGCTAAGGAAGATATTTGCATACCTGATAGTTGGTGATTGCACAAACCTTCAAATTGGACAAGTACAATTAAACACATACAATATTTGAAAATACATAAAACCAAACTTAATACACAAACCAATGTTCTTAACTATAAGTCTTTGTTCCTGGCAATAGCTGGCCAGTTCGTATGCCAGAGCCCACAGCTACATCCAAGCAGGGCAACAAGGTCCATAGTTTTTAAGTAAATAGTTTGTGGTCCAGACAAGGGCTCAGTAACGGGTAGGATCCGTTACAGTACCCTATCTAAATTAAAAAACAACAACAACAAAAAAAGTTAAAAACATGACAAAGGCCGGTTTGGCTGCCATGCTGAATGGTCGCTCTTTTGGCAGCTCCGAGATCCTCATTGCTCAATCCATTCCCATCTAAATTACCTGCATGGTTCTGGGGTCCAATTCTTCGCTCACGGAACTCTCCAACTTGTGCCAGCCCAGGGAGACCGTCATTGTCTTCGGTGGCCTCCTGGGGCTGGGACACCCTCGCGGCGGTGGCCTATGCCGTGCATCCTCGGCCTCGATTGCCGGACCTTCTGTGGGTGGCAGGGAACATCCCAGGAGGTGTCGCCGACTGAGGTGAGGCCCATCCGGCACTGAGTCTTCTCGGACGAGGAACTCGCGGGGTCCATTGTGGCCTGAAACCTACATCCATTTATTGCCGGGCTTACTGTGTGGCCCTGGAGTGGGTCAAGAGGGGGTCTGTGATCATTGGAGCCTGTTGGCTCACATCTGTCGATCCTGCGCACACTTTGCTGGTGCTGGAGGATATCTGCAAAGCGATACAGATACATTCTACAGACGTATCCCGCTGACACTTAGGGTGCCTACTTTTCCACACAGATCTGCAGAGGACTGTTGGACGGGTTGCTACAGGGGTCAGCTGCACATCAAAACCGGCTACCAGTTTTAGGGGCCTGACCTGCAGTCTGTTATGCCCTGTTGACCTTCATGCTCGCCCTCTTTAGCTCACCATCCGTTTGTTTTGTTTCCCCAGTGCCCCCTCCCCCTCCATTAGATCAGACCTCATTACTCCCTGCTATTCTTTGCTCTTGTCTATCTGGACTTTTGCCAAGAGCACCTTGGGGCCCTAGATTTTGCCCTGGATCTGCTGACCTAGCCTACCTGGATACAAATCCTCTGGCTCCTTGTTTGTTCTACTCTCCTTTTGTACCCCTCATCTCTCCCATGTATATTTAAGGCCTGCCTCTTCATTCTTTGCCTTGGAGAACTTTTCCAGTGGATGAAGGTGACAGTCAGTTACATTTGTTGTTGTGGGTCACCCTTACCTACCTTCTTCCCTAGAGTTTCACTGTCTGGTGGTGCTGTGGGTGGGCCCCACGCAGCTTGTAGTGCTTCGTGCAGATGACTGTGCTACAACACATACATATCTCCACACTGTTAATGTGTGTCCATATCGCCATGGTCTTCAAATTCGCTGCAATATGATGTCTTGAGGAGTGCTATTGTATGTGACCCCTAGAATACTTCCCGCATGACGCCCTCTCGCTTCTAGCCGCTCATCTCTGGACTTTTGTTTTCAGCATCATTACTCTTACTCTGGAACCACAGTTGTTTGTCTGTCTCCATGGAACGTTTCCTCACAATGTCATCATTCTAAGCCGCAACTTTCCACTCAGGGGGGTAGCAAACCTGACAAAAAGAAACCTGTTAATCCGATGTCTGAATCGGAGGAACCTGGCCTAGAATCTGATGATATCATGCAACAAAAAATCTAGCGCCTAGAGTCAGAGGCAACCACGCTCACTGATAAGCTTGATGATATGGAGAATCGTAGTAGACATAATAATCCTCAGATAGTGGGACTCCCAGAATCATTGAAATGCCGAGAGTTGGGTAAGTTCCTGTCCACGGGCTTACCCACCATGCTTCATCTAGAGAGCGCGGGATCTCCCATGTCTATTGAACGGTCCCATCGGTTGTGTTCTCAAACTGCGGGAAATAACAAGCGCCCTAGGCCTGTCGTCTTTCGGTTGTTGAATTTCTCTGACAAACGACAGCTGCTTTTTGCATACCACAAGATGGATCGTTTGGAATACAGAGGTCACCAACTGCTGCTTTTCCAGGACCATTCAGCTAGAGTCTCTTCGAAGCGAAGGGAATTTGCGGAGATATGCAGAAAACTGTTCCAGAATCATATTAAATTTGCCCTGATTTACCCAGCCCGGCTTAGGGTTCTTGATGGGGAGAATCCACAATGGTTTGACTCCCCCAAAGAGGCATGGGTCTTCTACGATAGCTTACAAATACCCTGACCAGGCTGCTGTCCTCTGGAGTTTTGGAGTTACACCGTTCATATCTCAATACGGTTGTTTACCGTGATCTAATGTCCTCTGGGAGATTCGAGTTACGATCCTTCACTTAATATTGGGTCTGGATGCTAATACCATGTAGATGCAGTTGGATCACACTGACCTATTCGTTCTCTAAATTTAATAATTTAATCATTTGATTTTTACTTAACTATTATGTATGAATTGCAATTTTTGGGTTCAGAGTTCAATTGAAATTCTTTTCTTGTTTCTGCTCCTTGGGATTGCGTCCTATGCTCCCCTCCCTGCTTTTCAGGGGATGGAGGGGACTTTCCCAGTGTCTCTGGCTATCAGAGTCAACAATTCCACATAGGCTACCCGATGCCTTCCTGGGGAGCAGATACGGTTTACTTTGGGGTGCCTTGTTGGGGTCCTCTGGTGCAATGGAGTGGAGAGGTTGGGGCGAGATGGGTTCCCGGCTGTCCAGTGGCTCTGGGTAGGGTCAGTTGGACCCATGAGCTGGGAGCCTGCTCTGCATGGCCTTTGTGTATAACGCCCAATCTGGTGCGCTCGGGCATCATAGGGGGGGCCTCAATGGGGGTGGGGGTTTTTCTGATTGTCTGCTGTTTAATCTGCTGGCAGGGATTGGGTTCGGGGGTCACATTATATTGCTCGGTATAGTATAGAACTTATTAGTTCTTTAGTCATGTGTTTCCAGTTTAATAGGATTGTCAGGTTTATTATGTTAAGGTTTATCTCAATGCTTTGCCCATGTGGGGTAGTGGGAGTCTTAGTGTCTCCCCCCCACTGATTCCACATTGGCGTTCGTGATACTTGAATGCCCGGATGTTCTTCTGTCTCTCACCTCCTTGTGGTACTTCAGCAGCTCCTCGCTGGGAGAGCTGTTGGAGCCAATTTTGATTTTACACCTGCAGGATTTTACCCTCTTAAATGATCCACCATAAGTTCCCTTTTAGATACATCTCCTCATAGCTGTACTCATGACCTCACACTTGGAACGTTGGGGACATACACAGCTCGGTTAAGTGCAGGCAAATTTTGTCCCACTTAAACCATTTGGGTACTCGCCTGGCCTTTCTTCAGGAGACCCACCTGTCTGCAATAGAACACCAGAAGCTATGTAGGGAATGGGCGGGTACTTGTACTGACGCCCCTTTTTCCACTAAGAAACGAGGTCTTGCAATTTTAGTGCATAAATCCCTCACTTTTCAACTGCAGCATAAAATCTTAGACCCAGAAGGTAATTTTCTAATAGTCCAGGCCGAGATTGATGGCCGCCCCTTAGTGTTTTGTAATGTTTATGCCCCCAACGATCCGACTCATGCTTTCTTCACCAATCTCCTTCAACATCTACTGAATTTCCCTTTAGATCAACTGTTAGTGGCAGGGGGACTTGAATTCTTTTGTAGACCCTCAGATTGACAGAAGTGGGGGGTCTGTGATCTGTGATCATTGGAGCCTGTTGGCTCACATCTGTCGATCCTGCGCACACTTTGCTGGTGCTGGAGGATATCTGCAAAGCGATACAGATACATTCTACAGACGTATCCCGCTGACACTTAGGGTGCCTACTTTTCCACACAGATCTGCAGAGGACTGTTGGACGGGTTGCTACAGGGGTCAGCTGCACATCAAAACCGGCTACCAGTTTTAGGGGCCTGACCTGCAGTCTGTTATGCCCTGTTGACCTTCATGCTCGCCCTCTTTAGCTCACCATCCGTTTGTTTTGTTTCCCCAGTGCCCCCTCCCCCTCCATTAGATCAGACCTCATTACTCCCTGCTATTCTTTGCTCTTGTCTATCTGGACTTTTGCCAAGAGCACCTTGGGGCCCTAGATTTTGCCCTGGATCTGCTGACCTAGCCTACCTGGATACAAATCCTCTGGCTCCTTGTTTGTTCTACTCTCCTTTTGTACCCCTCATCTCTCCCATGTATATTTAAGGCCTGCCTCTTCATTCTTTGCCTTGGAGAACTTTTCCAGTGGATGAAGGTGACAGTCAGTTACATTTGTTGTTGTGGGTCACCCTTACCTACCTTCTTCCCTAGAGTTTCACTGTCTGGTGGTGCTGTGGGTGGGCCCCACGCAGCTTGTAGTGCTTCGTGCAGATGACTGTGCTACAACACATACATATCTCCACACTGTTAATGTGTGTCCATATCGCCATGGTCTTCAAATTCGCTGCAATATGATGTCTTGAGGAGTGCTATTGTATGTGACCCCTAGAATACTTCCCGCATGACGCCCTCTCGCTTCTAGCCGCTCATCTCTGGACTTTTGTTTTCAGCATTCATTACTCTTACTCTGGAACCACAGTTGTTTGTCTGTCTCCATGGAACGTTTCCTCACAATGTCATCATTCTAAGCCGCAACTTTCCACTCAGGGGGGTAGCAAACCTGACAAAAAGAAACCTGTTAATCCGATGTCTGAATCGGAGGAACCTGGCCTAGAATCTGATGATATCATGCAACAAAAAATCTAGCGCCTAGAGTCAGAGGCAACCACGCTCACTGATAAGCTTGATGATATGGAGAATCGTAGTAGACATAATAATCCTCAGATAGTGGGACTCCCAGAATCATTGAAATGCCGAGAGTTGGGTAAGTTCCTGTCCACGGGCTTACCCACCATGCTTCATCTAGAGAGCGCGGGATCTCCCATGTCTATTGAACGGTCCCATCGGTTGTGTTCTCAAACTGCGGGAAATAACAAGCGCCCTAGGCCTGTCGTCTTTCGGTTGTTGAATTTCTCTGACAAACGACAGCTGCTTTTTGCATACCACAAGATGGATCGTTTGGAATACAGAGGTCACCAACTGCTGCTTTTCCAGGACCATTCAGCTAGGGTCTCTTCGAAGCGAAGGGAATTTGCGGAGATATGCAGAAAACTGTTCCAGAATCATATTAAATTTGCCCTGATTTACCCAGCCCGGCTTAGGGTTCTTGATGGGGAGAATCCACGATGGTTTGACTCCCCCAAAGAGGCATGGGTCTTCTACGATAGCTTACAAATACCCTGACCAGGCTGCTGTCCTCTGGAGTTTTGGAGTTACACCGTTCATATCTCAATACGGTTGTTTACCGTGATCTAATGTCCTCTGGGAGATTCGAGTTACGATCCTTCACTTAATATTGGGTCTGGATGCTAATACCATGTAGATGCAGTTGGATCACACTGACCTATTCGTTCTCTAAATTTAATAATTTAATCATTTGATTTTTACTTAACTATTATGTATGAATTGCAATTTTTGGGTTCAGAGTTCAATTGAAATTCTTTTCTTGTTACTGCTCCTTGGGATTGCGTCCTATGCTCCCCTCCCTGCTTTTCAGGGGATGGAGGGGACTTTCCCAGTGTCTCTGGCTATCAGAGTCAACAATTCCACATAGGCTACCCGATGCCTTCCTGGGGAGCAGATACAGTTTACTTTGGGGTGCCTTGTTGGGGTCCTCTGGTGCAATGGAGTGGAGAGGTTGGGGCGAGATGGGTTCCCGGCTGTCCAGTGGCTCTGGGTAGGGTCAGTTGGACCCATGAGCTGGGAGCCTGCTCTGCATGGCCTCTGTGTATAACGCCCAATCTGGTGCGCTCGGGCATCATAGGGGGGGCCTCAATGGGGGTGGGGGTTTTTCTGATTGTCTGCTGTTTAATCTGCTGGCAGGGATTGGGTTCGGGGGTCACATTATATTGCTCGGTATAGTATAGAACTTATTAGTTCTTTAGTCATGTGTTTCCAGTTTAATAGGATTGTCAGGTTTATTATGTTAAGGTTTATCTCAATGCTTTGCCCATGTGGGGTAGTGGGAGTCTTAGTGTCTCCCCCCCACTGATTCCACATTGGCGCTCGTGATACTTGAATGCCCGGATGTTCTTCTGTCTCTCACCTCCTTGTGGTACTTCAGCAGCTCCTCGCTGGGAGAGCTGTTGGAGCCAATTTTGATTTTACACCTGCAGGATTTTACCCTCTTAAATGATCCACCATAAGTTCCCTTTTAGATACATCTCCTCATAGCTGTACTCATGACCTCACACTTGGAACGTTGGGGACATACACAGCTCGGTTAAGTGCAGGCAAATTTTGTCCCACTTAAACCATTTGGGTACTCGCCTGGCCTTTCTTCAGGAGACCCACCTGTCTGCAATAGAACACCAGAAGCTATGTAGGGAATGGGCGGGTACTTGTACTGACGCCCCTTTTTCCACTAAGAAACGAGGTCTTGCAATTTTAGTGCATAAATCCCTCACTTTTCAACTGCAGCATAAAATCTTAGACCCAGAAGGTAATTTTCTAATAGTCCAGGCCGAGATTGATGGCCGCCCCTTAGTGTTTTGTAATGTTTATGCCCCCAACGATCCGACTCATGCTTTCTTCACCAATCTCCTTCAACATCTACTGAATTTCCCTTTAGATCAACTGTTAGTGGCAGGGGGACTTGAATTCTTTTGTAGACCCTCAGATTGACAGAAGTGGGGGGTCTGTGATCTGTGATCATTGGAGCCTGTTGGCTCACATCTGTCGATCCTGCGCACACTTTGCTGGTGCTGGAGGATATCTGCAAAGCGATACAGATACATTCTACAGACGTATCCCGCTGACACTTAGGGTGCCTACTTTTCCACACAGATCTGCAGAGGACTGTTGGACGGGTTGCTACAGGGGTCAGCTGCACATCAAAACCGGCTACCAGTTTTAGGGGCCTGACCTGCAGTCTGTTATGCCCTGTTGACCTTCATGCTCGCCCTCTTTAGCTCACCATCCGTTTGTTTTGTTTCCCCAGTGCCCCCTCCCCCTCCATTAGATCAGACCTCATTACTCCCTGCTATTCTTTGCTCTTGTCTATCTGGACTTTTGCCAAGAGCACCTTGGGGCCCTAGATTTTGCCCTGGATCTGCTGACCTAGCCTACCTGGATACAAATCCTCTGGCTCCTTGTTTGTTCTACTCTCCTTTTGTACCCCTCATCTCTCCCATGTATATTTAAGGCCTGCCTCTTCATTCTTTGCCTTGGAGAACTTTTCCAGTGGATGAAGGTGACAGTCAGTTACATTTGTTGTTGTGGGTCACCCTTACCTACCTTCTTCCCTAGAGTTTCACTGTCTGGTGGTGCTGTGGGTGGGCCCCACGCAGCTTGTAGTGCTTCGTGCAGATGACTGTGCTACAACACATACATATCTCCACACTGTTAATGTGTGTCCATATCGCCATGGTCTTCAAATTCGCTGCAATATGATGTCTTGAGGAGTGCTATTGTATGTGACCCCTAGAATACTTCCCGCATGACGCCCTCTCGCTTCTAGCCGCTCATCTCTGGACTTTTGTTTTCAGCATCATTACTCTTACTCTGGAACCACAGTTGTTTGTCTGTCTCCATGGAACGTTTCCTCACAATGTCATCATTCTAAGCCGCAACTTTCCACTCAGGGGGGTAGCAAACCTGACAAAAAGAAACCTGTTAATCCGATGTCTGAATCGGAGGAACCTGGCCTAGAATCTGATGATATCATGCAACAAAAAATCTAGCGCCTAGAGTCAGAGGCAACCACGCTCACTGATAAGCTTGATGATATGGAGAATCGTAGTAGACATAATAATCCTCAGATAGTGGGACTCCCAGAATCATTGAAATGCCGAGAGTTGGGTAAGTTCCTGTCCACGGGCTTACCCACCATGCTTCATCTAGAGAGCGCGGGATCTCCCATGTCTATTGAACGGTCCCATCGGTTGTGTTCTCAAACTGCGGGAAATAACAAGCGCCCTAGGCCTGTCGTCTTTCGGTTGTTGAATTTCTCTGACAAACGACAGCTGCTTTTTGCATACCACAAGATGGATCGTTTGGAATACAGAGGTCACCAACTGCTGCTTTTCCAGGACCATTCAGCTAGAGTCTCTTCGAAGCGAAGGGAATTTGCGGAGATATGCAGAAAACTGTTCCAGAATCATATTAAATTTGCCCTGATTTACCCAGCCCGGCTTAGGGTTCTTGATGGGGAGAATCCACAATGGTTTGACTCCCCCAAAGAGGCATGGGTCTTCTACGATAGCTTACAAATACCCTGACCAGGCTGCTGTCCTCTGGAGTTTTGGAGTTACACCGTTCATATCTCAATACGGTTGTTTACCGTGATCTAATGTCCTCTGGGAGATTCGAGTTACGATCCTTCACTTAATATTGGGTCTGGATGCTAATACCATGTAGATGCAGTTGGATCACACTGACCTATTCGTTCTCTAAATTTAATAATTTAATCATTTGATTTTTACTTAACTATTATGTATGAATTGCAATTTTTGGGTTCAGAGTTCAATTGAAATTCTTTTCTTGTTTCTGCTCCTTGGGATTGCGTCCTATGCTCCCCTCCCTGCTTTTCAGGGGATGGAGGGGACTTTCCCAGTGTCTCTGGCTATCAGAGTCAACAATTCCACATAGGCTACCCGATGCCTTCCTGGGGAGCAGATACGGTTTACTTTGGGGTGCCTTGTTGGGGTCCTCTGGTGCAATGGAGTGGAGAGGTTGGGGCGAGATGGGTTCCCGGCTGTCCAGTGGCTCTGGGTAGGGTCAGTTGGACCCATGAGCTGGGAGCCTGCTCTGCATGGCCTCTGTGTATAACGCCCAATCTGGTGCGCTCGGGCATCATAGGGGGGGCCTCAATGGGGGTGGGGGTTTTTCTGATTGTCTGCTGTTTAATCTGCTGGCAGGGATTGGGTTCGGGGGTCACATTATATTGCTCGGTATAGTATAGAACTTATTAGTTCTTTAGTCATGTGTTTCCAGTTTAATAGGATTGTCAGGTTTATTATGTTAAGGTTTATCTCAATGCTTTGCCCATGTGGGGTAGTGGGAGTCTTAGTGTCTCCCCCCCACTGATTCCACATTGGCGCTCGTGATACTTGAATGCCCGGATGTTCTTCTGTCTCTCACCTCCTTGTGGTACTTCAGCAGCTCCTCGCTGGGAGAGCTGTTGGAGCCAATTTTGATTTTACACCTGCAGGATTTTACCCTCTTAAATGATCCACCATAAGTTCCCTTTTAGATACATCTCCTCATAGCTGTACTCATGACCTCACACTTGGAACGTTGGGGACATACACAGCTCGGTTAAGTGCAGGCAAATTTTGTCCCACTTAAACCATTTGGGTACTCGCCTGGCCTTTCTTCAGGAGACCCACCTGTCTGCAATAGAACACCAGAAGCTATGTAGGGAATGGGCGGGTACTTGTACTGACGCCCCTTTTTCCACTAAGAAACGAGGTCTTGCAATTTTAGTGCATAAATCCCTCACTTTTCAACTGCAGCATAAAATCTTAGACCCAGAAGGTAATTTTCTAATAGTCCAGGCCGAGATTGATGGCCGCCCCTTAGTGTTTTGTAATGTTTATGCCCCCAACGATCCGACTCATGCTTTCTTCACCAATCTCCTTCAACATCTACTGAATTTCCCTTTAGATCAACTGTTAGTGGCAGGGGGACTTGAATTCTTTTGTAGACCCTCAGATTGACAGAAGTGGAAGACCTCTTGTCTCAGTCCGTCACTCCCCGGCTCCACTGAGGAGGTGGATTGACCAGTTGGCCCTGAGGGACGTGTGGCAAACCTTGAACCCTGTTGAGCGACAGTACAGGTTTTATTCCCATCCTCACTCTGCTTTCACACGAATAGATTACTTTTTGGCTTCTCCCGCACTTTTGACTGTCATACAACATTATACGATCCATCAGATTTTGATCTCTGACCACACTCCTGTCTCTTGTTCTCTGTCTTATAAACCCCCTTTCCCAGTATCCTTCAATTGGTGTATGCCAGCTTTCCTTTCTCTCTCCCTAGAATTTAAATCGAGTCTAAAATCAGCATGGGACTTATACTGTCTCTATAGTAAAGCTCATTAACAAGACTATCTCACTTTTTGGCCTGCTGCTAAGACCGTCCTTACAGTGCACATTATATCTTACTATTCCAAGATGCGTAGGGACACTAAAACTAAGTTGGACACCCTTCTTCCCAAACCAGGTAGGGATCACACTAAAGTCGAATCTTTCAGACCCATTTCATTACTGAATACTGACTACAAACTCCTAACTAAAAGCCATCAGATTGAACCGCATTCTTTCATGTATCATTTCCCCAGAACAGACGGGTTTTCATACCGGGCGGCATTCAGTCACCAATATCCACACCACTCTGGCGGTCATCATGAAAGCAAATGATTTTCTGCATGTCCCACATCTTTTGGTTAATTTAGACATCAAGAAGGCGTTCGACCAGATCCTTTGGCCCCACATTTTTCATCTTTTGACAGTGCAGGGTTTTGGCCCACAATTTACCAGCTTCATTAAACTTCTGTAAACTTCTCCTAGGGCCATCATCACTACTAACAATCTTAATTCTCCATTGTTCGCCCTTTCGAAAGGCACCAGGCAGGGCTGTCCACTCTCCCCCCTGTTGTTCAACCTTGCCCTTGACCCTTTGTTGAGGAAACTCAACCTACTCCAATCCTTTAGGGGGGTGTCGCTGGGTGGCCGAGAAGTTAAATTATCTGCCTTTGCTGATGATCTCCTGCTATTCCTTAGAAATCCCCAAATAGCACTGATGGACATCACAGCCATTCTTAGAGACTTCCAAATTATAGCAGGTTTCAAGGTCAGCCTTCATAAATCGGAAGCATTATGGCTTACGCCCCATCATCCATGCCTTGCTGACCCTCTTTGTTTATTTCGTATTGTCCCTGAATTTATTACATTTCTGGGAATACAGTTGCGGTGTCAATTACTCAGTTATATGATAGAAACATCTTACCTTTGCTTGGCAAACATTGCCTCTGACTTACACACGTGGAGATTGCATCCACTTTTGTTTATTGGGAGAACACAGCTGATTAAAATGGTAATTTTCCCTAAATTGTTGTATACACTTCAGACTATGCTCTTATACTTGCCCAATTCTGATGTACGCTTTCTTAATAAGAAATTTCATGGGTTCATTTGGCAGGGTAAACGACCCAAACTTAGTTTGGCAAAGCTTCAGGAAAGGAGGGAGAGGGGGGGGTCAGGGTTTACCTAATATCAGGCTATATAATCTAGCTAGTCTGCTCCAAATCGCCAAAGATTGGATTAATCACTCTAATCTCTTTACTAACACCATTTGGGATCAGGCATTTGCCCCGCACATCAACCTCAGCTATTTATTGCACGCTCCACGATCTCTCATTCCAACTCACTGCTTAAACAATCCTTTGCTCATCTCCACGATCAAAGCTTGGCAGCACTTGTGTCACTTATTACACGGATCCAAAAACATCTCTGTCTTCCTCCCTTTTCTCAACAACCCACTTTTTCAGCATGGCTCTCCTGATAAGAGATTTCATGCTTGGGCCGAGAAACAGATTTTTTATATTGGGGCTCTTCTGGATCCCAATACGGGGAAACCTTATTCTTTCCCGGATTTTCAGCTTAAGCATGATCTTCCGTCAGATCACCTATTTACGTATCTTCAGGCAAAACACTACGTTCAATCCCCTTTTACCCTTGCTTCATGCTCAAGTTTCGGATAACCCTCTCGACTGTCTGCTTCAGGCCTCATATCCCCTCCCCTTCACAATCTCCATGGCCTATAGGCTTCTTATAACTCTTAGCTCAGCCAGATTGAGTCACTCACATATTGACAGATGGATTTCAGATATTCCATCTCTGACTACTGATGCAATTTATCAAGGTTTCCGGCGCCGTCTACGGCATTCCCCAGCTGCATACTTCCACGAAATCTCATACAGACTCTTACACAGGACCTATGTCACTCCCAAATTAGCTCACACGATAGGGTTGGTCACTTTCCCAGCTTGTTCTCACTGCGGAGAACCCCAAGCTGCTTTGCTATACTCCTGCCCACACATCTTTTCCTTCTGGACCAAAATATTCGCATGCACCACTGACAAAATGGGCTTTCCGGTGACCTTTTCTATACCTTCCTTTTTGCTAGGAATTTATGAGACCACAAACTCACTAACTGTGTCACAAATGACTTTATTCGATTTTTCGATCTTGTTGGCTCTTAAGGAAATACTGACTCATTGGCTTACACCTGATCCACCCACACTACTCCTCTGGCGGACTCGTATGTTGCACTTCACAAAGCTAAATTGGATTCTCTCTTTGGAGACTAAAGAGGTCCTAGGTGAAAAATTCATTAAGATCTGGGATACTTTCATCCTTTCACTGCCTAGGTCACAACCGGATGATTTTTACACCTGTTTCAGACATACGCGTTGGATGGATGAATGAGTAGTATGTCAATTAGACACCTCTTCCTCGTCAGAGATTGGTAGCGAGGTGGGAGATAAGTGTCCTTAAAGGTATAGTAATGTTTCATAATAAAAGCAGCTCTAATTAATCATCATAGTATTTGGACTTTGGAGAGTGTTATTTCAATTCTGTCAGAGTTGTAGTTCAAGCGTAATTCAATGACAAAGTGTCCCCCTCCCGCCCCTTTTACTGATGTAACACTTTTCAGCCAGAGCAGAAGGGAGCTGCAGAGAGGGACAATCTTCAATTAAGATAAGGGAAAAACCTGAAAAGCTTGTCAAGGGGGGCAGGGCTTTCATTGTTTTCATTGTAAGAAGAATGTCCCCTTCTGTTATCTGTCTAGTCTTACAACCAGATTCCCCATCTGAGAAGAGATGGCTTACACTAGATAAAAGGGGCGGGAGGGGAAACTTTGCTTGTGAATATCTCTTAAACCATAAAGGTTTGAGAGATAAGACTTATATCATTCTTCATATTTTTTTAATGCCAACAAAATAAAATAAAGTTAAAATGAAGTATTACTATCCCTTTAACATAGATTAATCAGCACAGGCGTTCATATAGATTTTAAAATTCATTTAGCATTGACTTGAGAGACACAAGTTTGTTACCTTTATTTTAATACTTAACGACTCACAGTTGGAGTCACGATACGAACATACACATAATGCTTAAATATTTCGTTCTACAACTCTTATAGATAATCCCACTTGAATAATGTCATGTTTTATAGATCCTTTTTCTCGCTGAGTATAAAGCGAGGTTCAACAATTTTAAGGAGATTTTCCAAAATGTATAGACCAGCTCCTGTCATTGGTCTTGTTTACTCTTTGTTTGATCAGCTCTCAAATGTGTTCCGAAGTGTTTGTTACTCTACTGATGTAAGGATTACATGATATGTAATGTGATGTAGTATTTTTGTTACTAATGAAAAATTTAATAAAAAAGTTTCTTTAAAAAAAAAAAACATGAAAAAGGAGCTAATCAGATGTTATAAGGAAACGAGTCATAAGCATTGGCATGGTTGTCCAGAAGGATCGACCAAACATTTATGGATTTTTGGTAGATGGTAGTAAACTGCTACCTTTGGTTCCCTAACTCACAAGAAATCACGTTCCGATCTGCAGACCACGTCTCTAATAAAGGCAATATCAATCAATTTCTCTAACTCAGATTTATATTGGGGGGAGGGATCATCAGTCAGGACAAAGTAATACTCACAATCCTCAATGATCCAATGAACCTCCTTAATGTAATCCACTCTGTCTTGAAAGGCGATCCCTCCCCGTCTGCAGGTTTGATAACAATCCCCATCAGAACAAAGACTTGTGATACGCACTCTCTCTTATGCTAATATATTAGAATAAGCCCTAAATTTAGAATTTGTTAGGGTTACTTGCAAATCCTTAAGCACAAGATGGAAGAATGTTTCTGTATGACTGCCTCTATAATATATTGGGTAAAAGTTACATTTCGCTTCAGGTTTGTGGGAATAGGATCCTTCAAAATGAATTTATGTGGATCATTTTCATTATTATTTAGCACTTTAATATCACCTTTAAGTTTAAAATATCGCTCTAAAGTGAACTTTCTAATAAACACATTAAGATCTTTGAAAATTTCAAAGAGGTTAGGTGTAGCAGTAGGACAGAAAGATAGCCCATGACTTAATATTTAGATCTCATGTGGCTCCAAATGTCGTGAACAAAATTATAAACACCCACTTGAATAGGATCCATTATTGTTTGAGTTTTTTGCTTAGTTCCACCTCCCCTCTACAGCCTCTTCTTTGCACAAACCCCTTTTCTGTCCTCCATGGAGGACAGAAAATGGGTTTGGATGTTCCCAAAAACGTCCAATCTTTGAATGTTGATGGCTGTGGGGTGAGGCAAGGGCCCGAATCCAAAAATCCAAGGTCTCAACTTGTTCATCTGCACTAAACATATCAGAACAATTGTTAGTTGACTTATTCATTTTTATCACGGTAATTGATTCAGAACTGGGGCTAAAGTAGTACACATTACTTGAGAAGAGGAATCTGTTTATTTATTTATTCTATCATTATTAGTAGCTATAAGGGTAGTGTTAGGATTAGACCCTAGGATTAGAAATATGATCTTTGGCTGTTTCTTGTCCGAACTTGCTGGTTGCGATTATATGGACCCTTATTAGGGAACCTATTTACATGAGTAAATTTATATGTGGTGGCACTATGTGGAAATAGTGTTATATCACTTGGTGTCTGCTGCCAGAAACAAGCTCCCTGCTACTGGATCTTAGAAAATACAAACAATATTTATAAATAATTTTCCAGCACTTCCACCAGTGAATATAAATAATGACAGTCATAATCTTCTTTTATACAAGGTTTTTATTAAAAACCCCTCTTACTCTTTATATGTCTACAACCAACCTATATAATGATTTGCTAAGAATGTTTGTCAGAAGCCATCATGCGCAGTACAGATGGCTGCACGTGATGCAGTCATGCACAGAAAAGTGCTCAGAGAGTACTATGGTCTGAATTTGAAGCACCCCACTCCGTATGAGCCACAGCGCGGGCAGTCTCTACTGTGCATGACTGCAGAGGTGGCACTGTGGCCCATGTAAATGGGCTTTTCAACACGGACAAGAGAAATACTATAGATGTTGGAAATAGTGATCGTCATCAAGCACTATTCAGTGTTGGTGATGTCCTGATTCCAATATACAGTGGATATAAAAAGTCTACACACCCCTGTTAAAATGATTTTGGTTTGTTTTGTAATTGAATTGTTCATAGGTCACATTAGAGGTAGAAAAACTTCTGACATGATTTATCTTTGTCTTATTCTTTAACATCACAAGAACCTGGCATTTTAACAGAGGTGTGTAGACTTTTTATATCCACTGTATACTCTTAAAATCTCCATTGAACCTCAGGCAGTATGGATACGTAAAGGAAATCATATACTATGGCTCTAAAATGTATCTTTATCCCCAATCTAAAACCCTTAACAACTAATATTCCCTTCATAATATTTGTGCGCTTGGATTGTAAACAAGGTCCTCCTATCCTGTTCCTCAAAGGGTTAAAAAGAGGTAAGAACCCTTCTGTTTAAAGGTAATGGAAAACAGTCTCACCCTCCACACAGTATGGGCTTTGAAAAATCCACCTTCTATGGATATGGAGACCCACCTTCACCCCAAAACAGATACAAGTTCAATTAACCCTTCCACCCCCAAACAGAAATGTGTAGTGTCTCTCAGTCACCATATCCTGAGCACAGAATAAAAGATAATATACTTTCCTTAGTATAACATTACCTTAATCCCCTCAAAAAAGTAAAAAATATATATAAAAAATTAAATAAAAAATATACAAAATACAAAATGATCGATCATAAAAATAAAAAATACTCCAAGATATCCTGATGATTTCTCTTCATTAAAGGTTGACCAATCTCCTATTAATCAGTCCCGCTTTCAATCGTATATATCACTGTATTTCTTTGGTATAGCATTACGGTCTTATCACCTCTACACTGGATATTTTCTTTCCTTCTTATTTAATTGTAAAGGACTGCCTTTTCAACGATACTGAGTATCACAACCTTTTTTGATAGTGTATCACTTATATGCGTATGGATTATCATCGTTTAGAGTTACACGCCTCCCTCTTTAAAGAGTATTTATATACCTTCTCACTCTTTAATCTTATTTGAGGTTACTTTCATGTTGCAATATCAGTAACTCACAGTTCTGATGTCTTCTTTTGTTCCAGTTTTTCCCAAACATTAATCTTGTAGGCATTAAAAAATAAAACTAATTTCCCCCAGTTTGAGAGATATTTGGAACCAAAGTTCCCCTCTCCTTCCCCTTTCCCTGACGTCAGCACTCTAGCTGACTGCAGGGGAATCCGGTCCCTGGACAAGCGGAGGCTCTTCAGCAGAACCAAGATCGCGTTATTGAAAAAGAAATCCTTAACTGGAACGGTCAACAAAGTGTGCTTGCAAACCAAGCACACTTTGTAGACCATTCCAGTGAAGGATTTATTTTTCTCTCTTGCTATCTCGGCTCTGCTGAAGAGCCTCCGATCGTCCCAGGACCTGATTCCCCTGCAGTCAGCTAGAGTGCTGATGTCAGGGAAAGGAGAGAGGGGAACTTTGGTCCAGAATATCTCTCAAACCATAAAGGTTTGAAAGATGGGACTGGGGGCATTTAGTTTTATTTTTTTATTGCCTACAAGATTAATGTTTGGGAAAAACTGTCAATACTATCCCTTAAAAGGTGATATTAAAGTACTAAATAATTATGAAAATGATCTAGAGAAATTAATATTGAAGGATCCTATTCCCTCAAGCTTGAAGCCTAAATCCAACTTTTACCCAGTATATTACAGAAGCAGTCATATAGAAACATTCTTCCATCTTGTACTTAAGGGGATAGTAATGTTTCAAAATAAAAAGCAGCTCCAATTAATCTTCATAGTATTTGGGCCAAGGAGAGTGTTATTTCAATACTGTCAGAATTGTAGTTCAAGAGTAACTGAATGATAAGGTATCTCCCTCCTGCCCTTTTTACTGATAACACTGCTTTCCTCAGAACAGAAAGATGGTGTCCAGATGGATCGCTAAGAGGGACAATCTTCAATTAACATAAGGGAAAAACCTGAAAAACCTGTCAAGGGGGCAGGGTTTTCATTGTTTTCACAGTAAGAAGATTGTCCCTTGCTGCGAACTGTCTGGTCTGTGGACCAGATTCCACATCTGAGGGGAGGTGGCTTACACTAGGTAAAAGGGGCGGGAGGGGGATACTTTATCATTACTCTTGAACTACAACTTTGACAGTATTGAAATAGCACTCTCCATGGCCCAAATACTATGAAGATTAATTGGAGCTTTTATTTTGAAACGTTACTATCCCTTTAAGGATTTGAAAGTAACCCTAACAAATTCTAAATTTAGGGCTTATTCTAATATATCAGCACAAGAGAGAGTGGCTATTACAAGTCTGAGTTCTGATGGGGATTGTTATCATAACTGCAGACAACGGGCTGGGGGATTGTTATTCAGGACAGAATGGATTACATTAAGAAGGCCCATCATATCCTTGCAGATTGTGAATATTACTCTTTCCTGACTGAAGATCCCTCTCCCAATATAAATCTGAGTCAGAGAAACTGATCAATATTGCCTTTATTAGAGGTGTGATCTGCAGATTGGAATGTGATTTCTTGCAATTTAGGGAACCAAAGATAACAGTTTAATACCATCTGTCAAAAATCCATAAATGTTTAGTTGACCCTCCTGGTCAACCAATTATTTCTGGACTTTACTGCGTAACATCAAATCTTTCCCATTTTGTTGATTTACAACTTCAGAGGTATGTGGTAGGATTAAGATCTTTCCTTACAGACACTACATAACTGAGTGTCCTGCGTGACGTCCATTGGCAGCCAGACTATATCTGGATGACAATGGACGTCCAGGCACTCTATTCCAATATCAAACTCAGATGGACTCAGGGCAGTAGAGTTTTATTTGGAATAGGATCACCTTATACCTAAAGCACAGAGAGAGTTTCTATTTGATTCAATTTAATTTATTTTGACTTTATGGATGTCCAATTATATATTAATAAGGAGGGCCAGATCAGTTCCCATAGGCACTTTAAAGAAGTGGACTGTAATAGTTACTTAGACTGTATGTCACAGTTTTTGTAAGAACACTCAGACAAGTACAGTTTAGGTAAAAACAAGGTTTTTATTGAAAAATAAATAACAAGGAAATTTGAACTTCCCAACCCACACAGGTCCAGAGGAGGACAGTACCGTGGTACTTCCCAGCAATGTCACAGGTCAGGTATGGAGACAGTGTAGGCTCACAGAGAGGAAAACTTGTCTTCAGATTGACCCAGGAAAAAGTATAGGAACTGACGAGTGGAGATGAAGGCAGAAACTAGTCAAAAAAGGTGAAGTTCCTCAGCCCAAAAATAGAACCTTCCAATAATACGCTATTGGATCAGACTGGTAACAGGCAACGACCTACAGAGGGTAGATTTCCTCAGGCTAGGCAACGGTAATGATCTCAACCATTGAGGTTATAAGTAGGTACTAAGCAGAAGGAAGGAGACCTACAGAACGGATAATAGTACACTAGGGAGCATAGGCAACAGGCTACTGGAAATGGAATGGGCGACTGGCAAAGAGCCCCCTCGGACAACCCTAGAATGCTAGGGATGGCAACAGGTTACTGGAACAGGACTGCAGGCGACTACAAGGAGGACCACTCGATCAGCCCTAGATCGCTAGGGCAAGCCAGCAGACAGTGGAAGTGTGTAAGTGAATCCCCACAGGCGGGGATAGATGATAGGAGCGCTTCACACAGAATGATACAGAGCCTGCAAAGAGACTAACCGATTAGGGGCTGGAGCCTTAGAGTAATACGAGTGGGTAGTCCGCCAGACGGTGAGGAAACTGAGGAGTCAAAATGAGAGCCAGGTCGGTAGGCAGCCAAGCCGAGTCAACCACAGGAGCGAACGTAATGTGTTGTATGTTGTTGTATGATATATATGTATTTTTGTTATATTGTTATATATATATGTTGTATTATTGGAATCCTCTATGTTTGCATAATATTTTGTATTGATGAGGGCTTCACTCTTGCCCTGGCTTGTTGGAACACTATGGCATGTTTTTTTCTTTTCTGCCTATGGATGTTCGGTTGTATTCCTTTGGGAATAATAGCATACAAGCCTTTTTTGTATGTTGTGGTCCTTTCCTTACATTGTGCTTCTGCTTTGAAGCACACCGCTGGTATAGCCACGTCACATGGCCATGTGACACCCATACAATGTGAGGATTATTATTTTATCTATTACGTTGCTCTCCACTTTTGAGGCACAACATACTGGTAGAGTTATGTCTCTATCACAGTATCCCTAGGTTGCCTAGTGCTCCTGTGCTTCTTCTTCGGTGAGCCTGGCCGGCCGACATGGATGCCGGCTACTTCCGCATTCCTGACGTTCACTAATGCGGGCGCAGTAACATGCGCTTGTTTATTGGTGAGTTCCAATTGGCCTGATGAGTTCCCGGCTATCACGGTGCCCGTGCTCCCCTTGATACTTTCTGTCAGTCTACACTGTGCTTTGCTCCCATTGGCTATTCTGTGTTTATCCCGCCCAGTATGGCCTTAATATACTGGGCTCAGGCACCCCTTCGGTGCCCTTTTGTGGTGTTCCTGTACCAGTGCTTGTTTCTGCACAGTGTTTCCCAGTGTACCGACTTGGCCTGTCTGACTACTCTGCATCTCGTCTCCTGCCTGTGTACCGACCCGGATTGCCTGACCATTCTTCTGCACCTGCTCCTGTGTACCGATCCGTCTTGGCTGACATCCCTGCTCCTGTGTGCCGACCCAGATTGGCTGACGTTCCTGCTCTGTGTACCGACCCGGCTTGGCTGACATTCCTGCTCCTGTGTACCGACCCGGCTTGGCTGACGTTCCTACTCCGTGATTCGACCCAGCTTGGTTGATGTTCCTGCTCTGGCTGCCTCTGTGTCACCTTGGCGACATTCCTATCCATCAGGCATTTTGAGACGCTTCTGGTTGGTTACAATCTCAGGGCGAGTTGCTCGGTTGCCCAGTCAGTCCGGTCACGGCAGTGTTCATTTGTGTCTCCGTTACTGCTCCTGCAGAGTGCAAGTGGTCTAGTCTCTGTTACTGCTATGGCAGTGTGCCATTGGCCTTGTCTCCATTACTGCTCCTGCAGAGTGCAAGTGGCCTAGTCTCCATTACTGCTATGGCAGTGTGCTATTGGCCTTGTCTCCATTACCGCTCCTGCATAGCGCAAGTGGCCTAGTCTCCGTTACTGCTATGGCAGTGTGCCAGTGGCCTTGTCTCCGTTGCCGCTCCTGCAGAGTGCAAGTGGTCTGTCTCCATTACTGCTACTCAGTGTGCCATTGGCCTTATCTCAGTTACTGTTCCTGCAGAGCACAAGTGGCCTAGCCTCCGTTACTGCTATGGCAGTGTGCCATTGGCCTTGTCTCCTTTACTGCTCCTGCAGAGTGCAAGGGGTCTGTCTCCGTTACTGCTACGGCAGTGTGCCATTGGCCTTGTCTCCGTTACTGCTCCTGCAGAGTGCAAGTGGTCTAGCTCTGTTACTGTTACGGCAGTGTGCCATTGGTCTTGTCTCCGTTACTGCTCCGGCAGAGTGCAAGGGGCCTGGTCTCCGTTACTGCTACGGCAGTGTCATATGTTGCTCAGTTCTTGATATTACTCTGGCAGTTCACGTTTGTTCTGCTAACCTGTTTCTGGCGTTATGTATCCTTAAGCTCTCTATATTGAGTGTGCTCCATCACAGACCACTCTTCACATGGGACTTTTTACACTCATTGAAGACCATTAATCCATGCAGTACCTTTCTCCTGGGAATTCAACGTATTCTGCCTGACCTGTGTCAGTATATGCTGTTATGGACTCTATGGTTATACTGTACCTGTGTAGGCATATGTATATGTAACCTGTCATGTGTCTGTATTATTCTGCTTAAATACTACAGGACCTGTGAGGGTTATTATATTACGGTGATTTCAATAAAACTGTGTTTTATCCTAAACCACTGTGTCTGTGTGTCGAACAAACCGTTACAGTACGAAAGGGCCATGACCTCAGACAGAACATCCATTGGAGGATGGATGTACATGAGCAGCGTTTGGACCAGTTGGCACTGTCCATACAAACTATTCTTGAGCGCACGGTGCATCTCGATAAACCAGTTCAGAATCCGGTGGTTTCGACACCGGAGAGTCAATCCTTGACAGCTGTGTCTTCAGTTAAAGGGTTAACTGCTTCTGCTCCGCTACCACTCAGATATGATGGCGAACCCACCCTGTGCAGAGGGTTCATTAATCAATTGGAGATATTTCTGGAACTAACCCCTCACGCCTTTCCGCATGACCGCAGTAAGCTCGGGTTCATGATATCACTATTGACGGGCAGAGCCCTGGTGTGGGCCAATCCCTTGTGGGAGAATGCTAAACCTTGCACCAGGAACTTCAGGGAATTTGTACGGACTTTTCGGAGAGTATTTGAAGTTCCTGGTAGAGCCGCCTCTGCTGCCAAATGACTGATGGAGATACAATAGGGCAATCGTACTGTGGGCGACTATGCCATAGAATTCTTTAAATTGGCAGCAGAGGTAGGTTGGAACAACGACGCGCTGGTGGCGGCTTTTGCTCAAGGACTTGCTGACCGTATTTAGGATGAAACGGCAACTAGAGAAGTGCCTAGTGATTTGGACGAATACATTGATTACACCATTCTAATTGATTCTTGTATTCATGAGAGACTTATGGCTAAAGACCGTAGGCTACGGCCTAGAAACAATGGGCAAAACAGTTTTTTGATCCCACCCATGCCTCCCTCACCTCCCATGACTCCTGATCATAAACAGGAATCCTGTGAACCAATGCGACTTGGGTTCACCAAACTATCTAAGGAAGAACGGGCACACCGCAGGAGGCAGGGGTTATGTCTGTACTGTGGCAAAGCTGGGCACCTATTACGTAGCTGTCCTGTACGTCCAGGAAATGAACACACCTAGGGTACCTTGGGGGACAGGCCCTAGGTGGTTTTCAGCAGTCCCTAGACCTGATTATGCAGAAACCCATGATCCAGGTGGTATTTTCACGGGCAGAACACTCAGTGGAGGTTCTGGCCCTGGTTGATTCAGGCGCGGCTGGTTACTTCATGGACAGTTCATTTGCTGCGTTACATAAGATTCCGTTGGTCAGGAGGGAATCTCCCTTAGCCATTGAGGCAATTGATGGCAGACCGTTAGAACCAGCTCCGATAACTATGGAAACTATTCCGCTTTCTATGACTATTGGGGCCCTCCACACGGAGGAACAGCGATTTCAGATAATCCATTCTCCTCCTCATGTGGTCATTCTGGGGTTCCCATGGTTACATTTGCATAATCCCCAGTTTGAATGGCAGATTTGTGAGATCACGTCTTGGTCCGAGTACTGTATGGAGCATTGTGTGACTCATCCAGTTAAGATTTTGTGTACCTCTCCCTCCGTGCCAGCCGAATACCACCAATTCAGTGACATTTTTAGTAAGGGAGAGGCTAGCACATTGCCCCAACATAGGGCATACGATTGCGCCATTGATTTGCCCCCTGGAGTTGTGCCCCCTAGGGGCCGCACGTACCCACTTTCGTGAGAGGAAAATCGGGCCATGGAGGAATACATTGACGATGCCCTTAAAAGAGGGATTATTAGAAAGTCTACCTCACCTGCTGGCGCTGGCTTCTTTTTTTGTGAAAAAGAAGAATGGCGAGTTAAGGCCTTGTATCGATTACCGGGGATTAAATAAACTTATGTCCAAGAATGCCTACCCCATACCACTCATTACTGAACTATTTCACAGGTTAAAAGGTTCTTCCATTTTTACTAAAAAGATCTACGGGCTGCCTATAACCTGATCAGAATAAGAGCTGGGGATGAGTGGAAAACGGTATTTAATACCAGATCAGGGCATTATGAATACCTAGTCATCCCATTTGGCCTCTGTAACGCACCCGCTGTATTTCAAGAATTTATTAACGATATCCTCCATGATATGCTACAGTCCTGTGTAGTAGTCTACCTTGATGACATACTCATACACCCGGCTAATCTGCCTCAACACATTAAGGATGTGTCCGAGGTCTTGTTTTGTTTACGCAAGAATAAACTATTCTGTAAAATGAAGAAGTACAAGTTTCACAGGTCCAAAGTGCCTTTTTTGGGTTTCGTGATCTCTAAGGATGGTATTGCTATGGACCAGGAGAAACTCGCAGCAGTGTTGCAATGGCCACGACCCAAAGGGTTAAAAGCAATTCAGCGTATTCTTGGGTTTGCCAATTATTACAGGAAGTTTATCCAAAACTTTTCCACTATTGTTAAACCTCTGTCTGGCCTTACGCACAAGGGTGCTAATCCATCCCAATGGTCTGATGCAGCTGATCATGCTTTTGAGACATTAAAATCTGCTTTCGCATTCGCTCCTGTACTGTCCCATCCCAACCCTTCCCTTCCATTCACGTTGGAGGTTGATGCCTCTGAAATTAGGGTAGGGGCAGTACTGTCACAGCGCCCAGTGGCTGGGGGTACTCTGAGACCATGTGGGTTCTTCTCAAAAAAACTGTCTAGTGCCCAGAGTCACTATGAAATTGGTGACAGAGAACTCCTGGCAATCTTCTCGCTTTGAAAGAGTGGCGTCACCTGCTGGAAGGTACCAGAACTCCTGTATTAATTCTAACTGACCACAAAAATCTGATTTATCTCTCGGAAGCTAAAAGATTGTCCTATCGTCAGGCCAGATGGGCCCTGTTTCTATCTTGTTTCAATTTTGTAGTATCCTACTTGCCGGGTTCCAAGAATGTTAGGGCCGATGCTCTGTCTAGACAATTTGGGCCAGAGATGGAGAAGGATGAGGTCCCTGTACCCATCATTCAGCCTGATCGCATCCTGGCCACCCTACATACTAGTATCACTTCGCCTCTGGGGAAAGAGATTCTGGCTACTCAGGCTACGGCACCCCCATAAACCCCAGTGGGCAAGTGCTTTGTGGATGAGCCATTTCGTACCCGTTTGCTCGAAACATACCACTCTTCTAAGGCTGCTGGGCATATTGGGAGGGATCAATTAATATGGTCTCTCTCACAAGCATTTTGGTGGCCTTCCCTACGGGCAGACTGATCCGCATTTACTGCAGCCTGTACCACCTGTGCTCGTGCCAAGACCCCTAGACACCTCCCAGTGGGCTTACTCCAACCAGTACCTAATGGCGAACGTCCTTGGTCCCATGTATCCATTGACTTCCTGGGAGAACTGCCAGTGTCTAGGGGTTACTTGTTCATTCTTATGGTTGATAGATTCTCTAAATTGGCTCATTTCGTGCCCCTTTCTGGCCTCCCCTCAGCCCAGGAGTTGACAGTTGTCTTTGCTAAAGAGGTGTTCCGGTTGCATGGGGTACCTAGAATTCTGGTGTCCGACCATGGGAGCCAATTTGTATCCAGATTTTGGAGAGCATTCTGTAACCAGATGGGTATTTAACCGTCCTTTTCTTCTGCCTACCATCCCCAGACCAATGGAGCCGCTGAGTGTGCCAATCAAGGATTGGAACAGTTCCTGCTCTGTTTTGTTACCGATCATCATGATAATTGGGCAGACCTGTTGCCTTGGGCAGAGTTCGCCAGGAACTGTGCGGTTATTTCATTGTCTGGGAGCTCCCCGTTTCTCATCAACTACGGGTTCCAGCCATGTTTGCTCCCGGACTCATTCCAGTCACAACAGATTCCAGCTCTGGACGAGCACATCGAGCAACTCCGCTCCACTTGGGCACAGGTTCAGAGGGCCCTCAGTCAGTCATTCCAGCGTCATCAGCGCAACGCTAACTGTAGCCGGCTGCCAGCGGTCTCCTTTCAGGTTGGGGACAGGGTATGGCTCTCCTCCAGAAACCTTAATTTGCAAGTTCTGTCTAATAAGTTGGCTCCCCAGTTCATTGGTTCCTTCAGGGTGATCTGTAAAATTAACCCTGTGTCGTATGCCTTGGATCTCCCAGCATCTATGCGCATTCACAATGTGTTCCGTGTATCCTTGCTGAAACCTCTGGTATGCAACCGCTACACTACCACTCCTATGGTTCCCGGTCCGGTGGAGGTTCAGGGTCAGGAGGAGTATGAAGACCAAAGCATAATTGATTCACTCAGATTTAGAGGGAAATTGCAATATTTGGTCCATTGGAAGGGCTATGGCCCTGAGAAACGTTCCTGGGTTGATCAGAATGACCTTCATGCTCCTAGATTACTGCGCAATTTTCACTCTAAATATCCTCAGAAGCCAGGTACCTCTTCCAGGAGAGGGGGTCTTTGAGAGGGGGGTACTATCACGGTGCCCGTGCTCCCCTTGCTACTTTCTGTCAGTCTACACTGTGCTTTGCTCCCATTGGCTATTCTGTGTTTGTCCTGCCAGTATGGCCTTTATATACTGGGCTCTGGCACCCCCCTGGTGCCCTTTCATGGTGTTCCTGTACCAGTGCTTGTTTCTGCTCAGTGTTTCCCAGTGTACCGACTTGGCCTGCCTGACTACTCTGCATCTCGTCTCCTGCCTGTGTACCGACCCGGATTGCCTGACCATTCTTCTGCGACTGCTCTTGTGTACCGACCCGGCTTGGCTGACGTTCCTGCTCCTGTGTAGAGACCCGGCTTGGCTGACGTTCCTGGCGTTACGTATCCTTAAGCTCTCTATACTGAGTGTGCTCCATCACAGACCTCTCTTCACATGGGACTGTTTACACTCCTTGAAGACCATTAACCCATGCAGTACCTTTCTCCTGGGAATTCAACGTATTCTGCCTGACCTGTGTCAGTATATGCTGTTATGGACTCTATGGTTATACTGGACCTGTGTAGGCATATGTATATGTAACCTGTCGTGTGTCTGTATTATTCTGCTTAAATACTACAGGACCTGTGAGGGTTATTATATTACTGTGATTTCAATAAAACTGTGTTTTATCCTAAACCACTGTATCTGTGTGTCGAACAAACCTTTACACTGGCTTGGAGAGTTCCTATTTAAACTTCCCTGGATCTAGGAGTCATTGCCGTTTTGTGCCCTTTCGTGGTGTTCATACTAGTATGCTCCATACTTTGTTGACCCATGATTGGCCTCTGAATACGCTTCATGTATTACCCGGTTTGTTTGACTACCCACATCGGTTCTGACCTGTTGCTCTGGCTGACTACTTGCTCCGTGCATGACCCTGGCTTGTCTGACTACCCACATCAGTTCTGACCTGTGGCTCTGGCTTACTACTCGCTTCGTGTATTACCCTGCTTGCCTGACCACCCTCATCAGGGTTACCCATGGCTCTGGCTTGTCCTTCACTCCCTGCTGCCTCCGGTTGCCTATACCTCGTTGGGGAGACTTGAGCATTGTTGCCGCTGCTCCATCCTTTGCTCATACGCCATTCCCGGGACCACTACAGTAACAGCTTGGTTCCTAGCAGGTGCTAGAACCCTAGGCGATTTCCCTTCATCCTACGGTATAGTGTGAGTAGTGCAGGCCTCGGCACAGTGTGCATTCCTGGGTAATGGTCTGCGTACTGCTTCCAGTGGTCCGGGGTAATTGTTTTTATTCTTATTACTCTGTGTTTATCAATAAAGGTAGTTTTATTCATTATACTTGTGTCTGTCCTTCTCTGCCTTGATTACCATGACAGTCACATAGTCATGTGACACCCCAATTTCGCTGGGTTTGTCTTTCCAAGTGGACGGGTCCATAGACACTATGTGTATATAAGTGTCCAGGAAGCCACGGGTGAGTGATGACCTTTCTTTTTGCCTTTTCTGAATATACCTCAGATTTTAATGATATATATGCTTTTATAATATTTGAAAAAGGAGTGCAATCTCCGAAACGCGTCATATACCGTGCATAATACGGATTGTATCTTCTGACGTTTGTGTTGTTATACTATGTTATATATTTTTATAAATAAATATTAATTTTATCGATGGATTCCTGTTCTTTGAGCTGGGAGAAGTGACTGGTACTGGGCGGTTGGTGATACCCCGGTTGTAATTGCTGGTTGTACTCACAACCAGCACCCTATCATAGGAATTGTGAGTATTGGGCTATACAATTGACCTATAGATCTCAAAGAGATAGCGATTGGTGGTTTGCACTCTTTCAGTTCTTCTGTTCATTTCTGGAGGCCTAATTTATATAGAAAAAATTAGAATTTCAATAGATACTTTAACCCTTTGAGTGCCAGAGTGGTACGGAATGCATTGCAATGCATTCCGTACCACTCTGGCACTCAAAGGGTTAAGGGCACTCTAGTGTTAAAGTCACAGAAAAATTCTTAAAATCGAGTACATATTGCTTGAGGTGAACGTGATTAAAACATAACTTTTATTCAAAATTATAATAAAATATACAGATTAATTAAAAGAAAAATAGCCATGAGCACTGTTGTGATGTATCAGATAAAAATGAGATCAGTATAAGATAATTTTCCAGCACTGAAAAAAAGTTAGCTATCACAGCATGCATATGCCTTAAAATATATTCTACTCATATCCTTCTACTCATATCCAACTTGGGTATCAAAAAACATCTCAAGTTAATCAAAGTCACATCAACTAGACGGTCTTAATTTGAGTACCTCAAAAACCACCCCGGAGACTAATATGTTCTAGATGGGAGCTAATCAATTTCAATCTCCCACTCTAAGCTCCTACTGGCCGTAAAGAGGTTAATGAATGACAGCCTGATTTCCTCACAACACTGCACTAGCTATTATGATTAAAATAATCGGTACACTGCTCAGTATGTGTAAACTGATCAGTGGGATATTAGATCAAGATGAGATTTCAATGTAATTCACAAAGTGTCAAAAGTCGTAATTTTCTCTATCTTAATGTCTTTATCATTGCAGAGTGCCGAGATAAAATGCAGATGCGCGTTTCACCCTCAGGCTTTATCAAGGCTACAAGACGGCTCGTTTCCCAAGGTTTAAATAGTCTTAGCATCCAATCATCTTTTGCGAAAAGTGAAATCTCCCAATGTGTTATCCAAGAAGAGAAAGCCGGATAGACATGTATTACCACGATAGAATCTCCATATCGGAAATATCTCCATAATATTGTGTATTCACAATTCCTTCAAATATCGCATTTGAAGGTTGCTGAAATGTTACCTTACATAGCAAAAACACATTATCTCCTTGGTTTTCATATGAGAAACATCTTGATATATGTAAAATATAATTGCTTCAATGCGAAAGCCACTATTTTAAATCAATGTTGGCAGCAACACTAAATTATAAATGACAAAATACTAAAACTAAAATAAAAATACATTAAATAAAATAAATAAAATGCTGTGATATTGTGCTATTATTAAATATAAACACAGTAGCATCTGATGACACTGTTGTTAATCTAATAAATTACAAACTGATAGTGAATAAATAATTTATATTATTTTAAATATATCCAGAAGACTATTCTGAACCAAATTATTAATGTGATGATAAAATAATTGAAGTGAATCCATGTAAAAAACTTATGAATAAAAATAATTATGAAATTAATATGTGAAATTAGTGAAAACATGTGTATTATAATAAAAAATATAAGGCATATATGATGTACATCTACATCATATCTATGTAAATCATGTGAATAAATAAGTGCAAATGGTGTTTAACCTAAATATATAACACCTATATATGACAACCATATTTCTGCCAATATAATACCATCCTCAATCTCCTTTATAAAAATACATTCCAAAAACCACCTCAAATAAGTATATTACTGAATGCACTAATCAATATTCATCTATATAAAAATAGAAGTATAATCTCATTCATTCTACAATTAGGCATTCCAGAGAGAGGCTCTCCTAAAGTAAGTAGTATAACGTCTACAGTAAAATACTATATATGCATCTTAACTGCCATTGAGGTGCAATTTTCAATCATCTGAATAGTGATACCCGCTTGTCCATTGAAGATCAAATTTAACAACAACTCACTGGTACCCCATAGGTATACTCTGATGACATAACAGGAACAAATCTTACATATTCTCCTATGAATAATCACAAAAATATGTATCTAGGGGCTAGATTTAAAGGCAGCCGTTAAACCAGCTGCTAAGTGAAAAAGGCACGTCGCTCGCAAATAATACAGGAGTTACGGCAGATTCAATAGCTACTCTACGAGAATAGCTATCGAGCGTAGGCACACAAAAAACAAGTAACACAAAAGCCGTTGTCGCTCATGTTA
This sequence comes from Rhinophrynus dorsalis, assembly GCA_037306005.1. Lineage (NCBI taxonomy): Eukaryota > Metazoa > Chordata > Amphibia > Anura > Rhinophrynidae > Rhinophrynus > Rhinophrynus dorsalis. Next base: position 384,561,100 of record CM074722.1, read on the forward strand.
ATGCACAACGGGCGGCCAAATCACACGATAACAGTGCTCAAAACAACATCTAACATAACGTCTGCCGTTGTCTAGCAACCATGATTGATGCAAAAACAAATTCAAACACACAGCCAATCACAAAGCCCCAATGTATCAAATAACTTCAAATACACCTATATATACCCAAAAATAACTGTCACACACTGTCTGTTATCGAGTTCTTCAGAGCCAGATATCAGGACCCAGGAGCGGAGGATAGTGATTAGAGAGAGGGAGACAGGAGCATTCATCGGAGGTAGAAGGAGATTTTGGAGTTTGGAGAGAGGTGCACTTACTATACACATATTACACTTTTGCACATATTACATACACACATACAAACACATACACATACATACACATAGTCCTTTTATTTTATAACACCTTACACATTTTACTTTTTATTTTGACAGTGTGAATCTGTGAGTGAAAGTGTGTGGCAGAGAGTGAGTGGATCGAGTGTGTCTGTGAGGGCCTGTGGGAGTGACTGGGTGAGTGATGGCGAGGAGAGGAGGACAGGAGAGAGGGATGGGGAGAGTAGTGGAGGAGGAGGAAGGTCAGGAGGGGATTCCTCAGCAGAGCAGGGGTGGGAGAGGGAGATCTGCAGGGCGGAGGGGGACCCGACCCACAAGAGCAGGCACACGCAGGACAGGGACAGAACCTGCAGTGGGATGAGGGGTAGTTGCTGGGGAGCACCCCACACAGTCAGGGTCAGACCAGGCAGGGCACTCCGGCTCAGAATCCTCCCATGCCGGAGCTGACGAGGGCAGGATCAGGGACCCCAAATACACAGAGGAGGAGAACACGGCTCTCGTGGAAGCTGTCCTGGAGAGGCAGAGTGTTCTCCACCCGACAGCGAAGGTCCCTGGCCTGTCAGCGAGGAGGAAAGCAGCCTGGAACCAGATATGCAGCCGGGTCAATGCGGTGGCTCCATGCAGGCGGGACGTGGAGTCCATCAAAAAGAGATGGGGCGACTGCCGGAGGGTCGTCAAAAACAAGATGACAGAGCTCGCCAAGCACGCCCGAGGCACTGGAGGTGGACCAGCAGTCCCTATCACCTTCTGCGGCTGGGAGGAGATGGTGCGGCAGACCATGTCCCCGACTCTGATCGAGGGGGTCATTGGAGGAACTGACACTGGGGATGAGAGGAGCCTCTACACTACCGGTAATTGCAACACTACAGAACAACACACTACAGCAACCAACACCAGCTGCACACACAGTCACACCTCAACACATGTCCATCACTCAGCCATACAACTGCACCAACACAGCACCCTGAGGGTTAAAAAAAGGACACAACACCTGGACAAATGGCAACGTCCAACTTGGGACAAACCTTTCAAAGTCCTACTTCAACCCTCCTGTCGCTGTGCTCATCACACACAATACACAAACCGTTATGTTCAAAATGTCGTTTGTTAAATATCATCACTGTTCACACGCAATGTCACCCATGTCCCCACCCCCACCCTAACTCCTTGAGTGCTAGAGGGATCATCAATGCATCAATCAACAATGCATTGGCAACCCCTCTGGTACTCAAGGGGTTAACCAGACAACAAACAAGTCAATAGGATAACGATCACATGCTACGCAGGGGACATTCACTAAGCGGTGACAAACAGATGGTGGACACAAAGTAACCCTCACACACCCTCACTTCACCAATACCAGTGTTAGTCCATGGAGAATATGCAACAACAAGAATCAAGTTTATACAGACTCCATGGAAAACACTGGAAATGGGGAAAGGAGATCACTGGAGAAGTCACCATCATGTTCACCTCATCAGTTCAACATCACCGCTTACTGAATCACAAAAAGGGGGCATCAGGTCACACATCACAGTGTCACACAGAATAAATGCTTGTAGGTGCAACACACAGGCCGAAAACTATTCCACAGATTTCAAGCTGGAAAAAGTAGGCATTGGTGTTGTGGCTGCAATCATTTATTCTGACTTGAAATTACATATCCCATATCTGAGTCCCACATGGATCCACAGGGGTGCTGATGCCATGGATGGATGGTGGACCAGCCGCTCTTTGCAGGATACACATGTGAAACAAATAGCAAACATCATTGTACCTTGGTCACCAACAGGCCATGACTGATGGATATCTAGGATTGAGTACGGTTGCCTCACACAGAAGGATGGATGGGCTCATACACAGAGAAAAAGGCCTCAATCAAAGATATCCCTCACTACTGGCTGGATTGTTGCCCTTAGGATTCAAATGTTACTAAATATGTTACAACACGATGTGAACACAGAGATCACTTCAATGGATGTGATTGCCTTACTGGCCAGATATGTGCACCCATCACAAATCAACCTACATTGCTACATTGATCTAAGTCCCATCCCTCCAACACTCATGGTTATACAGATATTGCTCTATGTGACAGATGGAGATATCTATCATTTGACCACACGGAGGCTCTTCAGCAGAGCCAAAGTCGCAACATTTTGAGATAAATACCTCTTTGGAATGGTCCACAGAGTGTGCTTGCAAACTAGGCACACTCTGTACACCATTCCAATTAAGTATTGTTCTCTAAATGGGGCGATTTGGGCTCTGCTGAAAAGCCCTCGTGTGGACAAATGACTGAAATCTCCATCTGTCACATAGAGCAATATCTGAACAACCATGAGGGTAGGAGGGATGGGACTTAGATCAAGACACATCTGTTAACGATGGCAATGATATGACATCATGATGACATTACCCATTGCTATCCCATTACAGTGACACACAAGTAGAAATGGCAATCCAGAAGGAACATTGCACAATTGGAGACCAGGATCCAAGGCTTGGAGTCGGAGGTGGCCAGGGGGAACACACTACTCCAGCAGCTCAGGACTGGTGTGATGGACATGTTAACACAGGTCCTTGTGGAGTTGAGGGAGATCAACCGCAGGGAGAACCTGAGGATGGAGAGGGAGAACTTGCGTTCCACTGAGGGGTCTACTGCAACCACCACCCCCTCCAGTGTTACCCCTGAAGCCACACCTAGGGGGCAGAGGATTACCAGGAGTTCAACAAAGGCATCCACCTCTGGCACCCAGGCTAGGGCCCCCCACCCAAAAAGGAAAAAATGAAAGGCCCAACCTGTCAACTTTCCCCTCAATAAAAAAAACCCTTTTTTTGTATTCCTGTCTGATCTGTTGTGTCTTCAGTTATGGATTGGGTGGCAGGGTTGTCTCCAATGCATTGCCATACAATGCAGTGAACACAACCTCTGCCTGGGTGAAATGTTAGTGGGATGCTACAACATGGGTTCACACACACATCGTTGTACAAATTCAACTTGTAATACATCTCTGGAGCCATATTACACCACTGTGTTATATGGCGGTGTGTTGAATTTGAACAACAAAACATACCCCTTAGCACAGCAATTTGTACAACACTGAACATTTGTCTACATCATATGTTGTGTTTAACCCTTTGAGTGCCAGAGTGGTAGGCAACGCATTGTAAAGAAATGCGTTGGGGACCACTCTTGCACTCAGTTGGTTAATGGGACAACCATACAAACAGCTCTGTGACTTAGCAGGGACATTATAAGCAGGACAGATAAATGGGACATGTATCCATATTGTCTTGGATTCACACACTCATTGTGCAACTGACTTATTGGGGAAGCCAATGTTTTTAACCTAGGATTTCAATGTGTAGCACACACATTGATATCCTGGGGTGAGCATTGGGGTCTCCAGTAAGTTGAGTTGCTGTTTCCCTAAGGGTGTAACAGACTTCACCAGTGATAACACCTGTCCACTTAGTCTGGTTGTTCGTTGATATAGCCCATGTACTGAGATATGTCAAAGTGGAGCAATATCTCAGAACATGGATTATACTGAGCAATACAGATACTGTGGACAGGTATTAACTGTGGAAGTATGTCTCCTGTATCACCTCTTCATCACTCCCACAACACATTGGTGCATCACTGCCACCATCATCTGTTTGCATGGATACATCACAGAGTCCACTCACTGGCAAACAAGTGGTGGACTCCTGTGATGTGGGTGATGCCTTTCCATGTATGGAGGATACTCTACCCTAGGTGTGGTAACGCATTGACAAATGTTTTCTCAAATATATCCTCCTACAGACACAGATAGAATGGTGATGGTTCATCTTTATTGTGTCTCAAAGTACATTAGAATGTACATGTGTTTTCTGTGTGTATTGCCTATATGCATTGAACACCTGTGTGAGAACACTAAATGTACTTTGAGACTAAATCGTACTATTTCAGTAACACTGCTGCCCTGCTCATGTGTTGTCCACAAGGTTTGACAACTCTGTAGCTGAGCATCCTAACTGTACAGGTTATAACACTCAAGAATTAGTGTTTTCTGTGTCTATATGAGAATGTTCCAGTAGAGGTTTGTGTGAACCTCAGGTCAAACTTTGCATCACCAACAACATCAGCATAAACAGCAAGGGGTGATCTTCATGAAGGTGTTGTCAAGACATCAATCCAGTCACATGGAAGATCTTCAGTTCAAGGATGGATCATGTTACGGATGCCTGTGGGACAAGAGGACAGGATCTGGAGCAGTAGACCTGAATTGATCATCAAGCAACAACAGTTTAGTCTTTTTAATCCCCTCAATTTTCACAGTTACAGGTGAGTACACAAACCATTGCTTGACAATGTGTTGTATACTCATCTGTAACCAATTCTGTGGGGAACTAAGGACATGTGCACCAGCCCTATGGATATGTGCCCCTGACATGTATACACACATTAACAAGTGTTCTGAGAGCTCCATGGAAGTAATGACATTGTGCTGCCACTGTGAAAGTGACAGTGGCAGCCCAATGTCATTTGTTCCATGGAACTGTTAGGACACATTTGTTGATGTGTGTATTCATGTCAGGGGCACATATGTCTGCACACTCACAGGTCAGCATGGAGTCCCTGGTAATCTGATCTACGTCTCATGACCTCTACATTGTGTGACCATACCACTGTACATCCACCCCTGTGCTGCTCTTCTCAGCTCTAGCACAGTACAGGTCCCCTATTGAGTCTAATGTCCCTTTAACCCCTGATGTGCCTGAGTATTATCCAATGCATATCATTAGATAATACTCTTTCGCTACTGGGCTAGCATGGTTGTTCAGGCTATAATCATGGCATATCCAGTTAGTTGCTGTCAATCAAGCCGTGTAAGGTGATGAACATGGGTAATATGTTGTACCTTGTTTCTCCTGGGGGTGTGCGTGATATCCTTGGGGTCTGTATGTCAACGTGGAGAGTGGAATGGAGGATGGTTTTTGAGTCCACACACACAATTTGCCACGTCCACTGCCAGTGCAGTGCTGTGTCACTGTTCCTGTGGGGTGAGACAGAACAAAATGTGCAGTGTGGTTAGTGTCACAGGACTGACGGGGGACTTGCATGGATTGTTTGCATGCGTGTGTTATACTCACAGGTGAAGTGTTCCGTGATGAGCCTGTCTCTGATCTGTGCCCCTCTCATGGTCTCCTCCACATGGCCGATGTCCATGGGCACTTCCTGTATGGGGGCGTCCGGGATGTGCTCCAGCAGCCTGGTGTCCACTGCGATGTTGTGCAGTATTGCGCACGCCACAATGATGTCACACACCTTAGCCGGTGCATACTGCAGTGCTCCCCCAGAGTGGTCCAGACATCGGAATCTTGACTTGAGGAGCCCAAATGCCCGCTCAATGGCATTCCTCGTTCTGGCATGAGCCTGGTTGTACCTTTCTTGGGCATGTGTTTGGGGATAGGCCAGAGGGGTCAGTAGCCAGGACTGCATCCATAGCCAGCATCACCTGTGTAATGTGAGTGACATGGTGAGACAGGGAGCACATGTTGTGTGAATGATGTTTTGTGTGGTGGACGTAGTAGCTATGGGTCAGGTGCATGCTGAGCAGCGTGGTGTGTACGCCTGTGTATGTGGTGTGATTTTGTTTTGTGAACTCACCCACTAGCCATCCCCCTGTAAAGGTTCCATTCTCAAAATCTCTGTGGACTGAGGAGTTTTGTAGAATGTATGCATCATGTGAGCTGCCAGGACATTCATGATCCTCATGTTGCTGTCACACACCATCTGCACGTTGATGGAGTGGAAGTTCTTCCTGTTGATGAATAGCTGTACGTCACGGTATATTTAGCGGCACAATGCCGATATGTGTTGGATTTTGTTTCTTCTCAGCACCGATACCAGACTACTAAGATGGATATATTATTGTTACGGCCTGCTTATACGTTATCTCAATTCTTGCACGGAGGCCCTGCAATTTTTAAAATTCTATCTCGGCTAGCGGCAGCTGTATATGAGGCTTGGCTGGAGATAAAAAAAACTGTTGAGGCATGTCGCAATGGATCCTGATACTCCCTTGTGGGGCGTCGTGGGGCTACATCATTTATCCAATTGTGAGTTTGGCCCCCTGTGGGCCAGACTCGGGATTACTACCCTTGGTCAGTTGTACCAGGATGATCAGCTAAAGTCGTTTGCACAGTTACATGACGAATACCATTTACCTCATACTCTTGTTTATTCATATTTATGTGTCAGACATGCTCTTAGTGCTCAATGGGATGGTCGGACTCCGATGATCTCTACCTTTCTGCTTCTTACTAGACTGCGACTACTGGAGCCGTCGAGACCCCTTTCCTTCATTTATCAATGGGTGGAATCTCATGTGGGCTGTCAGGAGTTCCCTTCCCGGAATAAATGGGAAATGGATGTGGGTCCATTGGAGGACTGGGAATGGGATACGGCCGGGGCAGGACCGGCGATGGTGGCAACGTCGATTAGACACCAGGTGATACAGCTGAATATTCTCCATCGAATCTATTATACGCCTGTCAGACTGCATAAAATGGGGAATTCTGGTACTGATAGCTGTCTCCGGTGTTCTAATGTTCTGGGCACGTATCTTCATATGATTTGGGACTGTCCTGTGGTTGGGAGTTTTTGGAAAGAAGTCATGCATGTTGTGGTCCAGGTGCTGGGGAGACCTGTTCCTGTGACTCCGAAACTTTGCCTATTGTCTATTTTCCCCAATGAGATTGAGGGTGCAGCTGACAGATCCCTACTAAGAGAACGTTTGGTGTTGGCAAGAAAGGTGGTGGCCATGAATTGGATGTCGAGCGGTTCTCCCACTTGCAGGGCATGGATTAATTTAGTTCTACAGTGCATCCCACACTATAAGTTGGTTTACTTGCATCGGGGAAACCCAAACAAGTTTGACAGGATATGGGGACGTTGGCAGAACTGGTGGACACATAGGGCCGATGCTCATCAGGCACTTAATGCTATACATATTGACGGTGATGAATGAGTTGAGTCATGTTGACTGGTTGCATACGTGGCTGTGTGGTGAGGTTGACGAGTGATGCTGTGTTTGAGCCTATGCTTTTTGAGATCCTGCGGCTTTGTTGGCTGGCGGGCGGACGGGGGGGTGCTGCGGGCTTGGGGGAGAGAGGACTCGGGAATGGGGTAGGGAAGTTTAATAGATAGAATAGGTTAGAATAGGGAAGTTTAATAGATAGAATAGGTTAGTTTTTGGGGGGGATTTGGTTTTAGATAATAACAAAACCTCAGGTTGACTCTGTACGATCCATTGGTATGTTTATGTTCTTTACACTCTTATATATGTTTTCTGTATCTGAATGATTTTATATGTATTTCTCTGTATTTTTTTGATTTGTATGCAGCAATCTGATAATAAAACATATTTAAAAAAAAAAAAAAAAAAAGATTCAGAATGGAAAAATTTCTCCGCACACGTAAAAATTCACCTACAGGTAATTTTGAACATTCTTACTATGCAGTAACCCATTGGTAGCTGTAGATTTACGACATGTATCAGTTACTATCATATTGCCTTCCCCTTTTATTATTTTTAGATCCAGGAAGGGTAATTCATATTTACTCGTCTCATAGGTCATTCTCAAGTTTAAATCATTGTTATTCAACACCTTCATAAACTCCAAAAATAGCTGTTCATCTCCATCACTCATTAACCTCTTTACGGCCAGTAGGAACTTAGGGCTCGATCCAAATGTTGGCGTTAAAACCAACGTGAAGAAAAAAACTGCCTTCGCTCCTTAAGCAAGACCAGGTAACGTGAGATTCAAATCTTCCTTACCCAGAAAGCCTAAGGAGCGCTAACCAACAAAATACACGTTAACCTTAAACCTGCGTCGCATAGAAAATCTTACCTAAAAACACACGATAAAAATGTTACCTAGCACCACAGCCAATCACAGCACTGCAAAGTATCAAGTTCAGTCAGAAAATCCAAAACCCACGTCTCCAGTTCTGAATAGCTTTCTCTGTGCTTCCCTACCCAGCCACTAGGGGAACACAGAGAAGGCTTTCAGCACCATGGACAGCTTTGAATGCCATAGGGATGTGCACTGCTCACCCCTGTGGCATTCAAAGGGTTAAAATCAATAAAACTAGTACACTAAGCACTACACAATGCCCCCTTCCACATCCCCCCCCCCTTAGTATGTCACATATATTGCATATATGGGAAATACTAACCCCATCCACATCCACCTCATGGACTTCCATGTAGTGGACAAATCTGTCTTTTATTCCACAATTAACCCTTTGAGTACCAGAGAGGTAGGAAAGCATTGCTTAGCAATTACAACGCCTTGTGCAAAGGGACGAATTGCACAAGGCGACGCCAGGCAGCTGGGCACAAAGCCAACGCGTGAGGAGAGGTATTGGAGGAAGCGGGCAGCAAGTACAAGCCTACCACCCGCTTCCTCCAATGTCTCTGTCCCCTCCTCCCGCTTTCTCCAATGCCTAGGGGTTTTATTATGCTGCGGGCTTCACAGCCGCCCGCAGCAAGGGAATTATTAATAAAGTAATAATGTATACATAGAGATGAGGGGAGCGCTGCACTCACAGTGCAGCCTGCTCCCTCAGTTGTATGTTAACCCTTTGAGTGCCAGAGTGGTACTCAACGCATTGCTTTGCAATGCGTTGCGTACCACTCTGGCACTCAAAGGGTTAACTTAGATCTCAACCATTAATGATGCCCTACTTACTGTGTCCCTTTGCTTTTAGTACTTTTGCTCCACTCTCAGTTTGAAGAAGAGTGGAGCAAAAGTACTAATAGCAATGGGACACAGGAGGTAGGGGGTTAACAATGAATGAGATCTAAGTTAAACTGTCTAATAATACTATTTTAATTAAAAAAAAGTTTAAAACACACACAAACACACACACATATATATATATATATATATAGGCAAGGTATGTAGTCCATACGTTGCCTATTAACCCTTTGGGTACCAGAGAGGTAGGAAACATGCTAAGCAATGCTTTCCTACCTCTCTGGTACTCAAAGGGTTAATTGTGGAATAAAAGACAGATTTGTCCACTACATGGAAGTCCATGAGGTGGATGTGGATGGGGTTAGTATGTCCCATATATGCAGAGTTACCAGTAACCTGTATGGACTAAGAGAAAAGGATTTAACAGGTAAAAATCCTCTTTTCAATACTTTTCAGTACTGTCAGAGTTGTAGTTCAAGAGTAATTGAAAACCCTTCCCCCCTGACAGTTTTTTCAGTTTTTTTCCCTTATGCTAACTGAAGATTGTTCCTCTCTGCGATCCACCTGGAAACCACCTTGCTGCTCTGAGGTGAGCAGTGTTAGATCAGTAAAAGGGGTGGGAGGGGGATACTTTATCATTTAATTACTCTTGAACTACAACTATGACAGTATTGAAATAAGACTCTCCATGGCCCAAATACTATGAATAGGCTGACGCTGAAAATGGGATGGGATGTGGGACAGACTGACAGTGGGACCCTGAGTCTAATCGTAGTAAGCTGCAAGCAGCGAGAACAAGTTTGCTCTGTCTCTTACTAGCGGTGTTCTTTCTCTCTGGCCAAAAAGCCTGCCCCTGAAGTAAATCGGAACTTCCTGTCTTCATCACTCACATTAGTGGTTTTGCTGTGTTTACTGCACGCATTGATTACCATAGAGTCTTATGACTCGTCGTCATATCACTGCCTAAGAGACTCAGTGGTAATTTACCATAGACTCGAGAGTCTTAGACAGTTATGAGTCATAAGACTCTATGGTAATCAACGTGTGCAATAAAACCACAGCAAAACCACTAGAGTGAGGAAACAAAGTTCCGATTTACTTTATCTTATGAGAAATAACAAGCCATGTTCAGTTTTTTACAAAAAATTAAAAACTATATGTAAGTTATATTAAAAACGGGACAATATTTACATTTATATTAAAAAAGACAGGATGGTCTGGAAATATGAAAAAAACTGTACTGTCCGGTTTAAAACGGTATGTATGGTCAGCCTAACTATGAAGATCAATTAGAGCTGCTTTTATTGTGAAACATTACTATCCCTTTAAAGGAGCAGTAACCATTTTTTATGATAACCTATATGTTATAGAGCTTTTCCTGCTGAGTAAAACAAGGGTACTCCTACCGCTGTCAGCTGTTTTATTCAAATATTATAACAGTTAAAATAAATAGAAAGTGAATATACTGTGTTTACATCCTGATTGCTCTAACTGACAAGAAGTGACTCTACAGTTTCTATCACATTCTATGGAGAACTCTTAAGTCACTGACTTTCTTCTTCATTAGAATAATCAGGAATAACCAATTGGAATTTGTACACTAGAGGGCACAGCTAATGTAAAAACACACAGGTTTAAACAGTAATAACTCTGGAAATATGCATCTCTCAGCAGTGGGAATACACTTATTTTACTCAACAGGAAATGCCCTACAATATATATTTTTTCATAAAAAAAGATTACTGCTCCTTGAATTCAAGTTTATACAACTGTTCTGGAAAATTGTCGCTTGATTCAGATATACAGACAGGTATGAATATATCCTTAAATTTAAACTAAAAAGGTTATGGTGGGGAAAAAAGTGAATGAAAACCCCTTCCACCTGAATTTGGTGGGTGGTAGATACAATGCTAAACAAAAATTTGACATACCAGTCAAGCCGTAAGACTTGCTTTTCCCACAGAAATCACACTTTTGCAGTGTTATTACTACCGCAAGGGATTTTGGGTAGGCATTTGAAAATAAGTTTAACAAGGAATCACCTTTTTGCCTCATATTCCACTTTATACATGGATTCCTCAGAGTATGTGTATTCTGAGTAACAGCTTTAAGACACAACTCAGGAAGAGATGCAAAGCCAGTGAACCACTCATGGACAGCTGTTTCGTTGTCTATGCAACTCGTCAGCATGAGATTGGTTTTACTGGCTTGCTATTGAGGCTTGTTGCACATGTGGAGCACAAAATAAAAAGGTTATGGTGGGGATATATAACTGTTCCCGTGATCTTTCTGTCACTCTATGCTGTGGTGCGCTACCATTGGTTGAGCTTGTTTGGCCCGCCCAATATGGCCTTCATATACAAGGCCTCTGGCACCTGTCAGGTGCCCTTTCGTGGTGTTTCTGTACCAGTGCTACTTTTGCTGTGTTCCTGCGTTCCTGTGTACCGATTTGGCCCGTCTGACTACTCTCATTGGTTCCTGCCTCCGTGATTGACCCGGCCTGGCTGACGTTCCTGCTCCGTGATTGACCCGGCTTGGCTGACGTTCCTGCTTCGTGATTGACCCAGCTTGTCTGACGTTCCTGCTCTGTGATTGACCCGGCCTGGCTGACGTTCCTGCTCCGTGACCTGATTCCGGCTATCCTGACTTCCGAGAGTGTACCAGCTGCGATCCTGTATCGCTTGGCGACATTCTGAACTTTCACAGTAGCGTGTTGTGCAGACTGAACATTCTGTTAACTCTTGCTGAGCCTGTTGCCTCCGTTATACTGAGCCTTTCCGTTAAACACTGGCTGAGCACTATTGCCTCCGTTATACTGAGCCTGTCCGTTAAACACTTGCTGAGCACTGTCACCTCCGTTATACTGAGCCTCTCAGTTTACACTTGCAGAGCATTGCAGCCTACGTTATACTGAGCCTCATGATTACACTTGTAGAGCATTGTGGCCTCCGTTACACTGTGCTTCCGCTTAACCCTCTACCGCGCAGTGAATCAGTTACTGCACCGGGTGGTGCTTTTGGGCGATTCCATCAGCTCTCACAATGTACTGGGTTACGTTACCGCACCGGAAGGGTGCTAATGGCTCTGGTTCCATTCTACTCTCGCAGTGTACTGAGGTCCGTTACCGCACTGGAAGGGTGCTATTGGCTCTGGTTCCATTCTACTCTCGCAGTGTACTGAGGTCCGTTACCGCACCGAAAGGGTGCTATTGGCTCTGGTTCCTTTCGGCTCTAGCAGTGTTTGTGATTCCATTACAGCACCGGAAGGGTGCTAATGGTTCTTGTCCCTCAGCTCTAGCAGTGTGCACTGCCTCTGTTACAGCACAGCACGGGTGCCACGGCTCAACAGTAGTGCTAGCTCTTGCAGAGTGTTGGTATCCCCTCTCGTACTAGTATCACTTCGCCACTGGGGGAAGAAATCTTGGTATCTCAAGTGAGGGCTCCCCCAGAAACCCCAGTTGGCAAGCGTTTTGTGGATGAGCCATTCCGTACCCGTTTGCTGGAGACATATCACTCCTCTAAGGCAGCTGGGCACATTGGGAGGAATCAATTTATATGGTCTCTCTCACAAGTATTTTGGTGGCCCTCCCTTAGAACTGATTGCTCCACTTTCACTGCAGCCTGTGCCACCTGTGCTCGTGCCAAGACCCCCAGACACCTCCCAGTGGGCCTACTCCAACCTGTGCCTAATGGAGAATGCCCATGGTCCCACATATCCATTGATTTCTTGGGAGAGTTGCCAGTGTCTAGGGGGTACACATTTATTCTAATGGTGTTCGACAGGTTTTCCAAGATGGCTCATTTCATGCCCCTCTCTGGCCTTCCTTCGGCCCAGGAATTGGCAGTAGTTTTTGCCAGAGAAGTGTTCAACTTGCATGGGGTTCCCAGAGTGGTGGTATCGGACCGAGGGAGCCAGTCCGTGTCCAGATTCAGGAGGGCATTCTGTAGCCAGATGGGCATCCAATTGTCCTTTTCCTCTGCCAATGGGGCCGATGAGCGTGCCTATCAGGGACTGGAACAGTTCCTGCTCTGCTTTGTGACCGATCATCATGACAATTGGGCTGACCTGTTGCAATGGGCAGAGTTTGCCAGGAATTGTGCAGTTAATTCATTGTCTGGGAGCTCTCCGTTCCTTATCAATTACGGGTTTCAGCTGTGCCTGCTCCCGGACTCATTTCAGTCGCAGCAGATTCCAGCTCTGGATGAGCATATTGAGCAGCTCCGCTCCACTTGGGCACAGGTTCAGAGGACCCTCAGCCAGTCATTCCAGTGACATCAGCGACATGCCAATCATAGACGGCTGCCAGCGGTCTCCTTTCAGGTTGGGGACAGGGTATGGCTATCCTCCAGAAGTCTCAATTTGCAAGTGCCTTCTAATAAGTTGGCTCCCTGGTTCATTGGTCCGTTCAAGGTAATCCGCAAGGTTAACCCTGTCTCATACGCACTGGAATTCCCAGCATCTATGTGCATTCATAACGTGTTCCATGTGTCTCTGTTAAAACCCTTGGTGTGCAACCGCTATACTACCACTCCGGTGCTTCCTGAGCCAGTGGACGTTCAAGGCCAAGAGGAGTACGAAGTTCAGAGTATTATTGATACTAGGAGATTTAGAGGGAAATTGCAATATTTGGTCCATTGGAAGGGCTGTGGCCCTGAAGAACATTCTTGGGTCGATCAGAAGGACCTCCATGACCCGAGATTGTTGTGCAATTTCCACTTTAAATATCCCCAGAAACCTAGACCCTCTGCCAGGAGAGGGGGTCTTTGAGAGGGGGTACTATTACGGTTCCCGTGATCTTTATGTCACTCTATGCTGTGGTGCGCTCCCATTGGTTGAGCTTGTTTGGCCCGCCCAGTATGGCCTTCATATACCAGGCCTCTGGCACCTGTCAGGTGCCCTTTCGTGGTGTTCCTGTACCAGTGCTACTGTTGCTGTGTTCCTGTGTTCCTGTGTACCGATTTGGCCTGTCTGACTACTCTCATTGGTTCCTGCCTCCGTGATTGACCCGGCCTGGCTGACGTTCCTGCTCCGTGATTGACCTGGCTTGGCTGACCTTCCTGCTCAGTGATAGACCCGGCTTGTCTGACGTTCCTGCTCCGTGATTGACCCGGTCTGGCTGACGTTCCTGCTCCGTGACCTGATTCCGACTATCCTGACTTCCGAGAGTGTACCAGCTGTGATCCTGTGTCGCTTGGCGACATTCTGAACTTTCACAGTAGCGTGTTGTGCAGACTGAGCATTCTGTTAACTCTTGCTGAGCCTGTTGCCTCCGTTATACTGAGCCTTTCTGTTAAACACTGGCTGAGCACTGTTGCCTCCGTTATACTGAGCCTTTCCGTTAAACACTGGCTGAGCACTGTTGCCTCCGTTATACTGAGCCTGTCCGTTAAACACTTGCTGAGCACTGTCGCCTCCGTTATACTGAGCCTCTCAGTTTACACTTGCAGAGCATTGCAGCCTACGTTATACCGAGCCTCATGATTACACTTGTAGAGCATTGTGGCCTCCGTTACACTGTGCTTCCGCTTAACCCTCTACCACGCAGTGAATCAGTTACTGCACCGGGTGGTGCTTTTGGGCGATTCCATCAGCTCTCACAATGTACTGGGTTACGTTACCGCACCGGAAGGGTGCTAATGGCTCTGGTTCCATTCTACTCTCGCAGTGTACTGAGGTCCGTTACCGCACTGGAAGGGTGCTATTGGCTCTGGTTCCATTCTACTCTCGCAGTGTACTGAGGTCCGTTACCGCACCGAAAGGGTGCTATTGGCTCTGGTTCCTTTCGGCTCTAGCAGTGTTTGTGATTCCATTACCGCACCGGAAGGGTGCTAATGGTTCTGGTCCCTCAGCTCTAGCAGTGTGCATTGCCTCTGTTACAGCACAGCACGGGTGCCACGGCTCAACAGTAGTGCTAGCTCTTGCAGAGTGTTGGTATCCCCTCTCGTACTAGTATCACTTCGCCACTGGGGGAAGAAATCTTGGTATCTCAAGTGAGGGCTCCCCCAGAAACCCCAGTTGGCAAGCGTTTTGTGGATGAGCCATTCTGTACCCGTTTGCTGGAGACATATCACTCCTCTAAGGCAGCTGGGCACATTGGGAGGGATCAATTTATATGGTCTCTCTCACAAGTATTTTGGTGGCCCTCCCTTAGAACTGATTGCTCCACTTTCACTGCAGCCTGTGCCACCTGTGCTCGTGCCAAGACCCCCAGACACCTCCCAGTGGGCCTACTCCAACCTGTGCCTAATGGCGAATGCCCATGGTCCCACATATCCATTGATTTCTTGGGAGAGTTGACAGTGTCTAGGGGGTACACATTTATTCTAATGGTGTTCGACAGGTTTTCCAAGATGGCTCATTTCATGCCCCTCTCTGGCCTCCCTTCGGCCCAGGAATTGGCAGTAGTTTTTGCCAGAGAAGTGTTCCACTTGCATGGGGTTCCCAGAGTGGTGGTATCGGACCGAGGGAGCCAGTCCGTGTCCAGATTCTGGAGGGCATTCTGTAGCCAGATGGGCATCCAATTGTCCTTTTCCTCTGCCAATGGGGCCGCTGAGCGTGCCAATCAGGGACTGGAACAGTTCCTGCTCTGCTTTGTGACCGATCATCATGACAATTGGGCTGACCTGTTGCAATGGGCAGAGTTTGCCAGGAATTGTGCAGTTAATTCATTGTCTGGGAGCTCTCCGTTCCTTATCAATTACGGGTTTCAGCTGTGCCTGCTCCCGGACTCATTTCAGTCGCAGCAGATTCCAGCTCTGGATGAGCATATTGAGCAGCTCCGCTCCACTTGGGCACAGGTTCAGAGGACCCTCAGCCAGTCATTCCAGTGACATCAGCGACATGCCAATCATAGACGGCTGCCAGCGGTCTCCTTTCAGGTTGGGGACAGGGTATGGCTATCCTCCAGAAGTCTCAATTTGCAAGTGCCTTCTAATAAGTTGGCTCCCTGGTTCATTGGTCCGTTCAAGGTAATCCGCAAGGTTAACCCTGTCTCATACGCACTGGAATTCCCAGCATCTATGCGCATTCATAACGTGTTCCATGTGTCTCTGTTAAAACCCTTGGTGTGCAACCGCTATACTACCACTCCGGTGCTTCCTGAGCCAGTGGACGTTCAAGGCCAAGAGGAGTACGAAGTTTAGAGTATTATTGATACTAGGAGATTTAGAGGGAAATTGCAATATTTGGTCCATTGGAAGGGCTGTGGCCCTGAAGAACATTCTTGGGTCGATCAGAAGGACCTCCATGACCCGAGATTGTTGTGCAATTTCCACTTTAAATATCCCCAGAAACCTAGACCCTCTGCCAGGAGAGGGGGTCTTTGAGAGGGGGTACTATTACGGTTCCCGTGATCTTTATGTCACTCTATGCTGTGGTGCGCTCCCATTGGTTGAGCTTGTTTGGCCCGCCCAGTATGGCCTTCATATACCAGGCCTCTGGCACCTGTCAGGTGCCCTTTCGTGGTGTTCCTGTACCAGTGCTACTGTTGCTGTGTTCCTGTGTTCCTGTGTACCGATTTGGCCTGTCTGACTACTCTCATTGGTTCCTGCCTCCGTGATTGACCCGGCCTGGCTGACGTTCCTGCTCCGTGATTGACCTGGCTTGGCTGACCTTCCTGCTCCGTGATAGACCCGGCTTGTCTGTCGTTCCTGCTCCGTGATTGACCCGGTCTGGCTGACGTTCCTGCTCCGTGACCTGATTCCGACTATCCTGACTTCCGAGAGTGTACCAGCTGTGATCCTGTGTCGCTTGGCGACATTCTGAACTTTCACAGTAGCGTGTTGTGCAGACTGAGCATTCTGTTAACTCTTGCTGAGCCTGTTGCCTCCGTTATACTGAGCCTTTCTGTTAAACACTGGCTGAGCACTGTTGCCTCCGTTATACTGAGCCTTTCCGTTAAACACTGGCTGAGCACTGTTGCCTCCGTTATACTGAGCCTGTCCGTTAAACACTTGCTGAGCACTGTCGCCTCCGTTATACTGAGCCTCTCAGTTTACACTTGCAGAGCATTGCAGCCTACGTTATACCGAGCCTCATGATTACACTTGTAGAGCATTGTGGCCTCCGTTACACTGTGCTTCCGCTTAACCCTCTACCGCGCAGTGAATCAGTTACTGCACCGGGTGGTGCTTTTGGGCGATTCCATCAGCTCTCACAATGTACTGGGTTACGTTACCGCACCAGAAGGGTGCTAATGGCTCTGGTTCCATTCTACTCTCGCAGTGTACTGAGGTCCGTTACCGCACTGGAAGGGTGCTATTGGCTCTGGTTCCATTCTACTCTCGCAGTGTACTGAGGTCCGTTACCGCACCGAAAGGGTGCTATTGGCTCTGGTTCCTTTCGGCTCTAGCAGTGTTTGTGATTCCATTACCGCACCGGAAGGGTGCTAATGGTTCTTGTCCCTCAGCTCTAGCAGTGTGCACTGCCTCTGTTACAGCACAGCACGGGTGCCACGGCTCAACAGTAGTGCTAGCTCTTGCAGAGTGTTGGTATCCCCTCTCGTACTAGTATCACTTCGCCACTGGGGGAAGAAATCTTGGTATCTCAAGTGAGGGCTCCCCCAGAAACCCCAGTTGGCAAGCGTTTTGTGGATGAGCCATTCCGTACCCGTTTGCTGGAGACATATCACTCCTCTAAGGCAGCTGGGCAGATTGGGAGGGATCAATTTATATGATCTCTCTCACAAGTATTTTGGTGGCCCTCCCTTAGAACTGATTGCTCCACTTTCACTGCAGCCTGTGCCACCTGTGCTCGTGCCAAGACCCCCAGACACCTCCCAGTGGGCCTACTCCAACCTGTGCCTAATGGCGAATGCCCATGGTCCCACATATCCATTGATTTCTTGGGAGAGTTGCCAGTGTCTAGGGGGTACACATTTATTCTAATGGTGTTCGACAGGTTTTCCAAGATGGCTCATTTCATGCCCCTTTCTGGCCTTCCTTCGGCCCAGGAATTGGCAGTAGTTTTTGCCAGAGAAGTGTTCCACTTGCATGGGGTTCCCAGAGTGGTGGTATCGGACCGAGGGAGCCAGTCCGTGTCCAGATTCTGGAGGGCATTCTGTAGCCAGATGGGCATCCAATTGTCCTTTTCCTCTGCCAATGGGGCCGCTGAGCGTGCCAATCAGGGACTGGAACAGTTCCTGCTCTGCTTTGTGACCGATCATCATGACAATTGGGCTGACCTGTTGCAATGGGCAGAGTTTGCCAGGAATTGTGCAGTTAATTCATTGTCTGGGAGCTCTCCGTTCCTTATCAATTACGGGTTTCAGCTGTGCCTGCTCCCGGACTCATTTCAGTCGCAGCAGATTCCAGCTCTGGATGAGCATATTGAGCAGCTCCGCTCCACTTGGGCACAGGTTCAGAGGACCCTCAGCCAGTCATTCCAGTGACATCAGCGACATGCCAATCATAGACGGCTGCCAGTGGTCTCCTTCCAGGTTGGGGACAGGGTATGGCTATCCTCCAGAAGTCTCAATTTGCAAGTGCCTTCTAATAAGTTGGCTTCCTGGTTCATTGGTCCGTTCAAGGTAATCCGCAAGGTTAACCCTGTCTCATACGCACTGGAATTCCCAGCATCTATGCGCATTCATAACGTGTTCCATGTGTCTCTGTTAAAACCCTTGGTGTGCAACCGCTATACTACCACTCCGGTGGTTCCTGAGCCAGTGGACGTTCAAGGCCAAGAGGAGTACGAAGTTCAGAGTATTATTGATACTAGGAGATTTAGAGGGAAATTGCAATATTTGGTCCATTGGAAGGGCTGTGGCCCTGAAGAACATTCTTGGGTCGATCAGAAGGACCTCCATGACCCGAGATTGTTGTGCAATTTCCACTTTAAATATCCCCAGAAACCTAGACCCTCTGCCAGGAGAGGGGGTCTTTGAGAGGGGGTACTATTACGGTTCCTGTGATCTTTATGTCACTCTATGCTGTGGTGCGCTCCCATTGGTTGAGCTTGTTTGGCCCGCCCAGTATGGCCTTCATATACCAGGCCTCTGGCACCTGTCAGGTGCCCTTTCGTGGTGTTCCTGTACCAGTGCTACTGTTGCTGTGTTCCTGTGTTCCTGTGTACCGATTTGGCCTGTCTGACTACTCTCATTGGTTCCTGCCTCCGTGATTGACCCGGCCTGGCTGACGTTCCTGCTCCGTGATTGACCTGGCTTGGCTGACCTTCCTGCTCCGTGATAGACCCGGCTTGTCTGACGTTCCTGCTCCGTGATTGACCCGGTCTGGCTGACGTTCCTGCTCCGTGACCTGATTCCGACTATCCTGACTTCCGAGAGTGTACCAGCTGTGATCCTGTGTCGCTTGGCGACATTCTGAACTTTCACAGTAGCGTGTTGTGCAGACTGAGCATTCTGTTAACTCTTGCTGAGCCTGTTGCCTCCGTTATACTGAGCCTTTCTGTTAAACACTGGCTGAGCACTGTTGCCTCCGTTATACTGAGCCTTTCCGTTAAACACTGGCTGAGCACTGTTGCCTCCGTTATACTGAGCCTGTCCGTTAAACACTTGCTGAGCACTGTCGCCTCCGTTATACTGAGCCTCTCAGTTTACACTTGCAGAGCATTGCAGCCTACGTTATACCGAGCCTCCTGGTTACACTTGTAGAGCATTGTGGCCTCCGTTACACTGTGCTTCCGTTTAACCCTCTACCGTGCAGTGAATCAGTTACTGCACCGGGTGGTGCTATTGGGCGATTCCATCAGCTCTCACAGTGTACTGAGTTACGTTACCCCACCGGAAGGGTGCTATTGGCTCTTGTTCCATTCTACTCTTGCAGTGTACTGAGGTCCGTTGCCGCACCGGAAGGGTGCTATTTGCTCTGGTTCCATTCGGCTGTAGCAGTGTTTATGATTCCGTTACCGCACCAGAAGGGTGCTAATGGCTCTGGTCCCTCAGCTATTGCAGTGTGCATTGCCTCCGTTATGGCACAGCAAGGGTACCACGGCTCAACAGTAGTGCTAGCTCTTGCAGAGTGTTGGTATCCCCTCTCCTTGCCTGTCCAGAGAGTGTGTCAGTTTTGCCTCACTGCTAAGGTGCTTCTACATCTTGCACCTCAGTCTCTTGCTATTTTTACCATCTACTGGGCGTTGTCCAACACACCACAACAGAGACTGACTACCTGCTTAGAACTTTAACCCTTTGGCTACTGTACTTCTGTAATATGCCTGTCCTGTGACAGTATTTTGTTTTGCTTATATACTGGGCCTGAGAGGGCATACATATTCCTGTATATCATTTACCCGTGTTTCCTAACTAGCCTGTAGTGGGCAGTGTTCCTTGTCTTTTAATAAAACTGTGTTTTATTCTAACCTCCTGGTCTGAGTGTCCTACTAAACCGTTACAGGAAAAAAGTGAATGAAAACCCCTTCCACCTGAATTTGGTGGGTGGTAGCTACAATGCTAAACAAAAATTTGACATACCATATCTACCACTCCTTAAATTTATATATATAAATATATAAACATACAAAGCCCACATATTAAATATATAAAATGTATAAAATATATCTATATATATAAAAGAATAAGCCTCATTCCATAATTTATGGTACCTCACACACAGAACATAATTTATGTCTCCTCAGAAAATAAACACACATTGAACAGAATGCCTCATTACATAATTTATGTCTCATTAGGAGACACAACTCCCATTGGTTGATTCAATGGGGACATTACTGCTCCCATTGGGTGATTCAATGGGGGCGTGTTTATCATACAGGGAGTTGGCCCGCCCCCTCCAGCTCTCCCACCACTATCCAACTGACAAAAAAAAATATAGCTGCCACTCTGTGCTGAAGTAGGGGATATCAATAACTTCTCCTGGTCCACACACACTCTCACTCAGGATCACGACCCCACAAACACACTGTTTCACCTCCCACAGATAATTGTAACCCTCCATACACTCTGTGTCACCTCCCACAGATAATTGTAACCCTCCATACACACTGTTTCACCTCCCACAGATAATTGTAACCCTCCATACACTCTGTGTCACCTCCCACAGATAATTGTAACCCTCCATACACACTGTTTCACCTCCCACAGATAATTTTAACCCTCCTATCATGGTCCCCGTGATTCCCTGTCAATCTTTGCTGTGTTACCTGTGCATTGGAGGAAGCTGATTGGCCCGCCCAGGATGTTCCTTTATATACTGGGTTTTGGGCACTTGTCAGGTGCCCTTTCGTGGTGTTCCTGAGCCTGCGCCTTGTTGCTGTGTTTCTGCATTCCTGTGTACCGTCTCGGCTAGTCTGACCATTCCATTGTTCCTGCTCCGTGATTGACCCGGTTCTGGCTGACGTTCCTGCTCCGTGATTGACCCAGCCCTGGCTGACGTTCCTGCTCCGTGATTGACCCGGCTCTGGCTGATGTTCCTGCTCTGAGTACTGACCCGGTTCCGGTTGGAGTCCTGAGCTGTGTTTGTTCCTGAGTTCCTGTGTGATCCTGGTCGCCGGCTGGCGACATTCTGAATTGTGTTTGTGTTGCTCTGTCTAATCCTCTCTTAGTCTACTGGGCCGTTGACTGAGCCTGTTCCATGGCATTGTTGAGCTGTAGTCTCCTTATCGAACCTGTGTTAACCATTGCTGTGCCAGTTGCCTCCGATTCTGAGCCTGTTCTCTTTCACTTGCCAAGCCAGTGTATTCCGTTTGAGCCTGTTAACACTTATTGAGCCTGTGCCTTTCCTACCTTGCCTACCTATTTGCACTAGCAGAGCTGTTGTTCTCTCCGGTGCCCGTTAGGACCACGACCGTGCCGGTTGGAGTTGGTACCTCCATTGGCTCTTGCTGTATGTGCTCCGCATGACACCGGAGGGGTGTCCCAGTTCCGGTCACTAGTGCTCTATGTGTTAGCCATCTACCGTATCACCATTTACGTTGGCTCATTATCGCTTGTGCAGTGATTGCTCCGCTCTGGCACCCAAGGGGTCTGTACGGCTCTTCTCCCGTTGGCATACGCAGGGTTATATCCGTGACAATATTGAGGGCGATTCAGGTTCTGGTCCGTTTACTCTTGCAGTGGCTTTACTCCAGATTATTCCACTAAGGTGGTATAGGCTCAGCCCTGGGCATACGCTGGTCAATCTGGGCGTTCATGTGCAAAGGTATCTGAGAGTGATTAGTTCAGTCACACAATACACCCTTCTCTGCACCATCAAGAGACTGATATCAACTCCTGGACGTTGGCCAATCAGTTTACTAAACAGTCTATTTCTCCACATTTAACCCTGTATATTTGCTTACCTGAGCTGTTTAACTCTGCTATACTCATTTGGGCCTGTATCTCACCTTTACCATTTCTGGCCCCCAGAGGTGCTGTTCATTCATTTTTATTTCAATAAAACTGTGTTTTTACTATACCAGTGTCTGAGTGTCAGAAAACCGTAACACCTCCATACAGTCTGTTTCAGTACAAAGGTGTAATGTTTCCATAAAATACAAACTCATGGATAAAGTTAATAGCAACTCTTTTATTTAACCCTTTCAGTGCCAGAGGGGTGCCAACACATTACTTTGCAATGCGTTGCATACCCCTCTGGCACTCAAAGGGTTAACTCTTTTCATCTCTTCAGTCACCTCACTGTCTGTTTTCAACTGTCACTCCTCCACTTCCTGCTTCCTGATTCCCGCCCTTTCCCCTTAAAGGGAGAGAGATGCTTTGCTGTATGTTACAGAGGGCAAGTCTCAAACACCACTTTCTATTTGATCCCTCAGCATATTGCTACGTTGCCTCAGCTGAAGAGCCACTGTGTGTTATATTGCTATGTTACCTCAGCTTAAGTAAGGAGTTACTGTTCCCATTGGGTGATTCAATGAAGGAGTGATTTAAATTATTCAGGGAGTTGGCCTGCCCCCACTATCCAGCCCGCCCACCACCATCCAAGTGACTGAAAAAAACAAAATGGCTGCCACTTGCTCCTACACCACAGATTCACACACAAGGCACACACACACACACACACACACACACACACACACACACACACACACACACACACACACACACACACACACACACACACACACACACACACACACACACACACACACACACACACACACACACACACACACACACACACACACACACACACACAAGCCACACACACAAAAGCCACACACACACACACACACAGAGTCCCCAGGGATCCCTTCACCAACCTGAGGCACACAATGAGCTGATCCAACAAAGAGAGGGCGGGATCGGCTCCAGTGTACCTTCATTTCTGGTATCCACAACAAAACAATGCTTTCGGCTCCTGGTGCACAATGTGCTTCTGCTGCAGGAAGCCCAGCTGCTTCATGTAGCTCGAAGGCAGGCAGGCCCAGTACCAAATCCTTCATGTTCCCCCTTCATGAAGCACAGCACTCCACCCCGCAACAGCCCGGTCACGTGGCCCTTCAAGGAGCTCTCTGCAAGCAGCAGCTGGATGCGGCTATTACCCGTGGCTGAGGGGCTGGAGACAGACCATGCTGGGGCCACTCTGTAGTACACACTCTTACACACAAGCTTCTTCACCGCCGCTCTCTGCCCGCTGTCACACAGCTGCATTGTGTAAGTACCCTGGCACAAAAAATATACATGCCGCACTATAGCTGCTCCAACAACACACCATCCCTGCTCCAACCACATACACCATCCCTCCTCAGTTCCCGCTCTCGGTGCTTGGGCTGCGTCCCTAGTAACGCTCTTGGCCGAGGCCTGGGGCAGGAGGTGTCTTCCTGGCCAGGGAGCGGGGCCGGCGGTTGTCTGGCAGCCTCTGAGTGTGCATGTACAGAGTCCACTTCAGGGACTGTGGACTCCATGACTCTCGCTACATACTGAGACAGCTGGTTAACCCTTTCAGTGCCAGAGGATTAAGCAACACAATGAGCAATGCCTTGCCTACCCCTCTGGTACTTACAGGACCGTAATAATATCTGTATGTGTGTGTGTGTGTACGCATGTATGTATGTGTGTATGTATGATCAATGTCTGTGTATGTCACTGTATCTGTGTGTGTCTATGTATGTGTGCAATATGATTCTTTCTGCTTCACACAGTACACAAAAAAACATCATCAGTCAATACAGCTAAATGAAATGTACAAAACAAACAAACACAAAAAATTCTTACAAAATACCTTCAACATGCCACCTACAACATTTCAAACAAAAAATGCTACATAACACATACCCTACTACAATGACAGGCAACTCCGTCACATAATATACTAGCAATATGTGACGGCGTTGCCTGTCATTGTAGTAGGGTATGTGTTATGTAGCATTTTTTGTTTGAAATGTTGTAGGTGGCATGTTGAAGGTATTTTGTAAGAATTTTTTGTGTTTGTTTGTATTGTACATTTCATTTAGCTGTATTGACTGATGATGATTTTTTGTGTACTGTGTGAAGCAGAAAGAATTATATTGCACACATACAGATACAGTGACATATACAGACATTGATCATACACACACACACACACACACACACACATACAGATATGATTACGGTCCTGTAAGTGCCAGAGGGGTAGGCAAGGCATTGCTCATTGTGTTGCTTAATCCTCTGGCACTGAAAGGATTAACCAGCTCTCCCAGTATGTAGCGAGAGTCATGGAGTCCACAGTCCCTGAAGTGGACTCTGTACATGCACACCCAGAGGCTGCCAGACAACCGCCCGCCCCGCTCCCTGGCCAGGAAGACACCTTCTGCCCCAGGCCTCAGCCAAGAGCATTACTAGGGATGCAGCCCAGGCACCGAGAGTGGGAACTGAGGAGGGATGGTGTGTGTGGTTGGAGCAGGAATGGTGTGTGTTGTTGGAGCAGCTATAGTGCGGCATGTATATTTTTTGTGCCAGGGTACTTGCACAATGCAGGTGTGTGACAGCGGGCAGAGAGCAGCGGTGAAGAAGCTTGTGTGTAAGAGTGTGTACTACAGAGTGGCCCCAGCATGGTCTGTCTCCAGCCCCTCAGCCATGGGTAATAGCCGCATCCAGCTGCTGCTTGTAGAGAGCTCCTTGAAGGGCCGCATGACCGGGTTGCTGCGGGGTGGAGTGTTGTGCTTCATGAAGGGGGAACATGAAGGATATGGTACTGGGCCCGCCAGCCTCTGAGCTACATAAAGCAGCTGGGCTTCCTGCAGCAGAAGCACATTGTGCACCAGGAGCCGAAAGCATTGTTGTGTTGCGGATACCAGAAATTAAGGTACACTGGAGCCGGTCCCGCCCTCTCTTTGTTGGATCAGCTCATTGTGTGCCTCAGGTTGGTGGAGGGACCCCTGGGGACTCTATGTGTGTGTGTGTGTGTGTGTGTGTGTGTGTGTGTGTGTGTGTGTGTGTGTGTGTGTGTGTGTGTGTGTGTGTGTGTGTGTGTGTGTGTGTGTGTGGCTTTTGTGTGTGTGTGTGGCTTGTGTGTGTGTGAGTGGCTTTTGTGTGTGTGTGGCTTGAGTGTGTGTGTGTGTGGCTTGTGCTTGTGTGTGTGTGAGTGGCTTTTGTGTGTGTGTGGCTTGAGTGTGTGTGTGTGGCTTGTGTGTGTGTGTGTGTGTGGCTTGTGTGTGAGTCTGTGGTATAGGAGAGAGTGGCAGCCATTTTGTTTTTTCAGTCACTTGGATGGTGGTGGGCGGGCTGGATAGTGGGGGTAGGCCAACTCCCTGAATGATTTAAATCACTCCTCCATTGAATCACCCAGTGGGAACAGTAACTCCTTACTTAAGCTGAGGTAACATAGCAATATAACACACAGTGGCTCTTCAGTTGAGGCACCGTAGCAATATGCTGAGGGATCAAATAGAAAGTGGTGTTTGAGGCTTGCCCTCTGTAACATACAGCAAAGCATCTCTCTTCCTTTAAGGGGAAAGGGCGGGAATCAGGAAGCAGGAAGTGGAGGAGTGACAGTTGAAAACAATCAGTTAGTGAGGTGACTGAAGAGATGAAAAGAGTTAAATAATAGAGTTGCTATTAAGTTTATCCCTGAGTTTGTATTTTATGGAAACATTACACCATTGTACTGAAACAGAATGTATGGAGGGTTACAATTATCTGTGGGAGGTGACACAGAGTGTATGGAGGGTTACAATTATCTGTGGGAGGTGAAACAGTGTATTTGTGGGGTCATGATCCTGAATGAGAGTGTGTGTGGGCCAGGAGAAGTTATTGATATCCCCTACTTCAGGAGAGAGTGGCAGCTATATTTTTTTGTCAGTTGGATAGTGGTGGGTGGGCTGGAGGGGGCGGGCCAACTCCCTGTATGATAAACTCGCCCCAATTGAATCACCCAATGGGAGCAGTAGTGTCCCCATTGAATCACCCAATGGGAGTTGTGTCTCCTAATGAGACATCAATTATGTAATGAGGCATTCTGTTCAATGTGTGTTTGTTTTCTGAGGAGACATAAATTATTTTCTGTGTGTGAGGTACCATAAATTATGCAATGAGGCTTATTCTTTTATATATATAGAAATATATATATACAAAATATAATAATATATATAAAATATATAAAATGTCTAAGTTATATGAGATATATAAAATGAACCAAAGATAAAGCTCCATATGTATTATACTTCTTAGCACTTCTCCTATGATTGAAGAACTGAAGTTAACGCTGGTATTCTGTATCTGTTGTTCAAACAATTATA
Organism: Rhinophrynus dorsalis; assembly: GCA_037306005.1. Classification (NCBI taxonomy): domain Eukaryota; kingdom Metazoa; phylum Chordata; class Amphibia; order Anura; family Rhinophrynidae; genus Rhinophrynus; species Rhinophrynus dorsalis. The sequence continues at coordinate 384,587,820 of CM074722.1, forward strand.
TGAATATATATTAGAGAGAAGGGTTAAGCAATGTCACAAACGATTATGTCCGGACAAATTATATAAATTTGTATTAGAAAAAGGGGTTCTCAGTTTGTTTAACCCCTTAAGGACCGGCGGTCATGGGACATTTCCGTCCCATAATGACCGCATAGGGGCACTTTGACACGCCGGTACACGTGACCTGTCACGTGTATCGGCGCGTCAATATGGGGCTTGAAAGAGATCTTGGAGCGGTCTATTTCAGGCCCTATTTTTACTTACAGCGCTCCCGGTAGAGCGCTGTAAGTAAAAAGTACGTGACGTACCATGTCCGTCATCGGTCCTTGAGTAGTTCAAGGACCGTGATGGTCCTGGTACGTCAAGGGTCCTTAAGGGGTTAAATACAATATATAAGTCTAGAATGAGGAGCCACAACAGTTAAATAATATCACAAACAATGGTATGAAATGCAAAATGCAAATAAATAGACTTTTCAATACTTTGATGTTTCCTGTTTAAGATAATTAGACAATAAGGAAAAGAAAGAATATAGAGGTCAGTTAATTTTTGGAGTATTGGGGCAAGAGAAACAACTCTACATATATTCAACCAAAACACCATAGGTCCAGATCTTTATTTATACCCTATGGAAATAGAGTTTTAATTTGAAAATTTTGAAACTCTCTCTGGGCTAGTAATCTAAATCTATTACCTCCTATTCTCTATGGTAGAATATGTTCTATTCCAATTATATTTACACATCCCTTTACTTTGATATATTTCACAGTAGAGGCAATGTTTGGACACTGTATAAGTTATATTACCCTTTAAGATGTTATTCTGATATTCCCTGAATGTTTCTTTCAGAGATCTTGTAGTGCGACCTATGTATTGTCTGCCACTGTTGCACTCTAATTGATATACCACATATAGGGCTAGATTTAAAGGCAGCCATTAGTAAAAAAAATCCACTAACGGGTGCGTTAAGTCCCATGTAGCAATTCAAAGATCCGTCTAGGAAAATACACAAAATGCTAACCACACAAACATGTAAATGGAAAAATTAACCTGTTCAATGCCAATATAACACAAAAACATGGACACACAACACAAATCACTGTCACACACAACAGCAAGCAACACCATAGGGACAACGACACCCAAAAAAACAACAACACAGCATGACACGGAATAATGGGGGTTATCACACAAAGCGGACACCTGCAAATACAAACTCACCTGTGCAACATCAACACGCGACCTGCACCCCACAACTGCACACCCGCAAATGGCAGACACATACCAAGCACAACACACCACATCTTATAACACACACACACACACCTGCAAACACTTACCTGGACAAAAACAACTCTCCATTGGTCAGCACTCACCTCATCACCACACCTACACAACGCCCTAGCAAGTACTTAAAGGGACAACTCACCACACTCACTTGTGGCTTGTTTTCCACTCAGGGAGGGAGAGAGAAAGATAGAGAGAGATAGAGAGTGCAATCAGTATGTTGGGTTACATATTGTTGCGAAGACTGCGCAGAAGGTGTGCAAGGGAGAGAGCTAGGGAACATCAGCAACCTCCAGGCACGCCTGATCAACAGCCTTCACCTGCTGCAAGTGAGGAGGCTCTGGCTCAGCAGACACACAGGAGTCCATCCTCACCTGGAGGACAGCACCTGCCTGCAGATGCACAGCTGCAGCAACAGGATGCTCCACAGCAGCAGAGGATGTATAGACGACCTCCAAGGCCGAGGGTATACTGCCCAAGGGTCACCCTCTTTGGAATGACTGATGTTGAGGTCATTGATTGCTACAGGTTGAGGCCTGACAGCATCATTGGCCTATATGAGGTCATCAAAGATCAGGTGGATCCCATCTACATCCGCAATCATGCCCTAACTGTCCTGCAAAAACTACTACACTTAATGGCAAGTGGGGCCTTCCAGTCCACTGAAGGTTACACATCTGGCATGTGACAGGCCACATTCTCCAGGCTGCTGGCCCAGGTCCTGCCAGCCCTCAAAAGCAAGGCCAGTACCTATATACATTTTCCCACCACCGACATGGACTGGATACACGTCAAGCAGGCCTTTTATGCAAGGGGAGGCATGCCCAGGGTCATGGGTGCTATAGATTGAACCCATGTCCGTATTAAAACCCCAGCACGTGATGCACAGCTATTCATCAACAGGAAGAACTTCCACTCCATCAACGTGCAGATGGTGTGTGACAGCAACATGAGGATAATGAACGTCTGTGCAAAGTATCCTGGCAGCTTACATGATTCATACATTCTCCAAAACTCCTCAGTCCACAGAGATTTTGAAAATGGAACTTTTACAGGGGGATGGCTTTTGGGTGAATTCACAATACAAAATCACACCACAAACACAGGTGTACACACAACGCTGCTCAGCATGCACCTGACCCACAGCTAGTACGTCCACCACACAAAACATCATTCACACAACACGTGCTCCCTGTCTCACCATGTCACTCACATTACACAGGTGATGCTGGCTATGGATGCAAGTCCTGGCTACTGACCCCTGTGGCCAATCCCCAAACACATGCCCAGGAAAGGTACAACCAGGCTCATGCCAGAATGAGGAATGCCATTGAGCGGACCTTTGGGCTCCTCAAGTCAAGATTCAGATGTCTGGACCACTCTGGGGGAGCACTGCAGTATGCACCTGCTAAGGTGTGCGACATAATTGTGGCGTGCACAATACTACACAACATTGCAGTGGACACCAGGCTGCTGGATCACATCCAGGACCCCTCCATACATGAAGTGCCCATGGACATCGGGCATGTGGAGGAGACCTTGAGAGGGGCACAGATCAGAGACACGCTCATTACGGAACACTTCACCTGTGAATATAACACAGGCATGCAAACAATCCATGCAAGTTCCCCGTCAGTCCTGTGACACTAACCACACTGCACATTATGTTTTGTCTCACCCCACAGGAACATTGACACAGCACTACACTGGCAGCAGCATGGCCCCAAACATCAACCATACCTGGATGTGGCAAATTGTGTGTGTGGATTCAAAAACCATCCTCCATTCCACTCTCCACATTGACATACAGACCCCAAGGATATCACGCACACCCCCAGGAGAAACAAGGTACAACATATAACCCATGTTCATCACCTTACAGGGCTTGATTGACAGCAACTAACTGGATATGCCATGATCATAGCCTGAGCAACCATGCTAGCCCAGTAGCGAAAGAGTATTATCCAATGCTATGCATTCGATAATACTCCGGTACATCAGGGGTTAAAGGGCCATTGGACTCAATATGGGACCTGTACTGTGCTAGAGTTGAGAAGAGCAGCAGAGGGGTGGATGTACAGTGGTATGGTCACACAACGTAGAGGTCATGAAACGTAGATCAGATTACCAGGGACTCCATGCTGACCTGTGAGTGTGCAGACATACGTGCCCCCGACATGAATACACACATCAACAAATATGTGCTAGTAGATCCAGGGAACAAATGACACTGGGCTGCCACTGTCACTTTCACAGTGGCAGCACAATGCCATTACTTCCATGGAGCTCTCAGAACACTTGTTAATGTGTGTATACATGTTAGGGGCACATATCCATAGGGCTGGTGCACATGTCCTTAGTTCTCCACAGAATTGGTTACAGATGAGTACACAACACATTGTCAAGCAATGGTTTGTGTACTCACCTGTAATTGTGAAAATTGAGGGGATTAAAAAGTCTAAATTGTTGTTGCTTGATGATCAGTTCAGGTCTACTGCTCCAAATCCCGTACTCTTGTCCCACAGGCATCCATAACATGATCCCTCCTTGGACTGAAGATGTTCCATGTGACTGGATTGATGTCTTGACAACACCTTCATGAAGATCACACCTTGCTGTTTCTGGTGATGTTGTTGGTGATGCAATGTTTGACCTGAGGTTCACACAAACTTCTACTGGAACATTCTCATATAGACACAGAAAACACTAATTCTCGGGTGTTATAACCTTTACAGTTAGGATGCTCAGCTACAGAGTTGTCAAACCTTGTGGACAACACATGAGCAGGGCATCAGTGTTACTAAAGTAGTAAGATTTAGTTTCAAAGTACATTTAGTGTTCTCATACAAGTGTTCAAAGCATATAGGCAATACACTCAGAAAACACATGTACGTTCTAATGTACTTTGAGACACAATAAAGATGAACCATCACCATTCTATCTGTGTCTGTATGAGGATATATTTGATAACACATTTGTCAATGCGTAACCACACCCAGGATAGAGTATCCCCCATACATGGAAAGGCATCATCCACATCACAGGAGTCCACCACTTGTTTGCCAGTGAGTGGACTCTGTGATGTATCCATGCAAACAGATGATGGTGGCAGTGATACACTAATGTGTTGTGGGAGTGATAAAGTGGTGATACAGGGGACATACTTCCACAGTGAATTCCTGTCCACAGTATCTGTGTTGCTCAGTATAATCAATGTTCTGAGATTTTGCTCCACTTTGACATATCTTAGTACATGGGCTACATCAACGAACAACCAGACTAAGTGGACATGTGTTATCACTGGTGAAGTCTGTTACACCCTTAGGGAAACAGCAACTCAACTTACTGGAGACCCCAATGCTTACCCCAGGATATCAATGTGTGTGCTACACATTGAAATCTTAGGTTAAAAACATTGGCTTCCCCAGTAAGACAGCTGCACAATGAGTGTTTGAATCCAAGACAATATTGATACATGTCCCATTTATCTGTCCTGCTTGTTATGTCCCCGCTAAGTCACATAGCTGTTTGTCTGGTTATCCCATTAACCCACTGAGTGCAAGAGTGGTCCCCAATGCATTTCTTTGCAATGCGTTGCCTACCACTCTGGCACTCAAAGGGTTAAACACAACATATGATGTAGGGGTATGTTTTGTTCAAATTCAACACACAACATTGCCATATAACACAGTGGTGTAATATGGCTCCAGGGATGTATTTCCAGTTGAATTTGTACAACGGTGTGTGTGTGAACCCATGTTGTAGCTGTGACGGAACTGTGGCGACCATGGGAGATATTGGTGTGTTAGGGATATGGGATCTCATGTCTTCAGACTATTTCTACCCAAAAGACAACCATAGAGTGAGCTGAGCCATAGTTGCTTTGAATACATTGCTGGAATGCAGAGATGGTGGGGGTTGGGCTTGGCTTCCACTTGTTACGGTTTTCTGACACACAGACCAGGATGTAACATAAAACACAATTTATTGAAATAAAAATTAACAACACTGCCCCTAGGGGCTAGTAAAGTTAAGAACAGGCAATATGAACAGAGGATGGAGTAAACTACAAACAGTAGTGCATAGAGGGTTAAGTGGAGCAACTGGTAAGGCTCAGGCTAGATTGGCCAACGCCCAGGAGATATATAGCAGTCTATGGTAACAGTCTTTAAATGTAGATCAGGAACTCAGGAAAAGCGCTGTAACACTCTTGAAGCATAAACAGGATGAGCCCCTGTTGCTCTAAGCTGAGCCCGTACCACCACAGTGGGCTCATGAGGATTGCTACTGCCAATTTGATGTAACCAGAATAGGAATCGCCCTGAATGAGTATCGAGTAACCCTGCGTCTGCTACGGAAATATGCCAGCCCTTGGGAGGCCACAGTAGAACGGAATTGCCCAAGCTATGAAGAGCCGATGCACAGAGTAGTGCAGTTGGGATAAAGCACTTTGAGCGAATAAGGTACTGCCCAGACACCCACACGGTGTCACCCAGAATCCTTGTTGCAAGTGCGAATGGACTACCAGTGTCAACCAGCGTGATCACGATGCTCACCGGGCATCGAACAGGCGGAGCTCTGCAAGGACTGGTATAGCGTAAAGCGGAGGCTCAAATGTGTAAAGGCTCAGAGAATCACCGGAGCTTGGCAATGAATCAAATGGCACGTTATCGGAGGCTACCGGCAGTGCAAGGGTTAATCTGGTACATTTGGAAAGAGCAATGCTCAACGAGAACAAGGAAGGCAACCTCGGCTGCATCGTAAAGAGCGAGGTAACAGAGAACAGTCAGAATGTCGCCAGTGCGACCGGAGTACACAGGAGCAGCAACCGGACAGGAGCAGTAACCGGACAGGAACAGTAGCCGGAACCGGATGACTGAGTCGCAGGAACACCACCGGAGAGTGGAGCAGTCACGGAGCAGGATCAGGAACCAGAACCGGGTCGGATCACGGAGCGGAGTCGTCAGCCAGTGCCGGGTCGGATCACGATGCAGGGTTGTCAGCCAGAGCCGGGTCAGATCACGGTGCAGGGTCATCAGCCAGAGCCGGGTCAGATCACGGTGCAGGGTCGTCAGCCAGAGCCGGGTCAGATCACGGTGCAGGGTCGTCAGCCAGAGCCGGGTCAGATCACGGTGCAGGAACAGAAGGAGAGTCAGACTAGCCGGGTCGGTACACAGGAGACACTGGAGATCAATAACAAGGCGCAGCAACACAACACCACGAAAGGGCAATTGACAAGTGCCCAAGCCTCAGTATATAAAGGCACATCCTGGGCGGGCCAATCAGACTCCTCCAATGCAACTGTATACCTACGGAGATTGACAGGGAATCACGGGGACCGCGATAGTACCCCCTCTCAAAGACCCCCTCCCCTTCCAGAGGGTCTAGGTTTACGGGGATATTTAGAGTGAAAGTTGCGCATCAGTCGTGGAGCATGAAGATCCACCCAAGACCGCTCCTCAGGCCCATAACCTTTCCAGTGGACCAAATATTGCAACTTGCCTCTAAATCTCCTGGAGTCAATTATGCTCTGAATTTCGTATTCCTCTTGGCCTTGTACATTCACCGGCCCAGGAACCACCGGAGTGGTAGTATAACGGTTGCACACCAAGGGCTTAAGAAGGGACACATGAAACACATTATGAATACGCATAGCCCTGGGGAGCTCCAATGCGTATGCCACGGGGTTGACCTTGCGAATGATCTTAAAGGGGCCAATGAACCGGGGAGCCAGTTTGTTTGAAAGTACTTGCAGGTTAAGATTCCTGGAGGAGAGCCATACCCTGTCCCCAACCTGGTAGGAGACCGCTGGAAGGCGTCTGCGATTAGCATGCCGCTGATGTCTCAGGAAGGACTGACTGAGGGACCGTTGTACCTGTGCCCAAGTGGAACGGAGCTGCTCAATGTGCTCATCCAGAGCCGGAATCTGTTGGGACTGAAATGAGTCCGGGAGTAGGCAGGGTTGGAACCCATAATTGACTAGGAACGGAGAACTCCCAGACGATGAATTAACCGCACAGTTCCTGGCGAACTCCGCCCATGGCAACAGGTCGGACCAGTTATCATGATGATCAGTCACGAAGCAGCGCAAATACTGCTCAAGTCCCTGATTAGCACGCTCAGCGGCCCCATTGGTCTGGGGATGGTAGGCAGAGGAAAATGACAATTGAATGCCCATCTGGCCACAGAATGCCCTCCAGAATCTAGACACAAACTGGCTTCCCCGATCAGACACTATCACACTAGGAACCCCGTGCAAGCGGAATACCTCCCTGGCGAAAATTACTGCCAATTCCTGGGCCGATGGGAGACCAGAGAGGGGCACGAAATGAGCCATTTTGGAGAACCTATCCACCACCATCAGAATGAAAGTGTAGCCCTTAGACAAAGGCAGCTCTCCCAAGAAATTGATAGATATATGGGACCAGGGACGGTCGCCGTTGGGTACTGGCTGGAGTAACCCCACGGGGAGATGTCTGGGAGTTTTAGCACGGGCACAGGTAGCACATGCAGCGGTAAATGCGAAGCAATCTGCTCTCAGAGATGGCCACCAGAATGTTCGTGCCAAAGACCAAACCAACTGATCCCTGCCAATGTGCCCGGCCGCCTTAGATGAGTGATAGGTCTCGAGTAACTGGGTGCGAAATGGTTTGTCCACAAAACATCTGCCAACTGGGGTTTCAGGAGGTGCCCGTGCTTGTGAAGCCATGATTTGCTCCCCCAGTGGTGAAGTGATGTTGGTACGAATAGTGGCCAGGATCTAATCTGGCTGAATTATAGGCACTGGCGCTTCATCCCTCTCAATGTCTGTGCAGAATTGTCTGGAAAGTGCATCTGCTCTAATATTTTTGGACCCCGGCAAGTAGGAGACTATGAAATTAAATCTTGACAAGAAGAGAGCCCAACGAGCCTGGCGAGAAGACAGCCTTTTCGCCTCAGACAAGTAAATTCGATTTTTATGGTCAGTGAGAATTAAGACAGGGGTCCTAGTGCCTTCCAGGAGATGTCGCCATTCTTTCAAAGCCAAGATGATAGCCAACAATTCCCTATCACCGATTTCATAATGGCTTTGGGCACTAGACAGTTTTTTGGAAAAAAATCCGCATGGTCTCAGGTTACCTCCCTCCCTGGGTCGTTGGGAGAGAACTGCCCCTACCCCAACCTCGGAGGCATCAACTTCCAGGGTAAAAGGCAGAGTAGGATTAGGATGGCACAGAATAGGGGCAGATGCGAATGCCTGCTTGAGAGTAACAAAGGCCTGTTCAGCTGCCTCAGACCATTGAGAGGGATTTGCGCCCTTATGCGTTAAGTCAGAGAGAGGTTTAGTAATCGTAGAAAAGTTCTGAATTAATTTTCTGTAATAGTTGGCAAAGCCCAGGAATCTTTGAATAGCTTTTAACCCCTTGGGTCGTGGCCATTTAAGGACTGCAGCCAGCTTCTCTTGGTCCATAGCTATGCCATCTCTAGAAATCACGAAACCCAAGAAGGGTACTTGAGAACAGTGAAATTCACATTTTTCGAGTTTACAGAACAATTTGTTCTTGCGTAATCGAAGCAATACCTCAGAAACATCCTGTATATGCTGGGATAAATTAGCTGAGTGGATCAAAATATCGTCCAGATATACCACTACACAGGACTGTAACATATCGCGGAAGATATCGTTGATGAACTCTTGGAATACGGCAGGTGCATTACATAATCCGAATGGCATGACTAGGTATTCGTAGTGCCCTGACCTTGTATTGAAGGCTGTCTTCCACTCATCACCGGCCTTGATCCTTATTAAATTGTAGGCAGCTCGTAAATCAAGTTTAGTAAAAATAGAGGAGCCTTTCAGCCTATCAAATAACTCTGTGATGAGTGGAATGGGGTATGCATTTTTGGACATGATCTTATTGAGCCCACGGTAATCAATACAAAGTCGCAACTCGCAATTTTTCTTTTTCACAAAAAAGAACCCTGCACCTGCCGGAGAGGATGATTTGCGAATAATCCCTCTTTTGAGAGCATCCTCAATGTATTCCTCCATTGCCTTAGTCTCATCACATGACAATGGGTACGTCCTACCCCTCAGTGGAACCACTCCCTGGGGCAAATCAATAGCGCAGTCACATAGCCGATGTTGCGGCAGAGCGCCAGCCTCCCCTTTACTGAAAACGTCGCTGAACTTGCTGTATTCAGCTGGCAGAGAAGGGGAGGTACACATAATCTTAACGGGCCGAGATAGACAGTGATTAGTGCAGTATTCTGACCATGCCTTTGACTTCACATGTCTGCCAGTCAAACTGGGGATTGTGCACTGTTAACCAAGGGAACCCCAGAATGACCGCATGATGGGGTGAACGAATAATCTGAAAACGAACTTCCTCCTTATGGAGGGCCCCCACAGTCATAGTGAGGAGAGTAGTCTCCATAGTGATGAGTGCTGGTTCAAGAGGTCTGCCATCAATAGCCTCAATGGCTAGCGGAGTATCTCTTTCAGACAGAGAAGTATTATGTCTTTCAGCAAATGCCTGGTCCATGAAATAGCCAGCAGCGCCAGAATCTACCAGGGCTAGTGCTTCCACAATCTGGTCGCCTAGCAGAAAACTCACAGGTATAGTTGGTTTCAAGGAGCAAGGATCTGAGGACGACTGTACACCACCTAGGGCCTGTCCCCCAAGGTACCCTAGGTGCATGCGTTTCCCGACCTCACCGGACAGGTGCGCAACAAATGCCCACTTTTGCCACAATACAGGCATAATCCTTGTCTTTTACGATATGCCCTCTCCTCCTTAGTCAGCCTAGTAAAACCAATCTGCATAGGTTCCCCAGTATCAGGTACACGGACCGGAGGAATGGGAGGAGAGGGTGGGTTAAACAATCTCTTATGCCCATGGATTTTGGAAGTTGCCCTCTTAGTCAAGCGCCTCTCGCGCATACGAGTATCAATGAGTATCACATATTCGATGTACTCATCCAGATCGGTAGGTACCTCCCTGGCAGCAATTTCATCTTTGATAGCATCCGAGAGCCCTTGGGCAAATGCTGCCAGGAGTGCCTCATTATTCCATGCCACCTCTGCAGCTAGAATCCGAAATTCTATAGCATATTCGGCTGCAGTCTGATCGCCCATTTGCATTGACAACAGTTTTTTGGCCGCGGACGTAGCTCGCCCAGGTACCTCAAAGACTCTACGGAACTGTTTAACAAATTCTTTAAAGCACAAAGTGCAAGGCTTAGCCTGTTCCCATAACGGATTTCCCCATGCCAGGGCTTTGCCAGTTAATAGGGATACCATGAAACCCACCTTGCTACGGTCACTCGGAAAGGCATGAGGTGTAAGTTCGAGGAAGATCTCTAGCTGATTAAGGAAACCCCTGCGCAGTGTGGGTTCACCATCGTATCTTACTGGTAACGGCGCCGCCGCCGTTAGACTTTTCTGCGGGACCAAACATTGACCAGAACTAGTATCCGGTGTCATGACTGGGGGGACCACCGGATTTTGATTCAGCTTATCAAGATGTACCGTACGTTCAAGCAAGGTCTGCATGGCCAATGCCAACTTATCTAAGCGTTGCTCGTGAACATCCATCCTCCAGTGGAGGTGCTGTGTATTACCGTCACTCTTCCCGTCTGAGGTCATGGCCCTTTCGTACTGTTACGGTTTTCTGACACACAGACCAGGATGTAACGTAAAACACAATTTATTGAAATAAAAATTAACAACACTGCCCCTAGGGGCTAGTAAAGTTAAGAACAGGCAATATGAACAGAGGATGGAGTAAACTACAAACAGTAGTGCATAGAGGGTTAAGTGGAGCAACTGGTAAGGCTCAGGCTAGATTGGCCAACGCCCAGGAGATATATAGCAGTCTATGGTAACAGTCTTTAAATGTAGATCAGGAACTCAGGAAAAGCGCTGTAACACTCTTGAAGCATAAACAGGATGAGCCCCTGTTGCTCTAAACTGAGCCCGTACCACCACAGTGGGCTTATGAGGATTGCTACTGCCAATTTGATGTAACCAGAATAGGAATCGCCCTGAATGAGTATCGAGTAACCCTGCGTCTGCTATGGAAATATGCCAGCCCTTGGGAGGCCACAGTAGAACGGAATTGCCCAAGCTATGAAGAGCCGATGCACAGAGTAGTGCAGTTGGGATAAAGCACTTTGAGCGAATGAGGTACTGCCCAGACACCCACACGGTGTCACCCAGAATCCTTGTTGCAAGAGCGAATGGACTACCAGTGTCAACCAGCGTGATCACGATGCTCACCGGGCATCGAACAGGCGGAGCTCTGCAAGGACTGGTATAGCGTAAAGCGGAGGCTCAAATGTGTAAAGGCTCAGAGAATCACCGGAGCTTGGCAATGAATCAAATGGCACGTAATCGGAGGCTACCGGCAGTGCAAGGGTTAATCTGGTACATTTGGAAAGAGCAATGCTCAACGAGAACAAGGAAGGCAACCTCGGCTGCAGCGTAAAGAGCGAGGTAACAGAGAACAGTCAGAATGTCGCCAGCGCGACCGGAGTACACAGGAGCAGCAACCGGACAGGAGCAGTAACCGGACAGGAACAGTAGCCGGAACCGGATGACTGAGTCGCAGGAACACCACCGGAGAGTGGAGCAGTCACGGAGCAGGATCAGGAACCAGAACCGGGTCGGATCACGGAGCGGAGTCGTCAGCCAGTGCCGGGTCGGATCACGATGCAGGGTCGTCAGCCAGAGCCGGGTCAGATCACGGTGCAGGGTCGTCAGCCAGAGCCGGGTCAGATCACGGTGCAGGGTCGTCAGCCAGAGCCGGGTCAGATCACGGTGCAGGGTCGTCAGCCAGAGCCGGGTCAGATCACGGTGCAGGAACAGAAGGAGAGTCAGACTAGCCGGGTCGGTACACAGGAGACACTGGAGATCAATAACAAGGCGCAGCAACACAACACCACGAAAGGGCAATTGACAAGTGCCCAAGCCTCAGTCTATAAAGGCACATCCTGGGCGGGCCAATCAGACTCCTCCAATGCAACTGTATACCTACGGAGATTGACAGGGAATCACGGGGACCGTGATACCACTATACTACAGTTCTGTGCTAAGGAATGTTAATTGATTCCTGCTGTGCTTCCTTGACCAATCAGAGGAGGTTATTGATGAGCCAGTTAAGAATGTATGATTTCAAGTCTTAATCTGCATTCTTATCCTGATAAGGATGCTGGTGACTGATTGGTCAAGCATAGAAACACTGTCCCAAGTATTCGTTTGCATGCTGATCTAGATAAGAGTCTCTGTAGTGTATATAAGCTGTGTGTTTGAGTCAATAAAAGAGAGTTCTTCCCTTCATCAAGTCTCGGCTGATGTTTGGGAACAGGAGGGTCAGTTTACTATTGGAGTGTTATTCTGAGGGAGAAAGGAACTATAAAAGAGGTATCCAGCTTATGATACAAGGCATCACGTTACAACTGGTGGCAAGCGGCGGGATTCGGCTTATCCCAAGGAACTGAAACTGAGACCAGCATCCAGGGGGAGATATAGCCGCTGGCTTGACCCCGGTCTCCGCAACGCAGAGAGCAGTGGATGGAGCAACAGCAAAACTGAGACCAGCATCCAGGGGGAGATATAGCCGCTGGCTTGACCCCGGTCTCAGCAGCGCAGTGAGCAGTGGATGGCGCAACAGCGAAACTGAAACCAGAATCCAGAGGGAGATATAGCCACTGGCTTGACCCCGGTCTCAGCAACGCAGCGAGCAGTGGATAGAGCGTTGGTTCACCTGAACCGGAGGAAGCAGTATTGCAGCGGGCTTAGCGAAGCCCTGGAGGATCTGCTGGAGTCCAGAGTGCAAGGGGGCCCCAACCTGTGGATGACCAAAGCAACTTGGATATCCTGGAACTTGGAGTACTAGTATCCACTGCATTAGGAGGTACCTGGGATCCTGCCTGTGGAACATGGCAAATCTAGAACCAAAGGGAGCTGTTAAGCCCAACTGGAGACGAATTGAGAAGCTGGTGGCATTGCGATGGCCGCTTCTGGGAGACAATCCTCTGCGGGATTGGGAGGACAGCATGGACTGCTTTGTGAAGGTAGAAAGTAAGCTACAGGATCAGTATATCGCCCTGTACCAGAAAGCGGAGCAGAAGTATTACAGCATGATCCGCCCCTGTTGTTCTGTTGTGGGCAATGGATACAACGGCCCAGGAGTAGGATGGGAGGCCATCTGTGTTGACCCCAACTTTGGCAGCAAGGAGGAGAGTAGGTTTTGGGAAATCAGGGATGCCCGGGAGGAGATGATGGGGTTCCAGAATATCCCTGAGCTAGCAGAGGAGCTGGAGGACCTGGTGGAGCAAGAGTGGCATCTGGAGTGAGCCTACCAAGGCCTTATACGGAAAGTTGCGAGGCATACGGGGGCGGGACCACGGGCGCCCCCCCCCATATACTATACCGCAGGAAGACGTGGCCTGGCTGACCAACCCACCCTGGGATGGAGGCTCCGACCTTGGAATCGAACAGTCCTTTGAGTCCTGCGACCCGGTTTGGTGGAGAATGAGGAATCTACTGCCCCATCTAGGACCCAATCCGTCGGAAGAGACGATTGCCCAACTTAAACTGTTGGTCGAGCAACAGTACTTTCGAGACATCCAGAGCCCCTGGGTTGCCCCATGTTGGGAGAGTGAGACAGTGATACGCACCAGCCCCTTTGTTACCCTGGACCTGAGGAGTGGGAACTCTCTGCTCCTCAGCCCCAAGAATGCCCCGGCACCAGGGGGTGGGACAACCGTCCCCCCTGGTGGACATTTGGCCCCTTCCCCTGTTTTTCCTACTGTTGTGAGTGACAGAGAGCTCACCAGCAGCCCCAAGAAGATGGCCCCTTTGTTAATGGACACTGCCCTGGAGAAGGAGCAATGTGTGCTCTCCAGGGGTGCGGATGTTATGGCCCTGAGGAATGGGACTGCGGTCTTCCTCAAGGCAGAGAATGGCCTTGGAGTTTGTGGCCCGAAAGAAGAGGACCCTAGCAGACTGAAGGAGAACAGTGCTGCTGGCCCTCTTGTTGACCCTATGGACTGTGAACTGGTGGGTGGGAATGCGTTCCCCACCAGCCCCCCTGTGAACCCTGGCCTGGTGAGTAGGAGCGAGCTCCCCAGGGCCTGGGAAACCCCTGTTGCTGTGGATGAGACGCAGGTCCCCACCAGCAGCCCCTGTCCTTCCCCTTTGTTATTGGATACGGCCCTGGAGAAAGAGAAATGTGTGCTCTCCAGGGGTGCAGATGTTATGGCCCTGAGGAATGGGATTGCGGTCTTCCTCAAGGCAGAGAATGGCCTTGGAGTTTGTTGCCTGGAAGAAGAGGACCCCAGCAGACTGCCACAATGCAGTGCTGCTGCCCCTTGTGCTGTCCCTGTAGACTGTGAACCGGTGGGTGGGAGCGAGCCCACCAGCCCCTATGTGACCCCTGACCTGGTGGTTGGGAGCGAGCCCACCAGGCCCTGCAAAACCTTGGCTGTGATGAGTGGGACAACAGTCCTCATCAGCAGTCCAAAGCCTGTTGCCCCTTGTCCTGATACCCCAGCCTTGGTGAGTGGGACCACGGTCCTCACCAGGAATACCCTTGTTGCCCCTGGATCTTTTGACCCCAGCCTGGTGGGTGGGAAATCATTCCCCACCAGGCCAACTGTTGATCCAGCCCGAGGGAGGGGGACCACCGTGCTCCCTAAGGAAGTTGGGAGTTGCCCCAGTTTTGCCAGCAGCCCACAGTCTGTTTGTCCTGGATTGGTGAGTGGGAGTGTGCTCCTCACCGGTCCTCTGGATGCCCCAACCCTGAGCAAAAGAGTCCCCAGTGTTTCCAGTAGCCCTTTGGATGTTGCCTCAGCCCAGGAGAGTGAGAGCAGCATCCTCTCCTGTTCCTGTGGGGTACTTGCCCAACCAAAAGGGAGAGATGTCCCCAGCATCCACCAAGGTGACCCCCAGGCCATTGGGAACCCAGAGACACTGTTGCCAAAAGGAGGTCCACCGTATAGACTGGCTATGGACCCTGAGCCACTGGACCCAGACCCAGGAGGGTCTGACCCCAGCTCTGCCTGGAGCCTGGCCCAGGAGAGGCCTCCCAACTTGGTGATAGCCAGGACCAAGAGGTACATGTTTCCCTGGCCCTGGACCAAGGACCCCAGTTTTACTCCTGGCCCCGGACAAGGGGCTCGTTTTTCTTTCCAGACCCCAGGACTGTAGGGGCTGGCTGGGGACAAGACTTTTGGGACAAGTACTGTTGTGGACATGGCACTAACAGATTATGTGTCCACTCCGGACAGCAACGAGCTGACCCGTGTGGATCATGCTGTGGCTGTCGGAGGTGGACAAGGGGGAGATATGTGACGGAACTGTGGCGACCATGGGAGATATTGGTGCGTTAGGGATATGGGATCTCATGTCTTCAGACTATTTCTACCCAAAAGACAACCATAGAGTGAGCTGAGCCATAGTTGCTTTGAATACATTGCTGGAATGCAGAGATGGTGGGGGTTGGGCTTGGCTTCCACTATACTACAGTTCTGTGCTAAGGAATGTTAATTGATTCCTGCTGTGCTTCCTTGACCAATCAGAGGAGGTTATTGATGAGCCAGTTAAGAATGTATGATTTCAAGTCTTAATCTGCATTCTTATCCTGATAAGGATGCTGGTGACTGATTGGTCAAGCATAGAAACACTGTCCCAAGTATTCGTTTGCATGCTGATCTAGATAAGAGTCTCTGTAGTGTATATAAGCTGTGTGTTTGAGTCAATAAAAGAGAGTTCTTCCCTTCATCAAGTCTCGGCTGATGTTTGGGAACAGGAGGGTCAGTTTACTATTGGAGTGTTATTCTGAGGGAGAAAGGAACTATAAAAGAGGTATCCAGCTTATGATACAAGGCGTCACGTTACAGTAGCATCCCACAAACATTTCACCCAGGCAGAGATTGTGTTCACTGCATTGTATGGCAATGCATTGGAGACAACCCTGCCACCCAATCCATAACTGAAGACACAACAGATCAGACAGGAATCCAAAAAAAAGGTTTGTTTATTGAGGGGAAAGTTAACAGGTTGAGCCTTTCATTTTTTCCTTTTTGGGTGGGGGGCCTTAGCCTGGGTGCCAGAGGTGGATGCCCTTGTTGATCTCCTGGTAACCCTCTGCCCCCTAGGTGTGGCTTCAGGGGTAACACTGGAGGGGGTGGTGGTTGTAGTAGACCCCTCGGTGGAACGCAAGTTCTCCCTCTCCATCCTCAGGTTCTCCCTGCGGTTGATCTCCCTCAACTCCACAAGGACCTGTGTCAACATGTCCATTAGACCAGTCCTGAGCTGGTTGAGTAGTGTGTTCCCCCTGGCCACCTCCGACTCCAGGGCTTGGATTCTGGTCTCCAATTGTGCAATGTTCCTCCTGGATTGCCTCCTGTTCCTGGTGATGTTGCTGTCAGTACTCCTGCTCGACCGGAGTAGTCGCCTCTGAAGGGCCATACACTCCGCCTCCATCCCTGTGCGGCGTGCAGTGCTGGAGGTGGATGTGCCCGGCATCCCTGGTGCTGCTGTTTCCTCTTCTGCTGAGGGTGCTGATTCTTCTGCTGCCGAGGGTGCTGTTTCCTCTGCTGCCGAGGATGCTGTTTCCTCTGCTGCTGAGGGTGCTGTTTCCACTGCTGCTGCTAAGGGTGCTGATTCTTCTCTGCTGCTGAGGGTGCTCTTTCCTCTGCTGCTGCTGAGGGTGCTCTTTCCTCTGCTGCTGCTGGAGGTGCTGTTTCCTCTGCTGCTGCAGGAGGTGCTGTGGCTGCTGTGACAGCTGTTGGAGTGGCTGGTACAGATGATGGGCATATGCCCACCACATCAAGTGATCCTGAGCTTCCCAATGATGTGTGTGCTGGTGGAGGTGTGAAAATGTCCCTGGGTAGGGGGTGCTGGGGCTCACCAATCAGGCCCAGGTGTGGGTAGTCCAGTGGCCAAGGGTCATATGGTGGCCACTGATAGGTGCTGGGACCCCACCTCGGATCATACCTTGGGGCATGCTGTGGAGCCATCCAGGAGGGTTGGTTTATCTGGGAGGCATATGGCCCATATTGGGTGGTGGCCACTGTCCCTGGCAGCCATTGCTTCCCTGGCGGTGGTGATGCTGCGGCTGGAGGGTAGTAGCTGGTGGAGGTGGCTGGATACGTCCACCTCTCCTCCTGTGGCATCCAGCCACTGTACTGGGAAGGTGGATTGAAGGGGTGCAGCCTGTGGTGGTCCAGCTTGTAGGGGTGCAGCCTGTGGTCGAGCTTATAAGGGTGTAGCCTGTGGTGGTCCAGCTTGTAAGGGTGAAGAAGGTGGTGGTCCAGCTTGAAGGGGTGCAGTAGGTGGTGGTGCAGCCTGTGTTGGAAGGGATGGTGATGATGGGTACGGTGACCACCGGCTGGTCCCCTCCTCTGTGTTCTCCTCACTAGGGGGTGACATTGCCTCCTCCACTGGCTCCTGCTGAGCTTGAGGGCTGTAAGCTGTGTGGAGAAAATAAGATGTTGTGATTAGTGACCTTAGCCGTATGTTTGTGGAGACAGTTATACTTTGATATGTGGTGAAAAAATATATATGTGTTTGGGTTAATCCCCCTGGGTAAACAAGGGTACCCCCACTGCTGAAAGGTGTTGTTTGAGTTATTACGGGTGAAGGTTTCATTTTGAGGTGCAATATCACAGTGGCCCGAAATAGTACAGTGGGGCTGTTGCAACACCCTCCCATGTAGATATCTGGTCCTTGTACCAGAGCTGTCCATATGATAGTGTAGTAACAGCACCACTGTACAATTTCAGGCCACTGGGATATTGCCCCTGACATACCCATGTCTGAGCTGTGAAACCTTTTGAATCAACACACCTTTCAGCAGTAGGAATACCATTGTTTAACTCGGGGGGGGGGGATCCAACAACATATATTTGTCTTCACAACTTGTAGGGATGGCTATCCCTCCAGGGGGATGGCAAAGGTTAAGTCCACCTTGATGTCAGATTGTAGACATTGTGAAAACAGATGTTGTTCGCTGTTAGTCCTATCCCTCCTACCCTCATGGTTGTTCAGATATTGCTGTATGTGACAGATGTAGATTTCAGTCATTTGTCCACACGAGGGCTTTTCAGCAGAGCCAAAATCGCCCCATTTATAGAACAATACTTAATTGGAATGGTGTGCATGGTTTGCAAGCACACTCTGTGGACCATTCCAAAGAGGTATTTATCTCAAAATGTTGCGACTTTGGCTGTGCTGAAGAGCCTCCGTGTACTCAAATGACAGATATCTCCACCTGTCACATAGAGCAATATCTGTATAACCATGAGTGTTGGAGGGATGGGACTTAGATCGAGACACATCTTTTAACGATGGCAATGATATGACATCATGATGACATTACCCATAGCTATCCCATTACAGTCACACACAAGTTGGAATGGTCATATATGTATGTGGATATGTACCCTTCATATGGATACATTAATATCCTTCCAAGATGTGAAGCCAGAGAGCAGTTCAGTAGATGTGATTGCCTTACTGGCTATATATGTGCACCCATCCTACAATACATTGGATTGATATGATGGATATGAACATACCTCGTATATCCCATCTACGTAGAGTGTGATATACTATGTATGTGTATTTGGATGGTAGCAATGTAGGTTGATTTGAGATGGGTGCACATATCTGGCCAGTAAGTCAATCACATCCAGTGAACTGATCTCTGTGTTCACATTGTGTTGGTACATATTTAGAAACATTTGAATCCTAAGGGCAACAATCCAGCCAGTAGTGAGGGATATCTTTGATTGAGGCCTTTTTTGTCTGTGTATGAGCCCATCCATCCTTCTGTGTGAGGCAACTGTACTCAATCCTAAATATAATCGACGATATCGTGGTAATAGGGGACTCTATTATTAGGAGGGTAGATAGGGTAATCTGCCGCCAGGAACGTGAATGCCGAACAGTATGCTGTCTCCCGGGTGCTCGGGTTCGGCATGTTGCGGACATGGCTGACAGATTATTGGGAGGGGCTGGAAGTGATCCAGCTGTCTTGGTACATATTGGAACCAATGACAAAATAGGAGGAAGATGGAGGTCCCTAAAGAATGATTTCAGGGATTTAGGATGCAAGCTCAAGGCAAGGACCTCTAAGGTAGTATTTTCTGAAATACTACCTGTGCCATGTGCCAGTGCAGGTAGGCAGAGGGATCTTAATGCATGGCTCAAGCAATGGTGTAGGAAGGAGGGTTTTGGGTTTTTAGAACACTGGGCAGACTTTGCTCTTGGGTACAATCTATATGGAAGAGATGGATGACACCTAAATGGTAGAGGAGCCTCTGTGTTAGGGGAGAGAATGCTACGAAGCTTGGAGGAGCTTTTAAACTAGGAAAGGGGGTGGGTATAGATAGCAAAAATGGGGTACATAGAGCAGATAGGCTGGGTCCAAGTAAATGACCAGGGGGGTGGAGAAAGGGTGGGGAAAAATTTAGTCAGTAGGGAGGAACTCCTAGTAAATGAAGGTGAAGAAAAAAGGCATGTAGGGATTAATATATGTAAAGACTTCAAAATTAATTGTATGCTAGCAAATGCAAGAAGTATGGTAGATAAAATAGGAGAACTAGAATTGCTGGCGGTTAATGAGCAATTGGACGTAATTGGAATAACAGAACGTGGAACGATGCACATGACTGGGCTGTAAATATAGAGGGCTATTCCCTGTTTAGAAGAGACAGAATTAATAGAAAAGGTGGAGGTGTGTGCTTATATTTGAAAACGGAGCTAAATCCAGTTTTGCGAGGTGATATTAGTGAGGAAACTGGCCAAATTGTGGAGTCCATGTGGGTAGAAATCGAGACTAAATGTGGTGTGAAAGGTAAAAAAAAGTTGTTGGCGGGCATATGCTACAAACCACCAAATATCGATGACAATGATGAGGCCCAACTGCTATTGCAAATGAGGAAAGCTGCCTAGTTTGGGCATACTATAATTATGGGAGATTTTAATTATCCAGATATCTACTGGAAAAATGAGAGCTGTCACAGTGCTAAGGATAGCAGGTTTTTGAACACACTTCGTGAAAGCTACATGTCACAAATGGTGGAAGCGCCGACAAGAAATAAAAATGTATTGGACCTAGTGATCACTAATAACACAGAAATGGTATCCAATATTAAGGTAAGAGAACATTTGGGAAACAGTGATCACAACATGGTTACGTTTGAGATCAGTCTGGCAAAGCAAAAATGTATAGGTTCAACCAAAACTCTTAATTTTAAAAAAGCGAACTTCAAATTGTTAAGGGCCTCAATGCAACACATAGACTGGGATATTTTATTTAAAGGCAAAAATACTGAGGAAAAATGGTCAGAATTCAAATTTAGGTTGCAGAAATGTACCCAACAGTATTTACCAATGGGGAACAAATGCAGAAGAAGTAAGTCACAGCCAATGTGGTTAAGTGCACATGTAAAGAAGGAAATGGCAAGGAAAAAAAACGCATTAAAATTATTTAAGTCTGAAGGAACTGAACAATGTTTCTTAAAATACAGGGAGTGCAACAAAGATTGCAAAAAGGCAATTAGGATAGCAAAAATAGATAATGAAACTCGAATTGCAAGGGAAAGCAAGACTAATCCAAAAAAGTTTTTCAAATATATAAATAGCAAAAAACTTAAGAGGGAGTGCATTGGACCATTTAAAAATGAGATGGGTTATTTGGTTAGTGAGGATAAGGAAAAGGCCGATGTTTTAAACACTTTCTTTGCATCAGTATATACAAGGGAGCAAGAAATGGTAGAAGAGCCTTCGCAAGTAACAAATAAAACAATACAATTAATAGATATTGGGTTAACTCAAGGAGATATCATGGAAAGACTGAACAAAATTAAGACCGAGAAAGCACCGGGTCCTGATGGTATACATCCAAGGGTTCTTCAGGAACTTAGTGCAGTGTTAGCAAAACCCCTATATTTACTCTTTAAAGATTCTATCACCACAGGCTCAGTGCCACAGGATTGGCGAAGAGCTAACATAGTGCCTCTATTTAAGAAGGGAACTGAAACAGAACCTGGGAATTATAGACCAGTGAGTTTGACCTCTGTAGTGGGAAAACTGTTAGAAGGGATAATAAGGGACTATATTCTGGATTACAACACAAAAAATAAAATCATTAGCACGAATCAACATGGTTTTATGAAGAATAGATCATGCCAAACTAATCTTTTCAGCTTCTATGAGGAGGTAAGCAGCAACCTAGACAATGGCAAGGTTGTAGTATATCTAGACTTTGCAAAGGCATTTGATACAGTGCCACACAGAAGGCTGGTGTATAAAATAAGGAAATTGTGGCTAGGAGATAACCTTTGCAATTGGATACAAAACTGGCTGAAGGATAGGGAACAGTGTGTGGTTGTAAATGGAAAATTCTCCAGTACAGTTAAAGTGGAGAGTGGAGTACCTCAGGGTTCAGTATTGGGTCCGCTGCTTTTTAACATGTTTATAAATGACCTGGAAATAGATATAGAAAGCAAAATATCAATATTTGCAGATGATACTAAATTATGCAAAGTCATTAATTCAGAACAGGATATTTTCTCTCCACAGAGGGACTTACATACAATGTCAGATTGGGCAAACATGTGGAATATGAAGTTTAATGTGGGGAAGTGTAAAGTCATGCATTTGGGAGGAAACAATCCAAAGGCTACTTATAAACTTAATGGAATAATTTTAGGTGACTCGTTGCTAGAAAAAGACCTGGGTATCCTTGTCAACTACAAACTTGGAAACAGTGACCAGTGTCAAACAGCAGTAGCAAAGGCAAACAAAGCCCTGTGTTGCATAAAAAGAGGTATCGAAGCAAGAGTGGATAACATTATTTTGCCATTATACAAATCATTGGTAAGACCTCACCTTGAGTATGCAGTGCAATTTTGGGCACCAGTTCTGAAAAAGGATATACTAGAACTAGAGAGGGTACAGCGGAGAGCAACAAAATTAATTAAGGGAATGGAGGACTTGACATATGAGGAACGACTAAACAAGCTTGGTTTATTTACTCTAGAGAAAAGACAACTAAGAGGAGACCTTATCCCATTGTACAAGTATATGAGAGGTCAGTACAAGGATCTCTGCGGTGAGCTATTTATTCCAAGGCCTGATCAGGTGACCAGGGGACACCCCTTGAGATTAGAGGAAAGGAGGTTTAAACTTCAGCAGAGGAAGGGTTTTTTTACGGTAAGGTCTGTCAAATTGTGGAATTCATTGCCCAGGGAGGTAGTTATGACAGATACAATGGATACATTTAAGAGAAGATTAGATACATTTCTTTCAAAAGGGAACATACAGAGTTATACTGTATCAGTAGGCTGATCAGGAAGGTCTGATAAAGACTAATTTAATTGGTAGCAGGAAAGCTATAAAATCTCAGTTACTGAGGTATGAGGCGAAGGTTGAACTTGATGGACTTGTGTCTTTTTTCAACCAAATTTACTATGTTTACTATATGGCATGGGAGTTCTAAACTCCTTGAGGAATTTTTCCATTTTCTTAACATAAATTATTTAAATCTTAAGTTTACTTATACGTGTAGTACCAAAGAAATTGAGTTTTTGGACTTATGTCTGTTTGTGTATGAAGGTCGTATTTTGACTAAAACTCATTTTAAAACTGTAGATCAGAATAGTTATATACCATATACGAGTATGCATAAAAGAGTATGGTTGGATAATATTCCGAAAGGACAATTTATACGTATACGAAGAAATTGCTCCCTGACTATTCATTATTGGGAACAGGGGATTAATCTTATTAAGAGATATTATTAATCTTATTAAGGGTATGGTATTCATAATGTTTGTAAGGCGTTTTTAGAAGTGTTAAGTTTGAATAAGAAATATTTGATTAAGACACGGAATGATAAAGAGACAACTAATAGCTCTGATTGGGAAGTAGTTGACCAGCGGTATAATTTGACTCAATTTATTCAAATTTTGAAAAGAGATTATGGTATTAATGTGGATCCCGGGGACATTGAGCACAGAGATCACAAAGTGATTAAACGGATAATGAAAGAAAAATAAGAGTCTAGCGTATATAATCTATGTGCTAGACATAAAATGAAAGTTAGATATAATAGGTATGGACATAAAAAGTTTAAGATTAATAAAGTTAATAATGTTATATGGGAAGAATTTAGAGATAAAACTAGAGAGAAGTACGATATAGCATTGATAACTGCCTATACGGATGAGCTATAGTAAATACGAGGGATTTTGCACAAGTTCTGGCCCATAATCCTTGAGGATAAAGTCCTCAGGAGTTTGGTTCCTGAGAAGATCCAAATTATATGTAAGAAAAATCTGAGTCTTAAAAATATATTAGCTCCAACTGTTTTGAGGGCTCACAGAGATGGAAAGATATCAAATAAAATTAAGAATATTAAAAAGGATATATCTAGGGAGATACAAGGGATTGGGAGAAATCCCCTTACGATGTCACCGGTGACTGGTTGGCACAGGTGTGGGAAATGCACTTCTTGTGCCAACTGCCCTAAAAAATTGACAATTTTTAGAGACCCTAAGGAGGAGTTTCCTATTATACAATTTTTAAATTGTGATAGTATAGGGGTGATCTATGTGCTGAAATGTCCTTGCGATTTACTTTATGTAGGAAGAACAAAGAGAGCCTTTAAGAGAAGACTTTATGAACATAAGAGAAATATTGATAGGGGAGTTATTACCCATTCCGTGTCAGGATTCAAAATTGTTAATGGGATTTGCGTTAGAAAGGGTTAAGCTAGATTTTAGAAAAGGTAGTTTGACTAACATATTAAATAAACGGGAAGCAGTCTGGATATTTAAGTTGAATACTTTATACCCTAATGGGTTAAATGAAAATATTGAGCTTGCTCCCTTCTTGTGAATGAGGGTAGGTGAATTGTATACCCGATGACGGTGTGTGATATATCTTTCTGATATTTGAAGGGTTATATATATGGTTATCCTAGTATTGTTCCTTCGACTTTTGAAATCTGAGGGAGGTTTATGGAGTTAGACCTGTGGAAGGATCCGTAGTCAGAACTAAATTTGCCTACCAATCACATTATTGACAGGAGGGATTTAAGTAGCCGGTGATCGTGAGAAATGATGATATTTTATATCTGCTTGATAAAGCACCGTGGGTGGTGTGAAACGCGTTGCAGTGGTGCAGTGGCTGTTTGTAATACGAGTTATACTATTTCCCGGCCGGGTGTATAGCTTTTCATCATTTCCCGCATCGTCGGCTATTTATGTAAGTATTTTTATATTATTTTATATATGTACTGTTGCTCTTTAAGGGACTCATTCCATTTTATTATGGCAGTTTGACCGGTACGGTGTTTCAAAACGATTCTATATTTGGCATACACGGGGTGATACTTTGTTACCTTGGGTGTTTGCTACTTTGTAGACGTGGGTATCACGGTGCCCATGATTGGTGCTGTTCAGTGTCAGTCAGTTGCTGAGTATCATGATTGGCTGTCTGTGATTAGCTCTCCTCACGCAGCCTTTTTAAACCCAGGCTGAGCACTTCCAGGTTGCCCTTTCGTGGTGTTTCTGACTCCACTCTGCCTGACCTGCTTGTCAGGCTTCTGGGCCTGTTCCTGCTGTTCCTGCTGTACTTGTTGATCCTGTGTTTCAGTGTTCCAGTGTTCCTGTATGCTAGTGTTCCTGTGTTCCAGAGTTCCAGTGTTCCTGTGTTCCAGCACCTCGCGAGTTAATCTTACTGAGTTCCAGTGTTCCTGTGTTCCAGCAATTCGCGGGTGAATCTTACTGAGTTCCTGAATCTCCTGCTCCAGCCGTCGCTCTGGCGACATTGTTCTTCTCGCTGCTGATCATACTTTGTTGGTTTACTCCACTAAACCTGGTTGCGATATACATTGTTGGTCCCAGCGTGCGGACGCTGGTTTACTCCACTACACCTGGTTGCGATATACATTGTTGGTCTCAGCGTGCGGACGCTGGTTTCCTCCACTAAACCTGGTTGCAATATACATTGTTGGTCTCAGCGTGCGGACACTGGTTTACTCCACTAACCTGGTTGCAATATACATTGTTGGTCTCAGCGTGCGGACGCTGGGTTACTCCACTAAACCTGGTGGCGATATACATTGTTGGTCCCAGCGTGCGGACGCTGGTTTACTCCACTAAGCCTGGTTGCGATATACATTGTTGGTCCCAGCGTGCGGATGCTGGTTTACTCCACTAAACCTGGTTGCTATATACATTGTTGGTCCCAGCGTGCGGACGCTGGTTTACTCCACTACACTGGTTGCGAGATATATTATTGGTTCCAGCGTGCGGACGCTGGTTTGCTCCACTAATCCTGGTTGCGATATATGTTGTTGGTCCCAGCGTGCGGACGCTGGTTTACTCCACTAAACCTGGTTGCGATATACATTGTTGGTTCCAGCGTGCGGTCGCTGGTTTGCTCCATTAAACCTGGTGGCGCTATTACCATTAGTCCCAACGTGCGGACGTTGGTTTGCTCCTGAACATCCAGTACTGTGGTCAATCGCTGTCCACTTCCTTGCAGTTGTCTGAGTATCCCTGGCAATAGACTCCTGCTGAGTAAGACCTCTATACTTATGCTCTATGCTGTCTTAGTCACCTGACAGCTGGTCTACTCGCTCAGGCTGCCCTGCCCGGTATTGGTGAGGCCGGTAGAACCTTGACGATACCATCCTGTAGGTTGCCTCACCCGGTATTGGCAGGGCCGGTAGAGCCTACTCCAGTACTCCTTTGGGCTGCCCTGCCCGGTATTGGTAAGGCCGGTAGAACCTTGTAATTCACCATCTTTAAGGTTGCCTTACCCGGTATAGGCAAGGCCGGTAGAGCCTGTCATTAAAACTGTCACTTAGGTTGCCTTGCCCGGTATTTATGCAAGGCAGGTAGAACCTATTATATGTTATATTACTGTTGTATTGTTATGTATGTTTACCCTACGGGGACTGCCTTTAACTTTTAATAAAGTTAAGTTATTTTACCAAACCTTAAGTCTGAGAGTCTTCAAATCCGTGACAGTACGAAAGGGCCATGACCTCAGACACTAAGAGTGACGGTAACGCACAGAATATCCATTGGAGGATGGATATGCACGAGCAACGTTTGGATCAGCTAGCTGTTGCTATCCAAAATATTCTTGAACGCACGGTACGTGCGGATAAGTCCGGTGCTAACCCGGTGGTCCCGCCAATTCCGACACCGGAGAATGAGTCTAAGCCCTCAGGGGCCGCAGTCAAAGGGTTAACGGCTTCTGCACCCTTGCCGCTGAGATATGACGGGGACCCTCAATTATGCAGAGGGTTTATTAATCAACTTGAAATATTTATGGAATTGACGGCACACGCATTTCCTAGTGATCGCAGCAAGGTTGGGTTCATGATTTCCCTGCTGACTGGCAGAGCATTGGCCTGGGCCAACCCACTTTGGGAAAACGCTAAACCTTGCACAAAGAATGTCTGTGATTTTGTGCAATCCTTTCGGAGAGTATTTGAGCCTCCTGGTAGAACTACCTCTGCTGCTAAACGTCTCATGGAGATACAACAGGGCAGGCGCACGGTTGGCGATTATGCCATTTAATTCCGCACCTTGGCAGCAGAGGTAGGGTGGAATAACGAGGCACTGTTGGCAGCCTTTGCTCAAGGATTGCAGCAAAAGAGTTACCTACTGACCTAGACGATTATATCGAATACGTGATTCTAATTGACTCCAGAATACGTGAAAGATTAACCGCCAGAGAGCGACGAGTACGGTTAAAGAATAATGGGTCCAGTAGCATATTTTGCCCACCCAACCCTCCCTCTGCATCCAAACCTAGTGAACCTATTTCGGAACCAAGTGAACCTATGCAGGTGGGTTTCACTAGGTTAACTAAGGAGCAGAGAAGGTATCGCAAGACACAAGGATTATGTCTGTACTGCGGTAAAGATGGTCACCTGTTAAGATCTTGTCCGGTACGTCCGGGAAACGAACACACCTAGGGTACCTTGGGGGACAGGCCCTACGTGGTGTCCAATCGTCCCCATTGTTGGACACACTTAAACCCACCATACAGGTGGTATTGTCATGGGCACAACGCTCGGTTGAGGTTTTGGCCTTGGTTGATTCTGGTGCAGCTGGGTATTTTATGGACAATACCTTTGCTGAATTGCATGGGGTACCACGGATTCAGAGAGAAACCCCTCTTGCTATTGAAGCAATTGATGGCAGACCTTTGGAACCCGCCCAAGTTACTTTTGAAACGATGCCCTTGTCCATGACTATTGGGGCTCTTCACAAGGAAGAGCAGCAGTTCCAATTGATTAATTCTCCTCACCATGCCGTGATTTTGGGCTTTCCTTGGTTACAGTTGCACAACCCACAATTTGATTGGCAGAAATGTGAGATTGCTGCTTGGTCTCAGTTCTGTATGGATAAGTGCGTTACCCATCCTGTTAAGGTCTTGTGCACCTCCCCTTCACTACCTGATGCCTACCAGCAGTTTAGCGACGTTTTTAGTAAGGGAGAGGCTGGCACCCTACCTCAGCACAGACCGTACGATTTTCGCATAGAACTGAGTCCTGGAGCAGTACCACCGAGGGGATGCACGTATCCATTGTCTTGTGAGGAAAACCAAGCTATGGAGGAATACATAGCAGATGCCCTCAGTAGAGGGATCATAAGGAAATCTACTTCTCCGGCCGGTGCCGGGTTCTTTTTTGTTAAGAAAAAAAGTGTCAAACTGCGACCTTGCATAGACTATCGTGGGCTGAATAAGCTGATGGCAAAAAATGCCTACCCAATACCACTCATCACCGAGCTGTTTGATAGACTTAAGGGGTCCTCGATTTTCACCAAATTGGACCTAAGGGCAGCCTACAATTTGATACGTATCAGAGCCGGTGATGAGTGGAAAACTGCCTTCAATACGAGATCTGGGCATTATGAATACCTAGTCATGCCATTTGGTCTATGTAATGCTCCTGCAGTATTTCAAGAACTGATCAATGACGTTCTTAGAGATATGTTACAATCTTGTGTTGTAGTCTATCTTGACGACATACTTATCCACTCCAAAGACCTGTCACAACACATCAAGGATGTGTCTGAAGTCTTGCTGCGCTTACGAAAAAATAAATTATTCTGTAAACTGGAGAAATGTGAGTTCCACAAAACCAGTGTACCGTTTCTGGGGTTTATAATTGGCAAAGACGGCATTGCCATGGATAAAGAGAAATTGACGGCAGTCTTACAATGGCCTAAACCCAAGAGCCTCAAAGCCATCCAACGATTTCTGGGCTTCGCCAATTATTACAGGAAGTTTATTAAAAACTTCTCCTCTATCATGAAACCTCTGTCTGACCTCACGCACAAGGGCGCTAACCCATCCCTCTGGCCGGTGGCTGCTGAAGAGGCCTTTGAGAAGTTGAAGGTAGCCTTTGCTGAAGCGCCTGTGTTGTCCCACCCTAATCCAATACTCCCCTTTACTTTGGAAGTTGATGCCTCAGATATTGGGGTTGGGGCGGTGCTCTCTCAGCGACAGGTTAAAGGCGGTACACTCAGACCCTGTGGATTCTTCTCAAAAAAACTGACTAGTGCTCAAAGTCATTACGAGACTGGTGATCGAGAATTACTGGCCATTATCCTCGCTCTCAAAGAATGGTGTCATTTACTTGAAGGCACAAAAAACCCCGTTTTGATTCTAACTGATCACAAGAATCTG
This sequence comes from Rhinophrynus dorsalis, assembly GCA_037306005.1. Lineage (NCBI taxonomy): Eukaryota > Metazoa > Chordata > Amphibia > Anura > Rhinophrynidae > Rhinophrynus > Rhinophrynus dorsalis. The sequence continues at coordinate 384,616,825 of CM074722.1, forward strand.
ACGTATCTTTCTGAGGCCAAGAGATTGTCTTCTCGCCAGGCCAGATGGGCACTGTTTCTATCCCGATTCAATTTCGTTGTATCATACCTGCCGGGATCAAAGAATGTTAGGGCTGATGCTCTGTCTAGACAATTTGAAGCAGAGGTTGACAGAGAAGAGGTACCAGCCCCTATCATTCAACCCGATCGAATATTGGCTACCATACGTACTAGTATTACTTCACCACTAGGGGAGGAGATTTTGGCATCCCAAGCCTCTGCTCCTCGTGAGACTCCAGTGGGCAAATGTTTTGTCGCTGAGCCATTCCGTACTCGATTACTTGAGACCTACCACTCCTCTAAGGCTGCGGGACATATTGGTAGGGATCAATTGTTCTGGTCTCTCTCTCAGCTATTTTGGTGGCCTTCTATGAGAGCAGACTGTGCCAATTTTATGAATGCCTGTGCCACCTGTGCCTGTGCCAAAACCCCTAGACTTCTCCCTGTGGGCTTTCTTCAGCCGGTGCCTAATGGTGAACGCCCTTGGTCTCACATCTCTATCGACTTTATGGGAGAATTGCCCAGGTCTAGAGGGTACTCCTTCATATTGATGGTGGTAGACAGGTTCTCTAAAATGGCACACTTCGTACCCCTCCGTGGCCTTCCTTCGGCCAAGGAACTGGCAATGTTATTCGCTCGAGAAGTATTTCGGTTACATGGAGTACCCAGGGTGCTGGTGTCTGACAGGGGGAGCCAGTTTGTGTCCAGATTCTGGAGGGCATTTTGTGAACAGATGGGCATACAGCTATCATTTTCCTCGGCATATCATCCCCAGACTAACGGGGCCGCTGAGAGGGCCAATCAAGGATTGGAACAGTTTCTGTGATGTTTTGTGACTGACCATCATGATAATTGGGCCGACTTGTTGCCTTGGACAGAGTTCGCCAGGAACTGCGCAGTTAATTCTTCCTCCGGGAGCTCTCCATTTTTGATCAATTATGGGTTCCAACCCTGTCTGCTCCCGGATTCCTTTCAATCACAGCAGATTCCAGCTCTGGATGAGCATATAGAGCAACTCCGTTCCACATGGGCACAAGTTCAGAGGGCATTGGGCCAGTCTTTTCAGCGACATCAGCTTCATACCAATCGCAGAAGGCTTCCAGCGGTTTCCTTCCAAGTCGGGGATAGAGTATGGCTGTCCTCCAAGAATCTAAAGCTCAAGGTCCCATCTAATAAGCTGGCACCTCGGTTCATTGGTCTGTACAAGATTGTTCGCAAAATTAACCCTGTTTCCTATGCCTTGGAATTACCTGCTTCTATGCGCATTCATAATGTATTCCATGTGTCTCTCCTTAAACCTCTGGTTTGTAACCGTTATACTACCACACCTGTGAGGCCAGGTCCTGTTGAAGTCGAGGGGCAGGAGGAGTATGAAGTACAAAACATTATTGATTCCCACAGAGGTAGAGGAGGAGTACAGTATCTGGTGCATTGGAAAGGTTATGGTCCTGAGGATCGTTCCTGGGTAGACAGTAAGGACCTTCATGCACCCAAGTTACTACGAATATTTCATGCCAAATACCCTCAGAAGCCTAGACCCTACTCTGGGAGAGGGGGTCTTTGAAAGGGGGGTACTATCACGGTGCCCGTGATTGGTGCTGTTCATTGTCAGTCAGTTGATGAGTATCATGATTGCCTGTCTGTGATTAGCCCTCCTCACACAGCCTTTTTAAACCCAGGCTGAGCACTTCCAGGTTGCCCTTTCGTGGTGTTTCTGACTCCACTCTGCCTGACCTGCTTGTCAGGCTTCTGGGCCTGTTCCTGCTGTACTTGCTGATCCTGTGTTCCAGTGTTCCTGTATGCTAGTGTTCCTGTGTTCCAGAGTTCCAGTGTTCCTGTGTTCCACCACCTCGTGGGTTAATCTTACTGAGTTCCAGTGTTCCTGTGTTCCAGCACCTCGCGGGTGAATCTTACTGAGTTCCTGAATCTCCTGCTCCAGCCGTCACTCTGGCGACATTGTTCTTCTCGCTGCTGATCATACTTTGTTGGTTTACTCCACTAAACCTGGTTGCAATATACATTGTTGGTCTCAGCGTGTGGACGCTGGTTTACTCCACTAACCTGGTTGCAATATACATTGTTGGTCTCAGCGTGCGGACGCTGGGTTACTCCACTAAGCCTGGTTGCGATATACATTGTTGGTCCCATCGTGCGGACGCTGGTTTACTCCACTAAACCTGGTTGCTATATACATTGTTGGTCCCAGCGTGCAGACGCTGGTTTACTCCACTAAACTGGTTGCGAGATATATTATTGGTTCCAGCATGCGGACGCTGGTTTGCTCCACTAATCCTGGTTGCGATATATGTTGTTGGTCCCAGCGTGCGGACGCTGGTTTACTCCACTAAACCTGGTTGCGATATACATTGTTGGTTCCAGCGTGCAGTCGCTGGTTTGCTCCATTAAACCTGGTGGCGCTATTACCATTAGTCCCAACATGCGGACGTTGGTTTGCTCCTGAACATCCAGTACTGTGGTCAATCGCTGTCCACTTCCTTGCAGTTGTCTGAATATCCCTGGCAATAGACTCCTGCTGAGTAAGACCTCTATACTTATGCTCTATGCTGTCTTAGTCACCTGACAGCTGGTCTACTCGCTCAGGCTGCCCTGCCCGGTATTGGTGAGGCCGGTAGAACCTTGACGATACCATCCTGTAGGTTGCCTCACCCGGTATTGGCAGGGCCGGTAGAGCCTACTCCAGTACTCCTTTGGGCTGCCCTGCCCGGTATTGGTAAGGCCGGTAGAACCTTGTAATTCACCATCTTTAAGGTTGCCTTACCCGGTATTGGCAGGGCCGGTAGAGCCTACATTCAGCATTCTGTGGGGGCTGGCTTGCCCGGTATTGGTAAGGCCGGTAGAACCGGTATATGTCATCTCACGGTTGCCTTACCCGGTATAGGCAAGGCCGGTAGAGCCTGTCATTAAAACTGTCACTTAGGTTGCCTTGCCCGGTATTTAGGCAAGGCCGGTAGAACCTATTATATGTTATATTACTGTTGTATTGTTGTGTATGTTTACCCTACGGGACTGCCTTTAACTTTTAATAAAGTTAACTTATTTTACCAAACCTTAAGTCTGAGAGTCTTCAAATCCGTGACAGTGGGTCTGTTCCATGTCTGGCAAACTGCAACATATTTGGTACGATAATTATTGTTCCTCTTTTTTAAAGAGTAGGACGCATTATTAATATTTTGTGTATATTTTGTTTGACTATAGGTTGCATGATATTTCTATAGGATTTTATTTCTATATTTTTATTTCTATGCGAGTGTTATGATTGTATTGATTTTTTAGAGATATATCTCCTACAACTTATATGTGAGATTTATATGTATGTTTTTTGAATAAAGTAAATCTTCTGAGATTGAGATACTGTGAGTTTTCTTTTGTATGTATTTTATATAGGGCTGTGTGGAATCCACGAGCGACAAACTCTAGCTTGCAAGTAACATACTCAATCCTAGATATCCGTCAGTCATGGCCTGTTTGTGACCATGGTACAATGTTTGCTATTTGTTTCCCATGTGTATCCTGCAAAGAGCAGCTGGTGTACCATCCATCCATGGCATCATCACCCTTGTGGATCCATGTGGGAATCAGATGTGGTATATGTCATTTCAAGTTAGAGTAAATGATTGCAGCCACAACACCAAGGCCTAATTCATCCACCTTTAATTCTGTGGAATAGTTTTCGGCCTGTGTGTTGCACATACAAGCAGTTATTCTCTGGGACACTGTGATGTGTGACCTGATGCACCCTTTTTGTGATTCAGTAAGCGGTGATGTTGAACTGATGAAGTGAACATGATGGTGACTTCTGCAGTGATCTCCTTTCCCCATTTCCAGTGTTTTCCATGGAGTCTGTACAATGGGACCCTATCAACTTGATTCTTGTTTTTGCATATTCTCCATAGACTAACACTGGCATTGGTGAAGTGAGGGTGTGTGAGGGTTACTTTGTGTCCACCATCTCTTTGTCACCGCTTAGTGAATGTCCCCTGTGTAGCATGTGATCGTTGGCCTATTGACTTGTTTGTTGTCTGGTTAACCCTTTGCATGCCAGAGGGGTTGCCAACACATTGTTGATCGATGCATTGATGATCCCTCTAGCACTCAAGGGGTTAGGTGCTGACTTCCCTGTGGGGACATGGGTGACACTGTGTGTGAACAGTGATGATATATGACAGACGACATTTTGAACATAACGGTTTGTGTATTGTGTGTGATGAGCACAACGACATGAGGGTTGAAGTAGGACTTTGACAGGTTTGTCCCAAGTTGGACCTTGCCGTTTGTCCTGGTGTTGTGTCCTATTTTTAACCCTCAGGGTGCTGTGTTGGTGCAGTTGTATGGCTGAGTGATGGGCATGTGTTGAGGTGTGACTGTGTGTGCAGCTGGTGTTGGTTGATGTAGTGTGTTGTTCTGTAGTGTTGCACTTACCGGTAGTGTGGAGGCTCCTCTCATCCCCAGTGTCAGCTCCTCCAATGACCCCCTCGATCATGGTCGGGGATATGGTCTGCCGCACCATCTCCTCCCAGCCGCAGAAAGTGATGGGCACAGATGGGCCACCTCCGGTGCCTCTGGCTTGCTTGGCCATGTCAGACAGCTTGTTTTTGACCACCCTCCGGCAGTCGCCCCATCTCTTCTTCACAGACTCCACATCCCACCTGCATGTAGCCACCAAGTTCACCCGGATACAGATCTGGTTCCATGCTGCCTTCCTCCTCGCTGACAGACGAGGGACCTTCGCCGTCGGGTGGAGAACACTCTTCCTCTCCAGGACAGCTTCTACGAGAGCCGTGTTCTCCTCCTCAGTATATCTCAGATCCCTGATCCTGCCCTCATCAGCTCCGGCATGGGAAGATTCAGAGCCGGAGTGCCCTGCCTGGTCTGACCCTGACTGCGTGTGTTGCTCCCCAGCAAATACCCCTCGTCCCACTGCAGGTTCTGTCCCTGTCCTACGTGTACCTGCTCTCGTTGGCTGGGTCCCCCTCCGCCCTGTGGATCTCCCTCTCCCACCCCTGCTCTGCTGAGGGATACCCTCCTGATCTTCCTCCTCCTCCACTACTCTCCCCATCCCTCTCTCCTGTCCTCCTCTCCTCGCCATCACTCACCCACTCACACCCAGGCACTCCCACAGACCCTCACAGACACAATCAGTCCACTCACTCTCTGTCACGCACTTTCACTCACAGATTCACACTGTCAAAATAAAATGTAAAATGTGTAAGGTGTTATAAAATAAAAGGACTATGTGTATGTATGTGTATGTGTGTATGTAATATGTGCAAAGGTGTGCTGTGTGTCGTATTATGTTCAATGCTCTCCAAACTCCAAAACTCCTCTACCTCCAATGTATGCTCCTGTCTTCCTCTCTCTAATCACTATCCTCCGCTCCTGGGTCCTGATATCTAGCTCTGAAGAACTCGATAACAGACAGTGTGTGACGGTTATTTTTGGGTATATATAGTTGTATTTGAAGTTTTTTGATACATTGGTGCTTTGTGATTGGCTGTGTGTTTGAATTTGTTTTTGCATCAATCAGGATTGCTAGACAACGGCAGCCGTTACATGTTGTTTTGGCCGTCTGTTGTGCATTAACATGAGTGACAATGGGTTTTGTGTTACGTGTTTTGTGTGTGCCTACGCTCGATAGCTATTCTCGTAGAGTACCTATTGAATCTGCCGTAACTCATGTATTATTTGCGAGTGATGTGCCTTTTTCACTTAGCGGCTGGTTTAACGGGAGCCTTTAAATCTAGCCCATACTGTATAGCAATTTATAAAATGTTTGATGTCACATGTATCATTTGTTTTGTTGGATTTGAATACTTTCTTTACATGCTGTATATGGTTACAGTTGATACATCTATTGTGTCAACATCTGTAGTTTCCTTTTAGAGAGGAAGAGATGGTACTCAGTTCTGAATTTTCACTGATGTTATGGTTCTTAAGCATAGAAGGTGAAAGATTTTGTTTCAGATCTACAGCTTTTCTAAATACAAATCGTGGCTTCCTTGGTATAATGTTATATAAAGATTTGTCTCCCTTTAAGATTTTCAAATGGTTATTAATATTCTTTTGTATTGTGGAGGCTGAAGAGTTGTATCTAGTGCTGAATGGTATATTTTTGCTGTATATTTTCCTTATCTTCTTTGATTTCTGTTTTGTTAACAGCTCCTTCTTGATTTTGTTGTATCTGGATCTTCTTATTTGTAAGCCTTGATCTTAGTAGGCTTTACGCAGTAGCTCTTCTTTTCTACACATTGCTTGGTCTAGAACTTGTGGACTGTATCCCTTATCCTCAAAACATTTTCAAAACTCCTGTGCTTGTTCCAAACATACATAGAACAGTTCCTCTTAATACGCTGGAACTGGCCATAAGGTACATTTGTCAGCCATTTTTTTTAGATGTTCACTTTTAGCATCTTTATATGATATGTTAATGTTTCTATGTGGCCATCCTCACCTATATGGATCACTAGATCCAGGAAGACTACAGATGTTTTACTCCAATTATAGGTAAACTGTAAACCCAAATCATTGGTGTTTTATATTCCCAAGGAATTTTTGGAGGGATTCTTCATCCCCTTGCCACAACAGTAACAAGTCGTCAATATAAAGGGCATACATGGCCAGGTTCACTCCAAACTTTTGCCATATACTTGTCCCCAGAATCCCCTTAGGAGAGCTTGAAGTGAATCTGGTACCCATGACATTACTGCATGTTTGAAGATAATGTGGACCCTTAAAATAGAAATGATTTTGCATAAGTATGAATTCAGTGCTATCCACAATGAATTCCTTCTGTTCTTTTCACGTGTTGTTTTCCTTATCCAAAAAAAATCTAACTTCCTGTAAGCCATGATGATGTTGAATCACTGTGTATAAGGATGTCACATCACAAATGACCCTCTTAATCTCCCCATGTAATTTCTTGTAGCTTTTGTAATACATGGGTTGTGTCCCTGGTGTATGACAAGAGATTCTGGAGCATAGGCTGTTGAGACGAGTCTACTGATTGAGACAATGTATCTGAACATTGCCTCCACTGTGAAATATATAAAAGTAAAGGGTTAGAATGTATAAATATAATTGGCATAGAACATATTCTGCCACAGATAAGAGGAGGTAATAGATTCAGATTAATAGCCCAGAATGACAGTTTCTTGATTTCAAAATTAGTAGCTCTATTTCCAAAGGATATAAATAAAGATCTGGACCTATGGTGTTTTGGTTGAATATATATGTATAGTTGTTTGTCTTGCACCAATACTCCCAAAAATAACTGACCCCTTATGTTCTCTCTTTATCTTATGGTCTAATTCTCTTAAACAGGAAAAACTGAGGTATTGAAAAGTCGGTTTATTTGCATTTCATACCACTGTTTGTGATATTGTTTAACCATTGTGGTTCCTCATTCCAGACAGATGTATTATATTTAAACAAAATGAGAACTCCTTTTTTCTAATACAACTTTATATAAGTTGTCCAGACATAATCGTTGGTGACATTGCTTAAAGGGATAGTAATGTTTCATAATAAAAGCAGCTCTAATTAATTATCATAGTATTTGGACTTCGGAGAGTGTTATTTCAATACTCCAGCTTTTTGACTAACAGAAAACTGTTGATTGTAATATGGATAGAATGTGGCTTACACCACGAGGGAGCTAGATCAGCATGAGATTTTCTCACGGTATATGAGACAGCCCTAGACTTATGATTAGTGTCATCAACGTATTAGCAATGTGAGATTGAGATATTATAGGGATAGAATGTGGCTTACACCACGAGGGAGCTAGATCAGCGTGAGACTTTCTCACGGTCTTATGAGATAGTCGTATATTTTAGATCAGTGTACTGTTGTACTAGCCGCTAGGTACCTGTAGAAATCCCTCCATCCATAACATTTTGGAAGCGTATGCTAGGCTCAATAGAGATACTACCGGGCTATGCATATATATGGCTTACGATTATTTAAAGAGGAATGAGCATCTAAATAGATGAGAGAGCAGGACACCTTTAGCTATACTTATTAGAGGCTAATGAAGATCTAGTCCCACTATATCTGGATAGGAAAATTGGGGATAGCTGCTATATACTATAATTCAGATTACTTTATAGTTACACATTCTATCCATAGTAAGCTGGCACTTTATCTCTTAGCACTGTACTGTGTTTTTAAGGAACACAATATATAATGATGATGTTTTGTGTTCACCAGTGTGTGTGTTGAGTTTTTATATTTATTACTAATAACTACTAATAACTACTTTTATACTGAACTGGTCTCTTATGGGGTACTGATGACTAGTCTGGTTACAGACAAGGGATTTACCCCTTTAGTTCCAGCAGTTTTTTGGTACTACCACTTTCATTTTTTCGTTATTTCAATACTGTCAGAGTTATAGTTCAAGAGTAATTCAATGACAAAGTGTCCCCCTCCCGCCCCTTTTACTGATGTAACACTGCTCAGCCAGAGCAGAAGGGAGGTGCCCAGGTAGATTACAGAGGGAAAATCTTCAAATAAGATAAGGGAAAAAGCTGAAAAACTTGTCAAGGGGGGCAGGGCTTTCATTGTTCTGATAGGAAGAATATTGTCCCTTGCTGTTATCTGTCTGGTCTATGGACTGCATTCCACATCTGAGAAGAGATAGCTTACACTAGGTAAAAGGGGCGGGAGGGGGAAACTTTGCTTGTCAATATCTCTCAAACCATAAAGGTTTGAGAGATAAGACTTATATCGTTCTTCATGTTTTTTTAATGCATACAAAATAAAATACAGATAAAATGAAGTATTACTATCCCTTTAACCACTGTGGCTCCCTATTTTAGACAGATATATTGTACACAAACTGAGAACCTTCTCTCTAATACATATTCATATAAGTTGTTCAAACATAATTGTTTGAACAACAGATACCAAATAGTAGAGTTAAGGAGATACTTCAGTTCTCCCATCATAGGAGAAGGAGAAGCGCTCTAAGGATAATACAAATGGAGCTTTTTCTTTGGTTCATTTTATATATCCCATATATTTTACACATTTTATATATTTAATATGTAGGCTTTGTACATATATATATATATATATATATATAAGAATAAGCCTCATTGCATAATTTATGGTACCTCACACACAGAACATAATTTATGTCTCCTCAGAAAACAAACACACATTGAACAGAATGCCTCATTACATAATGTATGTCTCATTAGGAGACACAACTCCTATTGGGTGATTAAATGGGGGCATGTTTATCATACAGGGAGTTGTCCCGCCCTCTCCAGCCTGCCCACCACTATCCAACTGACAAACAAAAATATAGCTGCCACTCGCTCCTGAAGTAGGGGATATCAATAACTTCTCCTGGTCCACACACACTCTCATTCAGGATCATGACCCCACAAACACACTGTTTCACCTCCCACATATAACTGTAACCCTCCATACACTCTGTTTCAGTATGAGGGTGTAATGTTTCCATAAAATACAAACTCAGGGATAAACTTAATAGCAAATCTTAAATTGAACTATTTTCATCTCTTCAGTCAACCTCACTAACTGTCTGTTTTCAACTGTCACTCGTATACTTCCTGCTTCCTGATTCCCGCCCTTTCTCCTTAACCCCTTAAGGACCCATGACAGTCCTGGACCGTCATGGGTTGCAATCCCGTTAAGGACCCATGAAGGTCCAGGACCGTCATGGCTTAAATGATAGCAGCGTGCCTCCGTGCACGCTGCTATCATTAATTCCAGGCTGAGACTGAATGCTCCGAGACCGGGGCATTCAGTCTCAGCCCTTCTTGCCTTTGCTGGTTCATGCGATCGCCGTTCCAGCGATCACATGTACCGGCAAAGTGACAGACACAGACAGCAAAGAAAGCATGCTGTCTGTGCCTGTCAAGTCTGCCTCTGGCTCCGTTGCTATGAAAGTAACGGAGACAGAAGTAGACAGGAGACACCTAGTGGTGAAAGTAAATACAGCAGCTAGGGGTATTAACCCCTTCACTGCTGGTGCCAAAGGCTTGCTAAATGCAGGTCAATTTCTGACCTGCAATATTTTTTTTTTTTTTTTTTTTTTTTTTTTTAAACACAAAACACTTTTTTTTTTTTTACAAAACTATTTTATTTAAAAAAAAAATAATCTAATTAAACAAAAGTGTAAGTGTGATTGTTGTGGAGCTATGTAATACACTTATATACACCGCCAAATGTCACGGATAAAAAGTGTCAAAATAGGGTGGGAAAAAGGGACATGGGGATTTTCACCCAGGGGGGACAGTGGCTACTTTAAACTGTGCATTTTGTAGGTATGACTGACCGGTCATACCTTTCATGCAGTCTCCATAAAATTTTAACCCTTTGTGCCCAATTGATCCAAAGAGAAAAACCAAAAATGATGTTTTTTTACATTTTTTTTAACCTTTTTTTTTAATTTTAATAAAGTAAATGGTGGGTTATCCATATAAGTAGGGTATCAAATGAAAGCCCTATTTGTGCTTAAAAAAACAGTATATAATTTATGGGGGTGGAATAAAAGACTTAGAGGGAAAACATTGCTGAACAAAGATATAGTCAAAAAGGTCAGAACTGCTCCGGTCCTAAAGGGAAAATGACCTCAGATTTTCCCGGTCCTTAAGGGGTTAAAGGGATAGAGATGCTTTGCTGTATGTTACAGAGGGCAAGTCTCAAACACCACTTTCTATTTGGTCCCTCAGCATATTTCTATGCTGCCTCAACTGAAGAGCCACCATGTGTTATATTGCTATGTTACCTCAGCTTAACCCTTTGAGAGCCAGAGGGGTACGCAATGCATTGCTTTGCAATGCGTTGCGTACCCCTCTGGCACTCAAAGGGTCAAGTAAGGAGGAGTTACTGCTCCCATTGGGTGATTCAATGGGGGAGTGATTTAAATCATGCAGGGAGTTGGGGGCTTCGTTGGTAGGACCAAAAGAAAGATTAAAACTCGATTTAGTGAGCATATTAGGAATATTACCAATGGTTTGGAGTCCCACAGTAATCCAAACATTGCAAGGAGCAACATAATCGTTCACATGAAAGAGTTAGTATCATGGGCATTGAACACGTCACATTAACTCATAGAGGTGGTGACTTATTACTTAAATTGAGGCAAAGGGAATCCTTTTGGATTTACGAACTTAAGACTTTGGAACCCTTGGGACTTAACATTGAATTTGATTTAATAGCCTTTTTGTAATTTTTTTTTTTTTTTTACTATGTATAGAGAGTACGTTTATTATGGATGTAGAAATAAGTATTGTTTATATTTTTCATAATTTATATTGTATTATTTATTTCATGTGTTCGGGTGAGATTGTATTTATATTGGTGTTCAAATTGTAATATTTACTATATGATATGCACTTTGATACATATTTTATTTATATGTGTTTTTTGAGAAAAATGGTCATATACAGAGGTGTGATATAATATAGCATTTAAACACTGTTTTCTATTATTACAATTGGTCTTCTTTAGAGAATTTTTAGAGAATTTTTAAAGAGTTTTTTCTTTTTTTAGAGTAATTTTTAGAAAGACTTTTTGGAAAAGTTTTTAGAAAAAATTCTTTTAATTTTAATTTTGATTCTTGATTTTCATGTTTATATCATTTATGTATCATATATTGTATATTATATATTCATATTTCTATTTGTAATTGTTTTATTATGTTTTATTATTTTCTATTTCATTTTATTTCACATTATTGGTATTATGTGGTTCATGGTTTTATATATGATATTCATCAGTGTCATATTATCTGCTATGTGTATGTATATGTTACTTGGTGTTTCTGACATTGTGCCCTATGATGGATGTCATTTGACACAATGTCGGGAACAAGTATAAATAGGTGTGGGTTGTATCTTTTAATTGCTGTAATATCGAAGGTATATAAGCCCAGGGTTTCAAAGTTTTCTTTTTCCTATACCCTTGAGGAAGTGGAGCTTGTACTCCACGATATGCGTCGGGTTAATTGGTTACATCACTCACTAGTATTGGCCCCTCCTACTCCCCCTGCGAGCTTCCCGCTCCGATTCCAGCTACTGGTTGTACGAACTGTTTGAGCGGTGTTTGGCATCCTGCCACGAGGATTCGTTCGACTTCGAAGGCTCTAGTTAGCTCTGTATAACTGGGACTATTCCACTTTTATGATATTTCATGCTGTCATCGGCTGATATTATTCGAGGCTGGTGCGAATAGCTTGGATGGAGAAGTAATACATTCGGACCATCGATGCGATAATCGAAGGAACCAACGCTCCAGAGAATCACTACTGGGACTATTGGAGAAACAGGGACGCAGTTCGAAGGCTTTCAGAGGTTGGGGCCTCTTATATGCTTAAAGCCCAAGATGGGTAAAATGTGAGTGTAACCATTGATATTTTATGTTTTATTTTTGATTTATTAAAATACTACACTTAGATTGGATTTTTTTGTTTTTTCTTGTTTTGTCTTGCTTTGTGCTTTTACATACTGCAGATTGCCCCAACTATCCAGCCCGCCCACCACTATCCAAGTAACTGAAGAAACAAAATGGCTGCCACTCGCTCCTACACCACAGACACAAACAAATCAGACAAAAAACACACACACACTCACAGTCAATCACACACACACTCACTAACACACTCACACTCTCACTCACACTCTCACACACACTCAATCATACACACTCAATAATCCACACATTCACACTCTCACACACACTCACTCACACACTCACAATCACACATACACTCACACACTCTCACTCACACACTCAATCACACACACTCACACTCTCTCACTCACACTCTCTCATTCACACTCTCACACACTCTCACTCACACACTCTCACTCACACTCAATCACACACACTCTCACTCACACTCTCACTTGCACTCTCAATCACACACTCACACTCTCTCACTCACACTCTCTCACTCAATCACACACACTCAAACACACTCACTAGCACACTCACGCAATCACTCACACGCAATCACTCACTCTTGCACTCACACGCACTCACTCACACTCACTCACACACCGGGAGCCAGAATGATCCTCCTTCTACCATACACTCTCACTCTCATACACCCTCTCACTCACACACTCTCACAATCACACTCACACTCTCTCACACTCACACACTCTCACTCAATCACACACTCACTCAATCACACACACTCATACACACTCACTAGCACACTCACGCAATCACTCACATGCAATCACTCACACTCAATCACTCACACGCAATTAGTCACTCTCGCACTCACACGCACTCACTCACACCCCGGGAGCCATCACGATCCACCTTCTACCATAGAATATGCAATTACCACATGCATTTCAACTATATGAATGAATGCCACAGTGGACGCATAAGAACAAACACAAACTCATTACAATGACACATAAGTCACCCCCTTATGACTCACTTCTGTGTGTGTGTGTTTCTGTGTGTGCCTGTGTGTTCCTCACTGTGTGTGTTGCATGTCTGCATGTTGTGCATTGCATGTATGTGTGTATGACTGTGTCGCTCTTTATGCATCTCAGTGAATACGTGTGCATTTGCGTGTGTGTCTCTGTGTGTGTTTGTCTTGCATCCGTTTGTTTATTAATTCCCTATATATCCTGACGGGCAGCGCCGTCCCACATTGCTAGTATATATATATATATATATATATATATATATATATATATATATATATTTGGACTGACCTCCTGTACCTTTAAAGGGATAGTAATGTTTCATAATAAAAGCAGCTTTAATTAATCATCATAGGATTTGGACTTTGGAGAGTGTTATTTCAATTCTGACAGAGTTGTAGTTCAAGAGTAATTCAATGATAAATTCTCCCCTTCCCACCCATTTTACTGATGTAACACTGTTCAGCCAAATCAGAAAGGAGGTGCCCAGGTAGACTGCAGAGAGGGACAATCTTCAATTAAGATAAGGGAAAAAGCTGAAAAGCTTGTCAAGGGGGCCAGGGTTTTCATTGTTTTCATAGAAGATTGTCCCCTGCTGTTATCTGTCTGGTCTTACAACCAGATTCCGCATCTGAGAAGCGATTGCTTACACTAGGTAAAAGGGGCAGGAGGGGGAACTTTGCTTGTGAATATCTCTCAAACCATAAAGGTTTGAGAGATAAGACTTATATCGTTCTTCATGTTTTTTTAATGCCTACAAAATAAAATAAAGATAAAACAAAGTATTACTATCCCTTTAAGGAAAGGATGGCCAACCACAGAGCTTCCATCTGCAAAGCTTTGGCTGAAAAAAAGATGGGCAAACCAGTAGTCAAACATTGGCTGGATAACAAACACACAGTATCCATGTTATGCTGTATGATCATTGACCATATTTGCAGTCCTAACTGAGGTGGAGATAGACTGCAGAAATTACACCAAAAAGAAGCCTACTTAGAACTACTACTCCTGCTGGCATGAATGAGAAACCTACCTTCACATGCTTCTATTGACATTCACAATTGGACATCTCTTCAAGGATGACATCCCTTCTAAGTGGCAAGCCTACACAGGTGAATTACAAATGTCCTTATATGCTGCATGCTACAGTTACGGTTGACCGTAATATGTGGGGCGTTAGGATGGATTTACAGAAGTATCTGCATTTTTGGTCATTCACCATTGGAGTTAGAGGACCTTTCTCAATGAGGAAGGAACACTTCATCTTTATTGGAACTACTCCTATAGCGGTGTGATTTCATATACTATTGTCTGAAGGAATCAGCTTTTACTCTAAAGGTTTTAGTCCACGCATATTCAATTGCTGTATGGTGGTAAGTCCCATATTACTGGGATAGATTGCTGCATATATGACTGACAAATGGAGGTAAGCTTTAAAAAATCCATGGTAGACCCTGCACTCTACATCACATCATTGGGAACTTATTTAAACTCATTCCCCTTCATAAGACTTATAACTTTGATCAACATGTATATTAATATACCTAGAGAATATATCTACAGAATAAGAAGCACAGATATGGAATTGAACTCTAAGTACTGTACAAAGTTTCATTGGATGAACTAAAACATAATTTATACAGTTCCTTAAGAAACACCAAACATCTTGATCATGTATTCCCTAGTAGGATTCCATTGTGTATACTAGTAGGATATAAACATTTTTGTGACTTTACTGATCTTCCCACTGGGATTTCAGTACACAACTGTTGCAATTGGTTTACTCCATGGAGACTTCAGTACCATGACTGTGATATTGAAAGTACATAACATTACACATTTAAGGTTCTTAAGATGGTGCAATTAGAATTCAGTTTTGATTTATCCTTCACTTTAAGAAATGATTTCCTACACATTGATGCGGTGTGGTGCAACACCCTGACACATGTTGATTTTTTCACCCTGTGCCAAGGAGTGCGCACCTACTGCCATCTCAATCTATACAGTCTCATGGATATTGTATTGCTTTTTTGTTATGCTCTGTTACATTGTGGTACCCCGCTAGGTCATGCATGGACTCTGAGATGGTTCAAATCACCATTCAGCTTCCACATTGGCTTATCATTTGTTCCTTTGAAGACGTTACTTCATATGATTTTGCTAATTTTTCTCTTGACACTGTTTGTGGGTGTGGGGTGTGATGCTGTGCTCCAAGATGACACATGTTGAACTTTCACCCTGTGCCACCAGAAGTATACTTGCTGCCATACCTATCCATACAGTCTTGCAGAATATTTATTGCCTGTATGTTACATGTTGCCACATCCTAGACTAGATATTACTGGCTATACAGTGCAATGTTACCATATTAGGTCAGGTCTGACCATGATTTCTATTTATTACTCGTAGGTATATTTTATGTTTCAATTATTATTTGATACTTTATGGTTCTAGCTGATTCAGAACTTTTTTCATAGAATGTATATTGTTTTCTATAATGTTGTCAGTCAGGCATTGAGGATCTCTGTGAAAGTGTAACATGGAGTGCTTTTAGCTTCTGATCTTCAATTAAGTAATCCTCTAGCCTTATTGTTTTATTGGGTAACTAGTTTAAATACATACTAAGTTTTCTGACTATGATACTTTCAACGAACCCAGGATTTACCAAGACAACCATCTATATATATGTGTTTGTACTTTAATTTAGTTTCTATTGCTTTGCAATGCCTTGGTGTGATGGGATATCCTGGGATCTGTTACTGTGCTAACTGTATTATCAACATGTATATATGTGTATATACGTTTATGTGGAAACTTTTTATCATATTTCACTTTGGGTGATCTATTTATCACATCATTTGTTTATTTTTTCTATTTTTTATTTCTGTTTTATTTTTACGTTTATTATGGCAATGTTCCTACTGCCCCCTCCCCGCCCCCCCTTTATGATGTCAATTGGCACCAGATTCAACCACTGTAATGGGTATTTAATAGTGCACTTACTCCTGTGTTTGTAATCTTGAGAAAGACCCAAGCTAGGGTCGAAACATCGATTCAATAAATCAGCACTTTATTGAAGCTTCAAGCCCTGTGAGTGCATTTCTTTTCCTTATCTGTTATATATATATATATATATATATATATATATATATATATACATAGCTATAAATATGTGTGTGAGTATACATCTGGATATAGATATCTGTATTATGGGCCTTAAGAATATACAGTTGGAATTCTGTTACCTTAATTAAGAATCCAGTACAATTTCAGCTTCCCTAAATCAAAGGGAACCCATCATGATATCAATAACAAGGGCATCAAAGGGTTTCACAGGATGCACTTCCTTAGTGAGGCATTTGAGAACTCAAAGATAGATCTTTCTTAAATATGAAAGGAGTGAGAACAGATGTCCAAACTGTCTTTTGTTTGTCAACTAAACAAAGAGTTCAGATAGGAAAACAAATGCTTCACATCTGATAAACCTCTTCTTGGAGCCTTCCCCCATCATATTACTATCTCTTTGATGCCACCATGGAATTGCAGGAGGATATGTTGAGAAAAGGTCAGTTGAGATGCATCTAGTTATGGCAGCTGACCAGTTTTCACCAGGCTTAACTGACTGAAAATTGTATAAAAAAGGCAGTATTTTTGAGTGTCACCAGAGCAGCATGGGATAGAGAGCAGCATGTGATGGATACTACAGCCTGGGAGGTGAGCAGTACAGAATGTGAGCAGTCTTGAGACCTGATGTGAGCCCAGCAGAGGAGCAGACCAGAAACCACCTAGGATCAATGCCAGAGGATGTGAGGAGATTATTGCCATCATAATATTTACTGGATACATATTTCATTCCATCTTTTCATTTATGTGACTCGCAGTATAGTTTTATTAATCTATATACCATCTAAACTGTATTTTGATTTTGTACATAATATAATCATTTTTATTATTATCACCACTTGTTTGTGTGTTTTCGTAGTCACATCTACCCAAAAGAATACTTATACCCATGGTAAGAGGGGGTTATAGAATTTCTTACAGCTGGTTGTGAGAAAGATACCAAGTACTGTGTGCTGCTCAGCAGTGATGAAGATAGATATCATGCCTTGTGGCTAATGAGTGGAGTGTCAGTGGTGTCAAATGTTTAACCACTCAACTTAACCCCTTGAAGCACAGAGGGGTGTGATACACATTGGAAAGCAATTGCACTGGCCCCCAAAGTATCATCACATGCACATTAATGCAGATTTAATTCAATGGGGGAGATACACCAAGGTGTGATGAAGAGGTGATGAAGAAGAAAGGACTTCTCCAGTGATATCATATCTCCAAGTCCCTTGTTATCCTATAGAATCATTGTAACAAGATTTCTCCAACTTTGGAGGTCTTAGTGCAATGGCTCCAAAGGATAATATGGGACTTGGATATGTGATATCATTGGAGAAGTCATGTCCATTTCATCATCATCGCCATTATGCCATAGCACATCTCCCCTGTTGAGTTAAATCTGTATTAAAATGTATGTCATGGTAGGAATTGTTTTGCTGTAACCATAGGCTCCATAGAATAATATAGAACATGAAGACTTGAGGAGCTATCATCACATCAAACCTCAGTGCATAACCTGAGAAATACTCGGCAACAGAGATTAAAAAGGAGTGCTAGGACTCACCTGAACAGTTGGGTGAATGAAGGAGGTGAAGGGAAATTGAGACAAGCAAACTGTTGAGGCAAATATATGACAGCAAAGGTGAACACAGGACAGATGGAACACTGGGTTACAAAGACATGCAGATCAGTGGGGCTCACCTGAACAGTTGGGAGAATGAAGTAAGTGAACGAAGGACAGGGAGGCAAGCAACCTGTGGAGGCAAAGATAAAACCATAAATGTGAACAGTGGGAACACAACAGATGGTGTGCAGAATCATCTGAACAGTTGCTTAAATGGAGAAGGAGGAGGCAAAGGCAGACAGGGAGGCATGCACCATGTGGAGGTGGATATGAGACAGTAAAGGTGAAAAGGGAACTGTACAACACTAGGGTGTGGAGACATGAGGATCAGTAGGGGTCACCAGAACAATTGAGAGAATGGAGTAGAGATACAGAGATGAGTGGAGGAGGAAGTGAACAGGGAACCAATCAACCTGGAGGAGAACATAAGACAGTAAAGGTTAACTGAGGACAGGCAACAACTCAACACTAGGGTGTGGAGACACGGGAACAGTAGGCCTCCCCTGCACAGTTGGTTGAACTGAGTTGGGAAAAAGAGGAGGCCCACAGGGAGGCAATCAACCTACACAGTTGTTCGGACAGAGTTTGGGAATAGAAAAGAATGAGGAAACACGGGGGGGGAGCAGTAAACCTCACCTGCACAGTTGTTCAAAAGGAGTTGGTTAAAGAAGGAGGCCTACAGAGAACAATCAGCCTGGAGGAGAACATAAGACAATAAAGGTTAACTGAGGACAGAGGCAACAACACTAGGGTGCAAGGACATGGGAAGCAGTCGGGTTCACCAGCATAGATGGTCATATAGAGTTGGGGAATGGAGGAGACTGACAGGTTGGGATGAGCGAAAAGTCAGAGAAGTTTCCCACAGGACATGAACAAAAAAAACTAAAATTTCCCGCTTTTTTTCACAAAACTTCCCACCCTTAGACAACAAATAACATTTTCTCCTTTTGCGAACTCTGCTATATTTCACCTAAGTTTTTTATGACTGCAAGATTTCCAACCGCATTTCTTCTGAGGGCTTAAGTGGAGAGATAAACAGCTGATTAACCCCATCCTGACAATGAACATACATGTACATCTCACAGAAACTGACACTTAGTGACAGAGGACATACTTGTACTTCCAGGAAGTCGTTCAAAGCAATGGGAAAAAAAAGTTCAGCATTAAGTGCCAGCCGCATGCGTGCACAGCCAGTCACTAAGGGGTTAAACAGCTGCAATTCCTGCAGCAACATATGCCTTGAAAAAATTGTTAGCAGGATGAGTGCCTTTGTCCTTTGCCCACAACACTAACGTCCTGCTTAAGTAAAATTGGCACAACCATCCTCGAAAAATACCTGCGGATTGGGATATTCCAGGAGGGTACAACATATGACATCAGTTCTGTTTTCAACAAAAGAAAAGGTCAGCATGTCAACCCTCGACATTTTGGCACGTTTACTATTCCATAGGTGTACATTTGCATTATTTTTTGCAGGTTTTGACTTCTTTTTAAGAATTTAGTAAGTGTGTTATGTCAGTACATAGTAGAAGAACAGTGTAACATTATTTCTTTAATGATATGACTTGTGGAGGTGATGGGGTTGGTGGTGGTATGTGTAGGCACTCTATGACTCTTGTCATCTCCGAAAACAAACTAATCCTCTGCAACCGGAGCATAAAATCTTGGCACACTCAGACACATCAGAAGCACTTCTATTATGTACCCAGAGCCCCAGGAACGTTTTGGAGTACTTCTGTTGCTACTGCTTGTTGTGGCACCTCTGACTTGTTGATGGTGTGTCTTCCAGTTAGACCTTTGGTTGTGCTGAAGTGTGAGCCTGCTTTCCCCCTGCTCACATGCTTCTTATACAGACAACAGATAGTAATATAACTTTTGTATCCTGAGTATCCTATGTGAACTTCAATAGACTGTGGGGTTCTTCAAAGGGGTATGCTTTTGAAATGGCACTGTCGCACTCTGCGACAGTTGTTAGGTACTGAAGACCAGATACAGGGAGGACCCACAAGCAGATGGAAACTATACCTAAAATGAAGGGTAAGAGGTGACACAGGACAGAAGTCACGACACCTAGAGGTATCTAAGGTACAGGGGAGAGTGAGAGGAGGTAGGAGGCAACCTGTGATGCAGGGAAGGCTACTACCTATCGTCCTAAGTGTAGTTTAGGTACAATGGAGGAGTAGTCAAAGTCAAGCCTGGGTCCAGAAGGCAATGTAGTCAGGACAGCGTAGTCAGGGTCAGAAGCTGAGGTCCAGGGGTATAACGGGCAGTGTAGTCAGGGTCAAGCCAGGTGCAGGGATATAAAAGGCAGCATGGTAACACTACAGGCCAGAGGTCAGGTACCAGAAAAAAAATAAAAAATAATAATAATTAAAAAAAAAAAAAAAAAAAAAAAAAAAAAAATATATATATATATATATATATATATATAAGACAAAAGAAAGGCAGTGGCACTCTAAACTTATAAATATTGAAAAACTGGTGCATGTCCCATAAATAATCAATAGATATAATCAGCCTGGGCTTACCAAGACGAGACAGCACACAAAATGGAAAGGTCAATCTTTTAATGTGTAGACGGTGCATCACACAACCAAATGTTTTCGGTCCTTCAATGGACCTTCATCAGGACAACAAGTGAATGTGAAAAAACAGTGGTTTAAATACCTTTGGTGCAAACAACTCTCCAGCGTCCAGATTGCCCGCCAGATGTGTCCCCAACGTCTGCGACGTGAACTGGAGAACTGGTGGGGTGACGTCACAGCCTGGAGGCGGATCATGGGGCAACAAGCTGAATCAATAAAACCGGACTCACGATGTGATGTCCTACTAACTAATAAATATATGAAAAGAAAAGAAAATGATACATCAGACATAGACACATGAATAAAATGTCTTATAGTACATCCCCCTAAGCCAAAAGGGCATATGAATATTGAAAAAAATGCAATAACATATTAACAAAAGCAAAGCATGGATATCTGTAGCCATCAGTACTCCTCCTGTATCACAAAGTTGCAAATAGACACAACAGTCTGACACAGTCGTGTAACGAGAACATCACTAAAGGATAAATATAGAGAACCACAAGATGCAGTAAGATATTTGCTTACTTCATAGAATAAGACTTTATCATGTTTTATTGATTCAGCATCTATAGACCCTAAGAAAACTAGGATTTAATACGCTCGCATTTATATACTTTCGGATTTCACTCAATAGTGTCTGTTTTTGTGATAAGTTGGCACTACTGTTCTTAGCTCCATTCGCATTTCTTTTATAGTGTTTCAATGCCTTCAGCTGGCAGGAACACTAATTAGTAATAGTCACTTATTTGTGAACTCAGTAATCTTTTGCATTACGTTATGATAAACTATGAAGGAGCTCCCACACATTGCAGAGCAAGATATTTAGCTGCTTTACCACAGCGCTTACATATATGTCTCCTACATTACTTTTTTTTTTGTAACTGTACTTTTGTTCATTGAAACTTTGTGTTCCTATATTAGTGGTCGTTGCATCATTGCAGTGCAGGACTAAACCGCATTGCAACGTAAACTGCGTCTTGTGATTCTCTATATTCATCTTTTAGTGATGTTCTTGTTACATGACTGTGTCACAGTGTTGCAACTTTGTGATACAGGAGGAGTACTGATGGCTACAGATATCCATGCTTTGTTATAGTTAATATGTTATTGCATTTTTTTCAATATTCATATGTCCTTTTGGCTTAGGGGGATGTACTATAGACATTTTATTCATATTTCTATGTATCATTTTCTTTTCTTTTCATATATTTATTAGTTAGTAGGACATCACATCGTGAGTCCGGTTTTATTGGTTCAGCTTTCCTTGTTGCCCCATGATCCACCTCCAGGCTGTGATGTAACCCCACCGGTTCTCTGGTTCACGTCGCAGACTTTGGGGACGCATCTGGTGGGAAATCTGGATGCTGGAGAGTTGTTTGCACCAAAGGTATTTAAACCACTGTTTTTTTCACATTCACTTGTTGCCCTGATGGAGGTCCATTGAAGGACTGAAAATGTTTGGTTGTGTAAAGCACCATCTACACAAAGATTGAACTTTCCGTTTTGTGTGCTATGAGATAGTGATTAGGGAAGCAGCACACAGTATTGTTGGGCTAATACAACTAAGCACTGAGCAGAGGAATCTCCTGGCTGTCAGTACAGACATGCCTCCCCAAGCATAAGAGACCGGCTGTACCCACCCTCCTCTATGTAAGACGCAGGGAGACAGGCCAGTGTCACGACAGGAATCCAGCCACACAACTCCTGGCCCCAATGCTGAAGCTCGCGTTTGATGATGGATTGGCCCAAGAATGTGGCAAGCAGCAGTGGGAGCTCCGAGAGGGAATGCCCTGAGAACGAGCACGTCGTGAACCTGTACTGTGGGCCCCGCCGAACAGCTGATAAACCCTGTGGTTCATGTACCTGACAGTTGCACACTGAATAGCGCATGTGTAAATATGTTGCATTTCTTTTGTCGTCAGCCTCAAAATGATACATTAACAATGTCGCTTGCCTAACAATGGCGCCTCCCTTATATTACCTTACATACAATGTGGCCTTCTATATGTCTTCTGCATCAAAATGTCACTCACATGTTCAATATGTTGCGCGCATCTTTATGTCACACACATATTAACAGCACAGATCATTATGTTGTGTATATATTAAGGGCGCACATATTTGACTTCTATTCAGGTCCTTTTGTAAATGTCTCCTCAGTGTCGCCTTAGATTCAGCTGCTTCAAAACTGCATCATTATAAATGTTGCCTCGGTGTTGCCTTAGATTCAGCTGCATCAAAACTGTGTCCATTTTGCCACAATCCAAACAAGTGCATCACTACTGAAAAAGAAACAGGAAGTACACCAACATTGCGCCACCACAACAGACACTGATGCTGACACGATAATAGGAGATAACATGCCCAGGGAGCCTCCATTCATTCTTCAGGAGCTGGAAATACTTGTCCGCTATATGGACAAGTATCTGCCAGACAGGATTAGGGACAAAGTGGATTCTGCATTTTGCAGGCACATTTTAGACAAAATGGCCTGCAAAATGTAGAGGTACAGTGGCATCCAGAGGACTAGGAGACAGATACTTCAGAGGTGGTCAGACATCAAGCTCAGGGAGTCAGGACTACTGCGTGTAATTAGATCAGTTATGTTTGCTTTTATTTTTATTGCTGGGTGGGATTGGTTGGTTGTAACATAACTGTATTTCAGATGTTTTTCATTGTTAATATACTTTGCTTTTTCACTTATCTCCTAGCACACAACCCATCCCGAAGTGCCGCTCTGGTGCCCACCGCACGTCAAACCGTGACAGGTATAAGCCTGATTACTAACATTTATTAAATGTGAGTTGATCTATTGTGTATATACACTCTGACATCTTACCAACTCTGGTAATACACTATAGGCGCCTCTCCTGTTTTGTCTTTCTTTGCATATTTTACTTCTACTTTGTGGACGATTGTGAAGGAGCGGAGCAGCCTGAGTTTACTGCTGGAGGGGAGCAGTTCCAATTATACCCCCAAAAAGCTCATATAGCTGAACAACACATATGTGTTAGTGTCAGCCACTTATTTTGTAAGTTCAATTTCATTGGTGGTGTTTTTTTACCATTACGTTAATACACTAGGAGCTCCTCTTGGTTTTTTCTTTTGTTTTTGCAGAACGTAAAACTGTGCCTCCTGCAAGTAAGAATGTTTCTGTTATATAGGGAGTGGACACCAATTGGGCATTATACTTATTAACTTTTTTTTATCACTTCACGCAGACCATCCCACAGAAGGCTCTCTAGGACCACTCTACCTCCTGATCCTTGTCAGTACCATTGTGTTCTACAGAACTGTACATTAAGATGGTATCCTATTGAAATGTTGCACTCTAGTTGGACGTTCTGATGTCACAGGCTTTAGGGTCACCAACTAGAACCATGTAAAAAACATCACCACCTCCGTCTTTACACTTGTGGCTTATAGTTGGTTGCCTAATACTGGCCAACATTTTAATTCTCAACCCATTATGACCTATTATGATTATGTTTTCCTAACTACTTGGAGTATGTCATGGTAACCTTTATGTATCACTTTATTTATAGTGCGCACACCATCCCACAGAAGGCCGTCTAGGACCTGTCATAGCATACCTAGTTCCAGCGTCTGTCCCTTTGGCGACTCAACAAGCGTTGAAATGTGTAGGAGGCTTCCTCCCAGGCGTTGCTTGTGGTGCCTGGTTTAAGAGCACTTGGGGGAGATTTGGGTGTCCTTGTCCTCTTGCCAGCTGATACTGACGCTCAGGGTGATTCAGGTGCGGGTCGCTGAGTTGAAGCATCGCAGTGAAATGTCAGGCATCCGTGGCTACCACCCTGACTAGCGTGAGTCAGGTAGCTGTCTCGCTACCCGGATCGGAGAGATCGAGTTCCTGTTCCTGCTCAAGCTCCTGGTTCCAGCGGAGACTTCCAGTGGCTTTGGCCTAGTCTCCAACAGTGAGGTCAATCTTTGGCAGCTTACTATTTCTGATAGTATCGCTAGCTTAGCTTGTGACCCTCTGCCTCTCTCCATTGTCTTATACTGCGTGATACCTTATTCTGAGTTTTTCATTAAAATATATTTTACTATACCGCACTGACTCCCGAATGGTTATTGGGAAACCGTGACAGAGCCAAGGGTCAATACGCAACAGGTAGTCAGCCAGAGCCACAGGTCCGCACTAGATTGGTTATCAGACTAAGCCAGGGTCATACACGGAGCGGATAGTCAGAGAGAGCCACAGGTCAGCACCAGAACGGATAGACAGACAAGCCTGGGGTCACACACAGAACAGGTAGTCAGCCAGAGCCGCAGGTCTGCACCAGATTGGTTATTGGTCTAAGCTAAGGTCATACACAGAGCGGGTAGACAGACAGAGCCACAGGTCAGCAGCAGAACGTGTAGTCAGACAAGCCAGGTGATACACGGGAAACGCAACAAGCTAATGAACTGCACTGGACACCAACGAAAGGGTAAATGAGCCCTCTGTCCAGGCAGTCTTTAAAGACCTGCCTCAAGAAGGGAGGAGCACCAGATTGGCCAGTATCCCTTTAAATGGTGCGCACGTCCATGCTTCTGGACGTGTACTCGATAGTGATGTCACCCAGCAGGGGCTGACCCGTCGAAAGCTAGAAGTGGATGGAGCAGCAAGAACCACAGAACGTGGCTGAGCCGCGAGGGACAAGGATGAGGCCGAACCACCTGAACAACAGCTGCGGCCGACGCTGCAAGAGGTAAGGATGCGGCCGGCTCGAGCAGCCGCCACACGGCACACTGTGACACTACCCTCCCCTCAACAACCCCCCCATGCGGACAGGGGCGAGGTCTATTAGGGAAATGAGAATGAAAATTCTGGACAAGGATGGGGGCATGCACATCCTTAGAGGAAATCCATGAGCGTTCCTACAGGCCGTAGCCCCTCCAGTGTACCAGATACTGCAGTTACCCCCTAAATCTCAGAGAATCCAAAATGGTTTGAACTTCATATTTGTCATGGTCTCCCACCCGAATGGGGGCTGGGCGAACAGTGGTTGAAGTATAACGGTTGCAAATAAATCGTTTAAGCAATGATAAATGGAAGACATTGTGGATTTGCATCGTGGCCAGAAGCTCAAGAGCGTATGCCACAGGGTTTATTCTCCAAATGACTCGAAAGGGACCAACAAAACGAGGAGCCAGCTTCCTACGTGGCACCTGGAGGTTAAGATTACCAGATGACAGCCTTACCTTCACCCTCAGCTGGAAGGTTGGTGCAGGTAATCGCTAATGGACAGCCTGACGCTTTTGCCTTTGCATAGAGCCACGTAGGGTATTCTGTACTTGTACCCAAGAGGAAAGGAGCGCCCGTAAATGCTCATTCAGAGCCGGAATAGCTTGTGCGTCAAAAGTCTCAGGAAGTGCGGAGGGTTGAAACCCATAATTGATCATAAATGGAGAACTTTGAGACAAGGAATTGATAGCACAATTTCCGGCAAACTCCGCCCAGGGTAGCAAAGCAGCCCAATTGTCATGGTGGTCATTTATGTAACAATGGAGAAATTGTTCTAGGGCTTGGTTAGTCCTCTCCGCTGCACCATTCGATTGGGGGTGGTATGAGGAAAAGGCAAGCTGAATCCCCATTTGAAAGCAAAAACTCCTCCAGAACCAGATACAATCATCTTAGGTATACCATGGAGATGGAAAACATCTTTAGTGAAAATACTGTCCATCTCTTGAGCAGAAGGCAGATTTTTGAGTGGTACGAAGTGGGCCACTTTTGAAAACCTGTCCACGATCATAAGAATTACCATATGGCCCATTGATGCTGGAAGCTCCACCATGAAATCTATGGACAGATGGGACCACGGACACTCCCCAATAGTGATAGGTTGGAGGAATCCCACAGGCAGGTTTTGTGGGGACTTACATTGGGTACAGGTAGGACAAGCTGCCACAAAGGCAGAACAGTCCGTTCTTAAGCTAGGCCACCAAAACAAACAAGATATAGACCATATCAATTGATATCGCCCTGTATGGCCAGCAGTTTTGGACGTATGATAGGTCTCCAGGAGTCTGGAGCGCAACTGGACTGACACAAAACACTTCCCTCTGTGTTTCTCTGCCGGGCAGAAGTTTGAGCCGCCAAAGCTCCTCTCCCAAAGGAGAGGCAATGCTGGTTCAAACTGTGGCAAGAATACGATTGTCCGGAATGATCGGAGCAATATTGGCGAGATAGGGCAACAGCCCTAATGGTTTTAGAACCGGGAAGATAGGAAACCACAAAGTGGAATCTAGACAAAAACTGAGCCCATCTGGTCTGACAGGCCGACAATCGTTTTGCTTCAGACAAGTATGTCAAATTCTTATGATCTGTGAGGATCAGGATCGGAGCACTGGTTCCTTCTAGGAGGTAATGCCATTACTTAAGTGCCAGTATAATTGCCAATAACTCTCAGTCTCCTATGTCATAGACCCTCTCTGCCTTAGACAACTTCCGGGAGAAGTATCCACAAGGTAGCAGAGCTTCCCCTGGAGCCGAGCGCAAAGACAGGAGGGCCGTCTCAGATGCATCAACCTCCAGGGTGAAGGGCAGGGCGGAGTTGGGATGTACCAGTATCGCAGCTGCTGCAAATGCTGATTTAAGGCTTTCAAAGGCAGACAGTGCTCTAGGTGACCATTTAGAAGCATCTGCGCCTTTACGTGTCATATCAGTCAGTGGCTTGACCACCGTCGAGAAGTCCTTAACCCCTTCGCGTACACTGACGTGCCAGGACCGTAAAGGCGGTCTGGAACTTAAGGACTAGTGATGGTCCTGACACGTCATGGAGTTCAGGGCTCTGGCGCAGCTGCGTGCCATTCCGGGAGCCCTGAACCGAAAGTAAAACATTTTTAAAAAGCCCCGTGGTCACCAAGTGCCGACCGCGCGTGCGAGCACCGGTCCTTAAGAGGTTAATAAATATTCTATAGTAGTTTGTGAATCCCAAGGACCTTTGGAGCGATTTCAGTCCTACCAATGGGGCCACTGTAATATCGCAGATAATTTCTGTGGGTCCATAGCAAAGCCAGACGCAGATATAACATACCCCAGAAAGGTCACTTGGGTTTTGTGAAATTCACACTTATTCAGCTTGCAATATAGATCATTTTCTCTTAACAAACATAACAACCTAGACACATCTTTATTTATATTTATCTGATTAGTTCAGTAGATTTATGGATTTTTTGCATGAGTATGTTTTATACATAATATTACAGTACATCAATGGTCTCCCAGGTGGGACTTTTTCCATTGGAAGTACATATATTTTTTATATATATTTTCACCCACCTTTCATTGTTTTACTCTCACTAATTAACCAAAAAAAAAAAATAAATTAATGAATATATATATATATATATATATACACGTAAACGTAAGTATTCCCCTTCTATTTTCTCCTCAGAATCTACCACTTGACCCTTACCTTCCATCTTCAAATCAGCTTAAGACTACCAAGGCTTACAAGGTATTCACCTTTTCACCTTAATTAAAATCCCTATTCCCTCCTTTCTTTTTCTTTTCTTTTTTTTTCTTTTCCTCTCTATCCTTACTAAAAAAATTATTTTTATTATAATGTCTCAAGTTCTCTACCTTTTGCGAAAAATAAAAATCCCCAGTAAGTATCCCTGTTCATTTTTTTCATTCCCTTCCGAGTACCAATCACCCCCGCCCCTTTTTTCACATACCTCTAAGCACTTTCACACTCACACCCCATAAAAAAAAAAAAAAAAAAAAAAAACACTCCGTCTCTGGCTTTAAAAATGGGGCAAAAACGCATGCAAGAGGAACTGACAAGTATAAGAAGCCAAGCATATGGGGGGGGGGGGAATTGATAAATATGTCATGAGTAAAACAATAAGAAAATAAATATAAAATAACAGAATATCTTCAAGAGCCCTTCTACACGCTTGAGAGACAGGACACTAAGAACAGATTTAAAGGCGGCCGATAGCCAAAAAAACAGGTGACGACATTTTTTCAAGCACTGTAAGCGATTTAAAGATCAGTGCTATGAAAAAACACCCTACTGGGTGCTAAATTTAGGTGTGTTTTGGCCCATTGAAAATTTAAAAAAATGCTACAAGTTGCCATTTAATGGACTGTGTTAGCTGTTAAGATCCGATAAGGGACTCAGGGCTAGATTTAAAGGCTCACGTTAAACCAGCCGCTAAGTGAAAAAGGCACATCGCTCGCAAATAATACATGAGTTACGGCAGATTCAATAGGTACTCTACGAGAATAGCTATCGAGCGTAGGCACACACGAAACACGTAACACAAAAGCCGTTGTCACTCATGTTAACGCACACCGGGCGGCCAAATCACACGATAACATCGCTCAAAACAACATGTAACATAACGGCTGCCGTTGTCTAGCAACCCTGATTGGTGCAAAAACAAATTCAAACACACAACCAATCACAAAGGCCCAATGTATCAAAAAACTTCAAATACACCTATATATACCCAAAAATAACAATCACATACTGTCTGTTATCGAGTTCTTCAGAGCTAGATACAGGACCCAGGAGTGGAGGATAGTGATCAGAGAGAGGGAGACAGGAGAATTCATTGGAGGTAGAGGAGTTTGGAGAGAGGAGAGCCTTGCACATAATATGACACATATCACACCTTTGCACGTATTACATACACACATACAAACACAAACACATACATACACATAGTCCTTTTATTTTATAACACCTTACACATTTTACATTTTATTTTGACAGTGTGAATCTGGGAGTGAAAGTGTGTGACAGAGAGTGAGTGGATCGAGTATGTATGTGAGGGTCTGTGGGAGTGCCTGGGTGTGAGTGGGTGAATGATGGCTAGGAGAGGAAGACAGGAGAGAGGGATGGGGAGAGTAGTGGAGGAGGAGGAAGGGCAGGAGGGTATCCCTCAGCAGAGCAGGGGTGGGAGAGGGAGATCCGCAGGGTGGAGGGGGACCCGGCCAACAAGAGCAGGCACACGCAGGACAGGGACAGAACCTGCAGTGGGACGAGGGGTAGTTGCTGGGGAGCAACATACGCAGTGAGGGTCAGACCAGGCAGGGCACTCCGGCTCTGAATCCTCCCATGCCGGAGGTGACGAGGGCAGGATCAGGGACCCCAAATACACAGAGGAGGAGAACACGGCTCTCGTGGAAGCTGTCCTGGAGAGGCAGAGTGTTCTCCACCCTACGGTGAAGGTCCCTGGCCTGTCAGCGAGGAGGAAGGCAGCCTGGAACGAGATCTGCAGCCGGGTGAACGCGGTGGCTCCATGCAGGCGGGACGTGGAGTCCATCAAAAAGCGATGGGGCGACTACCGGAGGGTGATGAAGAACAAAATGACAGAGCTCGCCAAGCACGCCCGAAGCACTGGAGGTGACCCACCCGTCCCTATCACCTTCTGCAGCTGGGAGGAGATGGTGCAGCAGACCATGTCCCCGACCCTGATAGAGGGGGCCGTTGGAGGAGCTGACACTGGGGATGAGAGGAGCCTCCACACTACCGGTAAGTGCAACACTACAGAACAACACACTGCATCAACCAACACCAGCTGCACACACAGTCACACCTCAACACATGCCCATCACTCATCCATACAACTGCACCAATACAGCTCACTGAGGGTTAAAAACACACACAATACAATACACAATACAATGGCTTGAGGGACTGCATTACACATTCAAAGAATTAACCCCTCACTGCCCCTTCCCTTGGAAGCAAGCCAGCAGTCTAACGCAGGGCAGTTTTGTACATTAGCCCCATTCACATAAAGTCTATGAAAAGTCTTATGCATAGTTCCATAAGGCTGTCCAGCCAGGAAAAATGTCTATTCCTTGTTCATAACCCCTGAGCCCAGGGGTGAATATGTTCTATGCCCTGACAAGAGCTCCCAGTAACGGGTAGGATCCATTACACACGGGTTAATTTTTCCATTTACATGCTTGTGCGGTAAGCATTTTGTGTATTTTCCTATGTAACAGGTGTTTTGTTTTGCCCGTTAAGTGTCTAACGTCTGAGAAAAGTGGGTCTTAACTTTTTGCCGTTAGGTGTGTCTTTTTTTCAGCCGTTAACAGTACCGCAAGCCTTTCAATGGCTCTGGGGAATGTTGTTCCATGCGTCTCAATGCACGTAAGTGTATCGGCCGTAAGGATTCTGAAACTGCCGTTAGCTGTTCTTTAGACAGATCTTTGAATTGCTACATGAAACTTAACGCACCCGTTGGTGATTTTTTTTTACTAACAGCTGCATTTAAATCTAGCTCTCACTGTAGCGCATAAAATTTAAAATCCAGTTTGTTTTTACTAAAGTCCCTTATCGGTTCTTTAGTCAGCCGACACAGCTATTAAAAGGCAAAAAAAATACATAAGTCCTCACTGAGATACTCATCTTTACTCCTAACTGATCCATGAAGAAGCGCCCATAAAGTGTATGAAACGCATAGTATAGGGGGACCCCAGTTACTTGCATTTTTACAAGTGTTTGCTACACATCCTGATTCTATATTACAGACGGGAGGTGCAGTTGTTTTGTGACAGTGATTCCTGCACACAATAGACTGAGTAAGACAAGTGGTGATTGCTACAGATTACGGACAGGAGAGGGGCTGCAACACAATTGGGAAGCTCCAACAGCCAAAAATGAGCTGTAATTGGTAGTTTGTCAGACCTCTGCACACCATTTTGTTGCATGTCTATATTCAACATATACAGAATTACAGACTGGAACACGTCACAGTGTATAAATCAACACACCTGTCCGTTACATGCACATGCGATTATACCAGCTACCAGGTATTTCTAAGTCTGCTAGAAACAGTGACACCAGCGGGTGTCTTTGTTTATTTGGGGGCAAGTTTAGCACTCTCCTTGGTTGTTTTTGCTTTCCATATTTTGTCTTGCCCTGCGCACTACAGCGCTGTGATTGAAGTGATAGACTTCCCCTCATTTTTATATGTTGATTTTGTATACACAGTTTAGAGAGGCCATAGTGGTAGGTAAGCACCACAGTACCGATATATTGTTTTCTGGTCTTTAGATATATATATATATATATATATATATATATATAGATATAGATATATATACATACACACTTATACACATACACATCTCAATCACACCACACCAGTCCACCACCATACACATCTGCCACATTCATTGTAGTTTGTAACTTTTGGTTTTAAATCTCTTTCAAAATAATGGTTTTCAATTCAATTCTACAAGTATATTAACAACAAAAAAGTTAAGGTTGATATTGGTCCTCTTAAGACTGAAACAGGTGAATTGATTAGTGAGGATAAAGCTATGGCTGACCCTAAATACGTTCTTTGCTTCAGTATATACAAAGGAAGCAGAAATGACAAGCTGTGGGCAAACAGACAAAACCATGGAATTTCCTCCAACATCTACATGGCTTACTGAGGACAAGGTCCAAAAGAGACTGGAAAGGGTTATAGTGAATAAAGCGCCTGGACCGGACGGTATACACCCAAGGGTACTTAAAGAACTTAGTTCAGTAATAGCAAAACCATTATACTTAATATTTATTGATTCGCTTTCATCAGGCATAGTGCCCTGTGATTGGAGGAAAGCTGATGTAGTTCCATTGTTTAAAAAGGGAGCAAGATCCAAACCAGGAAATTATAGACCTGTGAGCTTGACTTCCATAGTGGGTAAGATACTAGAAGGGTTATTAACTGACAGTATTCAGAACTATGTGAAGACAAACAATATCATTAGTAGGAATCAGCATGGTTTCATGAAGAACAGATCATGTCAGACTAATTTACTTGCATTTTATGAAAGAGTGAGTAGTAATTTGGACAGGGGAATTGCTGTTGATGTAGTATACTTGGATTTTGCAAAAGCCTTTGACACAGTGCCTCACAACAGGTTACTGCATAAATTAAAAGGCTTCGGTTTGGGTGGTGTTATCTGTACATGGATTGAGAACTGGTTAAATGATAGATGGCAGAGAGTTGCTGTAAATGGAACTTTTTCAATTTGGTCTAGGGTTATAAGTGGGGTGCCGCAGGGTTCAGTCCTGGGCCCAATGCTTTTTAATTTGTTTATTAATGATCTAGAAGTGGGAATTGAAAGTAGCATCTCAATCTTTGCTGATGACACTAAGCTGTGTAAGGAAATACATACAGAGCTCGATGTTTTTTCCCTACAGAAGGATTTAGATAAACTAAGTGAATGGGCAGCAAAGTGGCAGATGTCATTTAAGATAAATGTAAGGTTATGCATTTGGGTTGTAGAAACAAACTTGCTACATATACTCTAAATGGGAAACAACTTGGGAAATCCTCATTAGAGAAAGATTTAGGTGTACTGATAGACAATAGTCTTCACAGCAGTGTGCAGAGTCACTCAGCTGCTGCAAGAGCAAATAGAGTACTAGCCTGCATAAAAAGAGGTGTAGAAGCAAGGGATGCTAATATTATCCTACCTCTGTATAAATCCTTGGTTAGGCCTCATCTAGAATATGGAGTACAATTTTGGGCGCCTGTTCTAAAAAAAGAAATTGCTGAACTGGAAAAGGTGCAGAGACGTGCAACAAAACTGATAAAGGGATTGGAGGATCTGAGTTACAAAGAGAGACTAGCCAAACTGGGTTTGTTTACATTAGAAAAGAGACGTCTAAGGGGTGATATGATTACCATTTACAAATACATTCAAGGTCAATACAAAGAACTATCCAATGAATTATTTATGCAAAGAGCTGAGCTAAGAACAAGAGGTCATCCATTAAGACTTAAGGAAAGGCGCTTTCGACTAAAACACAGGCAGGGATTCTTTACAGTAAGGGCGGTAAGGCTATGGAATTCTTTGCCTCGGGATGTTGTGCTTGCAGATAATGTAACTGCATTCAAAAAAGCAATGGATGCCTATCTAGCACAGAACAATATTGACAGTTATGACAGATGGCTTCAAAGCAAATAGGATATTGAGCCGGGGAACTATTTGACACACACACACACACACACACCTACACTGGAAATTGCTCCAGAGGGCTTTTTTGTTGCCTTCCTCTGGATCAACAGGAGTGTTATTGGCATGGGCTGGACTTGATGGACGCATGTCTTTTTTCAGCCTTATCTACTATGTTACTATGTTAATGGTTAACGTGCAAAGCAGAGAAAAGCTGGGTTAACCAAAATAAAAGACCTAAGTAAATCATTTTTTATAGGACTCAGGCTTCCCAAAAACAAGCCCTGAATAAATAATTTTTTTGCAGGACTCAGGCTTGCAACATATACATACATAATCAGGGCTTTCACTAGACTCAGGGTCCTTCCAACTTTTTTTTTTAACAACAGTGGTGGTTATAGTGTAAGCCGGCACTAAGATCCACTAAGTAACCACTTTATTTTGAATTACTTCATTTCAACTGGTTTCAACTGGGAATTCATGGGTTTATTTAGTATGTGGGCGATGGTAATGATCTGACAGACTAAGTACCCAATGTAAGAGATATTGTTAGGATGATCAGCAAACGGGAGGCATTCTGGATTTTCCAGTTGAAAACTAGAACCCCAGGGAGTCTGAATTCCGAGTGGGATATCAGTCATATATTTTGAATTTGACTGATTATTAGATATTTGGTGCTCTGTTTTGATGATAGGAAAACCCGGAGGCTGCTAGGGGTTGTGACTTTTTCTCATTGTATGGAGATTTTTTGTTGTTTAATTTAACTAATCCTATATGATAGTGTTATTGCTTTGAATGATAACACTTATTTTAGTTTAGTTTTTTATTATATAGGGACATATATATGAGTTTCCAACCTCTGGTTGGATATTAGACACTTCTACCAGTTGCCTATTTTGTGAATGGGGGTATGTATATATATATATATATATATATATATATATATATATATATATATATATATATATGGATTTACTACTAACTGAATACGCAAGGTTATACTCCCTTAAGAAATTATGGTAACATAGAAGGTTTTGTTTGGAGTTATTCGATTTTGCAGTTCATGCCTCTCAAAGTTTGGCACCCGTCTGTGTTTTGCTGTATTGGATCATATCTGCAGATTTGTGATGTATGTTACATGATTTAGATGTCACTTTAAGTGCTCATTTGTTACTAGAAACCATAGGATGGTGTCTCTTTAAATCAAGTGAATTGATGAATGGGGGAGGGTGCAATATTGTTTTACTTCCTGTGTTTTTAACCAATTAGCGGTGCATCAGACTTTATTTAACACAGTGAATTTTCTGTGTGTTTCCCTGAGTGTATAATTATAAAGCGTGAAACTCGGCAGATGGTGATTTGAAGCACCAAACACCTTCACTTATGTCCTGCTACCATTGCCTTTCCATGCTGGAATATTGTTTAAAATCTGAATAATAAAAGAGGATTTTTATTAAATTTCAAGAAAGTCTACATTATTTCATTTTTCAAGTCTTGGAGTTCGGCTGCATCCATTTGCAATTACACCCAATGTAAGCTGCCTGGTAGACTTTGTGAAGTAGATTCCCAGACTGGTATTTGATATAAATAATATGATAAAAGCACACCAACAGGCAATACAGGTATACTGCAAGGCAGGCCCCAGTGGGACAGATGCTTGGGAGCAAAGACTAGAGTACATACCTAGCTAGCAATGGCTGCTCTCTGGGCTGCCTTGCTGCAGCCTAGGCCTAGTTAGAGATGCTGGCCACAAGGCCAGATCAGTGCTGACTGGAGGAGCTGGCCAGCACCCCGGATGACAACCCAGATAACAGCGGTTGATATGATCTATTTAGACTTTGCCATGGCATTTGATATGGTTCCACACAAAAGGTTACTGTACAAACTTAATGAAATAAGCTTAGGGGCAAACGTTTCTGCGTGGATTGGATATTGTCTGAAAGACAGAATGCAAAGAATGGTAGTAATTGGGAAGTTCTCCATTTGGACAAACGTGATAAGTGGAGTACCTCAGGGATCTGTCCTGGGTCCTCTTCTTTTTAAATTTTTATTAATGATCTCCCACTTGACATATGGGGCCCTGTATCAGTGTTTGCTGATGACACAAAAATAAGTAGGGTAATAAAGTCTGAACTGGATGTGTCTTCATTACAAGAGGATTTGGACAAATTGGGTAACTGGGCAGGTAAATGGAAAATGAGATTCAATAAAGATAAGTGTAAAGTTATGTATTTTGGATATAATATTAAAAATGCAACATATAGTTTAAATGGTGTTTCTTTGGGGAAATCTACTAATGAAAAGGATTTGGGAGTAATGGTAGACTATAGACTTAGTAGAAGCACACAGTGCCAGCTGGCAGCTGCAAAGGCCAATAAGATATTGACATGTATTAAAAGAGGTATTGACTCACGGGAGGAATATATTATTCTGCCTCTTAACAGTTCCTTGGTAAGACCTCACCTTGAATATGCTGTTCAATTCTCGGCACCTTTTCTGAAAAAAAAAGTACATTATGGAACTAGAGAAAGTGCAGTGGAAGGCTACAAAACTAATAAGGGGAATGAAAAGTTTTAGTTATGAAGAAAGACTAGAAAAGTTAAACTGGTACACACTAGAGAAACGGTATCTTAGAGGGGATATGATAACATTATATAAATATGTTCAGGACCCATACAAAGGACTCTCCAAAGACCTGTTCATTAACAGAACAGTACAAAGGACAAGGGGTCACCCGCTTAGACTTGAGGAAAGGACATTTCGTCTACAACAGCGGAAGGAATTCTTTAAGGTAAGGACAATAAAGGCATGGAATTCATTGCCTGAGGAGGTGTTGCTATTGAATACATTTGATGCCTTTAAAAAGGGCCTGGATACATTTTTAAAAGAGCAGAACATAGAGGGCTATTTATGTTAGTATTGGGATTAATATTTATTTAGTGCTTATTGATCCAAGTAGAAATCTGATTGCCATTTGGAATCAAGAAGGAATTTTTCCCCCATTCAAAGCATAATTTGAGCAGGCAACGAAGTACAAGGCAACAGACTGAGGAATGGTCAAATCAATGGAGCCAAAGTAGGTAACAGGATATCAGTTGAGCACGTACCAAATCGCAGAAAAGGAAGGAAGTCGCAGGAAGAGCCAGGTCAATACACATAATAACACTCAGGAACAAGACAGGAAACTCAGGGTCACGACCTGGAAGGCTTTGATTGTGCCCCGCTCAAAAGCAGAGAGGCTCTATAAATGCTCAGAGCAACCACAAGACAAGGTGGGGAACCAGGACACGGCTAACAAGAGAAAACAAATGGAAAACCAGACAAGGAATCCAAAAAGCAAAGAAAAAGGGTCAGAACTTGACAGTGGTATTTTTCCCCATTGAATAACATAGGTGGAAAATCTATGGGTTTCTCTATGGCCTAAATTTCCCATGGGAAAAGTGGAAAACCATGTGGATTCCGCATAAGTTCTAGCAGGAACAAAACAGGACTTTTTACTCATTCCTGTTAATGATGCCTCTTGCTCAAAGTCACTAGTCTCGGGGTCCATCCAGTTTCTCTTTTTTTTCCCAACAGTTGCGGTGGTCATAGTGTCAGCCAGCACTATGAACCACTAAGTAACCACTTTCTTTTTTTAATATTTGATTTAAATGCATTTTTTCTCTTTCTCTCTCTCTCACTCTGTCTCCTTCCACTCTGTTTTTCTCCTAAAATACACACATAAGCGTGCAGGAAATTATGGGTTTACACAGTATATGGGTGGGAAGTTTCACCTCATTGAGTAACATATCATAGAAATGGAAGAATTTTCTGTGCTTCTAGCAAAAAGGCAGAAAATCTACATGTTTCTCTATGGATTAAATTTTCCACAGAGAAAGCAGAAAACCATGTTTTCTTTGCAAAATGTTCCATGGGAATTTTCGCCCATCCCTAAACACAGGTAGGTTTTTCCTGTGTTCCATATGGACTAAAAGAAAAGGATTTAAAGGTTAGTTCTCCAAAATTCTTTATTGTCTTACATCAAAGATGGAACTTAGGAACCATGGGAAGTTATCAAGGAAGCCCAAGGGTTCCAGGGAGGGAAAGGAGAAATAATTCACCCACCTCATAAGTTATCGATATTCGCAGTACTAACCTGGATCTATAAAAAAAAAATGGAGAAAAAAGGGGCACCACATAAAGTAGTATGTCTGTAATAATTCAGATAAAGAACCCACTCTCAAACCCTCTGCCATGCTACTCGCATGTAATTGTAGTCAGTCAAACATATATATGCATGGCTGACAAATAATTCAGATGGGAGGTATTATAAACTCACTCCCACTTGGCTAAATGGTTCACAAAGTAATTCAACTGCTCCCTCATATCCAACCTGTTTCACCACTAGTGTGCTCCATGGAGGACCAAGAAACAAACAAACAAAAAAAACACACAGTGCAAATAAGGATCCTACAGAGTAATGAGCACTAGAACTGGTACTCACAGGCTTAAAGGGATAGTATTACTTCAAAATTACTATCCCTCATATTGTAGCCCTTAATAAACTGAGTTAAATGACACCAGCGGCATCTCTCAAACCTTTATGGTTTAAGAGATAGCCGCTTTCAAAGTTTCCTCTCCCCTGCTGTCAGCGTTCTGCTGCCAGCAGGAGAATCCAGTTTCTGAATCAAGAGGAGGCTCTTCAGCAGAGCCGATATCTCGTTATGTAAGGAAAAATGATTAATTGAAACAGTCTTCTACGTGTGTTTGGTAACCAAGAACACGTAGAAGACTGTTTCAATGAATCATTTTTTCCTTCCATAACGAGATATCGGCTCTGTTTAAGAGCCTCTGCCTGTCCCGGGACCGGATTCCCCTGCTGGCAGCAGAACGCTGACAGCAGGGGAGAGGAAACTTTGAAAGCGGCTATCTCTTAAACCATAAAGGTTTGAGAGATGCCGCTGGTGTCATTTAACTCAGTTTATTAAGGTCTACAATATGAGGGATAGTAATTTTGAAGTAATACTATCCCTTTAAGTTAACCAGTGTTCTTCCCACACTGGCCTCAGACAAAGCATGCAGAGGGTAGTGGATCAGCTTGCCGTTGCTCAAGCAACATCAGATCAATCCAGGTGATATTCAGAGGGTCATCCAAATGATGTATCTCAAAAAGAAAGTATGAAAGCTATATTGTAAATATATTTATTTAAAATTAAATCTAAAATAAGTATATTAATAAAAATGAATAATGTTCACAAATTACAATGCTTTTCGTGGCGTTACAACCCACCACTTTATCGAGTAACAACGAATGAACATCAAACAAATGGCTTGCTCAACTTGACCTTCTATATATAGCCTTTGTAATACCGCCACCCGCTGGGCTCCTAAATGTAACAATTCTGTAATTTACCATGTTGTCTAAATTAACAAAAAAGGATTTTATTTACCTTTTTTGTTAAAATATAAAATAAATAGCACCCACCAATTAAGAATATATTTTGTCAATTAAGATATGAATGGGTGCTATTTATATTATATTTTAACAAAAAAGTAGATAAAATCCTGTGTTGTTAATTTAGACAACATGGTAAATTGCTGATTCATTACTACCTGCAAGCTTTATCTGAGGCCAGTGCGGGACAAACACCGGTTAGTGTCAGTTCAGCACAACGTTTTGTGATTGTTCTAGCGCTCCTTACTCTGTAGAACCTCTACCTGCACTGTGTTTCTTTTTGTAAACTTTATCTATGTAACCTCAGGTGTCAAAGGCCACTGAACTATCACAGCAAGCAAACCAAACCAAATAAGAGCCAATGGGCTCAAACTACTGAACAAAAACGATGCAGTAAAGATAAAATGATGCTAGTTCTTAGACAGGCAAAACTGGCTGAAGGCCTTTTAGGTCAAAACTGGCCTAAACATTGGCACAGTAGTGTTTAGTAAATGTGTGCAAGGAGGTCCATGTAGAAGCCTTGCAGAGCTGTTCAGCAGAAGCCTTTTATTTGTAAGCTCTGGAAGCTCCCACAGGTCAGTGGAATGGTAAGGAAGCTCCCACAGATTGGCTGAACGCACCTGGAGTATGACAGTCTTCATCCAAGATGCAATGGTAACTTTGGACGCTGAATGATATGCTCTAGGGCCCACGTAAATGACAAAGATGTAATTAGTCTTGCAGAAAGGCTTAGGGCCAGATTTAAAGGCAGGCGATAGCCAAAAAAAAACACTGTTGGGTGTTTTGTACGTGCAGTAAGCCATTTAAAGGTCCATCTTATGAACAGCTAAAGGCAGTTCTCTAATCCTTATGGCCAATAATCTTACGTGCATTGAGACATTTGGAACCATGCTCTCCAAAGCTATTTAAAGGAGTGCAGCACTGCTAACGACAGAAAAAAACAATACATTTAATGGAGAAAAGTTAGGACCCAGTTTTGTTAGCCATAAGACAAATAACGAAAAAAAAAACCACAGTCGCAGAAAATAAAACAGAGATACAGCAGTCCACACAAATTACAGCACAAGCATGCCAATCTATGAGGTAAGCTAATTATTCCAAGGCCTGATCAGGTGACCAGGGGACACCCCTTGAGATTAGAGGAAAGGAGGTTTAAACTTCAGAAGAGGAAGGTGTTTTTTTACAGTAAGGTCTGTTAAATTGTGGAATTCATTGCTCAAGGAGGTGGTTATGGCAGATACAATGGATACATTTAAGAGACAATTAGACACATTTCTTTCAAAAGGGAACATACAGAGTTATACTGTTTATCAGTAGGCAGATCAGGAAGGTCTGATAAAGACTAACTTAATAGGTAGCAGGAAAGCTATAACATTCTCAGTTACTGGGGTATGAGGAGAAGGTTGAACCTGATGGACTTGTGTCTTTATTCAACCTAATTTTCTATGTTATTCTGTTTACTATGGAGAGGTCCAGTGGGTAAAGATATGATAAAGGATCCGTAATTTGGTTTCAGAGCGGACCTACAAAAAAGGAATAGAGAAATAAAGATAAAGAAGAGAAATAGAGATAAAGAAAAAGTCTGTAATTCGGGTGAGGAATGGACCAGAACACACAGCCCTTCATGTCAGGATTCAGAATATTGTTTGTATATATATATATATATATATATATATATATATATATATATTGTGACAGAGTCCAGGACCATGTATACATCAGCCATAGGCTACAACAAGTAGTTTATCCCAGCAAGTAAAGGGTTAAGTTTTGTCTTTTGCCTCTGCTAGCACACCTGCTCTTGGTTAATTAGCTCAGACCTCTATAGTAGGTCTGAAAGAGCAGGGTGTGGTCAGACTGCACTGGGATAGTGTGTTTGGAGACCTGTAAGCTGTCTGTCTGCCTCTGAAACCAAGGAATGGTGTGCAAGCTTCTAAACTGAAAAGATTGCATGTCTGCTTGTTTTACTTGTTTTTATCATGGTGCCCGTGATCTTCCTCTGTCACTCTTTGCTGTGGTGCGCTCCAATTGGCTGAGCTTGTTTGGCCCACCCAGTATGGCCTATTTATACCCGGCCTTTCGCACCTGTCAGGTGCCCTTTCATGGTGTTCCTGAGCCAGTGTTTCTGTGTAGCTGTGTTCCAGTGTTCCTGCTTCCTGTGTACCGACTTGGCCTGTCTGACTGCGCTCCTACGTTCCTGCTCCGTGATTTGACCCGGCTTGTCTGACCATCCCGCTCCGTGATGTGGCCCGGCCTGGCTGACGTTCCTGCTCCGTGACCTGACCCGGCTACGTTGCTGACCCTGCCTGTGTTCCTGCTGTGTGCTGTTCCAGTGTCGCTTGGGCGACATTCTGACTTCCTCTGTGCTTGTGGCAGGACTGACTGTGTCATTGCCTCCTGTGTACTGCGCCTTTCTGTTTACCCTTGCTGAGCCTGCTGCCTCCGTTACACTTGGGCCTCTGTTTACTCTTACAGAGCACTGTGCCTTCCGTTAACACTTGCAGAGCTGTGCCTCTGTTCACTGAACCTCCATTAACACTTGCAGAGCAGTTGTCTCCGTTCACTGAGCCTCTGTTAACACTTGCAGAGCAGTTGTCTCCGTTTACTGAGCCTCCGTTAACATTTGCAGAGCCGTTGCTTCTGCTACCCTGAGCCTTCCGCTACACTTGCTGAGCCTTGGGTCTCCGTACCGCGCCCGTGGGGGTGCCATTGGCTCTATCCAGCTAAGCACTTACAGTGTAGTTGGTTTCCGTTACAGCGCCCATGGGGGCTATTGGCTCTATTATCCTCAGCTCTCGCAGTGTCCTTGGTCTCCGTTAAACGCACCGGGTGGGTGCCATTGGCTCTATACAGCTAAGCTCTTGCAGTGTAATTGGTCTCCGTTAAAACGCCCGTGGGGGCTATTGGCTCTATTATCCTCAGCTCTTGCAGTGCACTTGCTCTCCGTTCACGCACTGGTTGGGGTGCGAGTGGCTCTAGCTCATTAAGCTCTTGCAGAGTATTTTGGCCTCAGTTCCCTGCTCAGCATAAGAAGTAGTCTCTGTCCTGCTCTATTACTGGTGTTTTCTCATCTAGCACCACTGATCGCTCCTTTACCTGATTGATTTCTATGAACTTTAACCATTGAGTACCCTGTATGTTACTTATGCCTGTCCTGTGACAGTATATATATTTATTTCTCTGTATACTGGGCCTGAGAGGGTATCTGTACTTTACTGTTCATTTCAGTTATTCTGTATTGCCTATAGAGGGCAATCTTTCTTGTCTTTTAATAAAACTGTGTTTTATTCTAACTTGCTGGTCTGAGTGTCCTACAAAACAGTTACAGTTTTGTACTGGAACCCAGAGTAGCTGGGCCAGTAACTGGTAGTGAGGGAACTACTGTGAGTTAGCCTTCTGAAAGGAGTAGGCCTGTTTATTTCTGTTCTTTTTATTCTGGTATCAAAAACCTGTTTGATTTAAAGGGGAAGCATACACTAAAATTAGAAAGAGACTTTTCTTTTGTTGTTGCTGTTACAATAAACTGCATTGAAGTTACAACCTCCTGGCTGTCCTGACCATGTTTGATGGGACCTTACCACAAGTGGTGTCAGAAGTGGGATGCTTGTTGTACCGGCTCTGCTGTCACAAAAGCCTTAAAGGTACAGAACTCACAGAAAATGGAGGATGTTGTAAAGGCCCTATTGCAGGCTACTGCTGTGCAACAAGAGAGCTACAAGCATGTTGCAGCCTCAACAGCAACCCAACAAGAGACCAACAGGCTCCTGGTCTTGCAAATTGGAGCTCTGACTGAGGCACAGAAAGCAGATCATGCTCTGCTTAAAGATATTCTGGAATGCTTTTCTATGCAGGGAGTGCCTGCACAAACAGGAGGTGACCGCAAGATACGGGCAAGCAGTTGCCTGCAGAAAATGACTCCAGATGATGATGTGGACACCTATCTGCTG
This sequence comes from Rhinophrynus dorsalis, assembly GCA_037306005.1. Lineage (NCBI taxonomy): Eukaryota > Metazoa > Chordata > Amphibia > Anura > Rhinophrynidae > Rhinophrynus > Rhinophrynus dorsalis. Next base: position 384,659,928 of record CM074722.1, read on the forward strand.
ATGTTTAAACGAACAGCCACACATGAAGCCTGGCCTCCACAACAATGGGCAGGAATTATTGCTCCTTTTCTCCTAGGAGAAGCACAAAAAGCGTATTATGACCTAGAAGAGGAAGCCTCTGCAGACTACCCACGACTGAAAGCTGAAATTTTGGCCTGGATGGGCGTGACTGCAACTGTGAGAGCCCAGCACTTCTATAAATGGCGGTTTAAAGAGGGACAGGCTCCCAGATCCCAGATGTTTGACCTAATTCATCTGGCCCGGAAATGGCTCAGACTAGAGACACAAAGTCCTGCCCAGATGGTAGAAACCCTGGTGCTTGACAGATATTTGAGAGAGCTTCCGAGTGGCCCTCGTGAATGGGTCAGTCAAGGTAACCCCACAAATTATGATAGCATGGTGGCTCAGGTGGAAAGGTACTTGTCTGCAAAGGACTTGGAAAAATCTTCAACTAAGTCACTTGGGATGAACCAGAGACCAAAGGTCCGAAGGAGCGAACCTGAAGCTGAGTTCAGATCCGGAGCACATCTGCACAAAATAGACTCCAGGAACCACACTCCTATGAGAGATGACCGCTTGGTTGGAAACCCCATAACCTGCTTTGAGTGTGGTGGAAAAGGACATGTCAGGGCCAAGTTCCCTTACCTTCCAGAGCCAATGCAGTGTGGGTTAGGAGAAACACCCCATGAGTTTTGTGGACTATGTTTGGCAGGCACAGTGGAAGGTTCACATACCTTCACAGTATCAGTCCAGATGAACAACCAGGATGTACAGGCACTAGCTGACTCTGGAGGTGCCTTAACTCTGGTAGCAGGGGGCTTAGTCAAGCCTACTCACATACAAAAGCATAAAACAATGGGGGTACTTTGTATTCATGGGAGCACTGTACGTTATCCTACTGCCAATATAGAGTTGTTTTTGCAGGGTAGACTGGTTAAAATCTCAGCAGTAGCTGTACCGCAGTTACCATATTCCCTAGTCATAGGAAGGAACTATCCTGGCTTCCACACCCTGTTACAGGCACAAATGGTGTTAAAACAGGGTGAACCTGAGGGCAAACAAGAAGGCAGTGGTATCCACGAAATTTTTCCCTTTACCCACCCCGACTTGTACGTTGCTATCCCAAAAAGAGGTAAAACCAGACGGGAGCATAGGGGGAACAAGTTATGGTTTAATAATGCCATACATGAAGTGTTGTTGAATGAGCTTGGGAAACGTATTAGTTAAGGTGTGGCCACACAATATGATGCAGACGATATAGCGGGTGAACAAAGAGAATCTGACACAGAACAAGGCAGAGAGTCCAGTGGGAGTGATCCAAGAACACTGGGCACTACCAGTGCTAGCTTTGGGCGAGACCAGGCAAATGATCCCTTGTTGCAAAATGCTAGGAGCAGAGTTGTAGAGGTGAATGGAGTGCCTGTAGAGGGTCAACCAGAAAGGGGTTATCCCTATTTCATTCTCAAGAATGACCTCCTTTACAGAGTAACCACAGATGAAGGCCAGGAGATCGAACAGCTAGTTGTGCCTTCCTCTTATACCCAAAAGGTACTTGATTTTTCCCATTCTCATCTCTTGGGGGACACTTGGGGGCTGAAAAAAATCAAGAACGAGTGCTTAGGCGGTTCTTTTGGCCAGGGGTACATAAGGAGGTTAAAAGGTATTGTGCTTCTTGCCAGGAATGCCAGCTATCTTCCCCAAAACCCAGATTAAGGGCCCCACTCATACCCCTCCCAATAATTGATGTCCCTTTGAAAGGATTGGCATGGACTTGGTAGGTCCATTGGAGAAATCTGCTCGAGGACACCAGTATATTTTAGTGATTCTCGATTATGCAACTCGATATCCTGAGGCCATTCCACTATGCAAGACTAATGCCAAAAATATTGCAAAAGAATTGGTCCATGTTTTTTCACGGGTTGGTATACCAAAAGAAATACTTACGGACCAGGGCACCCCTTTCGTTTCCCGTATTATGAAGGAGTTATGTCAGCTGTTTGCCATACGTGCTTTGAAAACTCTGTATACCACCCCCAAACGGATGGGCAGGTAGAAAGATTTAACCGCACCTTAAAAGGGTTGTTGAGAAAAGTGGTTAGTAGGGATGGAAAGGACTGGGACCTCCTGGTTCCGTACTTATTGTTTGCTGTCTGAGAGATTCCCCAAAGCTCCACTGGCTTCTCCCCTTTTTCACTTCTATATGGTAGGCACCCCAGCGGGATACTAGACGTCCTTAGAGAAACATGGGAGGAACAGGGAGTCCCGGGGACTAATATGGTACAACATGTGGAACAAATACAGGAGCGTATGGCCCGAATTGTTCCTCTTGTTCGCCAGCACATGGAACAGGCTCAGGGTGCCCAGAAATTCCACTATGACCAGAAGGCTATAGTGAGAGAGTTTAAAAGGGGTGACCGGGTAGTGGTTCTAGTCACCACAGCAGAAAGTAAACTTCTCACTCAGTGGCAGGGACCCTATGAAATTCTGGAAAAAATAAGTCCTGTAAATTATAAGGTTAGTCAGCCAGATTGCCGTAAGAAGGAGGCGGTGCTTCATATAAACCTTCTTAAATCATGGAGGGATAGGGAAGCCTGTGCAGTTGTGGTGGGTGACCTAAAGGATGACTCCCTGGACCCTGAACAGCCTGTCGCAGTTTCTACAAAGCTGACACCTGAACAAGCAGAGGAAGCTAGGAGCATGGTTGAGAGGAATAAGGGTGTCTTCTCTCCAATCCCTGGCAGAACCCAGGAAATAGCCCATGACATTATTACAGAACCAGGGGTTAACATTAGGGCTAAATCATACAGAATTCCTGAGGCAAGAAGGGAAGCTGTAAGGGATGAGGTCAAGAAAATGCTTGAACTCGGGGTGATCGAACCATCTCAAAGTAATTGGTCCAGCCCAATAGTTATAGTACCCAAGCCTGATGGGTCTATTAGGTTTTGTAATGATTCCAGAAAGTTAAACGAAGTTTCAAAGTTTGATGCCTACCCCATGCCCCGGGTGGACGAGTTGGTAAAGAGATTAGCAAATGCCAGGTTTCTCTCTGTATTGGATCTGATAAAAGGTTATTGGCAGATACCATTATGTGAGCGTGCCAGAGAGAAAACAGCATTTGCTACACCTGATGGGCTATTCCAGTATAGAATAATGCCTTTTGGTCTTCATGGAGCCCCAGCGACATTTCAGAGGTTAATGGATAAATTGCTCAGACCTCATGTCCAGTATACAGCTGCATATCTGGATGACGTTATAATTCATAGCACAGGGACTCACACCTGCGGAAAGTAGAAACAATGTTAGACACCTTCAGAAAGGCTGGGCTAACGGCTAACCCATCTAAGTGTTGTATTGGGTTGGCAGAGACCAAGTACCTGGGTTACGTGGTTGGTAGAGGGTTAGTAAAACCCCAGTTTGACAAAGTGGGGGCCATACAGAACTGGCCTCTGCCCCTTAGGAAAAAGCAGGTTAGGGCCTTTCTGGGACTGGTTGGTTATTACCACCGGTTTATACCGCATTTTGCTACCAGAGCTTGTCCCCCCACTGATCTCATTAAAGCAAAATGTCCGGACATGGTGAGGTGGGACAGCAAAGCAGAGGACTCCTTTTCGGATCTTCACTCTGCGCTGTGTCAACAACCTATCCTGGTGGCACCTGACTTCAAGAAAGAATTCTCCTTGCAGACTGATGCCTCTGAGGTGGGTTTGGGGGTGGTACTTTCACAGTACATAGACGGAGAAGAGCATCCCGTCTTGTACTTGAGCCGGAAACTGTTGCCCAGAGAGCAGCGCTATGCGGTGGTCGAAAAGGAGTGTTTGGCTATTAAGTGGGCTATGGACACACTTATGTATTATTTGCTTGGTAGACGCTTTACACTGATCACTGAACATGCTCCCACACGGTGGATGCACCCCAGGGTCCTGAGATGGTTTCTGTCCTTACAACCGTTTAAGTTCATTGTGCAGCACCGGGCTGGTTTGCTTCATGGTAATGCTGATGCTCTATCTAGGGCGCATGGCCTTGCGGCGATGGCCTCTTCCCACCCCTGTGTTAAGCTGGGGAGGGGGATATGTGACAGAGTCCAGGACCATGTATACATCAGCCATAGGCTACAACAAGCAGTTTATCCCAGCGAGTAAAGGGTTAAGTTTTGTCTTTTGCCTCTGCTAGCAAACCTGCTCTTGGTTAATTAGCTCAGACCTATATAGTAGGTCTGAAAGAGCAGGGTGTGGTCAGACTGCACTGGGATAGTGTGATGGAGACCTGCAAGCTGTCTGTCTGCCTCTGAAACCAAGGAATGATGAGCAAGCTTCTGAACTGAAAAGATTGCATGTCTGCTTGTTTTACTTGTTTTGTACTGGAACCCAGAGTAGCTGGGCCAGTAACTGGTAGTGAGAGAACTACTGTGAGTTAGCCTCCTGAAAGGAGTAGGCCTGTTTGTTTCTGTTCTTTTTATTTTGGTGTCAAAAACCTGTTTGATTTAAAGGGGAAGCATACCCTAAAATTGGAAAGAGAATTTTATTTTGTTGTTGCTGTTACAATAAACTGCATTGAAGTTACAACCTCCTGGCTGCCCTGACCGTGTTTGAAGGGACCTTACCACTATATATATATATATATGTATATATATGTGTGTGTGTAAAATTGCATGATTGCTTGGCTTTATTTGCTATTGTATTTTATTATTGGTCATAGTAAGTGGCCCCCTTTACCAGCTTTGGTAAGTGGCCTTCTATTATTTGCTTGCTTGTTTGCTGCTACTTGTGCCTTTTGCAATAGGTACGGGTTAGATAAACCAAGGTTAAAATTAAGGGTAACACTGTTAAGGCAGTAAAAGAATTAAATATGGTGCACAAAATGAAGCAACACCTCCCCCACATCAGTAAAATGTATCTAGCAGGACAGTTAAGCGAGAAATAAATAAGTTTATTTTTAAAAGGAGCTAGAAGAGAAATTGTTAAATTTGAGCCAGAAAGCAAGGCTAATACCATTGACCTACACATAGAAATGCAGCTCATGACTGTGGGAGAACAGGTTGTTAATAACTTCCAAGATTATTAGGGACAAATATATGGGGTTAATATTGTCCTAATTCCATTAAATCCCGTAGGGCTGCTATAGTTCAGTTAAAAATTTATGTATTAATTGACATCAGTTGACTACCCCTGATCACAAGGTTTTTGTTAGATATGGCTGAAAAATACATGGGTATTAGATCACTGTTAGTTGTGATACATTGGGTGCAAAATATGATTTCCCTACTGACATTAAGATTAATGTATACATATAGGAAAAATATGGAGACAAATGACGGAAGTTTTTGACTGATGCAGGAGGACATTTAAGAGGTTAAACAGCAAGTAAACTGAAGACAGAAGGACGTGTGACAGAGATTGCTGGAAAAATGTATGTGGACTTGTTGAGATGAATGATTTAGGGACCACCCCATTCTGAAAGTGGCTCAAGTAGTCAGACTGTGCATTGATAACTGGCATAGTTATGACAATGAGAGTGATGGATGTGACAGTTGTTTTACAAAAGATACAGAGAATGTGGAAATATACTTTCAGTGTGAGACTGAGGGTAATACAGAGGCAGATGGAATTAGGGTGCTGAAGAACCAGGAATAGGTTTCCACTTATACTAATATGCTTTATTTGCATGATGATGGCAAAGAAGAGGTTAAGACGCCATACTTGCAAAAATTGTAGTTCTGTGCTCACTCCTTAGCTGTTACCCCCTCCCTTTTTTTGTTTAACTAACAGTATCAAGGTCAGACAGCTGCTTCTGCTGAGTTAAATGTTTTATTGTTTTGCGAACTGGGTAATTAGATGAAGGATGACTGGATGTGATTACGAGAAATACAGATGAGCATAGATACCAAGAGGTGTGAATATAATAATATTGTTTTGTTTTTGGACTACAAATGTCTCATGCTTGTAGTTTTTAGATCATGTTACAGACTGCACTTAGGAATATCTTTCTAATTACTCCCACTTGCCCAGTTAACCTGCTGCTTATTCCCACATATCTACCTCATTGAATAACCTTGTAAAACCTGCATGTTCTTTACAATTAACCGTGGATATCCATATGTTATTGATAGGAATATTTTCTTGTGTTTGTGCTCCCAACGCCAGGGTTACTGGTTGGTTTTAAATCCCTGTGTGTATGCACTGTGTATGTCATTGTATGGAATAATGTTTTAATTTAAGGTATAGAGCTGAGCCCTGCTCATGGTCCCATTGTTACAAATGTTGGAGTGTTTCTATGGATGTATGGGGAAAGTTGGAATCAGGCATTAGTGTTCATATAATTAGACCCACTTTACACTATAGTATCTAGGACACATTTTACCTGACACATTGCACACACTTTCCAATTCTTTGTCGGCTGAAGGTTACACATCCCCAGGTTTAGACTGGGTACATCCCACGCGTACATTAAGAAATATCCCTTATCACTAGAAAAGTAAAAGGGCAGTGAATGAGTTAAGTCGGCCCCTGGCACTCTGAGTGCCTGATGTATATTCTATGTTTTCTGCAGTACCATCACCTGTCACTTGCTTTCTTTAGCATTCCGGGGTGCCCTGACATGAAACCACTGTTTGCTTTCACGTACAGAGGGAGTCAGTATGCGTGAAATACATTGTGTGATTGATTTCCCCACTGCCTATATTGCTGTAGTCAGGAAACCCTAGAGCCTTGGTCACCTGATTGTGCTCCATGTTGTTTCAGTATGTGGATGATTTGTGGTTGTGTGGATGATTTGTGGCCCAGATGAAGAGTCCTGTGTGAAAGATACATCTTTCTTGTTGCAGGATCTACAAAAGACTGATCATAAGGTATTGCCTGCTAAGCTACAGTATTCTCAAAAGACTGTGGAATACCTAGGATTTGTGTTGTCACACGGACAGAGGTTGCAGGTTCCTGCAGGAGTAAAAGTCATTATCTTGCTCCCAAAGCCAAGGACTAAACTTGCACTGTTATCTTTCCTGGGTGTAGTGACTTACTGTAGGCAAAGGATTTCAGACTGTTCTCACCACGATCACAGGTTGAGACAGGGTACCTTGTGAGATGCTCCTAATGAAATACAATGAATTATGTACATGGACATGGCATGGAAAGTACAGTCCATGTTGTTCCTGTTCTGGGACTGCACAACTACTCTCTCCAGTTTTATCAGTACTACAAGGAGGGAGGTTCCACTGTTTCAGGTGTCCTTACAAAACGGAATATGGCTCGGCTGTGGACCAGTGGTTTGTTGTTTTAATGTACTAACATCAGTGGTTCAGGGTCTACCTGCATGCTTAGGGGCAGTGGAAGTCTGTGACGATAAGGGCAGTTTAGACACATGTTGGTTAGGACACTATTTACACATTCAGTATTACCTTCCACATTCAATACTCCCTGAGACCTCACATACATTATTTTTACATTCTACCTCTGACATATCAGAGGTTTAGGCACATGATTACTTACAGATCATTCATATGGATATTTCACCAAAACGTGACCTGTAATTTGTTCCCTTTGAATCCAATGAGACTGTATATATGTGGATTGGTCATGCTCAAGACTAGCTGATGGGGTATACCTTATAGGATTTACTGTAGTTTAATTATTAGATAAGGTATTATTTACTAACTCCTTCCCTTTTGTATCTGTCCAGGCTGCTGAACTAATAGTTCTAACACACATGTGCTCCCTTTTTTGTAAACAGAGACGTGACTATAGTGACAGATTTCAGGTATGCTTTTGGTGTAGTATATGATTTTGGAATCCTATGGGAAAATAGAGGATTTGTGGCATGTGACAGAAAAGGAATTTCACACGCTTAATTGATTAATGATCTGTTGGCTTCTCTATTATTGTCTCAAACCATACCAGTAGTTAAATTTGCGGGCCATTGTACAGTTGACTTTGATACTTCAATTTCCATCCCCAGATAAATATTAATTGCAAGTATTAGCTTCTAAAAGGTGGCCTGAAATTTTTTCAAAGAGAGAGATTTTTCTTAATCATTTTCTAGGGATTTAGTCATGTTTGTAAGAAATAGATGTATAACTCCATATAGACCAGGTTTGTAATTTTGAGTTATATAGAACTGGTAGAGAATTATATGTATAGATGTCTTATATACGTGATAAATAATGTAAAGGAAATAGTACATGATGCTTATGACCAGTTGCCACCCCCTGAGGGACCAAGGCAACAGTTATACATAGGATTACACACATGCATAAATCAGGACGCATCCAATACCTGTTGGTTATATATTATTAGTTTTTTTTAAATGGGTCGAAGCTTTTTCCTGTGGCTAAGGAAAATGCCAAAACCATTGCAAATGTACTATGTAAAGGAATAGTTCCCATATTTGGATGCCCTCTGATGATCAATAGTGACAAAGATATACCATTTACAGCTACAATTACACACCACAAGTAGAAAGAATCAGTAGGACAATAGGTAAAGATAAATTGAGGAAGGGCAATAGGCCAAGTCACATGGTGCCCCAAGTCCTTAGGTGACTTGGAATATAATAAATGTATGAATATGCATCGCAATTGATTGATAAATTGAATGGCATCTATGGTGATATTAGTCTCTCTCTTCCTTTACCCACAGGGAAACCAAGTCATCCTTATCAGCCAGATGACTCCTTTTTGGTCAAACAACTACTCAAAGACAAGACTCTGGATCCACCTTTTGGGTTTCCAACAACGGTTGTGGCAGGACAGCTATCCTCACAGACAGTTCACCAGCATGGATCCATAAAAGCAGAGTGAAGAGAGATCCTACAGCAGTGGACAAGACACCATAGACTTAATGATAAAGGACTCTAAGAAGAAAAAATATAGCCTAGTCACTTACTTCCAAATTGCTGATAGAATTTTTGTCATGGCCTTTGGTGTTCTGGCTATTCTTGTTGCCCCGGTGGTGCTGATTCTTTTTTTCAGGCAGCCCCCACAGGACAACAAGTCCAATTTCTCATGTTAACCCAAACTTTACTGACACATTGACATCTCTCAGACATTGCAGAGCACTGACTCCCCAGACTATTGACTCTCAACCTACTTGTAATGTTGATGAAGCAGAAACTCCAAATGTCTGGGTGATGTTAGCCAAGGATGTAATGAACATAACTGACGTTTTCCTTTCTAGTATGACTGGTACAACTAACCTTCTGACCTCCTGTCTTATTAGTATACCTGTCCCATTCCATGAACTGCACAGATTGATTTTTGCTGATGTATTTAATATTAACTCATGGCTTTTGGCTGTAGATGCAGGACTAGACCATTATATGTTAGACACTTTGGTCTCATTGGTACACCTGTACTTTATAATGCCAGATGGTCTAATATGACCTCCATTAGAACAGTCAATATTGCTAACGCTGACACTTAACATACAGGATGTGAGAGGCTTCTGGGAATGAACAACAGCACAATGGCCTGTTCTATGGCTAGTCACCGCCCAGAAGTATCATGCTTTAGCTCTCTAGTGCCATTACAGAGGAGAAATTTCCACTTACATATTAGACTAATCCCGCTCAAAAGGGCAGTCCAGTTCCAAAATGACGGGCAAGTCCCCACTGCACGGGAACACAAGCTAACACCTGACGTACGTTTCAGCCTAAGTTGGACCTTGTCAGGTGGGTGCAGATGGATTCCCTAGGCACTGAGAGCTAAAACGTGATGCTTCTGGGCAGTAACTAGCCGTAGAACAGGCCATTGTGCTGTTGTTCATTTCCAGAAGCCTCTCACATTCTGTATGTTTATTTTGAATACTGTTAGGGGCTCTTCCTAAGAGTGAAGGGTAATCCAGACGTGGACCCTTGCTCTCAGTGCCTAGGGAATCTAGCTGCACTCTCCTGACGAGGCCCAACTATGTCGAAACGTACGTCGGGGCTTAGCTGGTGTTCCCGTGCAGGGGGGACTTGCCCGTCATTTTTGAAATGGACCGCGGGATTAGTCTAATATATATGTGGAAATTTCTCCTCTGTAATGGCACTAGAGCTAAAATGTGATGCTTCTGGGAGGTGACTAGCTGTAGAACAGGCCATTGTGCTGTCATTCCCAGAATCCTCTCACATTCTGTAAGTTTAACTCTGACGTTTGTTTAATTTTGAGAAATTGCACGAGAAGGGACATGGGTAAGCATTGCATCTCACTAAACAATAACATGTCTTGCACAGACATTTATAAGTTGCCTTACTGGCACAGACATATTAAGCTTGCTAAGAGATGTTTCTTTTCTTATGGTAATACATCTTATTCCTATGTCCCCAGGAATGCCACAGGTGGTCCCTGTGCCATTAGTAGACTCAGTGTGGTGTTACCCCCTCACCCTGACTCAGGCCCTGCTCTCCCCCGATATAGACATAGTGACAGTATCCAGGTCCCAGAGGACTGCACATCTAGCATTACCCTGCTGTCCAAGGCAAAATACTTCCCTCACTTTTTCTTGATAGGGGTACCTGATTTAGCGCTTTATAATAGTAGAGTCATAAATGCTTTAGCTTGAGCTTTAACTAAGTCTATCAATCATACTTTTTAGGCTATAGAAAATTTACTAGCTGATTTACAGAGTGTTTGAGATGCAACACTCCAGAATAGAGCTGCTTTTGACTACCTCTTTCTTAAACATAATGATGGTTATGAAGAATTTAAGGGAATGTGCTGCTTTAACTTGTCTGACCACTCTAAATCTATACATGAACACATACAGGGTTTGTATAAAATAGTGACATACAGCAAGATACACAGGGAAATAGGTGGTGGGATTGGTTGTGGTCTTGGCTCCCAAATTTTGGGTGGCAGAGACAATTATTTTTGGCAATATTTGTTGTCATTGCTCTTGTCATCATTCTCTGTTTATTTCTCCACTGTTTCCCTGCTTTGTGTTCTTGAATTCACTCCCTTGCCCCCTCTCCTCCTATACATAACTTTCTTCATCTTTCTAACTCAGTATCCAGCACCCTTTGTGCCAAACCCCATGCTCCTTTTACTGATGTCCCTCTTGATAACCCTGTTTGTACTGTGGCCCCTATGATTAGACCATGGTGGGAGCAATGTTCCTGACGTCATCTAAGCTCTCCCACATGTCCTGACTGTTTCCGGCTAGTCAGTGGTCTTGTGCACAGTATGGCCAGGCCCTTAAGTTTATTGTTCTTCTGAGAACAAAAGGAGGAAACTGTAAGGGTTATATTTTAATCCAGAATTAAAAGGGTCAATGTTCTGATTTACGCTATATAGCATTGTAGGGGTTAATATTTACATTTATTCCTTTAGCTACTTTTTACTGATAAGATGTGCTTCTCTGCAGACACAGCCCCCTGTTTCTCAGGAAACAGGTTACGGAATGTGAAGTGAATATTTTACTCCTTTTATTTCTAGCACAAATGTTTAGATATCTGGAAATGTTGTGAGGTGCCCTATTTTCTATATTGCAAATGTTATGTATTTCACAATTACGTAATGCTTATTATCTGCGCATTTACCCTGTCAACCAATTAAATATGTTCTTGTTATACTAAACCCTCCCTTGTATTTTACCTATAAAAACACTTGCTTTTTACAGAATAAATTAGAGCTATTCCTACAAAGATACTTGTTTGTGTCCGTTATTGGGAAGGGCTCTCCAAGTACTTGATTGTGTATCCTGATAATGAACTGCTGTGCTGTGTCTAACAGAAAAGACCTTCCAGAAGGTAAAGAGAGAGACAGAGAGTCTATAAGAGGACAAAGATACAGGCACCTGACTGGGGCAGAGGTCATGATCACCCCGGTATATATTGTATAGGGGTCAGAGTAGATAATCTACCCCTCCAATAAATATATATAAAGGCAAGAGAAAATAATCTGCCTTTCATTATTTAGTGGGGTCAGAGTACATGATCACCCCCATCAGTAACGGTGCATAGTGTAAGATCATCATAGGAAGAAGAGAGAAGACATGATAGGAGTGAAGCGGAAGACGTTACCACCTGTTCACTTTTAATCCTATCATGCTCTCACTGTACTTCGCATGATGATCGTGTTGTCTGCTGTTGCTATCATGGCACTGCATTGTGCACACATCAGCCAGTGAAAGGGTTAAATGTAAGGAGGTGGAGGCAATGTTGTTGGATATAAATGTTCATGTAATGGGACAGAGTACACCACAGGACAGAGACTCAGAAAACCTTCCATACACCCCTGTGAGTGAAATGGATAAGAGGGTATTTAATGTTTTAGAGAAGTGACATTCCAACATAGCGTATACTTCAGGTAGAGGTTTTGTGATGTGTTTGTTGTTTGGCAGATGTTTACACATGAATAAGCAGCACAGTGTAAAGGCTGAACGCTTGACACATGAAGGAGTACACTGTTGGTGCTGTAATGTGTGCGTGCAGTGTACTGACTGCGTACTTTTGATGAAATCGCTGAAAGAAAAGGTTTTAATGTATTGAAAGTTTACAGCATAGTTGCACTTTAACCCTTTAAGTGGCAGAGGGGTATGCAACGCATTGGTTTGCAATGCGTTATATATCCTCTGTCAATGAAAGGGTTAATACATCTCTGATCAGTTGTAGGACTGTCTCCCTGGTGCTGTTTTGTGTTGTGGCCAGCATATGCAACTATTCTGTGTCACAGTTTGGAGGACTATTGAAGTGCAATGTGCAGAGGGGTGGGCAGCAAGCGAGGCACCCGCATGAGTGTGTGATGGGGATACATCCTCATCTGTGTTGTCATGCAGGTTCAAGCTCTTGTGTCCTGCAGTAGAAATCTTAAAAAACACCAAAAATGAATGTCCCCTAATTCAGGTCTTTTGGTCCAGGGTTGTACAGCGCCTCCATCAACTTATCTCTGTTAATATACCCCTTAACCCACTGACTCTAGTACTGGGAGCCTCACCAGTTTGCCTCATATATCATACATCAGTGCTGGTAATGCACATCCTCACTGAAATCAGATGTCTGATTGCACAGTCATGGAAATCACATGCATTACCATTATTATCGCAAATCTTAACTCAAATTTCCCATGTTAAATTAATGGAACATCTAACTGCAAATATCAGAGGATCTTTAGGTAAATTCCTGGGAATCTGGAATATGTGGGATCTTGCACTAGATTCATCTACTTTAACTGGTTTTTGAGATTTTGACCTCCCAATGGAATACCCTATCACCTCCCTCTCCACATCCCCCGCCTTTTTTTTTTTTTTTATATATATAGTTGTATGTATAGTGAGCTAACCGTGTATATCTGTTTACTTGTTTTGCTATTGACAGCCCTTGAGAAATGTTCACGCAAAAGTATTTTACTTATATGTGTATTTGTTTGGCTTGTTGTATTATAAAACTCAATAAAGATGATTTAAGAAAAAAAAAGTATTAGAGAACAGAAAATGGTACTCATAAATGAGACAGTCAGGTACTAACAACGCAGTTGGAGAGAAATGCCCATCTCTGCTAGGGTCACGGTGGATGGCAAATCAGAGCATGATAATCCATTGTCAGTTAGAAAGGATGAAGGAAGGTAAATGGTGACAAAAACAGATCAAATGGTGGCTCTGGTTGAAAAAACAATTCTGTATTTATTCTAATACAATACTCTACTATAAAAAAAAAGTATTACAATTAATGTATTCAAAATGTATTCTAATACAAAAATCTACCTTAAAAAATACATGCATTAGAATACATTATGTATTACGATAAATATCAAATTCTTTTTTCAACAAGAACCATCATTTCATCTGTTTTTGTCATCATTTACCTCCTTTGAAACAATATTGGATTATCATCCTCTGATTTGCCATCCTGGGTGACCTGAACAAAGATGGGCACATCTCTCCGACTCTGCTGTTTGTAAGGTGGATTTTTTGGACTTGACAGTAACGGGGGGAATGGATACAGGTAAAATTTATGCTAATTTATGCTAACATTTTCAGAAAGCCCCATTCTGGCAGCACTTTATATTTAGTGAATAGCTGTCATCCATGCGATTTAATTTAGATATTGCAAAGGGGCAGTTTATCCGTCTGAAAATTATTTGTACCACAGAATCTGATTATTTAGATTAAGCTGTATTGTTGTCTAGGAGGTTGCAGGGCTAGATAGAAATTTAAAGTATTAAGGCTAGACCGTCAGAGAAGAATTTAATTAGGAAGTATTTTGATGGTAGATCTTAAGAAAAGGAAGATAGGAAAAGACTCCAATGTTGTTACTTTTGTTACAGATTTCAGTTGTGAATACAACAAGATATGTAGCATTATCTGCTCATCTTATATGGAGATGAAGAGTTGAGAGATATTTTACATAAAGGGTGCAGATTTACTAGTAGAAGAACACAAACATTGGATAAACAACTGTCACCTAGTTTCTTCTCCTGGCGAAAGGATTTAACCAACAATTGCATCTGTTTATGCACTAATGGCTTTTATAAGTGTGGAGGAAGATGCCGTAGTTGTAGTTATGTTATGTCAGCAAAAACATTCAAAAGTAGTATTATGTCTAAAATATATCATAGAAACATAGAATTTGATGGCAGGTAAGAACCATTTGGCCTATCTAGTCTGCTCAATTCCCTACTGTAAAAACCTCAAACCTTATTTGGTCCTTGGTCTTTTCTTATGTTAAAGGGATAGTAATGTTTCAAAATAAAAGCAGCTCCAATTAATCTTCATAGTATTTGGGCCATGGAGAGTGTTAGTTCAATACTGTCAGAGTTGTAATTCAAGAGTAATTGAAAGATAAAGTATCCCCCCTCCCCCCTTTTACTGATGTAACACTGCTCACCTCAGAACAGAAAGATGGAATCCAGATGGCTTGTAGAGAGGGAAAATCTTCAATTAGCATAAGGGAAAAACCTGAAAACCCTGTCAAGGGGGGCAGGGTTTTCATTGTTCTCACAGTAAGAAGATTGTCCCTTGCTGTGAGTTGTCTAGTCTTAAGACAAGATTCCACATCTGAGGGGAAGTGGCTTTAACTAGGTAAAAGGGGCAGTAGGGGGGTTACTTTATCATTCAATTACTCTTGAATTACAGCTCTGACAGTATTAAAATAACACTCTCCATGGTACATATACTATGAAGATTAATTGGAGCTGTTTTTATTTGAAACATTACTATCCCTTTAAGGAGAGCCTTATGCCTATCCCATGCATGCTTAAATTATGTCACTGCATTAACTTCTACTACTTCTGCTGTTAGGCACTACCCTCTCAGTGAAGTAAAACTTTCTTATATTACGTCTAAACCTGAGTCCCTCTAGTTTCAGACTATGGCCTCTTGTCCCAACATTTTTACTCCTTTGAAATGTACTTCCCTCCTGCACTTTGTTGAATTCCTTCATGTAGTTGAAAGTTTCTTTCATATGCCTTCTCTCTCTTCTCTCCTCGAAGCTATACAGATCCTTTAGTCTATCCTGATATTTCTTTTCCTGTAAACCAGTGGATATTTTAGTAACCCTTCTATGAATTTTCTCTAGAGTATCTATATCCTTCTGGAGATAGGGTATCCAGTACTGTACACAATACTCTAGGTGAGGTCTAACTAGAGATCTGTAGGCTGGCATGACCACTTCCTTTTTTCTGCTACTAATGCCCCTAGCTATACAACCCAGCACCCTACTTGCATTTCCCACCACTTTATTACATTACCTACCTACCTTTAAGTCATTAGAAATAATAACTCCCAAACCCCTTTCCTTTGTTGTCACTGACAGCAGAGTACAGAGGCGTAACTATAAGCCACCGGGCCCTGGTGTAAGAATTGCCATGGCCCCCCCGACCACATTGGCCCTCTTCATCTCCACATTGCCCCTTCCGCAATGCCCCCTTCACCTCCACAATGCCCCCCTTCATCTCCACATTGCCCCTTCCACAATGCCCCCTTCATCTCCACATTGCCCCTTCATCTCCACAATGCCCCCCTTCATCTCCACATTGCCCCTTCCACAATGCCCCCCTTCATCTCCACAATGCCCCCCTTCATCTCTACATTGCCCCTTCCACAATGCCCCCTTCATCTCCACAATGCCCCCCTTCATCTCACAATGCCCCCTTCATCTCCACATTGCCCTTTCCACAATGCCCCCTTCATCTCCACAATGCCCCTCTTCATCTCCACAATGCCCCCTTCATCTCCACAATGCCCCTTCCATAATGCCCCCTTCATCTCCACAATGCCCCCATCATCTCCACAATGCCCCTTTCACAATGCCCCCATCTCCACATTTCCGATTCCACAACTTTGACTCAGTGCTTCCCACACCAGAGGGTCCCTTACTCTATTCCCCTCGCAGAAGACCACAAGTGGAATTCCACATAGTATAACTGAATCTCTATATACACCTCTGCCGGGATTGTTACAAAACAGTGATTCTCAAATGAAACCATAGGGAGGACATGTATTACACTACCCTATTGCCCAACATGTTTCACCGCTACTGCGGCTTCGTCAGGGGATATAGTCAAAATGGTCACAAACATGGCCCTTTTTAAATTCTTGTAATACCCGCCCCACGAGATGTCAATGACGTCATGTGCCTACGTACACTCCTACTAATACAGTTGAAGTGCCAATCATTGGAGGATCCCTAGTCAAAAAAATTTCATTTATGTAAATAAACCTCTTGATTTTATATATATATATATATATATATATATATATATATATATATATATATAGATATAGATATATATAGATATATATAGATAGATATATAGATATGAAAATAAAGGCTTTCTGATCTTAAAATAAGAGATTTCCTTTACTATTATCCACATATTGACACTTAGGCGATCTAATCGCCATATTTGATTAACTCTAGCTCATACACCAATTTATCATTTTCTTTATTTTTCAAAAAAGAAAATTTCACTTACAATGTTCTCTTCTAGATAATATTTGCCAATCAGATATTCTTTATACAACTGTTAACTATATGACTGCACTCTGCTACTATATCAGAATTCATTTATTGATCTCCTTTAACCACAGTTATACAATATGGCTTCAGAAAGCTGTAAGATATGATAATATATAATTGTAGTCCTTAGCTTAATTACCATATAACTACAATATATCACTATCTCAGATATTACTAAGAATTGATTACATTGGTGATGATTAGATAGTTCCTATCTTCATTTCATTTCATTGGTTACTTCAAGTTATGAGATGATTCTTATTAGTCTTTAATAAAAGGATTATAGGTAAATCCTTCATTAAGGCCATTAGGATTTTTTGTTCCCAGTCTATATATCCATTTTGCTTCTGTGCACAGAAATGTTTTTTATTAATATCTCCTTTCCTAATTGTGAGTTTAATACATTGTAAACCCTTAAACTTAATTATGGTTAGATCTCCATTATGACTTTCATTTATATGCCTTGCCACTGATTTTTCACGATGATTTCTAATATCCCCCAAATGCTCAAGGATCCTCACTCTCAATTCTCTCTTCTTCTTTCCTACATATATTTTACCACAGCCACATTCTAGAACATAAATTACTCTTGTAGTTTTTCAGTTAATAAACTGTAAAATGTCATATTCCTTTGTGCCATCATAATTTCTAAAACGTTTTTCTTTACTGATGAATTTGCATGCTAAGCATGATCTACATGGAAACGTTCCTTTTAAAGAACTTTTCAACCGGTTAGTTTTATTGGTCTTTTCATAATGGCAGTGTACTAGTAACATAGTAACATAGTAAATTAGGTTGAAAAAAGACACAAGTCCATCAAGTTCAACCTTCGCTTCATACCTCAGTAACTAAGAATTTTATAGCTTTCCTGCTACCAATTAAATTAGTCTTTATCAGACCTTCCTGATCTGCCTACTGATAAACAGTATAACTCTGTATGTTCCCTTTTGAAAGAAATGTATCTAATCTTCTCTTAAATGTGTCCATTGTATCTGCCATAACTACCTCCCTGGGCAATGAATTCCACAATTTGACAGACCTTACCGTAAAAAAACCCTTCCTCTGCTGAAGTTTAAACCTCCTTTCCTCTAATCTCAAGAGGTGTCCCCTGGTCACCTGAGCAGGCCTTGGAATAAATAGCTCACCGCAGAGATCCTTGTATTGACCTCTCATATACTTGTACAATGTGATAAGGTCTCCTCTTAGTCGTCTTTTCTCTAGAGTAAATAAACCAAGTTTGTTTAGTCGTTCCTTATATGTCAAGTCCTCCATTCCCTTAATTAATTTTGTTGCTCTCCGCTGTACCCTCTCTAGTTCTAGTATATCCTTTTTCAGAACCGGTGCCCAAAATTGCACTGCATACTCAAGGTGAGGTCTTACCAATGATTTGTATAATGGCAAAATAATGTTATCCACTCTTGCTTCAATACCTCTTTTTATGCAAGACAGGACTTTGTTTGCCTTTGCTACTGCTGTTTGACACTGGTCACTGTTTCCAAGTTTGTAGTTGACAAGGATACCCAGGTCTTTTTCTAGCAACGAGTCACCTAAAATTATTCCATTAAGTTTATAAGTAGCCTTGGGATTGTTTCCTCCCAAATGCACGACTTTACACTTCCCCACATTAAACTTCATATTCCACATGTTTGCCCAATCTGACATTGTATGTAAGTCCCTCTGTAGAGAGAAAATATCCTGTTCTGAATTAATGACTTTGCATAATTTAGTATCATCTGCAAATATTGATATTTTGCTTTCTATATCTATTTCCAGGTCATTTATAAACATGTTAAAAAGCATCTTTCTAATACATCTTTCAAATTTTTTCCTCTTCTGTATGTAATAGAAGGATTTTTTGAGATCACTTGAGCTAGGTCATTGTCAGCTCTTAAAATATAACATAGTAACATATCAGTATCAGTAACACAAAGTAATTGTGTGTATGGACAAAGTTTAACAAGTCCAATACAAACTTGTTATGACAATGATATTGTACTCCTTTAGTGTTTATAAAAGACTCCACAGCTTTCAAACCTACTTTATGTAAGATACTTGTATATAACGATTCAACATCTAGGCAGGCCAATAAGTCAGTTGTCTCTAATGAAATTCCCTCTATTTGCTTAATAGCATCCAGTGAGCCTCTAATGTAGGATGGTAAACTGTACACAAATGTTCTTAATATCTTATCAATATATTGGCTACTGGCTTCTGTCAGACTTCCAATACCCGACACAATAGGGCGGGCAGGGTGGTTAGTTTTATTCTTATGTACCTTCGGAATTGTATAGAAGGTTGGAATAATTGGGCTCTTAATAAATAAAAAATCAAATTCCTCTTTACTTATCACACCTTCCTCTAGGCCTCTGTTCAAAATTAATTTAGGTTCTTTTTGAAATTCTCTAGTAGGATCTTTATCTAATTTCTGATAACTTTAACATGCTTTATCTGTTAACTGTCTGAGACATTCCTTTTCATAGTCCCTAGCATTTAATAGCACTACATTCCCTCCTTTGTCTGAGGGTTTTATCACCACCTCAGGATTAGTACTTAACGCTTTCAGTGCTAACTTTTCTTGTAATGTGATATTGTCTCCATCATGTATCAAATGCGCTGAATGAATTGAGAGAGTCTCTAGATCTTTTGTTACTAAATCTAGGAAAAGTTCTACGTGTATAGAAGTATTAATTGGAGGGGTAAATTTAGTATTCCGTTTTAGGTCTGTAAATGGACCACCTACTATAGCCATGTTGTTTATATTATCTTCCAAGAGGCTCACAAGTGTGTTCTTAGTATCCTGGTCTGTTTTAGAATTCTTACCTAGACATTCCTGTTGTTTGAAATATTTATGAAGTAACATTTTTCTCCCAAATAGATTTTCATCCTTAACCCATTCAAATACATTTACACTCTGAGATGGAGTAAACATCAAACCTCTGCTAAGGACCTGTAAATATCTCTGTTCCAGTTTCAGTTGCGATAAATTAATTACTTGGAGACTGTCTGATCCTGGTTCTTGGACCCTTTGTAACCCCACTTTTTTCAATCCCTCAGATGTGGAGGGATCCATTCTTGTTTTAAAAAAATCCCTATTTTCTGTTTGATTTTTATTAGCGTTTTTCTTATTTCGTCTAAATTTCCTCTGTCGTGGGGCATCTGTTTTTGGTCTAACCTCTATATCCGAGGCATCTGCCTCAGATTCTGTCCAATTTTCCAAATTCACCTGGACACCTTTTACAACTTTTTTATATATTTTACCTTCCTGGAAATCCTTACGATCTCTTTTAAATTTTTTAAATTTCTTGTTTTTTAGATCATTTGCCAATTTATCAATATTGTCTTTCAAAGTACTCTCTAGTTTGGCAAACTCTTGATCAGTATTTTTATCTTTCAGTTTATTCAGTTGCAATTCAACTTCTGTATTTGTTTATTCCAAGAAATCTTTTTCTGTATTTACTATATGTTGAATCAATTCCAAGGAACATTTAGTCAATATATCATTCCATTGAGTAATAAATACCTCATCTGTTAAATGAGATGCTGGTATTAAATTAATTCTTAAACCTCTTGGAATTATTTTGTTCTTCACATAGCTCTCCAATGTTGTAATATCCCACCATAACCTTGTTTGCTGTCTCATGCATTTAGTAAGATCTATAAACAATTTATTCAAATTATCATCTGTTGTGTTTCCTTCAATGACTTCTTTGTAGTTTCAAATAGATCCCCTGCCTCCATTTGCCATTTATAAAAATCAAGTGGTGCAGAAAGGAATCCTGCCATCTTAACATATCTGGGAACTTCCAGTTGAGGGCTACCTGGAGGGGAGTCCTCTGTTCAGCAGGGGGTGACAAAAATGATGCTAATTGCGTCATAAAGGGGCGGGGCTTGACACGAGTGGGGGGTGCAGGGCTTAAAGGTGTCACACAGAAGGCTGGGGACGGAGGAACAGCGGGAGAAAAAGCAGATGTGGAAGAGTTTCAATAGAAACTCCTCACATCCAGAGGAATCAGCCTCTGCCCCGGAGAGCCAGTAAAGCTCTGTCAGAACCGGAGTCTCCGGGTCAAATCCGGAGAGTTCCCAGGTATGCATCTTAATTATACTTTGAATCAAACAGTCTACACAGAGTAGAACAAGGGGTTAACCCTTAAAGACCTAATCAATATATACAAAAATACTCAAGGTAGACGATATAGTATGATAGTACTGCAGGTCTTAAAGTCATATAACTAGAACAATAAGAGAAATAGTGAGAATCTTGGGGAAATTCAATTATAACTTTATTAATGTCCTACTTAGGTAAAGTGATCTTATCCCACTCACTAAAGAGACCAGGTCATTATTATTATTTAAATGTATGACACTAATTAATCACACTGTGGTACTGATTATTGAAACAAAATATTTTTATTTTTAATCTCTCATATTACTTAATGTACCTTTAATAATACATATAAGAGCAAATCATATCTGTCAGATTCCATACAAGTATGATTATTATGTTACTTCATTTTAATACCCTGCATTAGGATCCGTTATAGTCATGTGTCAAAGGGGTAACATAAGTTCGTATTCACTTATTATTCACTTAGTAGGAGAAATACTCAAAGACTATTTGAGAGCAGTTCCTCTAGAGAGCCTTAATATACTTAAAACATCTTATAGTTTTCAACTTTATTGTTACCACAGATCTCTTAGTATCTGAATAATCGTTTATCACACTTAGGGCTCAATTTAAAGGCCCACGTTAAACCACCCTTTAAGTAAAAAAGTCACATCGTTCGCAAATAATACATGAGTTATGGCAGATTCAATAGGTACTCCACAAGAATAGCTATCGAGCGTAGGCAAAGCTAAAACACGTAACACCAAACCCATTTTCACACGTGTTAAAGCATCACCGTGCGGCCAAATCACCCAATAACACAACTAAAGTCAAAATGCAACATAAAGGCTGCCGTTGGTTAGCAACCCTGATTGATGCACCAACAAATTCAAACACACAGCCAATCCCAAGGCCCCAAAGTATCCAAAAAGTTCAAACAAGACTTGGAGTCCGTGAAGAGGCGGTGGGGCGACTGCCAGAGGGTGATCAAGAATAAATTATCTGACATGGCCAAGCACGGCCGAGGTGGCCCACCAGTCCCAATCACCTGTTGCAGGTGGGAGGAGATGTTGCGGTTGAACATGTAGCCGACACTCATAGAGAGGGTCCCTGGTGGAGCGGACACAGGGGATGAGAATAGCCTCCACACCACCAGTAAGTGCATCACCACATCAACCAATACAAGCTGCAAACACAGTCACACCTCAACACATGCCCATCATTCATCCACACAACTGCACCAACACAGCACCCTGAGGGTTAAAAACAGGACACAACACAAGGACAAATGGCAGGGACAATCCATACAAACCATATACATGCAACAGAAGAATGGAAGGAATGCCCAATAGTGTATTATTGGCTTCATTAAATCTTAAGAATGGGTACTCACAATTCAGGTGGTCAGTTCTAAGACTGACTAGCTCGCATCAGGAGAAATACCCATCTCCAACCGGGAACAACAGAGGACAAATAAGGTTCCACGTGGCTCCAGTATAAAAATGTACATTTTAATAAACATTGAAATATAACATATAAATAAAACAAATGTTACCCAGTATATTAGTATCTAATAAGTTTCGTGGCTTAACACGCCACTTTGTCAAAGATAGAATCTATATCTGGGATATAGGAAAACGGAGCCCGCAGAAACACTGATTTAAAAACTTAAGGTTAGTAACCCATTGGAAAATGTTTGATCCAATCACCAGCCACCATTCTGGCAAGCCTCCCATACGTCATACCCACTCTGAGAGTGAACTGGACAATCAGCCAATCAAACTCCGACAACCGCAGCAACGTGTTCACTCCTAACAACTGAGTGATGACGCCACCACGGACGAACGGGAGAGCACTGGCCGAAAGTCAAGTCAGTCATGGAGATGGGCAGCTCAAGGCTATACAGCAACCTTGTTGCGATTGCACGATTCAAACGATCACATGATCGTAACAATGAAACTAAAAAGAAAAAAGTAAATGAGAACAAACATCAACCTATCAGTATACTCAAAAACGCTATAATAAAAACAGATAATACACAAATTAATGCTGTGCATATATAACCATCAAAAAACTTATAATGAAATTGTTGTTATTATATCTATACATTAAACTGTGAATATAGTAAAAACATATTCAAGAATATTATATAGTACTCTAAATCCTCCAAGGATTTTTTAGATATTATTAAATATAACATCCAATCAGGCGTAGACCAAACCCAAAAAATGGATGGTCTACGTCTGAAAACAAACATAAAATAAAAACCCTTTTTGATCTCCAAAATAATATGTGTTTTGACATCTTTTTGCGACATGGATCAAGTATATAAAATAAAATGATCCACATTTAAAACAAACATCCGTAGTTATAATCTAACCATTAGAAACCATGTGAGTGATTGATAATCATTTATAAATTACACCGTGATAAATGTGATTATAAATAAAAAAAACAACCTATTATTTATATATAAATAATTATGGCCTAGATTTAAAGGCAGCCGTTAAACCATCCGCTAAGTAAAAAAGGCACGTCGGCCGCAAAGAACACGTGGTTTACGGCAGATTCAAAGGTAAGCGTTCAAGAATAGCTATCGGGCGTAGGCACTACAAAAACACGTTAAACAAAAACCAGCGTCGCACCTGATTTTGCATCACCGTGCGTCCCAAACACCCGTTAAAACACAACTTAACTCAAAATGTTACATTACGGCTCCCGTTGTCTAGCAACCCTGATAGATGCACAAACAAAATTCAAACCTACAGCCAATCCCAAGGCCCCAAAGTATCAAAATTGTTCAAATACACCTATATATACCTCAAAATAACGGTTACACCCTGTCTGTGTTTCGAGTTTCAGCAAGCTAGAGCACAGGACCCAGGAGTGGAGGATAGCATTTAGAGAGAGAGAGAGAGATAGAGAGAGAAGCATACAGAGGAGTAAGGTAGAAGGATTTTGGAGAGGAGAGAGTTACATTTAAATAGACACATAGCACACTTTTGCACATAGCACATACATCCATACAAACACATACACATACATACACATAGTCTTTTTTTTTTTCATCACACCTTACACATTTTAAACTTTATTTTCACAGTGTGAATCCGTGAGTGAAAGTGTGTGACAGAGAGTGAGTGGGATCGAGTGTGTCTGTGAGGGCGTGTGAGAGTGCCTGGGTGTGACTGGGTGAATGATGGCCAGGAGAGGAGGACAGGAGAGAGGGATGGGGAGACTAGTGGAGGAGGAGGAGGAGGAAGGTCAGGAGGGGATCCCTCAGCAGAGCAGGGGTGGGAGAGGGAGATACGCAGGGCGGAGGGGGACCAGGCCCACAAGAACAGGCACACGAAGAAGAACAGGGACAGATCCTGCAGTGGGACGAGGGGTAGTGCCTGGGGACCACCACACACAGGCAGGGGCAGAGCAGGCAGGACACTCCGGGTCTGACTCCTCGCATGCCGGAGCTGAGGGGGACAGGGTCAGGGATCCCCGATATACCGAGGAAGAAAACACGGCCCTCGTGGAGGCTGTGCTGGAGAGGGAGAGTGTCCTCTTCCCGGGGGACAGACTCCCTGGCCTGTCTGCGAGGAGGAGAGCTGCCTGGAGTCAAATCTGCAGCAGAGTTAATGCGGTGGCCACCTGCAGACGGGATGTGGACTCAATCAAGAAGAGATGGGGCGACTGCAAAAGGCAGGTGAAGAGGAAGATGGGGGATGCCGCCCTGCACGCCCGAGCCACCGGAGGTGGGCCACCTGTCCCCATCACCTTCAGCGCATGGGAGGAGAGGCTGCGGCAGACACTGTCGTCTACCCTCATTGAGGGGGTCCCTGGAGGATCAGACACTGGGGAGGAGAGGAGCCTCCACACCACCGGTAAGTGCATCACCCCAAAACCACACACCACCCCAAACCACACACCCATCACAAACAAGCACTCACATCCCAACATCTGCCCTTCATTCAACCACACAATTGCACCAACACAGCACCCTGAGGGTTTAAACAGGAATCAAGACAAGGACAAATGTCAATGTTCAACAAGGCCAAAACCTGTCCAACTCCCTGGTTAACCCTCATGTTGCTGTGCTCATCACACACAATACACACAAACCATGCTCAGTAAAGTGTTGTATGTCAAACATCACAATTGTTGTCACACAGTGTTACCCATGTTCACACAGGGAATCCAGCACATAACCCCATGAGTGCGAGAGGGATCATCAATGCATCGATCAACAATGCTTTGGCAACCCCTCTGGTACTCAAAGGGTTAACCAGACAACAAACATATGTCGATAGGTTAACAATTACATGACACATAGGGGACATTCACTAAGCGGTGAAAAAGAGCTGATGTAGAGAATTTGACACTTACATACCCTCACTTTACCAATTACAATGTTAGTCTATGGAGAACATCCAATAACAGGATTCAAGCTGCACAGGCCCCATTGTGTGGACTCCATAGAAAACATTGCAGATGGGGAAATGAGGTCAGCGGAGAAGTCAGCATCATAATCAGTTCATCAGGTCCACTTAACCGCTTACTGAATCACCAACAGGATGGATCAGGTCACATATCACAGTGCCACTGAGAATAAATGCTTGTATGTGCAACACACACGCCAAAAACAATCACACATAACTAAAGGTGAAAAAGTTGGCCTTGGTGTTGTGTATGCAATCATTTACGCTAACTTCAATTTACATAGCTCACATTTGATTCACATATAGATCCTCAGGAGTGCTGATGCCATGGATGGATGGTACACCACACACTATTTGCAGGATACATATGGGAACCAAATATGAACCATTGAGGTTTGGTCAATAACAGGCCAGTGATTATGGATATCTATGATCGGGTCTGGCTGCCTCACACAGAAGGATGGATGGGCTGATC
This sequence comes from Rhinophrynus dorsalis, assembly GCA_037306005.1. Lineage (NCBI taxonomy): Eukaryota > Metazoa > Chordata > Amphibia > Anura > Rhinophrynidae > Rhinophrynus > Rhinophrynus dorsalis. The sequence goes on from CM074722.1 coordinate 384,685,861, forward strand.
CAGGAAAAAAAAGGCCTCAATCAATGATATCCTTCAATACTGGCTTGATTGTTGCCCCTCAGGATTCAACTTGAACAGACCTCATGGACAGAATCCTGTAATGTACATCAATCCCTGATTGCCACTGTGGTATCCCATGCATCACAATGCAATGTATAGGATACCATCATGACAACCAGAGAGGGACATGTCTAATCTGACAAAATCCAGCACTGTACGGGATGAACTGATAACATAGGGATGAATACTACTTGAATCACACTGCAGATCTATTCAAAAAAGATATGTACAGAAAGAAAAACAACCAGATTTGTATGTGGATATGTCCCTTTCAAATGGGTACAAATAGGTCCCAACAAGATGTAAACCCAGAGTTCGGTTCAGTACGTGTGATTGTCCAACTGCCCATATATGTGCACCCTCAACAAAATAACTCATATTGATATCATCATCAGAGTACATATACCCAGTATATTACACCTACTTGGATGGGTATCACTTGTATCTATGAAAGTTCATTTGTGATGGCTGTACATATATAGGCAGTTAGACAATCACATGTTCTGAACAGATCTCTGGGTTCATATCTATCAAGGATATGTTTGTAACCGTATGAAAGGTACATATACACACATATCAGACCATATTCCTCACTGTGTACCTTGGCATGGCAATGGTTAATTTCACTTGATGTAACCTTGCAGGCATCATAAAGAGATGTTTAGAAAGATGTTACTGTATGTGACAGCTGGAGATGTCAGTCATATGACCACACGGAGGCTCTTCAGCAGACCCAAAATTGAACCAATTGGAGATGGATCCATCATTGACATGGTCCACAGAGCGTGCTTACAAACCAGGAACACTTAGTAGACAATGGCAAAGATGTAGTTATCTCCAAATGGGTCAATGTGGAGTCTGCTGAAGAGCCTCCGTGTGGTCAAATAACTGACATCTCCAGCTGTCACATACAGCAACATCTTTCTAAACATCTCTCTATGATGCCTGCAATGTTACATCAAGGTGAAATTAACCATTGCTATCCCGTTAAAGAGACAGTAATACCTAAAATGTGAAAGGAAAAATACATGTCATAGGATTGATCCACCGGGTAATGCAAGGGTATTCCCACTACTGAAAGATGTTTCATCACAAGAGTATAACAGCTCAAAGTTGAATATTCCATGGACAATATCACTGTGGCCTGAAAATGTACTATGCCAATGTTGCCAGACCATCCTCTGGCTAGCTTTGGTCCAGGGAGCAGATATCCACAAAGGATGATGTGGCAACAGCGCAAATGTACAATTTCAGGCCACTGGGTTGTGGCACCAAAGGAATTCAACTCTGAGCTGCAATACATGTAGAATACAACACCCATCACCAGTAGGAGTACCGTTGTTTCACACAGGGGGATACACCATACAACATATATGTTCCTTTACACATTTCAAGTATTAATATCAATTTGACACCATCATGGCTAAGTTTACTGATCACACAATCTCAATCCTCCACACAGGTTATGTGTCTCCAGCACATCAGGAGCCCATGGAGGAGGCCACCTCACCACCCAGTGAGGAGTATTTGGAGGAGGGGACCAGCCAGTGGGCACCGTACCCAACGACATCCACACCTCTTGGCCAGCTGGATGCACCAACCCTGCCTGCATCAACTCTGCCTGCACCAACTCTGCCTGCATCAACTCTGCCTGCACCAACCCTGCCTGCACCAACCCTGCCTGCACCAACCCTGCCTGCATCAACTCTGCCTGCACCAACCCTGCCTGCATCAACTCTGCCTGCACCAACTCTGCCTGCATCAACTCTGCCTGCACCAACCCTGCCTGCATCAACTCTGCCTGCACCAACCATGCCTGCATCAACTCTGCCTGCACCAACTCTGCCTGCACCAACTCTGCCTTCACCGACTCTGCCTGCACCAACTCTGCCTGCACCGACTTATTACAGTGACTGGATGCCCCCCACCACCTCCAGGAGCTATTATCCCCAAGCAGCAGCAGCAGCACCACCACCACCAGGGAGGCAATGGCTGCCCGGTGATGTGGCCACCACCCAATACGGGCCATACCCACAGATTGACCTACCCTCCTGGATGGCTCCCCAGCATGGCCCCAGGTATGATCCTAGGTGGGGGCCAAGCACATACCAGTGGCCAAGGTTTGACCCTTGGCCACTCGACTACCAACACCTGGGCCTGCTTGGGGAGCCCCAACAGCCTATGCGAAGGGACGTGTTTACCCCACCACCTCCACCAGCACAGACATCGGTGGGCAGCAGTGGGTCAATTGATGTGGTGGGCACATACCCATCTGCAGCACAACCAGCACCAGCAGAGGAGGACACAGCAGCAGCAGAGGAGGACACAGCAGCAGCAGAGGAGGACACAGCACCAGCAGAGGAGGATACAGCACCAGCAGAGGAGGATACAGCACCAGCAGAGGAGGACACAGCACCAGCAGAGGAGGACACAGCAGCAGCTGATTCACCAGGCACAAGCATCACCAGCAGTGAACGGCCCACGGGGATGGAAGCTGAGTGTATGGCTCTGCAAAGGAGACTACTCAGGTCAAGCCTCCACACCAATGACAACATCACCAGGAGCCGTAGGGAATCCCGTATAAACACTAACAGGATAGAGGCAAGGATCCATGCCCTGGAGTCGGAGGTCATGAGGATCAACACTCAACTCCATCAGCTACACACGGGGGTGATGGACCTGCTTGCACAGCTACTGGTGGAGTTGAGAGAGCTGAACCGCAGGGAGGACTTACGTTTGGAGAGGGAAAACCTGCGCTCCACAGAGGGATCCACTGCCCCCACCACCCCCTCTAATGTGACCCCCGAAGCCACACCTAGGGGGCAAAGGGTGACCAGGAGATCATCCAGGTTATCCACTTCTGCCACACAGTCTAAGCCCCCCCCCCAAGAAAAAAAAATAAAATGCCCAACATGTTAAATTTCCCCTGAATAAAGGAACATTGTGCTTCTGAATCCTGTCTGATCTGCTTTGAATTTGGTCATAGATTTGGGTGGCAGAGTTGTCTCCAATGCATTGCCAAACAATTCAGTGAATACAACTCCTGCCTAGGTAAGATGTTTGTGGGATGTTACAACATGGGCTCACACACACATCGTTGTACAAAATCAACTGTAAAAACATCCCTGTTGCCATATTACACAACTGTGTTATATGGCAATGTTGTGTGTTGATTTTGCATAACAAAACATTCCCTTTAGCCCAACATTTGGTACAACATTGAACATTCATCTACATCATATGTTGTGTTTAACCCTTTGATAGCCAGAGTGGTAGGCAACGCATTGCAAAGAAATGCGTTGGGTACCACTCTGGCACTCAGAGGGTTAAGGGGATAACCAAACAAACGGCTTAGCGGTGAGATAACAAGCAGGACAGATAAATGGGACATGTATCCATATTGTCTTGGATTCACACACTCATTGTGCAACAGACTGACTGGGGAAGCCAATGTTTTCAACCTAGGATTTCAATGTGTAGCACACACATTGATATCCTGGGGTGAGCATTGGGGCCTCCAGTAAGTTGACTTGTTGTTTTTTCTAAGGGTGTAACAGACTTCCCCAGTGATAACACTTGTCCACTTGGTCATGTACTGTGATATGTCCCAGTGGAGCAATATCACTGAACATTGATTATACTGAGCAACACATTAACTGTGGACAGGAATTCACTATGGAAGTATGTCCCCTTTATCACCTCTTTACCACTCCCACAACACATTAGTGTATCACTGCCACCATCTGTTAGCGTGAATACATCACTGAGTCCACTCACTTGCAAACAAGTGGTGGAGTCCTGTGATATGGGTGATGCCTTTCCATGTATGGGGATACTCTACCCTGGGTACAGACACAGATAGAATGGTGATGGTTCATCTTTATTGTGTCTCAAAGTACATTAGGATGTACATGTGTTTTCTGTGTATTGCCTATATGCATTGAACACTTGTATGAGAACACTAAATGTACTTTGAAACAAAAAAATAGTACTTTAGTAACACTGCTGCCCAGCTAATGTGTTGTCCACAAGGTTTGACAACTCTGTAGCTGAGCATCCTAACTGTACAGGTTATAAAACTCATGAATTAGTGTTTTCTGTGTCTATATGAAAATGATCCAGTAGAGGTTTGTGTGAACCTCAGGTCAAACTTTGCATCACCAACAACATCAACATAAACAGCAAGGGGTGATCTCCATGAAGGTGATGTCAAGACATCAATCCAGTCACATAGAAGAACTTCAGTTCAAGGATGGATCATGTTACGGATGCCTGTGGAAGAAGAGGACAGGATTTGGAGCAGTTGACCTGAACTGATCATCAAGCAACAACAATTTAGTCTTTTTGATCCCCTCAATTTTCACAGTTACAGGTGAGTACACAAACCATTGCTTGACAATGTGTTGTGTACTCATCTGTAACCAATTATGTGGAGAACTAAGGACATGTGCCCCAGCCCTATGGATATGTGCCCCTGACATGGATACACACATCAACAAGTGTTCTGAGAGCTCCATGGAAGTAATGAATTTGGGCTGCCACTGTTAATGTGACAGTGGCAGCCCAATGTCATTTGTTCCATGGAACTGTTAGGACACATTTGTTGATGTGTGTATTCATGTCAGGGGCACATATGTCTGCACACTCACAGGTCAGCATGGTGTCCCTGGTAATCTGATCTATGTCTCATGACCTCTACATTGTGTGCCCATACCACTGTACATCCACCCCTGTGCTGCTCTTCTCAGCTGTAGCACAGTACAGGTCCCATTTTGAGTCCAATGGCCCTTTAACCCCTGATGTGACGGAGTATTATCCAATGCATAGCATTGGATAACACTCTTTCGCTACAAGGCTAGCATGGTTGCTCTGGCTATGCTCATGGCAAATCAAGTTAGCTGCTGTCAATCAAGCCCTGTAAGGCGATGAACATGGGTTATGTGTTGTACCTTGTTTCTCCTGAGGGTGTGCGTGATATCCTTGGGGTCTGTATGTCAACGTGGAGAGTGGAATGGAGGATGGTTTTTGAGTCCACACACACAATTTGCCACGTCCGCTGCCAGTGCAGTGCTGTGTCACTGTTCCTGTGGGGTGAGACAGAACAAAATGTGCAGTGTGGTTAGTGTCACAGGACTGATGGGGGACTTGCATGGATTGTTTGCATGCCTGTGTTATACTCACATGTAAAGTGTTCCGTGATGAGCCTGTCTCTGATCTGTGTCCCTCTCAGGGTCTCCTCAACGTGTCCGATGTCCATGGGCACTTCCTGTATGGGGGGGGGGCCTGGATGTGCTCCAGCAGCCTGGTGTCCACTGCGATGTTGTGCAGTATTGCGCACGCCACAATGATGTCGCACACCTTTCCAGGTGCATACTGCAGTGCTGCCCCGAGTGGTCCGACATCGGAATCTTGACTTGAGGAGGCCAAAGGTCCGCTCAATGGCATTCCTCGTTCTGCCATGAGCCTGGTTGTAGCTTTCCTGGGCATGTGTTCGAGGATTGGCCAGTGGGGTCAGTAGCCAGGACTTGCATCCATAGCCAGCATCACCTGTGTAATGTGAGTGACATGGTGAGACAGGGAGCACATGTTGTGTGAATGATGTTTTGTGTGGTAGACGTAGTAGCTGTGGGTCAGGAGCATGCTAAGCAGCGTTGTGTGTACGCCTGTGTATGTGATGTGATTTTGTATTGTGAACTCACCCAAAAGCCATCCCCCTGTAAAAGTTCCATTCTCGAAATCTCTGTGGACTGAGGAGTTTTGGAGAATGTATGAATCATGTGAGCTGCCAGGATACTTTGCACAGACATTCATTATCCTCATATGGCTGTCACACACCATCTGCACGTTGATGGAGTGAAAGTTCTTCCTGTTGATGAATATCTGTGCGTCACGTGCTGGGGCCTTAATTCGGACATGGGTGCAATCTATAGCACCCATGACCCTGGGCATGCCTCCCCTGGCGTAAAAGGCCTGCTTGACTTGTATCCAGTCCATGTCGGTGGTGGGGAAATGTATATAGGTACTGGCCTTGCTTTTGAGGGCTGGCAGGACCTGGGCCAGCACCCTGGAGAATGTGGCCTGTGACATGCCAGATGCGTAACCCTCTGTGGACTGGAAGGCTCCGCTTGCCATGAAGTGCATGGCACAGAGTAGTTTCTGCAGGCCAGTTAGGGCATGGTTGTGGATGTAGATGGGATCCACCTGCTCCTTGATGACCTCATACAAGGCAATGATGCTGTCAGGCCTCAACCTGTAGCGATCAATTACCTCATCATCGGTCATTCCAAAGAGGGTGACCCTTGGGCGGTATACCCTGGGCCTTGGTGGTCGTCTATACATCCTGTGCCCTCCAGGTGGGGATGGGCTCCTGTGTGGCTGCTGAGCCAGAGCCTCCTCACTTGCAACAGGTGGTGGCTGTTGATCAGGCATGCTTGGAGGTTGCTGATGTTCCCCAGCTCTCTCCCTTGCACGCCTTCTCCGCAGCCTTCGCAACAATATGTAACCCAACATACTGTTTGCTCTCTCTATCTGTCTCTATCTATCTATCTATCTATCTATCTATCTATCTATCTATCTATCTCTCTCTCTCTCTCTCTCTATCTCTCTCTCTCTCCCTCCCTGAGTGGAAAACAAGCCACAAGTGAGTGTGTTGAGTTGTCCCTTTAAGTACTTGCTAGGGCGTTGTGTGGGTGTGGTGATGAGGTGAGTGCTGACCAATGGTGAGTTGTTTTTGTCCAGGTAAGTGTTTGCAGGTGTGTGTGTGTGTTATAAGATGTGGTGTGTTGTGCTTGTTCTGTGTGTGCCATTTGCGGACGTGCAGTTGTGGGGTGCAGGTGACGTGTTGATGTTGCCCAGGTGAGCTTGTATTTGCAGGTGTCCGCTTTGTGTGATGACCCCCATTGTTCCGTGCCATGTTGTGTTGTTGTTTTTTTGTGTGTCGTTGTCCCTGTGGTGTTGGTTGTTGTTGTGTGTGTAGTGATTTGTGTTGTGTGTGCATGTTTTTGTGTTGTTTTGGCATTGCACGGGTTAATTTTCCCATTTACATGGTTGTGCGGTAAGCCTTTTGTGTCTTTTCCTATGTAACGGGTGTTTTGTTTTGGCCGTTAAGTGTCTAACGGCTAAAAAAAGTGGGTCTTAACTTTTAGCCGTTAGGTGTGTCTTTTTTTCAGCCGTTATCAGTACCGCAAGCCTTTGAATAGCTCTGGGGTATGTTTTACCATGCGTCTGAATGCACGTAAGTGTATCGGCCGTAAGGATTCTACAACTGCCGTTAGCTGGTCTTTAGACGGATGTTTGAATTGCAACATGTCACTTAACGCACCCGTTAGTGATTTTTTTTGCTAACGGCTGCCTTTAAATCTACCCCTATGCCCCATACAAACCATGCTGTTTAAATTGTTGTCTGTTAAACATCCTCACTGTTACCATACAATGTCACCCAGACAAAGAGATGGTGGAGAGAAATTAACCCTTACATATCCTCACTTCACCAATCCCAATATTAGTCTATGGAGAATATGCAATAACATGAATCAAGTTGCTAAGGTCCCATTGTATAGACTCCATAGAAAACACTGGAAATGGGGAAATGAGATCACTGGAGAAGTCAGAATCATGTTCACTTCACCAGGTCTACATCACCAATACTGAATCACAAAAAGGATGGATCAGGTCACACATCACAGTGCCACTGAGAATAACTGGTTATATGTGTAACACACAGGTCTCAAACAATTCACCAGAAATAAAGGTGAAAAAAGTAGGCCTTGGTGTTGTGGCTGCAATCATTTACTCTAACTTTAAATTACATATCTCACATTTGATTCCCACATGGATCCCCAGGGGTGCTGATGCCATGGATGGATGGTACACCAGCCACTGTTTGCAGGATACACTTGGGAGCCAAATATCAACCATTGTACTTTAGTCACCAACAGGCCAAGAATGATGGATATCTCGGATTGAGTACGGTTGCCTGACTCAGAAGGATGGATGGGCTCATACTCAAAGGAAAACAGGCCTCAATTAACTGGAACACACGACATGGACAGGATCCTGTCCAGTTCATCAATCTGTGATTGCCAGGGTGGTATCCCATGCATCATAATGCAATGCATAGGATATCATCATGACAAACAGAGAGCCACCTGTCAAGTAATCATAAATCATGCATTGTACGGGATCAACTAAGAAGAAAGGGTTGAATTACACTTGAATCCCACTGCAGGTCTGTTCAAAAAAGATATGCACACAAAGAAAAACAGTCAGATATGTACCTTCCAAATGGTTTCAAATATGTCTCAACACGATGTTCACAACACTGCATGTGATTGCCTTACTGGCCTGATATGTGCACCCATCAGAAACTAACCTACATTGATACCATCCAAATACACATACCTAGTATATCCCACTCTAGGTAGATGGAATGTTCATATCTATGATACCAATCCAATGTATTTCTTGATGGGTGCACATATATAGCCATAAAGGCAATCACACGTACTGAACTGATCTCTGGCTTCATATCTTGTAAGGATATATTTGTATCCATATGAAAGGTACATATCCACATACATATCTGATCATTTCTCCTTCTGTGTAACTGTAATGGGATAGCAATGGTTAATTTCAACTTGATTTAATATTGTAGGCATTGTAAAAAGATGTGGATCAATGTTAGTCCTAACTCTCCAACCCTCATGGTTAGACAGATATTGCCCTGTTTGACACCTAGAGATTTTAGAAATTCGACCACACGGAGGCTCTTCAGCAGTGCCAAAATTGCCCCATTCAGAGATGAATACATCTTTGAGATGGTCTACAAAGTGTGCCTGCAAAGTTTGCAAGCACACTCTGTGGACCATTCCAATGGAGTTTACATCTCTGAATGGGGCAATTTAGGCTCTGCTGAAGAGCCTCCGTGTGGTCAAATGACTGAAATCTACAGCTGTCAAATAGGGCAATATCTGTCTAAGCATGAGGGTTGGAGGGATAGGACTAACATTGATCCACATCTTTTTATGATGCCTACAATATTACATCATGGTGAAATTAACCATTGCTATCCAGTTAAAGGGATAGTTATACCTAACATGTGAAAAGAAAAATATGTTGCAAAACACAGGTATTCCCACTGCTGAAAGGTGTTTTATTCAAAAAGTAGCACAGCTCAAAGTTGAATATTCCAGGGGCAATATCACAATGGCCTGAACCTGTACATTGGAGATATTGCTAGACCATCCTATGGACAGCTTTCGTCCCGGGACCATAAATCTCCATAGTATGATGTAGCAACAGAGCCAATGTACAACTTCAGGCCACTGGGATATTGCACAAAAGCAAATCAACTCTGAGCTGTGATACTTTTCGAATAAAACACTCTGCAGCAGTGGGAATACCCTTGTTTCACTCAGGGGGATGAACCCTACAGCATATATTTCCCTTTCCACAATTCGTTTATTAATATCCCTTTAATCCTATCATGGCTACCTTTACTAATCACACAATCTCAATTATCCACACAGCTTAAGGGCCTCCATCACAGCAGGAGCCTATGGAGGAGCCAACCACACCACCCAGTGAGGAGTATACGGAGGAGGGGACCAGCCAATGGGAACCATATGCAACTTCAACACCTCCTCCCCAACTGGCTGCATTATCACTGTCTGCCCCCCAACCAGCTGCACCCCAACTGGCTGCCCCCCAACTGGCTGCACCCCAATTGGCTGCTCCTCAACGGGCTGCACCCCAACTGGCTACACCACACTACTACAGTGGCTTGATGCAGGGGGAGAGGTGGATGCATCCCGCCACATCCATGAGCTATTACCCTCCAGCAGCAGCAGCACCACCACCACCAGGGAGGCAATGGATGCCCGGGAATGTGGCCACCACACAATATGGGCCATATTCCACACAGATGGACCTACCCTCCTGGATGGCTCCCCAGCATGGCCCCAGGTATGATCCCAGGTGGGGCCAAACACCTACCAGTGGCCAAGGTATGACCCTTGGCCACTTGACTACCAACACCTGGGCCTGATTGGGGAGCCCCAGCGCCCTCTGCCGAGGGACATGTTCATGCCACCACCTCCACCAGCACAGACATCATTGGGCAGCAGTGGGTTCCTTGATGTGGTGGTATCACGGTGCCCATGCTCTCTGTGCTGCTCTCTGTCAGTCTCTGTTGTGATGCGTTCCTATTGGTTGAGCTATGTTTGGCCCGCCCAGTATGGCCTTTATATACTGGGCTCTGGCACCTATCCAGTGCCCTTTCGTGGTGTTCCAGTACCAGTGTCTACTTGAGTTGCTTGAATTCCTGTGTACCGACTTGGCTAATTTGACTACTCTGCTTCTTGTCTCCTGCTCCGTGATTTGACCCGGCCTGGCTGACGTTCCAACTCCGTGACCTGACCCGGCTTGTCTGACGTTCCTGCTCCGTGATTCGACCCGGCCTGGCTGACGTTCCTGCTCTGTGACCTGATCCAGCTTGTTTGACGTTCCTGCTCCATGATTCGACCCGACTTTCCTGTTCCTGCATCGCTGTGTCGCTTGGGCAACATTCTGACTTCCTCTGTGCCTGAGTCCTGCCTGGCAGAGTATCAGTGTTGCCTCCGTTACTGCTACGGCAGCGTGTCATAGGCTGAGTCCTCCGTTAACCCTTGCTGAGCCTCAGTGTTGCCTCCGTTACTGCTACGGCAGTGTGCCATTGGCTGAGCCCTCCTTTAACTCTTGCAGAGCCTCCGTGTTGCCTCCATTACTGCTACGGCAGTGTGGCATTTGCTGGGCCTTCTGTTAACTCTCGCAGAACTCTGTGTTGCCTCCGTTACTGCTACGGCAGTGTGCCATAGGCCAAACCATCCGTTAAGCTCCTGCAGAGTATCATTGTCACCTCCATTACTGCTACGGCAGTGTGCCATTGGCTGTTCTCCCGTTTGGCTCTTGCAGAGTATCATTGTTGCCTCTGTTACTACCACGGCAGTGGGTTTTAGTCTCAGCTCTGCTCTGGCAGATTACAAGTGCTCTAGTCTCCATTCTTGCACTGCAGTCTCCATCATACTGGGCATTACTAAGAGAACTCACCACAGACTTATCTACACAGAGACTGATTACTCCTATTGGGACTTTAACTCATGCTGTACTGCTGCTCTGGGTATTCACCCTTTCCTGCCTGACCTGTGTCAGTATAAGACCTCTCTTGCTTCCTATTATACTGGGCTTGTGTAGGCATATGCATCAAATACCTGTATTATCTCTGTATGTTTCTGCTGAGGTACAACAAGGCCTGTGAAGGGTACTTGATTATTTGTGTTTTCAATAAAACTGTGTTTTATCCTAAACCACTGTGTCTGAGTGTTGAACAAACCGTTACAGTATGAAAGGGCCATGACCTCAGACAGTAAAGGTGAGGGAAATTCACAGAACATCCACAGGAGGATGGATGTGCACGAGCAACGTTTGGACCAGTTGGCACTGGCCATTCAAACCTTACTTGAGCGTATGGTACACCTCGATAAACCAATTCAGAATCCGGTGGTCTCCCCAGTTTTGACACCGGAGAGTCAATCTTTGACTACTGTTGCCTCAGCTAAAGGGCTAACGGCATCTGCCCCACTACCACTCAGATATGACGGTGAACCCACCCTGTGCAGAGGGTTTATTGATCAATAAGAGATATTTCTGGAACTAACTCCTCATGCCTTCCCTAATGACCGTAGCAAGGTTGGGTTCATGATATCATTATTGACGGGCAGAGCCTTGGCATGGGCCAATCCTTTGTGGGAAAATGCTAAACCTTGCACTCGGGACTTCAGGGAGTTTGTACGAATGTTTCGGAGAGTATTTGAAGTTCCTGGTAGAGCCGCCTCTGCTGCCAAACGATTGATGGTGTAATAGGGTAATCGTACCGTGGGCGATTATGCCATAGAATTCCGTACATTGGCAGCAGAGGTAGGATGGAATAACGAGGCGTTGGTGGCAGCCTTTGCTTAAGATCTTGCCGACCACATTAAAGATGAAATAGCTGCGAGAGAAGTACCCAATGATTTGGACGAGTACATTGATTATGTTATCCTACTTGACTCCCGTATACGTGAGAGACGTATGGCTAAAGACCGTAGGCCATGGCCTAGAAACTATGGGCAAAGAAGTTTTTTGAACCCACCCATGCCTCCCTTGCCTCCCATGCCTCCTGACCATTTACATGAGTCCAGCGAACCAATGCAACTTGGGTTCACCAAACTGACTATGTTTATACTGTGGCAAAGCTGGGCATCTATTACGTACCTGTCCTGTACGTCCGGGAAACAAACGCACCTAGGGTACCTTGGGGGACAGGCCCTAGGTGGTGTTCAGCAGTCCCTATATCCAAGTATACAGAAAGTATACAGAAACCCACTATCCAGGTGGTATTTTCATGGGCAGAACAGCCAGTTGAGGTTCTGGCCCTGGTGGATTCCGGTGCAGCCGGTTACTTCATGGATTATTAATTTGCTGTGTTACATAAGATTCCCAAGAGGGATTCTCCCTTAGCCATTGAAGCCATTGATGGCAGACCATTAGAACCAGCTCAGATAACTATGGAAACTATTCCTATTTCTATGACTATTGGGGCCCTCCACAAGGAGGAACAACGATTTCAGATAACCGATTCTCCTCATCATGCGGTCATTCTGGGGTTCCCATGGCTACATCCGCACAATCCCCAGTTTGATTGACAAAAGTGTGAAATCACGTCTTGGTCTGAGTATTGCATGGAGCATTGTGTGTCGCACCCAGTTAAGATTTTATGTACCTCTCCCTCCGTGCCAGCTGAATACCGCAAATTCAGTGACGTGTCCAGTAAGGGAGAGGCTAGCGCATTGCCCCAGCACAGAACTTACGACTGCGCTATTGATTTGCCTCCGGGCGCCGTGCCTCCCAGGGGTCGCACGTACCCACTGTCATGCGAAGAGAATAGGGCCATGGAAGAGTACATTGATGACGCCCTTAAAAGAGGGATTATACGCAAGTCTACCTCTCCTGCTGGAGCTGGCTTCTTTTTCGTAAAAAGAAGAATGGCGAGTTAAGGCCTTGCATTGATTACCGCGGACTGAATAAACTCATGTCCAAGAATGCCTACCCCATATCACTTATTATGGAACTATTTGACAGGTTAAAAGGGTCTTCCATTTTTACGAAACTAGATCTACGGGCCGCCTATAACCTGATCAGAATAAAAGCTGGAGATGAGTGGAAAATGGAATTTAATACCAGATCGGGGCATTATGAATACCTAGTTATGCCATTTGGTCTCTGTAACGCACCCGTGGTATTTCAAGAATTTATTAATGATATCCTCCGTGACATGCTTCAGTCCTGTGTAGTAGTCTACCTTGATGACATACTCATACACTCGACTAACCTATCCCAACACAACAAGGATGTGTCCGAGGTCCTGCTTCGTTTACACAAGAATAAACTATTCTGTAAATTGGAAAAGTGCGAGTTTCACAAGTCCAAAGTGCCTTTCTTGGGTTTCGTGATCTCTAATGATGGTATTGCCATGGACCAGGAGAAACTCGCAGCTGTGTTACAATGGCCACGACCCAAGGGGTTAAAAGCTATTCAGCGCTTTCTTGGCTTTGCCAATTATTACAGGAAGTTTATCCAAAACTTCTCCACGATTGTTAAACCTCTGTCCGACCTTACGCACAAGGGTGCTAATCCATCCCAATGGTCTGATGCAGCTGAGTACGCTTTTGAGACATTAAAATCTGCATTCGCATCTGCTCCTGTACTGTCCCACCCCAACCCTGCCTTGCCATTCACATTAGAGGTTGATGCCTCTGAGATTGGGGTAGGGGCAGTACTGTCTCAGCGCCCAGTTGCGGGGGGCACCTTGAGACCATGTGGGTTCTTCTCAAAGAAACTTTCTAGTGCCCAAAGTCATTATGAAATTGGTGACAGAGAACTCCTGGCTATCATTCTCGCCTTAAAAGAATGGCGTCACCTACTGGAGGGTACCAGAACTCCCGTATTCATTTTAACTGACCACAAGAATCTGACTTATCTCTCAGAAGTGAAAAGATTGTCCTCTCATCAGGCCAGATGGGCACTGTTTTTATCTTGCTTTAACTTTGTAGTATCCTACCTGCCGGGCTCAAAAAACGTTAGGGATGATGCCCTGTCTAGACAATTTGGGCCAGAGATGGAGAAGGATGAGCCTCCCGTACCTATCATTCAGCCTGATCGTATTCTGGCTACATTACGTACTAGTATCACTTCGTCACTGGGGGAAGAGATTTTGGCTACCCAGGCTACGGCACCCCCAGAAACCCCAGTGGGCAAGTGTTTTGTTGATGAGCCATTTCGTACCCGTCTGCTTGAGACATATCACTCGTCTAAGGCTGCTGGGTATATTGGGAGGGATCAATTAATATGGTCTCTCTCACAAGGATTTTGGTGGCCCTCCCTTAGAGCCGATTGATCCACATTCACTGCAGCCTGTACCACCTGTGCTCGTGCCAAAACCCCCAGACACCTCCCAGTGGGCTTACTCCAACCTGCACCTAATGGCGAATGCCCTTGGTCCCACATATCCATTGATTTCCTGGGAGAACTGCCAGTGTCTAGGGGTTACTCGTTTATTCTGATGGTGGTTGACAGATTTTCTAAAATGGCTCATTTCGTACCCCTTTCGGGCCTCCCTTCAGCCCAGGAGCTGGCAGTGGTCTTTGCTAGAGAAGTGTTCCAGTTTCATGGGGTTCCTAGCGTTGTGGTGTACGACCGGGGGAGCCAATTCATGTCCAGATTCTGGAGGGCATTCTGTGGCCAGATGGGCATTCAACTGTCCTTTTCCTCTGCCTACCATCCTCAGACCAATGGGGCCGCTGAGCATGCCAATCAGGGACTGGAGCAGTTCCTGCTCTGCTTTGTTACCGATCATCATGATAATTGGGCAGACCTGTTGCCTTGGGCAGAGTTCGCCAGGAACTGTGCAGTTAATTCATCGTCCGGGAGCTCCCCGTTTCTCATCTATTACGGGTTCCAGCCATGCCTGCTCCCGGACTCATTCCAGTCGCAACAGATTCCAGCTCTGGACGAGCATATCGAGCAACTCCGCTCCACCTGGGCACAGGTTCAGAGGGCCCTCAGTCAGTCATTTCAGTGTCATCAGCGACATGCCAACCGTAGACGGCTGCCAGCGGTCTCCTTTCAGGTTGGGGACAGGGTATGGCTCTCCTCCGGCTCCACGGTTCATTGGCTCTTTCAGGGTAATCCTGTCTCATATGCCTTAGAACTTCCGGCATCTATGCGCATGCATAACGTGTTCCATGTATCCCTGTTAAAACCTCTGGTATGCAACCGTTACACTACCACTCCGGTGGTGCCTGGTCCTGTGGATGTTCAGGGCCAAAAGGAGTACTAAGTTCAAAGCATAGTTGATTCACAAAGATTTAGAGGAAAATTGCAATATTTGGTCCACTGGAAGGGCTATGGCCCTGAAGAGTGTTCATGGGTTGATCAGAAGGACCTTCATGCTCCTAGATTATTGCGCAATTTTCACTCTAAATATCCCCAGAAACCAGGTCCCTCTTCCAGGAGAGGGGGTCTTTGAGAGGGGGGTACTATCACGGTGCCCGTGCTCTCTGTGCTGCTCTCTGTCAATCTCTGTTGTGATGCGCTCCTATTGGTTGAGCTATGTTTGGCCCGCCCAGTATGGCCTTTATATACTGGTCTCTGGCACCTATCCGGTGCCCTTTCTTGGTGTTCCAGTACCAGTGCCTACTTGAGTTGCTTGAATTCCTGTGTACTGACTTGGCCCATTTGACTACTCTGCTTCTTGTCTCCTGCTCCGTGATTCGACCCGGCCTGGCTAACGTTCCTGCTCCGTGACCTGACCCGGCTTGTCTGACATTCCTGCTGCGTCAATCGACCCGGCCTGGCTGACGTTCCTGCTCCGTGACCTGATCCGGCTTGTTTGACGTTCCTGCTCCGTGATTCGACCCAGCTTTCCTGTTCCTGCATCGCTGTGTCGCTTGGGCGACATTCTGACTTCCGCTGTGCCTGAGTCCTGCCTGGAAGAGTATCAGTGTTGCCTCCGTTACTGCTACGGCAGTGTGTCATAGGCTGACTCCTCCGTTAACCCTTGCTGAGCCTCCGTGTTGCCTCCGTTACTGCTACGGCAGTGTGCCATTGGCTGAGCCTTCCGTTAACTCTTGCAGAGCCTCCGTGTTGCCTCCATTACTGCTACGGCAGTGTGCCATTGGCTGAGCCCTCTGTTAACTCTCGCAGAGCTTCATTGTTGCCTCCGTTACTGCTATGGCAGTGTGCCATTGGCTGGGCCTTCTGTTAACTCGTGCAGAGCTTCTGTGTTGCCTCCTTTACTGCTGCGGCAGTATGCCATTGGTTGAGCCTTCCGTTACTCTCGCAGAACTCTGTGTTGCCTCCGTTACTGCTACAGCAGTGTGCCATAGGCCAAACCATCCGTTAAGCTCCTGCAGAGTATCATTGTCGCCTCCGTGACTGCTACGGCAGTGTGCCATTGGCTGTACTCCCATTTGGCTCTTGCAGAGTATCATTGTTGCCTCCATTACTACCACGGCAGTGGGTTTTAGTCTCAGCTCTGCTCTGGCAGATTACAAGTGCTCTAGTCTCCATTCTTGCACTGCAGTCTCCTACTCATTGCTATTCCATCATACTGGGCATTACTAAGAGTACTCACCACAGACTTCTCTACACAGAGACTGATTATTGGGACTTTAACTCATGCTGTACTGCTGCTCTGGGTATTCACCCTTTCCTGCCTGACCTGTGTCAGTATAAGACCTCTCTTGCTTCCTATTATACTGGGCCTGTGTAGGCATATGCATCAAATACCTGTATTATCTCTGTATGTTTCTGCTGAGGTACAACAAGGCCTGTGAAGGGTACTTGATTATTTGTGTTTTCAATAAAACTGTGTTTTATCCTAAACCACTTTGTCTGAGTGTTGAACAAACCATTACAGGTGGGCACCCACACACCGTCTGTTGAAGCCACTCCACCAGCTGTCACAGCAGTAGCAGCCACAGCACACCCAGCAGCAGCAAAGGCTGGGGAGATAGAGGCTGAGGAGACAGCAGAAGCTGGGGAGATAGAGGCTGAGGAGACAGCTGAAGCTGGGGAGACAGAGGCTGAGGAGACAGCTGAAGTTGAGGATAGAGCACCTGAGTCACTGGGCACTCCCATCTCCAGTAGTCAACGCCCCATGGATATGGAGGTGGAGTGCATGGGCCTTCAAAGAAGATTACTCCGGGCAAGCCACTCCACCAATGACAACATCACGAGGAGCCGGAGGGAATCCAGGACGAACACGAACTGGTTGGAAACCAGAATCCAAGCCCTGGAGTCAGAAGTGGCCAGGGTGAACACACAACTCCGCCAGATCCACACGGGGATGATGGACATATTTGCACAGGTGCTGGTGGAGTTGTGAGAGATTAACCGTAGGGAGAACCTGAGGACGGAGAGGGAGAACATGTGTTCCATGGAGGGATCCACTGCACCAACACCCCTTCCAGTCTTACCCCTGAAACCACACCTAGGGTGCAGAGGGTGACCAGACAATCAGTCAGGGCGTCCACCTCTGGCACCAAATCTAAGCCCCCCCAAAAAAAAGAAGAAATGAAAGGTCCAACCTGTTATCTGCCCCCCCTGCATTGTGCTTTTGAATCCTGTCTGATGTGCTGTGTATTCAGTTATAGATTGGGTGGCAGGGTTGTCTCCAATGCATTGCTAAACAATGCAGTGAATACAACTTCTGCCTGGACACACTGTTGTCCAAATTCACCTGGCAACCCATCCCTGTAGTCATATAACATGACAGTGTTACATGGCCATGATGTGTGTTAGATTTGATCAGAACATACCCCTTATCACAACAACTGGTGCAACACTGAACATTCGTCTGCATCAGTTGTTGTGTTTGAGGGGAAAACCAAACAAACAGCTATGTGGCTTAGCAGGGACATAACAAGCATGACAGATGGAACATGCATCAATATGGTCTTTAAATCAAAATTCTATTGTGCAGCTGACTTACTGTGAAATACAATGTACACCCTAGGATCTCAATGTGTGTGCTACACATTGTGATCCTAGGGTAAGCTTTGTGTTCTCCAGTGAGTCATTTGCAATAGGAGTTTGAATCACAGCCTAACTTACTGGATAACCCAATGATCTTCCTAAGATTTAAATGTGTAGCACACACTTTGAAACCTTAGGCTATGCATTGGGTTATGTATTAAATTGTGTTGTTGTTTAACTAAGGTTGTAATACACTTCACCAGTGATAACACTTGCCCACTTAGTCTTGTTGTTTGTTGATGTAGCCCATGTACTGAGATATGTCAACCTACAGCAATCTCAGGACATTGATTATATTGAGCAACACACAACCCGTGGACGTGACATCTCAGTGGAAGTCTGTCCCCTGTATCACCACTTAATCACTCACAACACACATTACTGCCATCATGTCATTGCATGTATACATCACAAAGTCCACTCATGGTCAGACAGCTAGTGGACTCCTGTGATGTAGGTCATGCCTTCCTTTGTATGAGGGATACTCTAGCCTTGGGTATGGTTCCACATTGACAGATGTTTGATCCAACATTCATTCATACAGACACAGATTGAATAGTGATAGTTCTCCTTTATTGTGTCTCAAACTACATTAAAACATACATGTGTTTCCTGGATATATAGCCTATATGCATTAACCACTTGTATGAGCACACAAACGGTACATCTGAACTAAATATGAATACTTTAGAAACACTAATGAACTGCTCATGTGTTGTCCACATGGTTTGGCAACTCTGTGGATGAGCAGTCTTAATGTACAGGTCTGATACATGTATGTTAGTACACACACAAATTCGTGTCCCTATGTGAATGTTCCAGTAGAGATTGCTGTGAACATCAGGTCAAACATTGCATCACCAACACAATCACTTCAAACACCAAGGGGTGAGCTTCATGGAAGTGTTGTCCAGACTTCAGTCCAGTTACATGGAAACCCCTCTGTTCTAGGATGGATCGTGCTATGGATGCCTGTGGGACAGGAGGACAAGATTTGGAACAGCACCCTCGACCTGATCGTCATGCAGCAGCTACAACATCATGATCCCCTTAATCTTTCTTGTTACAGGGGGCTACACAAACCATTGGTTGTAATGTGTTGTGTACTGGTCTGTAAACCATTATGGGGGGAACTAAGGGGATGTTAACCATCCTTAAGGATATATGCCCCTGACATGAATACACACATCAACAGATTTGTCCTAATAGCTCCATGACACTAGTGTATTTGTTCTGCCACTGTCGGAGGCAGCCCAAATATGTTTGGTTCATGGAGCTATTAGGACATATTTGTTGATGTGTGTATATCTGTCTGAGGCACATATCACTGCACACACGCACAGGTCAGCATACTGTCCCTGGAGATGTGATCCACATTTCATGGCCTCTATGTTGAGTAACACACTACCACTGTAGATCCATCCCTCTGCTGCCCTTTTCAGCTGTATTAAACTACTGGTCCAATGTCCCCCTAGAATGTCTCCTTAACCCCTGATATGACAGAGTGCTATCCGATGCATTGCCTTGGATGGGACTCCCTCGCTACAGGGGTACCACGGTTCCTATGGGTCTGATCCTAGCAAAATACTTTAGTTGGTGTCTATGGAGCCGTGGGATATGCTGAACATGGTTAAAGTGTTGTAGCTTGGTTTCCAGGGGCGCATGCATGATATCCTTGAGGTAGAAGTATGAACATGGAGGACAGGGTGTCACTATCATCGGGATATCTATCCCCAATATGACTGGTCCATGTAATGAATGATGTTGGTGGGCCATACTGCAGCCAGTGCCAGGGCTGTGTCACTGATCCTGTGGGGTGAAACAGAACATGTGTATTGTGGTGGGTGTGTATGCATGGATTGTTTGCATACATGTATTATACTCACAGCTGAAGTGATCCCTCATCAATCTGTCTCTTGTCTATATCCCTGTTAGGGGTTCCTCACCCTGGACAATGTCCACAGGGTCATCAGGTCTGGGTGGGGGCTGGACATCATCAATGAGTCTGGTGTCCACTGCAATATTATGGAGGATGGCACATGCCATGACAATGTCGCAGACCTTGCCTGGTACATACTGCAATGCATCCTCCTGAGTGGTCCAGACATCGGAATCGGGACTTGAGGAGGCCGAAGGTCCGCTCAATGGCAGTGCGAGTTCTGCCATGAGCCTGGTTATATCGTTCCTGGGCATCGGTTTGGGGATTGGCAACAGGGGTGAGGAGCCATGGTTAGCAGCCATAGCCAGCATCACCTGTGGAAAGTGAATGACATGGTGAGACAAGGAGCACATGTTGTGTGAATGCTGTTTCATGAGGTGAACGTACTAGCACGTGTGTATGTGGTGTGATTTAGTATTGTTAACTCACCCAGAAGCCATCCGCCTGTACAGGTCCCATTTTCGAAGTCTCTCTACACAGATGAGTTTCTGAGTATATAGGAATCATGACAGCTCCTGGGATATTTTGCACAGACATTCATGATGACCAGGCTGCTGTCATACACCATCTGCACATTCATGGAGTGGAAGTTTTTTGGTTGATGAATACATGTCTCCAACGTGCTGGTGCTTTAATACTGACATGGGTGCAATCTATTGCACCCATGACCCTGGGCATGCCTCCCCTTTCATAGAAGCCCTGCTTGAGATGTGTCCACTCCATGTCAGTGGTGGGGAAGTGTATGTACCTACTGGCCTTGCCTTTGAGGGCTGGCAAGACCTGGGCCAACAACCTGGAGAATGTGACGTGGAACATGCCAGATGCAAAACCCTCAGTGGACTGGAAGGCACCACTTGCCATGAAGTGTATGGCACACAGAAGTTTTTGCAGGCCAGTTCGGACATGGTTGTGGGTGCATATGGGATCCACCTCATCCATGATGACCTCGTACAGAGCAATGATGCTGTGGGGCCTCAACCTGTAGTGATCAATGACCTCGTCATCAGTCATTCCAAGGAGAGTGACCCTTGGGCGGTATACCCTGGGCCTTGGTGGTCGTCTGGGCATCCTGGGCTGCTCCAGGGGTCCCTGTGGCAGCTGGGGAGCGTCCTGTTGCTGGGGAGCATCCTGTTGCTGCAGCTGTTCATCTACAGGCAGGTGTCCTCCAGGTGGGGATGGGCTCCTCACTTGCAACAGGTGAAGACTGTTGATCTGGTGTGTCTGGGGGTTGCTCGTGTTCCCTAGCTCTCTCCCTTGCACGCCTTCTCCACAGTCTTCGCAACAATATGTAACCCAACATACTGATTGCGTTCTCTCTATGTCTCTCTATCTCTCTCTCCCTGAGTGGAAAACAAGCCACAAGTGAGTGTGGTTAGCTGTCCATTTGTGTAGGTGTGGTGATGAGGTGAGTGCTGACCGATGGGAGGCTGTTTGTTGTCCAGGTAAGTGTTTGCAGGTGTGTCTGTGTTTAAAAGTGTGCTGTGTTGTGGTTGCTGTGTCTCTGTCAGTTGCGGGTGTGAAGTTGTGGGGTGCAGGTTGTGTCTGGATCGTCTGGTGATGTTGCAAAGGTGAGCTTGTTTTGTATTGGCAGGTGTCAGTGTTGTGTGCTAACCCCCATTGTTCCGTGACATGTTGTGTTGGTGTTGTTTTTGTTAGGCCATGTCCATGTGGTATTGTTTGGTTGTTGTGTTGTGTGTGACAGTGATCTGTGGTGTGTGGGCATGTTTTTTTTTTGTGTTATTTTGGCATTGCACAGGTTAATTTTCTCATTTGTATTCTTGTGCGGGGAGATATTCATCTGTTTTACCATGTAACTTTTTTTTTTTGTCCGTTAGGTGTCTAACGCCTTACAAAACTGGCTCTTAACTTTTGGCCGTTAAATGTTTTTCTCTGCCGTTAGCAGTACCGCGCTTCTTTAAATTGCACTAGGGAATTTTGTTCTATGGGTCCCAATGCATGTATATGTATCGGCCGTTGTGACTTGTGCTCTGTCGTTAGCTAAACATAAGACGGACCTTTGAATCGCTTACTGCACCTTAACGCACCCGTTAGTTGTTTTTTTTTGGCTAACGGCTGCCTTTAAATTGAGCCCTAGCTTTTCTCTTTACTTGCTACTATTCAGTAACATTTGCAATTTGAACATCCTCATAGTGAGATATCTTAGCTGTGTCTACAGATTTAACTAATTATGGAGAAACAATTACTGCTCAGAGCCTGGTGTTTAAACGTGTGTTTTAACCCATGAACTGCCCTATAGCTGTTTGAAATCTTACAATGAACTAGAATCTACACAATTGTATAATGAATATCTGATTGGCAAATATTATCTAGATGAGAAGATTGTAAGTGAAATTTTTTTTCTGAAAAATAAAGAAAATGAATTGGTGTATGAGCTAGAGTTAATCAAATATGGCGACAAGATTGCCTAAGTATCAATATGTGGATAATAGTAAAGGAAATCTCTTATTTTAATGGGACAGTAATGGTTCATTTTAAGTTAATATTGTAGGTATTAAAAAAGGTTAACATCAATGTAAGTCTTATCTCTCAAATCTTTATGGTTTGAGAGATATAACTTGCTAAAGTTAACTTTTCCTGGCTCTTTCACTCAAGTCTGCCATCTAGCTGACAGCTGCAGATTCCAGTCATTTGACCAGACAGAGGCTCTTCAGCAGAGCTGAAATCATGCTATTTAGAAATAAATACTTCATTGGAACAGACTACAAAGTGTGCTTGCAAGCCAGGCACACTTTGTAGACCGTTCTAAATGAAGTATTTTTCTTTAATTATCGTTATATCGGCACTGCTGAAGAGCCGCATCTGGTCAAGAGACCAGAATCTGCTTCTGACAGCTTTACAGCTCGTCAAGCAGAAAGGGGAGGGACCATAGAACTTTATTTTCCTATATCTCTCAAACCATAACGGTTTGAAAGATACAAATAAGTGCAAGCACTCTCTTTTAATTGTATTTACCATATAGTTAATACTTTTTTTCTGACATTACTATCCCTTTAAGATCAGAAAGCCTTTATTTTGCTATCAATCTATAAATATAAAAGAATAAGCCTCAGTGCATAATTTAAGGTACCTCACACACAGAACATAATTTATGTCTCCTCAGAAAACAAACACACATTGAACAGAATGCCTCATTACATAATTTATGTCTCATTAGGAGACACAGCTCCTATTGGATGATTCATTGGGGACTTTACTGCTCCCATTGGGTGATTCAATTGGGGCATGTTTATCATACAGGGAGTTGGCCTGCCCCCTCCAGCCCACCCACCACTATCCAACTGACAAAAAAAAATATAGCTGCCACTCTGTGCTGAAGTAGGGGATATCAATAACTTCTCCCGGTCCGCACACACTCTCACTCAGGATCATGACCCCACAAACACACTGTTTCACCTACCACAGATAATTGTAACCCTCCATACACTCTGTTTCAGTACGAGGGTGTAATGTTTCCATAAAATACAAACTCAGGGATAAACTTAATAGCAACTCTTTTATTTAACGCTTTTCATCTCTTCAGTCACCTCACTAACTGTTTTCAACTGTCACTCTCCACTTCCTGCTTCCTGATTCCCACCCTTTCTCCTTAAAGGGAGAGAGATACTTTGTGTATGTTACAGAAGGCAAGCCTCAAACACCACTTTCTATTTGTTCCCTCAGCATATTGCTACGCTGCCTCAACTGAAGAGCCACAGTGTGTTATATTGCTATGTTACCTCAACTTAACCCTTTGAGTGCCAGAGCAATGCGTTGCGTACCCCTCTGGCACTCAAAGGGTTAAGTAAGGAGGAGTTACTGCTCCCACTGGGTGATTCAATGGGGGAGTGATTTAAATCATGCAAGGAGTTGGCCTGCCCCCACTATCCAGCCCGCCCACCACTATCCAAGTAACTGAAAAAACAAAATGACTACCACTCGCTCCTACACCACAGACACAAACACATCAGACAAAAAACACACACACACTCACACTCTGTCACAGCCTACCTTGACTCCAGCATGATTACAGGCGCGAGGCTTCAAGCAGGCTGCAGGCCTCTGTTTTATCTGTTTGCTTACTGTAGTCTCCTCCTACCTACTTCCTACTTCCTCCCTCTGAGCTGCTCCTCCTACTTCCTGTGGAGGGGTTTATAGGGCAGACTGATGCCTGACTCAGATGCCCTTGCGTTGTTGTTCTTAGGTGAAGTACTTGGGCTCTGTGTGTGACCTGGCTATCTACAAAAACCCTCTCTGTGTATGACCCAGATACGTATGAGAACCCTTTTTCTGTGTATGACCCAGTTAAGTACGAGAACCCTCTCTGTGTATGACCCAGTGATCACGAGTACCCCTTACTGTGATCAATTTGTACTATTGGCCTAAGACAGACCACTGTTGTGGACAGAGAATCTGCTTGGTGACTGCAGGCATGAGTCACAGGGTCTTGATATAGTGACTGCAGGCATGAGTCACAGGTTCTCGATATAGTGACTGCAGGCATGAGTCACAGGGTCTTGATATAGTGACTGCAGGCATGAGTCACAGGGTCTCGATATAGTGACTGCAGGCGTGAGTCACAGGGTCTTTATATAGTGACTGCAGACGTGAGTCACAGGGTCTCTTAGCGGTGATTGCAGGCGTGGGTCAGTTCTCCAGTCCAGCAGTCCTTGTGTTCCTGTTCTTCGGATCAAGATTATTGTTCCAGTGTTCCAGACGACGGATCAAGAGCTAGCGTTCCTGTTTCCTGCTGAGACTCACAGGGGCTTCGGCCCAGTCTCCAGCATTGTGGTATAGCGTGAGGCCTACTATTTCTGGTAGTAGTGTCGCCAGCTAGTAACCCTTTGCTTGTTGTACTACATATTTATTGCTGTGATTTAGTCTAATAAATATTTTGCATTACATTACCGTACTGAGTTCTGAGCTTCCCTGGGCACCCGTGACAGTACACAAGGGCCATGAGTTCAGACGGTGATGGTAATGTAGTTTTCCAAAGCATCCTGGATAGGATGGAGACACTGGGTCAAAGACTAGACCAGTTGTCTTTAGCCATACAGACGGTTTCGTACTGCAAACCTTGAACAAATTTGTACTCAACTGGTGTCCCCTCCCGATCCCTGCTGGGCACCAGTTCAACCCGACTCGGTTGATGCAGGCACGGTCAAGAGGCTAACGGGTTCCGCTCAGCTCCCACAGCGGTATGGTGGGGATCTGGATGGTTGCTGTGGTTTCCTAAATCAATTGGGAATATATTTGGAGTTGGTACCATATGCGTTTCCAAATGAACGCAGCAAGGTGGGCTTCCTGATCTCTCTTCTCACTGGTCGGGCATTGGCATGGGCCAACCCTTTATGGGAGACTAATAAACCCATTGTGCATAATTTCGCAGAGTTCGTGAACTCCTTTAAGCGTGTCTTTGACAGGCCTGGCCGCATGGTCTTGGCTTCCAAACACCTGATGACCCTCCGACAGGGTGCACGCACGGTAGCGGATTACGCTATTGAATTCCATACTCAGGTGGCTGAGGTTGATTGGAATAACAAAGTGCTGATGGCCGTGTTTTTCCAAGGGCTCTGTGATACGATGAAAGATGAGATCGCAGCACGCGATCTTCCTAATGAGTTGGACCAGTTAATTGAGTTCTGAATTCTGATGGATACCAGAATAAGGGAGAGACCCTCTTTTAAAGAGTATTTGCGGAGGTTTTCTGGCAAGGGGTCTTCTCGTTATGCTAACCCTCCCTATCCTCCCTCGCCTACCAGGCCTCCTAGATTTGTTGCGGATGATGCCGAGCCCATGCAGGTTGATGCTGTGGTCAGAGGCAGGCCGGCAGTTGTGGAGCAGTGACGCAGACAGCATGATGAGGTCCCTCTACACGTTTCTGACCCACCCTATCCTCCCTCGCCTCCCTTACCTCCTGATCTTGATTCTGAGAGTGGTGAACCTAGAATGGTGGGGGCCACTCATTTGTCTAGGGAGGAGAGAGCCTTTAGGAAGAGGGAGGGACTCTGTCTCTATTGTGGTAAATCGGGACATCTGCTGCGATCCTGTCCAGTCCGTCCTGAGCGACGCTCAAACTTTAGAACTGGAAGGGGACAAGTGATTGGTGGTATTTGACTGTCCCAAGTAAATTTTTCAGATAAACCAGTACTGAGGGCCTGTATTTACTGGGCAAATAAATCTGTGTCAGTTCCAGCATTCCTGGACACGGGGGCTGCAGGATGCTTTATGGATGAGGAATTTGCAGCCAGCAAATGTATTCCATTGGTAACACTCGAGTGTCCTTTGGCAGTAGAGGCTATTGATGGTAGACTTCTACAACCTGCACACATTACTCATGAGACCGCACTACTAACCCTGAGAGTCAGAACCCTACATATCGAGACTCTGAAGTTTCAGGTGATTAATTCACCACATCATACCATTGTCCTGGGGTTTACATGGATGCAGAGACACAACCCCAAGATGGACTGGCACACATGTGAAGTTTTATCCTGGTCTCCAGGTTGTACAAAGTCTTGTCTAGCTTGTCCTGTGAGAGCCACACAGGCCTCGAATCCACTCCTCCCAGAGGAGTATGCCTCCTTTGTTGACGTTTTCAGTGAAAGCCAGGCTGAGGTCTTACCTCCACATAGACCTTACAATTGTGCCTTGGAGTTATTGCCTGGTTCCTCACCCCCAAGGGGTCGTGTCTATCCTTTGTCTGTAGAGGAGCACAAGGCTATGGAGGAGTATGTGTCTGATGTGCTGGCCAGGGGAATCATTCGGAAATCCACATCCCCTGCAGGTGCTGGATTCTTTTTTGTCAAAAAGAAGGATGGGGAGCTACGTCCTTGTATCAATTTCCGTGGTTTAAATAAGTTGCTGGTTAAAAACGCTTATCAGATTCCCTTGATTACTGAACTTTTTGACAGAGTCAAAGGTTCCAAGATTTTTACAAAACTGGACTTAAGGGCTGCATACAATCTAGTACTAATTAAAGAAGGGCACGAGTGGAAGACCGCTTTCAATACCCGGAGCAGTCATTATGAATATTTGGTTATGCCCTTTGGCCTGTGCAATGCCCCAGCTGTCTTCCAAGAATTCATAAATGATGTTCTAAGAGAACTACTCCAGAGTTGTGTGGTGGTTTATCTGGATGATATTCTTATACATTCTCCCACTCTGGAGACGCACCAAGCTGATGTAACTAAGGTCCTGTGCCTGTTGCGTGAGAATAAGCTTTTCTGCAAGCTCGAGAAGTGTGAATTTCACAAACCCCAGGTTGCCTTTCTCAGCTATATTATTTCTGCCTCTGGATTTGCCATAGATCCTCAGAAATTGTCGGCTGTACTTAATTGGCCTCGTCCCATGGGCCTTAAGGCAATCTAAAGGTTCTTGGGATTTGCGAATTATTATCAGAAGTTTATCAATAATTTTTCCTCTATTGTCAAACCTCTCACCGAAATTACTTGTAAAGGAGCCAACACTACCTTATGGTCCCAAGAGGCCATTGATGCCTTCAAGAAACTAAAAAGCTGCATTTGCGGCAGCTCCATTGTTGGTTCATCCCGATCCCTCTCTGCCATTTACGTTGGCAGTAGACGCCTCTGAGATTGGTGTAGGGGCCGTATTGTCGCAACATTCTACCCCAGGGGAGGCCCTTCGTCCTTGTGGCTACTTCTCTAAAAAATGTCCAAGGCTGAGAGATTGTATCAAATTGGGGACAGAGAACTGTTGGCGATAATCCTTGCTCTTAAAGAATGGAGACATCTTCTAGAGGGCACAAAGTCTCCTATCCTGATCATAAGAATCTGATATACCTCTCTGAGACAAAACGCCTCTCTTCAAGACAGGCTCATTGGGCACTGTTTCTTTCTCGATTCAATTTTGTGGTTTCGTATCTTCCTGGCTCCAAAAATCTAAAGGCAGACGCATTATCTCACCAGTTTTGCTCTACGACTACTCTGATCATTCCTGCTGATCTGATTCTTGCCACAATTCGCACTTGTATCACTTCTCCTCCGGGTGAGGAGATTTTGGCTGCCCATGCTGCTGCTCCTGTTAAGAAACCCGAAGGTCGTTGCTTTGTGCCAGCGCAATTGCGGATTAAGTTACTGGAGACGTATCATGCGTCTAAAATAGCTGGTCACATTGGCCGAGACCAATTGATATGGTCCTTGTCCCATGTTTTTTGGTAACATAGTAACATAGTAAATTAGGTTGAAAAAAGACACAAGTCCATCAGGTTCAACCTTCGCCTCATACCTCAGTAACTGAGCATTTTATAGCTTTCCTGCTATCAATTAAATTAGTCTTTATCAGACCTTCCTGATCAGCCTACTGATAAACAGTATAACTCTTATGTTCCGTTTTGAAAGAAATGTATCTAATCTTCTCTTAAATGTATCCATTGTATCTGCCATAACTACCTCCCTGGGCAATGAATTCCACAATTTGACAGACCTTACCGTAAAAAAAACCCTTCCTCTGCTGAAGTTTAAACCTCCTTTCCTCTAATCTCAAGGGGTGTCCCCTGGTCACCTGATCAGGCCTTGGAATAAATAGCTCACCGCAGAGATCCTTGTATTGACCTCTCATATACTTGTACAATGTGATAAGGTCTCCTCTTAGTCGTCTTTTCTCTAGAGTAAATAAACCAAGTTTGTTTAGTCGTTCCTCATATGTCAAGTCCTCCATTCCCTTAATTAATTTTGTTGCTCTCCGCTGTACCCTCTCTAGTTCTAGTATATCCTTTTTCAGAACTGGTGCCCAAAATTGCACTGCATACTCAAGGTGAGGTCTTACCAATGATTTGTATAATGGCAAAATAATGTTATCCACTCTTGCTTCAATGCCTCTTTTTATGCAAGACAGGACTTTGTTTGCCTTTGCTACTGCTGTTTGACACTTGTCACTATTTCCAAGTTTGTAGTTGACAAGGATACCCAGGTCTTTTTCTAGCAACGAGTCACCTAAAATTATTCCATTAAGTTTATAAGTAGCCTTGGGATTGTTTCCTCCCAAATGCATGACTTTACACTTCCCCACATTAAACTTCATATTCCACATGTTTGCCCAATCTGACATTGTATGTAAGTCTCTCTGTAGAGAGAAAATATCCTGTTCTGAATTAATGACTTTGCATAATTTAGTATCATCTGCAAATATTGATATTTTGCTTTCTATATCTATTTCCAGGTCATTTATAAACATGTTTAAAAGCAGCGGACCCAATACTGAACCCTGAGGTACTCCACTCTCCACTTTAACTGTACTGGAGAATTTTCCATTTACAACCACACACTGTTCCCTATCCTTCAGCCAGTTTTGTATCCAATTGCAAAGGTTATCTCCTAGCCCCAATTTCCTTATTTTATACACCAGCCTTCTGTGTGGCACTGTATCAAATGCCTTTGCAAAGTCTAGATATACTACATCTACTGCCTTGCCATTGTCTAGGTTGCTGCTTACCTCCTCATAGAAGCTGAAAAGATTAGTTTGGCATGATCTATTCTTCATAAAACCATGTTGATTCGTGCTAATGATCTTATTTTTTGTGTTGTAATCCTGAATATAGTCCCTTATTATCCCTTCTAACAGTTTTCCCACTACAGAGGTCAAACTCACTGGTCTATAATTCCCAGGTTCTGTTTTAGTTCCCTTCTATGTTAGCTCTTCGCCAATCCTGTGGCACTGAGCCTGTGGTAATAGAATCTTTAAAGAGTAAATAAAGGGGTTTTGCTAGCACTGCACTAAGTTCCTTAAGAACCCTTGGATGTATACCATCAGGACCCGGTGCTTTGTTGGTCTTAATTTTGTTCAGTCTTCCCATGACATCTCCTTGAGTTAACCCAATATCTATTAATTGTATTGTTTTATTTGTTACTTGCGGAGGCTCTTCTACCATTCCTTGCTCCCTTGTATATACTGATGCAAAGAAAGTGTTTAAAACATTGGCCTTTTCCTTATCCTCACTAACCAACTCACCCATCTCATTTTTGAATGGTCCAATGCACTCCCTCTTAAGTTTTTTGCTATTTATATATTTGAAAAACTTTTTTGAATTAGTCTTGCTTTCCCTTGCAATTCGAGTTTCATTATCTATTTTTGCTACCCTAATTGCCTTTTTGCAATCTTTGTTGTACTCCCTGTATTTTAAGAAAGATTGTTCAGTTCCTTCAGACTTAAATAATTTGAATGCGTTTTTTTTTCCTTGCCATTTCCTTCTTTACATATGCACTTAACCACATTGGCTGTGACTTACTTCTTTTGTATTTGTTCCCCATTGGTATATACTGTTGGGTACATTTCTGCAACCTAAATTTGAATTCTGACCATTTTTCCTCAGTATTTTTCCCTTTAAATAAAATATTCCAGTCTATGTGTTGCATTGAGGCCCTTAACAATTTGAAGTTAGCTTTTTTAAAATTAAGAGTTCTGGTTGAACCTATACATTTTTGCTTTGCCAGACTGATCTCAAATGTAACCATGTTGTGATCACTGTTTCCCAAATGTTCTCTTACCTTAATATTGGCTATCATTTCTGTGTTATTAGTGATCACTAGGTCCAATACATTGTTATTTCTTGTCGGCGCTTCCACCATTTGTGACATGTAGCTTTCACGAAGTGTGTTCAAAAACCTGCTACCCTTAGCACTCTGACAGCTCTCATTTTTCCGGTTGATATCTGGATAATTAAAATCTCCCATAATTATAGTATGCCCAGGCTGGGCAGCTTTCCTCATTTGCAATAGCAGTTGGGCCTCATCATTGTCATCGATATTTGGTGGTTTGTAGCATATGCCCACCAACAACTTTTTTTTACCTTTCACACCACATTTAGTCTCGATTTCTACCCACATGGACTCCACAATTTGGCCAGTTTCCTCACTAATATCACCTTGCAAAACTGGATTTAGCTCTGTTTTCAAATATAAGCACACACCTCCACCTTTTCTATTAATTCTGTCTCTTCTAAACAGTGAATAGCCCTCTATATTTACAGTCCAGTCATGTGCATTGTTCCACCATGTTTCTGTTATTCCAATTATGTCCAATTGCTCATTAACCGCCAGCAATTCTAGTTCTCCTATTTTATCTACCATACTTCTTGCATTTGCTAGCATACAATTAGTTTTGAAGTCTTTACATATATTAATCCCTACATGCCTTTTTTCTTCACCTTCATTTACTAGGAGTTCCTCCCTACTGATTAAATTTTTCCCCACCCTTTCTCCACCCCACTGGTCATTTACTTGGACCCAGTTCCTTTCTGCTCTATCTACCCCATTTTTGCTATCTATACCCACCCCCCCTTTCCTAGTTTAAAAGCTCCTCCAAGCTTCCTAGCATTCTCTCCCCTAACACACAGGCTCCTCTACCATTTAGGTGCAATCCATCTCTTCCATATAGACTGTACCCAAGAGCAAAGTCTGCCCAGTGTTCTAAAAACCCAAAACCCTCCTTCCTACACCATTGCTTAAGCCATGCATTAAGCTCCCTGAGCTCCCTCTGCCTACCTGCACTGGCGCATGGCACAGGTAGTATTTCAGAAAATACTACCTTAGAGGTCCTTGCCTTGAGCTTGCACCCTAAATCCCTGAAATCATTCTTTAGGGACCTCCATCTTCCTCCTATTTTGTCATTGGTTCCAATATGTACCAAGACAGCTGGATCACTTCCAGCCCCTCCCAATAATCTGTCAGCCCTGTCCGCAACATGCTGAACCCGAGCACCCGGGAGACAGCATACTGTTCGGCATTCATGTTCCTGGCGGTAGATTACCCTATCTACCCTCCTAATAATAGAGTCCCCTATTACCACCACCTGCCTTGGTTTCTGCCTGCTCTGCATCCCATCTAGCCTGGAAGGAGGACTGTTCCCCTGGCTGCTAGAGGAATCAGGCCTCTCCAGTGTTGCCAATTCTGAGCAATTCTCATCAACATCTTCACACAATCTTGCAAATCTGTTGGACTGAGTCAACTCAGAACTGGCCTTCCTCTTCCTCTGCCCACTACCTCCCCTCCTTACTGTTACCCAGCTGCCTACCTATCGCTCCTCATCTACAACTCCACCCTCTTCACCACTAACCTCACATACTACCTGCTCTGTGAGTTCCAAACTCCTTTCCAGGTTTCCAATGTCTCACAATGTTGCAATATTTATCTCCAAATCCAA
The DNA here is from genome assembly GCA_037306005.1 of Rhinophrynus dorsalis. NCBI lineage: Eukaryota > Metazoa > Chordata > Amphibia > Anura > Rhinophrynidae > Rhinophrynus > Rhinophrynus dorsalis. The sequence goes on from CM074722.1 coordinate 384,718,127, forward strand.
TATCTTAGACTCTAAAGAGAAAATATGCTCACACTTGGCACAGCGGTATGACCCCTGGAACGATTGCTCCAAGTGTTCAAACATGTGACAAGATGTGCACTGCGTGAGATTGGCTAACCTACTATCACTCATGCTTGGTTTTACAATTCAAATTGCTTTATATTATCCTCTAATTCTCACTATATGGTAAATAACCAACCTTAAATGTGAATGCAATAAATCCTTTGAAATGATAGTCACCAGATTCCTTCTAACTCTTCACCTGGAACCAGTCACTTGTAATAGCAGTCTCACAGAGCCAGCTCCACAGAGCTAATGGACTGTATTTATAGTAACTAGCAGCCAGGTGAAATCCCTTAGCAATCAGCCCTAATCATACAGGGCAGAGAAAAACCCAGTAAACAGTTTTTTTTAACTCTTGCAATACCCACACAATATATATATATTTTTTTTTAACCTTAATAAAATACCAATAAAACACCAAACACACTCTTATGTACTTAACCAGATTCCTTCTAACTCTTCACTTGGAACCAGTCACTTGTAATAGCAGTCTCCTGTATTTGAATTCCCCCTGTTTTAAATTCCCGCACTTACCACATTTCTGCACTTACACACTGATGGAAGATTCACACGTTCAAGTATTCACTATGTATCTGCTATTTAATCCAGGAATCCACCAATTACAAACACAGCAATTAGTCACTCCCACCACACCAGACTTCAATTATTTGCTTGTCTCACAGCAGAGAGAGGGAAAACAAAACCCAGAGATTTGTTTTTTAACCTCTCCTTTACCGCACTACACCACACACAATATACTTATTCTATTTTTCCAGCAAGTATCCAAACTCAGTCTTTCAGGGCACAGGTCACTGGCCTAGTCTGAGAGCCGATTGTGCTGCCTTCACTGGAGCCTGCAAAACGTGTGCCCAAAATAAGTCACCCCGACAATTACCAGTGGGTTTGTTACAGCCAGTGGCCAATGGGGAACGCCCGTGGTCACACTTATCGATTGATTTTATGGTTGAACTTCCGAGCTCTATGGGTTATACAGTCATTTTGATGATTGTAGACAAGTTCTTGAAGATGGCCCATTTTGTACCACTTAAAGGATTGCCTTCCGCTAAAGAGTTGGCAGTGGTGTTTGCCAGAGAGGTCTTTCGATTACATGGCATTCCTAAAGTCATTGTCTCCGATAGAGAAAGCCAGTTTGTGTCCCTGTTCTGGAGGAGTTTCTGCGCTCAAATGGGCTTTCAATTGGCATTCTCCTCCGCGTATCATCCGCAGTCTAATGGTGCAGCAGAAAGGTCAAACCAAGCCTTAGAACAGTTCCTGCGCTGCCATATCTCTGACCATCATGATAACTGGGCTACCCTGTTACCCTGGGCGGAGTTTGTCCAGAATAGTGCTGTTAACTCTTCCACTAAGAGTTCCTCGTTCTTGGTTAATTATTGGTTCCAACCCTCAGCTCTTCCCGAGACCTTCCAAGCACAAGAAATTCCAGCTCTGGACGAGCATTTAAGGGCACTCCATTCCTCCTGAGTACGGGTACAGCAGACCCTACATGATTCCGTGCAGTGACAAAAATGGCAGGCTGATTGAAGGCGTGTGCTGGCACCTACATTTCAGGTAGGAGACATAGTATGGCTGTCTTCCCATAACTTGCACCTCCAGGTGCCTTGTAACAAGTTGGCTCCTCGATTCATTGGTCCATTTTCGGGTGTTGCGCAAAATTAACCCGGTGGTGTATGCATTGGAACTTCCTGCCAACATGCGCATTCACAATGTCTTTCATGTTTCCCTGCTAAAACCCTTGGTCTACAACCGGTATACTTCAGCTCCTGTTCGTCCTCCTCCCGTGAGAATTGCAGATCAAGAGGAATATGAGGTCCAAACCATTCTGGACTCTCGTTTGGTTCGAGGGCGGCTACACTACTTTATTCATTGGAAGGGTTATGGTCCAGAGGAGCGTTCCTGGATTCCAGCTGCTGATGTTCACGCTCCTGTATTGGTATGCAGGTTTCATGCGCGATTCCCTGATAAACCCCGGCCGGCTCCACGGAGGGGGGGACTTTGAGGGAGAGGTACTGTCACAGCCTACCTTGACTCCAGCATGGTTACAGGCGCTAGGCTTCAAGCAGGCTGCAGGCCTCTGTTTTATCTGTTTGCTTACTGTAGTCTCCTCCTACCTACTTCCTCCCTCTGAGCTGCTCCTCCTACTTCCTGTGGAGGGGTTTATAGGGCAGACTGATGCCTGACTCAGATGCCCTTGCGTTGTTGTTCTTAGGTGAAGTACTTGGGCTTTGTGTGTGACCTGGCTATCTACGAAAACCCACTCTGTGTATGACCTGGCCATTTATGAGAACCCGCACTGTGTATGACTCGGCTAAGTAAGAGAACCCTCTCTGTGTATGACCCAGATACGTATGAGAACCCTCTCTCTGTGTATGACCCAGCTAAGTACGAGAACCCTCTCTGTGTATGACCCAGTACCCCTTACTGTGATCAATTTGTACTATTGGCCTAAGACAGACCACTGTTGTGGACAGAGAATCTGCATGGTGACTGCAGGCATGAGTCACAGGGTCTCAATATAGTGACTGCAGGCATGAGTCACAGGGTCTCGATATAGTGACTACAGGCGTGAGTCACAGGGTCTCGATATAGTGACTGCAGGTGTGAGTCACAGGGTCTCTTAGCGGTGATTGCAGGAGTGGGTCAGTTCTCCAGTCCAGCAGTCCTTGTGTTCCTGTTCTTCGGATCAAGATTACTGTTCCAGTGTTCCAGTCGACGGATCAAGAGCTAGCGTTCCTGTTTCCTGCTGAGACTCACAGGGGCTTCGGCCCTGTCTCCAGCATTGTGGCCTAGCGTGAGGCCTAGTGTGAGGCTTACTATTTCTGGTAGGAGTGTCGCCAGCTAGTAACCCTTTGCTTGTTGTACTACATATTTATTGCTGTGATTTATTCTAATAAATATTTTGCATTACATTACCGTACTGAGTTCTGAGCTTTCCTGGGCGCCCGTGACACACTCTCACACACACTCTCACACACACACTCAATTATACACACTCACAATAATTCACATACACACTCTCTCACTCACACACTCACACTCTCATACACACTCAATCATACACACTCAATCACACACACACACTCTCTCACTCACACTCAATCACACACACTCACACTCTCACTCTCAATCACACACTCACTCTCACTCATTCTCATACACCCTCTCACTCACACACTCTCACACTCACACACTCTCTCTCTCAATCACACACTCTCACTCAATCACACATACTCAATCACACACACTCACACACACTCACGCAATCACTCACTCTCGCACTCACTCACTCACACCCTGGAAGCCAGCACGATCCACCTTCCACCATAGTCTCACTCACACTCACTCACACCCCGGGAGCCAGCACGATCCACCTTCTACCATAGTATGTGCAATTACCATATGCATTTCAACTATATGAATGAATGTCACTCACTCACACACACTCACTCACTCACACCCCGGGAGCCAGCACGATCCACCTTCCACCATAGTATGTGCAATTACCACATGCATTTCAACTATATGAATGAATGCCACAGTGGAGGCATAAGTACAAACACAAACTCATTACAATGACACATAAGTCACCCTCTTATGACTCACTTCTGTGTGTATGTGTCTCTGTGTGTGCCTGTGTGTTCCTCACTGTGTGTGTTGCATGTCTGTATCACACTGTATGTGTCTGTATGTTGTGCATTGCATGTATGTGTGTATGACTGTGTCGCTCTTTATGCACCTCAGTGCATGCATGTGCATTTGCGTGTGGGTCTCTGTGTGTGTTTGTCTTGCATCCGTGTGGGTGCATTAATTCCCTATATATCCTGACGGGCAACGCCATCCCACATTGCTATTATATATATACATATATATGATCAAGAGGTTTATTTACATAAATTAAATGTATTTGACTAGGGATCCTCCAATGCACAGCACTTCAACTGTATTAGGAGGAGTGTACGTAGCCACGTGATGTCATTGACATCTAACGGGGCGGGCATTACAAGAATTTAAAAAGGGCCATATTCGCGACCATTTTGACTATAGCCCCTGACGAAGCTGCAGTAGTGGTGAAACATGTTGGGCAATAGGGTGGTGTAATACCTGTCCTCCCTATGGTTTAATTTGAGAATCACTGTTTTGTAACAATCCCGGCAGAGGTGTATATAGAGATTCAGTTATACTATGTGGAATTCCACTTGTGATCTTCTGCATAGGAAACAGAGTAAGGGACCCTCTGGTGTGGGAAGCAATGAGTCAAAGTTATTTTAACCTCAATATCTATACCAATGTATCCGTTTTTAATGAATTTGTAATTTACTTGTGTGGATTAAAAAGGGGGGGAAGGAGTTAGAAAGGTGTTCACTTTAAGAGTAGGCTGCAAGGTTGAACGCGATGGATGAAACTGCTATAATTTGAGAACGAGTTTAAGAATGAAATAGTGATGTGTCAAAAGTATTGAATACCATTATATAAGAGCCAGAGGGGAGTTAGAGATCTGGATTCCAGAAAGGCACAGATTTTAGTGAACTATTGAGTAAGGTTCCAGACTCCTAGAAGGCATTGTATTGGTTAAAACGCTTCAGTATCACGTTTCAAAATAGTAATGGTGGTCGAAAGAAATAAACAGCGTTGTGTTTATAGCACTGACTACCATAAAAGTAGCCATAGGTAGTCACAAACCTATATTAAGGACCAGTGTAGATTCTAGTTCATTGTAAGGTTGCGAACACCTATGGGGCAGTGCATGGGTTAAAACACACGTTTAAACATCAGGCTCCGAGCAGTAATTGTTTCTCCATAATTAGTTCAATCTGTGGACGCAGCTAAGATATCTCACTATGAGGATGTTCAAATTGCAACGGTTACTAAATAGTAGCAAGTAAAGAGAGAACCTAGGGCTCGATTCAAATGTTGGCGTCAGCAGAAAAAACTGGTGATGCTGGTTTTAACGTCAACTGAGCAATGCAAATGTTCCACTAGTAAGAAGCGACGCCAGTTCTGAAACACACGTCGCCCGTTGCCAGAACAGCAAGATCTCACCCATAGAGGATAATGTACAAGCGACGCCAAAAGTTAGTTAGGGCTAGTTAGGGCTAACACCGAGTTAAATTGCAACATTTCTCTCCAGAAATCTAACGCCTATTTTTTTTGAGAATAGCACAGGAGGCAGAGTAAAAAAACCACCGTCGACAGTTCTGAACAGCATTCTCTGTGCTTTTCCCTACCCAGCCACTAGGGGAACACAGAGATGGCTTTCAGCACCATGGACAGCTTTGAATGCCATAGGGATGTGCACTGCTCACCCCTGTGGCATTCAAAGGGTTACAATCAATAAAACACTAGTACACCAAGCACTACACAATGCCCCCTTCCACATCCCCCCCTTAGTATATCATATATATTGCATATATGTGACATACAAACCCCATCCATATCCACCTCATGGACTTCCATGTAGTGGACAAATCTGTCTTTTATTCCACAATTAACCCTTTGAGTACCAGAGAGGTAGGAAAGCATTGTTTAGCATGTTTCCTACCCCTCTGGTACCCAAAGGGTTAATAGGCAAGGTATGGACTACATACCTTGCCTGTATATATGTGTGTGTATGTGTGTTTTAAACTTTTTTTTATTAAAAGACTATTATTACACATAGTTTAAATTAGATCTCATTCATTTTTAATGCCCTACCTCCTGTGTCCCATTGCTATTAGTATTTTTGCTCCACTCTCCTTCAAACGGAGAGTGGAGCAAAAGTACTAATAGCAATGGGACACAGGAGGTAGAACATTATAAATGGATGTGATCTAAGTTAACCCTTTGAGTGCTTGTGAGAAGGGATGAATTGTACAACATGCAACGCCAGGCAGCCGGGCACAATGCCAACGCGTGAGGAGAGGAGAGGTATCGGAGGAAGCGGGCAGCAAATACAAGCCTGCCACCCGCTTCCTCCTATGTCTATCTCCCCTCCTCCCGCTTCCTCCAATGCCTCTCTTTTCCCCAGCCTTTTCTTATGCTGCGGGCTTCACAGCCAGCAGCATAAGATGGCACTTTTATGAATGAAGATGAGGGAAGCGCTGCAGTCAGTGTGCAGCCTGCTCCCGCAATTGTATTTAACCCTTTGAGTGCCAGAGTGGTATGCAACGCCAGAGTGGTATGCAACGCGTTGCATACCACTCTGGCACTCAAAGGGTTAACTTAGATCACATCCATTTATAATGTTCTACCTCCTGTGTCCCATTGCTATTAGTACTTTTGCTCCACTCTCCGTTTGAAGGAGAGTGGAGCAAAAGTACTAATAGCAATGGGACACAGGAGGTAGGGCATTAAAAATGAATGAGATCTAATTTAAACTATGTGTAATAATAGTCTTTTAATAAAAAATTTTTTAAAACACACACACACACATATATACAGGCAAGGTATGTAGTCCATACCTTGCCTATTAACCCTTTGGGTACCAAAGGGGTAGGAAACATGCTAAGCAATGCTTTCCTACCTCTCTGGTACTCAAAGGGTTAATTGTGGAATAAAACACAGATTTGTCCACTACATGGAAGTCCATGAGGTGGATGTGGATGGGGTTAGCATGTCACATATATGCAATATATGTGACATACTAAGGGGGGGGGGGTGTGGAAGGGGGCATTGTATAGTGCTTGGTGTACTAGTGTTTTATTGGTTGTAACCCTTTGAATGCCAAAGGGGTGAGCAGTGCACTTCCCTATGGCATTCAAAGCTGTCCATGGTGCTGAAAGCCTTCTCTGTGTTCCCCTAGTTGCTGGGTAGGGAAGCACAGAGAAAGCTGTTCAGAACTGTCGACGTGGATTTTGGATTTTCTGACTGAACTTGATACTTTGGAGTGCTGTGATTGGCTGTGGTGCTAGGTAACATTTTTATCGTGTGTTTTTAGGTGAGATTTTCTCTCTAGAGGAACTACTCTCAAAGAGTAGTTCAGTATTTCTATTACTAAGTGAATAATAAGTGAATACGAACTTATGTTACCCCTTTGACACATGACTATAACGGATCCTAATGCAGGGTATTAAAATGAAGTGATATAATAATCATACTTGTATGAAATCTAACAGATACGATTTGTTCTTAGATGTATTATTAAAGGTACATTAAGTAATATGAGAGATTAAAAATAAAAAGATTTTGTTTCAATAAACAGAACCACAGTGTGATTAATTAGTGCCATACATTTAAATAATAGGATTAGATTGGTTGAGCCGGGTTGTTTTACAAACAGTGGTGAAAGGAAATAATTGGGAGGTAGGTACTGGTTTTAATATCCCCTATGTGTAGCAATTAGTGCCACTGGGGGATTTTTAATTACCATACCCAGTTTATAAAGGACTTAGGGCTAGATTTAAAGGCAGCCGTTAAACCAGCCGCTAAGTGAAAAAGGCACATCGCTCGCAAATAATACAGGAGTTACGGCAGATTCAATAGCTACTGTACAAGAATAGCTATCGAGCGTAGGCACACAAAAAACACGTAACACAAAAGCCGTTCATGTTAATGCACAACGGGCGTCCAAATCACAGGATAACTGAGCTCAAAACAACATCTAACATAACGGCTGTCGTTGTCAAGCAACCATGATTGATGCCAAAACAAATTCAAACACACAGCCAATCACAAAGCCCCAATGTATCAAATAACTTCAAATACACCTATATATACCCAAAAATAACCGTCACACACTGTCTGTTATCGAGTTCTTCAGAGCTAGATATCAGGACCCAGGAGCGGAGGATAGCGATCAGAGAGAGGGAGAAAGGAGCATTCATTGGAGGTAGAAGGAGATTTTTGAGTTTGGAGTTTGGAGAGAGGTGCACTTACTAGACACATATTACACCTTTGCACATAATACATACACACATACAAACACAAACACATACACATACATACATACACATAGTCCTTTTTTTTTTTCATAATACCTTACACATTTTACTTTTTATTTTGACAGTGTGAATCTGGGAGTGAAAGTGTGTGACAGAGAGTGACTGGATCGAGTGTGTCTGTGAGGGCCTGTGGGAGTGCCTGGGTGTGACTGGGTGAATGACGGCAAGGAGAGGAGGACAGGAGAGAGGGATGGGGAGAGTAGTGGAGGAGGAGGAAGCTCAGGAGGGGATCCCTCAGCAGAGCAGGGGTGGGAGAGGGAGATCCACAGGGCGGAGGGGGACCCGGCCCACAAGAGCAGGAACACGCAGGACAGGGACAGAACCTGCAGTGGGACGAGGGGTAGTTGCTGGGGAGCACCCCACACAGTCAGGGTCAGACCAGGCAGGGCACTCCGGCTCTCAGTCATCCCATGCCGGAGGTGACGAGGCCAGGATCAGAGACCCAAAGTATACAGAGGAGGAGAACACGGCTCTTGTGGAAGCTGTCCTGGAGAGGCAGAGTGTTCTCCACCCGACAGCGAAGGTCCCTGGCCTGCCAGCGAGGAGGAAGGCAGCCTGGAACCAGATCTGCAGCCGGGTCAACGCGGTGGCTCCATGCAGGCGGGACGTGGAGTCCATCAAAAAGCGATGGGGCGACTGCCGGAGGGTGGTCAAGAACAAGCTCTCCGAACTCGCCAAGCACGCCCGAGGCACTGGAGGTGGCCCACCTGTCCCTATCACCTTCTGCGGCTGGGAGGAGATGGTGCGGCAGAATATGTCCCCAACCCTGATCGAGGGGGTTGTTGGAGGAGCTGACACTGGGGATGAGAGGACCCTCCACACTACCGGTAAGTGCCACACTACATAACAACACACTACAGCAACCAACACCAGCTGCACACACAGTCACACCTCAACACATGCCCATCATTCATGCACACAACTGCACCAACACAGCACCCTGAGGGTTAAAAACAGGACACAACACAAGGACAAATATCAAGGTCCAACTTGGAACAAACCTGTCCAAGTCCTACTTCAACCCTCCTGTCGCTGTGCTCATCACACACAATACACAAACCATGCTGTTCAAAATGTCGTCTGTCATAGATCATCACTGTTCACACACAATGTCACCCATGTCCCCACTGGGATGTCAGCACTTAACCCCTTGAGTGCTAGAGGGATCATCAATGCATCGATGATCAATGCTTTGGCAACCCCTCTGGGACTCAAAGGGTTAACCAGACAACAATCAAGTCAATAGGCCAACGATCACATGCTACACAGGGGACATTCACTAAGCGGTGACAAACACATGGTGGAGAGAAATTCACCCTTACACATCCTCATTTCACCAATACCAGTGTTAGCCTATGGAGAATATGCAATAACATGAATCAAGTTGCTAAGGTCCCATCGTATACACTCCATAGAAAACACTGGAAATGGGGAAATGAGATCACTGGAGAAGTCAGCATCATGTACACTCCATCATGTTGACAACACCGCTTACTGAATCACAAAAAGGATGGAGCAGGTCACACATCATAGTGGCACTGAGAATAACTGCTTGTATGTGCAACACACAGGCCTCAAACAATACCCCAGAATTAAAGGGGGGAAAAAGTAGGCCTTGGTGTTGTGTCTGCAATCATTTACTCTAACTTCAAATGACATATCTCACATCTGATTCCCATATGGATCCTCAGGGGTGCTGATGCCATGGATGGATGGTACACCAGCCACTGTTTGCAGGATACACATGGGAACCAAATATCAACCATTGTACCTTGGTCACCAACAGGCCATGAATGATAGATATCTCGGATTGAGTATGGTTGCCTCACTCAGAAGGATGGATGGGCTCATACTCAAAGAAAAACAGGCCTCAATCAGAGATATCCCTCACTACTGGCATGATTGTTGCCCTTCAGGATTCAACTGGAACACACGACATGGACAGGATCCTGTCCAGTTCATCAATCTCTGATTGCCAGGGTGGTATCCCATGCCCTACAATGCAATGCATAGGATATGATCCTGACAACCAGAGAGTCACCTGTCAAGTAATGAAAAATTGTGAATTGGACGGGATCAGCTAAGAAGATAGGGTTGAATAACACTTGATTCCTACTGCACATCTGTTCAAACAAAGATATGCACACAAAGGAAAATGGTCAGATATGTACCTTTCAAATGGCTCAAAATATGTCACAACACGATGTGAACCCAGAGATCATCTCACTGCCTGTGATTGCCCTACTGGCCAGATATGTGCATCCATCAGAAACTAACTTACATTGATACCATCCAAATACACATACCTAGTATATCCCACTCTACGTAGATGGGATATACGAGGTATGTTCATATCCATCATATCAATCCAATGTATATTTTGATGGGTGCACATATTTAGCCATTAAGGCAATCACACCTACTGAAATGATCTCTGGCTTCATATCTGGAAAGGATATATTCATATCCATATGAAAGGTACACATCCACATGCATATATGACCATTTCTCCTTGTATGTAACTGTAATGGCATAGCAATTGTTAATTTCACCAACATGTGGATCGATGTTAGTCCTATCCCTCCAACCCTCATGGTTAGACAGATATCGCTCTATTTGACAGCTGGAGATTTCAGTCATTAGACCACACGGAGGCTCTTCAGCAGAGCCTAAATTGCCCCATTCAGAGATGGATACATCTTTGAGATGGTCAACAAAGTGTGCCAGGTTTGCAAGCACACTCTGTTCACCATTCCAATGAAGTTTACATCTCTGAATGGGGCAATTTAGGCTCTGCTGAAGAGCCTCCGTGTGGTGAAATGACTGTCAAACATGTCAAAATGACTGTCAAATAGAGCAATATCTGTCTAACCATGTGGGTTGGAGGGATAGGACTAACATCGATCCACATCTATCTCTTACAATGCCTACAATATTACATCATGGTGAAATTAACCATTGCTATTCCGTTAAAGGGATAGTAATACCTAACATGTGAAAAGAAAAATATATTGCAGGGTTCATCCCCCGAGCAAAACAAGGGTATTCCCACTGCTGAAAGGTGTTTCATTCAAAATGTAGCACAGCTCATAGTTGACTACTCCAGGGGCAATATCACAGTGGCCTGGAACTCTAAAATGGCGATGTTGCTAGACCATCCTATGGACAGCTTACGTCCAGACGCAATAAATTCTCATAGGATAATGTAGCAACAGTGCCAATGTACAACTTCAGGCCACTGGGATATAGCACCAAAGCAATTCTATTCTGAGCTGGGAGACTTTTTGAACAAAAACCCCCTCCAGCAGTGGGAGTACCCTTGTTTCACTCAGGGTGATAAACCACAAAACATATATTTCCCTTTCTGCATTTCATGTATTAGTATCCCATTAATCCCATCATGGCTACTTTTACTAATCACACAATCTCAATTCTCCACACAGCTTATGGGCCTCCATCGCAGCAGGAGCCCGTGGAGGAGCAGACCACACCACCCAGTGAGGAGGATACAGAGGAGGGGACTAGCCACTGGGAACCGTCTACAACTACCACACCTCCTCCCCAACTGGCTGCATCACCACTGTCTGCCTCTCAACTGCCTGCCTCTCAACTGCCTGCCTCTCAACTGGCTGCCCCTCAACTGGCTGCCCCTCAACTGCCTGCCTCTCAACTGGCTGCCCCTCAACTGGCTGCCCCTCAACTGCCTGCCTCTCAACTGCCTGCCTCTCAACTGCCTGCCCCACCACAGGATGCTCCACAGATGTACAGCGGCTGGATTCAGGGGGAGAGATGGATGCATCCCACTACCACCGGGAGCTATTACCCTCCAGCAGCAGCACCACCACCACCAGGGAGGCAATGGCTGCCCGGGAATGTGGCCACCAGCCAATATGGGCCATATTCCACCGAGATGGATCTACCCTCCTGAATGGCTCCCCAGCATGGCCCCAGGTATGATCCCAGGTGGGGGCCAAGCACCTACCACTGGCCAAGGTATGACCCTTGGCCACTTGACTACCAACACCTGGGCCTGATTGGGGAGCCCCAGCGCCCTCAGCCAAGGGACTTGTTCACCCCACCACCTCAACCAGCACAGACATCAGTGGGCAGCAGTGGGTCCCTTGATGTGGTGGGCACCCACACACCGTCTGTGCAAGCCACTCCACCAACACAAACAGCAGTAGCAGCCACAGCACACCCAGTACCAGCAGAGGAGACAGCAGAGGCTGGGGAGATAGAGGCTGAGGAGACAGCTGAACCTGTGGAAGCAGAGGCTGAGGAGACAGCTGAAGCTGGGGAAACAGAGGCTGAGGAGACAGCTGAAGCTGGGGAAACAGAACATGTGTCACCGGCCACTCCCATCTCCAGCAGTCAACGCACCACAGATCTGGAGGCTGAGTGCATGGCCCTTCAAAGAGGACAGCTCCGGGCAACCCACGCCACCAACGACAACCTCACGAGGAACCGGAGGGAATCCCGGAGGAACACGAACAGGTTGGAGACCAGAATCCAAGCTCTGGAGTCAGAGGTTGCCAGGGGGAACACAAAACTCCACCAGATACATACGGGGATGATGGACATGTTTGCACAGGTGCTCGTGGAGTTGCGAGAGATTAACCGCAGGGAGAACCTGAGGATGGAGAGGGAGAACCTGCGTTCCACAGAGGGGTCCACTGCACCCACCACCCCTTCCAGTGTTACCCCAGAAGCCACACCTAGGGGACAGAGGGTGACAAGGCAATCAGCCAGGGCATCCACCTCTGGCACCAAGTCTAAGGCCCCCCCCCCAAAAAAGAAAAAATGAAAGGCCCAACCTATCATCTGCCCCCTCAATAAATGAAAATTGTGCTTTTGAATCCTATCTGATCTGCTGTGTATTCACTTATAGATTGGGTGGCAGGGTTGTCTCCAATGCATTGCAAAACAATGCAGTGAACTCAACCCCTGCCTGGGGGAAATGTTTGTCTGATGTTACAACATGGGTTCACACACACCCACACCGTTGTCCAAATTCACCTGGCAACCCATCCCTGTAGCCATGTAACACGACAGTGTTACATGGCCATGATGTGTGTCAGATTTGATCAGAACATACCCCTTAGCACAACAACTGGTGCAACACTGAACATTCGTCTGCATCAATTGTTGTGTTTGAGGGGAAAACCAAACAAACAGCTATGCGACTTAGCAGGGAAATAACAAGCATGACAGATGGAACATGCATCAATATGGTCTTTAAATCAAAATTCGATTGTGCAGCTGACATACTGGGGAACACAATGTACACCCTAGGATCTCAATGTGTGTGTTACACATTGTGATCCTAGGGTGAGCATTGTGTTCTACAGCAAGTCAGTTGCACAACAGGAGTTTGAATCACAGCCTAACTTACTGCATAACCCAATGATCTTCCTAAGATCTCATTGTGTAGCACGCACATTGGAACCTTAGGCTGAGCATTGGCTTATGTATTAAAGGGATAGTAAACCTTGAGAATAAGTTCATTCTATATTGTAGCCCTTAAAAAACATGTAAAATGATATAAGTCTTATCTCCCAAACCATATATGTTTGGTAGATAAGACTTATATAATTTTTCATGTTTTTTAAAGGGCTACAATGTGAAATAAACTTATTTTCCAGGTTTACTATCCCTTTAAGTTGTGTTGTTGTTTAACTAAGGTTGTAACACACTTCACCAGTGATAACACTTGTCCACATGGTTGTTTTTGTTGATGTAGCCCATGTACTGAGATATGACAACCTACAGCAATCTCAGGACATTGATGATATTGAGCAACACATAAACCGTGGACATCACATCACAGTGGAAGTGTGTCCCCTGTATCACCAGCTAATCACTCACAACACACATCAGTGTATCACTGCCATCATGTCATTGCATGTATACATCACAAAGTCCACTCATGGTCAGGCAACTAGTGGACTCCTGTGATGTAAATCATGCCTTCCTTTGTATGAAGGATACTCTAGCCTTGGGTACGGTTCCACATTGACAGGTGTTTGATCCAACATTCATTCATACAGACACGGATTGAGTAGTGATGATTCTTGTGTATTTAGCCAATATGTATTAAACACTTGTATGAGCACAAAAAGGTACATCTGAACTAAATAGGAATACATTATAAATGCTACTGAACTGCTCATGTGTTGTCCACATAGTTTGGCATCTGTGTATGAGCAGTCTTACTGTACAGATCTGATACCTGGATGTTAGTACACACATAAATTTGTGTCCATATGTGAATGTTCCAGTAGAGGTTGCTGTGAACATCAGGTCAAACATTGCATCACCAACACAATCACTTGAAACACCAAAGGGTGAGCTTCATGGAAGTGTTGTCCAGACTTCAGTCCAGTCATATGGAAACTCCTCTGTTCAAGGATGGATCGTGCTATGGACGCCTGTGGGACAAGAGGACAGGATTTGGAACATCACCCTCGAAGTGATCGTCATGCAACAGCTACAACATCATGATCCTCTTAATCTTTCCCGTTACATAAGTCTACACAAACCACTGCTTTGTAATGTGTTGTGTACTGGTCTATGAACCATCATGGGGGGAACTAAGGGGATGTTAACCATCCTTAGGGATATTTGCCCCTGACATGGTTACACATATCAACAAATACGTCCTAATAGCTTCCTGACAACAATATATTTGGGCTGCCACTGTCAGAGACAGGCCAAATATGTTTGGTTCATGGAGCTAGTAGGACATATTTGTTAATGTGTGTATTTCTTTCTGGGGCACATATCACTGCACACACAGGGCAACATGGTGTCCATGGAGATGTGATCCACATTTCATGAGCTCCATGTTGTGTAACACACTATTACTGTCAATCCACCCCTCTGCTGCTTTCTTCGACTGTAGCAAGCTACTGGTCCCATGTCCCCACGAATGCCCCCTGAACCCCTTATATGACAGAGTGCTATCCGATGCATTGGCTTGGATGAGACTCCCTCGCTACAGGGGTACCATGGTTACTATGGGTCTGATCCTAGCAGAACACTTTAGTTGGTGCCTAGGGAGCTGTGGGATATGCTGAACAAGGTTAAAGTGTTGTACCTTGGTTTCCAGGGGGGCATGCATGATATCCTTGAGGTAGCAGTATCAACATGGACGACAGGTTGTCAGATGTATTCGGAATCTCTAGGCCCAATCTGACTGGTCCACGGAATAGTTGATGCTGGTGGTCCATACTGCAGCCAGTGTCAGGGCTGTGTCACTGATCCTGTGGGGTGAAACAGAACATGTGTGTTGTGGTGGGTGTGTATGCATGGATTGTGTGCATACATGTATTATACTCACAGCAGAAGTGATCCCTGATCAATCTGTCCCTTGTCTGCATCCCTGTTGGGGTTTCCTCACACTCAACGATATCCACAGGGTCTTCAGGTCTGGGTGGGGGATGGACATCGTCGATGAGTCTGGTGTCCACCGCGATATTATGTAGGATGGCACATGCCACGATGATGTCGCAGACCTTGCCTGGTGCATACTGCAATGCACCCCCCGAGTGGTCCAGACATTGGAATCGGGACTTGAGGCCGAAGGTCCGCTCAATGGCATTCCGTGTTCTGCCATGAGCCTGGTTATATCGTTCCTGGGCATCGTTTTGGGGATTGGCGACCGGGGTGAGGAGCCATGGCTTGCATCCATAGCCAGCATCACCTGTGGAAAGTGAGTGACATGGTGTGACAAGGAGCACATATTGTGTGAATAATGTTTTCTGTGGTGAACGTACTAGCACATGTGTATGTGGTGTCATTTGGTGCTGTTAACTCACCCAGAAGCCATCCGCCTGTATAGGTCCCATTTTCGAAATCCCTCTGCACAGATGAATTTCTGAGTATATGTGAATCGTGACAGCTCCCGGGAAATTTCGCACAGACATTCATGATGGCCAGGTTGCTGTCACACACCATCTGCACATTCATGGAGTAGAAGTTTTTGCGGTTCAGGAACATATGTCCCTGACGTGCTGGTGCTTTGATACGGACATGGGTGCAATCTATTGCACCCATGACCCTGGGCATGCCTCCCCTTGCATAGAAGCCCTGCTTCAGATGTGTCCACTCCATATCGGTGATGGGGAAACGTATGTAGGTACTGGCCTTGGCTTTGAGGGCTGGCAGGACCTGGGCCAGCACCCTGGAGAATGTGGCCTGGGACATGCCAGATGCGTAACCCTCTGTCGACTGAAAGGCGCCACTTGCCATGAAGTGTATGGCACACAGGAGTTTTTGAAGGCCAGTTAGAGCATGGTTATGGGTGCATATGGGATCCACCTGCTCCTTGATGACCTCATACAGGGCTATGATGCTGTGTGGCCTCAACCTGTAGCGATCAATAACCTCGTCATCGGTCATTCCAAAGAGAGTGACCCTTGGGCGGTATACCCTGGGCCTTGGTGGTCGTCTATGCATCCTGGGCTGCTGCAGGGGTCCCTGTGGCAGCTGGGGAGCATCCTGTTTCTGCAGCTGTGCATCTGCAGGCAGGTGTCCTCCGGGTGGGGATGGGCTCCTGTGTGGCTGCTGAGCCAGAGCCTCCTCACTTGCAACAGGTGGAGGCTGTTGATGAGGTGTGCTTGGAGGTTGCTGATGTTCCCCAGCTCTCTCCCTTGCATGCCTTCTCCGCAGCCTTCGCAACAATATGTAACCCAACATACTGTTTGCTCTCTCTATCTGTCTCTATCGGTCTCTCTCTATCTATCTCTCTCTATCTCTCTCTATCTCTATCTCTCTCTCTCTCCCTCCCTGAGTGGAAAACAAGCCACAAGTGAGTGTGTTGAGTTGTCCCTTTAAGTACTTGCTAGGGCGTTGTGTAGGTGTGGTGATGAGGTGAGTGCTGGCCAATGGTGAGTTGTTTTTGTCCAGGTAAGTGTTAGCAGGTGTGTGTGTGTTATAAGATGTGGTGTGTTGTGCTTGTTCTGTGTGTGCCATTTGCGGGTGTGCATTTGTGGGGTGCAGGTCGCGTGTTGATGTTGCCCAGGTGAGCTTGTATTTGCAGGTGTCCGCTTTGTGTGATAACCCCCATTGTTCCGTGCCATGCTGTGTTGTTGTTTTTTTGTGTGTCGTTGTCCCTGTGGTGTTGGTTGTTGTTGTGAGTGTAGTGATTTGTGTTGTGTGTGCATGTTTTGTGTTGTTTTGGCATTGCACGGGTTAATTTTCCCATTTACATGGTTGTGCGGTAAGCATTTTGTGTGTTTTCCTATGTAACGGGTGTTTTGTTTTGGCCGTTAAGTGTCTAACGGCTAAAAAAAGTGGGTCTTAACTTTTAGCCGTTAGGTGTGTCTTTTTTTCAGCCGTTAGCAGTACCGCAAGCCTTTGAATATCTCTGGGGTATGTTGTTCCATGTGTCTGAATGCACGTTAGTGTATCGTCCGTAAGGATTCTGCAACTGTGTTAGCTGTTGTTTAGACGGATCTTTGAATTGCAACATGGGACTTAACGCACCCGTTAGTGATTTTTTTGGCTAACGAGCCCTTAATGTGATAATTTTATCAGCACCAATAAAAGTTATGTCTTATTGGTCAGTAATGGCCATTTATTTAATATACTGAACTGGTCTCTTCAGTGAGTGGGATAAGATCACTTTAACTAAGTAGGACATTAATAAAGTTATAATTGAACTTCCCCAAGATTCTCACTATTTCTCTTATTGTTCTAACTCTAGATGACAGATCTGGATTCCAGTCCACAGACCGGCCGGATGCTCTTCAGCAGAGCCGAGATCGCGATCTTTAAAAAGAGTTACTTCACTGGAACGGTCTAGAAAGTGTGCTTGCAGAATCCAAGTCTGTTAGCTAGATGGCAGACTTGACTGAAAAATCCAGGAAGAGGGAACTTTATTTGAAAATATCTCTCAAACCATAAAGGTCTGAGAGATAAGACTTATATAGTTCTTAATATTTTTTTAAAGCCTACAGTACTAAATAAACTTTAAATTAGGTATTACTATCCCTTTAAATCAAATTTGCATATTTGAAAACTGCATTAAAACTGCCTATGTCTCCTATTAGCCAAAACACCAGCAAATGTACTGTTCAGGAGATTTTTATACTTGCTACCATATGCCAATGAATGCTAGTTGTGGTACCTGTGTGGCACCAGTGATGTTTAATTTGCTAATCACGCTTTTCAGTAACATTTCATTTGTTTCTGCGCTCTAGCAGGTAATGTTTATTTTCACTTTTCCCTAAAATAGAAGTGTGAATATCATCTAAACTATACATCTGCTGGAAGTTTGGTTAATGTGACACATAGGCAGTTTTGAATGATGTCTTCCACTATATAAAGAAGAGTCAAGGTGATGGGTCCACTTTATGCATTCCATACCACTCTGGCACTCAAAGGGTTAAGAATTTCCTGGTCACTTTACATGTAAACGCTCTGCGTATGTATTATATACAGGTATATACACATACATATATATTAAGAGGACAAGACCACAACAATTTTGATTTCAACCCCCAAAAACAGAATAAACACTTCACTCCACTCCACCAATAGCACGTAACCCCAAACTGGATAATTGTAGATTATGCTAACGTAAGTGTACTTATAATCTTAATTTTAGTAATGACAGGAGGTGAATATTTGCATTTCTTTCTTTACTTAAACTCCATAGCAGCACAGAATAGAAAACCAAAAACTGACCAATCAGCAGTCAATACAGAGGTAATATAAGGCCCAAACTAACTAAACCCCGCCTCTTTCTTTGCTGCTCCACAAGCAGGACAAGTCAGAGTTTTGGTTCTCATTTCTGTGTATTGGTTATGTGTATTGTTATTCTTTGATATTTAATCGTGGTATTTAGTTACTTTATGTATGGTCATTACGTGTCCCCTTCATATTTTGGGTTTCAGTACCTAGGTTCTAGTCCGGATCCTGGCTTTGTTTTCTGTTCCACTCAGTGAACAAACCTATATCCTTACACATATTCCACACCTGCCCAAGTACCTTTATTTTCGTGTGCAAAGGGATCCGGGTTGTTCTCCAGTGCAATTAGTGATCTACGAACCAACCACAAAATCACCATTAAACTGGCAGATAAAGGAGTAGCAGGCATGATCATGAACACTCAGGACTATTTAAAAGAGGGAAACAGACAACTATCTGGCATCAATAACTACATAAAACTCAGTTAATACTCCACCTATATATATAAGGCAACTCCAAAATCTCATTAAAGCATTCCCAGAAGACTCCCAACAAGAGTAAGCTTATACCAGCCAACCCTGCTGTGTAGACTTTCTACATGCTTCCAGAAATCAACAAACCCGGAAACCCAGATAGGCCAATAGTAACAGGTATGGGCACCACTGTAACTGAGCAAATCTTTGACCTGGTGGCAAACAGCTTACAGGCCCTTGTCATTAACACCAATAGCATTATACAAGACTGCAAACTTCCTTAACAAACGCAACCAAATAAAAGATTTACCTACTTAGACAATTCTGGCTACCATGGATGTACAGTCACTCTATAGCAACATCCCACACCAGGACTGAATTAACGCCTGCCATCTATTCCTGTCATCACAAGCCCAAAGCCAAAAATATAGCTCTGAAATTCAACCAAACTAATAGAATTTATTTTCACAAATTATTTCACCTTCAATCAGGATTTCTACCTACAGATAATGGGATGTGCCATGGACACAAACATGGCACTACAATATGCAATTTTTTATGGCTGACTTGGAACAGAGATTTCTTGATACATCTTTCTACAAACCTTATAAATATTTCCACTATATAGATGATATATTCATTATATGGACAGTGTCACGTTTAGTAAGAATGCGAACTGGACCAGTACTGTAGGTAACACAATCTTTATTAAGATACACAACGTAAAGGAATATTCGGCAACAGTAAGTACACAAAACAATCTTCGGCTATTTCAGGAAGGATAGCGCTGCTTCCTGGGGTACTTCCTCCCTATTCCCTATAGGCAATAGAGAGGAAATAGGCAGCCTCAGGTCCGCACCTGAACAGTCTACAACAGGTCCGTCCCCGCACAGTCCACGTCCCTGAGTAAGAACTAACTGTGCCACAGATCTGTACACCTGAAGGCACCAGTTAACCGACGGGAGCAAGGAGAAGTCTGCCAGAGCCACTGATAGCACCAGAAAGGAAATCCACTGAAGTGTTGGTATGCTGGGAACGCAGTGGACAGAGCCCCAGGTAACACCAAGGTGGTTAGTCAGATAAGCCAGGACATACACAGAACAGATAGTCAACCAGAGGCGCAGGTCTGCACCAGATTGGTTATCGGACTAGCCAGGGTCATACACAGAGCGGGTAGTCAGACATAGTCAAAGGTCAGCACTAGAACGGATAGTCAGCCAGGCCAGAGGTCATACACAGAGGAGGTAGTCTACTAGAGCAGAAGGTCCACACCAGGGGGGATATCAGACTAAGAAGGGATCATGCACAAGGAGAGTAGTCAGACAGAGCCAGAGGTCGGCACCAGAACAGGTAGTCAGACAAACCAGGTAATACAAAACTCAAACCAAACTGCACTGGACACCATAAAAGGGCAACTGAGCATAGTGTCCAGGCAGTACAAATACCTTACAGCCAGGAATAGGAGGAGCCAACAATTGCACAGCTGCCCCTTTAAATGGAGCGCACGTCCATGCTCTTGGACGTGCGTCCATGATGACCTAATCCGGCCGCTGCAGTGGGGGAAGGCACCAGCGCCCAAAGCAGGAAGCGGCTGAGCCTCATAGACAGCATGTGGCTGGAGTTGCCAGACAAACGATGCAGCCGGAGCCACCGGATGAAAGCTGCTGTCGGCTTGAGCAGCTGCCGCAGAGGTACCGTAACAGACAGACAGTGAAGAAGTACTAAATGTTTTTCACAAATCCTCAGTGCATTTCATCCATCCATTAAAATTAAAATGGATTTCACGACAAAAAGCGTACATTTCGTGGACACAACCATAACTTTAACCAATGGCAAACTACACTCATCTGTATGCAGAAAACCCACAGACAGGTGCAGTTATCTTGTCAACTCCAGTTTTCACCCAGCTCACACTAAACAAAGCATCATTCACAGCCAAGCTATCAGATACCACTGCATTTGCTCTGATAACAATGACCAAAACAATCATAAAAAACATTGTCTGAATCATTCAAACAGAAAGGCTATAAAATAAAAACAATCACAAAAAAATAGCATCTGTATTGAGGACACCACATGAACACCTGTTACAATACAAAGAGAAGGAAGTCTCTACACGTATACCACTAGTGACTACATACAACCCCGCTTTAGAAGAAATATGAAACATCATCAAAGAGCTACAGCCTCTGCTAATGAATCATGTAGTGTTAAAATACATATTCCCCCAGCTGTCTATTCTGGCATTCAGGCAACTACTGAATTTGAAACAAAAGTTGATCACTAAACAACTGACCAATGAATGGACAAACAACGATAATGGGACCAAACCTTGCAATAAATCGTGCTGCACATCAAGTCAACACATTTGTGAAAACAATACTGCACAGGACAACAAGGTGTACAACATTAAAATATTTTCTCTGTTGTCCAATATAGCTTACAGGTACCATGGGGAGGCAATAGATCCTCCCAGAAGGCTGAAACAATTCTTCAAGAAGAGCAGGGTGGGGCCCTTCTCTCTTCTATAGCAGGCTACATAGCCACTCCCCTCTCCAGATAAGATTTGTTCCATCAGCTAGTAGGAAGGCTGAGAACAGTTCTGCTTAGTTTTTAGTTATTTTGTGTCAAAATTCCCCCATTAGGCGGATTACCATTACTGACTTTCCCTGGAGGATTGCTCAGTTGACAGGTGCTGTTGTGGACCCTTTGCATCCCTGGGAAAGAATCTTGTAACCCAAGTTTCTCTCTCCAGAACGAGTCTCTCTGAGACTTCTTCCATTTCAGTGGTAATCTGAAGAGAGAAGGCCTGAAAAAAAAAGGTAAGTAACCCTTTAAGTGCCATGGTCCACATGTCCCACGGTTCCCCCTCAGCACAGGGGTCTTTCTGGGGTTCTATATAACTCCTGCACTCATACTGGGTTATTTATTTCTGTTCCTTGGGTCCTTGGAGCATTTTGGGCTGATATCTGGTTATTAATAGACATGTGCGAATTCATTCAGAGACATTCGTATTTCGTCGAAAATTGGGTCATTCGGAGACATTCGGCCAATCCGAAACTCAAGGGTCATTCGGAAAAAATGATCCGACTCCGAACAGCCCAGGTCCGAAATTCGTCGAAACTTTCAGAAGTTTCGGCAATCGACACATTTCCAAAAGTTTTGACTACTTTTGACCAGAACTTTTTTGTACTTCCTGTGCGTGCTCAATTACTTTCCCTCCATAATTTTCCCTCCATGTCTCTAGTCCAATTCCATTCTCCGTTTCATGCACTACTTCCCTCTTTTGTCTGTATTCAAATAGCCTTCTTCGTTTCATGATGGGGGTTGGACTAATGACACAGTCACACAGACAGACAGCCTGCATTTCCTCATTGGGTTGTTGGAGCTCAGAGAGAGAAGAGATTAGAGAGTGTACAGTTGTTGTGTAGCCAGGCAGGTACCATTAGGCTAGGCATAGGTAGGCAGCCAGCATTAGTTTCAGTTATTGCCACTGCAAGAGCAAGTAATATTTGTTCCTGTGCAAAATATCAAAAATATTAGGTATTTGTTCGAATACAGGGCCGACCCTTACATGGGTCCTAGTGGGTCCATGGACCCAGGCGGCACTTTGACAGGGGCGGCAATTTGCCGTCCTATAGCATGTTTATTTTGTGATCTTCCGCCATTTCTGTGTTGCAGGGTGTCCCATCAGTGTGACTGTCAGCAGCTGGGCAGCCCTATGCTCACTCAGTGGCGATGCCTGCTGGCTGCTTCAGTGACGTGAATTATGTGATAGTGAAACATTATGCCTAATTTGTATTGTTTATCGCCCACCTAAAGTCAAGACTTGAGTAAATAGGTCTACCGTCCCAGATTTGCTAGAGAGGTTTTACAAATACAGGAGGGTGCCCCCTGTACAAAATGAGTCTAAACATTTGGGATCCCTAGTATGAGTGCACAACAGTGCATGATGTGCCCTGAACAGGATTGCTGTGAGGTGTCTCCACCCAGAAGGTGCTGGCCGGCTCAGCTTCAACATTGCGACAAGTGACCAACTAAGAGCACCGTGCCGTGCAGCCATAGCATCACCCCTTCCTACTCTCCGGGTCCCGCTGACTGGCAATAACAGGTGAGTCACTAAGAGATCTGAAGCCTTTCTGGAAGTCCTTTCACTTGGAAAGGGGCTAGGTATTACTTGGGGGAGTTGCCTCGTGTGTAAATAATTTCTAGGTGGGAGATGAATGTGCATCACTTATGTGTTTCCTAACAGTAGTTAGAATACAACTCCCATCATCCCCTGATTATGACATTGGGAAATGCCCAGCAATTACCGTAGAGCCCTGTATTGCACACTCACGGAAATGATATTGTTCGAACATATGATATATTAAAGGACAGGCATGGGGTTTCGATGTTCGAACATGCTAAATTGAATGACAGACATGGGTTTTCGATGTTCGACGTTTGCATTGTGACTGGCATCCCATGCTAGAGTAGATGTGACATGCACAGACTGGCAATGTACGACAATGTCCGTTTTTGGGATGGATCTTTTTCTAAATGCACACCCTGTCTGCAAATAATGATAGCAGCGTGCACGGAGGCGCACTGCTATAATTTAACCCATGTTAAATTCGGCCGAATAATTCAGAATGGATCAGAATTTCGTCCGAATCGAATAGGCCCGGTCCGAAATTAGGATCATCCGAATTAGAAAAAAAAAATTTGTCCGAATTCGAATTTTACCGAAAATTTTGCCCATGCACAAGTCTAGTTATTAACCCCTTCCTTGCCATGTTTGTGGGTTAAAGGTACTTCTATCTGATTTTTCCTTAGGATTTATGAGTTATTTCTTACTTATTTGGGGTTCTGTAAGACCTTTGGGGACTTTTATACACTTTTACTATTTTTTACTTTATTTGAATTCCGCTCCTTTAATGGAGTTTTTTACCACATAGACGCAATTCTCCATTGGCTTCTATGGAACAAGCTGCTTTGGGACATATATCTGCAACCACTCCAAGTACCGAGTTGGGAGATGGCTCATTCTTCTTGTCTACCCTTGCCCTACATTCTGGTTGCCATCTTCAGTGTCTTGGGGGTCCATGGGGGGTTTGGGTTTTGCTTTTGGTATTTTTAAAGTGTTAGTAATGTCCTGTGATGAAAAATGTATGTTTGTTTCACAATGATCAGTGGAGTTTATCGTTAGTATTAGTTTTTCTCAGAGTTCAATAATTGTGAAGATATTACCTCTCAAAGTTTCCTGGCAAAGGAAGCCCAATCACCATATTTAAAAATCCTCTGATAAAGCGTGTGCTTGTGTACTGGCTTTCCTTGAAGCATGCTCACATGAAATACCCGATGGGAGGGGGTAATTTGCTCTTTGACTGCTTGCTACGTCACTCAAGGCTCCAGACTGACTGGATGGGTTTACAATAAAGAAGCAGTAATGCGCATGCGTGGACAGTAAAATAGTCCTCCACGGAGCCGCAGCAGCATTGCCAGAATTGGTAAGGAAGAAATAAACATTATACCATATAATGTTTATAATGTTTATTGGAATTAAATTAAAGGGGGAAACATGAGAAGCACTAAAGTCAGCTATGCTGCAACCTTTGCTGTTCTAAAAACGATGAACACATTGAACACTGCACTGAATGGTAGGTCTGGTCACTATAGGGTATCTTATTAAAATGTTGCCGCCTACATGGTGACCCTGAAAATGGTGACATTCCCGCATAAAAGGGAGTCATGTAAATGTTGTCCACATACAGGTCACCCAGGGGAACTGCAGCGTCACACCAGTGCATTGCACAGCAGTGGTGTAGTATTCCCCTCAATCGACTGACACATGCATCATGATTTCCTCTTTCTAGTTTCATCCTGGGATGCGCTGCACATGGCTGCAGGCAACCCAGGCAGATGCAGGTTTTTATTGGGAGAATACTGCATCTTTTTTGAGGGTTTCCATGTAGGAGGTGACATTTTAATAGTAAACCTCTCTATAGTTACAGTTTATTCCATTACTCTATATGGATAATAATATAATTTAACCATTTGAGTAACATCAGCAGGCTAGTTGCTAGGGTACAGAAAACCCATATGTGTATATATATATATATATATATATATATATATATATATATATATATATATATATATATATACATAGAAATCCCATATGTGCATATATGTCTATCGTGTGTATATATGTATATGTATATATATGTGTGTGTATATATGTATATCTATATATATATAAAAGAATAAGCCTCATTGCATAGTTTATGGTACCTCACACATAGAACATAATTTATGTCTCCTCAGAAAACAAGCACACATTGAACAGAATGCCTCATTACATAATTTATGTCTCATTAGGAGACACAAATCCTATTGGGTGATTCAGTGGGGACTTTACTGCTCCCATTGGGTGATTCAATGGGGGCATGTTTATCATACAGGGAGTTGCCCCGCCCCCTCCAGCCCACCCACCACTATCCAACTGACAGAAAAAATATAGCTGCCACTCGCTCCTGAAGTAGGGGATTTCAATAACTTCTCCTGGTCCACACACACTCTCACTCAGGATCATCACCCCACAAACACACTGTTTCACCTCCCACAGATAATTGTAACCCTCCATACACTCTGTTTCAGTATGAGGGTGTAATGTTCCCATAAAATAAAAACTCAGGGATAAACTTAATAGCAACTCTTTTATTTAATTCTTTTCATCTCTTCAGTCACCTCACTGTCTGTTTTCAACTGTCACTCCTCCACTTCCTGCTTCCTGATTCCCGCCCTTTCTCCTTAAAGGGAGAGAGATGCTTTGCTGTATGTTACAGAGGGCAAGCCTCAAACACTATTTTCTCTTTGTTCCCTCAGCATATTGCTATGCTGCCTCAACTGAAGAGCCACTGTGTGTTATATTGCTATGTTACCTCAACTTAACCCTTTGAGTGCCAGAGGGGTACACCAGGGGTGTTTCTAGGTTCCAAAATGATCTGGGGCTAGAGCCCACAGCAAAATTCAACAGAGTGCCTGCCACCAGTGGTAGTGATGATAACGCTATAGTGTGGAGTGAGTTATCCTTACACAACATATATGTTTATTTTACTAATCTATATATATAAAAGAATAAGCCTCATTGCATAATTTATGGTACCCCACACACAGAACATAATTTATGTCTCCTCAGAAAAGAAACTCGCATTGAACAGAATGTCTAATTACATAATTTATGTCTCATTAGGAGACACAACTCCTATTGGGTGATTCAATGAGGATTTTACTGCTCCCATTGGGTGATTCATTGGGGGCATGTTTATCATACAGGGATTTGGCCCGCCCCCTCCAGCCCGCCTACCAGTATCCAACTGACAGAAAAAAAAATATAGCTGCCACTTGCTCCTGAAGTAGGGGATATCAATAACTTCTCCTGGTCCACACACACTCTCACTCAGGATCATGACCCCACAAACACACTGTTTCACCTCCCACAGATAACTGTAACCCTCCATACACTCTGTTTCACCTCCCACAGATAACTGTAACCCTCCATACACTCTTTCACCTCCCACAGATAATTGTAACCCTCCATAATACAAACTCAGGGATAAACTTAACAGCAACTCTTTTATTTAACTCTTCATCTCTTCAGTCACCTCACTGTCTGTTTTCAACTGTCACTCCTCCACTTCCTGCTTCCTGATTCCCGCCCTTTCTCCTTAAAGGGAGAGAGATGCTTTGCTGTATGTTACAGAGGGCAAGCCTCAAACACCACTTTCTATTTGATCCCTCAGCATATTGCTACATTGCCTCAACTGAAGAGCCACCGTGTGTTATATTGCTATGTTAGCTTAACTTAACCCTTTGAGTGCCAGAGGGATAAGCAACGCATTGCAAAGCACACACTCTCAGTCTCACACTCTCACAGTCTCTCACACTTTCACACAGTCTCACACTCTCAGTCTCACACTCTCACAGTCTCTCACACTCTGTCTCACTCTCTCACACTCTCACACTCACACTCTCAGTCTCACATTCTCACACTCTCAGTCTCACACTCTCACACACTCACACACAGTCTCACACAGTCACACTTTCACAGTCTCACACAGTCTCACACTCACATTCAATCACACTCACACTCAATAACACTCTCACAGTCTCACACTCAATCACACTCACACACTCAATCACACTCTCACAGTCTCACACTCTCACAGTCTCTCTCACTCTCTCACTCTCACACAGTCTCACACTCTCACACAGTCTCTCACACTCTCACACAGTCTCACACTCTCAGTCTCACACTCTCACAGTCTCACAGTCTCTCAGTCTCAGTCTCACATGCTCAGTCTCACACTCTCACACAGTCTCACACTCTCACACAGTCTCACACTCTCTCACAGTCTCTCACAGTCTCACACAGTCACACACAGTCACACACAGTCACACACTCTCAATCTCACACTCTCACAGTCTCTCACACTCTCACAGTCTCTCATACAGTCTCACACTCACAGTCTCATACTCTCAGTCTCACACTCTCACACAGTCTCACAGTCTCTCACAGTCTCTCTCACTCTCTCACACTCTCACACACTCTCAGTCTCACACACTCTCAGTCTCACACACTCTCAGTCTCACAGTCTCACACAGTCTCACACTCTCACACAGTCTCACACTTTCTCACTCTCACAGTCTCTCACTCTCACACAGTCTCACACTCTCACACACAGTCTCACACTCTCAGTCTCACACTCTCACAGTCTCTCACACTCTCACAGTCTCACACTCTCAGTCTCACACTCTTACAGTCTCTCTCACAGTCTCACACTCACAGTCTCACAGTCTCTCACAGTCTCACACAGTCTCACACTCTCACAGTCTCTCAACTCTCACAGTCTCTCTCACTCTCTCACACTCTCGGTCTCACACTCTCAGTCTCACACTCTCAGTCTCACACTCTCAGTCTCACACTCTCAGTCTCACACTCTCACACAGTCTCACACAGTCTCACACAGTCTCACACTCTCACACACAGTCTCACACTCTCAGTCTCACACTCTCACAGTCTCTCACACTCTCACAGTCTCACACTCTCAGTCTCAACTCTCACAGTCTCTCTCACTCTCTCACACTCTCGGTCTCACACTCTCAGTCTCACACTCTCACACAGTCTCACACTTTCTCACTCTCTCACACTCTCACACTCTCACTCTCTCACACTCTTACTCTCTCACACTCTCACACACTCTCAGTCTCACACACTCTCAGTCTCACACACTCTCAGTCTCACACAGTCTCACACTCTCACACAGTCTCACACTTTCTCACTCTCACAGTCTCTCACTCTCACACTCTCACACAGTCTCACACTCTCACACACAGTCTCACACTCTCAGTCTCACACTCTCACAGTCTCTCACACTCTCACAGTCTCACACTCTCAGTCTCACACTCTTACAGTCTCTCTCACAGTCTCACACTCACAGTCTCACAGTCTCTCACAGTCTCACACAGTCTCACACTCTCACACCCTCACTCTCACACTCTCACAGTCTCACACTCTCACAGTCTCACACTCTCACACTCACACACTCTCTCACACTTTCTCACTCTCTCACACTCTCACACTCTCACACACTCTCAGTCTCACACTCTCACACAGTCTCACACCCTCACACTCTCTCACTCTCACAGTCTCTCACTCTCACACTCAGTCTCACACAGTCTCACACTCTCAGTCTCACACTCTCTCAGTCTCTCACACTCTCACAGTCTCACTCTCTCACACACTCTCAGTCTCACAGTCTCACACAGTCTCAACTCTCTCACACTCTCACACACTCTCAGTCTCACACTCTCACACAGTCTCACACTCTCTCACTCTCACAGTCTCTCACTCTCTCCCTCTCACACAGTTTCACACTCTCACACAGTCTCACACAGTCTCACTCTCAGTCTCAAACTCTCACAGTCTCTCACACTCTCACAGTCTCCCTCACTCTCTCACACTCACACTCTCAGTCTCACATTCTCACACTCACAGTCTCACACTCTCACACTCACACTCTCTCACTCTCACACTCTTTCACACAGTCTCACACTCACACTCTCTCAATCTCACACTCTCACAGTCTTTCACACTCTCACAGTCTCTCTCACTCTCTCACACACTCTCAGTCTCACAGTCTCACACTCTCACACAGTCTCACACTCTCACACTCTCACACAGTCTCTCACTCTCACACAGTCTCTCACCTCACACAGTCTCACACTCTGACACTCTCTCACTCTCACACAGTCTCACAGAGTCTCACACAGTCTCACACTCTCACACACTCTCACACAGTCTCACACTCTCAGTCTCACACTCTCACAGTCTCTCTCACTCTCTCACACTCTCAGTCTCACACAGTCTCACACTCTCTCACACTCACACTTTCAGTCTCACACAGTCTCACACTCTCTCACGGTCTCTCACACTCTCACACAGTCTCACACTCTCAGTCTCACACTCTCACAGTCTCTCACACTCTCACAGTCTCTCAGTCTCAGTCTCACATGCTCAGTCTCACACTCTCACACAGTCTCACACTCTCACACAGTCTCACACTCTCTCACAGTCTCTCACAGTCTCACACAGTCACACACAGTCACACACTCTCAGTCTCACACTCTCACAGTCTCTCACACTCTCACAGTCTCTCATACAGTCTCACACTCACAGTCTCATACTCTCAGTCTCACACTCTCACACAGTCTCACAGTCTCTCACAGTCTCTCTCACTCTCTCACACTCTCACACACTCTCAGTCTCACACACTCTCAGTCTCACACACTCTCAGTCTCACAGTCTCACACAGTCTCACACTCTCACACAGTCTCACACTTTCTCACTCTCACAGTCTCACACTCTCACACAGTCTCACACAGTCTCTCACTCTCACACACAGTCTCACACTCTCAGTCTCACACTCTCACAGTCTCTCACACTCTCACAGTATCACACTCTCAGTCTCACACTCTTACAGTCTCTCTCACAGTCTCACACTCACAGTCTCACAGTCTCACACAGTCTCACACTCTCACAGTCTCTCAACTCTCACAGTCTCTCTCACTCTCTCACACTCTCTGTCTCACACTCTCAGTCTCACACTCTCACACAGTCTCACACTTTCTCACTCTCTCACACTCTCACACTCACACTCTCACACACTCTCACACACTCTCAGTCTCACACACTCTCAGTCTCACACACTCTCAGTCTCACAGTCTCACACAGTCTCACACTCTCACACAGTCTCACACTTTCTCACTCTCACAGTCTCTCACTCTCACACTCTCACACAGTCTCACACTCTCACACACAGTCTCACACTCTCAGTCTCACACTCTCACAGTCTCTCACACTCTCACAGTCTCACACTCTCAGTCTCAACTCTCACAGTCTCTCTCACTCTCTCACACTCTCGGTCTCACACTCTCAGTCTCACACTCTCAGTCTCACACTCTCACACAGTCTCACACTTTCTCACTCTCTCACACTCTCACTCTCTCACACTCTCACACTCTCACACACTCTCAGTCTCACACACTCTCAGTCTCACACAGTCTCACACTCTCACACAGTCTCACACTCTCACACAGTCTCACACTTTCTCACTCTCACAGTCTCTCACTCTCACACAGTCTCACACTCTCACACACAGTCTCACACTCTCAGTCTCACACTCTCACAGTCTCTCACACTCTCACAGTCTCACACTCTCAGTCTCACACTCTTACAGTCTCTCTCACAGTCTCACACTCACAGTCTCACAGTCTCTCACAGTCTCACACAGTCTCACACTCTCACACCCTCACTCTCACACTCTCACAGTCTCACACTCTCACACTCTCACACTCTCACAGTCTCACAGTCTTTCACACTCTCACAGTCTCTCTCACTCTCTCACACACTCTCAGTCTCACAGTCTCACACTCTCACACAGTCTCACACTCTCACACTCTCACACAGTCTCTCACTCTCACACAGTCTCTCACTCTCACACAGTCTCACACTCTGACACTCTCTCACTCTCACACAGTCTCACAGAGTCTCACACAGTCTCACACTCTCACACACTCTCACACAGTCTCACACAGTCTCACACTCTCAGTCTCACACTCTCACAGTCTCTCTCACTCTCTCACACTCTCAGTCTCACACAGTCTCACACTCTCTCACACTCACACTTTCAGTCTCACACAGTCTCACACTCTCTCACGGTCTCTCACACTCTCACACAGTCTCACACTCTCAGTCTCACACTCTCAC
Organism: Rhinophrynus dorsalis; assembly: GCA_037306005.1. Lineage (NCBI taxonomy): Eukaryota > Metazoa > Chordata > Amphibia > Anura > Rhinophrynidae > Rhinophrynus > Rhinophrynus dorsalis. Next base: position 384,749,602 of record CM074722.1, read on the forward strand.
AGTCTCTCACACTCTCACAGTCTCTCAGTCTCAGTCTCACATGCTCAGTCTCACACTCTCACACAGTCTCACACTCTCACACAGTCTCACACTCTCTCACAGTCTCTCACAGTCTCACACAGTCACACACAGTCACACACTCTCAGTCTCACACTCTCACAGTCTCTCACACTCTCACAGTCTCTCATACAGTCTCACACTCACAGTCTCATACTCTCAGTCTCACACTCTCACACAGTCTCACAGTCTCTCACAGTCTCTCTCACTCTCTCACACTCTCACACACTCTCAGTCTCACACACTCTCAGTCTCACACACTCTCAGTCTCACAGTCTCACACAGTCTCACACTCTCACACAGTCTCACACTTTCTCACTCTCACAGTCTCTCACTCTCACACTCTCACACAGTCTCACACAGTCTCTCACTCTCACACACAGTCTCACACTCTCAGTCTCACACTCTCACAGTCTCTCACACTCTCACAGTCTCACACTCTCAGTCTCACACTCTTACAGTCTCTCTCACAGTCTCACACTCACAGTCTCACAGTCTCACACTCTCACAGTCTCTCAACTCTCACAGTCTCTCTCACTCTCTCACACTCTCTGTCTCACACTCTCAGTCTCACACTCTCACACAGTCTCACACTTTCTCACTCTCTCACACTCTCACACTCACACTCTCACACACTCTCACACACTCTCACACACTCTCACACACTCTCAGTCTCACACACTCTCAGTCTCACACACTCTCAGTCTCACAGTCTCACACAGTCTCACACTCTCACACAGTCTCACACTTTCTCACTCTCACAGTCTCTCACTCTCACACAGTCTCACACTCTCACACACAGTCTCACACTCTCAGTCTCACACTCTCACAGTCTCTCACACTCTCACAGTCTCACACTCTCAGTCTCAACTCTCACAGTCTCTCTCACTCTCTCACACTCTCGGTCTCACACTCTCAGTCTCACACTCTCACACAGTCTCACACTTTCTCACTCTCTCACACTCTCACACTCTCACTCTCTCACACTCTCACACACTCTCAGTCTCACACACTCTCAGTCTCACACACTCTCACACTCTCACACAGTCTCACACTTTCTCACTCTCACAGTCTCTCACTCTCACACTCTCACACAGTCTCACACTCTCACACACAGTCTCACACTCTCACAGTCTCTCACAGTCTCACACTCTCAGTCTCACACTCTTACAGTCTCTCTCACAGTCTCACACTCACCGTCTCTCACAGTCTCACACAGTCTCACACTCTCACACCCTCACTCTCACACTCTCATTCTCACACTCTCTCTCGCACACTCTCACACTCACACTCTCACACTCTCTCACACTTTCTCACTTTCTCACACTCTCACACTCTCACACTCACACTCTCAGTCTCACACTCTCACACAGTCTCACACCCTCACACTCTCTCACTCTCACAGTCTCTCACTCTCACACTCAGTCTCACACAGTCTCACACTCTCAGTCTCACACTCTCTCAGTCTCTCACACTCTCACTTTCTCACTCTCACAGTCTCTCACTCTCACAATCTCACACAGTCTCACACAGTCTCACACAGTCTCACACTCTCACACACAGTCTCACACTCTCACAGTCTCTCACAGTCTCACACTCTCAGTCTCACACTCTTACAGTCTCTCTCACAGTCTCACACTCACAGTCTCTCACAGTCTCACACAGTCTCACACTCTCACACCCTCACTCTCACACTCTCATTCTCACACTCTCTCTCGCACACCCTCACACTCACACTCTCACACTCTCTCACACTTTCTCACTTTCTCACACTCTCACACTCTCACACTCTCACACACTCTCAGTCTCACACTCTCACACAGTCTCACACCCTCACACTCTCTCACTCTCACAGTCTCTCACTCTCACACTCAGTCTCACACAGTCTCACACTCTCAGTCTCACACTCTCTCAGTCTCTCACACTCTCACAGTCTCACTCTCACACACTCTCAGTCTCACAGTCTCACACAGTCTCATACTCTCTCACACTCTCAGTCTCACACTCTCACACAGTCTCACACTCTCTCACTCTCACAGTCTCTCACTCTCTCCCTCTCACACAGTTTCACACTCTCACACAGTCTCAAACAGTCTCACTCTCAGTCTCAAACTCTCACAGTCTCTCACACTCTCACAGTCTCCCTCACTCTCTCACACTCACACTCTCAGTCTCACATTCTCACACTCTCACACTCTCACACTCACACTCTCTCACTCTCACACTCTCTCACTCTTACACTCTTTCACACAGTCTCACACTCACACTCTCTCAATCTCACACTCTCACAGTCTTTCACACTCTCACAGTCTCTCTCACTCTCTCACACACTCTCAGTCTCACAGTCTCACACTCTCACACAGTCTCACACTCTCACACAGTCTCACACTCTCACACACTCTCTCACTCTCACACAGTCTCACACTCTGACACTCTCTCACTCTCACACAGTCTCACAGAGTCTCACACAGTCTCACACTCTCACACACTCTCACACAGCCTCACACTCTCAGTCTCACACTCTCACAGTCTCTCACACTCTCACAGTCTCACACTCTCAGTCTCAACTCTCACAGTCTCTCTCACTCTCTCACACTCTCGGTCTCACACTCTCAGTCTCACACTCTCACACAGTCTCACACTTCCTCACTCTCTCACACTCTCACACTCTCACTCTCTCACACTCTCACACACTCTCAGTCTCACACACTCTCAGTCTCACACACTCTCACACTCTCACACAGTCTCACACTTTCTCACTCTCACAGTCTCTCACTCTCACACTCTCACACAGTCTCACACAGTCTCACACTCTCACACACAGTCTCACACTCTCACAGTCTCTCACAGTCTCACACTCTCAGTCTCACACTCTTACAGTCTCTCTCACAGTCTCACACTCACCGTCTCTCACAGTCTCACACAGTCTCACACTCTCACACCCTCACTCTCACACTCTCATTCTCACACTCTCTCTCGCACACTCTCACACTCACACTCTCACACTCTCTCACACTTTCTCACTTTCTCACACTCTCACACTCTCACACTCACACTCTCAGTCTCACACTCTCACACAGTCTCACACCCTCACACTCTCTCACTCTCACAGTCTCTCACTCTCACACTCAGTCTCACACAGTCTCACACTCTCAGTCTCACACTCTCTCAGTCTCTCACACTCTCACAGTCTCACTCTCACAGACTCTCAGTCTCACACTCTCACACAGTCTCACACTTTCTCACTCTCACAGTCTCTCACTCTCACAATCTCACACAGTCTCACACAGTCTCACACAGTCTCACACTCTCACACACAGTCTCACACTCTCACAGTCTCTCACAGTCTCACACTCTCAGTCTCACACTCTTACAGTCTCTCTCACAGTCTCACACTCACAGTCTCTCACAGTCTCACACAGTCTCACACTCTCACACCCTCACTCTCACACTCTCATTCTCACACTCTCTCTCGCACACCCTCACACTCACACTCTCACACTCTCTCACACTTTCTCACTTTCTCACACTCTCACATTCTCACACTCTCACACACTCTCAGTCTCACACTCTCACACAGTCTCACACCCTCACACTCTCTCACTCTCACAGTCTCTCACTCTCACACTCAGTCTCACACAGTCTCACACTCTCAGTCTCACACTCTCTCAGTCTCTCACACTCTCACAGTCTCACTCTCACACACTCTCAGTCTCACAGTCTCACACAGTCTCATACTCTCTCACACTCTCAGTCTCACACTCTCACACAGTCTCACACTCTCTCACTCTCACAGTCTCTCACTCTCTCCCTCTCACACAGTTTCACACTCTCACACAGTCTCAAACAGTCTCACTCTCAGTCTCAAACTCTCACAGTCTCTCACACTCTCACAGTCTCCCTCACTCTCTCACACTCACACTCTCAGTCTCACATTCTCACACTCACAGTCTCACACTCTCACACTCACACTCTCTCACTCTCACACTCTCTCACTCTTACACTCTTTCACACAGTCTCACACTCACACTCTCTCACTCTCACACAGTCTCACACTCTCAGTCTCACACTCTCACAGTCTCTCACACTCTCACAGTCTCTCAGTCTCAGTCTCACATGCTCAGTCTCACACTCTCACACAGTCTCACACTCTCACACAGTCTCACACTCTCTCACAGTCTCTCACAGTCTCTCACAGTCTCACACAGTCACACACAGTCACACACTCTCAGTCTCACACTCTCACAGTCTCTCACACTCTCACAGTCTCTCATACAGTCTCACACTCACAGTCTCATACTCTCAGTCTCACACTCTCACACAGTCTCACAGTCTCTCACAGTCTCTCTCACTCTCTCACACTCTCACACACTCTCAGTCTCACACACTCTCAGTCTCACACACTCTCAGTCTCACAGTCTCACACAGTCTCACACTCTCACACAGTCTCACACTTTCTCACTCTCACAGTCTCACACTCTCACACAGTCTCACACAGTCTCTCACTCTCACACACAGTCTCACACTCTCAGTCTCACACTCTCACAGTCTCTCACACTCTTACAGTCTCACACTCTCAGTCTCACACTCTTACAGTCTCTCTCACAGTCTCACACTCACAGTCTCACAGTCTCACACAGTCTCACACTCTCACAGTCTCTCAACTCTCACAGTCTCTCTCACTCTCTCACACTCTCTGTCTCACACTCTCAGTCTCACACTCTCACACAGTCTCACACTTTCTCACTCTCTCACACTCTCACACTCACACTCTCACACACTCTCACACACTCTCAGTCTCACACACTCTCAGTCTCACACACTCTCAGTCTCACAGTCTCATACAGTCTCACACTCTCACACAGTCTCACACTTTCTCACTCTCACAGTCTCTCACTCTCACACTCTCACACAGTCTCACACTCTCACACACAGTCTCACACTCTCAGTCTCACACTCTCACAGTCTCTCACACTCTCACAGTCTCACACTCTCAGTCTCAACTCTCACAGTCTCTCTCACTCTCTCACACTCTCGGTCTCACACTCTCAGTCTCACACTCTCAGTCTCACACTCTCAGTCTCACACTCTCACACAGTCTCACACTTTCTCACTCTCTCACACTCTCACTCTCTCACACTCTCACACTCTCACACACTCTCAGTCTCACACACTCTCAGTCTCACACAGTCTCACACTCTCACACAGTCTCACACTCTCACACAGTCTCACACTTTCTCACTCTCACAGTCTCTCACTCTCACACAGTCTCACACTCTCACACACAGTCTCACACTCTCAGTCTCACACTCTCACAGTCTCTCACACTCTCACAGTCTCACACTCTCAGTCTCACACTCTTACAGTCTCTCTCACAGTCTCACACTCACAGTCTCTCACAGTCTCACACAGTCTCACACTCTCACACCCTCACTCTCACACTCTCACAGTCTCACACTCTCACACTCTCACAGTCTTTCACACTCTCACAGTCTCTCTCACTCTCTCACACACTCTCAGTCTCACAGTCTCACACTCTCACACAGTCTCACACTCTCACACTCTCACACAGTCTCTCACTCTCACACAGTCTCTCACTCTCACACAGTCTCACACTCTGACACTCTCTCACTCTCACACAGTCTCACAGAGTCTCACACAGTCTCACACTCTCACACACTCTCACACAGTCTCACACAGTCTCACACTCTCAGTCTCACACTCTCACAGTCTCTCTCACTCTCTCACACTCTCAGTCTCACACAGTCTCACACTCTCTCACACTCACACTTTCAGTCTCACACAGTCTCACACTCTCTCACGGTCTCTCACACTCTCACACAGTCTCACACTCTCAGTCTCACACTCTCACAGTCTCTCACACTCTCACAGTCTCTCAGTCTCAGTCTCACATGCTCAGTCTCACACTCTCACACAGTCTCACACTCTCACACAGTCTCACACTCTCTCACAGTCTCTCACAGTCTCACACAGTCACACACAGTCACACACTCTCAGTCTCACACTCTCACAGTCTCTCACACTCTCACAGTCTCTCATACAGTCTCACACTCACAGTCTCATACTCTCAGTCTCACACTCTCACACAGTCTCACAGTCTCTCACAGTCTCTCTCACTCTCTCACACTCTCACACACTCTCAGTCTCACACACTCTCAGTCTCACACACTCTCAGTCTCACACACTCTCAGTCTCACAGTCTCACACAGTCTCACACTCTCACACAGTCTCACACTTTCTCACTCTCACAGTCTCTCACTCTCACACTCTCACACAGTCTCACACAGTCTCTCACTCTCACACACAGTCTCACACTCTCAGTCTCACACTCTCACAGTCTCTCACACTCTCACAGTCTCACACTCTCAGTCTCACACTCTTACAGTCTCTCTCACAGTCTCACACTCACAGTCTCACAGTCTCACACTCTCACAGTCTCTCAACTCTCACAGTCTCTCTCACTCTCTCACACTCTCTGTCTCACACTCTCAGTCTCACACTCTCACACAGTCTCACACTTTCTCACTCTCTCACACTCTCACACTCACACTCTCACACACTCTCACACACTCTCACACACTCTCACACACTCTCACACACTCTCAGTCTCACACACTCTCAGTCTCACACACTCTCAGTCTCACAGTCTCACACAGTCTCACACTCTCACACAGTCTCACACTTTCTCACTCTCACAGTCTCTCACTCTCACACAGTCTCACACTCTCACACACAGTCTCACACTCTCAGTCTCACACTCTCACAGTCTCTCACACTCTCACAGTCTCACACTCTCAGTCTCAACTCTCACAGTCTCTCTCACTCTCTCACACTCTCGGTCTCACACTCTCAGTCTCACACTCTCACACAGTCTCACACTTTCTCACTCTCTCACACTCTCACACTCTCACTCTCTCACACTCTCACACACTCTCAGTCTCACACACTCTCAGTCTCACACACTCTCACACTCTCACACAGTCTCACACTTTCTCACTCTCACAGTCTCTCACTCTCACACTCTCACACAGTCTCACACTCTCACACACAGTCTCACACTCTCACAGTCTCTCACAGTCTCACACTCTCAGTCTCACACTCTTACAGTCTCTCTCACAGTCTCACACTCACCGTCTCTCACAGTCTCACACAGTCTCACACTCTCACACCCTCACTCTCACACTCTCATTCTCACACTCTCTCTCGCACACTCTCACACTCACACTCTCACACTCTCTCACACTTTCTCACTTTCTCACACTCTCACACAGTCTCACACCCTCACACTCTCTCACTCTCACAGTCTCTCACTCTCACACTCAGTCTCACACAGTCTCACACTCTCAGTCTCACACTCTCTCAGTCTCTCACACTCTCACAGTCTCACTCTCACACACTCTCAGTCTCACAGTCTCACACAGTCTCATACTCTCTCACACTCTCAGTCTCACACTCTCACACAGTCTCACACTCTCTCACTCTCACAGTCTCTCACTCTCTCCCTCTCACACAGTTTCACACTCTCACACAGTCTCAAACAGTCTCACTCTCAGTCTCAAACTCTCACAGTCTCTCACACTCTCACAGTCTCCCTCACTCTCTCACACTCACACTCTCAGTCTCACATTCTCACACTCACAGTCTCACACTCTCACACTCACACTCTCTCACTCTCACACTCTCTCACTCTTACACTCTTTCACACAGTCTCACACTCACACTCTCTCAATCTCACACTCTCACAGTCTTTCACACTCTCACAGTCTCTCTCACTCTCTCACACACTCTCAGTCTCACAGTCTCACACTCTCACACAGTCTCACACTCTCACACAGTCTCACACTCTCACACACTCTCTCACTCTCACACAGTCTCACACTCTGACACTCTCTCACTCTCACACAGTCTCACAGAGTCTCACACAGTCTCACACTCTCACACACTCTCACACAGTCTCACACTCTCAGTCTCACACTCTCACAGTCTCTCACACTCTCACAGTCTCACACTCTCAGTCTCAACTCTCACAGTCTCTCTCACTCTCTCACACTCTCGGTCTCACACTCTCAGTCTCACACTCTCACACAGTCTCACACTTTCTCACTCTCTCACACTCTCACACTCTCACTCTCTCACACTCTCACACACTCTCAGTCTCACACACTCTCAGTCTCACACACTCTCACACTCTCACACAGTCTCACACTTTCTCACTCTCACAGTCTCTCACTCTCACACTCTCACACAGTCTCACACAGTCTCACACTCTCACACACAGTCTCACACTCTCACAGTCTCTCACAGTCTCACACTCTCAGTCTCACACTCTTACAGTCTCTCTCACAGTCTCACACTCACCGTCTCTCACAGTCTCACACAGTCTCACACTCTCACACCCTCACTCTCACACTCTCATTCTCACACTCTCTCTCGCACACTCTCACACTCACACTCTCACACTCTCTCACACTTTCTCACTTTCTCACACTCTCACACTCTCACACTCACACTCTCAGTCTCACACTCTCACACAGTCTCACACCCTCACACTCTCTCACTCTCACAGTCTCTCACTCTCACACTCAGTCTCACACAGTCTCACACTCTCAGTCTCACACTCTCTCAGTCTCTCACACTCTCACAGTCTCACTCTCACAGACTCTCAGTCTCACACTCTCACACAGTCTCACACTTTCTCACTCTCACAGTCTCTCACTCTCACAATCTCACACAGTCTCACACAGTCTCACACAGTCTCACACTCTCACACACAGTCTCACACTCTCACAGTCTCTCACAGTCTCACACTCTCAGTCTCACACTCTTACAGTCTCTCTCACAGTCTCACACTCACAGTCTCTCACAGTCTCACACAGTCTCACACTCTCACACCCTCACTCTCACACTCTCATTCTCACACTCTCTCTCGCACACCCTCACACTCACACTCTCACACTCTCTCACACTTTCTCACTTTCTCACACTCTCACACTCTCACACTCTCACACACTCTCAGTCTCACACTCTCACACAGTCTCACACCCTCACACTCTCTCACTCTCACAGTCTCTCACTCTCACACTCAGTCTCACACAGTCTCACACTCTCAGTCTCACACTCTCTCAGTCTCTCACACTCTCACAGTCTCACTCTCACACACTCTCAGTCTCACAGTCTCACACAGTCTCATACTCTCTCACACTCTCAGTCTCACACTCTCACACAGTCTCACACTCTCTCACTCTCACAGTCTCTCACTCTCTCCCTCTCACACAGTTTCACACTCTCACACAGTCTCAAACAGTCTCACTCTCAGTCTCAAACTCTCACAGTCTCTCACACTCTCACAGTCTCCCTCACTCTCTCACACTCACACTCTCAGTCTCACATTCTCACACTCACAGTCTCACACTCTCACACTCACACTCTCTCACTCTCACACTCTCTCACTCTTACACTCTTTCACACAGTCTCACACTCACACTCTCTCAATCTCACACTCTCACAGTCTTTCACACTCTCACAGTCTCTCTCACTCTCTCACACACTCTCAGTCTCACAGTCTCACACTCTCACACAGTCTCACACTCTCACACAGTCTCACACTCTCACACACTCTCTCACTCTCACACAGTCTCACACTCTGACACTCTCTCACTCTCACACAGTCTCACAGAGTCTCACACAGTCTCACACTCTCACACACTCTCACACAGTCTCACACTCTCAGTCTCACACTCTCACAGTCTCTCTCACTCTCTCACACTCTCACACACTCTCAGTCTCACACAGTCTCACACTCTCTCACACTCACACTTTCAGTCTCACACAGTCTCACACTCTCTCATGGTCTCTCACACTCTCTCACAGTCTCTCACAGTCTCTCACAGTCTCACACTCTCACAGTCTTTCACACTCTCACACAGTCTCTCACAGTCTCACATTCTCACAGTCTTTCACACTCTCACAGTCTCTCTCACACTCTCACAGTCTCACACTCTCACAGTCTCACACAGTCTCAAACTCTCACACACAGTCTCACACAGTCTCACACAGTCTCACCCAGTCTCACCCAGTCTCACCCAGTCTCACCCAGTCTCACACTCTCACCGTCTCTCACACTCTCACAGTCTCTCTCACACACTCACAGTCTCACACAGTCTCACACACTCACACTCAATCACACTCTCACAGTCTCATACTCAATCACACTCACACACTCAATCACACTCTCACAGTCTCTCTCACACTCTCACGCTGTCTCACTCTCACACTGTTTCACTCTAACACTCTCACACAGTCTCACACAGTCTCACACGCTCAGTCTCACACTCTCACAGTCTCTCACAGTATCTCTCACTCTCTCACACTCACACTCTCAGTCTCACACTCACACTCTCACACTCACACTCTCAGTCTCACACTCTCTCACGCTCACTCTCACACTCTTTCACACTCTTTCACACAGTCTCACTCTCTCAGCCTCACATTCTCACAGTCTCTCACACTCACACTCTCAGTCTCACACTCTCACACTCTCAGTCTCACACTCTCTCACTCTCACGCTCTTTCACACTCTTTCACACAGTCTCACTCTCTCATCCTCACACTCTCACAGTCTCTCACACTCTCACGGTCTCTCTCACTCTCTCAGTCTCACATTCTCACACTCTCACAGTCTCACACACTCTCACGCTCTCAAACGCACACTTTCACACTCACTCTCACACTCTCACACTCACACACTCACACTCTCACACTCACTCTCACACTCACTCTCACACTCACACACTCACTCTCACACTCTCACACTCACACACTCTCTCACACTCACACTCACACTCTCACACTCACACTCTCACACTCTTTCACACAGTCTCACACTCTCAGTCTCACACTCTCACAGTCTCTCTCACTCTCACACTCTCAGTCTCACATTCTCACACTCTCAGTCTCACAGTCTCACACAGTCTCACACACTCTCATACTCACACTCTCACACTCACACTGTGTCACACAGTCTCACACTCTCAGTCTCACACTCTCACAGTCTCTCACACTCTCACAGTCTCTCTCACACTCTCAGTCTCACATTCTCACACTCTCAGTCTCACAGTCTCACACAGTCTCACACAGTCTCACACTCACACTCTCACTCTCACACACTCTCACACTCACACTCTCACACCCTCACTCACACACTCTCACTCTCACACTCTCTCTCTCACACTCACACTCTCACACTCTCTCACACTTTCTCACTCTCTCACACTCTCACACTCTCACACTCACACTCTCACACACTCACACACTCTCAGTCTCACACTCTCACACAGTCTCACACCCTCACACTCTCTCACTCTCACAGTCTCTCACTCTCACACTATCACAGTCTCTCACTCTCACACTCAGTCTCACACAGTCTCACACTCTCAATCTCACACTCTCTCAGTCTCTCACACTCTCACAGTCTCACTCTCTCACACACTCTCAGTCTCACAGTCTCACACAGTCTCATACTCTCTCACACTCTCACACACTCTCAGTCTCACACTCTCACACAGTCTCACACTCTCTCACTCTCACAGTCTCTCACTCTCTCACTCTCACACAGTTTCACACTCTCACACAGTCTCACACAGTCTCACTCTCAGTCTCAAACTCTCACAGTCTCTCACACTCTCACAGTCTCCCTCACTCTCTCACACTCACACTCTCAGTCTCACATTCTCACACTCACAATCTCACACTCTCACTCTCTCACTCTCACACTCTCTCACTCTCACACTCTTTCACACAGTCTCACACTCACACTCTCTCAATCTCACACTCTCACAGTCTTTCACACTCTCACAGTCTCTCTCACTCTCTCACACACTCTCAGTCTCATACTCTCACACTCTCACACAGTCTCACACTCTCACACAGTCTCACACTCTGACACTCTCTCTCTCACACAGTCTCACAGAGTCTCACACAGTCTTGCACTCTCTCACACTCTCACACACTCTCAGTCTCACACAGTCTCCCCCTTATGACTCACTTCTGTGTGTGTGTGTGTGTGTCTCTGTGTGTGCCTGTGTGTTTCTCACTGTGTGTGTTGCATGTCTGTATCACACTCTATGTGTCTGCATGTATGTGTATGACTGTCGCTCTTTAAGCATCTCAATGCATGCATGTGCATTTGCGTGTGTGCCTCAGTGTTTGTCTTGCATCCGTGTGTGTGCATTAATTCCCTATATATCCTGACGGGCATTGTTAGTCTATATATAATGCAATGCAAAGCGTTAAGAAGTAAGCCATTTTATGTTCAATTCTTGCCATTGTTTTTTGTTCTAACTAACTGAAGTTATTGTGGTGTAAACCAACTGTACCACAGGGAACAAATCAAAATTCCTGTCAAATTAAATAGGGGTTTTAACTCCTTGAATGCTAGAGCGGTCTTCAATACATTGCAAAGCAATGCATTCGAGACCTCTCTAGAATTCAAGAGGTTAAAAAACTCTATTCAAGTGCAGTTGATTTTAAGAACTTTTATATCTCCCCTATTGTGCAGTTGGTTTACTCCGGAATAAAACCAGGTTGCTTTAATACATATGAGCCATTGATGTAACTGAATAAATTATCAATAGCAACACCAAAGTATTTTATTTACACAGATAATGTATAAACAAATAAAATGATGTTTAAACAAACATTAATGTGAGTCTTATTGCTGTGAAGCAATGTGATACACTTATATACCCACAACACAGTCTGATGTCCTAAAAAGAGGGACACCAGGGTGTGAAAGAGGGACATAGGGATTTGGGGCTCAAAGAGGGACACTTGGGAGGTATGCTTATACACAGCATTGTTCCATTGCCCACTGGTAGCCATAGAACCCCTCATACACTGCCTGATAACCTTGCGCTTCTAGCCCCTATTAGCCACACATCCACTGTCTGATACTCCAGTGGTTTGCCACCGGTAGCACCAGGCCCAAACATGAACTGATATCTCAGTCTTCTTCTACTGGCAACTGGCAGACATAGAACCACACATATATTGTCTGATACTCCAGCATTGTTTCTCTGGTTACTGGTATCCATAGAACCATACATACACTGTGTGATACCCCATCATTGTTCCACTGGTTACCTGTAGCCATTCATACACTGTCTGATTGCCGGCATTTTTCCATTGGCCGCTGGTAGCCACAGAACAACACACATAAACTTTATGATACCACAGCCTTGTTCCACTGGCCATTGGTAGCCACAGATTCCCCATATACACTATGTGACCCCTACCAGCTTTGTTCCCCTGCCCACTGGTAGCTACGGATTCCCCACATACACTGTGTGACCCCCACCAGCCATGTTTCTCTGCCCAGATTCCCCAAATACACTGTGTTACCACACCAGCCTTCTGCAACAGACTACTGGTCGCCACAGATTCCCCTCATACATTGTGCATCCCCACCAGCCTTGTTCTCCTACCCACTGGAAGCCACCGATTCCCCACATACACTGCATGCCCCCCCACCGCCCACTGGTATCCACAGATTCCTCACATGCACTATGTGATTCCCATCTGCATTTTAACCCTGCCCACTGATAGCCACAGATTGCATACATACATTATGTGACCCCCCCCACCAACCTTATTCCCATAACCACTGGTAGCCACAGATTCTCTACATACACTATATAACCCCCCCAGCCTTGCTCCCCTGCCCACTGGTAGCCACAGATTCCTTACATGCACTATGTGACCTCCTCCAGCCTTATTACCCTGTCCACTGGTAGCCACTGATTCCCCACATACACTGTGGACCCCACCAGCCTTATTATCCTGCCCACTGAAAGCCACAGATTCTACACATACACTATATGACCACTACCATCCTTATTCCAATACCCATTGGTATCCACTGATTCCCTACATAAACTGTGTGACCCCACCAGCCTTGTTCCTCTGCCCACTGGTAGCCAGCCCACAAATTCTCCACATATACATTGTGACACCCACCAGCCTTGTTTACCTGCCACAGGTAACCATATATTTCCACCATCTATACTGTCCCTCATACCTTCTCTTCTGCTCTGCCCCATTCTCCTTTCTGTTTCAGTGTAGAGCCATGGGCTCCATGCTGCCTCCACTGGTACTTCAGGTGCATGTTGATGACCTCATCGCAAAGCACCAGGAAGTGCTAGAAGATCCAGTGTGGAGTGGATGGCTGTGTGCTGAAGCTGAGAACAGAGTAAGGCAGCAGCCTGCTGTTCCAAGCTATATATGCCCACAAGTTGCTGGGCAGCAGCCAGACAGCCAGCCTCAGGATAAACATCAGGAGGAGTGAGTCTGCTGATTGTCTGACATTCGGGGCTGCCCACTGACACACTTGGGGCTTCAGCCTCCTTAGCCCACTCCTAGTGACGTTGCGTACCCCTCTGGCACTCAAAGGGTTAAGTAAGGAGGCATTACTGCTCCCATTGGGTGATTCAATGGGGGAGTGATTTAAAGGGATAGTAATACTTCCGTATTACAAATCCCTATATTAAAGCCCTAGTAAAAAAAAAACGTATTGCCACTAGTGTCATCTCTCAAACTTTTATGGTTTTAGCTGACTCAGAGAAATCCGGTCAGAGATCATCAGGCGGCTCTGCAGCAGAGCCGCAATCTCGTTAACTAAAAAAAAAAAAACTCACTAAAACAAGCAAGCCAAGCACACGCAGAAGCCTATTTCAGTGAAAGTTTTTTTTTTAGTTAACGCGATCAGGCTGTGCTGGAGAGCCGCCTGAAAGTCGTACTACTCTCTTCCCTGCAGTCAGCTAAAATGCAAACTACGGGGAAGGGGGAGGGAAAGGGCAACTTAAGAAGCGTTCATCTCTCAAACCATAAAGGTTTGAGAGATGACACTGGGGGCAAAACTTTTTTTTACTAGGGCTTTAATATAGGGATTTGTAATACTGAAGTATTACTATCCCTTTAAATCATGCAGGGAGTTGGCCTGCCCCCACTATCCAGCCCGCCCACCACTATCTAAGTAACTGAAAAAACAAAATGGCTGCCACTCGCTCCTACACCACAGACACAAACACATCAGACAAAAAACACACACTCAATCACACACTCTGTAACAGTTTTCAAGACATTCAGACCAGCCAGTAAAATAAAACACAGTTTTATTAAATCAAAAGAAGTAGAAAGGAACGCCCTCTATAGGCGACAATAGAAATAGCGAAACAATCAGAGTAGCTATACAGGTAAGCAGTAGAACTCAATGGACACTATAGCATATATGTGAGGTACACAGTAGCCAGGCTACTCAAGGGTTAAATAGCAATAAGTCTGTCTCAATTGTGGAGTTTGATTGCCCAAGTTGGTGATAAAGCTGTAGATGGTAATGCATAGAAGGCTAAATGCACAGTCAGTACTGCCTTGGATTATAAAGGTGCATAGCCCCCACGGGCGTAGCAATGAAGACCACAATATCTGCAAGTGCTTGAATCGGTAGCCCCCACGGGCGTAGCAATGTAGACCACAATATCTGCTAGTGCTTGAGTCGGTAGCCCCCACGGGCATCACTACTGAGGCTGCTATAATGCAAGAGCTTGCTTTTAGCCCCCATGGGCGTTAAGAACGGAGACCAGCTATACGGTAGATTGAGCCTGTAGCCCCCACAGGCGTATACCGGAGAAACCTGCAAGAGCTTCAGCCAATAGCCCCCATGGGCGTAATAATGAGACTGCTGTAACCGTAGAGATGGTCAATAGCCCCGCGGGCGTACACCGGAGACCACTCAGTACTGCACGAGAGGTGAGCCACTAGCCCCCACGGGCGTATACCGGAGACAATGCTAGAGCCAATAGCGCCACACCGGAAGCAGTGAGCGATACCGTCTACTCTGCCAGGTGGATGTTTGAGCTGCCATCCTAATCAATCATACAAGCGGCCAGCTCGGCACAGTCAGACAGAAGTAGGCTCAGCAGTAAACGTAAAGGCTCACAAGAGGATACCAGCACAGAACGGGTTAAGCAGCTCGTAGACTAAAGCTTAGCGAAAATAGAGAAATGCTCTGCAAGTATCAGGAAGGCTCAGTACGGTAGCACAGCTCTGCAATCGGTAACTGAGACTCAGCACAAGAGGCACTACACAGAATGAGTACTGTGGCAGGAGGCAATCAATCCGGTACTCGGCCTTGGTGGAAGTCAGAATGTCGCCATGGCAACAGTAGAGCAGGAAGTAGTCCACGCAGGTCACTGGAACAAGCCGGTTCAGGTCACAGAGAAGAAAGTCAGCCAGGCCGGTTTGGTACACGGAGGTGGTTCTCAGACAAGCCGGATCAGTCTCAAACAGGAACGTCAGCCAGGCTGGGTCGGTACACGGAGGTGGTTCTCAAACAAGCCAGATCAGTCACAAACAGGAACGTCAGCCAGGCCGGGTCGGATCACGGAACAGGAACACAGGAGCATAGTCAGGACAGGCCAATTCGGTACACAGGAATCAGGATCAACTGATGACAGCAACAGCAACACTGGCTCAGGAACACCACGACGGGCAAGTGACAGGTGTCAATGGCTGGGTATAAAAAGGTCACCGGGGGCGGGCCAAACCTGCTCAGCCAATAGGAGAGCACCACAAGCGAGAGTGACAGGAAGGGATCACGGGCACTGTGATACATTCACACTCTCGCACACACTCTCACACACACTCAGTCATACACACTCAATCACACTCACTCAATCATACACACAATAATTCACACACTCACATTCTCACACTCACACACTCAATCCCACACACTCAATCCCACACACTCACACTCTGTCACACACTCACACTCTCTCACTCACGCTCTCTCACTCACACTCGCACTCAATCACACACACTCTCAGTCAATCACACTCACACGCTCTCACTCAATCACACTCACACACTCTCTCACTCACACTCTCTCACTCACACTCATACACCCTCACACTGATACACACTCACACTCATACACACTCTCACTCAATCACACACACACTCACACACTCACTCACTCTCATACTCACACCCCGGGAGCCAGCACGATTCACCTTCTACCATAGTCTCACTCACACCCCAGGATCCAGCACGATCCACCTTCTACCATAGTATTTGCAATTCCCACATGCATTTCAACTACATGAATGAATGCCACTCACTCACACACATTCACTCACACCCCGGGAGCCAGCACGATCCAACTTCCACCATAGTATGTGCAATTACCACATGCATTTCAACTATATGAATGAATGTCACAGTGGAGGCATAAGTACAAACACAAACTCATAACAATGACACATAAAATACCCCCTTATGACTCACTTCTGTGTGTGCATGTGTGTCTCTGTGTGTGCCTGTGTGTTCCTCACGGTGTGTGTTGCATGTCTGTATCACACTGTATGTGTCTGCATGTTGTGCATTGCATGTATGTATGTATGACTGTGTCGATCTTTATGCATCTCAGTGAATGCGTGTGCATTTGCGTGTGTGTCTCTGTGTGTGTTTGTCTTGCATCCGTGTGTGTGTGCATTAATTCCCTATATATCCTGATGGGCAATGCCATCCCACATTGCTAGTATATATATATATATATATATATATATATATAATGTGTGTGTATATATGTATATGTATATGTGTTCATATATATATATATATATATATATATATAATATGTGTGTATATATGTATATATATATATATATATATATATATATATATATATGTATACTAGCAATGTGGGACGGCGTTGTCCGTCAGGATATGTAGGGAATTAATGCACACACACGGATGCGAGACAAACACAGAGACACACACGCAAATGCACACGCATGCACTGAGATGCTTAAAGAGCGACAGTCATACACACATACATGCAGACACATAGAGTGTGATACAGACATGAAACACACAGGCACACACAGAGACACACACACACAGAAGTGAGTCATAAGGGGTTGACTTATGTGTCATTGTAATGAGTTTGTGTTTGTACTTATGCCTCCACTGTGGCATTCATTCATATAGTTGAAACGCATGTGGTAATTGCACATACTATGGTGGAAGGTGGATCGTGCTGGCTCCCAGGATGTGATTGACTGGCATTCATTCATGTAATTGAAATGCGTGTGGTAACTGCACATACTATGGTGGAAGGTGGATCGTGCTGGCTCCCGGGGAGTGAGTGACAGTGAGACTATGGTGGAAGGTGGATCGTACTGGCTCCCGGGGTGTGATTACGTGTGAGTGATTGCGTTTGAGTGCGAGATTGAGTGATTGCGTGTGAGTGATTGAGTGAGTGTGTTAGTGAGTGTGTGTGATTGAGTGAGAGTGTGTGAGTGAGAGTGTGTATGATAGTGAGAGGGTGTGAGTGATTGAGGGTGAGAGTGTGATTGAGTGTGAGTGTGATTGAGTGTGACTGCGAGACTGTAAGTGTGAGAATGTGATTGAGTGTGAGACTGTGAGAGTGTGAGACTGTGAGAGTGTGATTGAGTGATTGAGTGTGAGAGTGAGACTGTGTGAGAGTGTGAGTGTGATTGAGTGAGACTGTGAGAGTGTGATTGAGTGTGAGAGTGAGACTGTGTGAGTGTGTGAGTATGACTGAGTGAGACTGTGAAAGAGTGAGAGAGACTGTGTGAGACTGTGAGACTGAGAGTGTGAGAATGTGAGTGTGAGAGAGTGTGTGAGAGTGTGAGAGAGACTGTGAGAGTGTGAGAGAGACTGTGAGAGTGAGAGAGAGACTGTGAGAGAGAGACTGTGAGACTGAGAGTGTGAGAGACTGTGAGACTGAGAGTGTGAGAGACTGTGAGACTGAGAGTGTGAGAGAGTGTGAGAGTGAGAGAGTGTGAGACTGTGTGAGAGTGTGAGACTGTGTGAGAGTGTGAGACTGTGTGAGAGTGTGACTGAGAGAGTGTGAGAGAGAGTGTGAGAGTGTGAGACTGTGTATGAGAGTGTGAGACTGTGTGTGTGAGAGTGTGAGACAGTGTGAGACAGTGAGAGACAGTGAGAGACTGTGAGAGACAGTGAGAGACAGTGAGAGACAGTGAGAGACTGTGTGAGACTGTGTGAGACTGTGTGTGAGAGTGAGAGAGAGAGACTGTGAGAGAGAGAGACTGTGAGAGAGAGAGAGAGACTGTGAGAGAGAGAAAGTGTGAGACTGTGTGAGAGTGTGAGACTGTGTGAGAGTGTGACTGAGAGAGTGTGAGAGAGAGTGTGAGAGTGTGAGACTGTGTGTGAGAGTGTGAGACTGTGTGTGTGAGAGTGTGAGACTGTGTGTGTGAGAGTGTGAGACAGTGTGAGACAGTGAGAGACAGTGAGAGAGACTGTGTGTGAGACTGTGTGTGAGAGTGACTGTGTGTGAGAGTGACTGTAAGAGAGAGAGAGACTGTGAGAGTGAGAGAGCGTGAGAGTGAGAGAGCGTGAGACTGTGTGAGAGTGTGAGACTGTGTGAGAGTGAGACTGTGTGAGACTGTGAGACTGTGGGACTGTGAGACTGTGAGTGTGAGACTGTGTGTGCGAGACTGTGTGTGCCGAGACTGTGTGTGCGAGACTGTGTGTGCGAGACTGAGTGAGACAGTGTGAGAGTGAGAGAGAGAGACTGTGAGAGACTGAGAGTGTGTGAGAGACTGAGAGTGTGAGAGACTGAGAGTGTGAGAGTGTGAGACTGTGAGTGAGACTGTGAGTGAGACTGTGAGTGAGACTGTGAGTGAGAGAGTGTGTGAGAGAGTGTGTGAGAGAGTGTGAGACTGTGAGAGTGAGAGAGTGTGAGTGTGTGTGAGAGAGAGAGTGTGAGACTGTGAGACTGAGAGTGTGAGACTGTGAGAGTGTGAGACTGTGAGAGTGTGAGACTGTGAGACTGAGAGTATGAGACTGAGAGTGTGAGACTGAGAGTGTGAGTGAGACTGTGAGTGAGAGACTTTGTGAGAGAGTGTGAGACTGTGTGTGAGAGAGTGTGAGACTGTGTGTGAGAGTGTGAGACTGTGTGAGTGTGAGACTGAGAGAGTGTGAGACTGTGTGTGAGAGTGTGAGACTGTGTGTGAGACTGTGTGTGAGACTGTGAGACTGTGTGTGAGACTGTCAGAGAGTGTGAGAGTGAGAGTCTGTGAGAGAGTGTGAGAGTGAGAGACTATGAGAGTGAGACTGTGTGAGACTGTGAGACTGTGTGAGACTGTGTGTGAGTGTGAGACTGTGTGTGTGTGAGACTGTGTGTGTGAGACTGTGTGTGTGTGAGACTGTGTGTGTGAGAGACTGTGAGAGTGTGAGAGACTGTGAGAGTGTGAGAGACTGAGAGTGTGAGGCAGTGTGAGAGTGTGAGGGACTGTGAGAGACTGCGAGAGAGACTGCGAGAGACTGCGAGAGAGACTGTGAAAGACTGTGAGAATGTGAGACTGAGAGTGTGAGACTGTGTGAAAGTGTGAGAGACTGTGAGACTGCGAGAGACTGTGAGAGTGTGAGACTGTGAGAGTGTGAGAGACTGTGAGACTGTGTGAGACTGTGTGAGACTGAGAGTGTAAGAGACTGTGTGAGACTGCGAGAGAGACTGTGTGAGACTGCGAGAGAGACTGTGAGAGTGTGAGACTGAGAGTGTGAGACTATGTGAGAGTGTGAGACTGTGTGAGAGTGTGAGAGACTGTGAGAGTGTGAGAGACTGAGAGTGTGAGGCAGTGTGAGAGTGTGAGGGACTGTGAGAGAGACTGCGAGAGACTGCGAGAGAGACTGTGAGAGACTGTGAGAGTGTGAGACTGTGTGAAAGTATGAGAGACTGTGAGAGTGTGAGAGACTGTGAGAGTATGAGAGACTGTGAGACTGCGAGAGAGACTGTGAGAGTGTGAGACTGTGTGAAAGTGTGAGACTGTGTGAAAGTGTGAGACTGTGTGAGAGTGTGAGAGACTGTGAGACTGTGTGAAAGTGTGAGACTGTGTGAGACTGTGTGAGAGTATGTGAGAGTGTGTGAGACTGCGACTGTGAGACTGCGACTGTGAGACTGTGTGAGAGACTGTGTGAGAGACTGTGTGAGAGACTGTGAGCGTGTGAGACAGAATGTGTGCTTTGCAATGTGTTGCTTACCCCTCTGGCACTCAAAGGGTTAAGTTGAGCTAACATAGCAATATAACACACAGTGGCTCTTCAGTTGAGGCAACGTAGCAATATGCTGAGGAATCAAATAGAAAGTGGTGTTTGAGGCTTGCCCTCTGTAACATACAGCAAAGAATCTCTCTCCCTTTAAGGAGAAAGGGTGGGAAGCAGGAAGCAGGAAGTGGAGGAGTGACGGTTGAGACAGTGAGGTGACTGAAGAGATGATGAGTTAAATAAGAGTTGCTATTAAGTTTATCCCTGAGTTTGTATTTTATGGGAACATTACACCCTCGTACTGAAACAGAGTGTATGGAGGGTTACAGTTATCTGTGGGAGGTGAAACAGTGTGTTTGTGGGGTCATGATCCTGAGTGAGAGTGTGAGTGGACCGGGAGAAGTTACTGATATCCTTACCTCAGGAGCGAGTGGCAGTTATATATATATTTTTTTGTCAGTTGGATACTGGTGGGCGGGCTGGAGGGGGCGGGCCAACTCCCTGTATGATAAACATGCCCCCGTTGAATCACCCAATGAGAGCAGTAAAGTCCCCATTCAATCACCCAATAGGAGTTGTGTCTCCTAATGAGACATAAATTATATAATTAGACATTCTGTTCAATGCGAGTTTCTTTTCTGAGGAGACATAAATTATGTTCTGTGTGTGGGGTACCATAAATTATGCAATGAGGCTTATTCTTTTATATATCCTATACTATAAAGTATAAGAATGCGTCGCTCCCTGTGAGCGTAGCACGAAGCACTAACTCACATAGACACGTGACTTGCTCCCCCCCACCGCACCGTCTACAGTAACTATGGACGCGTTTTTGACAGGAACTCGCGCTTGCGGGTGCCTGTCAGTTATACCTTCCTGGCGTCCACGTACAAGGTGACAAGGCTGGCAGAGCTCAGAGGGCTGGCAGCTGGTGTTTCTCACACTCTGCCCTCGCGACCGGCTGCCTGTCAGTTATGCGCGTCCACATGCACTGTGGGAGCCCTCTGAGCATGTGGACGCGCATAACTGTTTCTCACACTCTGCCCTAGCGACCGGCTGAGCCATGGGGGAGCAAGAGGGTGGTGAAAGAGGCATGGGGGGGCAAGAGGGTTTTGAAAGAGGCATGGGGGGGCAAGAGGGTGGTGAAAGAGGCATGGGGGGGCAAAAGGGTTGTGAAAGAGGCATGGGGGGGCAAAAGTGTGGTGAAAGAAACATGGGGGGGCAAAAGAGGTATGGGGAGCAAGAGGATGGTGAAAGAGCCATGGGGGGGCAAAAGGGTTGTGAAAGAGGCATGGGGGTCAAAAGGGTGGCAAAAGAGGTATGGGGAGCAAGAGGGTGGTGAAAGAGCCATGGGGGAAAGGGGGTTGTGAAAGAGGCATGGGGGGGGGCAAAAGTGTGGTGAAAGAGGTAAGGGGAGCAAGAGGGTTGTGAAAGAGGCATTGGGGGGGCAAGAGGGTGGTGAAAGAGGCATGGGGGGGCAAGAGGGTTGTGAAAGAGCCATGGGGGGGCAAGAGGGTGGTGAAAGAGCCATGGGGGGGCAAGAGGGTTGTGAAAGAGGCATGGGGGGGCAAGAGGGTTGTGAAAGAGGCATGGGGGGCAAAAGTGTGGTGAAAGAAACATGGGGGGGCAAAAGAGGTATGGGGAGCAAGAGGATGGTGAAAGAGCCATGGGGGGGCAAAAGGGTTGTGAAAGAGGCATGGGGGTCAAAAGGGTGGCAAAAGAGGTATGGGGAGCAAGAGGGTGGTGAAAGAGCCATGGGGGAAAGAGGGTTGTGAAAGAGGCATTGGGGGGGGGGCAAAAGTGTGGTGAAAGAGGTAAGGGGAGCAAGAGGGTTGTGAAAGAGGCATTGGGGGGGGCAAAAGTGTGGTGAAAGAGGCATGGGGGGCAAGAGAGGTGTGAGGAGCAAGAGGGTGGTGAAAGAGCCATGGGGGCAAAAGAGGTATGGGGGCAAGAGGGTGATGGAAGGGGCAAAGGGGTGACGAAAGAGGCATGGGGGGGCAAGAGGGTTTGCCAGAGAGGCATGGGGCAAGAGGGTGGAGAAAAAGGCATGGGGGGCAAGAGGAGATAGAAAGGCATGGTGGGCAAGAGGCAAGAGGGGGTAGAAAGAGGCAAGAGGAGAAAGCACTGCGTTGCGTGGCACTCGAAGGGTTAACATTACGCGGACCTTGGCCCGTGTACACGGGCTTTAACACTAGTATAGGTATAAAAGAATAAGCCTCATTGCATAATTTATGGTACCCCACACACAGAACTTAATTTATGTCTCCTCAGAAAAGAAACTCGCATTGAACAGAATGTCTCATTACATAATTTATGTCTCATTAGGAGACACAACTCCCATTGGGTGATTCAGTGGGGACTTTACTGCTCCCATTGGGTGATTCAATGGGGGCATGTTTATCATACAGGAAGTTGGTCCGTCCCCTCCAGCCCAACCACCACTATCCAACTGACAAAAAAAAAATATAGCTGCCACTTGCTCCTGAAGTAGGGGATATCAATAACTTCTCCTGGTCCACTCACACTCTCACTCAGGATCATGACCCCACAAACACACTGTTTCACCTCCCACAGATAACTGCATACCTCTTAACATTTCAAATTGTCAAAGAGGGACAAGGGGTGTTGCTGGGGGGCATGGCTGGTGGGTGGGGCATTAACTAGACATTTTAAGCTATTTCATGACTTGTTTCCACCTCCTTGTGTAACCTAATACATGACTTATAACAAGATCAAAGTATTTTATTTACACAGACTAATTTATAAACACATATACTGATGTTTAAACATACATCATTGTGAGTTTTATTGCTGTGGAGCAATGTGATACACTTACATACATACCACACAGTTTGATCTTCTAAAAAGAGGGACATCAGGGTGGGAAAGATGGACAGGGGGATTTGGGTCTAAAAGAGGGACTGTCCCTCCTAAAAAGGGACACTTGGGAGGTATGTAACTGTAACCCTCCATACACTCTGTTTCAGTACGCGGGTGTAATGTTCCCATAAATACAAACTCAGGGATAAACTTAATAACTCTTCATCTCTTCAGTCACCTCACTGTTTTCAACTGTCACTCCTCCACTTCCTGCTTCCTGATTCCCGCCCTTTCTCCTTAAAGGGAGAGAGATGCTTTGCTGTATGTTACAGAGGGCAAGCCTCAAACACCACTTTCTATTTGTTCCCTCAGCATATTGCTATGTTGCCTCAACTGAAGAGCCACCCAGGGCTGGCCCAACACATTGTGCTGCCTGGGTCCAAGGATGAAATGCTGCCCCCCCAAACTACACCCACCAAAACATGCCCATATGGCTGCTCTAAGCAAATTTAACCCTTTGAATGCAGGGGTATACAGTGCATTGCAATGCGCAGCATACCCCTCTGGCACACTAAGGGTTAAGCCCCAGGTCTTTCAAAGCCAACCAACTCCCCTGGTTACATTCCCTGTGCAGTTAGTATAATGTGAAGACAAATGGAAGAACTGCACATTTTAGATGATATTTTAAAACTGTACAATCTTTCACATAGGACACCACTTTAACCCTTTCATAACCAGGGATGTCTGCTCCTGTACTCAAAGGGTTAGAATTTTTTGCTCCTGTACTCATAGGATTATAAAATCTAACCGTACAGGAGCAGACATCCCTGGTTATGAAATTGTTAAAGTGGTGTCCTGTGTGAAAGATTGCTATCTAACTCTTCTGCAGATGTAAAATAATTGGACAGTTATAAAATACCATCGTCTGTCTCCCCCATGTCTTTCCCTCCATGCCACCCATGTCTCTCTCACTCCCTCCCTCCATGCCACCCATGTCTCTCTCTCTCCCTCCCTCCATGCCACCCATGTCTCTCTCTCTCTCCCTCCATGCCACCCATGTCTCTCTCTCTCTCTCTCTCTCTCTCTCTCTCCATGCCACCCATGTCTCTCTCTCTCTCCATGCCACCCATGTCTCTCTCCCTCCCTCCATCCCACCCATGTCTCTTTCTCTCCATGCCACCCATGTCTCTTTCTCCCTCCATGCCACCCATGTCTCTCTCCCTCCCTCCATCCCACCCATGTCTGTCTCTCTCTTCACCATGTCATACATGTGTCTCTCCTCTCCCCATGTGTCTCTTTGCCATGTATCTTCTCCTCTTTTGTCTTTCTCTCCTCCATGTCTGTCTGTCTCTCTCCTCTTACAACCTTTGTCTGTGTCTCTTCTCCCTCCATATGCCACAACCAGTTTGCCCATTAAATATGCCACTGCCAGATGCCCATTAAAACATGCCCCAACACCCATATTGCTGACCCAGGACTTACCTCAGCACTCCAGGACATGCCCCATTGCCCACCCAGGACTTACCCCAGTACCCCAGGACATGGCTCATTGCCCACCCAGGACTTACCCCAGCACCCCAGGACATGCCCCAATGCCCACCCAGGACTTACCTCAGCACCCCAGAAGATGCCCCACTGCCCACCCAGGACATACCCCAGCACATGCCCAATTGCCCACCCAGAACTTACCCCAGCACATGCTCCATTGCCCACCCAGAACGTACCCTAGCACCCCAGGACATAGAAACATAGAAACATAGAAACATAGAAACATAGAAGATAGACGGCAGAAAAAGACCACCTGGTCCATCTAGTCTGCCCTTTAGTATTCCTTTATTGTTATCTTAGGATAGATACATGTTTATCCCAGGCATGTTTAAACTGTGTTACTGTGGATTTATCAACCACCTCTGCTGGAAGTTTGTTCCAAGTTTCTACTACTCTTTCAGTGAAATAATATTTTCTAATGTTTTTCTTGATTTTTCCTCCAACTAGCCTCAGATTGTGCCCCCTTGTTCTTGTATTCAGATTCTTATTAATCACACTTCCCTCCTGAACCTTGTTCAGTCCTTTAACATATTTAAAGGTTTCAATCATGTCCCCCCTTTCTCTTCTTTCCTCCAGACTATACATATTTAGATCTCTGAGTCGTTCTTGATAAGTTCTATGCTTTAGACCTTCCACCATTTTTGTAGCTCTTCTTTGAACCCGCTCAATTTTAGTTATATCCTTTTGCAGATGAGGCCTCCAGAACTGTACACAGTATTCCAGATGTGGTCTCACTAGAGCTCTATACAGAGGGATCACAATCTCCTTCTTCCTGCTTGTTATACCTCTAGCTATGCAGCCAAGCATACGATTTGCTTTCCCCACCGCCTGGTTGCATTGGTTACTCATCTTGAGGCTGTCAGAGATGACCACCCCCAAATCCTTCTCTTCTGAAGTCTTTGCTACCACAGAACTGCCAATACGATAGTCAGATTGAGGGTTTCTTTTCCCCAAGTGCATTATTTTACATTTGGAAACATTGAACTGAAGTTTCCATTGTTTTGACCACTTATCTAATAGTGCCAAATCATTCTCCATATTACAGACACCTCCTGGAACATCAACCCTATTACACACTTTTGTGTCATCAGCAAACAAGCAAACCTTCCCTGCCAAGCCTTCCCTTATGTCACTTACAAACATGTTGAACAGAACAGGGCCCAGAACAGATCCTTGTGGCACTCCACTTGTAACCAGTCTCTGCTCAGAATACACTCCATTAACAACAACCCTCTGGTTTCTGTCCTTCAGCCAACTGCAGATCCACTGAACTATCCAGGGGTTAAGTCCAATTCTTGATAATTTATCTATCAGCTCTTTATGGGGAACTGTATCGAAAGCTTTACTGAAATCCAGGTAGGCGATATCCACAGCACCACCTTCATCCAGCACTTTAGTTACATAGTCAAAGAAATCAATGAGATTAGTCTGACAGGATCGGCCCTCAGTGAAGCCATGCTGGTTTGGGTCCATCAGGTTGTTTTTTGTTAGATGGTCAATTATCTTCTTCTTTAGAAGAGTCTCCATCATTTTTACCACTACAGATGTCAGGCTGACTGGCCTGTAGTTACTAGCTTCTTCTTTACTACCCTTCTTGTGAATGGGTACAACATTGGCCATTCTCCAATCATCAGGAACTTCTCCCGTAAGAAGGGACTGGTTATACAGATTAGTCAGGGGGCCAACTATGACAGATCGGAGTTCTTTAAGAACTCTAGGGTGGATTCCATCCGGACCCATCGCTTTATTTGACTTTAGCCGGACAAGTTCCTCTAGAACATCGGCCTCTGAAAACACTGGGGCTAAAATTATACAACTAGAGGCAATGCTGTGTTCAGCCATTTTCTGATTATGAGGGCCGCCGTCTGAAAAAACTGAGCAGAAGTAGTTATTCAGATGGTCAGCGACCGCCTTTTCCTCTTCTATATACTGATTTTTTCCGTTGTTAATTTTTGTAATCCCGCAGTTTTTCTTCTTCCTGTCACTGATATATCTGAAGAAGGTTTTATTCCCCTTCTTAACAGATTTGGCCATTTCTTCCTCTTTTGAGGCTTTAGCAGCATGCCCACCCAGGACTTACCCCAGCACCCCAGGACATGCCCCATTGTCCATCCCGGACTTACCCCAGGAAATGCCCCATTGCCCACCCAGGAATTACCCCAGAACCCCAGGATGTGCCCCATTGCCCACCCAGGACTTACCCCAGCACCCCAGGATATGCCCCATTGCCCACCCAGGACATACCCCAGCACCCCAGGACATGCCCACCAGAGGACTTACCCCAGCACCCAGGACATGCCCCAATGCCCATCCAGGACTTACCCCAGCACCCCAGAACATGCCCCAATGCCCACCCAGGACTTACCCCGGGACATGCCTCATTGCCCACCCAGGATGTACCTCAGCACCCCAGGACATGCCCACCCAGGACTTACCCCAGCACCCCAGGACATGCCCCATTGCCCACCCAGGACTTACCCCCACCAGCACCCACAGTTGTCCAGCTCCCTGGTGTCTAATGGCAGGCAGCATGATCCTCCCATGCTGCCTCTCGCACGCCCCACGTGGTCTGATGTCTGAGCGTCGGCAGGTCACGTGAGTCCCGGCGCTCTGACCTCAGTACAGCACTGGGAGCGAGAGTGGCAACATGGTAGGATGTCTGTGTGCAAGCTGTCTCCCGCCCGCAGAGTGGCTGTTAAGTCAGCGCCTCTGCTGGCAAGCTTTTTTTTTTTTTTTTTTTTGCAGGAGACACCCTGCCAAGCGCGCCTGCTGTGACAATGATTAGTCTGGCTCAGCCTCAGTCAGGCTGACAGACTGAGGCTGAGCCACACTAATTACTGTCACAGCAGGTGCACCGCTCACAGGAGGGAGTCAAAACTCTTTGTCCTGTGCCGTGTGGACACAGACCTGGCGGCTGGCTGACATACAGTGGGCGGCAAATTGCCGCCCCAGTCAAAGTGCCACCTGGGTCCATGGACCCACCGGGACCCATGTTAGGGCCATCCCTGGAGCCACCGTGTGTTATATTGCTATGTTACCATAACTTAACCCTTTGAGTGCCAGCTTTGCAATGCGTTGCATACCCCTCTGGCACTCAAAGGGTTAAGTAAGGAGGAGTTGATGATTCAGTGGGGGAGTGATTTAAATCATGCAGGGAGTTGGCCTGCCCCCACTATCCAGCCCGCCCACCACTATCCAAGTAACTAAAAAAACAAAATGGCTGCCACTCGCTCCTACAGCACAGACACAAACACATCAGACAAAAAAACACACACACTCATACTGTCACTCACACTCTCACACACACTCAATCATACACACTCACAATAATTCACACACTGACACTCTCTCACATGCTTTCACTCACACATTCATTCACACTCAATCACATACACTCAAACGCACTCACACTCTCTCACTCACACTCACACTCTCTCATTCACACTGTCTCACACTCTCACTCACACACTCAATCACACACTCAATCACACACACACTCTCACTTAATCACACACACTCACACTCTCACTCACACACTGAATCACACACTCACACACACGCAGTCATACACACTCACAATAATTCACACACTGACACTTTCACACTCACACGCTCTCACTCACACATTCACTCACACTCAATCACACACACTCACACTCAATCACACACAATCACACACACTCACTCTTTCACACACATTCACTCACACTCTCACACACACTCACTCACACAGACTCACTCACACACTCACACTCTCTCTCACTCACACTCTCACTCACACTCACACAATCGCACTCTCTCACACAATCACACACACTCACACAGTCACTCACACGCAATCACTCACACGCAATCACTCACTCTCGCACTCACACACACTCACTCACAAGCCGGGAGCCAGCACGATTCACCTTTTTCCATAGTATAATTACCACATGCATTTCAGCTACATGAATGAATGCCACTCACTCACACACACTCACACTCACTCACTCACACTCCGGGAGCCAGCACGATCCACCTTCCACCATTGTATGTGCAATTACCACATGCATTTCCACTATATGAATGAATGCCACAGTGGAGGCATAAGTACAAACACACACTCATTACAATGACACATGTCACCCCCTTATGACTCACTTCTGTGTGTGTGTCTCTGTGTGTGCCTGTGTGTTCCTCACTGTGTGTGTGTGTGTGTGTGTCGCTCTTATGCATCTCAGTGCATGCGTGTGCATTTGCGTGTGTGTCTCTGTGTGTGTTTGTCTTGCATCCGTGTGTGTGCATTAATTCCCTATATATCCTGACGGGCAGCGCCGTCCCACATTGCTAGTATATATATATGTATATGTGTATATATATATACATATATATATATATATATATATATATATATATATATATGTGTGTGTGTATATGTATATGTATATATGTATATGTGTGTATATATGTATATGTATATATATATATATATATATATATATATATAATGTGTGTGTGTATATGTATATGTGTGTATATATAAATATATATATATATATATATATAATGTGTGTGTGTGTATATATGTATATATATATATATATATATATGTGTGTGTGTGTGTGTGTGTATATATGTATATGTGTATATATATATATATATATATATATATATGTGTGTGTATGTATATGTGTATATATATATATATATATATATATATATATATATATATATATATATATAGAAGAAGAGGGAGGGGCGAGACAGTGCATAAAAGTCCTTCTAAGTGTAGTATTTATTAGAGATTATGAAACATATAAAAATATATTTCCATAAAAAAATAAACATACGTATGCATAAAAAGAAGAAGAGAAACTCTTATTCCAAAATACAAATAAATAAATCGTTAAAATAATAGAGAAAAAAATCCCTGGCTAAAAGACATATATCTT
This sequence comes from Rhinophrynus dorsalis, assembly GCA_037306005.1. Classification (NCBI taxonomy): domain Eukaryota; kingdom Metazoa; phylum Chordata; class Amphibia; order Anura; family Rhinophrynidae; genus Rhinophrynus; species Rhinophrynus dorsalis. The sequence goes on from CM074722.1 coordinate 384,780,069, forward strand.
CAAATATTCAAATAAAATACAAGACCCAAGAGGAAAGTAGCAACCAAAATATAGTGGTAGAGACAACGGAACAGTGGTAAGTAATCAGATAGAGAGGCAAAATTAGTGATATTTGTGACCCAAAAAAATCAAGGGACCATACAATCATATGTAACCCTGGGAAGTTTCTAAAAGTTTCCCCCAAAAAGGAACACACTCCCCGTATGGGTGGCCGCTTACTTGATACCCATGATGGGTCTCCGCATATCACAATGTAACAGGTTCTTCGGTCTCCCTTTGATGTTACGTTCTACCGTGCCGTTCCGTGCAATCTGTTGACCCAATTCAAATCTCCCCGTGTGGCTCTGTATGGGGTGAGTATCCCGATGCGATGTGTCTCTATTGTGTAAACCACTATGGAAATGGTGCGTATTAAACTTCCTCCGTTATTGTTCTAAACCTATCTCCGCCTCTGGTTTGTGGTGGAATTTGGTCTATAATAAGGAATTTTAGGTTATTTGGATCTTTATCTTTATCATGATGTTTAGCAAAGTGGCGTCCAATAGTATGCTTAAGATCCCCTTTGATAATGCTTCTTCGATGTTCCATAAAGCGATCTTTGGCGCTTCTTGTGGTTCTCCCCACATATTGGAGACCGCAGGGGCATTCTAACAGATAGATTATATAAGTTGATGTGCACTGGAAATATGCTTCAATTGTAAATTTATCTCCTGTATGGTTACTGTAAAAGGATGTTTGTTTGTGTTGTATATAACTACATGTGGTGCATATATTATGTCCACACTTGTAATTTCCACTTATTCTTGTGCCATCAATCAATAGTTTTCCTGATGTCCTTTTTTGTGTCTTTTTATTTATATCACTTGGTGCCAATTTACTCTTTAAGTCTTTTGATTTTCGGTAGATAATTTCAGGTTTTTTTGGAAGTATAGTTTGGAGTATTTTGTCACCCTGTAATAAAGGCCAGTGTTTCTGAATGATTTTTTCAATCTTATAACCTGTATCTTGTGATGAACGGTATTTTAGGTATTTTAGCATTTTTTTGAAATTTTAGTTTTTTTGATTTTTTTGAATTTTGTAGCAGTAAATCTCGTGGTGTTTTCCACACTCTCTCATATGCTTCATTTATTTTATTTTCCGAGTATCCTTTCATTAAAAATTTTATTTTTAATTCATTTGCTTGTTGTAAAAAGATGGTATCTTCAGAGCAATTTCTCCTTAAGCGATAGAATTGGCTTATAGGGACACTTTGAAGCCAGCGTGGATGATGCAATTTTTAGGAACTGGTATTCTTGTTGATTTAAAATATATTGTTGGTGTGCTTGTTCTATTAGATCCATATATTCTTTATGGTAAGTCTGTGTAGGAGTGTACTCAAGTTTCTGGTAATATTCTATATCACTTAGGATTCGTAGTGCTTCCAGGAGATAGTCTTCTTTGTTTTGAATTACTATGCCACCTCCCTAATCGGCTTCCCTGATTATTAAGTCAGGGTTGTCCATTAAAAATTGAAGGCATTCTCTTTCTTTCTTGGTGAGATTAGACTTATATTTCCATTTTCCTTTGCACAGTTCAATTAAATCCTTTAGGACTATTTCTGTAAAGGCTTCAATAAAGGGTCCTTTTGATCCTTGTGGGTAGAATTTTGATGGAGGCTTGAGTTCTGTATGGCTCATATTGTTTTTGGATTTTACCTCATTTCTTGTTTCATTTGTTTCCTCCATCAGTTCATTTAGAATGTGGATCGTTTCTTGATCTTTTGGATCTATTGAACTAATCTCTTGTGTGGTGTCTCCTTTTAGAGCAAAATGTCTTTTCAAAGTAAGCCTTCTAATGAATTGGTGGAAGTCTACAAATAACTCGAAATGATTAGGACCACTAGTTGGAGCATATTTCAATCCTTTCTTTAGAAGTTGTAATTTTTCTTCTTTTAGTTTATAGTTGGAGAGGTTAAACATTCCTTGCTGTTGTGGTTCTCTGGTAATAGAGGCTTGCGTTTTGTTAACCTTTCTTCCTCCTCTTTGTCCCCGTTTCCTTCTTCAAGTGTTTTCCTTTTGTGTTGTGGTCTGGTCTGATTTGACTGTTGATTCTTCCACTCCTGTCGGACCCATTGTTGAAATGGTTGTTGTTGTCCCCTGTACAAAAAATGTCCCCCTTGAGATGTTTTTGGGCAAGCACCTGTATTTTTATATTCTATTGTTCGCTGATCCTTTTGCTCTTTATTTGTTATGTTTTGAATTGTGGATCTGAATTTATCTTTAGTAGTTGTAAAATGCGATTCTGAAGTTCCATGTTGGTCACTTATAGAGGATTTAGGTGATGATTTGGGTTGTATTTGTTGATTCCCTTGATCGGTTGATGAAGTAGTTGTCAAAGAAGTTAGTGGTTCCTTTTTGGTATGATCAGTTTGGTAATCAGGGAAGCCGATAAGGGAGGTGGCATAGTAATTCAAAACAAAGAAGACTATCTCCTGGAAGCACTACGAATCCTAAGTGATATAGAATATTACCAGAAACTCGAGTACACTCCTACACAGACTTACCATAAAGAATATATGGATCTAATAGAACAAGCACACCAACAATATATTTTAAATCAACAAGAATACCAGTTCCTAAAAATTGCATATCCAATAACAGCAATTTACTATCATTTACCCAAAATACATAAAAATCTTCATAACCCACCTGGACGTCCAATAATATCAGGAATTGGATCTTTGACTTGTAATTCATCTCAACTTTTAGCCTACCATTTACAAAAATTTGTACAACAATTACCCTCTTATACTCGAGATTCGACACATGTATTACAGAAACTTCAACAAATTGATTGGAAAGAGGATTTCTTTTGGATTACCTGTGATGTATGTTCTCTATATACTTCAATACAGCATGATTTGGGACTAAAAGCAACACAGTTTTTCCTAAAAAAAGACCCTCATATGCCACAGATACAACAAAATTTTATACTACAATCAATACAATTCATATTGGAACACAACTACTTCATATTCCAAAAAGACTATTACTTACAGGTACGTGGGACTGCCATGGGGACGAGGTTTGCCCCCAGCTACGCCAATTTATTTATGGGCTATTGGGAAGAACACTATCTATATAACCAATTTGGGGGCAACCTCGTCCTATATGCCCGCTACATAGACGATCTACTCATCATATGGAAAGGTAATGAGGAAGAAACAAAGAATTTCATATCACAATTGAATAATAACCAATTAGGAATAAAGTTTACAGCCAAATTCAGCAAAAAAGAGGTTGAATTTCTGGATCTAACACTCAGTACTAATAGTGAAGGAAAAATTTGTACCCAAACTCATTACAAACAAGTAGATGTCAATAGTTACATACATATATCTAGTGTTCATCATCCACGCTGGCTTCAAAGTGTCCCTATAAGCCAATTCTATCGCTTAAGGAGAAATTGCTCTGAAGATACTATCTTTTTACAACAAGCAAATGAATTAAAAATAACATTTTTAATGAAAGGATACTCGGAAAATAAAATAAATGAAGCATATGAGAGAGTGTGGAAAACACCACGAGATTTACTGCTACAAAATTCTAAAAAATCAAAAAAACTAAAATTTCAAAAAAACGCTAAAATACCTAAAATACCGTTCATCACAAGATACAATACTGCTGGTTATAAGATTGAAAAAATCATTCAGAAACACTGGCCTTTATTACAGAGTGACAAAATACTCCAAACTATACTTCCAAAAAAACCTGAAATTATCTACCGTAAATCAAAAGACTTAAAAAGTAAATTGGCACCAAGTGATATAAATAAAAAGACACAAAAAAGGTCATCAGGAAAACTATTGATTGATGGCACAAGAATAAGTGGAAATTACAAGTGTGGACATAATATATGCACCACATGTAGTTATATACAACACAAACAAACATCCTTTTACAGTAACCATACAGGAGATAAATTTACAATTGAAGCATATTTCCAGTGCACATCAACTTATATAATCTATCTGTTAGAATGCCCCTGCGGTCTCCAATATGTGGGGAGAACCACAAGAAGCGCCAAAGATCGCTTTATGGAACATCGAAGAAGCATTATCAAAGGGGATCTTAAGCATACTATTGGACGCCACTTTGCTAAACATCATGATAAAGATCCAAGTAACCTAAAATTCCTTATTATAGACCAAATTCCACCACAAACCAGAGGCGGAGATAGGTTTACTAAATTAGCAAGACAAGAAGTATTTTGGATTTTCAAATTACAAACACTTAATCCAACAGGATTAAATGAAGAAATGGACCTCTGGTGTATAAGATAAGATAAATCATTACCAATTCATGATTCCTATTATTAAAGATTGAATATAATCAATTAATAACACAATAAAAATACTAACATACAAGTACATTTATCACCACATATTACATAAGTACATATGATTCATTCAACTTTCAAAGCATTCTTCATTTTGTTCAATTATGCTGAGTGATGTTTAAATCAATTTAAGTTCAGTTTAATCAAAAAGAGAATGTCTCTAATATCTCTAACCACAGAGGATAAGTGTTCATTGATTCGTATTTCAATTGTAATATGCAGCTTGGAGAACATAGGTTTGCAAGAGTAAGAATACCAGTTTACAATCTGTGTTACTTTGTAACATCAATAAACCAAAAAACACTATGTTTCCAGCATTGCAACCTTGTTACAACAAGCCCACATACAATGAATGGAAAATTAACTATTGGGTTGCTCTTTGTCAGATTACTGAACTGTGATTGGCTATTTATGTGTTAAATAGTAGGGATAGTATACAATGACCCCATGACACTTCCAGACGAAGACGTGATTAGAATGTCGAAACGCGTTGAAGTCAATCAAACTTCCGAATTTGATCTACTTCCGGTACGGAGGAACGCTGAGATCTAGAGCACTAACGGAGGAACGCTAAGATCGAAAGAACCTAACGAAGAAATGCTGAGATCCAGAACAATAACGGAGGAAGTTTAATACGCACCATTTCCATAGTGGTTTACACAATAGAGACACATCGCATCGGGATACTCACCCCATACAGAGCCACACGGGGAGATTTGAATTGGGTCAACAGATTGCACGGAACGGCACGGTGGAACGTAACATCAAAGGGAGACCAAAGAACCTGTTACATTGTGATATGCGGAGACCCATCATGGGTATCAAGTAAGCGGCCACCCATACAGGGAGTGTGTTCCTTTTTGGGGGAAACTTTTAGGAACTTCCCAGGGTTACATATGATTGTATGGTCCCTTGATTTTTTTGGGTCACAAATATCACTAATTTTGCCTCTCTATCTGATTACTTACCACTGTTCCGTTGTCTCTACCACTATATTTTGGTTGCTACTTTCCTCTTGGGTCTTGTATTTTGTTTGAATATTTGAAGATATATGTCTTTTAGCCAGGGATTTTTTTCTCTATTATTTTAACGATTTATTTATTTGTATTTTGGAATAAGAGTTTCTCTTCTTCTTTTTATGCATACGTATGTTTATTTTTTTATGGAAATATATTTTTATATGTTTCATAATCTCTAATAAATACTACACTTAGAAGGACTTTTATGCGCTGTCTCGCCCCTCCCTCTTCTTCTGTTTTTTGTTGCATGACAATCACCTTTGGAGATTGACTGACAACTGGCCATAGAGACAAGCGGATAAAAGAAAAGAATTGGAATTGTGTCTGGGGTCAAACAGACTATCAGTACAGGGATAGTCTAGAGTTGTTTTGGGACAATATCTATATACAAAATATTCCATCATTTATTCTGTGATTATTTGATACATGTGGATTATTTGTGTTCAAAATTATTATCAGAAATATATGCTATACCACTGAGTTAGCTTTATATTAATGTAGATCTTATGAATGGACACTTATTCATAAACACATATCAATATTAGAATAATAAGGATTAGCTCACACAGGTTAAACATAGTAACATAGTAACATAGTAGATAAGGCTGAAAAAAGACATGCGTCCATCAAGTCCAGCCCATGCCAATAACACCCCTGTTGATCCAGAGGAAGGCAACAAAAAAGCCCTCTGGAGCAATTTCCAATGTAGGTGTGTGTGTGAGTGTGTCAAATAGTTCCCCGGCTCAATATCCTATTTGCTTTGAAGCCATCTGTCATAACTGTCAATATTGTTCTGTGCTAGAAAGGCATCCATTGCTTTTTTGAATGCAGTTACATTATCTGCAAGCACAGCATCCCGAGGCAAAGAATTCCATAGCCTTACCGCCCTTACTGTAAAGAATCCCTGCCTGTGTTTTAGTCGAAAGCTCCTTTCCTCAAGTCTTAATGGATGACCTCTTGTTCTTAGCTCAGTTCTTTGCATAAATAATTCATGGGATAGTTCTTTGTATTGGCCTTGAATGTATAGGTTGTGTATCTAATTAAGTGTTGTCCTTCACCCACACAAATAAAATTTAATGTTTTTAGAAAATAATTAAAACATTTTATCCTTCACAATCTCTGGCGCAGTAATCACTCAGTTTGTTGATATATATATATATATATATATATATATATATATATATATATATATATATATATATATATGTTTGTGTGTGTGTGTGTATATATATTTATAGAAGTAGAGTGGAGATTGCAGCCGTATTAGTCCAGTGATGCAGATGTAAACTAACAAACCAAGTCTAAAGCATTGAGAAAGGGACTTTAGAAAGGGAGTTTATCCCAAAAGCTTGTCAATCCAAAATTCTGTTAGTCCAATAAAAAAGGTATTATTGGGTGATTCAATGGGGGAGTGATTTAAGTCATGCAGGGAGTTTGCCTGCCCCCACTATCCAAGTAACTGAGAACCACAGACACAAACACATCAGACAAAACACACACACACACACACTCAATATCACACACTCACTCAATCACACTCACTCACACACTCTCATTCACATTCACTCACACAGTCTCTCACTCCCTCACCCACTCACACTCTCACTCACACTTACTCTCTCTCACACTCACTCATAGACTGTTGAAAAAAACAAATGTATAACCCCAACTTTTAGCTATTATCAAATACTACATAGAGTTTTGAACTGTATTTCATTGAATTATAATATAAAATCGACATAAAGCCTTCATGAAGTATGGTAGAAATAGCTCATGTAAATTTTTAAAAGTTTATTCTTTCATTTTTTCAATGTTTAATTACATTTGTGTTTGCAGATACAGATTTTTCATCATGTCAGGTCAACGGTGTAATAGAATGTCAGTTCACGCCGATTAACTCAGTCCAGAGGAAAAGAGAGCTAGATTATTAAGAGTGAGTGAAACACTTTCCTTTATAAAACGTAACCTACATTATCCTGTATAAAACCCCAAAAAATTAAATATATATTTTATAGTTTTTACATGGATATTGATACTAAAACTATAATCTATCTTTTAGCCATTAAAAAAACAAAGTAAATGACCAGAGCAGAATCTTGAAAGATTTTTTGGTTTGTGAGATACCCACTTTCAATGTTACCCCTTCTTTGATATCAACAATCTATCTGACAGCAGGGGAATCCGGTCTCTGTACCGGCTGAGGCTCTTCAAGAAGAGTCAATATTACCATAGGGAAAAATAATTCTAAAGCTTCAAAGGTCTTCTATTTGTCTTTGCAGGTTGACAAGTAAGCATGTATTTTTTTTTAAAATAATTTAGATCCCTTCCATTAATAGCATCTTCAATGTTTCCTTTTTTCTCTCACTCTTTTTACCTGTTCCAAACTAAACATTTTGTATTGAGTAGTTTACCTCAGGCTTCAGTTTTCATGATGGATAGATGTTTTTTTTTCAGTCTAGGTATTAGCCAACAAAAATAAATATATAATATATTTTATAAACTTGGTATAGTAAATCTGTTTTTAAAATATTCAATATCTAATTTACAGAGACAAATACTTGATCAAGAACTTCAAGCAATGGCATCTACTTCTGCTAATGAACCTTGTTTCCCGCACAACCCTCCAAGAAGAACTACTGTGAACAATCCAGTCGATGGTGATATTGGAAGACTGGGAAACATCAATTGGTGTTCTTGTGGCAAATGTGTACCTATGCCAACCCCTATAGAGTCTGTTTGTTGCAAGGAGATTGCCAATTGTTCTGAACATATTACCGAGGATTTGGATTGCATAACAGAAAATGAAAATTTTCAGTCCTACTGTGTAGACCATGGTAGAGTAGATTTCCAATTACGTTTTATTGGAGCAAAACCTAGCAGTCGGACAGAATCTGATTATAATAGGTAAATAAAACCTTTTTTTTTTTTTTTTTTTAACAATTTAATTAATTTGAAATAATCTATTTTCTAAACAATAGATAATTGTCATTTACAGTTAACCTTCACTCTTCTTCCTATACATTACAAATCTAGTAATTGGCAAAGGAATAATTGTATTATAATGAAGTAGTCCACTTCGTAAAAGTAATCCAGCTTCTACTGCAGGCATCCAGTTCACAAGGGCGAATAAATCTTAGAGGAAAGTAAAAGTGAAATTAATGTCCCTTAACATGTTTTCCTGTATTTTTACTACTCAAAAAGTGTATTTTAGCATAAAAAATTATATCTCCAAAACCACAATGCTTTGAAAGTTATCTTAGTTAAAAGTTTGACGTCTCCTGCTGTCTGATGAACATTTGACAGCAGGAGATCCGTTTCAACAGACATGGCGGCTCTGCAGCAGAGCAGCAATCGCTCTTTTTAAACAGCATGAATTTATTGCAATAATCTACTAGTTGTGCTTGCATACCATACACAATTGGCAGCTCATTGCAATGCAATCAATCTGTTTTAAAAAAAGGAATACCGACTCTGTTACTGATCCTCTGTGTAGGCCGACATGGATGACCTGGTGTCAGCGTTACAGCAGACAGCAGGAGACATCAAACAGTGAAAGAACAGATCCCTCAAACCATTGCAGTTTGAGTTTTTTTTTGGGGGGGGGGTTTGTGTAAAACTCCATATTGTAAGAACCACAACTATTACTTTTAGAGAAGGCTGAAAAAATTGTGTATAAAAAAAAAGTTGAATGTATTTGAAATACATGTAAATAAAAAACCTTAAGCAATTACATTTATGTCTTGTGTATTCGCTACAATTACAAGTATTGGACAAAAAAGTAATAATGTAAAAAACACATAAACAAAGTGTACAGTTCAATTAAAGACAAGTTTATTAACTTAAATCTTACTCAAGTAAACATTAACAGTATTTATTGTTTATCTTTTTCTATCATAAATTTACGTAAAGTTTCCTATAGATGTTTTACAACATGGGTGCACACATTTTTAGGAGCTGGGAAACGTCATCCAAATCCGTCCTGTGCCGTGAATGCGGTCAGAAATTCTTTTCCGGATCCAGAAGGCCTATATACGGGGTTTAAAAGAGTAGATGATTACAACGCCTCTGAAATGGCATTAGATATTGTTATTTGACAAGTCTTACTTTTTAAATAATATTTTTTGTGCATTTAAGTCCATTTTATACAATTCCCCATAACTAATTATTATTGAAAGCAGAGAACATTTTAATAAAATGTTATTAACTAATACATATTGTGTTTTTATTCTTAAATTAAAACTTTTTTATGTATCCTATATAAAATTGAAGTGTAATGTATACACATTAATAAAAAATAATACATACACTGACAACCACTCCAGTAAACACAGACAAAAAAAAGACCAACTAACACAATCATACACACACATGGACAAACACAGAAGGCCAGGCACACACAGACACGCACACAGACATTCTAAGATGAACAATTATATAGATGTAAAATCATAACAGAATACAAATAATTATTGATTTATAAAAAATTATAGGATATGCTACATATTCTTGCTCTCAAACAAATATGGTTTAAGTGATATCCTCCAGTACAGTTCCTATTCTGCAGAGAAGTGGACGTAGAGATGAACTTTAATGGAGGATACTATTTCTAAAACCATAATGGATTAAGAGGTATGATTTATTTGATATATTTGTTTTTAAATCAATATATCAAATTATATTTTTTTTGTGGACACTTTGCTTCTGTCCAAATTTACCTTTTATGCTTTATAATATAATGTCTTAAGTTTTCGATTCATGTATCACTTGGAGACCTGAAGGCTAAAAAAAAAAAGGTTTAATTTTAACACATTTGAAAAAGTTGTAACCGGAAACATAATTAAATTTTTAAGGTTAAACAAACAGAAACTGTAATAGACATTAAAACTAAATAATACAATTATAGTACACTCCATAGAAATTCCAGAGTGGTAAGGAACGCATAATTTACAAAAAAAAAAAAAAAAAAATATATATATATATATATATATATATATATATATATATATGTTTATATGTATATATGTTTCTAATTATATATGTGTATATGTATATATACACATATATATATATGGAGAGAGAGAGAGATACATATATATATATATATATATATATATATATATATATATATATATATATATACAATAAGACCCTGGCACTGGCATTCACACACATACAGACCCTGGCACTGGCATGCACACAAATACAGACCCTGGCGCTGGCATTCACAAACATACAGACCCTGGCACAGACTTGCAAACACATACAGACCCTGGCACAGACATGCACACAAATACAGACCCTGGCACTGGCATTCACACACATACAGACCCTGGCACTGGCATGCACACAAATACAGACCCTGGCGCTGGCATTCACAAACATACAGACCCTGGCACAGACTTGCAAACACATACAGACCCTGGCACAGACATGCACACAAATACAGACCCTGGCACTGGCATTCACACACATACAGACCCTGGCACTGGCATGCACACAAATACAGACCCTGGTGCTGGCATTCACACACATACAGACCCTGGCACAGATTTGCAAACACATACAGACCCTGGCAGACATGCACACAAATACAGACCCTGGCACTGGCATTCACACACATACAGAAACTGGCACAGACTTGCAAACACATACAGACCCTGGCACAGACATTCACACAAATGCAGACCCTGGCACTGGTATTCACACACATACAGACCCTGGCACAGACATGCACACAAATACAGACCCTGGTAGCGGCATTCACACACATACAGACCCTGGCACTGGCATTCACACACATACAAACCCTCGCACTGGCATGCACACAAATACAGACCCTGGTGCTGGCATTCACACACATACAGACTCTGGCACAGATTTGCAAACACATACAGACCCTGGCAGACATGCACACAAATACAGACCCTGGCACTGGCATTCACACACATACAGAAACTGGCACAGACTTGCAAACACATACAGACCCTGGTGCTGGCATTCACACACATACAGACCCTGGCACAGACATTCACACAAATGCAGACCCTGGCACTGGTATTCACACACATACAGACCCTGGCACAGACATGCACACAAATACAGACCCTGGTACCGGCATTCACACACATACAGACCCTGGCACTGGCATTCACACACATACAGACCCTCGCACTGGCATGCAGACAAATACAGACCCTGATGCTGGCATTCACACACATACAGACCCTGGCACAGACTTGCAAACACATACAGACCCTGGCATTCACACACATACAGACCCTGGCACAGACATGCACACAAATACAGACCCTGGCGCTGGCATTCACACACATACAGACCCTGGCACTGGCATGCACACAAATACAGACCCTGGCTCTGGCATTCACACACATACAGACCCTGGCACAGACTTGTAAAAAACATACAGACCCTGGCACAGACATGCACACAAATACAGACCCTGGCACTGGCATTCACACACATACATACCCTGGCACTGGCATGCACACAAATACAGACCCTGGCACTGGCATTCACACAAATACAGACCCTGGCACTGGCATGCACACAAATACAGACCCTGGCACTGGCATTCACACACATACAGACCATGGCACTGGCATTCACAAACATACAGACCCTGGCACAGACTTGCAAACACATACAGACCCTGGCACAGACATGCACACAAATACAGACCCTGGCACTAGCATTCACACACATACAGACCATGGCACTGGCATTCACACACATACAGACACTGGCACAGACTTGCAAACACATACAGACCCTGGCACAGACATGCACACAAATACAGACCCAGGATCACACACAGATTTAAGTGCTAATAGATTCTTTTATTTTTTATAAAAAATTATATGCTCGTTCCTTTTACATTCTACATATAAATTTGTGGTGAACGATTGGTGTTTACAACTCACATATTAAAGCAAGGTACACTCCTCGTCAAGAGCCGGAAGCAAATGAGCTGTACGGAGCTCTCACTACAAGTAATGTAGATCCGGCTCTGCAGAGGAGGCGACACGTCACTGCTGAGGGGGCAGGGTTTCATGTAGCCTGCTATGAATTTCGTGCCTCTACAGGATCCATCATGTTGGCCGACATGATTTCAGATCCAACAGGCTTACAGGCACTTTGACGAAAAGGGGCGGGAGGGGAAGACTTCAAGATTGATTTGCAGCCAAACGCTAGAGGTACAGACATTGCGAACAGCGGTATGTGTAGTAAAAAAATATAATGACTGAAACGAAGGCACTTTTTGATTAGACATTACTTACAGACCTTACTCTCCTCCACAGATTAACTCTTTGCCTGCCAGATAAGTACATTTTAGACTTTCTGGGGTGATTTTTCTTAATCTGGGTGACAGTATTTGGGGTCCCTATTACTGTAAGACACTGTTAGGATGTCAGATCCAAAGGGACATGTGGCTATACCTGGGGCTAATGATTCAGGGGCTTCTTGGACCCCCACTGATTACTGTAACATAGTACCATAGTAACATACAGAGTAATTTAGGTTGAAAAAAGACTTGCATCCATCTAGTCCAACCCTTCTCCTATTCCTGATTACCATCGTTGATTCAAAAGAAGGCAAAAGAAAAATACCCTCAATACAGCAATTTCAAATTCTCCCTTGAATGGGGGGAAAAAATCCTTCTTTATTCCAAATGGCAATCAGATTTCTCCTTGGTTCAACAATCACTAACTAAATATTAATCATAATACTAATGTACATAGCCCTCTATGTTGTGCTCTTTTAAAGGGGTAGTAATGTTTCACAAAAACAGCAGCTCCAATTAATCCTCATAGTATTTGAGCCATAGAGAGTGTTATTTCAATACTGTCATAGCTGTAGTTCAAGAGTAATTGAAAGATAAAGTATCCCCCTCCCGCCCCTTTTACCTAGTGTAACACTGCTCACCTCAGATGTGGAATTTGGCTGCTTGATCAGACAGATAACAGCAAAGGACAATGTTCTTACTGTGAGAACAATTAAAAACCTTGACAGGGTTTTCAGCTTTTTCTCCTATCTTAATTGAAGATTGGGACAATCTGCAATCTATGTGGGCACCTCCCTGCTGCTCTGAGCTGAGCAGTGTTATACCAGTAAAAGGGGCAGGAGGGGGATACTTTATCATTCAATTACTCTTGAACTACAACTCTGACAGAATTGAAATAACACTCTCCAAGGCTCAAATACTATGATGATTAATTAGAGCTGCTATCCCTTTAAATAAGTATCCAGGCCCTTTTTAAAGGCATCTAATGTATTCAATAGCACCACTTCCACAGGCAGTGAATTCCATACCTTTATTGTCCTTACCATAAAGAAACCCTTCCACTCTTGTAGATGAAATCTCCTTTCCTCAAGTCTAAGCAGCTGGCCCCTTGTCCTTTGTACTGTTCTGTTAATGAACAGGTCTTTTGAGAGCCTTTTGTATGTGCCCTGATTCTGAACTTATTTATATAGTGTTATCACTTTAAGACGCCGTTTCTCTAGTGTGTCCAAGTTTAACTTTTCTAGCCTTTCTTCATAACTAACATTTTTCATTCCCCTTACTAGTTTTGTAGCCCTCCTCTGTACTTTCTCTAGTTCCATAATGTCCTTTTTCAGAAAGGGTGCCCAGAATTGAACAGCAAATTCTAGGTGGGGTCTTACCATGGACCTGTAAAGAGGCATAATAATATCTTCCTCCCTTGAGTCAATACCCCTTTTAATACATGCCAATATCTTATCGGCCTTTGCAGCTGCCAGCTGACACTGCACGCTACTGCTAAGTATATTGTCTACCATTACTCCCAAATCCTTCTCATTAGTAGATTTCCCCATAGAAACACCATTTAAACTATGTGTTGCATTTTCATTATTATAACCAAATGCATAACTTTACACTTGCCTATATTGAATCTCATTTACCATTTGACTGTCCAGTTACTCAATTTGACCAAATCCTCTTGTAATGAAGACATATCCAGTTCAGACTTTATTACCTTACTTAATTTTGTGTCTTTGGCAAACACTGATACATGGCTCCCTATGCCCTCTGTGAAATCATTAATAAACAAATTAAAAAGAAGAGGACCCAAGACAGATCCTTGAGGTACTCCACTTATCACTTTAATCCAATTGGAGAGCTTCCCATTTACGACTACTCTTTACTACCACTGTCCCTCATGCCAAAGTGTATTCAGGACATTTTTGGCCCTTATGTGCAGTGACTCCTGCCTCTCAGCCTGGGCCCTCCAACGCAGATCTTGAGCCACTTTGGGTCATGGACTTCATGTCCTCTATGACAGGGCTCAAAATTTCAAGTCCTGAGCTACTAGCCAGGCCTGAAAAGTTACTTGCCACTGGTTTCCACGCCTAGCCCCACCCATATCCCCACCTTTAACTCCACTCATATCTCCACCTCCTCAATGTCAATGCTTCAAAATGTTGCTGGCTTTACCCCATCACTGCTCCTGTTACCTCCCAGCACATCAACAGCTGGAAGCCTCAGGCTGCCCACGCCAGGGTAAAACCTCTGCTTACCTAGTAACATGTGATTTGCTACTCCCAGTCTTGGAAAGCTCCTTAGCGACATCATATCACTGGGTGGGTGGAGCTTACTGCAGATAGGAGGCAGGGAAATGGCATCTCAAAATGCCTCCTGCCTGGTGACTGCAGAGTACCCATACTCTTGTCAGTTCCCTGCAGAACATCACTCCTATACACCTCCCAACAGCTCCCTGCAGGGCATTGATCCAATAAACTTCTCAAGAGGTATTGGCTAACCATAGCCAGTAACTGCAAGAAACCAGCCCTGAAATGGCCAGATTTCTTGGCCCAGCTCAACCACATATATTAGACAGAATGTCTATTAACCCTTTGAGTGCCAGAGATGTATTCAACGCATTGCAGTAATACACTGGATAACCTCACTGATATATGCTGTACTGGATATGCCCCTGTTCTATTACTTATCCTACACCTCCTTAGCTACACTGTCTGTTGGTATTCTATTTTATATGTATGTTTTCACCCTTTGAGTGCCAAAGAGGTGTCCAAGGTATTCCAGCAATGCTTTGGATACTTATATGGCACTTAAAGGGTTAATAGACATTCTGATAAGTTGGGCCAAAACATCTGGCCATTTCAGAGCTGTTTTTTTTCCAATTACTAAAAAAGGGAGCCCCATTTAAATAGGCTATAGGTTAAACATTTGTTAAGTATAGTCTGATACAAACTCACAAGCACCCGGTGTGGGTGGCTACAAGAATGTGCAGGATGACAAGATTGGAGAATTATAGCAAAGAGGACCAAAATTGAACGCTGGCAGTTGCAGGATTGTACCTGGGACACCCAGGGTGGCAAATGAAGGTAAAGAGATGTTCAAAAGGGACACAGGGTGTGGATGTGAGAGGATGGGATTCTGGAGGGGAAGGAAGGAGACAGGGAATGGGGTGAATGGCAAGAAGCAGAGAGAGGAAAGAAACTAGAAAGAAATGGCATGGCATTAGGCTGGTGAGTAAGGCAGAGGGGATATGATCTATGGATTAAAATAGAAAGATGAGGAAAAACCTCAGCTCACACCCTTACATTCCACTTTATTTGTAGTGTAGGTACAGCCCTGTCATGCACCACATTGTCTAACTCACATAATTATAAGAATTTGCTTTCCCAAGACTTCAGTCCCATTAGTGACACACTGAAAAGCAGTACTGTAGTTGCTCACCAAAACCTCAGTTGCAGAGCTTAACATGTTAAATGCTCCATCTAGGTCATAACTTAAATCAGTGCACACAAAGTAACTGTGTATTTAAATTGTGATCCCTGTCTACTCAGAAGTGCGCAAAATTTAATGACGGAGCTCTTATGTGCATAGAGACATAAATTATGACTTAGTCCTGCATGGTCGGGCAGCTGTTAACACAATCTCTGAATTTTATGATTCAGTTAACCCCTACTGTAGCTGTTAACCGAATCCTAAAATGCAGAGATTAATGTGTTAACAGCTGCCCAACCATGCAGGACTAAGTCATAAGTTATGTCAGTATGTACATAAGAGCTCCTTCATTAAATCTTGCGCACTTCCAAGTAGACACTGAACACAATTTAAAGGTGCAGTTCTTATGTGTGAACTGCAGCTTCAAGTTTCAAAAGAGTGATTGGAAACATGGAGAGACAAAGTACATAAACTGGGGTAAACATGATACATTTTACCTAAGATCTTATTTGATCTGTATTGAGAGGCATAGATCTGCAGGTATGGCATTTGAGAGCACGGCAAAATCATGCAGTGGTCTTTTCTTCTCACGCTGCATCCAAGGCAGAGTAAGCATAACCGTAAATTACAGGAGGAGGACGACCACAGTTTCTTGAGGATCTCAGAATGGCTGGCAGCCTCACATTAAAATCCCCTATGCAGAGTAAAACAAACGGCTTCTTAAAGTGCCAACCACCACAGTATCCATTCGGGGCTGGTTACTGACATGCTCCAGACTTCAGCCCCCCTAGCGACACCCCTGCCATAGAAGATAGAGGTGTTCTTCCATAAAATACGAGCACAGTGTTGACTTAATAATGAAAATATGTGAATGCTAGAATTATGTTCACTGTCCCTGCCCTCCCCCTGACAGAAGGTAATCACATAATTAACGCAGCGGAGTCCAGCAGCAAAAAACATTGGCCGGCTCATGGAGGGATTCAGTGAGTGTCACACTGTTCAGGCTGCATTAACATTAAACACACTGTCAATAACTTGGATGCTGCATTTTCAATGTGGCAACAAGTTCAGTGCAGCTTCTAGCAGTGTGGTATTTCAAATATGGTATTTTAAAAGGATACCCCCAACCTGCATACAGGGCTTCAATTTCCACTCACCCTCACTCAATTTTTCCTCACCAAATCCGAGGAGGCAAGTGGAAATTTTGAGCCCTGCTCTATGGCACAGTTTCACTACAGGGGGTTCTCCAGTCCTGGAAACCCCCTACTTTGTTCAGGTTTGTGGCCCCTAAGGCTCCTGGCATTCCTGATCTTTCTGATTCCTCTGAGGAGGATTCTTTGAAGAGTCAGAGGATGGTGAGTGTGCAGAAGGAGCTTCTTTCCAGTTTCATGGAGACCCCTTTGAGCTTGACTGACCCTGAGCCCTCTTCTGAGGGTCTCATTAAGGCTGTTTTGTCTACCCTTAACATTCCTGTTAACCTTGTAGAGTCTCAGTCTACTTCTGACATCTTTTCCGAGCACAAGAAGTCATGTACTGTTTTTCCCCCTAATCTCACTCTTTATCCTTGATGAGTGGAAGACTCCTGACAAGCGTCTCACTCTAAGTATTTTTCTAAGCTGAACCCCTTCCCTGATGCGGCTTTTGCTCTGTGGGCTACACCTCCTCAGGTTGATCCCCCTATTTCTAGGCTTTCTAAATCCACTGCATTGCCTGTTGTGGACAATTTAGCACTTAAGGATTTAACTCCTTCAGTGCCAGAGGCTTGGGACATTTCCTGTACCCTGCAGGACAGACACTTTTTCAGCATTTTTGCTATCCTTCCGTTTAGGCTTGATATACTCTGGGAATTTCTAGTTACATATGGAAAACTATATATTGTTTTTTTCAGAACGAATTGTGCTTTCTCATGGTACCTTACAAGAAGAGAATTTTGCATCATGCAAAAAGCTATGATGTCATAATGCCAAAAAAAAGTTAAATTTTACTAATTTTGCTAAAATCACATACTATGTATCAAAAACATTTACCTTGATTGAAAAAGTTTCAATTATTTGAAAAAGCCCTGAATCCCCCAAGTAAAAAAATACCAAAATTGTATAGTTTTACCTACGTCCATGGCTAGCGCAGAGCCCTAATCACCAGCAGCGCAAAATTACATTTTCAACTTTATGAGCTAATATGCATGTTCTAGAGTTTTTGTGGTAAATCTACCCTAAAACAGTGGAATAACTATATAAAACTATATATTTCTGGAAAGAAGACAATATGCTGCATCTAATGAGGGGTGCCATGCCTTTGTACCCCAAGCCTGGTGTGCACAAATGCCTCCAGAAGGTGGCGCTAATGAAAAAAAAGGCATTTTCTTACATTTCTGCCCCTTCAAATGTACTGAAATCTGTAAAAAACATGGAATTTCCAACTGTATCCATTGGCTAGTGCTCTTAGGAGAAAAATGACACCTCATTGGCATGAATTGACCTACCTCAGTAGGCGCTAGAAGTGCAAAACGACACCTACTACAACTTCTAATTTTTCTAGCATTTTCTCAAACATTACTTGTCTATACAAAAATGGTTATAACAAATAGAGAAGTGAAGAAAGGGTACACAAACCATACCATTTTGGAAAGAGACAACCTGCCGCATCTAATGAGGGGTGACTTGCCTTCTTACCCCAAGCCTGGTGTGCACAAATGCCTCCAGAAGGTGGCACTAATGAAAAAAAGGCATTTTCTTACATTTCTTCCCCTTCAAATGTACTGAAATCTGTAAAAAACATGGAATTTCCAACTGTATCCATTAGCTAGTGCTCTTAGGAGACAAATGACACCTCACTGGCATGAACTGACCTACCTCAGTGGGCGCTAGGAGTGCAAAACGACACCTACTACAACTTCTAATTTTTCTAGCATTTTCTCAAACATTACTTGTCTATACAAAAATGGTTATAACAACTAGAGAAGTGAAGAAAAGGTACACAAACCATACCATTTTGGAAAGAAGACAACCTAACACATCTAATGAGGTGTGACTTGCCTTCTTACCCCAAGTCTGGTGTGCACAAATGCCTCCAGAATGTGGTGCTAATGAAAAAAAAAGGCATTTTCTTACATTTCTGCCCCTTCAAATGTACTGAAATCTGTAAAAAACATGGAATTTCCAACTGTATCCATTAGCTAGTGCTCTTAGGAGACAAATGACACCTCATTGGCATGAACTGACCTACCTCAGTGGGCGCTAGGAGTGCAAAACGACACCTACTACAACTTCTCATTTTTCTAGCATTTTCTCAAACATTACTTGTCTATACAAAAATGGTTATAACAACTAGAGAAGTGAAGAAAAGGTACACAAACCATACCATTTTGGAAAGAAGACAACCTAACACATCTAATGAGGTGTGACTTGCCTTCTTACCCCAAGTCTGGTGTGCACAAATGCCTCCAGAAGGTGGTGCTAATGAAAAAAAAGGCATTTTCTTACATTTCTTCCCCTTCAAATGTACTGAAATCTGTAAAAACCATGGAATTTCCAACTGTATCCATTAGCTATTGCTCTTAGGAGAAAAATGACACCCCATTGGTATGAACTGACCTACCTTAGGGGGTGCTTGAAGTACAAAACTACTACTGCTCCAACCTCTGATTTCTCTAACATTTTCTCAAACATTCTTGCGTGTATGAAAATTGTTATAACAGCTATAGAAGTGAAGAAATGTAGAGAAACCATACCATTTTGGAAAGAAGATAACCTGCTGCATCTAATGATGGGTCACTTGCCTTTCTACCCCTAAGTTAGTGTGCACAACTATTTCCAGAATGTGGTGCTACAGAAAAAAAACATTTTTTTTTTTACAAATCAGTCACTTCAAAGATACGAAAATGGTTCAAAACCATGGGATTTCCTAGGAGGACCTCCTGCCAGCCTACGATAAATGGTACCCCACTGCTGTGGGATGACATACCATATTGGGTGCCAAGAGCGTAGCTACCAGTGGAACAAGGATGGGGAAGCAAACAGTGTATGTATGATTCTATGGCTATCAGTGGTCAGTCAGTGTACGTGAGGACCTGTGACTGCCAGTGAAACCAGGTGGGGGGAAGGACAAGGGGTCAGGCAGTGTATGTGGGTATATCTACCAGTGGGCAGAGAGCAAGTATGGCAGTGGTGGTGGGGGAGGTAAGATAGTACATATGGGGGATCTGTGACTACCACTGTGCACTGTAAGTCCCCCACATACACTGTTTGATTTCCAGCCTGAATACAGTGCATACTGGCACTTGGGTCTACCAGTAGGCAGTGGAACCAGACTGGGGGGGTCAAACTGTGGGAATGGGTTTGCCAGTAGGCTGTGGAACTAGGATGGTGGGTAGGGTATGAGGGGATTGAGTCAGTTTGTGTGCATGCCACAGGGATGTCCGATGCATTGCAAAGCAATGCAATGGACCCCCTGTGGCACACAGAGGGTTCATTTAAAAAAAAATATATATATATATTATTCCTTAGTCATAGCTTGTTGGGTGGCCTTAGGGCCCCCCAACAAGTTTTGAATGTAAAGCAATAGTAAAAAAAAAAGTCCTGTGTGTGCCACAGGAGGGGGTCTGCAATGAACCCCCTCAACTGTGGCACACACAGGGTTAATTTTTTATTTTATTTTTTGTTACTTTTTTTTATAGACCTCACTGGGGGGCTTCAGGACCCTTCCTGATGTCCCCCAATGAGGTCTTATTAAAAAAAGTCCCAAAAGAATTAATCCTGTGAGTGTCACAAGGGTCTCCAGCTCATTGCAAAGCAATGTTCTGCGGACCACTGCGGCACTCACAGAGTTATTTTTTTTTATTATATTTATTCTTTTTACTATCAGAGATTGTGGGGGGACATCAGGACCTTTCCTGATGTCCCCCCAACAAACTCTGATTACAGTTCAGTGAAAAATAGCCCTGTATGTTCCACAGGAGGGGGGTCTGCAAAGAATCCCCCTCCCCTGTGGCACACACAAGGTTAATTTTTTTTTTCTTCTTTTTTTTTTTTTTAGAACTCATTGGGGGGCACTCTAGGGGTTAATGGATAGGAAGCTGGAAGCTATCCTGAAGTCAGTCTTTGTGGCCATAGGTACATTTATGAGGCCTACCTTGGCTTCTGCATAGATTAATAGAGCTATTGCTGTCTGGACTGCACAGTTAACTAATGCTGTCCACAAGGGTGCCCCTCAGGAGGACCTTTTATTCATTTTGGCTAATATCACAGAGACTCAGCACTATATTACTTATGCCCTGTTTGATGCTGTCAGGCTTGAGGTTATGGCTTCCACCTTTTCTGTGCTGCCAGCAGCTCATTGTGGCTCAAGATTTGGTCCGCTGAAATCATTGGTTTCTCTTCCTTTTCAGGGCACATCTCTTTTTGGACTTGAATTGAAGAACATCATCAGTGAGGCCAATGGGGGCAAGAGCACCTTGCTACCTCAGATTCCTTCGACCAAAACTCCGCAGTCCACCCCCAAATCCAGGCAGCAGTGGAGGTTCAAACACACCTCCACCAAACCCAAATCCACCAAACTTACTTTGGCATGACTCGCCAAATCCTGGTCCGCATACATCTGTGGGTGGTCACCTGGAACACTTTTTAAGTACTTGGACAGGCTCTCTTTTGGATCAGTGGGTAATACAGGTGGTCTCAGGAGGTTTCTTTGGATCTGCAGGATATGTACCTGCACATTCCAATTCATCCAGACAATTAGAAGTACCTCAGGTTTGCTTGCGACTTGAGGCAACTCCAGTTCACCTCCCTACCCTTTGGGCTCACCATGGCTCCTCAGGTGTTTGCTCGGGTCTTAGGGGCCTTGCTTGCCTTCCTGCACACCGAAAGAATTCAGGTGACGCCTTACATGGACAACCTTTTTTTGAAGGTTCCCTCCAGGGATCTCCTGACTGTTAGGTCCAGGACTGTGCTCAGATCCTCCTTCTACATGGTTGTAACTTGAACATGGACAACTCTGCTCCAGTCCCTTCTCAGGACCTGGCTTTCCTCACTGTCTGGTTCGACACTCGGCAGGGCATGGTCTGACAGGATTCTGTTTAGCAGATCACACCCAAGGTGTCGCTTGCTCTGGAGTGGTCTTCAGCTCTGGCACAGAAGTTCTCTTCCCTGGTGGGCAAGATGATATCTACCATGGAGGCATTACCATACTCCGTGGCTTACACCAGAGGACTTCAGAGATTTGTACTCAGTGTGTGCCAGGAGGATCCGGTCCTTCTGGATCACCCTGTCTCTTTTCCTCCCGATGTGAGACTAGCCCTCCTCTGGTGGTTGAACAGCCTCAACCTGATGAAAGGGAGGCCATTTGTGATACCGTATTGGGCCATACTCATGACAGATACCAGCCTGTTTGGCAGGGGAGCTGTTCTGGGTGTTCAAGGTTGTTGGTCAACAGAGAAAAACTTCCTTCCCATCAACATTTTGGAGCTCAGATGCGATTCTCCATGCTCTGAGGTATTGGACCTCTCATCTGAGGGGATGCCCAGTCTGTGTCCAGTCAGTTAATGCAACTGCTGTTGTCTACATCAACAAGCCAGGAGGCACCAGAAGCGTGGCTGCTTGTTTGGAGGTAAAGGCAATTTTAGCCTGGGCAGAGGTTCACATTCCTGCCATCTCTGCCATGCACATTCCAGGCATAGAAAATGTCTTGGCAGATTTCTCAGTTGTCAAACAGTGGGTCCAGGGGAGTGGGAACTCCATCCAGAGGTTTTCTGCCTGGTGTAGAAGTGGGGTCTTCCCTGAATAGACCTGATGGCTACCAGGGACAACCGGAAATTTTAGTTCTTTTGCTCATGCTGGAGGGGTCCTCTGGCATTCGCTGTGGATGCTCTGTCAATTCCTCCACTTCATCTCCTTCCCAGGGTGCTGAGGAAGATTCGGATGGAAGGTGCATCAGTAATTCTGATCACACCTTATTGGACCAGACAGCCTGGGTTTTCAGATCTGTTGGCACTAGGTGCTCCGGATCCGTTTCCTCTGCCACACAGACCAGATCTCGTCCTCCAGGGTTACCTCTGGAGAGAGGATGATGGCATGGTTGTTGAAGCGTCCATCTTAAGGAGGAAAGACTTTTCTCCTAAGGTGGTTTCCACCATGATCCAGGCCAGTAAACCTGTGTCCTCTATGACATATCACAGGGTTTGGTATATTTTTCATTCTTGGTGTGTGAACAGGGATCTGTCCTCACATGAGTTTGACCTTCCGTCCATCCTGTCCTTTTTGCAGGATGGTGTGAATAAGGGCCTTATCCTTAATTCCTTGAAGGTCCAGACCTCTGCTATTTTGGTCTTTTATCAGAGAAGCATTGCCATGGTGCCAGATGTCAAGGTCTTCTTCCAGGAAGTAACTTACGCCTTCCCTGCTTACAAGGCTCCCACTCCTTAATGAGACCAGAATCCTGTCTTGGGAGTATTGCAGCGGCCTCCTTTTGAGTCCCTGGCTACCAATCCTTTACGTTTTTTGACGTGGAAGATGGCTTTTCTTTTTGCTGTGGTCTCTGTCCGCAGAATTGCAGGCTTTGTCCTGCAAACCTCCTTTCCTGGTCTTCCACAAGGGTAAGGCTGTTCTCTGTACCTCTGACAAGGAGAGGGATCTCCACTTGTTGGATGTAGCGCATTGCCTTAAGTTTTATGTGCACCGTACTGAGTCCATCCTCAACAGGAATGCTTTGTTTGTCATCCCTGAGGGTCCCAGGGCTGGCTTTGACTATTGCATCTTGGATTAAGTCTACCATCTGCCAGGCTTATGAACTCAGAGGGAAACCTGTTCCCTTCCGCACTACAGCACACTCCTCTAGGTCTGTTATATTGGAATAAGATGGTCACTCGTATAGGTGTGATCTATAGACCCCCAGGACAAACAGGACATTGCATTAGACATGTCAGTAAGGGTAAAAGAAAAAGAAAACCACTATGGTACTCAGCAGAAGTGGAAAATATAGTAAAGGAGAAAAAAGAAGCATTTAAGAAATATAAGCAGACGCAGAAGGAAGAAGATAGGTATCAGTACAAAAGTAGGCTGAAGGAGGCCAAACGTATTATTAGATGTGCCTAAGCGCACACACAGAGGAAAAAATTGCCCAGTCAATAAAAAAGGGGGATAAAACTTTTTTAGATATATAAGTGAAAGGAGGAAAACGAAACAAGGAATAGTTAGACTGAAAACAAAAGATGGAAACTATGTAAATGACAATAAAGGGATAGCTGACTGTCTCAATGAATATTTCTGTTCAGTTTTTACAGAGGAAGATGAAGGGAAGGGACCCCTGTTAGAAAAAAGAAATGGCAAGACACAGGAAACACGCATGTTTACAGAGTAAGACATTCTACTTCAACTTTCTAAGGTAAAAACAGATAAATCTATGGGTCCAGATGGGATACACCCAAAGTTATTAAAAGAACTTAAGTGTGTTCTGCCAAAACCTTTACCAGAATTATTCAATCAGTCACTAGCGACAGGAATAGTTCCAGAAGATTGGAAGGTAGCAAATGTAGTACCGCTTCACAAAAAAGATAGCAGGGAAGAGTCTGGTAACTACAGACCAGTAAGTCTTACATCAATAGTGGGAAAATTAATGGAGACTATGTTAAAGGAAAGAATTGTTGAATATCTGAATTTGAATGGCTTGCAAGATACCAAACACCATGGGTTTACAGCAGGGAGATCTTGTCAAACTAACCTCATAGATTTTTTTGACTGGGTAACTAAAATAATAGATCAAGTGGGAGCAGTAGATATAGCTTATCTAGATTTCAGTAAAGCATTTGACACTGTCCCTCATAGAAGACTCATAAATAAATTGCAGTGTTTGGGACTAGATGTAAAAATAGTGAAATGGATAAGGCAATGGCTGACAGGAGACAGAAGGTGGTAGTTAATGGAGAATATTCGGAAGAAAGGAGTGCTACTAGTGGAGTACCTCAGGGATCTGTACTGGGGCCCATTGTTTTTAATATTTTTATTAGTGATATTGCAAAAGGTCTTCAAGGAAAGGTATGCCTTTTTGCAGATGATACAATGATGATACAAGATCTGCAAGATCTGCAATAGGGTAGACATCCCAGGGGGAATAAGCCAAATGGCGAAAGATTTGAGTAGGAATGGACGAGAGTGTGGCAGATGCAGTTTAATACTGTTAAATGTAAAATAATGTACTTGGGACATAAAAATCCAAAGGAAAAATATACTATTAAGGGTACTGTTCTGTCAGAGACAACAGAGGAAAGGGATTTGGGAGTAATTATTTCTAATGACTTAAAGGTAAGCAGGCAATGTAATAAAGCGGTGGGGAATGCAAGCAGGGCACTGGGTTGTATAGCTAGGGGCATTAGTAGCAGAAAAAGGGAAGTAGTCATGTCACTCTACAGATCTCTAGTTAGACCTCACCTAGAGTGTACAGTACTGGAGACCCCATCTCCAGAAGGATATTGATACTCTAGAGAAAATTCAAAGAAGAGCTACTAAAATGGTGACTGGTCTACAGGAAAAGAAATATCAGGATAGACTAAATGATCTGAATATGTATAGCTTGGAGGAGAGAAGAGAGAGAGGGGATATGATAGAAACATTCAAATACATGAAGGGATTCAACAAAGTACAGGATGGAAGTATATTTCAAAGGAGTAAAAATGTTAGGACAAGAGGCCATAGTCTAAAACTAGAGGGACACAGGTTTAGACGTAATGTAAGAAAGTTTTACTTCACTGAGAGGGTAGTAGATAAGTGGAATAGCCTACCAGCAGAAGTGGTAGATGTTAATACAGTGACAGAATTTAAGCATGCATGGGATAGGCATAAGGCAGTCCTTAATGTAAGAAAAGGCCAAGGACCAAAAAAGGTTTGAGATTGTTTTGGTTTTTTTTACAGTAGGAAAATGGGCAGACTAGATGGACTGAATGGTTCTTATCTGTCGTCAAATTCTATGTTTCCTGGGCCTACAAGAATCGGGCTTCTCTTGAACAGCTGTGCATGGAGACCACTTGGTCTTCTATGCACACCTTTGCCAAACACTACAGTGTGGATTTTCAGGCTTCGCCTGAAGCCAGCTTTGGCAGGAAGGTCCTGGAGGCTGTTTTGCCTGTCTAGGACTTTGGGCTCGATCCAAATGTTGGAGACGGCTGTTTTTTCTGCAGACTGCATTTTTTCCAGCACAGTAAGCTATTCAAATGCCTGTGCTGTGGAAAAAATACCTGCAAAAAAAAAGAGCCATTTGATAATGTTAAGAAGTGTTTTCATCCATAGAAAATTATGAAAACACCGTAAATATCAATTCACATGTCTGCATTAACCATGAAAACCCGATAAGGGACTCAAGTTATCGCAGGAAAGTTAAGACCCAGTTTTTTTCTGGCTTGAGACCCTTATCGGCTCTTTAAACAGCCGACGCAGAAACTTGAATGAAAAAAAAAGTGAAAAAACCCAAAGTCCTCAGTGGATGTATTGATATGGGGCCCAAATAACCATATCAGTATATCCAAAGTATGAAAAATGTGTCAAAAGTTAGTATAATTAACCCTATGAGTGCCAGTGGGGTATAATTACACCATCAGCATTCATAGGGTTAACCCAACTAAGTTAAAAAAAAACCATCCCATTAAAAGTAACACATACCATTAGCCTGATGTCCAGCGGAGTCCTCAGCATCCTGGTCATCTACAGTCCTTCTCTTCTATCCTTCTCTTCTGTCTTGTTTCTTCTGGTATCTGTAAAAGGAAACATGGTATTAATACAATGCAGAATACAATACATCGTTTAACCCCTTGAGTGCCACAGGGGTACGAAAAGCATTGCAAAATAATGCATTGCAGACCTCTCTGGGGCTCAAAGAGTTAAACAATGTATTAGTGCCCATTTGTATAAAGAAATATGCCTCCATTATTATGTGAAGCCAGTATATTAAAGTTGCAAAATCATATGTCCCAAACAATGATGAAAATATATTAGCTTGCAGGAACTTATTATGTCTCCACCTCTGTGTGCGGCTGCAGAGGTGGCGGCGACATCGCTGTGTGCCACAGACACCACCCTTATGCTGCCTCACGGGCTGATGCTCGTTCGTTTTAGATGGTAGGACATTTAGATACCAACCAAGACATTTTCTTTTGTCAGTTGGTATCCAATTTGCCCTACCGGCTTTTTTATGTCAAACATTTGGATCGAGCCCTTTATCTTTCCTGTGCCTTATAGCTCTTTAACTGTTTGAGCCCTGCTGGCTCTTGTTCTTGTGTGCTGTGTTTAGTTATTCAGTGTCTGATGACACCTTGTTAGTTTGGGCTGCTCCGTGTCCTGGATAGTACATGGGAACTCCGGTATCATGGGGGACCAGCTCTTGGTCCTTTCCTTCTCTTCCTGCCCATGAGAGCTCAGTGTTGGTACATCCCCATGGTACCTGTAAGCCATATTGGGCAGAGAAAAGAGGATTCCCACCCAGTGAAAGGGACCATGCTGGGTCTCCTGTGGCTGGACGTGGGAGTCCAGTTGGGTCCATGCTCACAGGAGTTTTCCTCTTCTTCGTCTTGCTATCTAGCTCAGTAGGTTTATTGGTTTATTGTCTCTAATCTATCTGGAGAAGGGAGGGGCTAGGTAGCCTGCTATGGAGAAAGGGGAGGCTCCACCCTGCACTTTTTGAAGAATTGTTCCAGCTTACTGGGAGGAGCTGTCACCTCCCCATGATATCTGTAAGCTATATGGACTAAGAGAAAAGGATTTAACAGGTAAGACTAAAATCTTCTTATACTCATGTACATCAGCAAATTAAGTATTTATGATACAATGTACTGAATGTGAATCTGAATGTAACATTGGTGAAACAGGCCTATCACAAAGCCTAAGAATAAATATACACAGACAATCTATTGCAAAATACCATAAAACAAAGAACCGTACCCCAGTCGGTCATCATTTTACTCAAGGAAACCACTGCATCCATAACCTTAAAATCAAAATACTCAGTCGGATCTTCAAAAATAGATAGGAGAGAGAAAGACATTTGAAATTAAGATGATACTTTTTTTCAACACCAAACACACTGGACTAAATAACAGGATTCATGGAACATTACCAAAATGTTTTATAACACTTCCTTCTGTTTATTTTATTCTGGCAAATGTTTTCTCATCTCTCTTATAATATTTTTCTATGTATATCTATGTACCATGGTTCTGTCTCTCCCTGCTTCTCATACTCCCCCCACCTCCCGTCAGGGGATTCAGTGGCTTTTACATACACGTTTAATTTTTTTTCTCTTATAACCAGTATGCTTTAGACTTGAAAAAGTGAGCATCGCTGTTGAAAGCTTGTCTCAAGTAATTGAATGTTAGTCCAATATAAAAGGTATTATTACATACTGCAATACTCATTAAATTGGTCTCTATACCAATGGACTAACACCGCATAGATATATATATATATATAGTTTTTCTGGTGAAAGTATTTTACCAAGAAGAATACATTGAAGTTGTCTCTCTTGTTCAAATATGTCCTGGACTCATTTTATCTACCTCAGAGGGGGTAAAGATTGAGCTGACCTTGTCGGTACTAGAACTTGCAATCAGAACAGATTCTACAGTTGTTGCTGCATAATCAGTTGATACTTATTATTCAGAAATACCTTATTTAACACTGAGGCAAATCAATGTTATATCTATTTGGCAACTCTTTATGTGAAATTACCATTTATATGAATATCCTCTTTGCATGCCATTTGCTTATACATTTTCAAAACTGTCGTGACACTATATACTTCATTTGAAGGGTAACATCCTATCACACCTGTGAGCTGTATTTGACTTTTAACGATTTGACTTTTAATTACATTATTATGGTCCCGCTAGTGCTTATGGTCCTGCTAGGACTTTTGAAGAAGCAGATCAGTTGAAATCATGTTAAATCAGTTTGAATATTTCTAAGGGGGCAGTAAAACACACCAAAGAGATTTTCTGAAACCAAATCATTTTCATCCAAAACACAACCAGGCAGACCTTAAGTGACCGCACCATAAGAAGAGCAGTTTATATGTGGGGATGAAAAAGGGAAAGAAAGACAGCACACCAGAGATCTAAGTGTAGATGCCCAAGCTTCAGCTTCCTCACAGACGGCATGACGTTTTTTCTTAGAATTTCCTGATACTGCAATGAATCCATCTTGCCTTCCACACTCTGCAGGTTTCCAGTGCCAGGGGATGCAAACAGCCAGCATCACCGAGCCACCACCATGCTTAACTGTAGGCAGAGTATTCTTTTCAGCGTATGCTTCATTCTTCTTCCTCCAGACATACCACTGATCCATCAGGCCAAAAAGTTCCAGTTTTATTTAATCGCTCCCCAAAACAGAATCCCAAAACTTCTGTGGCTTATTTATATGATTTTGAGCATAGTGGAGCCAACTTTTCTTGTGCTTTTGGGTCAGTAGTGGTGTACAACTTGGAGTTCTTGCATGGAAACCGTCTGCATTTAGTGTGCACCTTACTGTGCTCACTGAAACCTCAGTGCCTGTTGCCACCAAGTCTTGCTGAAGGTCTTTTGCAGTCACTCGAGGGTTTTTCTCAACCTGCCTTCTCAGAAATCTGGTTGTAACCATTGATAGCTTCCTCTTTCTCCACCGTCCAGGTAGTGTAACCACTGTTCCTTTGACTCTGAACTTGCAAACTATGCTTTCAACAGTGTCTCTAGGAACATTTAGTGCCTTTGCTATCTTTTTGTATCCTGTTTCTTGTTTGTGAAGGGCGATAATCTTTTCTCTTAACTTTTTGAACCATTCTTTGGACTTAGACATATTTCTAACATTCAGTCAAATGTGACACTCAACAAACCCCTAGCCAGTTCAGGTATTTCATGTGTTGCAGCTCAAGCACACCTGGTGCAACTAACGAAGCCCTTGATTAGTTGCATTAAGTGTGCTTGAGACAACATCTGTTTTGCATATTTGTGGTATTGTGAGGGATTCTATTCAGGGGGTTGAATAATTTTGAGACTGGAAAAGTCATTATAAGTTGCATTTTCAGTTGAATTTGTGGAAACCACTTGAAGCATTCATTGTGTTGAGCTATTTCAATTGCGTTTGTTTGATATGACAACTGTATATATTTTTGCAGGAGGGATGAGCCTAATTGTACATTGGTTATCGCTGCCCTCCCCACGGATAAGCTCTCACCATATTTCTCATTGTTCAGTTGCACAGAAATATAGTAATATTTGTTTGCTCATCAGATTTCCCATTATTGGAATGCACATCAAGTAGGGAAAGAGTTTGTCCGTAGTCTCACCACCACAGATGGCTGGATCTCAGATTCCTGTGGGTACCTCTAAGGAATTCAAGGTCCTAGTTAGTGGTAGCTTGGATGTCTCATGTAGTCCAAAGATGTGAGTTATATCCTCTGTATGGGCCAGTGAAAAGTCTTTCAAAAGTTGTCCCACAGGTATTCAACGTGTTTCAGAGCTCTGGGCTCCTTCCTCAGATAAATGGGATTTGGTAAAGGGGTGACAGAAATGGTGGATCCAACATTTAAACTTGCTCAGACCAATCACAAATGGAGTCAGGGAATTCAAAGGGTGATCCTCAAAGGATCAAAAACGTATAGTTTAAAGCAAATCCAAAATGTAAATATATATGGGGGGCGAGAATTACATTGCTCATGAAATACAAATGCATCGCAAGAAGCCAAAACTGCGGGCCCCAGCTGCAGCGACCATCCCCAAATACTTGCCTAAAGTCTCAACTCTACTCACGCCATCGAGCTGTGATGAGAACGTTGATGTGCTGTTCTATACGCAGCCTACATTGCCGCTGAAATTCATGGCGGTAGTGGACGTTACTCTCCCTTCCTCTGACGCCATGGCTGGTGCTTCGACTATCTCACTAGAGAGGATATTGCCCATCTGCCATCTAAGGACGATTTCACAGATATATCTATAGATATACAGAAAGCTGTCTGCCTGGAAATTAAAGAACTCTGGTCGGATTTCACTGCTCTTGGCCAATGGGATAATGAGCTGGAAGAGGTACAGACCAACCTGAGTGACCGCCAATATAATTTGTAGCAGATCATGCAGAATTGCAGGGCCATCTAGATGACCTAGACAACTGTAGCCGGAGATGTAATATCCGGATCAAAAACCTGCCTGAGTCAGTACATCCCAAAGACTTGCTGACCTCCCTGCAAACTCTCTTCGCAAGCCTTCTTAATGTTCCAGCTACCCAGCAGATTGACACTGAATGAGCCCATACAGCATTGACGCTACAGGGCACTGACAATGATCGTCCACGGAACGTGATCTGTTGCCTGCTTAAATTCTCAGTCAAAGAGGCGATCTTACGTGCGGAAAGGGACTGGGAAGAAGTGCTTTTCACTGGATCTGCTGTGCAACTCTACCCAGATCTCTCTTTCCACAGTCTGCAACAATGTCGATTACTCAAGCCCTTAAGTGAGTTCCTCAGGGCCACTGGAATTCGTTACAAGTGAGTTTTCCCCTTTATGCTGACTGATCAGCGGGATTGTATTTCTGCATTGCTATCAAATGCGGAGGGTGTCCCATCTTTCTGCAACCAGCTGAATATCCCAGTTCCAGATGTCTTCAAAGGGAATAGTTGCTGCGACCTGCCACTTTCGGTGGAAAACCACAATGGAAGCATTGTCAAAAAGTCCCTATGCAGAATCGGGGTGTCACAGTATCCTGGCCAGAGCCTTCTTCCTGCTCGTCCGTCTCTCTCTCTTCCCCCCGGCAGCGGGTTTTCTTTGGTTCCGGCTCACCTCGTAGTCCGCGCATGCGCAGGACGCCACTGTCTTTTTCCTTGGCATCTGCGCATGTGTCCGGTCCGGCGCATCATTGGGCTGTGGCTTCCTATCCCGCACAGCTTCCAGGCGAGCCCCCCTTCTGTCCTCTTCTCATTGTCTCCTCTCCAGTATTTGAACAGGCTGCCCCAGGCTGAGGGTGCCCGTTCCACAAGCTCAGTAGCGTTTGTTTGTTCTTTGTGATTCACTCTTGGCTCTGACCCCTGGCTTACCTGACTCTGGCTGATCTCCATTCCTTGCTCTGACCCCTGGCTTTACCTGACTACGGCTGATCTCCACTCCTGGCTCTGATCCCTGGCTTTACCTGACTACGGCTGATCTCCACTCCTTGCTCTGACCCCTGGCTTTACCTGACTACGGCTGATCTCCACTCCTTGCTCTGACCCCTGGCTTTACCTGACTACAGCTGATCTCCGGTCCTTTGCTATTCATCACCAGTTAGGCCTATTGCTCTTGCCTATCCCTCTCTGCTCTGTATCCAGTTTGTCCCGTCGGCCTGGTTCTCAACGGTTTCCAGGTACTCCCATCCTGGTTGCACCCTGGCTCAAATGGGGTGGAACAATCTGGTTTTGCGACCAACACCTCTAACCAGCTTTGGCTACAGCAAGGGAGTACCTGGCACGCCGTCACCGCTCTCAAGCCTCGCACCCAAGCTACGCACGCTAGCATCCAAACCAGAGTCGGCACCACATGGGCCCTTACCCTCCTTGTGCGTGACACGGAAAAGCAACACAGGTCTTTCTGAGGACGCTGATCCATTTGTGCCAGCTGGAGCTCAAGTCTCCAACAAGGCTCCTTCCAAGGCTTCATGAACTTAAAGGGATAGTAATTCTTCGTTTTATCTTTATTTTATTTTGTGGGCATTAAAAACATGAAGAATGATGTAAGTCTTATTTCTCAAAGCTTTATGGTTTGAGAGATATTCACAAGCAAAGTTTCCCCACCTGCCCCTTTTACCTAGTGTAAGCCATCTCTTCTCAGATGTGGAATCTGGTTGTAAGATCAGACAGATAACAGCAGGAGACAATCTTCTTTCTAGAAAACAATGAAAACCCTGCCCCCCTTTTCAGGTTTTTCCCTTATCTTGATTGAAGATTGTCCATCTCTGCAGTCTATCTGAGCACCTCCCTTCTGTTCTGGCTGCGCAGTGTTACATCAGTAAAATGGGCGGGAGGGGGAGACTTTGTCATTGAATTACTCTTGAACTACAGTTCTGACAGAATTGAAATAACACTCTCCAAAGTCCAAATAAGATAAACTAAGTGAATGGGCAGAAAAGTGGCAGATGTCATTTAATGTAGATAAATGTAAGGTTATGCATTTGGGTTGTAGAAACAAACTTGCTACATATACTCTAAATGGGAAACAACTTGGGAAATCCTCATTGGAGAAAGATTTAGGTGTACTGATAGACAATAGTCTTCACAGCAGTGTGCAGAGTCACTCAGCTGCTGCAAGAGCAAATAGAGTACTAACCTGCATAAAAAGAGGTGTAGAAGCAAGGGATACTAATATTATCCTACCTCTGTATAAATCCTTGGTTAGGCCTCATCTAGAATATGGAGTACAATTTTGGGCGCCTGTTCTAAAAAAAGACGTGCAACAAAACTGATAAAGGGATTGGAGGATCTGAGTTACAAAGAGAGACTAGCCAAACTGGGTTTGTTTACATTAGAAAAGAGACGTCTAAGGGGTGATATGATTACCATTTACAAATGCCAAGGTCAATACAAAGAACTATCCAATGAATTATTTATGCAAAGAGCTGAGCTAAGAACAAGAGGTCATCCATTAAGACTTGAGGAAAGGCGCTTTCGACTAAAACACAGGCAGGGATTCTTTACAGTAAGGGCGGTAAGGCTATGGAATTCTTTGCCTCGGGATGCTGTGCTTGCAGATAATGTAACTGCATTCAAAAAAGCAATGGATGCCTATCTAGCACAGAACAATATTGACAGTTATGACAGATGGCTTCAAAGCAAATAGGATATTGAGCCGGGGAACTATTTGACACACTCACACACACACACCTACACTGGAAATTGCTCCAGATGGCTTTTTT
Organism: Rhinophrynus dorsalis; assembly: GCA_037306005.1. Classification (NCBI taxonomy): domain Eukaryota; kingdom Metazoa; phylum Chordata; class Amphibia; order Anura; family Rhinophrynidae; genus Rhinophrynus; species Rhinophrynus dorsalis. The sequence continues at coordinate 384,814,078 of CM074722.1, forward strand.
TTCTTGCCTTCCTCTGGATCAACGGGGGTGTTATTGGCATGGGCTGGACTTGATGGACACATGTCTTTTTTCAGCCTTATCTACTATGTTACTATGTTACTATGTTACTAAATACTATGATGATTAATTAGAGCTGCTTTTATTATTAAACATTACTATCCCTTTAAGCTTCATCTCTCCTGCACGCTTGTTGAAGACAGTATGGGTATTAAGCTCTGGATTTCCTACTGGGACCTTTCCCTGGTTTTTCCTACTGCCAGCAGGGTTCTGAGTTTTTCCACTAAACCTGAACTATTTGTTAGAGTCTTTTGCCTGCTTAATCAAGGTACTATTGCCACCTTGAATGGGACCCTCATCCCTTGCTACCCCTATCACCCCCCTACATTACCTCTACCCCATTTGGATTACATCATGTGGGGAAATGCCTGGCTCCCTGGTGATTGTAGTGAGCATGGGGACTTGTTTCCACCTTAATGCAGAAATATAACCTTGACTGAATGGGACTCTATTGTCTTGCCCGGGGCTGCCCCCCCTCCCCGCACCTTGGTATGGCCTATCCCATGCCATCCTGCCTGCACTATGCTCTGGTTACTTTACAGCAGTAATCAGGCAGTTATTGTGGTTCGGGTTTCATGCTCACTATTTCTATTTTCAATGCCCCTTGTCTGCAGTGTATGGCTCTCCCTGCCCTGCTTCAGTCCGGCAGTGGTCACTTCTTGTTGGCACAGCCAGAGCTGACTCCTGAAGTGAGCTGGGGACTCTTCACACTGCTTGCAACGGGACCCTATTACCTGTATCACTAATATGTTGTAGGGCACTACCTATTGAAAGACGCAATGCATAAGTTTCCCTTTAATGTGTCAGTATTACTGGTCAAGGACTTTCCGATGTACATTGGTTGACCCCCCCTCCCCCCACCCCCCATTTTTCCTTCCTGGCCCGAGATGTGAAATTGCCCAAACATTCCCACATATACTGGGTTTTTGATTGTCTCATGACACTGTTCACTCTGTCATTGCTGTTTTGACCTTATATGTACTGTTCTCAAACAGCTGACCCTTGCACACGTCCCCTCCTAATGTTTCCTGAGCTAACTCTCGGGTCTATACATTATTCATATTAGCGCTGGCAGACGAACATTCCCCTGATGTTTCACTATTTGTGATTTTTTCATGCCACATGTATGCTGCACTTTTCAGTACTTCCTTATATTCTCTACTGTTATGCTTTCTCTATGATGTTATCAGGGCTCAAAATTTCCACTCGCCACTAACCAATGGCGAGTGAAAATTTAGCCCTGGCGAGTAGAAACTCAGCCCTGGTGGGTATGTTTTGGCTTGCAGTGGCGAGTAACTTTTCAGGTCTGGCTAGTAACAAAGGACTTCAAATTATAAGCCCTGATGTTATCATATTATGACTCCCCAGGTTGCACACTATTGTTCTCCAGTGTTAGCCACTGTTCTACCCCTACCCCAATCCCGCATGCTCCTCCTGTGCTACTCTATGTCTCACTCTTGGGCACCTGTTGCTCATGGGTCTACCATCTACCACACAGTACACAATTCTCTCTCTCTTCTTTCTTTTGTCTCTCTTGCTTTTCCTCTCTTCTTCTCCTTTTCTCCCCTTCACCCTCCCTCTGTACCTTTTCTCTTCTCTACTCCCCTGCCTACCCTGGCAAAGTTTATGAGAGGTTTCCCCTTCCAGTTCCTGAAGGGTATTGGGGAACTCCTTCCCTTAGTTTCCATAATGGATAGATCTCCAATTAGTCTGCTCACAGTTAATGCCGGTGGGCTAAACATACCTGAGAAGCGTGTGATGGCTCTGAAAGAATTTGACCACCTTAAGGTAGACTTTATCTTCATACAGCAGACTTATTTTAAGATGGGGACAGAACCTCGTCTATTTAGTAATACTTACCCGTAATGCTGAACCTCCTCTGCGAACACCAAAACTAAAGGGGTGGCAATTCTGCATCACAAAAACTTGCACTGGGAAACCATTGCTACCAAAACTGATGGAAACAGGAGATTCCTTTTTGTTAAAAGTCAATTACATGGTACATTGGTAACCTTGGCTAACATATATGTCCCCAATACCAAACAACTACCTTTCCTCCGTCAGGTCCTGAAATTGCTACATGCCTTCTTCCAGGGCAGATTATTTTTAGGGGGGATCTTAATGTGGCCCTACACCCAGATATTGACTGTTCTTCTGGAAAATCTTCCCTTCGCACCTCTTATCTCTGTAAGATCTCCTTCCTCCTCCATTCTCACCAACTCATTGACACGTGGAGTATGACACATCACCAGGAGCGTGATTATACACTTTATTCGGGCGTCCATAGGTCCTACTACTGGATCGACTACTTTCTTCTACCCCAATATCTGAAATTCTACCAATGACGTGGTCTGATCATGCACCGGTATTTACGGTATTTGCTCTTCCTCACAGACTTTCTCCGGTGCTTTCCTGGAAGATGAACAAATTGTTGTTATCCTCCCCAGCGGATATTGCTACCATCAAGGCCAAGTTCTCTGACTACTTCGATAAGAGTTCGGTGGACAACACACCGAGCCCCGTTGTCTGGAAGGCTGTAAGCTATTTGAATACTTTCTCTGGGCAGGGAGTAGCACAGAGAATAGCAAACAGCTAAAATAATATGTAAGGATGAAAATGAGATGAACCCACGCTAAAAGATCACGAGAAGACCAAAAAAACACCCACAGCGACGTACCAACAAGGATGAGACAAAAATGCGGAGAACGGAGGCAGGCCAAAGGTCAAGGGCTGGTGAGAGAAACGTAGCTGAGAGACAGAGCACCAACGTAACAGCCACCCCACCCCACCACCCAAACGGATGCCCCTCCAGGCGGATACAGGCATAGGCCGATCGGGGTGAGAGTCATGAAAGTCCTTGACACAAGAGGGAGCATGAATGTTAGAGCACGGTTCCCAGGAGCAGTCTTCTGGGCCATAGCCCTTCCAGTGAACCAGATACTCTAGTCGTCCTCTTTGGAATCTGGAATACAGAATTTGTTGAACCTCGTACTCTGTGGATCCATTCACGAGGAGCAGAGGAGGGTGAGTAGGTTGGCGATCCAGATAAGGGCTGACCCTCCATGGCTTCAGTTGGGAGGTGTGTAACGTAGGGTGTATCCTGTAGGAGTCTGGCAAGGCCAGGCAGTAGGTAACCGGATTAATCACCTCGATGATGGTAAAGGGACCAAGAAAATGGGAACTCAACTTCCTTGAAGGACAGGACAGGCGTACATGAGCAGAGGATAGCCATACCCTGTCAACAACCTGGTAGGGCGGACTAGCCAGGAGGTGTTTATCTGCCTGTAGTTTGTAAGCTGCCTGGGCCTGGTGTAGGAGGGTGCACAGTTCATGGTGTAGTTGCTGCAGAGGCAGGATGCCAACTGGGACAGATGAAGTAGGAGGGACATCAGGAATAGCTACTGGGTGAAAACCATATGAGGCATAGAAAGGAGAGGTCTGTATAGCTTGATGATGGTGATTGTTATAGGCAAATTCTGCCTGTGGTAGGAGCTGTAACCAGTTATCTTGTAAATGGGTGGAGAAGCATCTAAGATACTGTTCCAACGTTTGGTTGGTCCTCTCTCGCAATACATCATTAATGAAATACTGAAAAGTGTCAGGGGCATTACACAGCCCGAAAGGCATGACTGTATACTCGTAATGTCCATAACGAGTACGGAAAGTCATTTTCCATTCATCCCCCTCTCTGACACGCACCAGATTGTAAGCGCCTCTCAGGTCGATTTTAGTGAAGACTTGAGCTGAAGAGACCTGCTCCAGAAGATCCGGAATGAGCGGTAGGGGGTAGCGGTTCTTAGCGGTTATCTTGTTCAGTTCCCGGTAATCGATACATGGATGAAGACCTCCATCTTTCTTGGGAACAAAGAAGATTCCTGCTCCGGCGGGTGATGTAGAAGGACAAATAAAACCCTGTTGTAAGCTCTCTGTGATATATTCCTTTAGGTGTTGTGCTTCGGGACCGGACAGGGGGTATATGTGTCCAGAGGGTATAGCTGCTCCAGGAAGGAGGTCGATTGGGCAGTCATAGGGACTATGGGGCGGTAGAGTAGTTGCTCTCTCCTTGTCCAAAACATCTGTGTAGTCTTTATACAGATCGGGTAAGAGAGGAGAACAAGGTAGCGGTAGCAAAGGTGACTACATGGATGGGAGACAGTGCTCCTTACAGTAATCAGACCGGAAAGTGACGGTGGCTGAGGACCAAGTGATGGATGGGTCTTGCTTGCGGAGCCAGGGGAGTCCAAGGATTACCGGGTACAGCAAGGACGGCATCACATTGAAACACAATTCTTCTTTATGGGAATCGGAAGCGACAAGAAGGACAGATATGGTCTCTGTATCGATAGGCCCAGACTGAAGAGGGGTCTGGTCAGCCATGAGGACCACAAGAGGGTGACTCTTCAACCGTGTGGGGATCCCCAGCATCCGGGCATATTCTTGGCTAACAAAGCAGCCACTTGCTCCTGAATCAATCATAGCGGCCACGTTGCTCTGTTGCTTGTTCCACTGTAAGGAAACGAGGATAGACAAGTAAGAAGGGGCAATGGTGGAGCAGGTGTGAGAAATAGGAGGCAAGCGTTCATTACCTGGTTGAGGCAGAGGCCTCACAGGGCAGGATCTCAACAGGTGTCCAGCCCCACAGGCACAGGTTCAGGTTTCTATGGCGTTCCCTCTCTGTTCTAGAGAGAGGACCGCGGACATCCCAGCTGCATGGGATCCTCAGAATGTTGGGTTGTTGACGGGGTAGTATGGTCCTGGGTCTGAGCAGGGGCTGCGTTTGGGCGTCTGACAGCAACTGAGTAGGTAGCTTGACGATCTCGACGTCTCTCCCTCAGACGGCAATCTATCTGGATGGACAGATGGATGAGATCTTCCAAGCCAGAGGGAAGATTCACTCTGGCCAATTAATCTTTCAGAGCATCCAACAGACCGTAGCGTAATTGGTCAAACAGAGCTGCCTCGTTCCAGCGAGAGTCGCTGGATAACCTGTGAAAGTCCGTTACCTATTCCTCCACCTGTCTTCTACCCTGGGTTAGAGAACGCAGGGTACTTTGGGTTGTAGCAGCTCGGAAAGGATCATCATATAATGCTTCCATAGCATGCTGGAATGAGGACCATGAGTCAAATAAGGGGCTATCAGTGTGTAGCAGATGATGAGCCCAGGTTTGTGGTTCCCCAGAAATCAAGGTGATGGCCGTGCGTACCTTCACAAACTCGGAGGCGTAAGTGTAGGGATTCAGCAAAAACAACAAACAAAAGACCTGTATTTGGAGCGGTCGCCATCAAAACGATCAGGCAGAGGAATCCGTGGCTCGACAGGATGGTGAGCATCACCAGCGGAAGCCACGGGTCCACTAGGCGCAGGTGCGGCAGGAGGGGGAGAGGGACTGGGCTGTAGGTCGTGCAGCTGTTGTTGGAGAAGAGATTTATTGGCCTGCAGGTCTTGAACTGAGTGGGTGAGGGCCAACAGGCGGGTGTCCAAGGAGTTTAGAGCATCAATCAGATTGGCAGGTTCCATCTTCTTGGAAACGGCTCACTGGTTCTGTAAGCTATTTGAATACTTTGTCTGGGCAGGGAGTAGCACAGAGAATAGCTAAATAAGCTAAAATAATATGTAAGGAAGAAGATGAGATGAACCCGCGGTAAAAGACTCACGAGAAGAAAAAAAAAAACCCCACAGCAACGTACCGACAAGGATGAGACAAAAAATGCAGAGAACGGAGGCAGTCCAAAGGTCAAGGGCTGGAGAGAGAAGCGTAGCCAAGAGACAGAGCACCGACATAACAAAGGCTCACAAGTGTGTTCCCAGGGGGGAACGTATTGAATTAGTCTCTCGGAAGAAACACCTCAAGAATAAGAGGATAGCTGAACTTGTAGCCTCTATTTCCACACTGCATAAATGTTACAAGTCCTCTCTTTCCTCTTCTGATCTCCAACTCCTGCAGACCTCCAGGACAGAAATGGCAGATTTGTATTGATCTCGTATGGCAAAGTCGTTTATGTGGTATAAGTATAAGAAATATCTCTTAGGGGATAAATGTGGTTCTGCTCTAGTGAGGTTAATTAAGATCAAGCAGTCGGCACCTCTCATCCCCAAAATTTGTCTGCCTTATGGAAAGATGGAGTCCAGGTACCCTGACATTGCCAATGCATTTGCAGATTTTTATGCCTCATTGTATAATCTACACCCGCTCCGCTCTGGGACTCCTGATACAGACCTCAGACACAAAATACTTAGTTTTTTGGCTGATGCCAAAGCGGCAAAGCTATTGTCGCTGGCGGCACAGGCTTTGGAGGACCCCTTTACACTGCCGGAAGTATTCAAAGTGATCTCATGCATACCCAAAGGCAAGAGCCCGGGTCCTGATGGGTTCCCAGCATCTTACTGTCACCTCTTTAAGGACACTTTAGCCCCTCAAATGCTGCAGGCCTTTCATCAAGTAAGCTCGGGCACAAAGATCTGACGGCATGTGTCAGCTATAGGCCAACTTCATTATTAAATGTTGACTTGAAGATATGATCTAAAATGTTAGCGCTCAGACTCAATCCTTTACTCCCTTCCCTAGTACATATTAACCAAGCTGGCTTCGTCAGGGGCCAGGAGGCAAAGGATAATACCTGTAAGGTGATTGCTCTGATTCACATCATTCTGGTATCCCATCCCGCCTTCTTCCAGTCAGTGCCAAGAAGGCTTTTGACCGGGTGAGCTGGTTATTCCTTGAAGAATCCTTGCGTCATATTGGTTTTGGCCCACTTTTCTTAACCTTGATCCTGATCTTTCTTGTCAAATCTTCAGCGTACTATCAATGCGTTCATCTGGCATTACAAAAGACCTCATGTTCGTAGTTCTTGTATCTTTTTGAGCCCCAAATCCGGAGGTATTGGTCTACCCGAAGTTAGAACTTATTGGACAGCTTCAGTTCAATCTCAGGCACTGGACCTGAGTTCCCACACTTCGAAGGAATGGGTGACCAACTGTGCATATGCATGCTCTGGTATAGACTTGGACCAATTTTTCTGCCTTAGACCGACTGCGTTCCCTAAGTTGGCTAGCTCTTATGTTATATTACTTTGTCTTTTACAGGTCTGGAATAAGCTTAATACAGATCATGCATTGTCCCCGTTCCCATCCCCGGATCTCTCCATCAGGGATAACCCTGGCTTCCTCCTGGGCCTTGGACCCCATGCTTTCCAGATGTGGGACCAGAACAGTATTTCCAAACTTTGTGATCTGATCCTTGATACGGGAATAATTTCCTTTGCATCAGTGGTACGTAATTATGAAATGGATAGATCCAGATTCTGGGAATATAGGCAGATCCACCACTACTTGCTGGACTTAATATCTAAAGGTTACCATTATAGAAATACCACTCCTTTCAAATCCTTATTGGCCATGCCTACTCTGAGCATCCGCCCTCTATCTTCAGTCGTTGCCCTGACCTGGGAGGCCTCCATATCAGTCACAATGGGAATTATCCATCTCTCCACATCTGGTGGGAATGTCCCCAAATTGCTCCTTATTGGTCTACTGTACTACAAGAAATTAATACTAGCCTGCAACTTACTCTCCCTAGTTCACCTGAACTCTTTCTTTTCAATCGGTTCCCTGTTTTTCCTGCCTCATCAATCCTGTTAACCAAGGATACCTCTGCATTAGTGCATGCACTTCCGTATGCAGCTATATCACAGCCCCGACTCTTTCTCAGTGGAGGTCCAGAATCTGCACTCTAAGAGATATGGAACGCTTGCACGCCCTTTCATTGGGTTCTCTGCCATCCTTTGAGGCCAAATGAGGACCGCTTTTGTCCCTTGTAGCCTTTGAAGAGTCATTCCTCTACCTTCGCTTAGTTGGATACACTAACTGTTGACCTTCGCAATCCCCTGACCCCCCCTTTTCTCTGCTCTCCTTCCTCCTCTTCTTTTCTTTGCTCTTTTGATCTAATTCACTCTGCTCCTTTGATTTCAGATTCTTGCGCTAGACTGTCCCATTGCTTGGTCAGACGAAGCAAGGACTTCTCTCTGCAGGTCCTCGGGACTGTGCCTTATTTTCTAGCTAAACCACTGTAAGCTGTAATATATGCGAACTGTTTCTTAATGTTTGCTTGTTATTGTATATTGGTTTTTGCACCATTGTTTACTTTCTATTGGTTATTGTATCTGGACTTTGTATTTTGCAACTCTTGTCAATAAAGTTTAAAAGGAAAATCAAAAAACAAAATGTAAATATATATATATATATATATATATATATATATATATATATATATATATATGTGTGTGTGTGTGTGTGCATATATATAAGGGGCATAATCAAATCATAAGAAGAGTTGGAGGATAATAGTAATAAAGCATTTATCCGAAGAATACACATATTATATACTAACAATTTGGGACGGTGTTGCCCGTCATGTACCCAGACTCACATTAACCCTTTGAGTGGCAGAGGGGTACACAATGTATTGCGTACCCCTCTGACACTCAAAGGCTTAAGCATTGGTAAAAAATAAACAAACTGATGGCCAGTGTTTTCCACACTGTTAGTATCTCCTAAAGAGGGACACTTGGGAGGTACAGACCCCTAATATCTCCTAAAGAGGGACACTTGGGAGGTATGGACCCCTAATATCTTGTAAAGAGGGACATTTTGGGAGGTACAGACCCCTACTATCTCCTAAAGAGGGACACTTAGAAGGAATGGACCCCTAATATATCCTAAAGAGGGACACTTGGGGGATATGGACCCCTAATATCTCCTAAGGAGTGACACTTGGGAGGTATGTACCCCTAATATATCCTAAAGAGGGACATTTGTATCACGGTGCCCGTGATTCCCATTCTAGCGACATTACTACTTCCTGCCTCTTTCCTGCTGGACTCTTATTGACCGCTGGGTTCTGCTCCACCCAGCGTGAGCCTTCTTAAACTCAGTCCTGTCATTCCTTTGGCGCCCTTTCGTGGTGTCCTGTATCTGGTGTTAGTTGCTGTGTTTCCTGTTCCGTGTATGATCCGGTTTTGCCTGACCTTGCTCCTGTCACCGTTGCCTAGTTCCAGTTGCCGACCCAGACTGCCTAACTACCACTATAGATTCTGGCTGTGCTGATTCGCTCTGTGTACCGACCCTGGCTGTGTATGACTACTCTTTGTCGCTGACCCTGGTTGTGTATGACTGATCTCCATGTACCGATCCAGGCCGTGGCTAACTACTGCTCTGTGTACCGATCCAGGCCATGGCTGACTACCGCTCTATGTGTACCGATCCAGGCTGTGGCTGACTAACGCTCTCTGTGTACTGATCCAGGCTGTGGCTGACTAACGCTCTCTGTGTACCGATCCAGGCTGTGGCTGACTACCGCTCTCTGTGTACTGATCCAGGCTGTAGCTGACTACTGCTCTCTGTGTACTAATCCAGGCTGTGGCTGACTAGCACTTTCTGTGTACTGATCCAGGCTGTGGCTGACTATCACTCTCTGTGTACCGATCCAGGCCGTGGCTCATATAGCTCTCTGTGCACATATCTGGGCTTCACTGACTATGCTTGCTATACCGATCCTGGCTGTGGCAGTGTACTATTCGTAGCCTCCCGTTATCCTAGCCTCCGAGGCTAGTGCCTAGCCAGTGCGTGTTAGTAGCGCCTCCTATTGCTCAGTTACCCAAGCCTGAGCCTGTGCCTGTCAGTTTAGTCTGCTGTTACCTCATTTACCTGAGTCTGGGCCTGTGCCTATCTGTATTGCCTTCGGTTACGCTATCTCCCGAGCCTGAGCCTGTGCCTATCCGTGTTGCCTTCGGTTATGCTATCTCCCGAGCTTGAGCCTGTGCCTATCCGTGTTGCCTTCGGTTACACTACCTCCCGATCCTGAGCCTGTGCCAGTCAGTGTTGCCTTCGGTTACCTCTACCTCCTAACTTGAGCTTGTGCAGGTCAGTGTTGCCTTTGGTTACCTCTATCTCCTGACCTGGGTCTGAGCCTGTCAGTATTGCCTGTGGTTCTTCAGACCTCTGTGGCTGGTTCTGTCCCTGTGCCTGCCTGTGTTGCCTCCGATTACCAGTCTCCAGGGTTTCTCGCTGCCGAGCGTGTCAGTTCTACCTCCGGTCTCCTTAGCCTCTAAGGCATAACACAGGCTATTGTTTGTCAGTGTTGTCTCAGGTTCCCAGGACCGTGTCACTCTCCAGTGTCCCAGTTCCCTGATGTAACGGAAGGTGGTATGAAGACCGGGTCGCCTTCCGTCTTAGTCCCCGGGTCTCTCCTTCTCGACGCCAGACTGGCGCCGTCGAGTGCACCGGTCGAGCAAATCAGCGTTCCGGAGGTCGACTCAAAGCGGCGTTGAACCTCGGGAAGACCGATTCTGCTCGAAGGATGCGGCTACAGGAGGGGTCACGGCACTCGAACACCGTCGAACAAGCACAGGACCGAATCAGGAAAAGTGTAGCAGGAACCACAGACTGTATCTCCAGCCGTTCGAGCACTCCGGTGCTCGACTCGAAGGTTGAAGCTTTAGGCAGGAGAACCACAGGGCAGAGTCCACGTTGCCGCCTGACAGGATACAAAGTTCGGTAGCAGGATCCTGGCAGCAGACAGACGAACGTACAGGAACCTGGTTCGAATGGGCGGCAGAGTGGCCACTTTTACCATGGGAACAAACAGACTCCAGGACTCTGGTTCACTCCAAAAGTAACACACTTTATTGAACACACAACACATCTTTTATACAGTTACACATGGTATTACAATAGGGAGGGGAAGGGCCAGGCATTCTAATGCAGGCTTGGCCCAGGGACCAATCCAACATAATGGGCATATGCAACAGACCAATGGTGACGGGGAACAATGGACCAATGGCAGAGGGTACAAAGGGACCAATAGTAACTAAGTGAAACAGACCAATGGGAGATGGGCTACTGAACACAATATTGACAATGGTAGACTTAACATGATTAATCAACGTCTGGACAAAGACAATGGGTTGATCAGAGGGAATACACATCTGAGAACTGGGCCAGGGGTTGAAGCACGTACGCACTAGTTTGAATATGCGGCTTCAATCCTGGCCAATCAGTGTGCGCAGTGAGTCGTACGTCGACCAATTCGGCGTCAACTCACTGCCTCCGGTTTCCCGCATTCGAGACGGCATTGATGCCCCGAACAAAGGAACCGGGGAACCACCGGCTTCGGTGTTCGTGTATCCCTCAATACATTAAACATACGATATTCGACATTCGACAATATACAAACGTACAATATTCGACATAAAACCTTGTAGCATAATGCTAGGGGAACCCCTATCATAGTTCAAATAAGGCCACAGGGCCATAGTCTTTAAGAAAGATTGTTCGCGGTCCAGACAAGGGCCTAAGTAACGGATAACATCCGTTACACTTCTCCCCCTTTTAGTACCAAGCCAGCGGGTGCAGTAGTAAACGCTGGCTTGGAGCTGTAGGGGAACATGGAGGTGGTGAGGCACTTGTCTGAACAGTACACTAGTCCGAAGGCCTTGGTCCTAGGCCAGTTTTAACTGAGCGGCCCCTTGTCCTGGGCCAGAGGTTGAAGTAGTCCTTCTGTCCTGGGCCGGGAGAAAACAGGAGCCCTTTGTCCAGGCCTGGTAGTGGGGAACAAGGCCCTGGTCCTGGGCCAGTGAAGCAAATGCAAAGCCCTTTGTCCTTAATCCTGGCCAGAGGTTGAAGCAGTCTTTTTGGCCTGGGCCCGGAGAAAACATGAGCCCCTTGTCCGGGCCAGGGGAACAACGCACAGTTCTTTTGTCCTTACTTCTGGGCCAGGGAAATTGGTGCTTGGTTGCCCTGACCAACATCAAATTAGGTGGCCTCTCCTGGGCCCCTCTCCAGGCAGTGCTGAGGTCAAATCCTTCTGGGTCTGGGGCCAGTGGCTCAGGGTCAATAGCCAGTCTATAAGGGGGATCTCCCTGGGGCAATTGTGCCTCTGACTTCTGGGCATCAGAGTTTGGGAAGAGAGGCACATCTCCCCCTTTTAGTTGGGCCAGGGCCCCAGAGGGACAGGAGCGGATGCAGTTCCCATGCTCCTGAGTCAAATCAGGTATGGGCCTGATGGGGAATACATTCCCACCCACCAAGCTGGGGTCAACAGGGGACAGGGCAACACAAATGTCCTTGGTGAGGATCGCGGTCCCACTCACCAAGGTGGGGATCTCCAGTGCAGGGGTAATAACAGGCTCCGTAATGATGACAGTGGCCCCACTCCCTAGGCCAGGGGTCTCAGGGGAAGGCAGAACAAATGCTGGGCTGGGGACGAGGACGGCTGTCCCACTCATCCCAGCTAGGACTTCACATGACCTGGTGCGCTTGCTCCCACGCACCAAGTCAGGGGTTACAGGGGGACTGATGGGGCACTCTTCCCCACCCATCAGGTCATACAACATATCCATAGGAGGTCCAGCAGCCCTACTCTCTTCCAGTCCGCTGGGGTCCTCCTCTGGTAGGCCATCACACACAGGCCTTTCTTTTGCCTTGAGGGAGACCGCAGTCCCATCCCTCAAGGCGGCATTACTTGTAAGCCTGGGGAGCACGCACGGCTCCGCTCCCAGGGCATCTTCCACCCTCACCAGGGGCAACATCTTGGGGCCGCTGCTGGGTTCTCTCACACCCATTACAGCAGGGGTCTCAGGGGAACTGATGGGCTTGCTCCCACCCATCAGTTCACAGTCCATATCTTTAGGAGGGCCAGCGGCACTGTTTTCTCCCAGCCCACTGGGGTCCTCCTCCTGTAGGCCATTACACATAGGCCTTTCTTCTGCCTTGAGGGAGACCACAGTCCCATCCCTCCAGGCGGCATCACTCATAATCCTGGGGAGCACGCACGGCTCTGCTCCCAGGGCATCTTCCAACCCCACAGGGGGCAACATCTTAGGGGCAACACTTTGGGCACTGGTGAGGAACGTATTCCCACTCACCAGTGTGGAGTGAACAGGGGCAGCTCCATCCAAGTCCTCAGCCTCACTGTGGTCCTCCTCAGATGAGTGTCCCCCCAATATTCTTCCTCTCTTCCTGTACAAAGTTCCTGCATGTACCGGTCATGCACCATATCCATCAGTCTATCAATCCTGACAACCGATGGCTTGTATCCAAGGAGGGGCATGAGATTCACCATCCTCCGGTACACCGGGTCCTCACTTGGTCCGATCCCAATAATGGTCCATTTTTCCTTCACTAAAAAGTCAATGTACTCCCAGTCGGGCTCTACAGCTCCGAGGCGCTTGTGGAAGTCACTGAGACCCCATGCGGGTCCAACTGATTCGATAAGATCCAAGAAGTCCAGAAAACCCCTTTCGGGCAATACTGCTCCGCCAGATCCGCGTGCCACCATTCCTCATTCGATACACTTGATGAAAGAAGGAGAAATCTCACCACTATGCCACCAATGTAATGGAAGGTGCTATGAAGACAGGGTCGCCTTCCGTCTTAGTCCCCGGGTCTCTCCTTCTCGACGCCGGACTGGCGCCGTCGAGTGCACCGGTCGAGCAAATCAGCGTTCCGGAGGTCGACTCAAAGTGGCGTCGAACCTCGGGAAGACCGATTCTGCTCGAAGGATGCGGCTACAGGAGGGGTCACGGCACTCAAACACCATCGAACAAGCACAGGACCGAATAAGGAAAAGTGTAGCAGGAACCACAGACTGTATCTCCAGCCGTTCGAGCACTCCGGTGCTCGACTCGAAGGTTGAAGCTTTAGGCAGGAGAACCACAGGGCAGAGTCCACGTTGCCGCCTGACAGGATACAAAGTTCGGTAGCGGGATCCTGGCAGCAGACGGATGAACGTACAGGAACCTGGTTCGAATGGGCGGCAGAGTGGCCACTTTTACCATGGGAACAAACAGACTCCAGGACTCTGGTTCACTCCAAAAGTAACACACTTTATTGAACACACAACACATCTTTTATACAGTTACACATGGTATTACAATAGGGAGGGGAAGGGCCAGGCATTCTAATGCAGGCTTGGCCCAGGGACCAATCCAACATAATGGGCATATGCAACAGACCAATGGTGACGGGGAACAATGGACCAATGGCAGAGGGTACAAAGGGACCAATAGTAACTAAGTGAAACAGACCAATGGGAGATGGGCTACTGAACACAATATTGACAATGGTAGACTTAACATGATTAATCAACGTCTGGACAAAGACAATGGGTTGATCAGAGGGAATACACATCTGAGAACTGGGCCAGGGGTTGAAGCACGTACGCACTAGTTTGAATATGCGGCTTCAATCCTGGCCAATCAGTGTGCGCAGTGAGTCGTACGTCGACCAATTCGGCGTCAACTCACTGCCTCCGGTTTCCCGCATTCGAGACGGCATTGATGCCCCGAACAAAGGAACCGGGGAACCACCGGCTTCGGTGTTCGTGTATCCCTCAATACATTAAACATACGATATTCGACATTCGACAATATACAAACGTACAATATTCGACATAAAACCTTGTAGCATAATGCTAGGGGAACCCCTATCATAGTTCAAATAAGGCCACAGGGCCATAGTCTTTAAGAAAGATTGTTCGCGGTCCAGACAAGGGCCTAAGTAACGGATAACATCCGTTACACTTCTCCCCCTTTTAGTACCAAGCCAGCGGGTGCAGTAGTAAACGCTGGCTTGGAGCTGTAGGGGAACATGGAGGTGGTGAGGCACTTGTCTGAACAGTACACTAGTCCGAAGGCCTTGGTCCTAGGCCAGTTTTAACTGAGCGGCCCCTTGTCCTGGGCCAGAGGTTGAAGTAGTCCTTCTGTCCTGGGCCGGGAGAAAACAGGAGCCCTTTGTCCAGGCCTGGTAGTGGGGAACAAGGCCCTGGTCCTGGGCCAGTGAAGCAAATGCAAAGCCCTTTGTCCTTAATCCTGGCCAGAGGTTGAAGCAGTCTTTTTGGCCTGGGCCCGGAGAAAACATGAGCCCCTTGTCCGGGCCAGGGGAACAACGCACAGTTCTTTTGTCCTTACTTCTGGGCCAGGGAAATTGGTGCTTGGTTGCCCTGACCAACATCAAATTAGGTGGCCTCTCCTGGGCCCCTCTCCAGGCAGTGCTGAGGTCAAATCCTTCTGGGTCTGGGGCCAGTGGCTCAGGGTCAATAGCCAGTCTATAAGGGGGATCTCCCTGGGGCAATTGTGCCTCTGACTTCTGGGCATCAGAGTTTGGGAAGAGAGGCACATCTCCCCCTTTTAGTTGGGCCAGGGCCCCAGAGGGACAGGAGCGGATGCAGTTCCCATGCTCCTGAGTCAAATCAGGTATGGGCCTGATGGGGAATACATTCCCACCCACCAAGCTGGGGTCAACAGGGGACAGGGCAACACAAATGTCCTTGGTGAGGATCGCGGTCCCACTCACCAAGGTGGGGATCTCCAGTGCAGGGGTAATAACAGGCTCCGTAATGATGACAGTGGCCCCACTCCCTAGGCCAGGGGTCTCAGGGGAAGGCAGAACAAATGCTGGGCTGGGGACGAGGACGGCTGTCCCACTCATCCCAGCTAGGACTTCACATGACCTGGTGCGCTTGCTCCCACGCACCAAGTCAGGGGTTACAGGGGGACTGATGGGGCACTCTTCCCCACCCATCAGGTCATACAACATATCCATAGGAGGTCCAGCAGCCCTACTCTCTTCCAGTCCGCTGGGGTCCTCCTCTGGTAGGCCATCACACACAGGCCTTTCTTTTGCCTTGAGGGAGACCGCAGTCCCATCCCTCAAGGCGGCATTACTTGTAAGCCTGGGGAGCACGCACGGCTCCGCTCCCAGGGCATCTTCCACCCTCACCAGGGGCAACATCTTGGGGCCGCTGCTGGGTTCTCTCACACCCATTACAGCAGGGGTCTCAGGGGAACTGATGGGCTTGCTCCCACCCATCAGTTCACAGTCCATATCTTTAGGAGGGCCAGCGGCACTGTTTTCTCCCAGCCCACTGGGGTCCTCCTCCTGTAGGCCATTACACATAGGCCTTTCTTCTGCCTTGAGGGAGACCACAGTCCCATCCCTCCAGGCGGCATCACTCATAATCCTGGGGAGCACGCACGGCTCTGCTCCCAGGGCATCTTCCAACCCCACAGGGGGCAACATCTTAGGGGCAACACTTTGGGCACTGGTGAGGAACGTATTCCCACTCACCAGTGTGGAGTGAACAGGGGCAGCTCCATCCAAGTCCTCAGCCTCACTGTGGTCCTCCTCAGATGAGTGTCCCCCCAATATTCTTCCTCTCTTCCTGTACAAAGTTCCTGCATGTACCGGTCATGCACCATATCCATCAGTCTATCAATCCTGACAACCGATGGCTTGTATCCAAGGAGGGGCATGAGATTCACCATCCTCCGGTACACCGGGTCCTCACTTGGTCCGATCCCAATAATGGTCCATTTTTCCTTCACTAAAAAGTCAATGTACTCCCAGTCGGGCTCTACAGCTCCGAGGCGCTTGTGGAAGTCACTGAGACCCCATGCGGGTCCAACTGATTCGATAAGATCCAAGAAGTCCAGAAAACCCCTTTCGGGCAATACTGCTCCGCCAGATCCGCGTGCCACCATTCCTCATTCGATACACTTGATGAAAGAAGGAGAAATCTCACCACTATGCCACCAATGTAATGGAAGGTGCTATGAAGACAGGGTCGCCTTCCGTCTTAGTCCCCGGGTCTCTCCTTCTCGACGCCGGACTGGCGCCGTCGAGTGCACCGGTCGAGCAAATCAGCGTTCCGGAGGTCGACTCAAAGTGGCGTCGAACCTCGGGAAGACCGATTCTGCTCGAAGGATGCGGCTACAGGAGGGGTCACGGCACTCAAACACCATCGAACAAGCACAGGACCGAATAAGGAAAAGTGTAGCAGGAACCACAGACTGTATCTCCAGCCGTTCGAGCACTCCGGTGCTCGACTCGAAGGTTGAAGCTTTAGGCAGGAGAACCACAGGGCAGAGTCCACGTTGCCGCCTGACAGGATACAAAGTTCGGTAGCGGGATCCTGGCAGCAGACGGATGAACGTACAGGAACCTGGTTCGAATGGGCGGCAGAGTGGCCACTTTTACCATGGGAACAAACAGACTCCAGGACTCTGGTTCACTCCAAAAGTAACACACTTTATTGAACACACAACACATCTTTTATACAGTTACACATGGTATCACAATAGGGAGGGGAAGGGCCAGGCATTCTAATGCAGGCTTGGCCCAGGGACCAATCCAACACAATGGGCATATGCAACAGACCAATGGTGACGGGGAACAATGGACCAATGGCAGAGGGTACAAAGGGACCAATAGTAACTAAGTGAAACAGACCAATGGGAGATGGGCTACTGAACACAATATTGACAATGGTAGACTTAACATGATTAATCAACGTCTGGACAAAGACAATGGGTTGATCAGAGGGAATACACATCTGAGAACTGGGCCAGGGGTTGAAGCACGTACGCACTAGTTTTAATATGCGGCTTCAACCCTGGCCAATCAGTGTGCGCAGTGAGTCGTACGTCGACCAATCCGGCGTCAACTCACTGCCTCCGGTTTCCCGCGTTCGAGACGGCATTGATGCCCCGAACAAAGGAACCGGGGAACCACCGACTTCGGTGTTCGTGTATGCCTCAATACATTAAACATTCGATATTCGACATTCGACAATATACAAACGTACAATATTCAACATAAAACTTTGTAGCATAATGCTAGGGGAACCCCTATCATAGTTCAAATAAGGCCACAGGGCCATAGTCTTTAAGCAAGATTGTTCGCGGTCCAGACAAGGGCCTAAGTAACAGATAACATCCGTTACACCTGATATTACTTCCCCAGTTCCTGGGGATTCTGTCCTGCAGTCACCTACCTCCTAGCTCTTGGGCCGCTTCCTTGGTGGTACTGCTGAGGTTCTGTTCCTGGTTCCTGTCATCTGTTCCTGACAATATTGCATTGCCTGTTTGCTTATTTCTGTACCCTGACCTGTGTCAGATTTGGGAAGTGCCACAGTACTGTCCGAGTCTGGACCTTGAAGGGGACGCTGTGTTATTTATTATTCTTAATAAAGCTGACTTTACCTTACCAAATTGTCTGAGAGTTCTTACAAACCGTGACAACTTGGGAGGTATGTACCCCTAATATTTCCTAAAAGTGGACAATTGGGGGATGGTACATATAATCCCCAAAAGAAGTTCTGCATCAGATGAATTTGTACACCAAAAAATGGCCTTTCCTTTTGGACATATGTGATTTCCAGATCTGTATTGAAAGTACAAGATCACACTGGGCAGTTCTTGTGTGTGACTGAGAACTGGCCATTTGTCCAAAAGCTGACATTATGCCCCTGAGAGCTAATGATAGCAGAAGGAAGTTTGCTACACAAATAATTAGGGAACTTTCCAAGAAAGAGTCATTATAACCTTTTGAGTGCCAAAGGGGTTGTGTCAGAGACCTCTGCTACCCATATGTTGCTGTAGAAGATGCAATATATATATAGAAGAAGCACAACACACACACACACATACTCAACACACACACACACACACACACACACACACAAAAAGCTCATGCAATACACAAACACATGCACAACACACATACTCAATACACACAAACACCACAACACACACGCACACACATGTACAGCACACATGCACAAAACACATTTGGTGGGCAGCAAGCACAGTCTTCTAGGATATCACACATAGTCCATAGTTCTTATAAAAGATCTGCAGGTTTATTTTGACATTGTATCAAACACATTCAGCAGGCAGTGTTTTACAAAACAAAATTAAAACACTCAACAAATGCAAATCTAGCTCAATCTGAGCACTAACTTTACTTGTAGGTTTACCTCAAGGTTCTAAACTAACAAAAATAGCACAAGTTTAAACTACCTTTTCAAGTCCTCACAACAAGTCAAATTCCATTTTCTTTTTACAAATGCTGCAGCCTGGGATTGCTAAACCCGCTAATTGGGACAGGTGGAGAGGTAGAGGCTATGTAGGATTCTGGGTCCTAAATACCTTCCCTCTACAATCCTCCCATACATCCTGTCACAACACACACGCACACACATAGAACAGACAATATTAATAGAGACACAATATATATACAGAGACAGTACAGTAAACATGCTGTATGTATAACACAATCCAGACAATGTTATACACACAGAGCTATAGGATAGGCAGGTGAGGAAAGGGTAAACATGCTGGAAAATGTGATAGTTTAATAGCACTACAACTCCCATAATACTTACCCATCTTTATTGGTTGTCATGAAAAGGGTAATTTTAGCAGACTTAATTGGCTTTATTAGTGAGTGGATGTGAGGTAATCTGTGGGATGACGACTGATAGGTGGAGGCATGATGCTCAATAGTGTAACCCTTTGAATGGCAGAGAGGTATACAATGTGTTGCTCTGCAATGCGCTGCATACCCCCTCTGGCAATCAAACTGTTAACAACATAGTTTAAGTGCAAGTTCGAATATCACGCCCCTGTGTATGTTGTGGAGTGGCAGTAGGGAGGAGACATGAATATCTTCTCCTTACTGTCACCCCTGTGTGTGTGTGTTGCTGGAGATGCAGGTTTTAGATTTCTGTTTATTTATTTTGTGCTTTCATATTCATATTTGTTTATATTTTAATTGTATTTTTTAATTATTAATTCACAAATGGGCATATGGTCTAGGACAGAAAGTGCTAGCCCTAGCTGCCAAATGACTCCCGTCTGTCCCTACATTTTATTACTCCTATAACCGTCTCTAGTGATATCTAGTATCTGTGATGTGATTACATTACCCCAATTATTCTAAAGTGAGGGAATATAAAGGAGAGCAGGGGTTGCGGAGTCTCACCATGGATGGATCAGGGATAAATATAGACATAGTTGATGTTGGTATGTGGATTACTAGTGAATAACTTTATAGGCACCATAAATATAGCTCCTCGTTTAGTCCTTCTGGTTCCAGAGTGTGTAGTTTGAAGATCCAAATACAATTACTTGCTTGGCTAGACATTTGAATTTGTCTCCTCCTCTATTGGTTGGGACAACAGATTCTATGCCAAGTATGCTTAAAATCCTCAATTTTCTTCAAAACTGAACAATCATTACAATGTCTGGAAACCGAGTGCTTTCAGTTGTTCTTAATTATATTATTGCTATGCTCAAGGAAGCTTTTCTCTAGTGGTTTAGTTGTCCTTCCCATATACTGCATTCCACATATGCATTCTAGTAGACAGTTAGTGTAACTGCTAGTGAAATTGATGAACTATTTTACCAGAAATCCATCACCGGTGATGTACGATTTGAAAGTTGTAATCTTGTTTTTTCTAAAGCAACACATTATACATGGATGATGACCACACTTAAAACTTCCTATCAAGTGGTGTCCATTTATTGGGTTAGTTGTAGTGGACTTAGAGTTCTCGATTGATGATGGTGCCAACTTCTTCTTTAAATCCTACTAAGTGCAATCTGGTTAATAGGACTGTATTAACCCTTTTCCCCACTTGTCCCCTCAATATGAGTACTCACTCTTTCATGA
Source organism: Rhinophrynus dorsalis (assembly GCA_037306005.1). NCBI lineage: Eukaryota > Metazoa > Chordata > Amphibia > Anura > Rhinophrynidae > Rhinophrynus > Rhinophrynus dorsalis. The sequence goes on from CM074722.1 coordinate 384,834,644, forward strand.
GGCTACTGCCGCCTCTAGGATATCAGCTTTTACTGGATCAGACCTCCAGTATTGGTGGTTCTCCCAGGTCTCTCCTATGGCACCAACTTTCATACTGTTTACCTCTCCTTTGAACTAATTCACCATTATAGTTGAATTATGGTAATAGGGGGTAAAAGATGAATATTTATCTTTTGAGCCCAATATATATGGAATAACTGTAAAAGAACACCTTCAGTTTGGATGAACATTTATTGTAAAAATAAACTATCAATAAAATAAACAATATGATAAGACCAGTAATTGGCCCTAATTAAAACGCTATTATCCCAACGCATTTTGAGATGCTTTATTGCTTCCTCAGGGGCATCATGAGTTTACTCTTCAATTCAAACTTTTATAGATATCCCACTTACCCTAAATCCCCGCTCAACCTGGTATCTTCAATTCATTCACTTCCGCTTCCCAATTTCTATGTGCTTCCTATCTAGTTTGTTGTTTACATCTATGCGTTCCTAGCCTCACTTCCGTGCAGGAATGCCTCCCTATTTTTAAACACTGTAGATCAAATTTACTCCCGTATTTCTTTCTTCCTTTCCTCTTTATACTTTTTTACATTAGATCGTATGTTAGACTCCCCAGATCTAACTCTTTCTTGAATTACTACTTTTATTACTCGTCCCATTAGTTTCTCACATTTCAAATTCCGATCTGATGTAGCTCTAGTAAACTTCCAAAAAATAAAAATATTAAATCTCAAAAATAAAAATGATAATTCTCTAAAAAAAAACAAGTATTTACATATCCATCCTGCATAAATGCATCTATTGTATCTAAATTCACGTATGTCTAACAGATGCAATTATACATATATATCCAATATTACATATATCCATAGTCCGAGCTTCAATTGCAGCCACACTCTCAAAATTATAAACATTATAATTATACTACCTCCTATCTATTGATCTGCTTTAATATTATTATTACAATAATATATCTATTACTCCACTCTAATATTATTATCATAATAATATATCCCTCAAAAACATATATTCTCTTTTCCTCATAACCTTCCTAAAAATAGTACTTATCTCAAATATAATATCCAGGAACCTATACCTTAAAGAAATGCCTCTACATGAACGAGGCCAGCTCGATTTCCTCTTTCAACCCATTTGGGGTTGTGGAAAAGCCAATACTGTAATGGTTTTATGGACACTCAGACATGGAAAGTTATGGTAAAAACACAGTTATATTAATAGAACAAGGATAATGTGACCCACATGGGCCCAGTACATATAAATGACACAACTGCCACAGGTCAGGCTACAATAACGTATAGTAACCCACACAGGTCCAGTAGGTACAAATGTACAAGATTGACACAGGTCAGGTCACCAGGATAAAGCGGCAAAGCACTAGACTCTCCCTTACTGAAGACATCGCTAAATTGTCAATATTCAGCGGGCAAGGAGGGAAAGGTACACATGATCTTAGTGGGTTGTGAAATACAATGCTTAATACAAAAGTCAGACCAGGCTGTGATCTCACATGTCTGCCAATCGAACCTAGGGTTGTGCAGATGTAACCAGGGGAACCCCAGGATGACAGCATGGTGAGGAGACTGAATAATCTGGAAACATTGCTTCTTTGTGTGGAGAGCCCCAATGCGCATAGACAACGGTATAGTTTCCATAGTAATCTGTGCTGGTACCAACGGCCTATCGTCAATGTCTTCGATAGCCAATGGAGATTCCCTTTCAACCAGTGGAATCTTGTGTAATGTGGCAAATGAATTGTCCATGAAAAATCCGGCTGTGCCAGAATCTGCTAGGGCCAGAACTTCCACCGAGAGTTTTGCCGAAGAAATCACAGCACGTACAGTGGGTTTTTGATTAACCGGGTCTGGGGACTTCTGAACGCCACCTACGTCCTGTCCCCTATGGTAACCTAGGTGCGTCCATTTCCTGGACGTATAGGACAGGTTCGCAGCAAATGCCCAGCTTGTCCACAATATAAGCAGAGGCCCTGTCTGCAGTGATGAGCCCGTTCCTCTTTGGTCAGTTTAGTGAACCCTATCTGCATTGGCTCTCAACTCTTCTGCTTACGCTCAGGAGGCATGGGAAGTGAGGGAGGCATGGGTGGGAAACTTTGGCTTGCCTGTCCAAAATTTCTGATCCGCTGTCTGCAGTTCTTTGCCGCGATCTGCTCCCTGATGCGGGAATCAATAAGGAGAGAAAACTCAATGAACTCGTCCAAATCGTTAGGCAAGTCTCGAGCTGCTGTTTCATCTTTAATACGGTCATTGAATCCCTGTGCAAACGCTGCTACCAGCACCTCATTGTTCCTGCCTACCTCTGCTGCCGTTGTACAAAATTCAATAGCATAATCCGCAACCGTACGGGATCCTTGTTGAATCTCCATCAATCTTTTGGCAGCAGAGGTGGCTCTTCCTGGGACCTCGAACACTCTACAAAAAGCACGCAAAAGCTCATTGAAATTCTTGGTACAAGGTTTGGCTGATTCCCACAGGGGGTGCTTTGCCCGTCAACAATGATATCATAAAGCCCACCTTGCTTCGGTCACTAGTAAAGGTTTGATTGGTTAATTCCAAGAAAATCTCCAGCTGATTAATAAACCCTTGACACAGAGTGGGTTCGTGATCATATCTTAGTGGTAGAGGAACAGTGGCAGTTAACCCTCTGTTCGAGTTTCCCAGATTCAGGGACTGAGCTCCCGGTGTCATAGCGGGGTAGACCACCGAGGCTTGTACTGGTTTATCCAGATGAGCGGTACGCTCCAGTATCATTTGTACTGCTAGTGCCAACTGATCCATACGCTGCTAATGTAAATCCATCCTCCAATGGATATTTTGTGCATTACCCTCACCTGTACCGTCTGAGGTCATGGCCCTTTTGTACTGTTTTATGGATACTCAGACACGGAAAGTTATGGTAAAAACACAGTTTTATTGATAGAACAAGGATAATGTGACCCACACAGGCCCAGTAGGCACCAAAGGTGCAATACTGACACAGGTCAGGTCACAGTTCGTGTGATTCTGGAAGAGCAAGCAGGTATACTACTAGGCGACTGGAGGCAGATAGGCCCTAGTAGTGTATAGGTAACGGAGACTCCCTACTCAGGGAGTTAGCCCAAGCTATAAGCCACAGGTAAAGGACAGAGCGGAGGCCAATACTATCTCACAGGATAGTAAGAGAGAGACTAGGCAACAGAGCCAAATGTAAGCTTAGGTGAGGAGACCAGCGGACAGATGCCCTATCAGCCTTATCAGAGGCCACTGGCTGTAGGGTTCTGTAGGCAACAATGACAGGATGTCTGAATAGGGAGGATGCACAATACTGCCAGTCACTATCTCAGGGAGGATTCCCGGAACGTCTGTGACCCTGAAGCGATATAGCCCGTGATGGGTAACCGAACACTCAGACCTGGACAGAACTGCCAAGCAGTGGAAACTGACCGAAGCGCCCAGAGAGAACCCAACCTCGGAATAGCGAGTAGACAGGTCAAGCGTACCAGGTGCAAACAATGGATCTGACACCGAAGCAGAAGTATATTAGTGCAATGAGGAGGCAGGGTCACAGAACAGCGCTGCAGAAGCAGTGTAGACCGGAGGCAACCAGGAGCTGTCAGAGACAGTAATCTGCATAGGAGGGGAACCCTCCAACATGAGCACAGGCAGAGCAGATAGTAGTACTGGGAGGTACACTGAGCAGGAAGTCCACCAATCTGGGTCTGTACACAGGGCAGGAACTTCAGCCAAGCCAAGTTGGTACACAGAGAAGGGACGTCAGCCGGGCCAGGTTGGTACACAGAGCAGGAACGTCAGCCGGGCCGGGTCGATACACAGAGCAGGAACATTAGCCAATCCGAGTCGGTACACAGAGCAGGAACGTCAACCGGACCGGGTCGATACACAGAGCAGGAACGTCAGCCAATCTGAGTTGGTACACAGAGCAGGAACGTCAGCCGGGCCGGGCCAGGTCGGTACACAGAGCAGGAACGTCAGCCAATCCGAGTTGGTACACAGAGCAGGAATGATCAGGCAGAGTAGTCAGGCAGTCCGGGTCATACACAGAATACACACGAATATCAGAAACAACACTGGCAACTGGAACACCACAAAAGGGCAGCACTGAAGTGACAGGGCTAAGTATATAAGGGCTAGAACTGGGCGGAGATAAACCTCAGTAGCCAATAGAAGAGAATCAGGAAGTAGCCCTGACATAACAATGTTGCCAGTGAAAGCACGGGCACCGTGATAAATATGCTTCCCTTCTACATAGAGTACTATATCAATTGGGTACTGAACTACCAATGTTTTCCAATCCCAGGACATTTACATTTTTAATCACACCCTGTTGGCAAGAGACAACACCAGATTCTCTCCCTCGTTTGCCAGTCTCTTCATGGGTCATTTTGAGCATACCCATGTAATGAGAGAGGGAGGCTGTGAGGGGCGACTGGTGTCATATGCTAGGTTCATAGATTATGTGCTTCTGGTCTGGAAGGGTGATAGGGAGAGCCTGGAAACACAAATTCAAATATGAATGATAATACTAGTAGCATAAAGTTTACCTTCTCTATTAATGAATCAAGTATAGATTTCTTGGACCTAGCCTTGATGGCTTGAGAGGATGGAACTATCAGCAGCACAGTTTTTAAAAAAGAGGTTGCATGCAACTCATACATTGGGGATGATAGTTGCCATTTTCCACGGTGGTTGAAAAAGGTCCCTTATGTACAGTTCTATCGTCTTAGGTGAAATTGTAGTTAAATGGAGGAATATGTTACACATGGTAAAGAGCTGAGATAGAACTTCTTGCAAAAAGGTTATGCAGAAAAAGAGCCGGATCAGGCCTTTATTAAAGCAAAAAAAAAAAAATGACTACAGATCAGCTATTAATCCCCAAGAGTAAAACTCATAAGAAAAACAATAGATCAACTGGTATACAGTTTATAACTGGATATAATGTGTTTTCAAAAAACATACAGGATATTATAAAGAAATATTGGGGTATTTTAAGGCAGGACCCACTGTTAGTGAAAAACTGCAAATTAAATAAAGTAGACAGAAAATCATGAAAAATCTGAAAAATCAGGATCCTCATATAAAATTAAAATTTTTACCAGAACCACAGGTGGGAAATTATAGATGTAACAAATGGTAAATGTGGAACCTGTAAACTATTGAACATCCAACAGATGTTGGATATGGGTAAGGGAGAAGCACTTTTTAAGATCCATCAGTTTATAAACTGCAACACTTGCTTTGTGGTTTGTAGACTCACCTGTGGCTGTGGTATTCACTACATAGGGAGAACAACTAGGGAGGGATTAAAAATTTAAAAGTCCTGGGGTTAGAAAGCATTGGTACTTCAGTACCCAAAAGATATAGTACTCTATGTAGAATGGAGGTGTATTGGATTTTCCGTTTGAACACCATGACCCCAAATGGGTTGAACAAGGAAATCGAGTTGGCGTCGTTCATGTAGAGGCATTCTTTAAGGTATAGGTTCCTGGATATTATATTTGAGATAAGTACTGTTTTTAGGATGGTTATGTGGAATAGAGAATATACTTTTTTGAGGGATATATTGAGTGGAGCAATATATAGGAGGGAAGATAGGAAGTATAATGTTTATAATTTTGAGAGTGTGGCTGCAAATGAAGCTTGGACTATGGATATGTGATATTGGATATATATGTATAATTACGTATGTTAGACACGTGAATTTAGATGCAATAGATGAATTTATGCATGATGTAAATACTTGTTTTTTTAGAGAATTATCATTTTTATTTTTGAGATTTAATATTTTTTTTTCCTACAGCTACACTCTGTTTTAGAAATCTATCCCATACAAATTAGGATCGGAATTTGAAACGAGTTTGTGAGAAATGAATGGGACAAGTAATAAAAGTACTAATTCAAGAAAGAGTTAGATCTGGGGAGTCTAACATAAGATCTAATGTAAAAAAGTAAAAAGAGGAAAGAAAAGGAAGAAAGAAATACAGGAATAAATTTGATCTACGGTGTTTAAAAATAAGGAGGCGTTCTGGCAGGAAGCAGAAGTGAATGAGTTGGAAATACCAGGTTGAGCGGGGATTTAGGGTAAGTGGGATATCTATAAAAGGTGAAATTGAAGAGTAACTCGTGATGCACCTGAGGAAGTGATAAAGCATCTCGAAACACATTGGGATAACAGCGTTTTCATTAGGGCAAGTTACTGGTTTTATCATATTGTTGATTTTATTGATTGTTTATTTTTACAATAAATGTTCATCCAAATTTAAGGTGTTCTCTTAAGATTATTCCCTATATATTGGGACCAAGAGATACATATTCATCTTTTACCCCCTACTGCCATCATTCACCTATAGTGCTGAATTGGAGCGAATAAGTTCAAAGGAGAGGTAAGCAGTATCGAAAGTTGGTGTCATAGGAGAGACCTAAGAGAACGACCGATACTTGAGGTCTGATCCACTGTCACGGAGTGACTAGGAAATAACAACACTGACAAGTACAGATGAATTTAACATAAAACTTTAAGTACAATTGTGGCAGTAATGATGACACAATAATGGAAGCAGCAAATGACACAACAGTGGCAGTAATGAGTAACACAAACGTGGCAGCAAAGAGTGACACACCTTCACGAGACCAGGGAGGAACAGTGAACTCACTTTCCTCACCCTTCACTAGGCAGGCGAGCAGTAACGGAATGGCCCTGGGAAATAGGTGGGAGGACAGTGCAGAGCACTTACACACACACAGTCGGCAGGAAATAGGAAGCGCAACAAATACCCAAAGGCTAGGTACACAGCCGACAAGGTAACCGGCACTGAGGCTAGGTGAGGCAACACACAAACCGGGATGGCCACGGGAGGTCAGTACACGAACTGGCCGACAAGCACTGCTAGCAGAAGCGAGTGCTGAGAGGAAGGACAGGCATCAAGAATTCCTAACCGAGGCAAGGAATCACAATCGGAGAGCAACAGAGAGGGAGAAACAGAGGAAATTGTCTCTTGTTTTGAACTACTTGCATCAATACATTGTACCTGTTTTTATGGATTTAATACAGAACAAAGAATTTGAGAATATCTGGGTGTGATGGCCGTTTGTTACAAGTGGATCTGTAGAGCACACTTTCCCTGTTGTCTTCCCGTTTGTTGAAACCTTCTTGTCTGGTGTTGGAGAGAGTGCTCCAGATCCACACAGCCGAGGGGCTTTGGTGAGTGGATTTTATTAGCGTTGAAAGCTTTAAGTGATAGGTAGCAGCAGCAATTGTATTTATTTCTTTCTGTTATGTAGCAGGAGTAATACACAGGAACAACAATGGACCAACACAGCACTAAGCTCAGGTACACTACGAAAGGTAATGAGGCATGCTGAGGTTTAAAAGGCCTGGCAGGTGGGCGGAAAGATGACATCACCAGCATAGTGACCTATTAGAACAGCAACTCAGTGTAGAGCGACAGCTAGGCAGTAACAATGTCACTGAATAGCAATACCTCTTGGAGGCAATCACAGGCACCGTGATATCCAGTAAAAGCTGATATCCTAGAGGCGGCAGTAGCCTCATGAAAGAGTGAGTACCCATATTGTGGAGACAAGTGGGGAAAAGAGTTAATATAGTCCCATTAACCGGATTGCACTTAGACGGATTTCTAGCCCTGTCCTTTTTTTCTTTTGGATTATAAGGTATTGTGGAGAGGGCTTGTCCAACAGCCCATAGGACCAAGAAGCAGCTATCCTAACAAGGCGAAGAAACCAGGGGGAAGGATTTAAATGAACTATACCCGATATTCCGTAAGAAAATAAAGTTTTTTTATTAACATCAGTATAAGACTGCCAGTAGATGTATATGGTTGTTTCTGTTTTCAAGTTGGTTGCTGTTATTGAAAATTACTTGTGATTTAAAAACTAACAAGCGTAATATAACACTGCAAATTGTATGTTTGTTACAGTATGTTTCTGGGAAATTTTAGTGCTTGAACTATAGGAATATATGTCTTTCTATAAATTAACCTGGGTTGTGCTGGGATGATTTTCCTTAATGTTTTGTCATCTTCCAGGATTTTCCAATTTTTTCTAATTATTTGCTGCACCTTCTTAGAGATAGAGGAATTGGATTTTTGTCTGCTCAGGAGAATTTTCTTGTCTTCCTTGAGTATTGTCTGTCAGTAGTTTCCTCTTTTCTTTTTTCATCTGAAGTTTGGTTCATGGGATCTGTCTAGCTCATTCCAATGTGCTTTTTCCTTGTTATATCCCTTTTTGTGGAGGCAGTTGTGCTGCTTGTGTCATGAAATCACTTTCTTCTGTACAATTTCTTCTTATTCATAGGAACTGACCATATGGTATATTTGTCAGCCATTTCTGGTGGTGGCCACTAGTGGCTTCGATGTATCCATTGACATCCACTTGTTTTTTGATGATTGCGTGTATGGATTAGTCCATCTGTTCCATTGGAAATTTCTAGCTCTAGAAAGGTAACATAATATTTGGTGAAGGTGTGTGTAAATTGGAGTCCTAAGTCATTTTGGTTAATTAAGACTAGGAATTCCTCATGTTTCGAGGCTCCACTCTTCCATATTAATAGTAAATCATCAATATAACTTGCATATAATGCTACATCTTGGTGATGATTGCTCCAAACATGGGTCTCCTCGCAGACTCCCATGAAAATATTGGCATACGATGGTGCAAATCGTGTCCTCATTGCTGTCCCTTTGGTTTGTTTGTAATGGGTGTTCTCAAAGATGAAATGGTTGTATTGTAATATGAAATTGATGCTGTCAAGTATGATGTGAATTTGTTCTTCTCTGAGATTGTATCTCTTCTTAAGATGGTATCAGCTGCTTGAATCCCTGCTTCGTGTTGGATAATAGTATAGAGAGTTTACATCACAGCTGACCCAAATGTATTCTGATGACCACTGGACATTTTCTAGTTTTTTTAGGAGTCTTGCATATAGACTTGCATATAGGATGGCAGTTGCTGGACATACGGTTGCAGGAGATGGCTGATGTATTGATACAATTTGCTTCTTAGAGAATTGATCCCAGAGATAATGCATTTTCCTGGTGGATTAGTGAGATCCTTACGTATTTTGGGAAGATGATAGAACTTGGTATTATTGAATATTTGATGTTAAGTATCCCATCTCGGTGTGCCCCCAAAATGAGTTCATTATATTAATTCTGGAATTGATGTATAGGATTACATTGTAAAATTTCTTAGAATGAATGATCTCCTAGAATACAGCGTGCCTCCTGGATGTATTCTTCCTTGTTCTGTATCACCAGACCTCCTCCTTTATCTGCTTCCCTAAATATTAGAGAATTATTATTCTATTGTAAGGCGCTGAGTACACTATGTGGCGCCATATAAATAAAGATATACATACATACATACAATCATTATCCATGAGTTGTTTCAAACAGTTCTTCTCTTTGAGGCAGAGGTTATGTTTGAATTTGATACATTTTTCAAACATCTTCCTATTATCCTTAAATCATTGTACCTGTGAATGCTTCTGTATAGGGATCTCTTAACTGGATGGGTTTAACCCTTTGAGTGCCAGAGGGGTACGCAACGCATTGCAAAGCAATGTATTGCATACCCCTCTGGCGCTCAAAGGGTTAAACTTGGATGGAGGCTTCAGATTGGTATGTTTGAAACTGGGTAATCCAATATCAGCATCCTCATAGTTAGATGGTTGTTATTTCCTCTCCACATAATTCCATCAGTATGCCTAAATTCTCCTTGTCTCGATTGTCTTATTTTTCTCTTTTTCTTTCTCATAGTATTTCATAAGGGCCAATTCCTTTACAAATTTATGAGTATCTACAAAAAGTTAAAATTCATTGTGGATGGAATTGGGAGCAAATTTCAGACCTTTTTTGAGGAGTGAGGTATCATCTTTTGATATAACATATGAGCACAGGTTAAAAATTCTTCATATTCTGGTTGAGTATGGTTTTGGTTCCTCCTCTTCTTTTCACTTATTTCTACATCTTCCCCTTCTAATATGTCTGAGCTTTTTCTCCTCATAGGGTTCGTCTGGGGTTTGCCTCATTCTTTATTCCATCCCCTTCTTAGCCAGGCCTGTATAGAGGTTTGCTGAGCCTGGGACAAAAAAGGAGGTTGATTTTTGAGGGTATTTTCTTTGGGTCTTGCTTCCTGTTTATTGTATATAGTATTATTTTGTTTTTGCTTTATTTGGGGGTTAGTGGTTGTAATCATCTCTTCTGGAACTGATGTAGCTAGGCCTGTTGGGCACTTGATGATTTGATCCCCATATGTCTTCTTGGTTTTGGGATCGGTGGAGTCATAGAGAATACACCAAAATTGTCCACATCCTGTCTATAAATCCTATACAACTCAGTACTATATTCATTGCCTCATTTAAAACACAGATACATTGATCTAGCCTAATGTTAGATCTCCCTCTTTAGGATTATATATATATATATATATATATATATATATATATATACTGTTACAAAGTACTCGTGAGCTGAATATACACTTATGTATTATTTTATCTATACCTACTATCCGCTTAGACCCCTGCTACATTGTAGCTACAAATCTATTCTTCTTAGAGGTCTCCTGTCAGTGAACCACTTTTGGTCTACCTGAGCTTGACGACACGGGTTTGGCACCACATATCCGCGAGCACATAGCCCAGTTTGCCGGCATATTGTGGAGCAAAGTATAGTCTCTCTACATTGACTATTACCCATCAAAATACAGTACTATTTCAGAATTCATACTAAAATCTATTTACATAATTTTCCAGATACATTTAGCCACTCTGTATCCAGTCAGGAATTATGAAAGTTTACCATTACTTTCTATATATAATCTATTCCGTGTCAATCTTAACACTTGATTTAGATGCTGTATCTATAGATTTATTAAGAAATTTACACTCGTAATCAGACATATCAATATCATGTGCCTTCTAAGCTGTCATTTATACCATAGATCCACATAGATATATATATACTTGGATATGTGCTTTATTACCATTATTCTCCAACTCTTTTTTTATGATTTGATCATGTTCTTTATTTTTGTATATAATACATGGTATCCATATATATATTTTTTACATTTTGGATTTGCTTTATACCTATATGTTTAACCTATACCTTTTTGATCCTTTTGGGATCACCCTTTGAACTCACTGACTCCATTTGTGATTGGTATGAGCAAGTTTAAATGTTGGACCTGCCATTTCTGGCGCCCCTTTACCAAATCCCATTTTCCTGAGGAAGGAGCTGTCACGGTTTTCAAGACACTCAGACCAGTAGGTAAAAATAAAATGCAATTTATTTAAGAACAAAATAATGACAGATATCGCCCCCTAGGGGAGACACTGTGAAATAGCGGGATAGCAGTAGTATGCACAGTATACAATATACAGAAATGAACAGGCACTGAGTACTGATATACAAATGGTTAACAGAATAATCAGTCCGTCTCAGTTGTGTAGTTTGGCACACCCAAGGTGTTAAAGGTGGAGAATACTCAACACCCACAGTCTGTAATACTGAAGAAAATGTCCATCAAGGAGAAACCTGCCTCCCACCTGCTGTATGGCACTGTTAGCCCCCACGGGCGTATGAACTGAGCGAATAGACTGCCAAAGCCTCAGCGAATAGCCCCCACGGGCGTAACGGAGATGACTGAGTACCGGAGCTGAAACCACTAGCCCCTCCGGGCGTCGTGGATGTACTGGATTGCAAGAGCTTGGGCCAAAAGCCCTAAGGCCTACGGAGATGACCTGATACCAGACCTTGAGCGTATAACCCAGACGTGCGTGATGGATTTGCAAGAGCTAAAGCCAATAAACCCACTGGAGAGAGAGAGACTGGATTGCAAGAGCTTGTATCAATAGCCCTACGGCTTAACCACAGAGATGTGCACAGAAATAGCCAGAGCCGGACGCCACCGGGCACGGTAATGAGCTACTCAGGACTGCAAGGAGAGAACTGGCTCAGCACAAGGCAACTCTCTGTATTGGCTGCACGCCCTCACTGGAACACAGCTCTGCATGGGTTAATGGCAAGTAGTTGTAGCACAGCTCTGCACTGGAGACAGCACGATAGTAGGAACACAGCACTGTACAGGTTAACAGCTCAGAAGTAGGAACGCAACCTCTGCATGGACTAACAGCTCAGTATAAAGCCACAGCTCTGCACGGGTTAACAGCTCGGTAGAGAGAACACAGCACAGCGTGATTAGCTCAGTGGCAGGAATCAGTAGGCACGGAGCCGAGATGAATAGTGAGAGCACAGTCACTATGTCGCCGTAGCGACAAGGCAGGACAGAAACGGAGACCGGCCGCAGAGACCGGAACTGGAACGTCAGCAAGCCGGGTCGAATCACGGAGCAGGTACTCAGACAGGCCGGATCAGGAAAACAGGCAGGAACGTCAGCCAGGCCGGGTCAGATCACGGAGCAGGTACACTGGAACGTAGTCAGGGATAGCCAAGTCGGTAACCGGAGATCAGGAACACAGGAACACAGCACAGCAAAACTGGCGCAGGAACACCACGAAAGGGCAAATGACAGATGCCACTAGCCCAGAATAAAAAGGTCACCAGGGGCGGGCCAAACAGGCTCAACCAATCGGAGAGAAGCACAAGTGAGAGTGACAGCCTGAGAAGCTGCACCGTGATAGTACCCCCCCCTCAAAGGCTCCCTCTCCCAGCAGGAGGTCTTGGCTTCTGGGGGTATTTAGAGTGGAAGTTGCGCAATAATCTAGGTGCATGGAGGTCCTTGTAATCAACCCATGAACGTTCCTCAGGGCCATAGACCTTCCAATGGACCAAATATTGCAACCTCCCTCTAAACCTCCTAGAATCAATGATGCTTTGTATCTCATATTCCTCTTGGCCCTGAACATCCACCAGCCCAGGAACTACTGGGGAAGTAGTATAGCGATTGCATATCAAGGGTTTCAGCAGAGATACATGGAACACATTATGTATACGCATAGATGCCGGGAGTTCCAAAGCGTAGGAAACAGGGTTCACTCTATGGATAACTTTAAATGGACCAATGAATCTGGGAGCCAGCTTATTGGAGGGCACCTGCAAATTGAGATTTCTGGACGAGAGCCATACCCTGTCCCCAACCTGGAAGGAGACCGCTGGCAGCCATCTGCGATTGGCATGACGCTGTTGTCGCCGAAAGGACTGACCTAGGGTCCTCTGAACCTGTGCCCAAGTGGAGCGAAGCTGCTCGATATGCTCATCTAGAGCTGGAATCTGTTGCGCTTGTAATGAGTCCGGGAGCAGACATGGCTGGAACCCGTAGTTGATAAGAAACAGGGAGCTCCCGGACGATGAATTAACTGCACAGTTCCTGGCGAACTCTGCTCACGGCAACAGGTCGGACCAATTATCATGATGATCGTTCACGAAGTAGCGCAAGAACTGCTCCAGTCCCTGATTGGCACGCTCGGCGGCTCCGTTGGTCTGGGGATGGTAGGCGGAGGAAAAGGACAACTGGATGCCCATCTGAGCGCAAAATGCCCTCCAGAATCTGGACACGAACTGGCTACCACGATCTGATACCACCACTCTGGGTACCCCGTGCAAGCGAAATACCTCCTTAGCAAAAACCATAGCTAGCTCCTGGGCCGACGGGAGGCCAGAGAGGGGCACAAAATGAGCCATCTTAGAGAATCTGTCAACCACCATCAAGATAAACGAGTACCCCTTAGAGACTGGCAGTTCCCCCAAAAAGTCAATGGAAATATGGGACCAGGGGCATTCACTATTAGGTACAGGTTGCAGAAGACCCACTGGGAGATGCCTGGGTGTTAATTCTAGAAAGATCTCCAATTGATTAATAAAACCCCTGCATAGGTTAGGATGGCCATCATATCTTAGTGGTAACGGCGCCACCGCCGTTAACCCTCTGGGAGGAGCCACAGACAGATTGTCCGATGTCGTAACTGAGGGGACCACCGGATTTGGGTTTGGCTTATCCAGGTGCACCGTTCGCTCAAGCAACGCCTGTAATGCCAATGCCAACTGGTCTAGGCGCTGTTCGTGAACATCCATTCTCCAGTGGATGTTTTGTGCATTACCTTCACCCTTACTGTCTGAGGTCATGGCCCTTTCGTACTGTCACGGTTTTCAAGACACTCAGACCAGTAGGTAAAAATAAAATGCAATTTATTTAAGAACAAAATAATGACAGATATCGCCCCCTAGGGGAGACACTGTGAAATAGCGGGATAGCAGTAGTATGCACAGTATACAATATACAGAAATGAACAGGCACTGAGTACTGATATACAAATGGTTAATAGAATAATCAGTCCGTCTCAGTTGTGTAGTTTGGCACACCCAAGGTGTTAAAGGTGGAGAATACTCAACACCCACAGTTTGTAATACTGAAGAAAATGTCCATCAAGGAGAAACCTGCCTCCCACCTGCTGTATGGCACTGTTAGCCCCCACGGGCGTATGAACTGAGCGAATAGACTGCCAAAGCCTCAGCGAATAGCCCCCACGGGCGTAACGGAGATGACTGAGTACCGGAGCTGAAACCACTAGCCCCTCCGGGCGTCGTGGATGTACTGGATTGCAAGAGCTTGGGCCAAAAGCCCTAAGGCCTACGGAGATGACCTGATACCAGAGCTTGAGCGTATAACCAAGATGTGCGTGATGGATTTGCAAGAGCTAAAGCCAATAAACCCACTGGAGAGAGAGAGACTGGATTGCAAGAGCTTGTATCAATAGCCCTACGGCTTAACCACAGAGATGTGCACAGAAATAGCCAGAGCCGGACGCCACCGGGCACGGTAATGAGCTACTCAGGACTGCAAGGAGAGAACTGGCTCAGCACAAGGCAACTCTCTGTATGGGCTGCACGCCCTCACTGGATCACAGCTCTGCATGGGTTAATGGCAAGTAGTTGTAGCACAGCTCTGCACTGGGGACAGCACAATAGTAGGAACACAGCACTGTACGGGTTAACAGCTCAGAAGTAGGAACGCAACCTCTGCATGGACTAACAGCTCGGTATAAAGCCACAGCTCTGCACGGGTTAACAGCTCGGTAGAGAGAACACAGCACAGCAGTGATTAGCTCAGTGGCAGGAATCAGTAAGCACGGAGCCGAGATGAATAGTGAGAGCACAGTCACTATGTCGCCGTAGCGACAAGGCAGGACAGGAACGGAGACCGGCCGCAGAGACCGGAACTGGAACGTCAGCAAGCCGGGTAGAATCACGGAGCAGGTACTCAGACAGGCCGGATCAGGAAAACAGGCAGGAACGTCAGCCAGGCCGGGTCAGATCACGGAGCAGGTACACTGGAACGTAGTCAGGGATAGCCAAGTCGGTAACCGGAGATCAGGAACACAGCACAGCAAAACTGGCGCAGGAACACCACGAAAGGGCAAATGACAGATGCCACTAGCCCAGAATAAAAAGGTCACCAGGGGCAGGCCAAACAGGCTCAACCAATCGGAGCGCAGCACAAGTGAGAGTGACAGCCTGAGAAGCTGCACCGTGATAGGAGCCCAGAGCTCCGAAATGCGTTGAATACCTGTGGGATGATATTTGAAAAACTTTTCACCAGCCCATACAGAGGATATAACTTATATCTTTGGACTACATGAGACATCCAAGCTACCACTAACTAGGATCGTGAATTCCTTAGAGGTAACCATAGGAATCCGAGATGGTGAGACTATGGACGAACTCTTTCCCTACTTGATGTGCATTCCAACAAGGGGAAATCTGGTGAGCAGACAAATATGATTATGTTTCTGTGCAATTGAACAAGGAGAAATCTGGTGAGAGATTATCCATGTGGGGATAGGGATACCCCAAGAAAAATTAGATTCACCCCTCCTGTAAAAATATATTCCATTCTTTACCTGTTTATTACACCAGACACCCCGGTTATATCATCTCATAACTTTTTTAATCCTTTTCTGAATCATCCATTTTCCTGTGCATAATATACTGAGTGTCTTTTTTTAGTATCAAATTGCTACTTCATTTACCTTTTATTGATACCATTGTTATCTATTAATAAATATATGTGTTAATTTTTACACTGTTGTTCTCATCTTTACATACTACACTTAGATCTCTGGTGTGTTGTCTTTCTTTCCCTTTTTGTCTTTACTTTATGTACCTGCTCAAGGGGACTCAGAGCACCTGATGGCAACACAGAGTATCAAGGAACTGTTGTGAATAGTTAATAAGACATTCCATCTCCATTTGTGTATCACAAACTAACATTCTTCATCTCCATTCATTTCATATTCTCATTCACCTGAACCTGGAACTGTGAACTAACTGTGCCACATGCTACATTAGATAGGCAATGGGAAATTAGGGAGTTAAATGTGTGGCTAAATACTTTGTGTAAGCAGGAGGGGTTTGGGTTCCTAGAGCACTGGGCAGCCTTTTCATAGATGTGATGGATTGCACCTTACCGGAAGGGGGGGGGGCACTGTGGTTAGAGGGCTGGAGGACACTTTAAACTAGAAAAGGGGGGGAGGGTGCTGCAACACAGGCTGGGAAAGGTGTTATAACTGAGGAAATGGGATTAGAGGGTGAAATAACCAGTCTGTATTTTCTGTATTTCTCTGTATGCTTTTTCATTCCCCGGGGACCCTGGACCATCACACTGTTCCTCAGAGTTCTTCTAAGTCGCAGGCCTGGAGATAAGAAATGACTACACGCAGACACAAAGTCTTGTGCTATAATCTCTTATCTGATTTATTAAGTAAAATTCACCAGTTTATATAATGCAAAATTAGTGGGTGGTAAGCATATTAATAAGGGGGAGAGATTTCCCCTCCCAGGATACATGAACATATATGGACATTGTCGGTCATTTCACCAATAAGAAAAGAGAGACATCACTTAGGTTTGATAACAGTTAAAAGCTTCAGACACACACTACACCTGTATCTAGCTCATTATTTGGCAGAATGCCCCTTACCACAAAAGTACAATAACAAGTTATATAAAGAATTGTTCCAGATATAAAGGAAAGTACCTAGCTTGTTCTTTTTAGCATCTTAAATGTCACCTCTTAATATTTTGTGTTAAAAGAAATCATTTTCTAAATTAACCCTTAGCAAGCTATATTTGTTAGAGCAAAACATACACACACATATATATATATATATATATATTATTATTATTATTATTATTATTATTATTTATTTATATAGCGCCAACTAATTTCGCAGCGCTGTACAATTGGGAATAGACATACAGAGGTATTAAATAGTACAATCAGATGTGGAGAACAGGAGGATCAGAGGGCCCTGCTCGTGAGAGCTTACAGTCTATATATTATATATATCAGATTATGGCAAATATGTATGTAAGCCTTACAGAAATAAAATATTTTCCCTTTCAGAGGGGGAGTAGAGGGGGGAATGTGCTAGTTCATCTAATATGGAGTTGCCATTGTTACAGCCTGATAAATGACAAATACATCTGACAGAGTGAAATCTTCATGAAGGGTAAAAAGATAAAATGTATGCATGCAAATGCTCGTACTCTGGCTGGTAAGATGGGGGAAACAGAAATGATTGCAACACATGAGCAGTATGATCTGATTGGTGTGTCTGAAACCAGGTTAGATGATACTTAGCGGTCAGTCTAGAGGGTTATTCACTTTTTAGGAGGGATAGGATTAATAAAAGCTGAGGAGGGCTATGCCTATATGTAAAGCGTGTCTTAAAACTAGGGGTGGGTGAAAAGTGCGAAAAATTTCCTGCATGACTTTTTACGAAAACATGCCGATTTTTCACTTTTCCCATGAAAAATTTTGCCTTTCCACCTATGTAAAACATTCTTCCTTTTCACCTATTTTAACAAATTTTCCGCCTATGTTACACATTTTTCGCCTATATTTCCTATAGGTACTACATTTCCCACTGTAATATTACTTCTTCTGAGGGCTGAAGTTTAGAAATAAGTGGCTGAAACTCAAAGTTGTGAGTCCTACAGCAAAATATGGCTTGAAAAATGTGTTAGCATGCAGAATGCATTCGTCTTTTGCCCACAACACTTTCTTGCTTAAGTGACACTGGCACATATTCATTGTGATATCAAGTAATAAAAAAAATAAAGTACAACCTACAATGTGGCAGATATATATTGTAGTGGTGGTGGTGTGGGACTGGCATTGTGTGATTTGTATATGTATTTTTACCATTGTCATACTCTATCCTTCTTCTCAGATTACTAACACACATTACTTATGAGTCATAGCAGTGGTCCTAAGTGGGGTAGATGGTGGCAACCCTTCTTCACATCCGTCCTCCACCTCCTCTTCTGTGCTTCTGTTAATTTATTTGTCCTGGCTTTGGCTGTCATGTGTGTTTACTGCTACTACTACTACTGGAGCTAGATGTTGATCTAATTCTACTGCCACTACTACTAGGTGTCAAAGGTGCAGCACTTACAGCAGCAGCACCAGAGGTACTCGTCATATCTAACACTGTGGATGTTAACGTATGTTGCTGTTGCTAGGTACTCAAAACAGGTGTGTGTGGGACTTGGACTTTGAAGAAGCGATGATGCTGATGATGACTGATAGGGTAACTGTGTGCTTTTTTACATCTGTGCTTGTCCAGGGTCAGACTTTCCAATGGCTTTGTCAAATAGTTTATAGACAGGCACGGTGCTCCTTAAATGTGGTAGAAAATTCAGCCTTTGACTTTCTGCTAACCTTATAGCCCTGTCACCATCTTCACTCTCAACTTCATCTGTATCTGAACAAGAGAAGGATGCTGGAGGGATATATTCTAGATCTGTTTTATCATCTTCAGTCATCATTAGGTCATACTCAGCAGCATCAGCATCACCTGATAATTCTTGCCCACTACCCTTATATTCCTCTAAGCTTTTGGAGGTCTCAAACAATTTCTTTTTAGTTTTACTGTTACAAAGTTACCTACTATGGGTGTTTTGGTGCTTGTTTGTCTCACTATCTGATGCAGCAGGTGGTTCAGCTGCTACACCTTCCTCTATTATACTATTTAACAACAAAAAGAAAAATAGAGCTTAATTGGGATATTATTATTTATGGTTGTTGAGTTACCTTTAATACTCCCTCTTATGCTAAGGAGACCAGTTCAACACTCAATGTGTAATGGATCATAAAACTTATATACTTTATTAATTATTACAATAAAAACAAATCATCCCTTTAAAAACAAATACTCTCAGAAGCTCTTTGCCTCTGAGATTACTCTGGAGCACTGTAGGGAATATGTGTAAAGTTCGTTTCCCAAAGTATCGCTCTCTCTTAATAGCTAGCACTGCTTTAGTTATCAAACAATTTTTCTGCTTTATACTTTTCCATATATTCTTAAAATACCTCACTGAAGAAAGTTTCCTCTCATTAAATACAAAATTCCACGGAGAATTCCTTCACTTGTTAGACACTAGTCAACCATATGTCTCTCTACATAGATTCGCTCTCCGTTCCTTTTAATTGCCTATATTGTTCAGTGTGGAGCATTATAACTTGTATCTCCTAACCGCTCGATTACTATGGAGTAGTCTCACTATATGATACTTAGTCTACTACACACTCAACTTCTACATTACTAATACTATAGTTCCATAAGTTATCTCTACTCCTAATACAATTAAACACCTCGCCTGCTAAGAATATTGTCTCGCCGACTAACTACCCCTCACGGTCTAGCCGCATTCTAGGCTGTCTAACCGTTACTACCTGTTACTGATTCTCACTGACCGTCTTGTTGCTAGCTGGCTATCCCTCGCGGTCACACCGCATTCTAGGCTGACTCACTTTAGTATTTCTTTATCAATTATCATATACACATCTTTTATTGCACATTGGCTTCCTGCACACAATTGATACGTGCAGACCCCTAGGGGGTGAGTAGTAACTTGGACAGGGGAATTGCTTTTGATGTAGTATACTTGGATTTTGCAAAAGCCTTTGATACAGTGCCTCACAACAGGTTACTGCATAAATTAAAAGGCTTCGGTTTGGGGCGGTGTTATCTGTACATAAATATATAAATTATATATGGCAGAGAGTTGTTGTAAATGAAACCTTTTCAAACTGGTCTGAAGTCATAAGTGGGATGCTGCAGGGTTCAGTCCTGGGCCCAATACTTTTTAATTTATTCATTAATGAGCTAGAAGTGGGAATTGAAAGTAGTGTCTCAATCTTTGCTGATGATACTAAGCTATGTAGGGAAATACATACAGAGCTGGATGTTTTTTCTCTGCAGAAGGATTTAGATAAACTGAGTGAATGGGCAGAAAAGTGGTAGATGACATTTAATGTAGCTAAAGTTGTGCATTTGGGCTGTAGAAACATACTTGCTATATATACTCTAAACGGGAACCAACTTGGAGAATCCTCATTAAAAAAGATTTAGGAGTACTGATAGATGATAGACTTCACAGCAGTGTGCAGAGTCACTCAGCTGCTGCAAGACCAAATAGGGTACTAGCCTGCATAAAAAGAGGTGTAGATGCAAGGGATGCTAATATTATCCTACCTCTGTATAAATCCTTGGTTAGGCCTCATCAAGAATATGGAGTACAATTTTGTGCACCAGTTCTTAAAAAATACATTGTTGAACTGGAAAAAGTGCAGAGACGTGCAACAAGACTGAAAAAGGGATTGGAAGATCTGAGTTATAAAGAGAGGCTAGCCAAAATGGGATTGTTTACAATAGAGACGAGATGTCTAAGGGGTGATATGGTTACCATTTACAAATACATTCAAGGTCAATACAAAGAACTATCTAAGAACAAGAGGTCATCCATGAAGACTAGAGGAAAAGGTGCTTTCGACTAAAACAAAGGCAGGGATTCTTTACAATAAGGGTGGTAAAGCTATGGAATTCCTTACCTCGGGGTGTTGTGCTTACTGATAATGCAGCTGCTTTCAAAAAAGCAATGGATGCCTAACACAGAATAATACTGAAAATTATGATAGATGGCTTCAAAGTAGCTAGGATGTTGATCCGGGGAACTATCTGACTGCCATTTAGAATCAGGAAGGAATGTTTGTTTTTCTTCCACTTGGGGCTGGATTGGAAATGGCTTCAGGGATTGTTTTTGCCTTCCTCTGGATCAACAGGGGTGCTTTTGGCATGGGCTGGACTTGATGGACGCATGTCTTTTTTCAGCTTCATCAACTATGCTACAATGTTACTATGTAACTTGTGGAGTGTATCCAATAACGAGGTTTTCTTTCATCTTCACTGACTTACATATTGTTCTGTCTCTGTTTCAACTACACCATTTGTGCATGACCATTTTATAAGTATATATTACACTGATCAGTGATTCTATTCTATTGTGCTGTTTTAGATTTATGATCCATTTATATCACTAGAATTGCAATATATATGTTTATATATATGGTGTATACACACATTTCTCGCCACTTCCTATTACAGCATTGCCACTTTAATCACATTTGGCTACCCTCTCCCCCTCCTGGTATTTTTACAGTGAGCGCATCCCTTTCTGTAATGTATGTGTGGGGATGCTTTGCCTATTCTTGAGTTGGTGACTTGCACAAGATCAGCTACATTTTGAACATAGAAGTACCACTCTATTATGTAGAGTTATGTATGCATGCATGTGGAAGAGGATTAATCACCCAGCAGGACAATGATCCTAAACACACATCGAAGCTGTGCCAGGCATATTTGTAGTTCAAGGAAGAGCAAGGAGCACTAATTTGCATGGCTTTCCCACCACAATCACCAGACCTCAACCCTGTTGAATATCTTTGGGAACATTTGAATAGGGAAAATGCAAAACACACTGTGACATCTCTAGACACTCTCTGGGATGCTCTAAAGGAGTGCTGCAATAATGTGGATTGTAAAATTCTGCACAAACTTGTAGAATCAATGAAAGACAGTGTTAAACAGTCATTAATACAGATGGTGATCATAGCAAATATTGAGAATTTTTTATTTTCAGTATATACTAACAAACATTTTTGACTTTTACTAGTGGAAATTATGTATTTTTCTTTGAGAAATAAGGATAAGGCTTTCCTGCATTTGTAGGAAGGACTTGAGGCTTTTATAAACCCTTCGGTCCCCTCTCTGTTCATGTCGCCTCTGCAAACTCACTCTATGTCAGCGTGCTCTCACTTCCTTGGTTCTCACCTGTGTCAGCTGGGACACCAAACGATGTTCAACTTAACTGTGAGCACTCCGGTGTTCCTTCCTTTTATCTAGTGTTCTCTGCAGCAGTTACACAACCCAGGCACCTATATTTATCTCACTTTTCTTATCTTACGTTGCTTATGCTAATTCTAAATTTCTTAACCAGCTGGCTTTTATTGCAGACTTCCCCTGTTTCATCCTTATCACTATATCACAGTCCTTCTCTCCCTACACCTCATCTTTATCTACTCACTGCCACCCACATACTTGTAAATAGTGCAGCAAGTCTGTAATTAGCAACAACAAAAACAAGAGACACCAGCTGTCCTCATTAGTAAAACTGACTAGTTCTGCAGATCAAGAAGCCCTATTATATATGGTTCAATTTGCCCCAGGTACTAAAAAGCATAAAAGCACACACTAAGCACACACTAAGCAAAGCAGGTCCTCTAATGTAACAGGAGCCAATTCTGATTTAATCAGTTTGAGAGTTACAAACTGTCTACTTCTGTGAGTTCCTTATAAAATTGTTTGAAGTACACGTGAATGATAAATACAATTATAAAACTCTGTTTATTTAGCAGTGATCCATACAGACAATAAAGGAGCAAAATATGTAAGAACTCTCACGTGTGGGTCATTACTGTCTCATTACCATCTCACTAGGGATATCACTCTCGAATACACTGCAAATTGAGCTAATGGTATAACTTAGCCAGCATTCAGTAAATAATTAAGCTAAATTCATAATGAGGTGTTTATTAGGATTTGGACAAGTTCTCACATATTATTGTGGAGCTGTATCCAATAACAGAATACAACATACTTGTTATTCTGCCTAATAGTGTGTCACGATTCTGTCCTCTCCTCAGCCTGGTGCAGTACATCACAATGCCACTATCTTTATGTGGTGCTGTTGTAGGCTGCTGCACTCAGAATAAAGAGATCTGATTCTGTTCCCAGCTGGCCCTACCTTGCAATCACCTCCTCCCTATTTAGTTCAGTCTCCCCCCTTCCTCTAGACCAGATTATTCTGATCAGATGAGTTCCTTGAGCTAGCTGCACTCTGAGTTCCTTGAGATAGCTACATCCTGAGTTCCTTGAGCTAGATGCACCCCTGAGTTCCTTGAGCTAGCTGTACCACTGAGTTCCGTGAGCTGACTGCACCTCTAAGTTCCTTGAGCTGGCTGCACCCATGGGTTCCTTGAGCTAGCTGCACCCCTGAGTTCTTTGAGCTGGCTGCACCCTGAGTTCCTTTGAGCTGGCTGCACCCTGAGTTCCTTGAGCTGGCTACATCCCTGAGTTCCATGAGCTGGCTATTTTCCTGAGCTGGCTGTTTTCCTGTGCTCCTGAGCTAGCTGCATTCCTGTGCCTCCCTCCTGTGTCCCTGAGCTAGCTTCATCCCCATGCCCAGAGGCCCTGTTCTTTTCTCTTTCATTGAGTGTTCTGTTGTGCATTATTTCATGTTCCTTGTATATATATATATATATATATATATATATATATATATATATATATGTATATATATTGGTTTCCCCTATATTTTGTGTTTACTGTTTTTTTTGCTTTCTGGGTTCCACTCTATTTATGTTGTTTACTATGGTCAGCACCTCTTCCTAACCAGCCCCCCATGACATAGTGTTATATCTACATCTGTTACATTTAAACACGTCTTTCAATCTTACTATGACCCACAGCAACACAGTTCTTGTCACAAACCCAAATTCAACTTCTAAACAGTGTATTTCTTACTTATGAAACACTGACTTATGGCTTATGTGACCTACACCTAGGCTAGCAGCTTTCAAATTCACCTCCCCATAATGTTTTTATGTAGTGGACATAAGTCCATATTTTAATTTAACTTTGAGGATCTCCATACATATTAGGAGATTAGGAATAGGAGGAATTAGGAGGAATAGATTGGTTACCTTTTTAATCTAAACTAATAAAAGTTAATTATTAATCTGACTTTGTATATAATAGGACTTCTTGTTGTGCAGAACTGGTCAGTTTTACAGCACTCACTTTTAGTCCCTGTAATGAGGTAGAGAATATTGTGAGTATAGCAGGGCATCTCTTGTTTTTGTTATCATTGGAAGATCAAAATCATGCATCCGTCTCTACATCACCCCTTATTTCCATTTTACCTCCCCTAGCTTCCCCTTCCTAGCCTGCCCTCTGATCTTGCTGGGGCCCCAGTGCCCCCACAACCAGTATTTTCTCCTCACAGTGCCTTTTATTTGGCCTTTACATGCTGGGGGAGTGTACAGTGTACACAAAGCAATGTGTTATATGGCCCTGTAGCACTTACAGGGTTAATCCATTTGCTATTCTAAGCTATACTTTCTACATTTTTTTACACTTTCATAGGGAAAGCTTCCCCTTCACCTTTCTTCTATCCCAGATACAGTCTTACCTGTTGTGTTGTTTCTTTAAACTCCTGTTTGTTCAGCAACCGCCTCAGTTTTCTCCTCATGGTGATGCTGTTCTCTTAGCAGCCAACTCAGGATTCAGAGCTTCCTGGGCCTACCTCGTGGCTCTAGGATCCACCTCCTGTCACCTAGCAGCTGGATATGACTCAGAATTAGCTGCTGGGTCCTAGTGCTTGAGTGTCTGTTGCAGCTCCCTCTTGTGGAACTAGGTACCTGGCATATCCCTCTATGCAATTCTAACATCTCCTGACTCTCCATGACATACAGTTGACTAGGCCCAGTGCTACCTTTCTGGGATTCCTATCCAGTCCAGTTCCCTACCATTCCTGCTTCTTTGACGCTGGGCTGGCTAGGTTAAAAAAAAAAAAAATCCTCATTGTTTCCTCCTCCACACCAACATTCAGGTCATGCTCCCTCCCTTTCTTCCCACTAATTTTCAAATTGCACATGACTCATTCTAACCTTTATTCTTACTCCCACTCTTAGTCGATATTAGCAAAAACGTCACGTTCTGATATACCAGGTCAATCTCCTTCAACACCTGGATCACTGCCAAGACTAATCAGCAGTTTTCCTTAATTTGATTTTGGATAAATCTGTGGTTGATGCTACAATTGTACAGGGAAGAATACTGTAGAGGATATAGTCATTTCTGAGCAACCCATCATGCTTCCCTGTCTCTTATTACTTTTTTGCACCACTTTGAGTCACCAAGTGTGTTTCATCTCAATAGGTCTCACCAGATTCCAATTAGGTATCATCTCCTATCCCTCTGTCATTCTGACATATCCTAAGATTCTGTGCACCTTGACAGACCCCTCAGCCGATGATTAGCTCTCTGCCAGTGAGCTACACCAAAGGTTTATCACAGGTCCCTTCTACCCTCTACCACACTGACAGCACTACTTGGCCCTTTCTCATGAAAAGACTCATTGTATCTTTCATAGTTGTACACTCAGCACCCACTCCTAGCATAAACTCCTTTATCCCCTCTGAAGAACTGTTCTAGTAAAGCCATCTTAGAAATCATCATTCTATGCTTTATCAACTTTGCCCAAGGTACGTAGCTTTTGTGCCGATCCACCCATCTCTTTGGCCCCTGTGTGGTTCGTAAGAGGGAACTCCTACTATTATGCAGTCATTATTTCCATTTGTTTTCACAATTTGCCCCATGATCTTATCACCTTTTGCAGAAACACTTTGCTGATTACGTTTGTTCTTCTAGCCATGCCTGTCAGCTATCCAGCTATCCAGTGGCCCCTGCCTTTCACAGACCTCAACATTTTTTAGCACACAAACAAGTCCCAGACCCTCTTCATCCATAGATTTCCTTTGCATTTACATCTACTCCTTTACCTTGATAAGAAATTCCCTACAGATCTCACATACATTCAGAATATCATTGGCCCTTTCTCTACCTACAATCGTGCACCAAATTTGTACTGTAATTCCTCACCTGTATGCTTAAGCTGTTCCTTTAAGATCTGCATCATGATATTAATTCTTCCAGATCCTCCCATCCTCCAGCCTGCTCACATTCAACAATATGACATCTCAACACCATTGGTACATTTCTCCCTTAAACTGGCATGACCCAACAAATTCTGCTTGAGCATGGTTATTCCTTATACCCTGAACAGACTCTACTCCTTTTCGGCCAGCTACCCTACTATCACAGTCTCCCTAGGAGGCCTTAGTGATCCTGTGCTTTCTTCCTATGTTGGGATGTCGGCCGGCATGTTTGCTGCTACTTCCATATTTCTGACATCATGGAACGGGCACTGGTATGTGCTACTGTTTATGGGCCTATTCTGTTTTGCCTAATTGGTTCCCGCCTTTATCGGCTCCTTTATAAATCTCCTTGGGCCTAGGAGTCATTGACCTTACGTGGTGTTTCTGCTAGTGTCTCTTGCGATCCGTTATGACCCGTGTCTTATCTGAGAATCTGCTTTGTGTATGATCCCAGCATGTCTGGCTACACACATTGGTTCTGACCTGTGGCTCTGGCTGACTAACTCGCTCTGTGTATGACCCAGACTTGTCTGACTACCCACATTGGTTCTGACCTGTGGCTCTGGCTGACTAACTCGCTCCGTGTATTACCCTGGCTTGTCTGACTACCCACATTGGTTCTGACCTGTGGCTCTGGCTGTCTAACTCGCTCCGTGTACGACCCTGGCTTGTCTGACTACCCACATCGGTTCTGACCTGTGGCTCTGGCTGACTAACTCACTCCGTGTATGACCCTGGCTTGTCTGACTACGCACATCGGTTCTGACCTGTTGCTCTGGCTGAGTAACTCGATCCGTGTAGATCTCGGCTTGTCTGACTACCCACTTTGGTTCTGACCTGTGACTTTGGCTGACCACTCTGTCTGTATAGTCCCCAACTTGTCTGACCTGTGGCTCTGGCTGACTACTTGCTCCGTACACTCTTAGCTGGCCTGACCATTAGTCTTGGTGTCCTGAGGCTAAGGCCTGCTCTCGCTCCCTGTTGCCTCCGGTCGCATGACCCTGGGTGGAAACTTGTGTATCATAAACTGTTCCCACTGGTGTTCCACCCGAACCTCTGTCCTAGTCTCCGGTATCTCACAGTAGTGCAGTGCACAGCACAGTGTGCAGCTCTGGGTAGGAGCCTGGGTCCTATCATCCTATGGTCTGGGGCTGCGTGGGCTAATACTATGATTGCTGTACATAATAAATAAAGGTGGTTATATATTTTATGATTGTGTCTGGTTATGTTCCTGATAGCCTGAGATTGTCTAGTTCCTGAGAGACCAGTTCCTTGGTTCCTGTTTCCGTTCCTGATCCAGTTGAGGTTGCTGTTGTGTCGCTGCTTCCTGCTGCCTTTCCTGATCCGGTTGACTGTCTGGAGTGCTGGTTCCTGCTTCCCTCCCCTGTGCTCCTGATCCAGTATCGCCTGTAGTGTGCTAGCCCTTCATAGTCGCTCTGGCAACATTTCTATCCCTTGCTGGTTTCTCCAGTACGCGGGTACTGGTTTGCTCCACAGTCACCCAGCTGCTGATGCACCGGTAGTTCTTGGGTTTCTCCAGTATGCGGGTACTGGTTTGCTCCACCTTCACCTGGCTGCTGTCGCACCGGTAGATATTGGGTTTCTCCAGTACACGGGTACTGGTTCACTCCACCTTCACCCGGCTGCTGTTGCACCGGTAGATATTGGGTTTCTCCAGTACGCGGGTACTGGTGTGCTCCATAGTCACCCGGTTGCGGTTGCACTGGTAGATAATTGGGTTCCCAGTACGCGGGTACTGGTTCGCTCCACATTCACTTGGCTGCTGTCGCACCATTGGTTTGGGTTCCCAGTACACGGGTACTGGTTCGCTCCATACGCACTCGGTTGCGGTTGCACCGATAGAGTCATTGATCCACAGTACACGAGTACTGGTTTGGTATACATTCAACCGGCTGCTGTGCACCGGAAGAGAGACGGTTTCTCCAGTACACGTGTACTGGTTTGCTCCTCCAACAACCGGCTGCCGTGCGCTGGTAATCGTTATTTATTCCGGTACGTGGGTATAGCTCACTCCTATTTCACCGGCTACTTTCGCACCGGATGAGAGATTGGTCTCCCCAGTATGCGGGTACTGGTTTGCTCCACCACATCTGAGTATTGTTGCAAGGTTGAGAGATATTGTGTCTCCAGCATGCTGGTACTGGCTCTAGCTATACTATAGCTGTCAAGTCCTAGGCAGCTCTGTTGGTTCTCCAGTACGCGGGTACTGGTGGTCTCCTGTAAATGTCCTTGGCTTGCCACCTTAACTCCTTATGCCACTGCATGTCATCTGTGTGACTGGTGTTGCTACCTAGCTAGTCACCGAGGCTTTAGTGGTTGCCACCTACTCTGTATAAGGCTGCCTTGACCGGTATATTGGTAAGGCCGGTAGAACCTATTCCTCTTTGTACCATCTTGGGTTGCCTTACCCGGTATTGGCAAGGCCGGTAGAGCCTTTATAGTTGCTGTCTGTCTATAGGCTTCCTTGCCCGGTATATTGGCAGGGCCGGTAGAGCCTTCACGTTTTTGCCACATCTATCTCCAGGCTGCCTTGCCCGGTATATTGGCAGGGCCGGTAGAGCTTCCTATTTTACGTGTACCAGTCTCCAGGCTGCCTTGCCCGGTATATTGGCAGGGCAGGTAGAGCCTCATTCCTCCTTACCAGTCTCCTGGCTGCCTTGCCCGGTATATTGGCAGAGCCGGTAGAGCCTATCTATTCCTTGTGTTTTTACCTAACTTTGCGTCTGAGAGTCTTAACAAACCGTGACAAAGAGCATGATAAGCTTATATATTTATTATATGACATGTTTGTTTTTAGGTCTCTGCAGCTTACAAAGAAATCGGGTAATAAATTATTATTATTATGACCCATACTTCAACATTCCAGTATCGATAAGTGATTCTATGTTATCTTAAGCATGCATGTATTTATCATTATACAGGTCACTTTTAATATTTTATATAGGATACTATTTTACTCTGATCTAGTTCAATCACATCTACTACCATACCATACGTAAGGGACATCATTCCTGAAGTCTCCTTACCAACAACCTATCGGTAGGCTGTAAGCACCTTATATCTCTTCAGAAAGTACTTTGCTTTTCTATTAATATAAATTTTTATATTAGATGTACCTATCACCTTTTTTCCACCTTTTCCACCTGGTCCTGGTCATTACATAGTTTATACAGTTTATCAGGTACCCTCACCTTGTACAAATTTAGTTTCATTTATTAAGTCCAGAGGATCTTCCTTAGATCCTACATATAGTCTGTTTTATTTCTTAAAAAGCATTAGCTGTTTTTAATCATATGGCTCATTGTAGTCCTCTTTATTATATTATGCTGGACAATATCGAATTGATCCTATTATAAATTATAACTAGGTCAGGACCTAATCCCATCTCTTTCAAAGGTCATTGCATGTACTTTCGTTATCTTAAATAGTTTTTTTATACCTATCTTTTAGTTATTATATATATATATATATATATATATATATATATATATATATGACCCAAATGTCGGCACTCACGTCTTCTGTTTACCTTGCCTGGGTGCTATGCAAAAAACTAATCTATAACTCCAAATAGCAAGCACTCACAGGTCTTAAATCATGTAAAAAGAACTATTTATTATTCGACGTTTCGGTCCGGTAGGGACCTTTATCAAGAACAAACCTAAATACAACTATAGTGCAAATAAATACTCACCGTGTGCATACTGACGTGACGTGCAAACCGTAACAATAGAGAGTGTATCAACGCAGTGTATCCGGTGTGAACGTGAGTTACAATTAGCGGAGAAACAACAAAACAACATGCTCCCCCTAGTGTAATTACTTTGTTGTTTCTCCGCTAATTGTAACTCACGTTCACACCGGATACACTGCGTTGATACACTCTCTATTGTTACGGTTTGCACGTCACATCAGTATGCACACGGTGAGTATTTATTTGCACTATAGTTGTATTTAGGTTTGTTCTTGATAAAGGTCCCTACCGGACCGAAACGTCGAATAATAAATCGTTCTTTTTACATGATTTAAGACCTGTGAGTGCTTGCTATTTGGAGTTATAGATTAGTTTTTTGCATAGCACCCAGGCAAGGTAAACAGAAGACGTGAGTGCCGACATTTGGGTCATTTATAATTTTTCGTTGAGCACCCGTCCTTAGGTGAAACATTGCACTCTGTTGTGAATTATATCCGTAACACAAAAATGGAAGATTTTTCAGCTCGAGCCGGTGGTACTCTAGATTATGCGGAAACACTGAGACTCACGGAGGCTGATGCTACAAAGGTACTTTGGAAAACATCTAATTCAGAGGTGGCTGAGAATATGAATGAAGACAATTTATATCATCCTTTACTGAAACTTTTGAAAAGAGAGATTGATCTTGACCTGCATGGTCTTTTTATTTCGGATTATTACAGAGCTAAGCAGATACCAAGGGGGTTTCGGATTAAAAATATCCCTACAATAGGTCGATATAACCCTGAATTTTGTAGAAAATGGATTGGGGTACTCAATCAATGCTCCTTGGATCTGATGATATTAGTTCTAGAGGAAGTAAGCAGAGATTTAAGTCATACACGAACACAAATTGCCACTTTCAAAATGGAACACAATGAGGCTTTGAACAGAGAACAATTCAAGGCATCCATGGAAAAAATTAACAGTGAAGTTGAAAAGTATAACAACCAATTGCTTCGTTTCAAGCGAGAGAAATTACAAAAAGTCAAAGATGATTATCAATACCACCGGGTATATCCTTGGTTAACTGGAGCTTCGGTCAGAAAACCACAACGAACACGATATAGAAGACCCGGGAGAGCTGGGGTTAAGAGATTAAATCTTTCAACTGTGGATTTAAGTTCGGGTGAGTCGGAAACAGAGGAGTTGGGAATACACGCCCCACAAGCAAATGTGACCGAGGGGGGAGCATGTTTTTTGGAAAATGTCCAGTTAACCCCTGCCCCGCCAGATCCCCCATTAACAAGAAGCGGAGGCGCACGAGGAGTCACATCAGGAGGGGGCAACAAGGCAAAGGTTACCGGGAACAAGGGAGCCAACAAACCACCAGTGTTTCCTCCTCAGTAATTTTCAACTTACCCAGTCATGTTTTGACTCATGGAGAACGATCTCTTTTACAAAAAGGTTTGTCTTTTGTCCCGATATGTAATTTTGAGAACTTCCAGTGGGACATTGAACATTACAAATTATCGAGATCGTTAAGACTTAAAGATTTTTTTAAGGATTCTGTTTCTAACGTGGCAATTAACCCTTTAAAACTCAGAGGGAAATTTGATCCAATTAATACGTCTGATTCAGTGAAAACCTTTACATGGATTACTAAGCAGATTGTAGAAGAGAAAGCTCAGGAGATACCCCATCCTCATTCAAATTTATCCCTGGAAGAAAGAAAAGCGATACAGACTTTATCATCTGACACCAAGATTGTGATCCGACCCGCCGACAAAGGCGGGGGGATAGTACTGATGAACTATGAGGAATACAAAGAAGACATCATGAGACAGTTGTCAGATGATACAACTTATGAATATGTCAGAGTTAATCCCACAGATAAGTTCAAAAGAAAAATTGCTCTATTTTTGGAAGAAGCTATGCATCTTAATTGGATCAATAAGGATTTAGCTGATTACCTATTGGAACTGTATCCGATTTGCCCTATAATTTATACACTGCCCAAGGTACACAAGAATATGCAACATCCTCCAGGCCGACCGATTGTGTCGGCCAGGGGCAGTTTGACGTATCCGATAGGCAAAGCAATTGATTTTTGGCTTCAACCTGTAATTCAAGAAACTGACAGTTATCTTAAAGATTCAAATATGTTACGAGAGATAATTAATCAAGTGAATTTACAGGGAGATGATGACATTACATTGGCAACATTGGACGTTAAGAATCTTTATACAATCATTCCTCATCAGGAGGGATTAAAGGCGGTGCAGTCGTTGATTGAAGATTCCAATGTATATGATGGGCCTCCGCCACAATGTCTCCTTCAGTTATTAGAAATAGCATTGACATGTAATTTTTTTATGTTTGAAAACAAATATTATGTACAGAAGGCTGGGACGGCTATGGGGGCTCCCATGGCGCCAGCATATGCAAATTGTTACATGTATGCCTATGAAAAGAAGGAGATACTGGTACCATATGCTCAGAATTTACTTCTATATAAGCGATTCATTGACGATGTGTTCATTGTGTGGAAAGGAGATGAATCTTCTTTTGTTCAGATTGTGGAACATCTTAATCAGCTAAATAGCCCAGTGAGGTTTACACATACGACGAGCCGTATGAAGATTGCATTCCTGGATTTGGAAGTGTTCAAGGAAGGAGATTCTTTGGGTTATACTTTATATAGGAAGATTACGGATCGTAATACTTTACTGCATTACAACAGTTATCATTCATCCGCCTTGAAGAATTCTTTACCTTTCTCTCAATTTTTGCGGGTTATTAGAAATAATACAGACCCAGTAATGATGCAAGGACAATTAGAAGAAATGGCGCAACGTTTTTTTGAAAGAGGTTATCCCCAGGATATTATCCTTAAAAATGTATCAAGAGCTCTTCAAGAAAGTATTCAACCTCGAAAAAAACGGGACAATTCTAATCGAATTGTTCTACAAACTACATATAGTACAGCAGCAAAGGTGATACAGGAAACATTATTGGATAATTGGGATATTCTACGGAGGGACAATTCTTTACCTTCGATCTTTAAGGAAAAGCCCATGATTTGTTATAAGAGAGGGAGGAATTTGAGGGACTTATTGGTAAAAACATGGTCCAAAAATACATCAACAACAACAAAGAATTGGTTACCCAAACCGAGAGAGGGTGCCTTTAAATGCACAGGATGTGCTACTTGTAAACAGATGTTGACTGGGAGTTATTTTCAACATCCCCATACAGGAAAAATGTTTAAAATTAAATTCCGTTTGACATGTAGTACAGATCATGTTATTTACTTGTTGAGATGTCCTTGTAATTTGGTTTACATAGGTAAGACGGATGGAATGCTTAAAGATCGGGTAACTGGACATCGTTCAGCAATTAAAGTTGCCCACAGGGATTCCACCACGGATAAGCCAGTGGCAAAACACTTCTTGACGATGGGACATTCTCCGACATCTTTCAAGATTATGCCGATTGATCATGTCCCACCTTTGTTGAGGGGAGGCAATAGGAGCAAACTCTTACTCCAAAGGGAGACTTTTTGGATAAGGAAATTAGACACTGTAACACCGCGGGGATTGAATGAGGCGGTCTATTTTTCCATGTTTTTGGATGATCGTTAAAGAAGAGTCTGGGAGGATTACCTCAGTTTTGTTTTCTCATTATCTATTTAAATTTTTTTGACCAGTCCATAATACTTTTCAATATTTCTCAATATTTTTTCATTTATTTGGATATCTTTGGTTGTCTAATGTAAACTATCTTCTGATATATAGTCTTCAGAGTATTTTTGTAGCTATAAAGGAAGTCTCTAGGTTAACAAAACATTTTTTTAAAAAAAAAATATTTTGTCTCATAACATGTTTTTTTTCAAGAAGTAATTGTGTACCCCAGTCGGACACTTGTGCTGAGATTCAGCGGGGAGTGTTCGATTGAGGTAGTGAATTGGAATAATGAAAATATATTTTTTAAGTATAGATAATTTGTTTTGAAAACATAATAATTCTCAATTCAAATATTTTTAAGCTTTTTTCACGCATATGCACTTTTTTTGATTTCTACACGAGACACCATTTATTTAGATTTTTAATAAGATCGGGTGTCAAAGATACAGTGGTATGCATGAAGATTGGGGTTTTGTTAGGTCACTGCGGTGAGCTAAGTTTCGGTTCACTTCAAGAGGCTGTTTATAACAGTTTTGTTTCATAGTTGCACAGTTCAATCACTAAGGATTATTAAGTAACAGATTATTTTGTTGGAGATCACGTAGAGGGTTTTATTCTAAAGTCAATAGTCCAACTTTATTCATTCACTTAACACGATTCAACACTTTAATGTAACAAAGTAATTACACTAGGGGGAGCATGTTGTTTTGTTGTTTCTCCGCTAATTGTAACTCACGTTCACACCGGATACACTGCGTTGATACACTCTCTATTGTTACGGTTTGCACGTCACATCAGTATGCACACGGTGAGTATTTATTTGCACTATAGTTGTATTTAGGTTTGTTCTTGATAAAGGTCCCTACCGGACCGAAACGTCGAATAATAAATAGTTCTTTTTACATGATTTAAGACCTGTGAGTGCTTGCTATTTGGAGTTATATATATATATATATATATATATATATATATTGTAACGGATCCTACCCGTTACTGAGCCCTTGTCTGGACCTCAAACTATTTATCCAAAGACTATGGACATTTATTACTGTTTGGACTCTGTGCTGTGCCTTGGCGTACAAACTGGTCAGCTATTCCCTAAGAGACTTAAATTCATAGACTTTGGATCACATACTATGTTTAATGTATGGCGAACGTTTTAGTTATTGTATGTAGTATGTTTGAGGGTTTACTCCAAGGGAATAGGCAGTGAGGGGTTAATTATTTCAATATGTATTGCAGACTCCCAAGCCTTTTGCTTAATTACTCAACCCCTGGCCATTGTTAAGGAAATGTATATTCTGGCCACTCAAGTCATTGTATTGAGAACTGTCCTGAGACCCCCTGCAGTGTGGTAATTAGTTCAAACCCTCAAGTCTTTGTTCATCAAACCCCTTTGTATCTGAAATATAATCCTGTCTGAGTCATTGTATCTGTTAAGACCACCTGTTGCTGGCTTTTGTCTGATGTGTTACGATTTAATCATGTTCCCTTTTGTACCAGGTTTCCCCATGTGATCCAATGTACTGTACTGTATATAAATATCTGTGGTTTGTGACAATAAAATGAGTTCTGTTTTGGAGTGAACAAGGAGTCCTGGAGACTTGTATTGCTTATGGTCTAAAGTATCCACTCTGATACCCATCTGCGCCAAGTATCCTGAATCGCCTACCGCCTGCTGCCAGCTTCCTGTGTCCCAACTTCATATGCTGTCAGGCGGCGACGTGGACTCTTCCCTGCTTCCAGCGATCCTGCGGCTGTTTCCAGTGACCGTCCATACTTCAACTGGTGCATCCGACGGCGCTTATCTGCGCCAAGAAGGAGAGACCCAGGAACTACGGCGGAAGGTGACGCAGCCCCTTCTCAGCTTCCGTTACACATATATATATATGTAAGCACCGTGTCTTATGTTACACAGGAATCTGTAGTGTTTACTTAATCACACTTCACCTATATCACAATGCACACTTTTTATTTTTTATAAGCCTCCACTTTCCTGGTAGTGAGATGTGTCCTCGGGTGGGGCACAAGTTTCTTGTGGAGGTGAAAATTGGGCTTAAGTCCATAGTTATTGGTGCTTTACCTGGTCACTGCAGGGATGCTTAGGTTAGGTTTGAGGTCCTTCGCTGCCTAATGGGAGTACAGGCATCAGGTTAGTTTAGGAACACTACGGTTATAATGAGCGATTTGAGCTTCTCAATCTCCAGGTATAATTAGCAGTCTTACATTTTATTGTCCTTACCTCTTCGTAGAGGCTGAAGGAAAAGAAGGGTTTTTCATTTTCTTTATACTTACCTCTTTATAGAGGCCAAAGGTAAAGAAAGTGTTCTTACGTTTAAAGACCTTACCTCTTTGTAGAGGCCGAAGAGATTTCAATTTACTTCACTAGACCTTACCTCTTCATGGAGGACGAAGGCTCACCTCAAATAATTTTCAGATTTCCTCATCACTGAGGAAAGAAGTATCAGCAGAATCAGCACCTTACCTCTTCACAAGATGGCTAAAGGTATATAAAGCTCGGATTACCTTACCTCATCACTGAAGCCGAAAGTTAGTCATAGTAAACGCCTTACCTCTTCATGGAGGCCGAAGGTTAACACTCACGTGACCTTACCTCACCATAGAGGCTGAAGGATTTAATGTCAGGTTCATAAGTTTCATAATAATTGGTTCATGTCGGAATCAATGATTTAAGGAAGACTTAAGCTCATTAAGTTTATTCGAAAGCTCCGGCAACAGAATAATACTTACCTTGCCTTCGTACATCAAGGTATCAAGCTGCACTCGTTTGCATATAATTATTAGTCACAATTTTAAGTATATACTTCAAGCTACAATTATCAATCAGAGCACGTTCACCAAGCACCAATCATCATGTGCCTGTGCTTTAAATTACGTTTCTCCTTTTTAATGGCCGTCTTACAACATGTTGGATTGGGTCCTAACATGCGCATGTGGATTGCTGCACTGTATTCCGTCCCGTCAGCCTGTGTTTGTGTAAACAGCCTTTTCTCGGTCCGTTTGCTATCAGGAATGGCAATAGACAGGGTTGCCCATTATCCCCCCTTCTTTTTGTGCTGTCCCTGGAACCCTTATTAAATGCGATCATGTTTAATCCTTGCATTCATGGGGTTGAAGTGGGGGGGATGCAGTACAAGGTGGCAGCATTCGCAGATGATATGCTGTTTATGGTTACTCCACCGCAGATCTCCGTGCCGTCCCTTGGGAAAGAACTTGAGTGGTTTGGGTTACTCTCTAATCTGAAGATTAATTCGATGAAATCTGAGATTTTAAACATCTCTATTCCATGCCGGAAAGTTGATGCATTGCAGGGGTCCTTCCCATATAAGTGTTGCATCCACCAGATGCAGTATTTGGGTGTTTGAATCACACCCGTTCTGGACGCCCTTTATCAAGCTAACTACTTGCCCCTGTTATCTAGGGTGCGGGGCAATCTCAAATCGTGGGCTTTCCCTCACATTACGTGGTCGGGACAGATTAATGTGGTGAAGATGAACTTGCTCCTGCGCTTATTGTACCTCTTTCAGACCCTCCCAGTGTTTCTTCCACTTTTGTTTTTTGCATCACTCCGATCTGCAATCTTGAAGTATATTTGGCATGGTAAGAAGCCATGACTACACCATTCACTGCTGTCTTTGCCAAAGCAGTTGGGGGGCTTGGCTCTGCTGGACCTTGGGAAGTGTTATGTGGCAAGCCATCTACTTCGCATTCTGGATTGGCCAGTCTCCGGGGACAGTAAGCAGTGGGTTCTGATTGACTCACTGAGGACTAGGGGGTCCTTACGCTCTTCTGGCTACACCCAACTAAGAGGGGCCCTATTTTGAAACAGTGCCCACTTAGGCGACACTGAGGATTTGGACCTCAACTTGCCTTAAGCACTCATCGACTTGTTCCCCTCACCCATGACCCCCCTTGATCATAATCCTGACATTACATCTGGAATTTGGGGTAGTCGAGTGTTTTCCCAGGGGGACTCCCCTCGGCTCCATATTTTCCAGATTTTATGGGGTGGCAATTTACTGGCCTTAAGTGACCTCTTAGATGGTGCTCACCCTACATTTCTTGATCGGTTTCGGCATCACCAGCTGCGCCACTACATTACATCAACACAGCAACATAATCTAACTAGGCCACTTACCCCTTTTGAGAAGGAGCACACACACTCCGACCCTCCTAGACATGGCATCTCTCAAATTTATGGTATGTTGAAAGTGGGTGATTATGCTCCAACACTGCATTTTGTGGCCCAGGGGGAGTCGGACCTGGGTGTCACTCTATCCATACCTCAGTGGGAACAGATCATGTATCTTACACATCATTTTTCTATTTCCACTGCCCTGCAGGAGTCCGCATATAAGTTAGTATATCGTTGGTATCTTACACCTGAGTGACAACAGAAAATTGATCCTACCCATGATGGCCTCTGTTGGAGGTGCTGGAAGGCCCCGGGCACATTGCTGCACCTTTGGTGGGACTGTGAGGTTATCAAGCCCTACTGGACAGAGAGTTATAAGATACTGACACGCCTTACTGATTCACCTCCTGCATATAGACCGGAGCATCTCCTCTTACACCATACCAATATGGCCTCCTCTCAATACAAGAGGTCCTTGGTCCCCCTGCTTGCTGTCCACTGCCAATAGTCTTATCCCAGTGCATTGGAAGTCTCCTCTGTCACCTCGGGTGGCTTCCCGGGTTCAAAATCTGCGCTGAATGGTGGACCTCGCCTCCTCCACCCTGGAGGCTATAGCCTGTTATATGGCCACTTGGTTCCACTGGATTCAGTTTTTGGAGATCCCAGACTTTACATTGCCGACTTCCCAACTCATGAGCTTCGGACTGCTGGCGGGGGCCCTGACTGACTATTCTACTGCTTCTGTCTATCTCCTACTATTGGGTGTTCTCGACTTCCCTGGAGACAACCACCTGTGGACAACCTGTGGGCTCTTAGTCTTGCTTGTGTAGATCCCTTATAGCTGTAGTGGCTCTCACATAGTAATATGCACACGTCCCACCTTCTGTCCTGGGGGAACGTGTGTTCTGTTCTGGGCCTGGGGTGACTGATGCTGATGATGCTGTCCCGTGTACGTCCCTGTGTTCTTTAGGCCGACTTGTCTCCTCTGCAACATAGCTGTGCACTTTTCTCTACTAAATATGTATATTATGACCTTCCCCGATTTTGATGTTCATACCTCATTTATTCTATTGACCTTTGTTGGGGTTGTCTACCACATTGTCCTATATTGTTTTGTAACTAAGAATAAATTAAGCCACTCTTTACGCAGATTATGTATGCAACTGTACCACTAAATAATATGTATTTTGTGTTGTCCCTTCCCTTTTCCCCCCTTCCCTCCTCTCCGTATTTTCCCTCCTTTTCTCTTTCCCTTCATGTTAATCCTTTTCCTTTATGTCTTTATATTGTGAAAATACCAAATAAACAGTTATTGAACTAAATGATGTTTCTATTATTTGTTTAGGTACATCATAGCAGATCAAGATAACCAAGTTTCTGCTGAAGCTGAGGCCCCAGTGGCAGAAACTCCAGTAACTCCTTCTAAGAGAGTATCAGCTCTTAGGCATTGAGCAAGCCACAAATTATGGAAGAATTAACTAGAAGACACATCCCCTATCCAGCTTCTGCTAGAAAGACGGAGCTTTTCTGTCTCTTATTCCCCAATACCCCTCCTATTTCTTCTGCTAGCTTCCGCACTCCTAGGTCCCCGCAATCTCTGACATGCAATCCAGGCTGGCTGTCCTCAAACAATCCTAGTCTCAGGCGCTCATGATTACTTATGTCAGCGACTCTTCTTTGCCAGGTACCTCATTGACATCTTCTCCTTGAATTACCCCAGCGCATATGATACCTCAGAACATCCGGAGGGAAGCAGTGATCTTTACCACAGATAATATGCTGGCCATTGATATAATATCCAAAGATCAATCTCCCTCTCCTCCAGATATTCTGAAGATAATATGGAAGCATACACATTGTCTCATCTTGAATTTCAGGAATTCATGAGAAATTTTTTTAAAGAGGACAATCAGGATTCAGAAGATCCCGCTGGACATAAGGATTACAGTTAAATGTTCCAGCTATGGGTTATAGGATAGTGTTAGGGATAGCATGGGTCCACTTTGCTGTTAATGTTAGGGGTAGTGTAGGCCAAGGGGAGAGTTAATGTTTGCAAAGGTTACTATTTGACACTGTCAAACATCAAGAGTGAGCTGGTTTCTTTTCATGTACCCATTTCTCACTCTATTTGGAGTGAGACTAAAAAAAAACACAAAGAACTTTGGGCCACAAGTTACTATCACGGTGCCCATGATTGCTTACTTGTGCTGTCAGTTAGGTGTGTGTACTCTCCATTGGCCACCTGTCTTTTGCCCGCCCAGTATTGCCTTTATAGACTGGGCTGAGGCACCCTTTGGTTGCCCTTTCGTTGTGTCTTTATGTCAGCAGTCACCTGCCTTGTACCTATTCCCTGGGCCTCTTTCTATCTGCTACCAGTACCAGCGTTGCTCCAGTAGTCTATGCCTTAGCTGCTGTTGTTTCTGCTCCGTTCCTGATCCGGTTGGTGGTGCTGTAGTTCCTGCTTCCATGCCTGATCCCGTGCTCCTGTTGTTCCTGCTCCATTCCTGATCTGGTTGACGGTGCCGTCGTTCCTGTGGTGGTCCTGACTTGTCTGCTGTCGCTGTTGCTGGTCATCCGTCGGACTGCTGAGTCGCTATGGCGACATTCTGATCACAGTGCATTCCCTTTCTCACCGGTTGCTGATTCGCTTGTATAGAACCGGTTGGGCAATACGTTTATCCAGTATGCGGTACTGGTTTACTCCAATCTCACCGGTTGCTGATTCGCTTGTATAGAACCGGCTGGGCACTCACTTATCCAGTACGCGGTACTGGTTTACTCCTATCTCACCGGTTGCTGATTCGCTTGTATAGAACCGGCTGGGCACTACACATATCCAGTACGCGGTACTGGTTTACTCCAATCTCACCGGTTGCTGATTCGCTTGTATAGAACCGGTTGGGCTATATGCTTACCCAGTACTCGGTACTGGTTTACTCCAACTTCACCGGTTGCTGATTCCGCTTGTATAGGACCGGTTGGGCTTACGTTATCCGGTATGCTGTACTGGTTTACTCCATTTGCCAGTAGCTGATTCCGCTTGTATAGTACCGGTTGGGCGTTACGATTATTCCAGTACGTGGTACTGGTTCACTCCTCAGACACAAGGCTACTGTTTCCACTTGTAAAGATCCGGCTTAGCGCCACTGTGTCCAGTATGCGGTACTGGTTTACTCCACCATCCACCGGCTGCTGATTCCACAAGTTTAGAGCAGAGTGAGCGCTATTATTGACCAGTATTCGGTACTGGTTTACTCCACGATACACCGGCTGCTGATTCCGCTGTATAGAGCCGGTTGAGCACTTTGTTGTCCAGTACGCGGTACTGGTTTACTCCACTTTACACCGGCTGCTGATTCCGCTAGTATAGAGTCGGTTGAGCACTTTGTTGTCCAGTATATGGTACTGGTTTACTCCACATCTACCGGTTGCTATACAAGTTATTGTACTGGTTGGGCTATACTGTTGTCCTATACATGGTACTGGTTTACTCCAAATTCACCGGTTGTTGCATGTCCATTATTAACCGGTTTAGTCTCCCTGGTTGGGAGACTGGTTTGCTCCACTGTTCCATCTTTGCTGTTGCTCCTACTTGCAGCATTAGTGGAGCTGTTCCTCTGTCCTCCAGGCTGCCTTGCCCGGTATTTTGGCAACGCCGGTAGAGCCACAACCAGCTTGTCGTGTTAACCCTCCAGGCTGCCTTGCCCGGTATATT
This sequence comes from Rhinophrynus dorsalis, assembly GCA_037306005.1. NCBI lineage: Eukaryota > Metazoa > Chordata > Amphibia > Anura > Rhinophrynidae > Rhinophrynus > Rhinophrynus dorsalis. The sequence continues at coordinate 384,876,035 of CM074722.1, forward strand.
GGCAAGGCCGGTAGAGCCACAACCAGCTTGTCGTGTTAACCCTCCAGGCTGCTTTGCCCGGTATATTGGCAAGGCCGGTAGAGCCACATCCTAATCATTGTGTACCTTTTGGCTGCCTTGCCCGGTATGTTGGCAAGACCAGTAGAGCCTACTATGTGTATCTTGCAATAACTACTGTCTGTACCTATTGTGTATATGTGATTTACGTGTATGATTAGGACCCGTGTGGGTTCCCATTAAACTTTTCAATAAAGTTTGATTTTTTATCTTACTCTGTGTCTGAGAGTCAAAACAATCCGTGACAGTACGAAAGGGCCATGACCTCAGACAGTAAGAGTGAAGGTAACGCACAAAACATCCATTGGAGGATGGATGTACATGAGCAGCGTCTGGATCAGTTGGCGTTGGCCATCCAAACTATCCTTGAGCGTACTGTACTTACTGACAAGCCTGTTTCAAGTCCGGTGGTCCCCCCAGTTTCGACACCGGAGAATGAATCTATTACCCCTGTAATAGGGCTAACCGCTTCCGCACCATTGCCACTCACATATGATGGCAAACCCAGTCTGTGCAGAGGGTTCATCAATCAACTTGAGATATTCCTGGAGTTGATCTCTCATGCCTTCCCCAATGATCGCAGTAAAGTGGGGTTTATGATATCCTTATTGACCAGGCGTGCACTGGCATGGGCCAATCCCTTATGGGAGAATGCTAAACCTTGCACAAAAGATTTCAGGGAATTTGTGCAAACATTTCGGAGAGTATTCGAAATCCCTGGTAGAACCACCTCTGCTGCTAAATGTCTAATGGAGATTCAGCAGGGCAAATGGACTGTGGGCGATTATGCCATAGAATTCCGTATACTAGCAGCAGAGGTAGGTTGGAACAATGAGGCATTATTGGCTGCCTTTGCTCAAGGTCTGGGCGATTATATAAAAGATGAAACTGCAGCTAGAGAGCTGCCTAATGATCTGGACGAATATATTGATTACGCAATTCTAATTGACACTCGGATCCGGGACAGGCTTATGACTAAAGACCATAGGGGACGGTCAAAAAGCACTGGGCCTAGCAGTTCATTTTGCCCACCCATCCCTCCCTCGTTGCCTAATTCCAATGTTGATGCACGGGAACCTAGCAAACTTATGCAATTAGGTTTTACCAGGTTAACCAAAGAGGAATGAGCACTTCGCAGGAGGCAGGGGTTATGTTTATACTGTGGTAAATCTGGGCACTTGCTAAAAACCTGTCCCATACGTCCGGGAAACGAACACACCTAGGGTACCTTGGGGGACAGGCCCTAGGGGGTGTTCATCCGTCCCCAGGTTTGAGCATACAAAAACCCACCATCCAGGTGGTACTTTCTTGGGCAGATCACTCTGTGGAGGTTCTGGCCCTGATTGATTCTGGTGCTGCTGGATATTTCATGGATAATGCCTTTGCTGAACGACACAAGATTCCGTTGGTTAAGAGAGAATCCCCTCTGGCTATTGAGGTCATTGATGGCAGACCATTGCAACCTTCTCAGGTTATGTTTGAAACTATGCCACTTCCTATGACTATTGGGGCACTTCATAAGGAGGAACAGCAGTTTCAGATAATCAGTTCTCCTCACCATGCAGTCATTCTGGGTTTCCCTTGGTTGCAATTGCATAATCCCCAGTTTGATTGGCAAAAGTGTGAGATTTCTGCCTGGTCCCAATATTGTATGGAGCATTGTGTGTCTCACCCAGTAAAGATTCTGTGCGCCTCCCCTTCATTGCCAGACGAATACCAACAATTCAGTGATGTTTTCAGCAAAGGGGAGGCTGGCACCCTGCCTCAGCACAGATCTTATGATTGCGCTATAGAAGTGCCCCCTAGGGGTCGTACTTATCCTTTGTCTTGTGAGGAAAACCAAGCTATGGAGGAATATATTTCAGATGCCCTCAAAAGAGGGATAATCAGGAAATCCACCTCACCAGCTGGGGCTGGATTCTTTTTTGTGAAGAAAAAGAATGGCGAATTAAGACCATGCATTGATTACCGTGGCCTAAATAAATTGATGCCTAAGAATGCGTATCCGATACCACTCATCACCGAACTATTTGACAGGTTAAAAGGTTCCTCTATTTTCACAAAATTGGACCTATGTGCCGCATATAACCTGATTCGGATCAGAGCTGATGATAAGTGGAAGACGGCTTTTAACACTAGATCCAGGCACTATGAATATCTAGTAATGCCGTTTGGTCTCTGTAATGCACCTGCTGTGTTCCAAGAACTAATCAATGATATCCTCAGAGATATGCTGCAGTCCTGTGTGGTGGTTTACTTGGACGATATACTGATTCACTCAAATGACTTGTCACAACACATCAAGGATGTGTCAGAGGTGTTGCTCCGCCTACATAACAACAAGTTGTATTGCAAATCGGAAAAATGCGAGTTTCATAGATCCAGTGTGCCCTTCTTGGGGTTTGTGATTGCTAAAGAGGGTATTGCCATGGATCAAGAGAAATTTGCGGCAGTTTTGCAATGCCCAGGACCTAAGGGCCTAAAAGTGAATCAGTGATTTCTGGGCTTTGCTAATTATTATAGGAATTTTATTAAGAATTTTTCCTCGATTGTTAAACCATTGTCTGACCTTACACATAAAGGCGCTAATCCTTCCCAATGGTCTGAGGTGGCTGAATGTGCTTTTGAGACATTGAAATCTGCCTTTGCCGCTGCTCCAGTGTTATCCCACCCCAACCCAGCTCTCCCGTTTAGATTGGAGGTCGATGCCTCAGAGATTGGGGTTGGGGCAGTTCTCTCTCAGAGACCAGAGAAAGGGAGTACCCTCAGACCTTGCAGGTTTTTCTCAAAGAAATTGTCTGTTGCCCAGAGTCACTATGAGATAGGTGACAGAGAACTACTGGCTATCATTCTCGCTCTTAAGGAGTGGCATCATTTATTGGAAGGTACCAGAAATCCTGTTCTGATCCTCACAGACCATAAAAATCTGACTTATCTTTCAGAAGCAAAAAGATTATCTTCTCGCCAGGCCAGATGGGCGTTGTTCCTTTCCTGATTTAACTTTATTGTATCCTATTTGCCTGGTTCCAAGAACGTTAGGGCTGATGCCCTGTCAAGACAATTTGAACCTGAGACTGACAGGAGTGAGTTTCCAGCACCTATTATACAGCCTGATCGTATATTGGCCACATTACACACTAGAATCACTTCGCCTCTGGGGGAAGAGATTCTGGCCACCCAGGGTACTGCTCCTCCAGAAACCCCAGTGGGCAAGTGTTTTGTTGATGAGCCATTCCGCACCAGATTATTTGAAACCTACCACTCTTCTAAGGCTGCTGGGCACATTGGTAGGGACCAATTAATATGGTCACTCTCACAAGTTTTCTGGTGGCCTTCCTTGAGAGCAGATTGTGGTGCCTTTACCAATGCCTGTGCCACCTGTGCTCGTGCCAAGACCCCTAGACATCTCCCTGTGAGCTTACTTCAACCAGTGCATAATGGCGAACATCCCTGGTCTCACGTCTCTATTGACTTTATGGGAGAACTGCCAGTGCCTAGGGGTTTTTCCTTTATACTTATGGTGGTGGACAGGTTTTCTAAAATGGCTCATTTCGTGCCCCTCCGTGGCCTTCCCTATGCCAAAGAATTAGCGATGGTTTTCGCTAAGGAAGTATTCCGGTTGCACGGGGTACCCAGAGTTCTGGTGTCCGACAGGGGGAGCCAGTTCGTGTCTTGATTTTGGAGAGCCTTTTGTGAACAGATGGGCATCCAATTGTCCTTTTCCTCCACATACCACCCCCAGACCAATAGAGCTGCTGAGCGGGCCAATCAGGGACTAGAACAGTTCCTGCGCTGTTTTGTGACTGACCATCATGATAACTGGGCCGACCTGTTGCCGTGGGCAGAGTTCGCCAGAAACTGTGCGGTTAACTCTTCATCTGGGAGCTCCCCGTTTCTTATCAACTACGGGTTCCAGCCGTGTTTGCTCCCGGATTCATTTCAGTCTCAACAGATTCCAGCTCTGGATGAGCATATTGAGCAGCTCCGCTCCACATGGGCACAGATCAAAGGGCACTCAGTCAGTCTTTTCAGCGCCATGCTAATCGTAAGGCTGCCAGCGGTTTCTTTCCAGGATGGGGACAGGGTATGGCTTTCCTCCAGAAACCTCAAGTTACGAGTCCCTTCTAATAAATTGGCTCCCCGGTTTATTGGTCCTTATAGGGTGATTCGTAAAATGAACCCTGTTTCGTATGCCTTGGACATCCCTGTGTCCATGCGCATTCACAATGTGTTCCACGTATCTCTCCTCAAACCTCTTGTATGCAACCGTTATACTACTAACCCTGTGGTGCCAGGGCCTATAGAGGTAGAGGGCCAGGAGGAGTAAGAAGTTCAGAGTATCATTGAGTCTCGCAGATTTAGAGGAAAATTGCAGTCAGTTGAGCACTTTGTTGTCCAGTATATGGTACTGGTTTACTCCACATCTACCGGTTGCTATACGAGTTATTGTACTGGTTGGGCTATACTGTTGTCCTATACATGGTACTGGTTTACTCCAAATTCACCGGTTCTTGCGTCTCCATTATTAACCAGTTTAGTCTCCCTGGTTGGGAGACTGGTTTGCTCCACTGTTCCATCTTTGCTGTTGCTCCTACTTGCAGCATTAGTGGAGCTGTTCCTCTGTCCTCCAGGCTGCCTTGCCCGGTATTTTGGCAATGCCGGTAGAGCCACAACCAGCTTGTCGTGTTAACCCTCCAGGCTGCCTTGCCCGGTATATTGGCAAGGCCGGTAGAGCCACAACCAGCTTATCGTGTAACCTCCAGACTGCCTTGCGCAGTATATTGGCAAGGCCAGTAGAGCCACATCCTGATCACTGTGTACCTTTTGGCTGCCTTGCCCGGTATGTTGGCAAGGCCGGTAGAGCCTACTATGTGTATCTTGCAATAACTACTGTCTGTACCTATTGTGTATACATGATTTACTTATATGATTAGGACGCGTGAGGGTTCCCATTAAACTTTTCAATAAAGTTTGATTTTTTATCTTACTCTGTGTCTGAGAGTCAAAACAATCCGTGACAGTTAGGTTCTGTGGACCCATGCTCGTTGTCATTCCTGTTGGGAGGGCAATTGAATTCTGATGGTACCACTTTGTGTGTACCGTTTGATGTTCATTTTTGCCTCATTGCCAGATTTACTGGGTGGAATTTGATACACCCCAAAATCTCTCTGGAGGAGGAAACTCTCTCTAAGGTCTACTTAAACCCCATTCATCAGCAGTAGCACTAGTTTTATGTATATAGCAAACACACAAGTAAAAGGAAGCATGGCAGGAAAGTAGTCATTATAACATAGTAATAGAGAACATTGAGGACACCCATGACCATAATGCAAAGTTTTTCTCTGGGAGGTGTGTTATGTGCTCTATAAAGTAAGAGAAAAGGATTTGTGTAGGAAGAAAGAGAAAGGACTTCACGTCTGTCCCCACGATATATGAGTTCAAAATGACTATCCAGAGTCGGAACAGCCGAAACAGAATAAATTGTCAATGGATACTGAATAAGTACAGCACACAAAAACAAGAGCCAACAGGGTTCAAACGCCTGAACAAGAGTAAAGAAGAAAAAACAAACTAAACTCCCTAGACAGGCAGAATTGCCTGAAGGATAGTCTGAGATGGCTTAGCTGGTTAATACACCAGCTGTAGAATCTGTTCAAACCGTTCAAATCTAGTCCCAGCAAGGTCATTTCAGCCTTTCACCCCTCTGAGTCCAGGCCATACTTGAAAACGGGAGATAGTCTCAGTGTATTCTTTCTGGTAAAATACTTTCACATATAAGGACCTTGTGGACAGAACATCTACACAGTAGCATTTTGCAAAGGTGTCCGCTGAGAACCAAGTTGCTGCCTTAAACAATTGCTCATCCGAGGCCTGAGTCTTGTAGGCCCAATAGGCCCCAAAGACCTAGTGGAATGTGCTGTTACATTTAAGAGAACAAGTATCTTTCTGAGTTCATACACTTACTGTGTGGTAGTCTTAATCCAAATAGCAATAGTAACCTTGGATGCAGGCCATCCAGCTCTAGGACCCTCATGAATGATAGGGAAAGTCAGCCTTGTGGAAAGGCTCAGCATGGTGCAAATACAATCTGAAGTAATGCCACCACATCTAAAAGTGGAGATCCCTCTCCTCGTCACAATTTTGGTCAAGGCACCACAATCTCTTGATTGATGTAAAACTCAGAACCTCTCAGGAGCTTCTTCCTAAAGTGGTTTCTAAGGACCATCTTGTCCCTGTGAAAAAACAGAAAAGTTGGTTTGCAAGACAAAGCTTGCAGCTCAGCAGCCTCGCAAATGGAGACTACTGCCAGAAGAAAGGCAATCTTGAGCATCAGCTGATGCAGAGGGATGGTCACAAAGGGATCAAATGGAGGTCTCTGAAGAACCCTCAAGACCAAGTTAAGGTCCCACAAAGGAATAGGAGCATTAAAGGTAGGATAACCCACCCCCTGAAGAAACACCTTGACATCCATAATGATGACAATAGGTCTCTGAAAGAACACATAAAGTGCTGAAATCTAAACCTTCAAGGAGCTCAAGCTGAGTCCCTTGTTTCTGCCATCCTGGAGAAAGGATAACACCAAAGGCAGGTCAAACTTGGTCAGAGATCTCTCCACTCACCAAGTATGGAAAAGACACCAAACACTGATAGGTTTTGGAAGAAACAGGATTAAGAGCATGAATCATAGTGGAAATTACCTTAGTAGAAAATCCTTTTAAGTAGAGCTGGTCCTGAATGGAAAGACTGATCAGGTCCAGTATGGGTTGACCAGAAAGACAGTCGTTCCATCCATCCTGATCTTCCAGAGCATTCTGGGAATGAAAGGGATTAGAGGAAAGACATAAGACATATTGAAGTTCCACTGAATCGACATGGTGTCTGTGGCAAAGGCCAAAGGATCTCCCCTTTGTAAGCAGAAGGTCAAAACCTTTCTGCTCTCTCTGGTAGCCATGAGATCTATAGTGGGCACACCCAACCGCAGTACAATCAGGTAGAAGGCCTGTGGATTGAGTTCCCACTCTCCAGGGTCCATGTCTTGGTGACTTAGGAAGTCTGCCAGTACGTTTTCTCCTCCTGGAATGTGCATGGCGGAGATGGCCTACCTAGAATGTACCTTACCTCGAACCAGGCTGTGGTACTTCAAGTGCAGCCTTGACACTTTATGCATGCGTTGTGGCATTGTCTGACTGACCCCTCACTGGTTTTCCCCTCAATTGTGAGGTCCAGTACATGAGGGCCAGATGAATAGTCCTGAGTTCCAGCATACTGATGGACTAAAGATACTCCTCCACACCCCAGCTTCTCTGGCTGGAGTCCATCATGATCAGAGTCTATGCCGGAATCACAAAGGGTTTCCCCTGTGCCAGGATGTGCTGAAACAACCACCACAGGAGATCCTGGTGGGCCCCCATGGTAAGAGAGATCTGCCAATCAAGGTGATCCGGATTCCGTGAACAACTCTGAAGCACACACCTTTGAAGCTTTCTCATGTGAAACAGAGTAGAGCACCACTTCTACTGTTGACATTAACTTGCCTAAAATGCTCATATATTCTTGATTGTGGCGGAGGGCCATTCCAGAGCCTGAGATACCACACGCATCACCAGAGAGATCTTCTGCTCTGGTAGAAAAACTTTCTCTTGTTGGGTGTCAAACCTCATCTCCAGAAACACTAGTTCCTGGGAAGGTACTGGATAGAATACAGCATGCTCAGAAACCACCTGTTATTGACCAGAAGTCTGGCACAGTCTTGAGTGTAAAAAAAAGGAGGGGGGGAATACCATCTAAATGTAGTAATTTAAATTTGATGAGTCAAATTAATAAAAAAATCCATAAAAAAAATAACAATCCCTAGTAAAGGGAAATAAACAATAAAATAAATAAACCGGAACATAAAACATACAATGAAACCAATTAGAATGTAATAAACATATGGAGGAGCTTATATAGAGCGCAATAGAGAAATGGATGTTCCCATACATGTAGATGTTATGCTATTAGTCCACTCTAAGTTGGAAAAATATGAACTATAATGGAGTGGATAATGAGGTACGGCACGGTTATTTAAATGATCTGTAGATACAAAGTGTGTAAAGGCTCCTTACATTCAAACCACAGCAAAGTAAATAGATGTTAGGTCCCGTTTTTTTTATATTAGGTGGCCTCTTACTTGAGTTCCATGGTGAGTCTTGTCGGAATTGATATGCTTATAATTAGGGGGAATGTAAGAGTTAACCAGATGCTGACACAGCTTCCAGCTCTGTCTAGAGGTATAAAGTATATTGGGGATATTTGTTTTACGACTGAGGGGCTGTTTGTTTACATACAATCAAAGATGTCTTTGATCTCAGGCCATCATCTAGCAATCTTCCTCAAGGTTCATTTTATGGCGTGTAGATACCATCTGTCAAACGAGCCCTTGTTTGGTCAGTTGATGTGGGGATGACAACAAATATACCTCCTGCCAAACAATTACCTATTTGGACAGCTAATATGAGCATGACAAACAAATAACTATTTGGCATGTAGATACCATCTGCCAAACAAATCTTTTGCTTGGGTTGCTGACAAGGGTGTGATAAACATAGAATGAAGGAAAACAATGGCCTGTCCCCCAAAGGTCAGATTGACCTGAAAGAGCCATCCCTATGATTGCAATAATATCAATGATGTCTTGTACATCTATCAAATTATTACATAAATATAAGATTTTTTTCTTCTTTCTTCTAAATCACTGATTGGTTCCTTCCAAGTTGATTCTTGACTATGTGGAGACACTCCCTGTCCTTGGCATATATCCCATTGGTATCATTAGGACAGTCCACACTCTTTTCCTTATGGCAGTCCTTTTTCTTCATGCTGTTGGCCTCCCAGCCAACATCTTTAAGATAAATGCAGAGACACAATTATGATGCATGGTTACAGTGTCCTCTCTACTAAAGTTTCCAGAACCTGTTGGTTAAGTAGTTGAGAGTCTGCACTGGGCCTCCAGGCCATTGTTGTTAGGGCACAGGCATAATCATGATCATTGGTTGAAAAGTTCTCTCCTGAGGTGTGCAGAATCCAATTTGGAACTAGTGATTTAGTGTAATTCTCTGGTCTACTACTGACTGGAGTGTCCCAGATTTGAGCATGTGGACAATGCATGCAACTTGAACAGTACCTGTCGTACTTTACACAGTAGACAGATGCACAGTATTGAAAAACAATACCTCTAATACTATTGCAATCACCAAAGGATGTATCAAACTGTTAAAAATAATTGACCCTGAGGGACTATATCTAAACACACTGTGAAAGGATACAAGGTGAGCATCTACCTGCAAACCCTGTATAACTTCCATAATTCTTTGAATATCATGCTTCACCAAGACCAAACAGTGAGTTGCAGCAACAAAGTCTTGCACCCCTGTACTGATTAGAGATATGAATTAGCATATCTCCAATCAATACAACATTGCAAGTATAAATAGATAAATCATAATGATCAGTTGCTACAGTACTATTTCTTTTAGAAAAAAAATGTATATTATTTACAGAGATTAAAATAATGGAATATTTTTACCAAGTCCCTGATAGTAAAATATGTAATGATTGGTAAAACAGAGATGTCCTTGACCAAAATAAAGTATCAGTACTTGAAGCAGATGATACAGATATATCTCATGACCCAGAAGTGGTCCAACAATCTGTCTCATGTACTATTGGATATAGCATACATAACACTTTATGTGGTGCTTTACTACTGGAAAACATTTAAATGTATCATTTGTTTAAAAATTTAAGAATGGTGCTATTCAAAGTAAAGTACCATAATATTCCATTGCAGTAAGTAAGAATTTTCGTATTTAAATTGTCCATTGAAAATAGAAGTCCCAGGGTATTGTGCTCCACAGCACAACTATGAAAGAAAAGGAAAAAGTTCCAGTCTCATTCATTTAAACAATAAGGTGAAGGTAATAAAAGTTCCACAGGCAGATGATCGCCACACCAATCATTCACCTATCACTTCGTTCCCATAAATAGGGATGGACTTCATCAGCATCTGAAAGATAAAATCAAGAGCAGTATCATATTTCATCAGCTAATACATCCTCTGTAGCTTTGCCTTTAAAAAACATGTATGCTTATAACGATCATGATTTTTTTGTAAAGTTGATACCTTTATTGGCTAACTAAACAGATTTAAAATGCAAGCTTTAAAGACTTCTTAGGTCTCTTCCTCAGGCATGTTATACAGGGACCCTGAACAAAAATACAAAAGATGGCACATTACCCTGCCTACAAAGTAGGTGTAAAACCTGTGCACACATTTATACCACAGACAAGATACCCATACCAAACACCCAGTTACACCATAAGATCAATGGTAATTTCACCTGCAAATCATCCAATGTAATATACCTTATCATGTGTGCAAAATGCCCAACAGCTCTTTATGTGGGGGAAACGGGACAGAAATTACATAAGAGGTTTAATTCCCACAGATCCAGCATTAACAACAAAAAGACAGAGACACCAGTGGGAGAACATTTTTGCCAAAGTGGGCACAGTATCAGGGATATTAAATTGACTACTAATGGGACAATTTCGCAATCAGAGGGACAGAAAATTATGGGAGGTAAAATTAATGTTACAATTTGACTCTTTGACCTATGGCATGAACAGGGACAGGGAATTTCTGTCACAGTACTTAATTGTGAATTAACTTTTACGACAGTCCCTCTGGAATCATAAATACCTGGACCAAGAGGAAGAATGCTATTTAAATCACATCCTCTACCATTGACTGATCAAGGAATTGGTATCTGGACTAACGTTCTTATCTGATTTCCATTATAAACAATGTAATGTGTACTCGTATTTAAGAGAGAAGTTTTCATATTTATCTGTATAACATGCCTGAGAAAGAGACCTAAGAAGTCTTGAAAGCTTGCATTTTAAATCTGTTTAGTTAGACAATAAAGGTATCAACTTTACAAAAAAAATTTGCATCCTGTATCTCTACGGCTAACACGGTACCAACTCTCATCTATTATAACGATCATGCACACCTAGCTCTGAGACCGGTTATTTTCATTCACTATTTTTCCTGATTCTGGAAAATTATATTAAATAGCTCAGTGGTAAATTCCCTGACTATGGAGCCTATTCAACCTCAGGGTTGCAGGTTCGAATCCTGGCAGGGTCAACTCAGCCCTTCATCCTTCCGAGGTCGATAAATGAATACCATTGATTGGTTAATAATAACACCTATTATTTCAGCTGCCGATTTGGTTAATTCCGAGAGCGTGCGCTGACAGCGCTTTGAGTCCCACTGGGAGAAAGGCGCTATATAAATAATAGTTATTATTATTATTATAAATAAAAAAAAATTACAAAAGCAAAACTACAAACCAATACTCCTTCAAAAATATCTTCCAGTTATATAATATTAGGGGAAAAAAATCACTTCAGATTCATTCTGTGTTTGTATGTGCATGAATGGCCACATTTTGTAAAAAGTTAAAGCCACTACATGACTTAAATCAAATTAAACACATTCTTTTGTGCAAAATTACATATTTTCTATTATATTATGCAGTTCTACCAATATTCATTACATTAAAATGTACATTAACAACAATATAGTTTCCTCCTAACAAGCCTGTTTTGTATGCCTGGTATCTGTGTTGTGTACTGTATGGGTTCATTAATTTATGCACAGGATGTAAGTTTAGCTTGAATAAGCTGCAGGCGTAATAAATCTATAGTTTTGAGTAACTGCTTATTTTCTTCCAGCAGCTTATGGAAAGGGATCCATTCACCATTTTACGTGCACCTTTCCTTATTACACTACCATGACCTCTGTTTCTAGTATCACATCTGAAATTCCCTTCAACTCTCCACTTATTATTACTGTTTGGAGAGTCTCTTTCCCACAATCTGCGCCCTTGTTCACGTAGTTCTGATATGGGTGTTATAGGATTATGCTTATCTGTCTCCAATTGTAATATCTGAACCATTTAGTGAATTCAGTGTTTGTTTCAATGAGGAGATTCGTATATTCTGCCACCTGTGTAGGGCCAATGGCTAGAACTAATTGGTGGTCTGTTTAATCATTCTCATACTTTTTCACCTGAATTTGCCTTAAATGAGCAGAGATACTGGCTCAGTCAGTAGCAGCCAAATAGTCTATAAAATGTGCTGCAGATGATATTGATTCATTGAGGAGAACAGCTATCAGGCATGTCTCTGCACCGTTGCAAAAATATAGGCAATGTTGAAGTAAATCCCTCAATTTCTCTTCCCTTATCAACCAAGCCTTTTAGGGCCAGGTTAATTAATACACCTTCTGCCAGATTACTTTTATCTCCCCAACGAATTAGCAAATTTATCCATGCCATGAATTTATTAAAGGGATAGTAATACTTGGTCTTATCTTTATTTTATTTTGTAGGCATTAAAAAAACATGAAGAACGATATAAGTCTTATCTCTCAAACCTTTATGGTTTAAGAGATATTCACAAGCAAAGTATCCCCCCCCCCCGTTCAGCCACATCAGAAGGGAGGTGCCCAGGTAGACTGCAGAGAGGGACAATCTTCAATTAAGATAAGGGAAAAAGCTGAAAAACTTGTCAAGGGGGGAATGGCTTTCATTCTTTTCATACAAAGAAGATTGTCCCCTGCTGTTATCCTACCTCTGTATAAATCCTTGGTTAGGCCTCATCTAGAATATGGAGTACAATTTTGGGCGCCTGTTCTAAAAAAAGACATTACTGAACTGGAAAAGGTGTAGAGACATGCAACAAAACTGATAAAGGGATTGGAGGATCTGAGTTACAAAGAGAGACTAGCCAAACTGGGTTTGTTTACATTAGAAAAGAGACGTCTAAGGGGTGATATGATTACCATTTACAAATACATTCAAGGTCAATACAAAGAACTATCCAATGAATTATTTATGCAAAGAGCTGAGCTAAGAACAAGAGGTCATCCATTAAGACTTGAGGAAAAGCGCTTTCAACTAAAACACAGGCAGGGATTCTTTACAGTAAGGGCGGTAAGGCTATGGAATTCTTTGCCTCGGGATGTTGTGCTTGCAGATAATGTAACTGCATTCAAAAAAGTAATGGATGCCTATCTAGCACAGAACAATATTGACAGTTATGACAGATGGCTTCAAAGCAAATAGGATATTGAGCCGGGGAACTATTTGATACACACACACACACACACACACCTACACTGGAAATTGCTCCAGAGGGCTTTTTTTGTTGCCTTCCTCTGGATCAACAGGGGTGTTATTGGCATGGGCTGGACTTGATGGACGCATGTCTTTTTTCAGCCTTATCTACTATGTTACTATGTTATCTGTCTGGTCTTACAACCAGATTCACATCTGAGAAGAGATGGCTTACACTAGGAAAAAGGGGCGGGAGGGGGAAACTTTGCTTGTGAATATCTCTTAAACCATAAATGTTTGAGAGATAAGACATATCATTCTTCATGTTTTTTTTAATGCCTACAAAATAAAATAAAGTTAAAACAAAGTATTACTATCCCTTTAAAGTCATGGATTGGGGCTGGCCCAATATCAGCCAGAATCATTTTTCTATCTGTAATACGTAAATTACTGCTGCAATTTCATGTATTTTGAAGTATCTTTCAAGATCTGTATCAATACACAGACCCTCTAAATCTAGTGTGATATTTTCTAGAACTGCAGGGGCAATTGCATCAATTTGCACCCATTTTTCTTTGTCATGAGAGGGCTTAAGGAAAATCCCTTGTACCTTCTTTAAACCTGCAAATTTAATGCAAAGCTGTCTCACCCTTGTTTGTAGTGTTGTTAAGGCTGTTTCCATATTATTATTTTTATTTAGGATTTCATCTACTTTCTCTTGCAGTGAAACAGCTGTGTGCATAGCCTTTGAATCCCCTGTGTCAGTGTCTTTTGTAACTTTGTTTCTAATTTCTCTCTTTTCTGACACAAACATATAACTCAGAGTGTGTATTGCATGAAGTAGAAGTTGTACTGTGCACCCTTTCTTTCCCTTGTCCTTATCTTTAAGGGTTAATACTGCATCCATGGCTGCAGAGATTCCATCTAATGAATATTGTCTATATCTGTCCACATGTAGGGACCCTCTTCTTTTTTAATCAGTATGCCAACATATTGTGCAAACTGTGATGGTAGCCACTGAAAGGACTCCTGAGATTCCTTGACATTCTCTAAACTGATCACCCTTTTCTGTGGTACCTCTATTGCCCTCTGTGTAGTATTATGTGATTGGCAAGAAAGGAAACTCATGCTTACCATTCAAGTGTGTCGTGCAGATCAACTGAACATAAAATCACTCCATAAGGACCAGAAGAACTGCTCAATATCCCAAAAGGTTGTGTGAAGAGTAATCCCTTGAAGAAGGCTGTGGTTATCTTGACTTGGCTTAATTTCCTCCTTTCTACAAATCTTCTGTTCAGACCCAAGGTAAAGGGTTTTACATTATAACGGAGAAGCTGCCTTGAACCCTGGAATTGGAATTGATATGCTTATATTTAGGGGGAATGTAAGGGTTAACCAGGTGCCGACACACCTTCCAGCTCTGTCTAGGGGTATAAAGTGTATTACCTTGCAGGAAGTATTCCTTAGCCAAAAATCACAGATAGTTTCTTCTTTTATTATAAAAATAAAGATTTATTTGCTGTGAGTAAGATGGTCATTCCTCACAGAGTTACAACAGGCACATAGAAGATGTAACAAGATGTAACCAAAAGCTGTAACCCAAAGTTGTAACAACCTGTTTAGCTAAGTGATGGCCTTCTTAAAGGCAGATTCTGGACATCTGATATGTATGTCTCTGCCCAGAACAGCTTACATTCCCCCAGGCCTCACTAAATACCATGCTAGATCCTGTTTGTCCAGGTCCAATTGGGGCTATGTGTTTTACGACTGAGGGGCTGTTCATTTACATACAATCAAATATGTCTTTGATCTCAGGCCATCAACTAGTAATCTTCCTCAAGGTTCATTTTATGGCATGTAGATACCATCTGTCAAACCAGCCCTTGTTTGGTCAGTTGATGTGGGGATGACAACAAATATACCTCCTGCCAAACAATTACCTATTTGGACAGCTGACATGACAAACAAATAACTTTATGGCATGTAGATACCATCTGCCAAACAAGTCTTTGCTTGGGTTGTTGACAAGGGCGTGATAAACATTGAATGAAGGAAAACAATGGCCTGTCCCCCAAAGGTCAGCTTGACCTGAAAGAGCCATCCCTATGATTGCAATAATATCAGTGATGTCCTGTACATTTATCAAATTATTACATAATTATAAGATTCACATGTCCACAAGTCTCAACATCTCGCTGCTCAGTTACCAGTATCTTCCCTCTCCCCCAAGGTCTCAGATCCAAGGGATGACGTGTATTTGGGTATGTTTGGTCCACGTGTGCTCTGTAGTTGGCGTTCTGTCCCGTCAGGCTGCAGGATTGTAATTCTATGCGTTTCGGTGTTTTCACTTGCGCCTTCTTCTGGAAGTGCATGAATGGTCCTAATTCTTATTGTATTTATTTTATCCGGGATGTAAGGAGTTACAGTGAGCTAATAGTGAATAGATTTAAACAAACGTGTCTCCATAGGGCTTGAATGCCTGATGTAGAGAAAGAATGTCACAAAAAGAGAAAAAAGGGGCGGTCCTAGTGAAATATAGTAATTATTATTATTATTATTCTTTATTTATATAGCGCCAACTAATTCCGCAGCGCTGTACAATTGGGGAATAGACATACAGAGGTATTAAATAGTACAATAAGATGTGTAGAACAGGAGGATCAGAGGGCCCTGCTCGTGAGAGCTTACACTTGAACCATCACTGCTATACCACCATACTCACAATATGTATTTACGCTATGAGTGGACAGTTGTACACATGAAGGGATTCAGGACAGTCCCCACTCTGTCAATCCTTCGATGGAGAATGGATGCAATTTTGTATCAATGAATCAAGGGTGCAGAAACAACCCTTAAATAAAATACAAATAAGACACCATAGAGAGACTTCTATGGGCATTTATTGAATTGTTATGCAAACATCTCTTTTTTATATTTAATACTTTTTATTGGAACTACAGCAGATTTTTTTTCAAAATTCTGAAGAGTGCAATCCAAATCAGGGCAGATCTATAATCCCAGTTTGCTCTACCTGGTTGTATTCTATAACCGGTATCAAGTCCAAGGTATGAGTATTTCTTCAAATTGGCATATTGTACCTATTGTTCATTGTGGTTTGCTCCCCTTCTGGCGTCTTGTTTGTAGAGAAAGAATGTGTTCTTCATAATTACCGAGTCATTAGAGTTTCTGATGTTAACCTCTGATGTGCAATCTTGTGCACAGGCACCCTTCATTTTGATTTCTTGGATATACTCATTGTTTTTCATCTTCGTTATAATGTAAAACCCTTTACTTGTAGATGTTGATTTTTATATCAATTATTATGTCCAAATTACTAAGGTTAGAATTAAAATATACCCAAATAAGTCATAGATTGGTGCATAACAGGATTATAAGAAGGCTTAGTCAATTTTATGGAATTATGGATGTCATAAATTCTGGGCATTAACCCTTAATTTTCCATTTTAATGTAAATGTGTTCCTTATTTTATAGGGTTTCTGAATCGGTCCTCATAATACTTTTTTCTAGGTTTCATTTTCTGGAATTTTCCTCAGAGAACTCAGGACTAGGAATAGGTATTTCTTAAGAGTTGTTTAATGTGGCTAATGCTTTTTTTTCTGTGGCAATTATATTTACTTTTTTATTAAGGTGCATATTCTTTTCGAGTATTGTTTTTGTTAATATTTTTAAATGATGAGATAGATAGGATTCAAAGTATTGTTTGATTATAGTACCTGTATAGTTCCTTATAGTCTCATACACCACAACTCCATCTCTTCATTAAGACCATTTGAGGTTAAGGTTTGTACTTTCAAAAACCAATATACCTCCTGTTTTGCAAGTTTGGTGAATATATCACCCCCTCTTTTTTGTGGTGGAATTTGGTCTATAATAAATTAGTCCTTTTGGGTCTTGATTATTATGGTCCATAAAGTGTCTTGCAACAATATGTTGGATTTCCTTTGAGTATATTTCTTTGATGTACCATGAATCTGAATCTTTCTTTAACATTTCTTGTTGTTCTTCCAACATATTGGAGGCCACAAATCCAAAACATAGTACTGCAAGAACATCTACAAGTAAAGGGTATTACATTATAAGGGAGATGGGGTTAAGACAAGGAACCCTGGTGACTTAGTAATTATGAAGAACACATTCGTTTTCTACATAGGACAGAGTTCATTCGAGCCCTATTAATACGGATTTGTTTAAATCTATTCACTATTAATTCACTGTAACTCCTTACATCCTGGATAAAATAGATACAATAAGAATTAGTAAAGAACATATTTTTCACAAAAAAAAACGGTATTTCTATATTATCCGGGAAGTAAAAGGACCTGAATGAAGTAATGTATGAATTGAAACAATGTAACAATTATGCTAGCTCATCATTATAATAACAATCATTTTATGTAAGAAACAGAGAGCACACGTGGACCAAACATACACAAATACACGCATCATCCCTTAGAGATGAGTACCTCAGAGGAGAGGGAAGATGCCAGTAAGTGAGCTGTGAGATATGTGGAGACTCACCATGGAACTCAAGTAAGCGGCCACCTATACTTTTAAAAGAACCGGGACCTAACAACTATTTACTTTGCTGCAGTTTGAATGTAAGGGGCCATTACACACTTTGTGTCTACAGCTCATTCAAATAACCTGGACGTACCTCATTGTCCATTCCATTATAGCTCATATTTTGCCAACCTAGCGTGGACCAATAGCATAACATCTACATGTATGGGATCATCCACTGCTCTATTTCGTTCTGTATACAACCCACGGTAGATTAGTAAAATCATAATTGACTTTATTGTATGTTTTAGGTTTCAATTTATTTTATGGTTTATTTCCGTTTGCTAGGGATTAGGTATTTTTTATGACTTTGACTCATGATCATTACATTATTTCTACACTTAAATGGTATCTTTGGGTTAATTGAACTGTGGCATTTATTAAGACAAACAGCAACGGAAAGTGTGCTCCAAGAACTTTTTATAGAGAGAGTTTTATATTTGCCCCCAGGTTTTAACTAGAGGACTATATAAGACATATCTCTCTTGTATCTTATGACTTGCAATATATACACCATTGTAACAGTTACAGCACCTGTCTGACCACTTTTGGTGGGTTTAAAGGGATAGTAATGTTTCATAATAAAAGCAGCTCTAATTAATTATCATAGTATTTGGACAGTGTTATTTCAATTCTGTCAGAGTTGTAGTTCAAGAGTAATTCAATTACAAAGTATCCCCCTCCCGCCCCTTTTACTGATGTAACACTGTTCAGCCAGATCAGAAGGGAGGTGCCCAGGTAGACTGCAGAGAGGGACAATCTTCAATTAAAGCGGAACCAACAGTGCTAACAAACGTTGTCTGTCATAATTCCCTATCTGGTGACTAGCTGCTTAGTAGCGCTAGTCACCAGAATTATTACCTCTTTATGGAGAAATTTTAAGTGATCCTCGGCTGACAGGCAGAAAGGAGCGCAGAAGTCTGTGCGCCTCAGCGGTCAGTCCCTTCCGGAGCCGAATGGCTCCTAGCAACGCCTCCTACAGCTGTCTGGGACTGACAGCGCAGACGTCACTAGGGCAAGATGTCCGCGCTCCGTCCTGCCTGTCAGCTGAGGATCACTTCAAATTTCTCCATGAAGAGGTAATAATTCTGGCGACTAGCGCTACTAAGCACCTAGTCGCCAGATAGGGAATTATTACAGACAACGTTTGATAGCGATGTTAGTTCTGCTTTAAGATAAGGGAAAAACCTGAAAAACATGTCAAGGGGGGCAGGGCCTTCATTGTTCTCATAGGAAGAAGATTGTCCCCTGCTGTTATCTGTCTGGTCTATGGACAGGATTCCACATCTGAGAAGAGATGGCTTACACTAGGTAAAAGGGGCGGGAGGGGAAACTTTGCTTGTGAATATCTCTCAAACCATAAAGAGTATTACTATCCCTTTAAGGTTATGTAGTGATGTGTATATTGCTATATTTTTACAGTCTTGAATGTGCTAGGCCAGAATTTCCTCTGAGGGAGCTTTGAGATATTCCATATATGGTGTCATGGAGATTCCCCGGTGTGAATAAAGGGCACTAAGGCCACCATTATACTGGTAAACACTTGTGGCGCAGAAGTCAGGTCAAATGGCAGAGAAGTGAACTGGCAGTGATCCGAGCAGTAGGCAAAAAGCAGATAGCATTGGCTGTCTGGTGATAGGGAAGTGTAGCTATGCATCCTGCAGGTCTACAGATGCTTCAAGAGCAAATATGGTACTAGCCTGCATAAAAAGAGGTGTAGATGCAAGGGATGCATATATTATCCTACCTATATAAAAATCCTTGGTTAAGCCTCCTCTGGAATATGGAATACAATTTCGGGCATCAGTTCTTAAAACAGACATTGTTGAACTGGAAAAAGTGCAGGGACATGCAACAAAACTGGTAAAGGTATTGGAGGATCTGAGTTATAAAGGGAGACTAGCCAAACTGGATTTGTTTACATTAGAGAAGAGACGTCTAAGGGTATATATGATTACCATTTACAAATACATTCAAGGTCAATATAAAGAACTATCCAATTAATTATTTACACAAAGAGATGAGCAAAGAACAATAGGTCATCCATTAAGACTAAATGAAAGGTGCTTTCAACTAAAACAAAGGCAAGGATTTTTTACAGTAAGGGTGGTAAATCTATGGAATTATTTTCCTCGGGATGTTGTACTTGCAGATAATGTAACTGCTTTCAAAAAAGCAATGGATGCCTATCTAGCACAGAACAATATTGAAACAGAACTATCTGACTGTCTGACTGACTGAGTTTCATATACTGTTCTTTATATTCAGACAAAGGGTCATTGGACAATCTCTGATAAGATATCTGATCTCCTAGAATTCTTGCAGCTTCCCTCATATATTCCTCTATGTCTTGTATTACTATCCCACCACCTTTATCAGCCTCCTTAATAATTATGTTTTTATTCTCCATCAAATTCTTCAAACCCTCGCTAGCCTTTTTGCTCAAGTTATTTTGAAATTTCCAGGGTTTTTCAAAACTTTTTTTCAAATCCTTTATAACCATTTGTGTAAAGGTTTCAATGAAGGGTCCCTTCGAATATTGTGGGTAAAACTTAGACATAGGTTTGAATCTGCTATGTTGATATTGCTGATTCACGTCTAATGTCTCATCACCCACAACATTTCTCTCTGATATTTCATCTAGTAGGTCTCCATACATCCGTATCTATTCTTGATTCATTTGCACTGGATTTTCTTCCAAATATTCATTTTCCATTAGTCCTACTAATGTTGTGATGTCCCCTACATTTATTTGTGGATCAGATTCCTCCAAATTCTCCTTCTTCTTAATGGCAAAATGCCTTTTTAGAGTAAGTTTGCGGATAAATTTGTGAGCATCAATAAAGAGTTCAAAGATATTTGGTCCCTTACTTGGAGCAAACTTCAGGCCTTTACTTAAGATGGTTATTTCTTCTAATGTTAAGGGGTGAGAGGAGAGATTGAAGATTCCCCTGGCCTCTGATCTAATTTCTTGAGGAGTTGTTTTTTGTTGGTCTTTCTCCCAGCTTTTCTTCCTCTTCTTGTTCTTCTATTTGTTTTCTTCTCTGGTTCATTCTCTGTGTATTTATCTTACAACTCTTCCATTCCTCCCTCATCCAATGGTTGAATGGTTCTCTGGTCCCTCCTCCCAAAAAATAATCCTTGATGGAACCCACGACTGGTACTCGTGGTTTTGTCGTTCCATTTGCCTACTGGTGTTATAGTCATTCATTGGTGCATGGATTTGTATAGAGTTCTTATTGGTATGGTTGTTCATGGATCCTTTATTGGTAATTTGTTGTATTTCACTCTTTGATGTATAAATCTTGGGAACCTTATTTGTACGAGTTTTCTTTATTTTCCCCTTATCTCTTTTAGCTTTAGGAACCTCATTCTTCTGTGTCTCCACAGATAGAGCCAATCCCCCACTATTTTTGGAAGTTCCCTCTCCTGGATCATCCTGAATGGTGGTTTCAGATACATGGGTTTCAGAGATCTCCTTTATTAATTCCTGTATCTTATTCTTTTTATTTTGTTTATTTTGATTCTTCTTATTGTTATTCCAGGAGTCCTTTTCCTTATTGTGGATAGATTCATCTCGCATGCTCATATTCAGATTCACAGAATATTCCTCATTGTTACATATGTTCAAACAATCAATAGTAGGCTTTCCATGTCTAGTATAATGATAAGTGTTCTTTCTCCATTCTCTTACTTTGTTCATTTTGTAATCCTCTGCATCTCTTTTGTATTTCCCCCATACTGTGATCTGTACCGTTTTGATCTATCTTATTTGGAGAATATATTTTATGTTTTTATAGTTTTGTTATTGGTATTAATAAAAACGCTACACTTAGAGCGATCTTGTTGCTCTGTCCCTCCCTACCCTTTCTATTCTTCTGTTTTCTATATGGCACACATGTCTTGGAGGTCCTGAGACAAAACAGATTAGAGGCACAGTAGCTCATATTGAAATTCACCACATAACGTTTCAAAGGACTTATTTCCTGTTTTTCATTTTTTAATACTAAAAGACTTATATGCCAATTTTGGGGATTTAGCCTATGTCTGAATGTATTACACTCCACATCTCAAATATAATCTTTATAATTTGTTATAGATTAAATAGACTATACAGAGGACTGCGGTAGAACTGTTTTTTTCCTATTGTACCTTTCTGAGATCAACCACAAAACCCACTGGTCCACTACAGAGTATTCCCACGCATCTCGAAAGAGGTGAAGACACCCCCTACTGTAAATGCAGACCAGGATTCCGCGAGTCATGAGGAAAACTGCTTAACAGACTTAGGGCTCGATCCAAATGTTGGCGTCGCCAGAAAAAACTGGAGACGCTGGTTTTAACGTCAATTGAGCAATGCAAATGTTCTGCTAGAAACAAGCGATGTTGTACAATGTTGTACAATGTTGTACAACGCCTTGTGCAAAGGGACGAATTGCACAAGGCGACGCCAGGCAGCTGGGCACAAAGCCAACGCGTGAGGAGAGGTATTGGAGGAAGCGGGCAGCAAATACAAGCCTACCACCCGCTTCCTCCAATGTCTCTGTCCCCTCCTCCCGCTTTCTCCAATACCTCACTAGTCACCAGGGTTTTATTATGCTGCGGGCTTCACAGCCGCCCGCAGCAAGGGGATGAATAAAAAAGAATAATTTATAAATAAAGCTGAGGGAAGCGCTGCAGTCACAGTGCAGCCTGCTCCCTCAGTTGTATTTTAACCCTTTGAGTGCCAGAGTGGTACGCAACGCATTGCTTTGCAATGCGTTGCGTACCACTCTGGCACTCAAAGGGTTAACTTAGATCTCAACCATTCATAATGCCCTATTTACTGTGTCCCTTTGCTTTTAGTACTTTTGCTCCACTCTCAGTTTGAAGAAGAGTGGAGCAAAAGTACTAATAGCAATGGGACACAGGAGGTAGGGGGTTAACAATGAATGAGATCTAAGTTAAACGGTCTAATAATAGTATTTTAATTAAAAAAAAAGTTTAAAACACACACACATATATATAGGCAAGGTATGTAGTCCATACGTTGCCTATTAACCCTTTGGGTACCAGAGGGGTAGGAAACATGCTAAGCAATGCTTTCCTACCTCTCTGGTACTCAAAGGGTTAATTGTGGAATAAAAGACAGATTTGTCCACTACATGGAAGTCCATGAGGTGGATGTGGATGGGGTTAGTATGTCACATATATGCAATATATGTGACATACTAAGGGGGGGGGGGTGGAAGGGGCATTGTGTAGTGCTTGGTGTACTAGTTCTATTTATTTTAACCCTTTGAATGCCACAGGGGTGAGCAGTGCACATCCCTATGGCATTCAAAGCTGTCCATGGTGCTGAAAGCCTTCTCTGTGTTCCCCTAGTGGCTGGGTAGGGAAGCACAGAGAAAGCTATTCAGAACTGGAGACGTGGGTTTTAGATTTTCTGACTGAACTTGATACTTTGCAGTGCTGTGATTGGCTGTGGTGCTAGGTAACATTTTTATCGTGTGTTTTTAGGTAAGATTTTCTATGCGACGCAGGTTTAAGGTTAACGTGTATTTGGTTGGTTATCGCTCGTTAGGCTTTCTGGGTAAGGAAGATTTGAATCTCACGTTACCTGGTCTTGCTTAAGGAGCGAAGGCAGTTTTTTTCTTCACGTTGGTTTTAACGCCAACATTTGGATTGAGCCCTTAGTCTTTGGAGCTGCTTGTCTGGGCTGCCACTGTTGTCTAGGCTTGGCAGATGAGCACACGTGGAAGGCCTGTAAAGCTTGTGGGCTTTTGCACCTCAGTTTGGCGGAGATGAAAAAAGATGTAGTTTCCTTGCCACATTTGGATGTTTAGAGGACATTTGAGACTACAAAGTGCCCCCAGTAGCATCCCTAATGGTCAGTTTTAGTTCAGGTTCAAACAGGGATTTACCCTGAAAAGGCAAGGAAACCAATGATTTTTGGAGGACTGATCCACAGATGAAATCTTAAGCCACAAATTGAGTCAAGCAGCAACAAAAAAAAGCAAAGTCAATGGCAGACAACCTGACAGCCTCAAAAAGAGCCTCAGACACATAGCACAGTAAGCTATTCAAATGCCTGTGCTGTGACACAGTACCGGCAAAACAACAACAAAAAAAAATGCTGTGTAATAAAGTTAAGAGGTGTTTTCACCCATAGTAAATTATGAAAACACCGTAATTTGGAATTCAAATGTTTGCATTAGCTAAGAAGATCCAATATGGGACCTTTAACCCCTAGAGTGCCAGCTACTTACGCCATACGAGTGGACACAGCTGTACCTGCTGTGCCACGCTCGTACGGCGTAAGAGTGAAATGCGGTCACTGCATGAGCCGGTATAACCGGCATGCAGTGGCCGCATTAAAAAAAACAAAAACCCTGGCACTCATGGGGAGGCATGAGGATCACTCCTCGTGCCTCCCCAGTTATTGATCTCCCAGCCGATCGGGCTGGGAGATCAATAAACACAAAGGAGAAACAGAGTTTCTCCTTCCCCCTCTCTCCTACCCGAACTTCCGGGTAGGAGTGGGCGGGACCGGGGGAATCCTCCAAACGTCATCAGTGACATGGTCACCGATGACGTTAGGGAAGTTTCCCCGGTCCTGTTCACTCCTACCGGTGGTAGGAGAGAAGGGCAGGAGAGCTCTTGCTCTCCTGCGGTCGCATCATTGATCTCCCAGCCTATCGGCTGGGAGATCAATAACTGGGGGGACACCAGGAGGGGTCCTGATGTCCCCCACGAGGTCTGAAAAGTATTAAAAAAAATAAAAATTAAATTAAAGTAACCCTGTGAGTGCCACAGGGTCCCAGCACATTGCTTTGCAATGTGCTGGAGACCCCTGTTGCACTCACAGGGTCAATTCTTTGGGGAGGATTTTTTTGTTTTTTTAAAGACCTCATTGGGGGGATCAGGGGGGGATCCTGATGCCCCTCAATGAGGTCTATAATTGGAAAAAATAAAAATTTAACCCTGTGTGTGCCACAGGTGGGGGTCCAATGCACCCCCTCCCCTCCTGTGGCACACACAGGGCTTTTATCATTATTTTGTTACCAGAGATTGTTGGGGTGCCATCAGGATTGCTCCTGATGGCCCCCCAACAAGCTCTGATTACAAAGTAATGATAAAAAAAAAATTAACCCTCTGAGTGCCACAAGGGTCCAATGCATTGCTTTGCAATGCGCTGGAGACCCCGGTGGCACTCTCAGGGACACTTTTTTTGATAACTTTTTTTTTTTTTTTTTTTGGTAAGACCTCATTGGGGGGGATCAGGGGGGTTTGTATACCCCTCAATGAGGTCTATAATAAAAAAAAGTAAATAAAAAAAAAAGTAACCCTGTGTGTGCCACGGGGGGGGGGGCAATGCAGCCCCCCTTCTGCGGCACACACAGGGCTTTTATCATTACTTTGTTATCAGAGATTGTTGGGGGTGTCATCAGGATTGGTCCTGATGGCCCCCCAACAAGCTCTGATTACCAAGTAATGATAGAAAAAAAATTAACCCTCTGAGTGCCACAAGGATCCAATGCATTGCTTTGCAATGCGCTGGAGACCCTTGTGGCACTCACAGGGTCACTCCGTTTGTGGACATATATATTTTTTTTTACTAAGACCTCATTGGGGAGGGATCAGGGAGTCCTGATGCCCCTCAATGAGGTATATAATAAAAAAAAAAAAAAAATTAAAAAAAATTTAACCCTGTGTGTGCCACTGGGATAGGGGTTCAATGCAGACCCCCTTCCTGTGGCACACACACAGGACTTTTTATCATTACTTTGTGATCAGAGCTTGTTTGGTGGCCATCTGAATACAAAGTAACGAGAAAAAAATTAACCTTTGTGTGCTACAGGGGCCCAATGCATTGCTTTGCAATCCACTGGACACCCCTGTGGCACCCAAAGGATTATTTTTTTTTCCCCTTTTATTTTTTATTTAGACCTCATTGTATGGGTTCTGATGCCCCCAACGAGGTCTACACAAAAATATTGGGGGAAAAGCCCCAAAAAATGCACGTGCCACAGGGGGGGTCCAACGCAGTGCTTTGCAATACGTTGGACCCCCTGTAACACACACACACACACACACACTTTTTTTTTTTTTTATTGTTCTGTTTTTAGACCTGGATGGGGGACACCAGGAATGTTCCTGACACCGCCTCCCCAACGAGGTATGAATACAAAATAATAATTAAAAAATAAAAAACTCTTTGTGTGCAACAGAGGGTCCAACGCATTGCTTTGCAGTGCATTGGGCACCCTTGTGGCATGCACAAAAAATGCCTCCAATTCCCCCCCACACACACACACGTACCGTATTCCTCTGCCTGGTTCCATAGCCAACTGGCAGTCCCATTCCCCAGCCTGTTTCCACTGCCTATTGGTAGACTCAAAGTACCAGTATGCACTAGATTCAGGCTGGGAATCAAACTTTGTATGAGGGGGACATACACTGGTAGTCACAGATCTCCCATACACACTCTCAGACACTGCCCCACCATCTCCACCATCCTTGCTCCTCTGCTCATACCCACACACACTGCCTAATCCCTCACCCTCCCACACTGTTACACTGGTAGTCACAGGTCCGCGCGTACACTGGCTGACGCCCTAGCTTCTTTCATCTGTTAGCCATAAAATCACACATACACGGTTTGCTTTCCCATTCCTATTTCACTGGTAGCTACGCTCCTGTCACTCAAATTGGTATGTCAACCCACAGCAGCTGAGTACCATTTTTCTTAGGCTGGCAAGAAGTCCTCCTAGGAAATCCCACGCCATTGAACCATTTTAGTATCTTTGAAGTGACTGAAGTGTAAAAGAAATGTTTGTTTGTTTTCCTGTAGCACCACATTCTGGAAATAGTTGTGCCAACTAACTTAGGGGTAAAAAGGCAAGTGACCCCTCATTAGATGCGGCATGTTGTCTTCTTTCCAAAATGGTATAGTTTATCTACCTTTTCTTCACTTCTGAAGGTGTTATAGCCATTTTCATAGAGGCAAGTCAGGTTTGAGAAAATGTTAGAAACATCAGTTTGTAGTAGGTGTAGTTTTCTACTTCTAGCACTCCCTAAGGTAGTTCAGCTCATACCAATGGGGTGTCGTTTGACTCCTAAGAGCTTTAGCTAACGAATGCAGTTGAAAATTCCATGGTTTTCACAGAGCTCCATACATTTGAAGGGGCAGAAATGTAAGAAAATGCCTTTTTTTTCATTAGAGCCACCTCCTGGAAGCATTTGTGCATGCCAGCCTTTGGGTATGAAGGCAAGTGACCCCTCATTAGATGCGTCAGGTTGTTTTCTTTCCAAAATGGCATTGTTTTCTACCTTTCCTGCATATCTATTATGGTTATAACCATTTTAGTGCAAGCAGATAATTTAAGAAACAAAAGTGTCAGGTTTACGTACGTGTTCCTAGCACCCACATATTGTATGTTAAGCCACACAAATGGGCTACCATTTTTCTCATGTTGGTAGCAGGTACTGAATACAGCAGGAAATGTTATGGTTTTCAAAGATTTTAGTATCTTTGAAGTGGTGGAAATGTAAAAAAAACATGTATTTATTCCCATAGCGCCAACTTTTGGAAATATTTGTGCACTTCAGCCCAGGGGTAGAAAGGCAATTGACCCCTCATTTGATGCGGGAGAATGTCTACTTTCCAAAATGGTATACCTTTTATACCTTTCCGTCATGTCTCTAACAGTTATGAACATTTTAGTACAAGCAGCCATTTTCGAAGAAGCAAACAGGTAGGTGTAGTTATGCTTTTCTGGCACCCCTAAGGTATGTTGATTCATTCCAATGGGGTGTCATTTTTCTCCTAAGAGCACTAGCTAATGAATACAGTTGGAAATTCCATGGTTTTCACAGATTTCCATACAGATGAAGGGGCAGAAATGTAAGAAAATGCCATTTTTTTCCTATAGTGCCACCTTCTGGAAGCATTTGGGCACAACAGGCTTGGGGTAAGAAGGCAATTCACCCCTCATTAGATGCGGCAGGTTGTCTTCTTTCAAAAATGGTATGGTTTGTGTAGCCTTTCTTCACTTCTCTAGTTGTTATAACCATTTTTCTACAGACAAGTAATGTTTGAGAAAATGTTAGAAAAATTAGTGGTTGCAATAGGTGTAGTTTGGTACTTGTAGTGCCCACTAAGGTAGGGGAACTCATACCAATGAGGTGTCATTTTTCTCCTAAGAGCACTAGCTAATGAATACAGTTGGAAATTCCATGGTTTTCACAGATTTCCATACAGATGAAGGGGCAGAAATGTAAGAAAATGCAATTTTTTTCCTATAGTGCCAACTTCTGGAAGCATTTGGGCACAACAGGCTTGGGGTAAGAAGGCAATTCACCCCTCATTAGATGCAGCAGGTTGTCTTCTTTCCAAAATGGTATGGTTTGTGTAGCCTTTCTTTACTTCTCTAGTTGTTATAACCATTTTTGTATAGACAAGTAATGTTTGAAAAAATGTTAGAAAATGTAGAGGTTGTAGTAGGTGTCTTTTTGCACTTCTAGCATCCCCTGTGGTAGGTGAACCCATACCAATGGGGTGTCATTTTTCTCCCAAGAGCACTAACTAATCAATATAGTTGTAAATTCCATGGTTTTCCCAGATTTCAGTACTGTTGAAGTGGCAGAAATATAAGAAAATGCCATTTTTTTCCTATAGTGCCACCTTCTGGAAGCATTTGGGCACAACAGGCTTGGGGTAAGAAGGCAATTCACCCCTCATTAGATGCGGCAGGTTGTCTTCTTTCAAAAATGGTATGGTTTGTGTAGCCTATCTTCACTTCACTAGTTGTTATAACCATTTTTCTACAGACAAGTAATGTTTGAGAAAATGTTAGAAAAATTAGTGGTTGCAATAGGTGTAGTTTGGTACTTGTAGTGCCCACTAAGGTAGGGGAACTCATATCAATGAGGTGTCATTTTTCTCCTAAGAGCACTAGCTAATGAATACAGTTGGAAATTCCATGGTTTTCACAGATTTCCATACAGATGAAGGGGCAGAAATGTAAGAAAATGCCATTTTTTTCCTATAGTGCCACCTTCTGGAAGCATTTGGGTACCACAGGCTTGGGGCAAGAAGGCAAGTTACCCCTCATTAGATGCGGCAGGTTGTCTACTTTTCAGAAATATATAGTTTTATATAGTTATTCCACTGTTTTAGGGTAGTTTTACCACAAAAACCCTAGAATGTGCATTTTAGTTTATAAAGTTGAAAATATCATTTTGCGCTGCTGGTGATTAGGGCTCTACGCTAGCCTTGGACTTAGGTAAAACTATACAAATTTGGTATTTTTTTTACTCGGGGGACTCTGGGCTTTTTCAAATAATTGAAACTTTTTCAATCAAGGTAAATGTTTTTGATACATAGTATGTGATTTTAGCAAAATGAGTAAATTTTCACTTTTTTTTGTCATTATGACATCATAGCTTTTTGCACGATGTAAAAATTCTCTTCATGTAAGGTATCACGAGAAAGCTCAATTCGTTCTGAAAAAAACAATATATAGTTTTCCATATTTAACTAAAAATCCCCAGAGGAAATCAAGCCTAAACGGAAGGATAGCAAAAATGTTGAAAAAGTGTCTGGCCTGCAGGGTTCAGAAAATGGCCCGAGCCTCTGGCACTGAAGGGGTTAAATAGCCAACGCAGAAACTTGAAGGAAAAAAAAAACAAACAAAAAAAACCCTAAGAACCATATCGATACATCCAAAGATGTATAGAAAAATGTGTAAAAAGTTAGTAGAATTACCCCGCCGGCATTCATAGAGTTAACCAGACTAAGTTAAAAAACAACATCCCATTAAAAGTAACACTTAACATTAATCCTGATGTCCAACCAAGTCCTCAGCTTCCTGGTCCTCTTCTGTCCTTCCTTCTTCTCTTCATTCTTGCATCTTCTGCCTTCTCTTCATTCTTCTTGCAGTAAATAAAAAAAATAAATGTATTAATACAACACAAACTATAACATCATTTAACCCCTTGAGTGGCAGAGAGGTACGCAACACATTGCAAAGCAATGCGTTGCAGGCCTCTCTGGTCTCAGAGGGTTAAGCAATGTATTAGTGCCCTGGATCATATAAATATGCCACCATTATTTGTGGTCGAAATAAGCCATTATAGTATTAAAACCTGAGCCAATATAATATGTCCAAAAATATAAGTATGCACTTAGCTTTATAAATGGTCTCCCCCGCTGTGTGCGGCGGCAGAGAAGGGCCCCGCTGTGTGCGGCCGCAGAGCAAGTGAGACAGTGCCGTGTTCCACAGGTTCCACTCTTCTCCCTCTTGCGGCGATGCCGTTCCACACTGAAGGAATTTGAACAGAGACTGCCTTTATATATGGCAGATTGTGGCCAGCTGATAGGCAGACACAGGAACATACTCTCAAACTCTGGAGCCATGGCTCCTGTGCAGTGGACCTGCAGAGAGCCGCTTGACTTGCCTTCCTGTGGGACAGGCCATCACAAGTGGCAGACTTTGTACTTGTTCTTCTTGTTCCACGCAAGAGAAAAGGACACCTAGTAGGAGCCAACCATATGGAGGGATGAAACCTGGAGACCCCATATTAATTGATGTGTTGGCCAGAGAAGGGGACCAAGCCCACTTTCCTCTACTTCCCAGAAAGGGAGTATAAAAAGTTGTTCTGTCGAATACCATCCAAAACAATTAATTAAACACAAACCAGTCTGAGTTTATATCCCTCCCAGCTAGCTCGGAGGAAGGAGGCATTTTACAGACCATTGGGTAACCAATGGGCTTAGGGGAAGCCTCATCGCATACTTCCAGCCCACTTATTTGCTGTGAGCAATTGGTTCATGCACAATACTGTGTATGCCTCTCCCAGACTATGATTGGCTGAGAGTGCTATAAATAAAAAAATGTAGTCTTATTTTTGCCAATCTTAATTTTTTCTAGTGTTCTCTTGGAATCAGGAAAGGAAGGTTTATAACTCTACAGATTGCCTTTTTCCCATTTTGAGCTATTGCATTTTTTAAAATTATTTTTACTTTGGATCCAGGAAGAGAGGTGGGACATCTCCATCCCCGTAAGAAAAAAATAGGATTTTAGTCTTACCTGTTAAATCCTTTTCACTTAGTCCATACAGGTTACTGGTACACTGGGAGGCGATCCGCCCCTTTAAGTAGGCAGGAACATTCATCTAAATGTATGCAGGGGGCGGAGCCTCCCCTCCCTCTTAGGCTGCACCTCAGTCAGGACAAGCCAGAATGATTTGAGACACTAACACTGACTAGAGATAGGAGAGAAGGAGAAGACCCCTGTGAGCATGCCCCAAGGACTCCCACAGCGTGCCACATGAGAGCCAAGCATGGTCCCTTGACAGGGTGGGAGACCAGTAACCTGTATGGACTAAGTGAAAAGGATTTAACAGGTAAGACTAAAATCCTATTTTCACTGTCGTCCAATACAGGTTACTGGTACACTGGGATGTCCAAACATTGAGTTTTCCCAGAGGCGGGAAGGAGGCAAGGACCAGGCGCAAGGCCCCTGTCACAGAACCTCTATGAACCAACCGGTCACAGATCCCAACTAGCAACGGACAGCAACTAGGGGTAAGAACAAACCCCAAGAACAAAACACAGCACACTGAACCGAGCCAACAGGGCTCAACAGTAAGGAAGCACTGAGAACCTCAGAAGAAGAAGATCCTAGACGGGCAAAACTGCCTCCAGGACCTTCCTCCCAAAGCTGGCATCAGCCGAGGCCAGCACATCCACGCGGTGGTGCTTTGAGAACGTGTGCACAGAGGACCAAGTGGCCGCCCGGCACAGCTGATCAGCAGACGCTTGATTTTTATAGGCCCAAGAGGCCCCAGTTGATCTGGTGGAATGAGCAGTGACCTGAAAGGGCACATGTTTATTCCGCAATTCGCAAGCCTTACAAATAGTAGATTTTATCCAAGATGCAATGGTAACCTTGGATGCCAGTCTCCCTGCCCTAGGCCCCTCAGGAATGACAAACAGAGCGTCAGACTTCCTGATAGACTCAGTGCGATGAACATAAAATTTGAGACAACGCACGACATCCAACAAATAAAGATCCCTCTCCTTGTCAGAGGAAGGGTTAGGGCAGAAAGAGGGCACCACAATCTCCTGATTGATGTGGAATTCAGAGACAACCTTAGGTAAAAATTCCTTGGAAGTGTGAAGCACAGCCTTATCCTTGTGGAACACCAGATAAGGAGGTTTACAAGACAAGGCTTGTAACTCTGCCACCCGGCGAACTGATACGATAGCCAAGAGGAAGGCCATCTTCCAGGTCAAAAGGCGTAAAGGAATGGAAGCCAAGGACTCAAATGGAGGTAGTTGGAGAACCCCCAGAACTAGATTGAGGTCCCACTGAGGAGCTGGACTCCTGAAAGCGGGCCGAACATGAGCCACACCCTGGAAGAAAACTTTGACATCGGGGAGAATGGCAATGCGCTCCTGGAAAAAGACAGACAGAGCAGACGTCTGAACCTTGAGAGAACTTAGGCTGAGCCCTTTCTCAACCCCGTCCTGTAAAAAGGCCAGGACAGTAGGAAGATGGAAATCAAGTGATAGATCCCTATCAGCACACCATGCAACAAAGGTTGACCAGACTCGATGATAAATCTTGGAAGACATAGGCTTGCGAGTTTTAAGCATCGTAGACACCACAGAAGAGGAAAAACCCTTTTTCTTCAGAATTGAGGATTCAACCTCCAGGCCATCAAATGAAGACGATGAACATCCTCCTTCCACAGGTACCCTTGTAGCAGCAGATCTGGACGAAAGGGTTCCGCTACAGACATTTCCATCAGATCCGGATACCAGGACTGACGAGGCCAGTTCGGAGCGATTAGGATGACCGGACAACGCTCCACCATCAGCTTCTGGATGACTCTGATCAACAGTGGAAGAGGAGGGAAGATGTAGGCTAGGGAGAAGTCCCAAGGAATGGACAAGGCATCCACTGCCAGTGAATCCCTCCACCGGGAGCAGAACACTGACACCTTCCTGTTGTGCCTGGTTGCCATCAGATCCACTATAGGAACCCCCCACATCTGGGTTAGAAGGTGAAACACCTCTGGATGAAGAGCCCACTATCTGCTGTCGACTGTGTGACGACTGAGGAAGTCTGCCATGACGTTGTCTACGCCTGGAATGTGTACCGCTGAAATAACGGGAACATGTGCCTCCGCCCAAGATAAAATGGCCATGACTTCTAACCATGCGGCGAGACTTCTTGTTCCGCCTTGTCTGTTGATGTAGGCCACTGCGGTGGCGTTGTCGGACTCCACTCTGACTGGACAACCCTCCAGTTGAGACTCCCAATGTCTCAGAGCAAGGAAGATGGCACGTAGTTCCAGAACATTGATCGAGAGGAGAGATTCCTCCAATCCCCACTTCCCCTGAGCACTGAAGCAACCCAACACTGTCCCCCATCCCAGGAGGCTGGCATCCGTCGTGACTGTGGTCCAATAGGGAATCTGGAAGGATCTCCTTTTCAGGAGATGAGACAGGTCCAACCACTACTCCAAGCTCAACTCGACATGAGGAGGCAGAGAGACTGACAGGTGCAGATGGTCTGGATGATTCCTGCAAGTCTTGATCACAAACCTCTGAAGTTCCCTGGTGTGTGCCATGGCAAATGGCACCGCCTCTATGGTGGAAATGAACTTCCCCACCAGAGATGTCAACTTCGGAACTGGAATGCGCTCGAGAGCCAAAATCTTTGATACTCGGAGAGCAATCTGATGAGACACCTCGTCTGGGAGAAACACCATGCACCTCTGAGTGTCGAACAGGAGACCCAGGAAGAGTATCTGCTGTGATGGGATCAAGTCTGACTTGTCCAGATTCACAATCCACCCGTGTCAAGTGAGTGTCTGAATACATGCCTGAACCTGCTGGTGAAGGATCTCCGCAGATGAAGCTTTCAAGAGTAAATAGTCCATGCAGGGAGTCACCCTGATGCCATCTCGATGGATCACCGCTATCAAAGCTCCCAGGACTCTCTGAAAAACCTGCGGGGCTGTAGTCAGTCCAAAGGGAAGAGCCGAAAATTGAAAGTGACCTTTGTGGCAGGCAAACCTGAGATACCTCCTGCTCTCTAGATGGATAGGAATGTGCAGATAAGCATCCTGAAGATGCAGGGAGGCAAGGAACTCCCCCAGAGACATAGCAGCTATCACAGAGCGCAGGGATTCCTGACGATAGTGGGTACTCACAACAAAGGAATTGAGATCTTTGAGGTCCAAAATAGGACGAGCGCCACCGTCCTTTTTGGCCACCAGGAACAGGTTGGAATAGAATCCTGAACCTGTGTCCTCTGTAGAAACTGGTTCCAGGACTTCTTTGTCCAAAAGATCCTGAATAGTGTCGTCGAACAGACGCCTTTTTGTAGGTTCCTGAGAAGGACGAGTAAAATAATAATAATAAAATGGAACCGAAAAGGAGGAAGAGAGGAGAAAGGGATCCTGTATCCCTCTGACACCACCTGAAGAACCCAAGGGTCCACCACTGACTCCTCCCAAGTCCGGCGAAAGATGTGAAGGCGTCCACCTACAGCCGGATGTGGACCCGGGTTCGGCGAGTCATGCCGAAGCAGTCTTGGAGGTCTTGGGGGCAACTTTGGGCTTCCAGGACTGTTTGGGCTTGGAAGAGGAGCGCGAAGCAGGCGGAACCGTCTGGGCCGCAGAGCGTGTCTCAGTTTGGAAGGAACGAAAGGACCGATTGCGTTTGGCTGGAAACTTCTTTTTAAAGACTGAGGGTAGAAGAGTACTTTTACCTCCAGTAGCCTCGCAAATCAACTCCTTTAATTCAGATCCAAATAGGGAAGTCCCTTGAAAGGGCAAAGAAAGCAAAACTTTCTTGGAAGCGGTGTCAGCAGACCAAATTTTCAGCCAAAGAGATCGTCTAGCCACCACAGAAGGAGTGGAGGCCCTCGCCATCATGCGAACAGCGTCAAAAGCAGCGTCAGAAACATAATTCTGAGCTTCAGAAATGTTAGCAAGGAGTTGCAACTGCTCTGACACTGGCGCATCTTGGCGAACCGCCACAGTGAGCTGTTCAGTCCAGACTGCAATGGCCCGGTTAACCCACGCCACAGCAAAGGCTGGACGCATGGCAGTACCAATAGAGGCAAAAATAGACTTAAGGCAAGTTTCTAACTTTTTGTCCGTCCAATCCTGTAAAGCAGAAGCATCAGATACAGCCAAAGCAGTAGATTTAGACAATCTAGAAACTGGAGCATCCACCTTAGGAGGATGAACCCATTTAGCCAGTTCAGTCTCAGGAAAAGGATAAAGTTTTGCAAACTTTTTTTGAGACTGAAGAGGACTTATCAGGATTCTTCCACGCATCAGAGACTAAGCGTTCAAGAGTAGGATTAGTAGGAAAACACGTAACAGCCTTAGAAGGTTTCTGAAACACGTCCGTTGGGTCAAGTGTAGATTCCTGACGCAAGGGAAGATTGAGGGTGGTCAAAACAGCCCTGATCAAACCCTCCGCAGAGAGTTCAGGGTCACATTCATAAGGGTCCCCAATGGATCTGGTAGACTCAATAACAGTATCATCCTCAACATCAGAATCCTGCAACAATTCTTCCTCAGAAGAATCAGAGACGTCAGGAGCTCCCTATGGCTTGGGCAGGGAGGTCCTGATAGTGGAGGGGGTCTGCCATACTTGAAGAGCCCCCTGAATCTGAGAGGGAAAGAGCTGAAGAGTGGATCTGAGATCCCTAGTTGCAGCCTTGAACTCTTTCACCCATGTTGGCTCAATAGTGTGACTGGAAGGCCCTGGGTTGCTACCATGACCTTCCACACAAGTTGGGCACAAATGACCAGAAAATTCTCTAGGTAGCCCAGCGTGACAGGAGGAGCAAAACACAATGGGGGAGACAGATACCCCAGCCTCCTTCGTCTTAGGTCTAGTCCCAGGCTCAAGTGGAGTAGACATGCTCACAGAGTCAGATATACCCCACTGATAGGAATCACCCGATTAAAGCGTGAAAGATTAAATATTCACCCCAGAAACGTTTAAAACTAAAGTTATCTGGCAAGCGAAGGGTTAATCAGCAGAGGAGAGAAAGAAGGTCCGGTCCCTGCGTAGTATACTCTATGAGAAGAACTCACAAAATGGCTGCCGCGACAGGAGCCAATCAGAAAAAGAGCGCGAACCAAGCGCTCATGGGAAGCGTAGTTTTCCTCACAAAGTACCCCAAAACAGTGACCGAAGTCCCCCCAGTCCCCCAACACACTCAAACATACAACCGGATGATAGAGCAAGGGAAGACAAATAAAATGAGCCCTCTCTGAAGTCGCTATGTGAAGCGGTTCCAGAGATACGTCCCACAGAGTGTAAGTCCATAAAGAGTAAAGGAGCAATGGCGCCTATGCGGGAAAAGCGCGCTTAAAGGCGCGGAACATTATTTTTAATAAATTTTACCCTTAAAGTAAAAGTTCCATAACACATAGCAAACATATATACTATAACAGCAAACATTACCCAACCAAGGTAAACAATGCAAATGCCCATAAAATAGACAAACCCAGCAGAGAGAGGGTTAAATCCCACATAAACTGCTCCAAAACTCAGACATACACATATACATTGCATAGCAAAATATATAAAAACACCCAATGAGCACTGGAATGCACAATGAGAACTCCCAATCACAATCCCAATGAAGGGACACTGAGGGACAAGTGGACCTTCGGCACTCAAAGGGTGGCTCACCTTTCCTGCAGGACTTCTGTCTTCAGGTTACCAAGATTAGAAAGGAATCACCACAGAGGATAATTCCCCAAGTTATTCCCTCTTCAGGGCAAAAGATCCACCAGAAGTACTCTGGAAGCTGTGCTATCCACTTTAAGTAGGGCATTTGACAGCCTTGGTAACCCGCCTAATGGTGGTATTCCATATTTGTAAAAATAACAAAGAAACTAAAACTTGAAGAGAGCTGTTCTCTGCCTGGTGTGAACACACCGAGGAACAAATCATTCTGGTTTGTCCTGACTGAGGTGCAGCCTGCATACATTTAGATGAATGTTCCTGCCTACTTAAAGGGGCGGATCGCCTCCCAGTGTACCAGTAACCTGTATTGGACGACAGTGAAAATAATTTTAGCCTCCATCTTTATGGAGAAGAGAAAGCAGACATTGGTCCTCTTTCCCTGAGGAACATTGCCGCTGAGATAGCTCAGTTGGTTAGTGCACCAGCTACAGAATCCTTCCAAACCTCAGGGTATCAGGTTCTAATCCCGGCAAGCTTGACTCATCCCTTCACCCTGCTGATGTTGATAAAATGATGCCAGGACATACTTGAAAACGAGAGACTATCTCAATGCATCCTTCCCGGTAAAATACTTACACGCACACACACAACCCCCCCCCCAAAAAAAAAAAAAAAAAAAAAAAAAGGTCTCCAGACAAATCTCTCTCCAGGTTGAAGGAAGGCTCTCCCAGACACAAGGAAGCATAGCTGTAGGGCGATGCTGGAACAGTTGGAAGCACACTAGTCGAAGAGTCTAAAGTAGTCAGATGATAGTCAAGTTCCATCTAGCAGTTGGACACAGTGGAGTTACGTCCACAGGAACAGTCCACACTGGCAGCAGCGTATCGACTGAGCCACCGGCATGGGTCGGAGCAGGAACAATGACTGCGGAAGCTGGAATCTATCCAACCATCTGTCGAGGAGAGGTTTGACCCAGTCGGAGGTCAAGCTGCAGGGGTACCTGACTGGTATCAATCCTGTAGACCATCAGATGATAGCAGGCCCTGCTGGACATCAACCTGCCACTAGCAAAACACTGGGATCAAATCAACAGGCTGGTAGATGTTGCTGTCCTAGTCATAGATCCACCAGTCAAGCTCAAAGATGAATGAGCGATTACGGGTTGTCGGAGAAGGATTCCAAGGTCAAGCCAGTATAAAAGCAGAAGTAATCCTAGTCGGAGATTCAAGCCGAGTCACAATGGGAGATCAAGAACAACAAGGTGCAGATGGGAACGGTTGTCAGGAACAAAGCCGGAATCAAAGCAGGATCAAAAACAACAAGATTCATTAATAATACAGAATAGCTCGAAGACTGAGCAAGGGAAGCCATAAGCAGGAAGATTTTAAAGCGCTAGATTCCAATCAGGAGTGAAAGGGGAGAAGAAGAACAAGCAGACGGCGTGACAGTATCCCCCTTCAACTGGAACCCTCTGGGTGACTAGTCTTCTCTGGGAAACTGAGATGAAAAGCCTGGACCAGAAGGTAAGCCTGAACCTCGGAAGCCAGCACCCATGATCTTTCTTCAGGGCCATACCCCTTGCAACCTAGCAGATACTGGAGTTTTCTACAGATTAAGCGGGAGTCAAAGACCTTCTTGACTTTAAAATCTTGGTGATTATCGATCAGTACTGTAGGAAGAGGTTGAGAATCAGTGGAGAACATGTTACTTGCTGCGGGCTTCAGCATGGAAGTGTGAAAGACAAGTGAAATTCTCATAGAACGGGGAAGATGCAGCACACATGACACTGGAGACCAACGTTTCCTGATGCAAAGCAGTTCAGTGAACAATGGCACTAGCCTGGTGGACGTTTGCTGAATGTGCAGATTTCTGGTGGATATGCAGAAAGAAAGGTCAGAGATGCTCAACTAGGCTCATGAGCTTACAAAGATAGTATGTATGTTTCAGCCTTATTGGGCCTCGTTGGTGAGGTGCAGCTGATCCCTCTAGGCACTGTGAGCAAGGTGCCCACGTCTGGATTCCCCCATTATTCTTAGGGTGACCAATTCCTAGACCAATTTTCATATGCAGAAAGAAAGTTCAGAGATGAACAAGGGATGCAGCTAATCCCAGACGAGAAACAGTCTTGCATTTTGTGCATGGACTGTCATTTGCCAAGACCAGTATGATATGCTTCAGAGGGTTTTCTCTCTGTGTATGGCACTGGTGAGCTACAAGAGCTTGCACCCTGGATTTAGGACACTTACTAGTGAGCTTTTTGCATATATTTGCAAGCTCATGAGTCTCTGACCTTTCTTTCTGCATATGCTAATTGCTCTTCGGGTTGGTCACCCTAAGAGTAATGTGGGAATCCAGACATGGAACCCCTTGCTCACAGTGCCTAGAGGGATCAGCTGCACCTCACCAACAAGGCCCAGTAAGGCCAAAACTTAAGTCTTGGGTTAGCTGCTTCCCTTGTTCAGAGAGGAATTGTCTGGCAATTTTTTGTTGCTGTCATTTAGCAGGACCAGTATAATATGCTTCAAAGGATTTCCTCTCTGTGTATGGCACTGGTGAGCTAAAAGAGATTGCACCTTGGGCTGAGGTTGCATTCCTAGTGAGCTTTTTGCATATATTTGCCATATATTGGTTATAAGCCTGGTTGAGATTTTCTGCAGATTTCTGGTGGATAACCACACTATGTCACCAGGTCAGCAGCCTGTTTAAATTGCCCGGCCGCAGTCTTGAGGCACTGCTGTATCTTGGACCAATGAGTCTGCAAGTTTTCCATCATAGTGTCAACTGCAGGAACTCCAAAGGAAGTAGACATAGGCAGAGAGAGAGAGGGTGATATCCTTAGGCCACAAAGAATGGTGAGCACTGCAGTGACTCGTGACTGTTATTAAAGGAGAATTCAGCCAAACAAAGATAACTGGAGTGATGGGCATCCATACAGTGCTGAAGATGGAGCAGGCAGAAGGATGAAATGAGCCTGATGGGAAAAGCGCGACCCAGATAACAGTGAACATATTGGAGGGTGGTAGATCAACAATGAAGTCCATGGATAAATGTGTCCATGGGGCTTGTGGAATGGGAAGTGGAACCAAGAGGAATGAGGGTCTCCAATGGGGTGTCTGATTTTGAGAACAAGAGTCACAAGACCTTACAATGTCCCTCATATCCTATGAAATGTATGGCCACCAGAACTGCCTCTCCAGCAATTCAGAGTGCGGGCAATTCCTGTATGACCAGACGAGACAGAGGTATGAGCCAATTGAGAACCTCCACTTGATAGCAAGGAGATGCAAACAAGGTGTTTGCCCTGGATGCAGATTCTGGCACTGAATCTTCAGCTCACTGGATTCTGATTACTGTTTCTAGGGAAATGGTACTAATAAAATTATTAGCCAGTAGGATGGGTTCTGTTTGAAGACCGGATGATGAGGGAAATTGGCATTTGTGCATCTGCTTTAATGTCCTTAGTGCTTGGTTGGTACCTGATGATAAAATTGAAGCTCATGAAGAAAAAAGACCCAACGGGCTTGTCATGGGTTCAGGAGCTGAGTGGATTCTGAAACTACCAGATTTTTATTATTGGTTAAGATGGTTACTGGAATAACTGTGCCCTCTATGATGTGCTGCCATTCCTCGAGTGCGAGCTTAATGACCATCAGTTCATCGTTGACCACATCATAATTCCTTTCTGTAGAGGAAAACTGATGTGAGAATTAAGAGCAGAGGTGAAGTTCCCCAGTAACTGCATCTCTCTGGGACAACACAGCTCCAGTCCCAACCTCAGAGGCATCAACCTCCACAATGAATGGGCAGTTGGGATTAGGGTAGCAAAGAACTGGAGCAGCGGTAAAAAGCCTCTTTTAGTTTCTTAAAGGCTACTTCAGCTTGAGATGGCCAATGGGCAGGATTAGCATTCTTGCAAGTTAATGCAATGAACGGTGCAACCACCTTGGAGAGGTTCCTGATAAAGCATCTGTAATAATTTGCGAAACATAGAAAGCTCTGCACTGCTCAGTGTAGTAGGCTTCTGCCAATCACGAACCACAGATAATTTTTCTTGATCTTTAGGCCATCAAGAGAAACTACATACCCCAAGAAGAGTAAATTACACTTCTCCACCTTGATGTACAGATTGTTCTCTCGGAGAAGCTGAATTACTGTCCTCACAAATCTCCAATGGGGATCAAGATCCTTGCAGTATATTAAAATGTCATCCAAGTAGAAAAGAACATGGGACATAATCATATTGTGGAAGAGGTCATTCATGAAAGCTTGGAAGACTTCTGGGGATTTACACGGCCAAAAAGCATAATCAGATATCCATTATGCCAGTAAAATAGGATTTTAGTCTTACCTGTTAAATCCTTTTCACTTAGTCCATACAGGTCACTGGTACTTCTGGGAGGCGATTCGTCCCTTTAATAGGCAGGAACAATTATGCAAATGATTGCAGGGGGCGGAGCCTCCCCTCCTACTTAAGCCACCTTCAGGCCAGAGCCACTAGATTGATTTGAGACCCTAAAACTGACCCCAGCTAAGCAAGAAGAAAGACTCCTGTGAGCATGCCCCAAAGGTCCCCCACTGAATGCCACAGGAGAGCCAGGTCTGGTCCGCTGACAGGGTGGGAGACCAGTGACCTGTATGGACTAAGTGAAAAGGATTTAACAGGTAAGACTAAAATCCTATTTTCACTGTCGTCCAATACAGGTCACTGGTACTTCTGGGATGTACAAACATTGAGCTGATCCAGAGGTGGGAAGAAGGCAAGGACCAGAACAAGGCCTAAGTCATTAAAACTGCCATGAACCAGTTAATTACATAGCCCAACTGTAAGTGTCAACGGACACCAATCAAGGGAACAATCCCTGAACTAACACAGCACACGGAACTAGAGCCAACTGGGCTCAACAGTAAGGAAGCACTAAGGATTACAGAGTGGAAGACCTACACAGGCAAAACTGCCTCCAGGACTTTCCTTCCAAAACTGGCATCAGCCGAGGCCAGCACATCAACACGGTAGTGCTTTGAAAAAGTGTGCACAGAGGACCAAGTAGCCGCTCTGCACAGTTGATCAGCGGAAGCCTGATTCTTGTAGGCCCAAGAGGCCCCAATAGATCTGGTGGAATGGGCAGTCACCCGGAAGGGAACATGCTTATTCCACAACTTGTAGGCTTCACGGATAGTAGCCTTAATGCAAGAGGCAATGGTAACTTTGGAGGCCGATCTCCCTGCCCTAGGCCCCTCAGGAATGACGAATAGAGCATCAGACTTCCTGATAGACTCGGTGCGATGAACATAAAACTTGAGGCAACGCACCATA
This sequence comes from Rhinophrynus dorsalis, assembly GCA_037306005.1. Taxonomy (NCBI): domain Eukaryota; kingdom Metazoa; phylum Chordata; class Amphibia; order Anura; family Rhinophrynidae; genus Rhinophrynus; species Rhinophrynus dorsalis. Next base: position 384,917,869 of record CM074722.1, read on the forward strand.
TCCAACAAATGGAGATCTCGTTCCTTGTCAGATGAAGGATTAGGGCAGAAAGAGGGAACCACAATCTCCTGATTGATGTGAAACTCGGACACAACCTTGGGTAAGAATTCCTTGGTAGTGCGAAGCACAGCCTTATCCTTGTGGAACACCAGGTAAGGAGGTTTACGAGACAGAGCCTGTAACTCTGCTACCCGGCGAACTGAAACAATAGCCAAAAGGAAGGCCATCTTCCAAGTCAAGAGACGTAATGGAATGGAAGCCAAGGATTCAAACGTGGGTCGCTGGAGAACTCCCAGCACCAAATTGAGGTCCCACTGGGGAGTAGGACTCTTGATGGCAGGTCGAACATGAGTCACACCTTGGAAGAAAACTTTCACATCAGGAAGGATAGCAATCCTTTCCTGGAAAAACACAGACAAGGCAGAAGTCTGAACTTTGAGGGAACTCAGACTGAGCCCCTTATCAACACCGTCCTGCAAGAAGGCCAGGACAGTGGGAAGATGAAAATCAAGGGATAATTTCTTATCAGAGCACCATGCCACGAAAGTTGACCATATGCGATGATAGATCTTGGAAGACACAGGCTTACGAGCCCTGAGCATAGTCGACACCACAGAAGGAGAAAATCCTTTCTTTGCTAGAATCGAGGATTCAACCGCCATGCCATCAAATGGAGAGAGTGAACATCCTCCTTCCACAGATATCCCTGAAGAAGTAGGTCCGGACGGGCAGGAAGTGGGAACGGATCCGCCACTGACATGGCCATCAACTCCGGATACCAGGACTGGCGAGGCCAGTTTGGAGCGATCAGGATAACAGGACAAAGCTCCCGCTTCAGTTTCTGGATGACTCTGATCAATAGAGGAAGAGGAGGAAAGATGTAAGCCAGAGAAAAATCCCAAGGGATCGACAAGGCATCCACTGCAAGAGCAAGGAAGTCCCTCCGCCGGGAACAAAACACCGGAACCTTCCTGTTGTGTCTGGAGGCCATCAGGTCCACCTCCGGCATCCCCCACCTCTGGGTGAGCAAATGAAACACCTCTGGATGAAGAGCCCATTCTCCGCTGTCGACGGTATGACGACTGAGGAAGTCTGCCATGACGTTGTCCACGCCTGGAATATGGACTGCAGAGATGACAGGCACGTGATCTTCTGCCCAAGACAAAATATCCTTGACCTCCAACCAGGCGGTGCCGCTTCTTGTGCCGCCTTTCTTGTTGATGTAAGCCACCGCAGTGGCGTTGTCGGATTCCACTCTGATCGGAAGACCGGTCAGTTGAGATTCCCAGTGTCTCAGGGCAAGCCGGATGGCACGCAGTTCCAGAACATTGATGGAGAGAAGAGATTCCTCCAGACCCCATTTCCCCTGAGCACTGAAGCGACCCAACACAGCACCCCAGCCCCGAAGGCTGGCATCCGTTGTGATCGTGGTCCAACAAGGAACTTGAAAGGATCTCCCTTTCAGGAGATGGGAGAGGTCCAACCACCAGTGCAGACTCGATTCCACATGAGGAGGTAGAGGGACTGACAGATGCTGATGATCTGGATGATTCTTGCACGTCTGGATCACAAATCTCTGAAGATCCCTGGAGTGGGCCATGGCAAAAGGAACCGCTTCGATCGTGGAAATGAACTTCCCCACCAGGGACGACAATTTCGTTACCGGCACTAAGTCCAGTTCCAGAATCCCCGCCACTCTGATAGCTATCTGATGAGCCACATCCTCCGGCAGGAACACCATGCATTGGCGAGTGTCGAACAGGAGACCCAGGAACAGAAGCCTCTGAGATGGGACCAAGTCCGACTTGTCCAGATTCAGGATCCAGCCATGGCGGGTCAGAGTGTGGATACACTTCTGCAATTGCTGGTGAAGAAGCTCCGCCGAGGAAGCTTTGATGAGGAGATCGTCCATGTAGGGAGTCACCCTGACCCCGTCCTGATGAAGCACCGCTATCAGGGAGCCCAACACTCTCTGGAAGACCTGAGGAGCTGAAGTCAGCCCAAAGGGAAGAGCAGAAAACTGAAAGTGTCCCCTGTGGCAGGCAATCCTGAGGTACCGCCTGCTCTCTGGATGAATAGGGATGTGAAGATAAGCATCCTGAAAGTCCAGGGAGGCAAGGAACTCCCCTGGAGACACTGCTGCAATCACAGAGCGCAAGGACTCCTGGCGGAAGTGGGAAGTCACCACATAGGCATTGAGATCTTTGAGATCCAAAATAGGACGAGCCCCTCCGTCCTTTTTGGCCACCACAAACAGGTTGGAATAAAATCCTGAACCTGTGTCCTCCTGAGGAACCACTTCCAGAACCTCATTGTCCAAGAGATCCTGAATAGCGCTATCGAACAGACGCCTTTTTGTGGGTTCCTGAGAAGGACGAGTAAAATGGAACCGAAAAGGAGGAAGGGAGGAGAAAGGGATCCTGTATCCCTCTGACACCACCTGAAGAACCCATGGGTCCGCTACTGACTCCTCCCAAGTCCGGCAAAAGATGCGGAGACGTCCACCTACAGCCGGATGCGGACCCGGGTTCGGCGAGTCATGCCGAAGCAGTCTTGGAGGTCTTGGCCTTGGGGGCCACTTTGGGCTTCCAGGACTGTTTGGGCTTGGAGGAGGAGCGCGTAGCGGGAGGACCCGTCTGGGCCGAGGAGCGTGTCTCAGTCTGAAAGGAACTAAAGGACCGATTGCGTTTGGCTGGAAACTTTTTCTTAAAGACTGAGGGTAGAAGAGTACTTTTACCACCAGTAGCCTCACTGATCATTTCTTTGAGCTCAGATCCAAATAGCAAATTCCCCTGAAAGGGCAAGGAAAGCAAGGCTTTCTTAGAGGCTGTATCAGCAGACCAAATTTTCAGCCAAAGGGCACGTCTAGCCACCACAGAAGCAGTGGAGGCCCTCGCCATCATGCGCACAGCATCAAAAGCAGCGTCAGCAACATAGTTCTGACCTTCAGTGATATTAGCAAGAAGCTGCAACTGTTCAGATACTGGTGCATCCTGGCGAACTGCTTCAGTCAGTCGTTCAGTCCAGGCCGCAATGGCTCTATTAACCCATGCCACTGCAAAGGTTGGACGCATGGCAGTGCCAATGGAGGCAAAAATAGACTTAAGAGAAAGCTCTAGCTTTTTATCCGTCCAATCCTGCAGGGCAGAGGCATCAGAGACAGCCAAAGCGGTAGACTTGGATAGTCTGGAAACAGGAGCATCCACCTTGGGGGGATGAACCCATTTTGCCAGCTCAGTCTCAGGAAAAGGGTACAGTTTAGCAAACTTTTTAGAGACAGAGGAGGATCTATCAGGATTCTTCCATGCCTCAGAGACTAGACGGACAAGAGTAGGGTTAGTTGGAAAACAAACAACAGGCTTAGATGGTTTCTTTTGAAAAACATCAGTAGGATCATAAGTGGATTCCTGAGTCAGAGGAATGTTGAGCGTATTCAGTACAGCTCTAATCAGACCCTCAGCCAAAACTTCAGGGTCACATTCATAAGGGTCCCCAATGGACCTGTTAGACTCAATAACAGTGCGTTCCTCAGCATCAGAATCCTGCAAGAGTTCTTCCTCAGAAGAATCAGACACATCAGGAGCACCCTGTGGCTTAGGCAGGGAGGTCCTGATTGTAGCGGGGGTCTGCCAGACCTGGAGAGCCCCCTGTACCTGAGAGGGAAAGAGTTGAAGAGTGGATCTGAGATCCCTAGTGGCAGCTTTAAACTCCCTCACCCAAGATGGCTCAATAGCATGGCTGGGAAGCCCAGGGTTGCTATCTTGACCAGTGCAGTTAGGGCATAGATCCCCCACATTATCACTAGATAGCCCAGTGTGACAAGAGGAGCAAAACGCCATGGGGGGAGCAGACCCCCCCATCCTCCTTAGACTTGGGTCTAGCCCCTAGCTCCAGTGAAGTAGACATACTCACAGCGTCAATATACCCCACTTTAAACTCTATCACCCAGTAAGAGTGTGGAAGATTAAAGTTTCACCCCAGAAATGCCTAATATTGGACTTATCTGGCCAGCGAAGGGTTAATCTGTTGAGGGGAGAGAAGGCTCGGTCCCTGCGTAGTGTACTCACTGAGGAAGAGCTCCACAAAATGGCGGCCATCAGGATAGCCAATCAGAAACGAGCGCGAACCGGGCGCTCATGGGAAATGTAGTTTTCCCCATACAAGTACCCCAAACAGTGCCCGAAGCCCCCCCTGAACACCCCACACTAATAAAACACACACCGAATGATAGAGCAGGAGCTTAGCATTAAAATGAGCCCTCTCTGGAGTTCCTGTGACAAGCGGTTCCAGAGATATGTCCCAGACTGTGAAATCTCATAGAGAGTAAAGGAGCCCTAGCGTCTAAGCGGGAAAAGCCGCGCTTAAAGGCGCGGAACACCATTTTTAATAAAGTTTAGTAAAACATTAAAAAGTGCCCAAACATACATAAAACACATAAAGAAATACTGTTCAAGGCTCCAAACCCAGAGAATACCACAGAAACTGCATTCAATGCAAATAAAAACACCCTATGAGTGCTGGAGTGCAAAGCAAACTCCCAAATACAAGCCCAGTAAAGGGACACTGTGGAGACAAGTGGACCTTCAGCACTCAATGGGTGGCTCACCTTTCCTGCAAGGACTTCTGTCTTCAGGTGACCATGATGAAGTGGGAATAGACCAGAGGTAAATTCCCCAGTAGGGAAGCTGCTAAACTCAAGCTGTTCCCTCTTCAGGGCATAAGGTCCACAGAAAATCCCTGGAAGCTGCACCAGCCACTTTAAAGAGGGCAATTCACAGCCATGGTCACCCTCCTAATGGTGGTATTCCATATTTGAATCAAAAAATAACAAAATACAAAGTTGAATGCATAGATGTTCTCTACCTGGTGTGCACAGCACCCAGGAACAAATCAATCTAGTGGCTCTGGCCTGAAGGTGGCTTAAGTAGGAGGGGAGGCTCCGCCCCCTGCAATAATTTGCATAATTGTTCCTGCCTATTAAAGGGGCGAATCGCCTCCCAGAAGTACCAGTGACCTGTATTGGACGACAGTGAAAGTATATTGAAGGCAGTCTTCCACTTATCACTGCCCTCAATACAATTGAGATTATACACCCATCTAAGATCCAGCTTTGCAAATATATGTGGTGACCCCTTTGAGATGGTCGAACAACATCGTGATCAAGGGTAAGGGGTACCCGTTCTTAATTGTGATACTGTTTAACCCACCATTTGAGCTCAGTCATGAATGAGCAGCTATAGGTTGTCCGAGATGGATGCCAAGATCAAGCCGGGATAACAGCAGAGGTAATCGTAGTTGGAGACTGACCCCAGGTCGCAACCAGCGATCATGCAGAACAAGGAGCAGATGGTCAGGAAAAAAGCCGGAGTCAAAGCAGGATCAAAAGTGCCAAGAATCATTATCAATGGAGAGTAGCTCGAAGATCTGGACTGGGAAGCCAGAAATAGGAAGATTTTAAAGGGCTATCTGACAAGCAGGAGTGAAAGGGGCAGAGAACAAGCAGATGGAGTGACAGTGGGAGAGTGGAAGAAACGTTATTCCTGTTTCTCAGTAAATATTTTAATCAATATGGAATCCCGAAAACCCATATTCATTTTAAGCATTCTTTCCTCACACAGTGGGAATGTCCAGGAAGAAGTCCAAGTCCCCTTCCTTGCTTTACTCAATTTGGAAATAGTATGGTGTGGGAGCAATCCACTTTTTTGTGGAGGGAATATCTAAATACATTAATTAATTTAAAACAGAAACATGATAAAGTAATATGGTGTATATGTTTTCACCAATAATAACAAAATGTTTTGAGGAATGGACCCCATATTATTTTTCTCATTTAGTTTGGACAGGAAGGGAGCAAATTCCCTCTTCCTTTCATTAAAAATCTCAGTATGAGGTCTCAGGACTCCATATGATTTTTAAACACATTCCAATCTGATCTCATCAGGATAGAGAGGTGGGAGTAAAAGATTATACCCTACAAGTAATTTAGGCCTTAAAACAAATATATAATATTTCAACTGGTTAAACCATTGGTGCCAAGTGTGGCTAATATGAGCCACTCCATCAACATATACGGTCATCTGTAGACAGGTTAGGACACAGGGGGTGGAAGTAGAATAGTTTATAGAATTTAATGTGAATTTTCTCCTCAATTGCCACAGAGTTTACATTACACTACAAATTCACATGGCAATAGAGTAGTTAAGGAGTGTGTGTGTTTGTGTAAGTGTGTGTGTAATGAAACTCTGAAATCAGGGCAGGGTAATTAGGTATTAGAAAACAAGGGCATTAGTCACCTGAATTCCCTACACCATGCTGATGATGTCGCTTTACCCTGGCACTCCCACCTATCCTCCCAAGGTGCAGACAGGTGTAAAGCAGGCATACTGACCCTGTACCTGACATGCACCTGTGTTGAACAATACACAATAATAGTTCATGGCATAGTATTTATTTTCTTTATTTACAAAAAAAAAAAAAAAAAAAAAAAAAAAAAAAAGAGAAGCCTACAAATACGATGCAAAAAAACATTTCTCATAATACTTTTTGTCCATTCTACTGCATTTCTAACACTATACATTTTATCTCCTTTCATGTTTATTTGCGCTGTCTCTTTAGATACCCCAGGTTGTAATCTCTTGTGCCTGTCCCACGTGCTCTTTTTGGCTGCACTTGTGACTGAGCTGTGAGTTGCAGTTTAATGGCACTAGAGTTAACCTTTGAAGCTACAAGTAGCTCCTTCATCCCTTTCATCTTCTGGCTCTGGAACTTGAGTATCAGTGCTCTATCAAGCTCTGCCTCCTCCCCTTTCTGCTTATGTGATGGTCCACTGTGTGGGAGTGATTGGGGGGGCTCTCCAGTTTTAGACTCCCGCCGTGGACCTCTTCGTCTTGTGTCTTCAGTGTCGTCATCCTCGTTAAAAGAGTCTGAGCTCAGCAGTGTCACTTGCTGCCGGACCTGAAAAAACAAGAAAAGATACCCTGGTGCAAATTAAGGGCTTTCATACATTAAGATTATAATTCAACTATACTTTGCAGGGCACACCAAAATTGTTATAAGTCTAATTTTTGCAACAATGCCCAAATCCCAGCACTGTACAATGTTACATTTTCATATATTGTTATTTGCGGTGTATTTGAGTGAAAATATTACTGCATCCAAAAGTTTTTTTTTTTGTTTTTTTTTTTTAACATTTTATCATATATGATTAACAATACTTAAGACTTAATTATACTTTCTTACATTGCATTTACCTAGCATGATTTTGGCCTTTGATACTGTTAAGCTCTGCTGTGGTTTGTGTTCTATTTACAAATCATTTTTCATAAAAGATTTCCTTTTTTTTATTTATTTATTTTATTTCGTATAGAGGAAAATATCTATTTTTTTATGCCTCTAATCCAGACCTCACCCATTCTCTATATGGAATCTCATCTTTAGTCACCCGGTCCCCAATTTGTCCCTCTGCAGTGAACAAAATATATTTTGAAGATTAACTTCCATAGTTTAGTGTAATTTAATAATGGAGACATTGGTCCTTATGTACAAAAAGTAAAGAGGACCAATTTACCAATGTGGTAAATCAGCTGCACCATAGGGGTGAATAAAACAATTAAATTCTATAGCAGGCTTTTTAACACCTTAAAGGGATAGTAATACTTCGTTTTAACTTTATTTTATTTTGTAGGCATTAAAAAAACATGAAGAACGATATAAGTCTTATCTCTCAAACCTTTATGGTTTAAGAGATATTCACAAGCAACGTTTCCCCCTCCCGCCCCTTTTTCCTAGTGTAAGCCATCTCTTCTCAGATGTGAATCTGGTTGTAAGACCAGACAGATAACAGAAGGGGACACTCTTCTTTGTATGAAAACAATGAAAGCCCTTCCCCCTTGACAAGTTTTTCAGCTTTTTCCCTTATCTTAATTGAAGATTGTCCCTCTCTGCAGTCTACCTGGGCACATCCCTTCTGATCTGGCTGAACGGGGGGGGGGGTACTTTGCTTGTGAATATCTCTTAAACCATAAAGGTTTGATATATAAGACTTATATCGTTCTTCATGTTTTTTTAATGCCTACAAAATAAAATAAAGATAAAACGAAGTATTACTATCCCTTTAAATAATAACAGAAGTCTTCAACATATGGGAAAAAAATCATTGGATACCTCTCTATTCAAGGTGTTTAAACCCCATTAAAATCAAAGGCAATTTGGGGAACTTTTTATCCTCTATGGTACAGCTGGTTAGCTCCAAAAGTGCTTCTCTGTTGTGCATAAGGCCTGTTTCACTACCCACCATTGTATTCAGTACCTAAAGCAATGCCATTTTATATCCATAAAACAAACACTAAGCACACAATTGTGCAACTACTTAACTTAAAGTGGACTGGACACCCTACAATAAGTTACATTTTAAAGAGGGTCAAAGCTGCCAAAATGTGCTAGCCATTTGTTTTAATACAGTCTTTGAGAAATTAGCCTTCATTTGTTGGTGGCACAGTATGGCACTTTATGTTAATTTGTTCTGAGCTGGGCAAGTGTTACAATACACTACCTATGGATTAATTTATTAAAAGCCCAAACACTTATAGTACAAGGAGGGATTAGTTTTGTTGCAAACATAGTTAATTTGCATATTAAGCAAGGTGTGCCACACTTTGCCACCAAAACAAAGGCTACTTTCTCACGAAAATATTTATTTTAAAGAAAGTGCTAAAACAACACACATTTAAATTTACTGTAAAACTAAATGTAACTTAGGACAAATCCACTTTAATGTCTGTCCTTTTTTAAACCAACTTTTTCACTCAACTGAGAGAATCTGAGTGAAATGGATTTCAGTCTTTGCACTGCTCAACTTTTATTCTTTTTTATTCTCTTACTCTCTCTATCTTGCACACTTTTATCTTTCCCTATTATCCTCATGCTCACCTGTGCCTCAAATCTTCCAAGTGACTGCACAAGGAAAGTTGCCCATCCCACATGCAAGACAGGTGTGGGACTGTCCTCCTCCCATTTACATATTCCATCATAAAACCGTAGAAGGTTTGCAAAGCTCAAGGGATCTTGAAGGGCAGAAAGAGACTACAATAAAAACGAGAAAGATAGTCATGTCACTGGTATCTTCTTCATATTGTCCTTGTACAGATACCATGCCCCACTGGTCACTTACTGGACTGTCAGATATGACAGCTTCTTCTTTCAACAGGTTAGGCAACAGATCGTTCGCTATATCAAAGAGATCCTTATAGATTTCCTCGTCCTCACGACAATAATTATACCTTTAAAAATAACTGAGTGAGAAGCTAGTAATGAAAGAGAATACTTATTAGAACGGAAGGGATAGAAGGTAAGAATAACTAGATGACTCACAGATGGAAGAAAGTACAAAGGTGGAAAATGCAGGAGGTAGAAATAAAGAAATTGAAAAGTACAGGGACAGTGAAAGCAGACACAAAAAACAGTCTCACTCCTGGATGACTGCTGAAGTCTCAGCCCATGCTTTCAGTGCCTCTCTCACATCTTTATTCCGACAGTGGTAAGCAGCCAAATAAATATGAGGATATAAATGCTGATTCTCGTAGTGCACCTGGGAGGAGTATATAGCCTGTAAGAAAGAGTGATCAAAATGAGGGAAAGATGGGAGAGTTTGAGGGGGAGATACAAGAGACAAAGTGATACATATCCTCACTTTATGATAGATTTCCAGAGGTATGGGACGTCCAGGGGTTGAAGCTAGGTCTTCAAGGTCTGCCAAATTGCCCAAGGCCATTGGATACCTGAAAGAGACAGCAGGAGGCATGATAAATGAGCAGGAGACAGCATCTGAGCAAAAGATTGGTGTGAAATTCTGGACAGATCTCTGTGGAAAGATCAGAAAATGAGGCAAAAAAAGACAGACCACACAAAAAGACTTAGGTGTGAAAGTCAAAGTGCACAGATATAGAAAAAACCTAAATAAAGGATTGACTGCATAACAAATCAAATGAGTTGCACCACTGTAGAGGAAAAGTCACATTATTAGGGGATGTTCTAAAAGTCTTACTTGTCCAGGTGTCCTCCATCATACAGGATCCACAGCAATTTCTAAAGAGAAAACATCATCAGGTCACTATATAAATGCATATTTTTAAATATGTAACATGAGCAACCTCTCAATAGTACTCTTAGCATTACACTTTTCCAATTTCCATGGCGAGCAGTGGTGTCCGTAGAAATTTTTCCAGGGGGGGGGGAAGGGGGGCAAAGCCATAATATAACCCCCAGGCCAGCCCATCTAGCCCCTTTATTTAATTGGTGTGGGGGGGCAATTGCCCCCCTTGCCCCCCCCTCCGGACGCCCATGATGGCAAGAGCTGTATAATTTGCTCAACACTGAAAATGCATCATCAGGAAGTCGCTAGAGGATTCCCATTAAATTGCATTGAATGAGACACAATATGAGAATAGAATTATTAAAATTTGTGGCTTGCATTCAAGTGGACTGCAGACAAGTGGAGCTGGAAATAATCAGGAGTTGGAACAGAAGCAGGATTTGGAATTCAGCAGAGCACTGTGGCGAAGGTAATTTCAAAATATTTAATACACCCACAGTTACATCTGGTATACTTTACCTTTGAGTGAGCATTAGAGGACAGTGTAATACTAGTTGAATTGTAAAACTATCTACTTTTCTATTGCTTCTGATTAATCTCACGCAATGCACAGCTTGTCATATGTTTGAACACTTGGAGCAATTGTTCCAGGGCTCATACCACTGTGCCAGGTGTGAGCATATTTCCTTTTTAGAATCTAACATACAACTGAGTAACGGTAAAGAGGGCCACGGAAGAGGAAAGTCAGTTCTGAGTTGACTCGGTCCAATAGATTTGCAAGATTGTGTGAAGGTGTTGATGAGGATATTGGCAATAGCCAGAATTGGTAATACTGGAGAGGGCTGATTCCTCTAGCAGCCAGGGGAACAGTCCTCCTTGCAGGTCGTGGTGGTAATAGGGGACTATTCTAAGGAGGGTAGATAGGCTAGTCTTCCAAACAGTATTTTGTCTCCAGGGTGCTCGGATTTAGCAAATTGCGGACAGGGCAGACAGATTATTGGGAGGTGCTGTAAAGGATACGGCTGTCTTGGTACATATTAGTACCAAAGACAAAGTAGAAGGAAGTTTGAGGTCCCTAAAGAATGATTTCAGGGATTTAGGGTGCAAGCTCAAGGCAAGGACCTGTAGGGTAGCGTTTTCTGAAATACTACCTGTGCCATGCAACAGTGCGTGTAGGTAGAGGGAGCTCAGGGAGCTTAATTCATGGCTCAAGTATTGGTGTAGAAAGGAGGGTTTTGGGTTTTTAGAGCACTGGGCTGACTTTGCTCTTGTGTACAATCTATATGGAAGTGATGAATTTCACCTAAATTGTAGGGGAGCCACCATGCTAGGAGAGAGAATGCCAAGATGTTTGCAGGAGCTTTTAAAGGGATAGTAATACTTCGTTTTCACTAATACAATTTCAGTTTGTCTTTAAAAGTTATGAACATTGTTACCTTCATATTGATTTGAAACTGTCTGGTTCGCCTGCAATTTGGAATCAAAATTTCACACTAATCTATTCTATTTGGGAGGGAGTGTCTGCTCACTGTGGAGGAGTGGGTAATTCAGACAAGAGTGAGCAGCCTGGTTCAATACGGCAGCTTTATTTTGAGTAGTTTGATGGACTCTCTTCTGGTCCCCCACACTAATGTTTGGGTGATATTTAGAAGTAACACCTCAAATGACCATAAGTTTCATTCATAAGTTTTGTGTTAAATGTAGCCTGCTCATGCTTTGCAATGTGTTGTAGCACCAGCATAGCTCTGCACCGCTAGTGATTTCTGACCTAAAATCTCAGTAGGAACTTATTATATGTACCTTGTTCTTCTTCCTAAATAACCTTTTTTAGTATGTGTTTCATGACTTGTATTAAATATATATAACTGCAGGGCTCAAAATTTCCACTCGCCACTAGCCAATGGCGAGTGAAAATTTAACCCTGGCGAGTAGAAATTCAGCCCTGGTGGGTATGTTTTGGCTTGCAGTGGCGAGTAACTTTTCAGGTCTGGCTAGTAGCAAAGGGCTTAAAATTATAAGCCCTGATAACTGTGTTTTTCATGACTTGTGTTAAATATCTTAGGCGTTGTAATGTGTTACAGTATCAGAACGTGTATGTTTCACATCTATGTTTAATTCAATAAAAAGGGGCCTTTTTCAATATTTACTTGCCTTTTCTTCATTATTATATCAAATGAGCATAAGTTTAATTCATTACTTTTGTGTTGCATGTAGCCTGCTCTGGTGTTGAGATGCTTTACGGTGCTACAGTACATTTCAACTCGGAGCAGTCTACATGTAGTTTATTGGTGTGTCTCTCAATATTTCACATAGGTGGATTATTTGTGGTTGTGTGTGTGTATATATGAATTAGAATTTAGTGCTTAGAATCCAGCAAGCAGAGTGCATGAGCAGGCTACATTCAACACAAAACTTATGAATGAAACTTACGGTCATTTGAGGTGTTACTTCTAAATATCACCCAAACATTAGTGTGGGGGACCAGAAGAGAGTCCATCAAACTACTCAAAATAAAGCTGGCACTAATACAGATACAGCACACACTTCTCAGTTGTTTAGAATATGTAAAAATAAAGCCCTTTATAGTAGTCATACATTGCAACACTCAGCTTCTCTACAGAATGGCATATGGCAGAAAGTAGTTCCGTGATTGCATTTAAATACAAACCGGATTGTGAAGTGTAAAGGGGGCTGGGTTTCACAATGCAATCTAACACTTTTTGTCTCTCTCTGCAATGCGTCCAGTCGTACAACTAGAATTCAGATTCAAGAGGCTCAAGAGGGCTTCATGAAAAAGGGCGGTAAGGGGAGATTTTAAATCCAAACTGCAGACAAACCAGACTGTTTCAGCGCAATATGAAGGTAACACTCTTCATAACTTTTACAGAAAAACTGAAATTGTATTAGTGAAAACAAAGTATTACTATCCCTTTAAACTATGAAAGGGGGAGGGTATTGATAGCAAAAATTGGGTAGACAGAGTAGATATGAACGGGGTTCAAGTGGAGATAAATGTAGCCATGTAGGGGGTAAAATATTAATTGTATGTTGACAAGTGCAAGAAGTATGGTAGATAAAATGGGAGAACTAGAATTGCCAGCAGTTAATATGCATTTAGACATAATTGGTATAACTGAAACATGGTGGGACGATACACATGATTGGGCTGTAAATATAGAGGACTATTCCCTGTTTAGGATTAATAGAAAAGGGGGAGGTGTGTGCTTATATTTGAAATCAGAGCTAAACCCAATTTTAAGGTGTGATATTAGTGAAGAAACTGGCCATAATGTGGAGTCCTTGTGGGCAGATATTGTAATAAAAGGTAAAAAAAAAAAAAAAAAAAAGGTGTTGGTGGGTATATGTTACAAACCACCAAATATTGATGAGAATGTTGAGGCCCAACTGCTGTTTCAAATGATGAAAGCTGTGCCGTTTGGGCATACTATAATAATGGGAGACTAACTATCCAGATGTCAACTAGAAAAAATGGGACCTCTCAAAGTTCTAAGGGAAGCAGGCTTGTGAGCATGCTATGAGAAAGCTACATGTCACAAATGGTGGAAGTGCTGACAAAAAATAACAATGTATTGGACCTAATGATAAGGAAAAACATAGACATTGTATCCAATATGAAGGTAGGTGTAGATTTGTGAAAGTGATCACATGGTTACCATTGAAATCAGTTTGGCAAAGCACAGAGGTTCAACAAAAACTCTTCATTTTAAAAAAAGCCAACTTTAAAATGTTAAGAGCGTTAATTCAACACATAGATTGGGACACATTATTTAAAGGCAAAATTGCTGAGAAAAATGGTCAGAATTCAAATTTAGGTTGCAGAAATGGACTCAACAGTATATACCAATGGGGAACAAATGCAAGAGACGTAGATAACAGACAATGTGGTTAACTGCAAATTTAAAGAAGAAAATGGCAAGGGTAAAAAAAAGTAGTTAAACTATTTAAGTCTGTAGGAACAGAAAATTATTTTTTTAAAATACAAGGAGTGCAACAAAGATTATAAATAGGCAATTAGGTTAGCAAAAACAGATAATGAAACTAATTGCAAGGGAGAGCAAGACTAATCCAAAAAGAGGATTTTAGTCTTACCTGTTAAATCCTTTTCTCTTAGTCCATATAGCTTATAGGTAATTTTGGAAAGGCGACTGCCCCTTTAAGTAGGCAGGAACAATTCTTAAAAAAGAAGTGCAGGGTGGAGCCTTACTTTTCTCCTTAGCTGATCACCAGCCAATCCCCAACCAGTTAGATCTGAGACGCTAACTATTGACTAGGTAGAAAGAAGGAAAAAGAAAAATCCTGTGAGCATGAACCTGAAGGAACTCCCACGTTTGGTCACAGAAGAACCAAGCATTGTCCACTGACAGGATGGGAGAGCTGTAAGCTATATAGAGAAAATGATTTAATAGGTGAGACTAAAATCCTCTTATCTGTCATCCAATATAGCTTACAGGTAACTATGGGATGTACCAACACTGAGTTTCCCAGAGGTGGGAATGAAGGCAAGGACCAGGCGTCGGTCCCCAAAGTCAGCAGAGCTTACATGTCAACGGATACTAAACTGGAGTACAACACACCAGGAGTTGTAACACAGAACACAGAACTAGAGCCTACCGGGCTCAACAGTTAAAGATTACTGAAAAGTAAGGAGTAAAGTCCTAGACAGGCAAGGCTGCCTCCAGGACCTTCCTACCAAGGCTGGCATCAGCCAATGCCAGGACATGAACACAGTAGTGTTTAGAGAAGGTGTGCACAGACGACCAAGTGTCCGCCTTACACAACTGATCAGCAGAGGCCTGATTTTTATAGGCCCAGGAGGCCCCAACAGACCTGGTGGAATGAACCATGATACAAAATGGAACAGGCTTCTGAGTTTGCAGGCCTTACAAATGGTAGACTTGATCCAGGCGGCTATAGTAACATTGGATGCAGGTTTACTGGCCCTGGAACCCTCAGAAATGACAAACAGCACGTCAGACTGACGAATAGACTCAGTGCGGTGCACATAGAACTTAAGGCAAGGCAGCACACCACATCCAACAAGTGGAGATCCCTCTCCTTGTCAGAAGCAGGGTCAGGACAGAAAGAAGGCACTACAATTAGCTTTGGAAAAAACTCCTGGGAAGCACGAAAGAACTGCCTTGTCCTTGTGACACACCAAAAAGGGTGGCTTACAGGACAAAGCATGCTGTTCGGCGACTATGCGCACAGAGACAAATGCCAGGAGAAAAGTGTCACGGTTTTGAAGAACACTCAGACAAGACTAGTAAAGTTAAAGAACTTTATTGAATATAAAGTACAATCAGCAAATACTTTTCCAACCCACACAGGCCCAGAGGGAGACAGTGCAGGTACTGTCCACAACTTACACAGTTCAGGTAGGAACAGTATAACAAATAACGTACAGACTAGTAGCAGGTGCCCTAGAGAGCTAGGGTGAGGTGGAGGCAGCTGGTAGCGTCACTGAAGCCCTAGAACGCTAGGGCAGAGTGGAGGCCCAAGACTCACAGCTACTGGCAGCAAGGACCCTAGAACACTAGGGGAGTAAGGAGGCCCAAGACTCACAGCTACTGGCAGCAAAGACCCTAGAACGCTAGGGGTGGTATGGAGGCAACAGACCACGGAAGGCAACGGGTATCCTATAGTACGTAAGAGTACAGGAGCAGGACCACTACACTACAGCTGGCTCTTGAGCCCTAAGGCCATAGCGGTACAGTAGGCAGGGCGAGACAGTGAACTGGACCTAGAACTCTAGGATGATAGCGAGGTTCAACAATGGTGTATAATGCCCAGAGGAATCCCTATAACTCCCAACCGGGAGTGAGCCCAGCCAGTGACAGTGGTAACAACGGACACGTAAGGAAGGAAATGAGTAACTCAGCCCGACTGCTGACAGCACGGAAACCGGTACTCCGTATGTGCACACCGTCAGAGGCAGTTGATGCCAGTAAGTACAGGTGCTCAGCCAAAGGTCGGCAACATAAGCGGGTTTTCAGCCAATCCAGTCAGCAACGTAGCGGGTTCTCAGCCAGTACGGTCAGCAATGGATGCGGGTTCTCAGCCAGTTCAGTCAGCAATGAACTGGGTTCTCAGCCAGTCCAGTCAGCAGCGTAGCGGGTTCTCAGCCAGTCAGGTCAGCAACGGATGCGGCAGCAAATCAGGATACACAGGAACGTCGTCAGGCAGGCCAGGTCATACACAAACAGAGAAAAAGCAGTAACTAGTGCTAGGTTCAGGTACACCACGAAAGGGCACCCGAATACTGACATGACAGGGTATAAAAGGGCTGGCCCTGGGTGGAGTCAGGTCAAGGGACCAATAAGAATGCAGCATAGTAAACAAGGAAGTAGGAATGTTGCCACGCAGCAGCCAGGATCACGGGCACCGTTATAGTACCCCCCTCTCAACGACCCCCTCCCCACGGAGAAGGATTAGGCTTAGAAGGAAACTTAGCATGGCATCTTCAGAGAGTCTGACCCAAGAACGTTCCTCTGGGCCATAGCCCATCCAATGCACTAGGTACTGAATTTGACCACAAACTTTACGTGAATCTAGGATACTTTGTACCTCATACTCATCGTGGTTCTGAACATGAACTGGACCGGGAACAACAGGAGCAGAAGTGTAGCGGTTACACAACAGTGGTTTGAATAAAGACACATTAAATACATTGTGAATCCACATACTTGCGGGGAGTTCCAGGGCATAGGAAATGGGATTAACCCTGCGGATGACTCAAAATGAACAAATCGTGGAGCAAACTTGTTGCATGGGGTTTGCAAATTCAAATTTCTGGATGATAGCCACACACAGTCCCCAACCTGGAAGACAGGAGCCGGCAATCTCCTATTGTTGGCATGCCGTTGATACCGTTGAAACCACTCACGTAGGGAGACTTGCACTTGTGCCCAACTGGAGTGGAGCTGCCGAATATGTTCGTCTAGGGCTGGAATCTGCTGTGCCTGAAATGAATCCACGAGCAAACATGGTTGGAACCCATAGTTGACAAGAAAAAGTGAGCTCCCATCCAAGGCAGCAAGTTGGCCCAGTTGTCATGATGATTAGACACAAAACAACAAAGGAATTGCTCCAGCCCTTGGTTAGAGCGCTCAGCGGCCCCACTGGTCTGAGGGTGATAAGCGGAAGAGCATGACAATTGAATGCCCATTTGGTCACAAAACACCCTCCAAAATCTGGATACAAATTGACTCCCATGGTCGGAGACAAGCACCATGGGAACACCGTGGAGTCAGAATACTTCTTTGGAGAATACCACAGCCAGCTCCTTCGCAGAAGGCAGACCAGGGAGAGGCACAAAATGAGCCATCTTAGAGAACCTGTCCACCACCATCAAAATGAACGTGCAACCATTAGAAACAGGTAGCTCTCCCAAAAAAATCAATGGACACATGTGACCACGGACGACTGCCATTGGGAACGGCCTGCAGAAGCCCTACAGGAAGGTGCCTCGGAGACTTGGAATGAGCGCACACTGTACAAGCGGCAGTAAAATCGGCACAGTCTGCTCTTAGGGTAGGCCACCAGAACATACGAGACAGAGACCAGAATAATTGATCTCTATATGTCCCGGCAGCACGTGAAGCATGGTATGTTTCCAGCAGTCTAGTTCGAAAAGGCTCAGCCACAAAACATTTTCCCATAGGCTTTTCCGGTGGAACCTCAGCCTGAGTTGCCAAGATCTCCTGACCCAGTGGTGAAGTAATGCTAGTACGTAACGTAGCAAGGATGCGATCATGAGGAATAATCGATACTGGTGTAACCTCAGACTCCAAATCAGTCCCATACTGCCTGGACAGTGCATCAACCCGTACATTCTTGGACCCAGGTACATAGGACACTATGAAATTAAAACGTGAAAGGAAAAGTGTCCATCTAGCCTGTCTAGGAGACAATCTCTTAGCTTTGGAAATATACAGTAAATTCTTATGATCGGTAAGAATTAAAATTGGCACCCTCCAACAAGTGGCGCCATTCACGTAGGGCAAGAATGATGGCCAACAGTTCTCGGTCGCCAATCTCATAAACCGTTTGTGCCTTAGTCAATTTTTTAGACAAAAACCTGCAAGGCTTAAGTACTTGACCAGGACCAGACCTCTGTGACAGCACAGCCCCAACCCCTGTATCAGAGGCATCCACCTCCAGAGTATATGGTAGATCAGGTTTGGGGTGTGACAGAACCGGTGCAGAAGAAAATGCAACCTTTAATGCCTCAAAGGCCCCCTCTGCTTCTGCTGACCACTCAGAGGTGTTAGCCCCTTTATGTGTCAGTGAGAGGCTTGACAATCTTGGAAAAATCGCGAATAAACTTTCGATAATAATTGGCAAAGCCAAGAAATCTTTGGATGGCCTTGAAACCAGTGGGACACGGCCACTGCAACACTGCAGCAAGTTTTTCTTTATCCATAGCTATGCCATGCTTAGAAATGACATAACCCAGAAATGGTACTATATACTTGGTAATTAACATTTTTCGATTTTACAGAAAAGTTTATTCTCCCTTAGCCTTTGAAGCACTGTCGCGACATGTATACGGTGCGTATCCAAATCAGGGGAATGTATCAAAATGTCGTCCAGGTAGACCACTACGCAGGACTGTAATAAATCTTGAAGCACATTGTTAATTAGTTCCTGAAACACCGCTGGGGCATTACAAAGCCCAAATGGCATTACCAAATATTCGTAGTGCCCTGTGAGAGTATTAAAAGCGGTTTTCCACTCATCACCTTCTCTGATATGAATGAGATTATACGCAACTCTAGATCCAATTTTGTAAATATGGTAGCACCCTTAAGACGGTCAAACAATTCCGTGATGAGTGGAATAGGGTAGGCACTTTTGACCATCAACTTATTAAGATCCCTATAATCAATACATGGTCTAATTTCCCCGGACTTCTTTTTTACGAAAAAGAATCCAGCCCCTGCGGGCGAGGATGATCTTCGAATAATACCACACTCCAAGGCATCTGAAATATACTCCTCCATCGCTCGATTCTCATCACAAGAGAGAGGATAAGTTCTGCCTCTGGGCGGCACAGAGCCAGGCGCAATATCAATAGCACAGTCATACAGCCGGCGCGGTGACAATGTGCTAGCCTCTCTCATTCTAAACACATCGCTGAATGACTGGTATTCATGTGGTAAGGAGGGAGAGATACAGAGAATCCTAGTAGATTGCCGCAAACAGTGAATCATACAGTGATTCGACCAAGCCAAGATCTCACAGGATTTCCAATCAATTCTGGGATTGTGTGTCCGCAGCCAAGTGAAACTCAAAATGACCGCATAATGTGGAGACTGAATGATCTGAAAGGACAGTTCTCAAAATGCAGTGCTCCAATCTGCAAAGTTAATGGGCAAGTCTCATGGGTAACCTGGGGAGGCTCCAAGGGTCTACCATCAATTGCCTCAATGGCCATAGGGTTTTCAAGTTCGACCAATGGAATATCGTATAGGGCGGCAAACTCCTTATCCATAAAATACCCAGCCGCGCCCGAGTCTATCAGGGCAGACATAGTAAAAGAGAAGCTAGACCAGGATAACATCACCTCTACTACTGGTTTCGACTGTACAACCTCTGGGGACTGATGACCACCACCTAGGACCTGTCCCCTACGGATACCTAGGTGCGTGCATTTTCCAGACGCACAGGACAATTGCGCAAACGGTGTCCATCTTTGCCACAACAAAGACACAAGCTATTTTTGCGGAGGAAGGACCGTTCCTCCTTAGTCAACCGAGTGAATCCCACCTGCATAGGTTCCACTAAGTCAGCAAGACCAGGCGGCAAAGGAGATGAGGGAGGCAAGGGTGGGATTTCATTCTTGTGCCACAGCCCAGTGGAGGACCTCTGTTTACGGTCTTTGTTCTGAGTTCTCTCCCTAATACATGTGTCAATTAAGTTTACAAATTCAATGAATTTGTCCAAAGCATCCGGCAATTCGCAGGCAGCAATATTATCTTTTATTCTGTCGCTTGCGCGAAAGCTGCCACAACAGCCTCCTCATTCCATCCCACCTCGGCTGCTAATGTGAGGAATTCAGTGGAGTAGTCCGCAACTGTTTGGGTGCCCCGACAGATACTCATTTGTTTTGCAGCCGAGATGTTACGCCCAGGGATCTCGAATACACTGCAGAAGGCTCTTATGAATTTGGTAAAATTGGAGGTAATGGGTTTAGCCCTTTTTCCCATATTGGATTCGCCCAGGCAAGGGCTCTACCCATCAATAATGAAATCATGAAACCAATTTTACTTCTTTCCATAGGAAAAGATTGTGGAGGGAGTTCAAAAAACATTTCACGCTGATTAAGAAACCCCCTGCATAAGGTGGGCTCCCCATCGTATCTTAACGGGAGTCAAGATGCGAAGTATGCTCCAGAATAGTTTGCACCGCCACTGACAACTAATCTAGGCGTTCTTCGTACATATCCATTCTCCAATGGATATTCAAGGAGCTACCTTCACCAGTATTGTCTGAGGTCACTGACCCTTTCGTACTGTCTTGGTTTTGAAGAACACTCAGGCAAGACTAGTAAGGTTAAAAGAACGTTATTGAATATAAAGTACAATCAGCAAATACTTTCCCAACCCACACAGGCCCAGAGGGAGACAGTACAGGTACTGCCCACAACTTACACAGGTCAGGTAGGAACAGTATAACAAATAACGTACAAACTGGTAGCAGGTGCCCTAGAGAGCTAGGGTGAGGTGGCGGCAGCAACCTGCTGGTAGCGTCACTGAAGCCTTAGAACGCTAGGGCAGAGTGGAAGCCCAAGACTCACAGCTAATGGCAGCAAACACCCTAGAACGGTAGGGGTGATACGGAGGCAACAGACCATGGAAGGCAACGGGTGTCCGATAGTACGTAAGAGTACAGGAGCAGGACCACCACACTACAGCTGGCTCTTGAGCCCTAAGGCCACAGCGGTACTGTAGGCAGGACGAGACAGTGAACTGGACCTAGAACTCTAGGATGATAGCGAGGTTCAACAATGGTGTATAACGCCCAGAGGAATGCCTATAATTCCCAACCGAGAGTGAGCCCAGCTAGTGACAGTGATAACAGCGGACACGTAAGGAAGGAAATGAGTAACTCGGCCCGACTGCTGACAGCATGGAAACCGGTACTCCGTATGTGCACCCCGCCAGAGGCAGTTGATGCCAGTAAGCATGGATAAGATCAGCGGTTGATCAGCCAAAGGTTGGCAATGTAAGCAGGTACTCAGCCAGTTCGGTCAGCAACGTAGCGGGTTCTCAGCCAGTCCGGTCAGCAATGGATGCAGGTTCTCAGCCAGTTCAGTCAGCAACGTAGCGGGTTCTCAGCCAGTCCGGTCAGCAATGGATGCAGGTTCTCAGCCAGTTCAGTCAGCAACGAAGCGGGTTCTCAGCCAGTACAGTCAGCAACAAAGCGGGTTCTCAGCCAGTCCAGTCGGCAATGAAGCGGGTTCTCAGCCAGTCCAGTCGGCAACGAAGCGGGTTCTCAGCCAGTCCAGTCGGCAACAAAGCGGGTTCTCAGCCAGTCCAGTCGGCAATGTAGTGGGTTCTCAGCCATTCAGGTCAGCAATTGATGCGGCAGCAAATCAGGATACACAGGAACGTTGTCAGGCAGGCCAGGTCATACACGAACAGAGAAACCGCAGTAACTAGCGCTAGGTTCAGGTACATCACGAAAGGGCGTCCGAATACTGAGATGACAGGGTATAAAAGGGCTGGCCCTGGGTGTAGTCAGGTCAAGGGACCAATAAGAATGCAGCATAGTAAACAAGGAAGTAGGAATGTTGCCACGCAGCAGCCAGGATCACGGGAACCGTGATAGAAAGTCATTTTTTCCAACTCAGAAGACAAAGGGAATAGCAGCTAAAGACTCAAAAGGAGGGCATTGCAAGATGCCCAGCACTAAGTTAAGATCCCACGGAGGAGCGGGACTCCTAAAATCATGGCGACTATGAGCACCATCTTGGAAGAAAACATTGACATCTGTGAGGATGGCAATGCGCTTCTGCAAAAAGACAGAGCGCAGAAGTTTGAACCTTCAAGGAATTCAGGCTGAGGCCTTTGTAAACACCGTCCTGTAAAAAGGACAGGACAGCAGGAAAGTTGAAGTCATGTGAGGACAGATCCCTGTCCACGCACAAAGAGTGGAAAATAGACCAGATTCTGTGGTACGTCTTAGATACAGGTTTCAGAGCATGAAGCATAGTAGCTACGACTGCTGAAGAAAAGCCTTTCTTCCTCAACATTGAGGATTCAACCGTCAGGCTGTCAAACCCGGACAGTCCACATCCTCCTTCCACAGATAACCCTGTAGAAGAAGATCCTGTTTGTGGGGAAGCTGATAAGGCTCAGCCACGGCTAGTTCCAGAAGCTCCGGAAACCAGGGTTGCCGAGGCCAGTACGGAGCAATCAGAACGACTGGAGTTCCCTCCAGCCTCAGTTTCCTCAACACCCTGGTAAACGGGAATGGGAGGAAAGAGGTAAGCCAAGGGAAATTGCCACGGAATCGACATGGCATCTGCTGCAAGAGCTAGAGGATCCCTCCATCGGGAGCAGAACAATGGCACCTTCTTGTTGTGTCTGGTCGCCATCAGTTCGACGCAGGGAAGTCCATATTTCTGAACAATGAGGTTGAACACCTCCTGGTGCAGTTCCCACTCTCCACTGTCTACAGTGTGCCAACTAGAATGTTTCCACTCTGGGAATATGAACTGCTGATAAGGCAGGACCGTGTTCTTCTGCCCAAGTTAGGATGGTCTTGACCTCCAAACAAGCTGCAAGACTTCTGGTTCTGCCTTGCTTGTTGATGAAAGCCACAGCCATGGTGTTGCCGGACTGGACACAAACTGGACAGCTGTCTAGATGAGAGGACCAGTATCTGAGGGCATGAAATATCGCTCAAAGTTCCAGAACATTGATGGGTAGGAGAGATTCTTTCACTGACCACCGACATTGGGTGTTCAGGTGACCCAGGATCGCTCCCCAGCCGGACAGGTTGGCATCCATCATCACCGTGGTTCAGAAGGGTATCAGGAAGGGACTGCCTTTTGACAGAATGGAGAGGTCTAGCCACCACCATAGACTCAGCTCCACATGAAGAGGTAGAGAAACCGACACCCTCAGAAGATCCGTGTTGCTCTTGCAGACCTGAATCACGAACCTCTGAAGTTCTCTCATGTCAGCCATAGCAAACTGTACCGCCTCTTTTTGGTTATCAACTTCCCCACTAGAGATATTATGTTTTTGGCAGGAATTGAATTGCAAGCCAGTACTGCAGACACCTTGCGGGTGATCTAGTGAGCTATGTCGTCCGTGAGAAACACCATGCCCTTCAGGGTGTCGAATAGGAGACCCAGAAAGACCAATCTCTCAGATGGAGTCAGGTCCGACTTGTCCATGTTCAGGATCCATCCATGATGGGTGAGGGTGTAGATACAGGCCTGAACCTGTTGATGAAGGAGTTCCGGAGACAGGGCCTTCAAGAGCAAGTCGTCCATGTATGGAGTAATTCTGATGCCGTCTCTGTGCATGACGGAAAACAGCACACCCAGGATACGGGTGAAGACCTGGGGAGCCATAGTTAGACCAAAGGGAAGAGCAGAAAACTGAAAGTGCCCTTCGTCACAAGCAAACCTGAGGTACTAACATCTGTCCGGATGGATGGATATGTGTAAATAGGCATCCTGTATGTCCAGAGAAGCCAGAAATTCCCCAGGGCACATGGCCGCAATGACTGTTCGTAAGAACTCCTGGTGATAATGGGTCTTGACTACGAAGGAATTGAGATCCTTGAGGGCAAGGATGGGAAGACAGCCTCCATCCTTCTTGGAGAACACAAATAGTTTGGGATAGAAGAGGAAACCGATGTCCAGATCTGAAACCGGTTCCAAGACTTCCTTGTCTGGATGGCACAATTGAAAAGACAACGCTTTTCCAATCCCTGAGGAGTATGAGAAGGGAAGTATCTGAAAGGAGGTAGAGAGGTAAAAGGAATCCTGTACCCCTCTGAAATCACCTGCAAAACCCGAGGATTCGCCATGGTATCTGTCCAGACACTTAGAAGATGGTGCAGTCAACCACCTACTGGAGCATGGGGTCCAGGGTTTGTCGCGAAGAAAGTTTGGTGGTCTTTGGTTTGGTGGAGTACTGTTTGGGCCTCCACTGCTGTTTGGGCTTGGAGAAAGGAAACACGGAGCCTGGGGTAACTTTCTGGGTCGTGGCACGTGTTTTGGTCTGGAAGGAACGAAAAAGACGGTGCCATCTGACCTGAGGTTTCTTCTTGGATACCAAGGGCAACAGTGTGCTCTTTCCCCAAGTAGCCTCACTGATGAAGTTCTTCAGCTCTGGTGCCTAGAAATGTTAAGGAAATTAAGGATTTCTTATACATGATATCTACAGACCAGATCTTAAGTCATAGGGCACGCCTAGCTGCTACAGACATAGCGGAAACCTTAGTTTCCAGTCTAATAATGTCAAAGATAGCTTCAGATACATAATGCTGTGCTTTGGAAATACTGGCCAAAAGGAGCAGAAACAAATATTATAAATGGGAACAAGGACATACAATAACCATCCGATTACGCAGGTCACTACAATACTATAATTCCTAAAAAAAGAAATAAACAGAGCCAGAGCACGGGTACACTACCATAACCCGTTAACCCTCTCTCTGTTTAAGGGTTACCCGGATTAACAAAGGGTTAAATTATGGACATGTAGTTTTATGGGATTTTGTATCTTTTATTAAAAGTTAAGTTTTAGCGACTCTCGAATAGTGATTATGTAATTTTGTGTGATTAAGATTTCAAACGGGTCACCTTTGGACAGAGAGAGGGTTAACGGGTTATGGTAGTGTACCCGTGCTCTGGCTCTGTTTATTTCATTTTTAGGAACAAAAGGAGCAGCAAGTCAGCTGTGGGGGCACCCTGACGTACAGCATTGGTAAGCTGTTCTGTCCATACACCAATTGCCCTGTTCACCCAAGCAGCAAAGTTGGGTAGCAAAGATACACCTAAAGTAGTAAAGATGGCTGTGACCAGAGTAATTTAGAACTATAACATTTGAAATATTAATCAGTTTTGTACATTGTGTAACATTTGATAATAGTGTGTGTGGTGTTATACTGTGAGTCCTGTAAAAGGATATGGCAGTGGGGAACCAGAGTGCAGGCTGGTCTGTTCTACCCTCCCTAATACAAGTCTTGGCTTTATTTCTGGAGGGAGCTTGGGCTGGGAATTCTGTCCCTAGCCACTGCAAAAGTGAATTCACTTGCCTCGCTGGTCTACTGGCGTAGGGCCTCTGGTAACCCCACCTAGGGTTCTGCAGCTAAATTCACTAGCTCTGCCAGTCTGCCAGGGAGCAGAATCCAGTTGGTCCTGCCTGAGTATCCGGGACCTCCAGATGCCAGGAAGTAGCAGGGCTCCAGCCAGCCGTGGAATAGGGGCAGCAGCAGCAGCAGTTCAGGAACCCAAAAGGGTCTGGTAAATCCTGGTACCGTCACAATGGCTTTTAGAAAAGCTTCAAGTTTTCTGTCAGTCGGATCTTTGCGAGCAGAAGCATCTGTTACTGGTAAGGCAGTGGATTTAGAAAGTCTAGATACTGAGGCATCCACCTTAGGGGGTTGAGCCCACTGAGCCAGTGCTGCTTCTCAGAATGGGTACAGCTTGGCAAACTTCTTAGGTAAGGTAAGGCGTTTGTCAGGGTTTTTCCACTCATCTAAGACAATCTGGTCAAGAGTTGGATTAGGTGGAAAAAGGTATGCTGTTTCTTAGGCCTCTGAAAGACATAAGAAGTATCCTTAGGTTCCTCAGAAGCAGGGGAAATGTTCAGTGTATTGAGGACTGCCCTGATGAGGCCCTCAGCAGATGGTTCAGGGTCAGCTTCAAAGGGGACCCCAAAGAATTAGGAGCAAATATCCTCAGAACATTCACCCTCATCTGAATCCACCCACAATTCCTCCTCAGAGGAATCTGACACATCAAGTAAACCCTGTGGTTTAGGTGCTGAGGACCTGAATAACGCAGGTGGTTTCCAAGCCTGGAAGACCCTCTGTAATTGGAAGTAGTTGTAAGGTAATTCTTGCATCAAAGGTGGCTCTCCAACATGGCTGGAGAGTATTGGCGGAGATGCAGGGGCCACAGCGCATGAAGGGCATAAATGGCCTGAGTACTCTCTAGGAAGCCCTGTTTGACATGAGGAGAAATGCGCAGTTGGGGTCACAGACACCCCAGTATCCTTAGTTTTAGGTCTAGCCCCAAGTCCCGACGGGGCTTGATATCCTAACAGGGTATTAAACGTCTGACAGTGTGAGGAAAAAACCATATACTGTGTGTAAGATTAAATATTCAACCCAGAAACAGGGAAAAAGCACTTAAGTGGCAGGCGAAGGGTTAATCTGCTGAGGAGAGAGGAAGAGTCCAAGCCCTGCATACGATACTCATGAAGGGAAGGTAACAAAATGGCTTCCGCTCAGGAGCCAATCAGAAAATAGCCCGCGAAACGGGTGTTCATGGGAAATGTAGTTTCCCTTCAAGTACCCTAGAAACAGTGCCCAAAGCCCCCCAAAACACTCAGAATGTAAAACGGATGACATGACAAGGGTAGGAAAACAGAATGAGCCATCTCTGAACGTGGTATGTGGAGCGGTTGCAGAGGTATGTCCCAAGAAGTAAAAGTCCCATAGAGGTGAATGGAGCATGGCTTCTATGCGGTAAGTTAAATAATGCAAAGTAAAGTGTGTCCAAAAGTTAGAAAACAAAAAATAATCACGAGTTTAAGGATAATAAACACTGAGCCCAAGAGGGAAAGTGTAATAAAGGCCATAAAAGTGCTCAACATGGCAAACGAAGGGTTAATTTACCACAGAAACCCAAGTGCTCCAGAAACCCAATGGACAAACAGATAAACCCAATGAGTGCAGGAGTATGTAGTAGGAACTCCAAAGGAGACCCCTGTATGGAGGGGAAGCTTGGGACAAGTGGACCTCAGCACTCAAAGGGTTGCTAATCTTTTTAGCAGGTATTCTGTCTTCAGACTACCATTGTTAAAGAAGAAGACTCAGTCGGCTTCTCCTAGAGAAAAAACATAGCATGCAAGATTTTCCCCTCAGGGCTGGAAGGCCCACAATAGCACCTGGTAACTGAGCAATCTGCCATTGGGAAGTCAGTAATGGTAATCCACCTAATGGGGGATTTCTACACCTCATATCTAACAGAAAAACAATAAATATAGCTAAAAATTAAGCAGAACTGTTCTCTTGCCTTTCCTGTTCAAAGAACAAATCTGACTGGGGATTGTCTGGTGACCAGCTAAGGAGAGAAGGAAGGCTCCACCCTGCACTTCTTTACAAAAATTGTTCCTGCCTACTTAAAGGGGCGGCCGCCTTCTCAAAGTTACCTGTAAGCTATATTGGATGACAGAGAAAAGTTTTTCAAATACATAAATGGCAAAAAGAGAGGGAGTGCATTGGACCTTTCAAAAATGAGATGAGCAAGTTGATTAGAGAGGATAAGCAAAAGGTTAATGTTCTAAACACTTTCCTTGCATCAGTATAACAAGGGAAAAAGGAATGGTAGAAGAGCCTCATCAAGCAACAAATAAACCATACCATTATCACATATTGAGTTTACACAAGAAAAGGTCAGGGAAGCCTGAACAAAATTAAGACGGACAAAGCACCGGGTCCAGATGGTATACATCCAAGGGTTCTTCAGGAACTCACGGCAGTAATAGCAAGACCCCTCTTTTTACTCTTTAAAGATTCTCTCACCACAGGCTCAATGCCACAAGAATGTTGTAAAGCCAACGTAGTGCCTCTATTTAAGAAGGGAACTAAAACAGAAACTGGGAATTATAGACCCGTGAGTTTGACTTCTGTATAATAAAACTACTAAAAGGTATAAGGAGGGATTATAGTCAGGACTACACCACAAAAATAAGATTAGCAGCAGGAATCAACATGGTTTCATGAGGAATAGACCATGCCAAACTAATATTTTCAGCTTCTATGAAGAAGTAAGTAGCAAACTAGATAATAGTAAGGCAGTTGATGTAGCATATCTAGACTTTGCACAGGCATGTGATACAGTGCCACAACAGGAGAGTGAGGTATAAATAAGGAAATAACCTTTACAATTGGATAGAAAACTGGTTGAAGGATAGGGAACAGTGTGTGGTTGTATATGGACAATTCTCTAGTACAGTTAAAGTTGAGAGTGGAGTACCTCACGGTTCAGTACTTGGTCCACTACTTTTTAACATATTTATAAATGACCTGGAAATAGATACAGAAAGCAAAATATCAATATTTGCAGATGACATTAAATTATGCAGGGTAATAAATTCAGAACAGGATATTTGTTCTTTACAGGGGGATTTACATAAAATGGCAGATTAAGCAACCAAATGGAATATTAAGTTTAATGTGGCAAATTGTAAAGGTAAAGTAATGCAAATGGGAAGAAAACATAATAATGTTACTTATGAACTTAAGGGGCCTTGTTGCAGGAGAAAGACCTGGGAATCCTTGTAAACTATAAACTTTCAAATAGCTGTAGCAAAAGCAAACAAAGGTATGTCTTACATAAAAAAGGGTACTGAAGCAAGAGTGGATAACATCATTTTGTATAAATTACTGATAATACCTGAAGTATGCAGTGCCATTATGGCTACCATCTCTGAAAAAGGATATTCTAGAACTGGAGAGAGTAAAGCAAACAGCAACAAAATTAAGGGAATGGAGGACTTGATGTATGAGGAACGACTAGACAAACTTGGTTTATTTACTCTAGAGAAAAGACCACTAAGAGATCATATCACAAGTAAATGAGAGGCCAACACAAGGACCTCTCTAGTGAGCTATTCATTCCAAGTCCTGATCAAAAAAAAAATATCAAAACATACTGTTATACTGTGTATTCGTAGGCAAAACAGGAAGGTCTGATAAAGACTAACTTATTTGGCAGCAGGAAAGCTATATAATCCTCATGTCTCTGGGTTGGTTATGAGGCAAAGATTGAACTTGATGGACTTTCATGTGCACAAAAAAAGAGGATTTTAGTCTTACTTGTTAAATGCTTTTCTCTTAGTCCAAATAGCTTACAGGTAAATTTGGGAAGGTGAGCGCCCCTTTAAGTAGGCAGGAACAATTCTTGGAAAGAAGTGCAAGGTGGAGCCTTCCTTCCCTCCTTAGCTGGTCAACAGACAATTCCCAACCAGTTAGATTTCAGATGCTAACTACTGACTAGGTAGCAAGAAGGAAAAAGAAAGCTCCTGTGAGCATGAACCCAAAAGGATTCCCATGTTTGGTCACAGGAGAACCAAGCATGGTCCCTTGACAGTGAAAGTGAGAGACCTGTAAGCTATTTGGACTAAGAGAAAAGGATTTAACAGGTAAAATTAAAATCTTCTTTTCACTGTCATCCAATATAGCTTACAGGTAACTTTGGTATTATCACAGTCTCCCTTAGGCTCCTGTGCTTCCTTCCTCGGTGGTGTGTCGGATGGCATATTTGAGGCCACTTCCGCATTACAGACATCATGAAATAGGAATGGCAAGGACGCCTGTTTATGGGCCTATTCTGTGTTGCCTAATTGGGAACCACCTTCTCCTGCTCCTTTATAAACCTCCCTGGGCCTGGGAGTCATTGTCCTTACGTGGTGTTTCTGCTAGTGTCTCTTGTGCTCCATTGTGACCCATACTTTATCTGAGAATCTGCTCCGAGTATGACCCCTGCTTATCAGACTACCCACTTCGGTCCTGAACTGTGGCTCTGGCTGACTAACTTGCTCCATGCAGGACCCCGGCTTGTCTATCTACATTGGTTCTGTCCTGTGGCTCTGGCTGACTAACTCGCTCCATGTAGTCTGCGGTTGTATGACTTCTGGCTCTTGCTGACTATCGCTCAGTGCAGTCCCTGGCTTGTCTGACCTATGGCTCTGGCTGTCTACTTGCTCAGTACCCTCATAGAGTGCCTGACCATCAGTCTTGGTGTTCCGTGGTTCAGGCCTGCTCTCGCTCCCTGTTGCCTCCGGTCACGTGACCCGTAGTGGAGACTGGTGCATCAGTACTATCCCCTCTGTTCTTTAATCTGAACGTTGTGCCTTGTCTCTGGTATCTCACAGTACTGAACTGCACAGCACAGTGTGTGGCTCCGGGCAGGAGTCTGGGTCCTATTATCCTAAGTTCTGGGGTTGTGTGGGCTATATTATTATTTGCTGTACATAAAAAATAAAGGTGGTTATTTATATTTTAAGATTGTGTCTGTCCTTCTTTGCCTGAAAACCGTGACAGTACATGAGGGCCATGTTTACTGAAGGATCAGGCAGGCCACCTAGTCAGAGCATCCTGTCCAGACACTACTGATTCGCACAGCTCACCTTGATCGCTACGTTCAGCAACTGGTGGCTTCCCCAGTACCTGCACCGGTTGTGACAACTTCCTCTGAGGCTGGCATGAGTAGAGGGTTGCCTAGCTCCGTTCCTTTACCCCAAAGATATGATGAGGAACTTACACTGTGCAGGGTGTTCCTTAATCAGTTGGGAATTTTTTTGGAAATGGTACCATGTGCCTTCCCTACTGAGCTAAGTAAGGTGGGATTCCTGATCTCCCTCCTGTCCAGCAAGGAATTGGCCTTGGCCAACCCAATCTGGGAGACTGAGAAACCCATAATTCATAACTTCACAGAATTTGTGGCCTTGTTCCGGACAGTTTTTGATCTACTTAGGCGCGCAACCTACGCTGCCAAAAGACTTATGACAATACAGCAGGTCGTATGTACAGTAGCGGACTACGCTATTGATTTCCATACTTTGACAGCGAAGGTAGGATGGAACAATGAAGCCCTAGTTGCCACCTTCTCCCAGGGCTTGTCTGACACGATTAAAGACGAAACGGCAGCCCGATACCTGCCTGGTGACCTGGAGGAGCTAATCTCAGTCACCATCCTGATAGATACAAGAATCCATGAAAGGCCTTCATTCAAGGAACAGGGGCGCAAACATTTACCTCGGTTGGCACCTAACTTCTTATGCCCAACCTGTCCTCCCTCACCTCCCATACCTCCTAGTTCTGATCCTGCCAGGGGGACCGATGCAGCTAGGCTTCACACGCCTGTCAGTGGAGGAGAGTGCTCAGCACAAGAGGAGGGGTCTTTGCTTATACTGTGGGGAGTCAGGCCATATGTTGTGCGCTTGCCCTATACGGCTGGGAAATGCTCGCACCTAGGGTCAGGTAGGAGACAGACCCTGGGTGTAATTTCACAGTCCCCAGAAAGACTTCAGGACAAACAGATTCTTGAAGTAATATTGTCTTGGGCAGAGTCATCAGTAGTGGCTTCGGCACTACTGGACTCAGGGGCCGCAGGCTTTTTCATCGATGCAGACTTTGGGGCCAAGCACACTATCCCTTTGCTGCCTTGCTCCGAACTGTTGGAGATTGAGGCCATTGACGGCCGACCCCTATAGCAAACACACGTTATGCATGAGACTCATCCTTTGTCTCTAAGGGTAGGGGCATTCCATGTGGAGACACAACAGTTCCAGGTCATACATTCTCCCCGTCATGCCATCATTCTGGGTTTTCCCTGGTTGCAGACTCACAACCCAATAATTGATTGGCAGACTTGTGATATGTACGAAATCTTGCCTCCAGCAGCCTACCAGGATACTGTGTACCTCTAACTTTTTACCTGCTGAGTATCAGTCCTACAAATACTGTTGCAAGTCAGGAGGCTCCGGCTCAACAGCCTCACAGGAGCCCAGCCACACAGGAGCCCATCCACACCTGGAGCACAGCATCTGCCTGCACAGCTGCAGCAACAGGATGCTCACCATCAACAGGATGCTCCCCAGCTGCCACAGGGACCCCTGCAGCAGACCAGGATGCATAGATGACCACCAAGGCCCAGGGTATACCGCCCAAGGATCACTCTCTTTGGAATGACCGATGACAAGGTCATTGATCACTACAGGTTGAGGCAGCACAGCATCATTGCCCTGTATGAGGTCATCAAGGATCAGGTGGATCCCATATGCACCCACAACCATGCCCTAACTGGCCTGCAAAAACTTCAGTGTGCCATGGCAAGTGGCACCTTCCAGTCAACAGAGGGTTACCAATGTGGCATGTCACAGGCCACATTCTCAAGGGTGCTGGCCCAGGTCTTGCCAGCCCTCAAAGGCAACGCCAGTACCTATATACATTTCCCCATCACCGACATGGAGTGGACACATCTGAAGCAGGGCTTCTATGCAAGGGGAGGCATGCCCATGGTCACGGGTGCAATAAATAGCACCCATGTCCGTATCAAAGCACCAGCACGTCAGGGACATATGTTCATGAACCGCAAAAACTTCCACTCCATGAATGTGCAGATGGTGTGTAACAGCAACCCGGCCATCGTGAATGTCTGTGCCAAATATCCCGGGAGCTGTCAAGATTACCATATACTCAGAAACTCATCTGCGCAGAGAGATTTTGAAAATAGGACCTATACAGGCAGATGGCTACTGGGTGAGTTAACAATACTAAATGACACCACATACACACGTGTTAGTAGGTTCACCTCATAAAACTTCATTCACATAACATGTGCTTCTTGTCACACCATGTCACTCACTTTCCACAGGTGATGCTGGCTATGGCTGCAAACCATGGCTCCTCACCCCGGTCGCCAATCCCCAAAACGATGCCCAGGAACGATATAACCAGGCTCATGGCAGAACACGGAATGCCATTGAGCGGACCTTCGGCCTCAAGTCCCGATTCCAATGTCTGGACCACTCGGGGGGAGCACTGCAGTATGCACCAGGCAAGGTCTGCGACATCGTCATGGCATGTGCCATCCTACATAGTATTGCGGTGGACACCAGACTCATCGACAATGTTCAGCCCCCACCCAGACCTGAAGACCCTGTGGACATTGTTGAGGGTAAGGAAACCCCAACAGGGATGCACACAAGAGACAGATTGATCAGGGATCACTTCAGTTGTGAGTATAATACATGTATGCACACAATCCATGCATACACACCCACCACCACACACATCTTCTGTTTCACCCCACAGGATCAGTGACACAGCCCTGACACTGGCTGCAGTATGGACCACCAGCATCAACCATTCCATGGACCAGTCATATTGGGGCTAGAGATTCCATTACATCTGACACCCTGTCATCCATGTTGATACTGCTACCTCAAGGATATCATGCATGCCCCCCTGGAAACCAAGGTACAACACTTTAACCTTGTTCAGCATATCCCACAGCTCCCTAGGCACCAAGTGTTTTGCTAGGATCATACCCATAGCAACCATGGTACCCCTGTAGTGAGCGAGCCCCATCCAAGCCAATGCATCGGATAGCACTCTGTCATTTCAGGGGTTCAGGGGGCATCCGAGGGAACATATTTCCTTAATACTACAAAATAGCTGAAATAACATTACGGCCTTCCTTTACCATACTTCGTCCTCCATTTTTCAACAACCATTACTGGTTTCTGCTTCCATCCCCTGCTTTCTTCAATTTAACAACTGCTCCATACTCCACTTGCCTACAGAGTAGACCCCTGTACTCCTTCACTATCTTACTTCCATGCTCTTCACCTAGAAACACCAAGTTTCACACTCTCTTAACCTCCACACTACTATAAAGCCCAAATTGAATTCTACCTCCCCCTTCGTCTACAAACACAATGCATTACCCTCACTCACCCTCTGACTACCATGATCCCCAAATTGCTCTGTTTCTCTCTACCTTTCACCCCCACCCGATACTAGCAGCAAACTTTAGTCTCTGTCACCCTTCTCCCCCACCCAGATAATAACAATTCCAAATTGAACTCTCCCCCATCCCCTTCACCTACAAGCAACAAATTTAACCCTGTTAAACTCCACCCCCAAGTTTCTAATGCCCATTCACCCACCTTTCCTGTACCTGCATCCTCTCTCTTTCTTACTGTTCCAGGACGAGCTGGGATTGTTAGTAACTCTGTCAGCTAGATATGTCACAAGATTGCATCATCTGGCATACTTACTGATAGACAAAGGAAGTGTATGGTGCTACAACAAATTTAAATAAATTTTGATGCAGCTGAATAAAAATAATGGACTCACCACCATATGAAAGCAATCAGGGTGCTCTATACTGAAAACAGGATCTCCAGTCCTGGTAGTCGACTCAAAAGTAAGGTTGGTTGCACTCCAAATCAAACACCAAAAACAGACAGCTTATAAAATCAAAACCTTTTATGATAACTGATAAAACCATTAGTGGCATAATATGGACAGAGGTGGAACAAAGGATACATTTTAGCACAGGAGATATTTGTCACGGTAATTAGGCAAAGAAGGACAGACACAAAGATAAAATATAACCACCTTTATTTATTATAACAGCAATAATGGCAGAGTGGACACAGAACCCCAGACACAAGCAAGGTCCCTCCGGAGATGCACACTGTGCTGTGCACTGCACTACTCAAGATTTTTTGACTAGGGAGGCGGCTCAAATGGGACAAGAGAAGAATGGTAGAATATGTGTAAGTCACCACTTGGTCTGTGAACGGAGGCAACAGAGAGCGAAAGCAGACCAGAGCCAGGAGACACTGAGACTACAGGTCAGGCAAGCAGGTAGAGTAGGGAGCGAGTAGTCAGCCAAAGTCACAGGTCAGAAAAGTCGGGGAATACACGGAGAAAGAGTAACCAGGCCACTGGTCAGGCAACCGAAGACTGTGCTGAGCGACTAGGAGCCAGGGCCACTGGGCAGGAAAACCGGGGACTACACAGAGCAAGTCAGTAGTCAGAGCCAGAGGACAGGGGCCGGGGTCTACTCGGAGCAAATGAGTCAGTCAGAGCCACAGGTCAGAACTGATGTGGGTAGTCAGACAAGTCGGGGTCATACACATAGCAAGTAGTCAGCCAGAACCGATGTGGGTAGTCAGAAAAGCCGGGGTCATACACAGTGCGAGTAGTCAGCCAGTGCCATGGGTCATAAGAGCGAGATTCTCAGCCAAACACGGGTCACAACAGAGAGCAAGAATAACGAGCAGGAACACCACGTAAGGCCAATGACTCCCAGGCCCAAGGAGGTTTATAAAGGAGCAGAAGGAGGCGGGACCCAATTAGGCCACCCAGAATAGGCCCATAAACAGGTGTCTGTGCTAATGCCTGTTACCTGATGTCAGCAATGAGGAAGTGGCTGGAGGCCATGCCAGTCGGCAGCCATACAGAGATAGGAAGCACAGTAAAACTTAGCCTCTAAGGGAGACTGTGATAATATTCCAACATTGTCTTACTCGTTTTGCACTTCACCTGCACTTACTCATGGACACAACGCTAAAAGGTACCCATTCCTTACCTTAAAAAGGATGATATCAACGTTAACTAGAAAAACCTGCTACAGCTTTAAACGTATCCAAAAGGCCTATCAGAGGGCTGAAATCCCAAACAGAGGCTACTTAACCCTGCGAGTGATTAAAAAAAAAAAAAAAAAAAAAAAAAAATCTAGCTAGCTGTATGTGAGAGTCTCTGCATCAACACGAAAAATCACAAAAAATAACCACAAAGTAACAATGTACATCAAATAAGAAAGAAGATCGTAAAACACAAACCTCAATCCTTATACATGAATCGTCTACTACTAGGGACACTTGCATACAGCTTTAGTATATTAAATGCAACAAAGTATTAACCCTTAGAGGCCCAAACAAAATTCAATTCAATTGAAAACGGGAGACCAGTCCCAACAATTAGATGATATTGCTAATATCCCATGCAGAGTTAAGACCTATCAGTGTCCTGGTTTTTAACTGGAAAATCCAGTATGCCTTGCTGTAGTTTACAAGCCCCAAAATATCACCACACTGAAATTGGCAAATTCACCTTTTCAATACCTTGAAAACGGCAAGCACCAAGGTTACCTTCATGATCTTAGAATATATGCCTTGCAACTGCAGAATCCTGTTCCTTTCTTTGAATTTGGTACAAATGCTCCCTAATCCTATTCTTAAGC
Organism: Rhinophrynus dorsalis; assembly: GCA_037306005.1. Taxonomy (NCBI): domain Eukaryota; kingdom Metazoa; phylum Chordata; class Amphibia; order Anura; family Rhinophrynidae; genus Rhinophrynus; species Rhinophrynus dorsalis. The sequence goes on from CM074722.1 coordinate 384,954,000, forward strand.
AGGCGCACAATGCAACCCAACATACTGCACTGAACATATCAAGCATGTAAATAAATCACATGTGTTACAGTTAATGAAGCCAGAAATAGAATAACTGGTTCCATCAGCTGAACAGACACATTTCTTAGAAACATTAGCTACACCACAACATTTACATGAAATAGCACCACATTTGAAAAGTCCTGTGGGGTCTAACCAAGTAGATTTTGTGCTCTTTGAAGAATATAGACTAGGAGAAACACTTTGCCGATGGTGACACCTTGCTTGACTACAAGATCACATCCATTACCCAAAATTTCTTCCAAAATTGTATCATTTTTCATCATAGGCAACAATGATCTGGCTAATGTACAAACCTGCTTTAACTGCAGACTAAAGGTCATGATAAAACAAAACTTAATATCACACCTCAAGTCCCCCTTAACTTCAGCAGAAGGAGGATCCCTACGAAGATCAACTCTACACTTATTTAGTGTAGACTGGAAAGCCTCATTCAATGACCGCTTACCATACCCCTAGCTTAAAACCTCCCGAACAAATCATTGGACGTATTCATTCTTGAAATCTCCCTCAAGGGAACAGTTCCTGCTAAAATGAAGGAACTGTCCCTTGGGGATGTTGTTCATTTGATGCCAAGGGTGTGATGAATGGGCATGTAACAAGGTGTTACATCCTATAGATGTTACTAATAACTGTATGGGTGATATCACCACCAATCAGTGTTACATCCAAGAAGGAAATATAAACGGTGTCATAACTGTAAGTGAAACTTACGTTTGTCACGGTTCTCCAGAGATGTTCAGGAGCCAGTACAGTATAGTTAAATGCAATTTATTAAAAATTAAGTAAGGTAGTACACAATAGTAATATAGCAGGAACAAGCAGAGGGTCACAAGCCAGCAAGCACTGCTATCAGAAATAGTAGGCTGCCAAAAATGACCACACAGCTGGAGACTAGGCCTCAGCCACTGGTAGTCTCTGCTGGAACCAGGAGCAGGAACTGGAATGGAACAGGAGCAGGAACATAGGATCTTGGTCCGACGTAGTGAGGAGGCTACCAGACTCATGCCTGCAGTCAGAAATGTAGCAGAGGATACCCGACTCACGCCTGCAGTCAGTATGGAGAAAGCGGATGGGTGTCTGCTAGGTACAGGGGATAAACAAGAGAATAGTCAGCCAGAGCCACAGGTCAGCACCAGAGAGGGTAGTCAGACAAGCCAGGTCATACACTGTTCAGTTGGTCAGCCAGAGCCACAAGTCTGCACCAGACTGGGTGTCCACTATAAGGATAAGGCAAAAGAATAGCCAGACAGAGCCACAGGTCAGCACCAGGTTGGGTGGACAGACATGTCAGGTCATACAAGGACACAGAACTGCTTTGGACAACAACGCAAGGGACACTGAGTAAGGACTCAGTCTTCCCTTTAAACCCCTCCTCAGGAAGTAGGTAGGAGGAGCAGCTCAGAGGAAGGAAGTAGGTAGGAGGAGACTACAGGAAGCAAACACATAAAACAGAGGCTTGCTACATGCTCAAGCCTCGCGCCTGCAGATGACGCATCTTGCTCTGATGTGTCCAACTGCTGCCATATTCCTGCGTCACTTTGTGCATCACGGATGGCCACTGACACCGAAGCATCATTCGAGCGTCGCCTGAAGCAGCAGTGCTGTGACAGTATCTTTCCTCAAAGGTCCCCCCTTCGCGGAGCCGGCCGGGGTTTGTCAGGAAAGTGCGCAAGAAATCTACGTACCAAGACAGGAGCATGAACATCATCAGCTGGAATCCAGGAGCTCTCCTCTGGGACATATCCCTTCCAATGAATAAAGTTCTGTAGGAGCCCTTGAACCAAACGGAAGTCCAGAATATTCTGTACTTCATATTCCTCGTTATCTGCAACTCTCACGGGAGCAGGACGGACAGGAGCGAAGGTATACTGGTTGCAGACCAAGGGCTTCAACAGGGAAACATGGAAAACATTATGAATGCACATATTGGCTGAAAGTTCCAATGCATAAGCCATCGGGTTAATCTTGCTCAACACACGGAAAGGACCAACAAATCGAGGGGCCAATTTGTTACAAGGAACCTGGAGCTGCAAGTTGTGGGAAGACAACCACACTGTCTCCAACCTGGAAGGTAGGTGCCGGCAATCGCCTACGGTCAGCCTGCCTCTTTTGTCGCTGCACGGAACCACATAGGGTATGCTGTGCCCGAACCCAAGAGGAACGGAGCGCCCACAAATGCTCGTCAAGAGACAGAATCGCTTGTGCTTGGAAGGTCTCAGGAAGAACCGAGGGTTAGAACCCATAGCTGACCAAGAACGGGAACTCTGAGTAGAAGTGTTAACAGCACAATTACTGGCAACCCCCCCCCCCCAAGGTAACAGGGTAGCCCAATTATCGTGGTGGTCAGAGATGCGGGACACAAATTGGCTTCCTCTATCAGACACAATTACTCTGGGTATGCCATGGAGTCTGAAAATCTCCCTAGCGAATACCACCACCAATTCCTGTGCGGATGGTAAGCCCTTAAGTGGCACGAAGTGAACCATCTTTGAAAATGTGTCCACAATCATCAGTATGACTGTACAGCCCATAGAACTTGGGAGGTTGACCATAAAATTGATAGATAGATGTGACCATGGACGTTCCCTGTTGGCCACAGACTGGAGCAAGCCCGCTGTTAGGTGTCAGGGTAGCTTATTTTAAGCACAGGTTGTGCAGGCAGAACAATCGAACCAGAAACTAGGCCACCAGAATACTCGCTACAAGGACCAAATCAATTGGTCGCGACCAATGTGGCAGGCAATTTTTGAGGCACGATAGGTCTCAAACAGCTTAATGCACAACTGCTCCAGAACAAAGCACCTTCAGTCAGGGTTTTCAGCAGGGGCAGAAACTTGAGCTGCCAAAATCTCTACACCGAGAGGGGAAGTAATACAGGTTTGCATGGTAGCAAGGATATGATCAGCCGGAATTATCTGTAAAGGTGGAACCTCCTCCCTGGAAGGCATGAAAAACTGGTGAGACAACGCCTCTGCCTTAACATTTTTGGAGCCAGGAAGATAAGACACCACAAAATTTAAACGGGAAAGGAACAGCGCCCATCTGGCTTGCCTGGAAGACAAGCGCTTATCCTCAGAAAGGTAAATGAGGTTCTTGTGGTTGGTCAATATTAGGACAGGAAATTTAGTGCCCTCCAAGAGATGCCTCCTTTCTTTTAGAGCCAGGATAATAGCCAGTAACTCTCTGTCCCCTATTTGATATACCATCTCTGCTTTGGACAGTTTTCTAGAGAAATACCCACAAGGGCATAAGGCCTCACCAGGAGCTGAGCATTGTGACAACAGGGCGCCCACTCCAATCTCGGATGGGTCAACCTCCAGGATAAAGGGCAGGGAAGGATTGGGATGTACCAATATCGGAGCTGCAGCAAAGGCTGCCTTCAGATTTTCAAAATCTGTGATAGCTGTTTGGGACCATTCAGAGGTTTTGGCCCCTTTAAAAGTCATGTCGGTAAGTGGTTTGACAATAGTAGAGAAGTTTTTTATGAATTTTCTATAGTAATTTGCGAACCCCAAAAATCTTTGGATCGCTTTGATTTCCATAGGACGAGGCCATTCCAGTACTGAGGACAACTTTTGAGGGTCCATGGCAAACCTGGAAGCGGAACGTTACTTGGGGCTTATGAAATTCACACTTTTCCAAATTGCAAAACAAGTTGTTCTCACATAGTAGGCTCAAGACTTTGGATACATCAGAGTGTTGGACCTCCGGCGTAGGAGAGTGAATGAGGATGCCATCAAAACAAACAACCACGCCACTTTGTAGGAGTTCTCTTAAGACATCATTGATGAACTCCTGGAAGACAGCCGGGGCATTGCACAGACCGAAGGGCATAACAAAGTATTCATAGTGCCCACTCCGGATATTAAAGGTAGTCTTCCACTCGTGCCCTTCTTTTATTCGCACAAAGTTGTAAGCAGCTCTCAGATCAAGTTTCATGAATATTTTAGACCCATTGACATGATCAAAGAGTTCAGTAATCAAAGGTATGGGACAAGCATTCTTGACCAACAGTTTGTTTAAACCACGAAAGTCAATGCACAGACGTAGCTCTCCATCCTTTTTCTTGACAAAAAAAAAATAAATTCAGCACCAGCGGGGGATGTGGATTTACGAATGATTATGTGGTGGTAAGGCCCCGGCCGGACTTTCGCAAAAGACATCCTTATAATTGTCATACTCCTCCGGAAGGTGTGGAGCAATAGCGTGAGTGAGTCTTATAGGACAAGACAAGACTTAGTACATTGTGAAGACCATGACACAATGTCTCCCGTGTACCAATCCATTCTGGGGTTATATTTCTGCACCCAAGGAAACTTCAGGACGATGGCATAATGCAGATAATTACCTGAAATTTCAGGGTTTTAGTGTATAGGGCTCCCACCCTCAGATTAGCAAGGCGGTTTCATGCGTAATATGTGAGGGCTACAAGGGTCGCCCATCAATGGCTTCTACGGCCAGAGGAGAAGCAAGAGGCAGCAAGGGAATATTATTACTGGCTGCAAATTCTGCATTAAAAAACCAGCCAGCGGACACCGTATCCAGAAACGCTGGAAAGGAGATGGACTTCTGCCCAAAAAATGCAGGCCTTCAACATGGGCTTAGCCAAAACATTTTCTGGAGATAGTGAAATGCCACCAATGATTTTTCCCCGGCTTGGACGGACTGGACAGGACCGCAACAAATGTCCAGATCCGCCACATACAGACAAAGTCCCTCCCTCCTCCTGAAGGCCCTCTCATAGGTCCCCACCATACCGCTGTGGGAGCTGAGCGGAACCTAACAACCCCCTGATCACGCCTGCATCAGAAGAGGTTTGGGCCACTGGTACCAGGGAGGGAGAGGGGGTAGCCACCACTTGTGGCATAGTGCTTTCAAGTTGAGTGGTTATGTTGAAACAACATTGGAATAGAAAAAGACAATTGGTCAATACATTGATCGAATGCCTCCATCCTATCCAGGATGCGTTGAAGGACTGCATTACTATCACCGTCTGAATTCATGACCCTTGCGTACTGTCATGGTTTCCCAGAGATGTTCAGGAGTCAGTACAGTATAGTTAAATGCAATTTATTAAAAATTAAGTAAGGTCGTACACAATAGTAATATCGCAGGAAAAAGCGATCGAAAGAATCTGGTTAAGTACATGAGAGTGTTTTTGGTGTTTTATTAAGGTCTAAAAAAAATCATTTGTGTGGGTATTGCGAGGGTTAAAAAACCAACTGTGTATTGGGTTTTTCTTTGGCCTGTGTGATTAAGGGTGATTGGCTAAGGGAAGTCATCTGGCTGCTGTGTAACTATAAATACAGTCCCTAGGCTCATTTGAGCATGCATTTTCAAATGACTGCAGGCAAGTGAAGGAGTTAGAAAGAATCTGGAGTTGGAATAGAATCAGGAGTTGGAAATCAGCAGAGCTCTGAGGTGACGATAACTTCAAGGGATCTATGGCATTCACATTTAAAAGAGGATTTTAGTCTTACCTGTTAAATCCTTTTCTCTTAGTCCATACAGGTTACTGGTAACTCTGGGAGGCGATCCGTCCCTTTAAGTAGGCAGGAACATTTCTCTGAATGTATGCAGGGGGTGGAGCCTCCCTTCCCTCCTAGGCTGCAGCTTAGCCAACCAGCTCCAGAATGATTTGAGACACGAAATGTTGACTAGATAATAGAAGAGAAGAAGACTCCTGTGAGCATGCCCCAAAGGACTCCCACATACTGCCACAGGAGAGCCAAGCATGGTCCTTTGACAGAGTGGTAGACCAGTAACCTGTATGGACTAAGAGAAAAGGATTTAACAGGTAGGACTAAAATCCTCTTTTCTCTGTCGTCCAATACAGGTTACTGGTAACTTTGGGATGTCCAACCATTGAGTTCCCCAGAGGCGGGATGAAGGCAAGGACCAGACGCCAGGCCCCCAAAGTCACCAGAACCTCTATGAACCAAATGGTCAGAGAAGCCCAACAAAACTAAAGTGTCAACGGACACTGAACAGGGGAAAACACCCCGGGAACTGTAACATAGCACACTGAACTAGAGTGAACGGGGCTCAACAGCAAAGGAAGCACCAAGAACCTGAGAAGATGCTAGACAGCCAAGACTGCCTCCAGGACCTTCCTTCCAAAGCTGGTATCAGCCGAGGCCAGCACATCCACACGGTAGTGCTTCGAAAAGGTGTGCACAGAGGACCAAGTGGCCGCCCTGCACAGCTGGTCAGCAGAAGCCTGATTCTTATAGGCCCAAGAGGCCCCAATAGACCTGGCGGAATGAGCCATGATCCGAAAGGGAACATGCTTATTCCTCAACTCATAGGCCCTACGAATAGTGGACTTGATCCATGATGCAATAATCCCCTTGGACGCAGGTCTTCCTGCCCTAGGACCCTCAGGAATGACGAACAGAGCGTCTGATTTCCTGATAGATTCAGTGCGATGGACATAAAACTTGAGACAACGCACCACATACAACAAGTGGAGATTTCTCTCCTTGTCAGAAGAGGGGTTAGGGCAGAAAGAGGGTACCACAATCTCCTGATTGATGTGAAACTCGAAGACCACCTTAGGTAAAAACTCCTTGGAGGTTCAAAGCACCGCCTTATCCTTGTGAAACACCAGATATGGTGGTTTACAGGAAAAAGCTTGCAACTCTGCAACCCGGCGAACGGACACGATCGCCAGGAGAAAGGCCATTTTCCACGTCAAGAGACGTAGAGGAATAGTAGCCAAAGACTCAAAGGGAGGACGGTGAAGAACGCCCAAATCCAAATTAAGATCCCACTGAGGAGCGGGACTCTGGAAGGCAGGACAAACATGAGCTACGCCCTGGAAGAAAACCTTGACATCAGGAAGGATAGCAACGCGCTTTTGAAAGAAGATAGAAAGCACAGAAGTCTGAACCTTAAAGGGATAGTAATACTTAAAATGTAAAAAAATATATGTTGTAGGGTTTATCCCCCTGAGTAAAACAAGAGTACTCCCATTGCTGAAAGGTGTTTCATTCAAAAGTTATTAATTTTCAAAGTTTAATTTTTTAGGTGCAATATCACAGTGGCCTGAAATTGTACAGTGGCGCTGTTGCTACACCATCCTATGGAGATTTATGGTCAACTGACCAGAGCTGTCCATAGGATCGTGTAGCAACAGTGCCACTGTACAATTTCAGGCCACTGTGATATTGCACCTAAAAAATTAAACTTTGAAAATTAATAACTTTTGAATGAAACACCTTTCAGCAATGGGAGTACTCTTGTTTTACTCAGGGGGATAAACCCTACAACATATATTTTTTTACATTTTAAGTATTACTATCCCTTTAAGAGAAGTCAAACTGAGTCCCTTATCCACACAGTCCTGCAGAAAGGCCAGGACAGTAGGTAGATCAAAATCAAGGGACAGATCCCTGTCAGCACACCAAGACACAAATGTCGACCAGACACGGTGATAGATCTTGGAAGAAACAGGCTTACGGGCACTAAGCATAGTAGTCACCACAGCAGAAGAAAAACCTTTCTTCCTTAAAATCGAGGACTCAACCTCCAGGCTGTCAAATTGAGCCCATGAACATCTTCCTTCCACAGGTAACCCTGCAGAAGAAGATCCGGATGGGATGGGAGCAGAAAGGACTCTGTAACAGATAGAGCCAGAAGCTCCGGATACCAAGACTGACGAGGCCAATCTGGAGCAATCAGGATGACCGGGCAACGGTCCATCTTTAGTTTCCGTAACACCCTTATCAACAATGGAAGGGGAGGAAAGATGTAGGCCAGAGGGAATGTCCAAGGAATGGACATGGCATCGACAGCTAGAGCCAGAGAGTCTATCCACCAAAAGCAGAGCACTGGAACCTTCCTGTTGTGTTGCGTCACCATCAGATCCACATGGGGCAACAAGGAGTTGAAACACCTCGGGGTGTAACTATCACTTTCTGCTGTTCACGGTGTGTGACGACTGAGGAAGTCTGCCACGATGTTGTCTACACCTGGAATGTGCACTGCGGAAATGACAGGAACATGAACCTCTGCCCAGGACAGAATGGCCTTGACCTCTAACCAAGCGGCGAGACTACTTGTTCGGCCTTGTCTGTTGATGTAGGCCACTGCCATGGCATTGTCGGACTCCACTCGGACTGGACAGTCCTCCAGTTGAGACACCCAATGATGGAGAGCATGAAATATCGCTCAAAGTTCCAGGATGTTGATTGGGAGAAGTTACTCCTCCATGGACCACTTCCCCTGACCTCTGAAGCGACCCAGAACAGCTCCCCAGCCCGAGAGGCTGGCATCCGTCATGACCGTGGTCCAGTAGGGAATCAGAAAGGATCTCTCTTTCAGCAGATTTGAAAGGTCCAGCCACCACTCCAAGGTAAATTCCACATAAGGGGGAAGGGATACCGATAACCTCTGATGATCTGGTCGATCCCTGCACACCTGTATCACAAACCTCTGAAGTTCCCTGGTGTGTGCCATGGCAAATGGAACCACTTCTATCGTGGAGATGAACTTCCCCACCAGAGAAGACAACCTATGAACTGGGACCAGATCCTGAAACAGAATTGCTGATACCCTGTGGGCAATTTGATGGGCTACTGCGTCCGGTAGAAACGCCATGCTCCTTTCAGTATCGAATAGAAGACCCAGGAAAATCAGTTGATGGGATGGGACAAGATCCGACTTGTCCAAGCTGACAATCCATCCATGATGGGTGAGGACTTGGATGCAGGTCTGAACTTGCTGATGAAGAAGGTCCGCCGATGTGGCTTTCAATAGCAAGTCTTCCATGTAAGAAGTCACTCTGATGCCGTCTCGATGGAGAACAGATATCAAGGCTCCCAGAACTTGTTGGAAGACCTGAAGAGCCATTGTCAGACCAAATGGAAGAGCTGAGAACTGAAAATGTCCTCTGTCGCAGGCAAAGCGCAGGTACTGCCTGCTCTCCTGATGGATTGGGATGTGTAAATACGCATCCTGAAGGTCCAGAGAAGCAAGGAACTCCCCCAGAGACATGGCAGCGATCACTGTGCGCAGAGACTCCTGATGATAGTGAGTCCCATTCACGTTAGATCCTTCAAATCCAAAACAGGGCGACATCCGCCGTCCTTTTTGGCTACCACAAAGAGGTTCGAGTAAAACCCCGAAATCCTGTCTGAAAGAGGCACTGGCTCCAGGACATCCTTGTCCAGAAGGGCCTGAACAGCGCCATCAAACAGGCGATGTTTGTCGGCGTCTTGCGGAGTACGAGAAAGACGAAAGCGAAAAGGAGGAAGAGTGTAGAAAGGGATCTTGTATCCCTCTGTCACCACTTGTAAAACCCATGGGTCCGAGACAGAATCTTCCCAAATCCTGTGAAAAAGTCGCAGACGACCACCCACAGCGGGATGCGGACCCAGGTTTGGTAAGTCATGCCGAAGCAGTCTTGGCAGCCTTGGGCTTTGAGGCAGCCTTGGGCTTCCATTGCTGTTTCTTGGAAGCAGTGTCAGCAAACCATATCTTGAGCCAAAGAGCACGTCTGGCTACCACAGAAATAGTAGAGGCCCTCGCCATCATGCGGATGGCATCAAAAGCAGCAGAAGATACATAGTGTTGCGCTTCAGAGATATTGGCAAGAAGACGCAATTTCTCCAAAGTAAGAGCATCATGACGGACAGCTGTAGTGAGTTGTTCAGTCCAGACTGTAATAGCCCGGTTAACCCACGCAACAGCAAACGCAGGACGCATAGAGGTACCAATAGAAGCAAAAATGGACTTGAGGGAAACCTCAAGTTTCTTGTCAGTCCAGTCTTGCAGCGCAGAAGCATCAGAGACAGGTAAAGCAGTAGATTTAGATAGTCTAGATATGGGTGCGTCCACTTTAGAGGGATGAACCCATTTAGCCAGCTCAGCTCCAGAAAAGGGATAAAGCTTAGCAAATTTCCTGGACACAGAAGCAGGCTTGTTCGGAGATTTCCACGTCTCAGAAACCAAACGGTCAAGAGTGGGGTTAGGAGGAAAATAAGTAAGGGTCTTAGCAGGCTCCTGAAAAGCCAGAGCAGCGAGACGGCACACCAGTATCAAAGAAGACAAAATTTATTCAAAGCATATAATCCATGAGTCCAAACGTTTTCGGTCCCCTTACAGGACCTTCATCAGGGCAACCAGAATGTACCAATTCCCCATCTTAAATACCCACAAGAACACTCACCCCTTCACGTGCATTATGGCGGATCACCGCCCCGACGCTCAGCCCCACAACCGGAATAGCGGTGGTGACGTGCCGAACGGGAGGCGGACCATCCGCCCAATTGGCACGCAAACAAAAACAATAATAAACGGCAGCGATGTTCATTAAGAAGCCGCATCAGGACCCAAAGCCAGCACTCGCATCTGCTGGACAGGTCCCTAAGAGATACATTACTTAAAGTGCAATCCTCCGCTTGCAACAAAATGTCACAAAAAGTAAATGCACATTCAACCATATTAGTTTGTCCCATAACATCCCACATAAAACCACTGCAGAGTTGAATACACAATGCAATACATGATGCTGTGCCTGAAAAATTCGAACACAGCCACAATAAATGAACCTAATGAAAATGAATACTGAACAAAACATAAATGCAAAGAACAAAAAAACGCACAAAACAAAAATAGACAATCAATAGTTTTTGTGCGTTTTTTTGTTCTTTGCATTTATGTTTTGTTCAATATTCATTTTCATCAGGTTCATTTATTGTGGCTGTGTTCGAATTTTTCAGGCACAGCATCATGTATTGCATTGTGTATTCAACTCTGCAGTGGTTTTATGTGGGATGTTATGGGACAAACTAATATGGTTGAATGTGCATTTACTTTTTGTGACATTTTGTTGCAAGCGGAGGATTGCACTTTAAGTAATGTTGTATCTCTTAGGGACCTGTCCAGCAGATGCGAGTGCTGGCTTCGGGTCCTGATGCGGCTTCTTAATGAACATCGCTGCCGTTTACTATTGTTTTTGTTTGCGTGCCAATTGGGCGGATGGTCCGCCTCCCGTTCGGCACGTCACCACCGCTATTCCGGTTGTGGGGCTGAGCTCGGGGCGGTGATCCGCCATAATGCACGTGAAGGGGTGAGTGTTCTTGTGGGTATTTAAGATGGGGAATTGGTACATTCTGGTTGCCCTGATGAAGGTCCTGTAAGGGGACCGAAAACGTTTGGACTTATGGATTATATGCTTTGAATAAATTTTGTCTTCTTTGATCCTGGTGTGCCGTCTCGCTGCTCTGGCTTTGGCTGAGTACACTCTTTATACATTTTATGGGATGAGCACCCTTTTGAATTTACTGAATTTACTGGTTATTTATTTTTTTGAGGAGTGCCATTGCCTATGCCTTCACTACTATTGTATTTATGACAACTGAGCACCCACATATTGAAGTCATTATTATTGTGACAAGGTTATTATTATTTAATTTTCTGTTTTCTGTTTAACATCACTGTTTTGATTTCCATAAGTGATACCAGGTATGGAAATTCCTTCTAGTGGAGCATTTGGTTTGGGAGATATTAGATTGTGCACCACTGATCAGGGTCAAACCCTTTTTCAGGATGGTTTGGAGTTGGCATTGGGACCTGATACACCTTTAGAGATATTCAATGATTTATTGAGACTTAAGAAAAAGGAAGTGGATTATTATATGCATGGGGTTACCCTTACCCATTATTTTAAAGAGAAATTGATTCCTAGAGGTTTCAGGCTTAAGAATCAACCCACTATTGGCCGTAGTAACCCTGATTTTTGTAACAAGTGGTGCACTATCTTAACCAAATGCTCTCTTGACCTGATGCTTTTGGTCATCGATCAATCAGCCAAAGAAATTGAAAAGATTAAAACAGAGATTACTGAAATACAATATAAACACAGAGATTCTTTTAATAAAGAAAAAACGGGTGACCTTGTTGATAAATTAGAAACCGCTGTTAAGAAATATAAAGATACTTTGGCAGCATCTAAAAAAGAAAAACTTAAAGCAGTTCAGGCAGACCATAAGGAACTTAGGGTTTACCCTTGGTTGCTTGGTCTGACTGAACGTAGGCCTCCATTTAGGAGATATAAAACTAAGGGGAGTAAACAGACCACTGATATACAGAGTAAGACAGAATCTTCAGCTCAATCTGAATTATCTGATAGTGCTGCTGAAAGTACTTTTTTAGGAAAACAACGCAAAAGCAAAAAACAAGTATTAAAAGAAAAATCCGGAGAGGAGGGAGGAAACAGCGGTCCCGAACAGATGGTACTGCACCAAAGGGCGAGGTAGTGGTTTACAATTTGTCTAAATGACCTTTGAATGATCTAGAGATGGGAGTATTAAGCAAGGGTTTGAGTTATGTACCCACTTCGCAACAGGATCCTTTTTCATAGGAAATTGACTTATTTAAGTTACACAGACAGCTTAAATTGAGGGATCATTTTAGTAGTAGTCCCACAACTTCAGCTTCAAATCCTTTTAAAAAACGGAGCACTTTTGACCCTATTTGTAATAATCAATATGTTAATACCTTTATGGGATTAGTTTCAAAAGAGACCAGAAATGTAATACAGAATCCTGTCAGTTATTTCAATCTGTCTAAACATGAACTTGGTGCAATCAAAAATGTAGCCAAAGATAGGTCGGTTATTATCAGACAAGCAGATAAAGGTGGGGGCATAGTCCTTTTGGACTATGATTACTACAGAGATGAAGCCCTCAAACAGCTGTCTGATGTAAATAATTATAAAAAGTTGGATTGCAACCCTACTTGGATGTTTAAAAAGGAAATCGATTCTGTGATTGAGATGGGATTACATAATCATTGGATAAATACACAAACAGGAGATTTTTTGGTTCAATTGTTTCCCAAGACTCCAGTTTTCTATACTATTCCAAAAGTACATAAGTCTTTGGACCATCCTCCTGGCAGACCGATTATTTCTGCTAGGGATTCTTTGTGTCAACCCATCTCTCAGTTTGTTGATTTTTTTCTACAGACTTATGTGTCTAAAATCGCTAGTTATGTGAAAGATTCTACGGATTTTATCAACAAGTTACCCAAATACATCTCTGATGATACTCTACTGGTAACACTGGATGTTTCTAGCCTCTATACTAACATACCGCATCTTTTAGGCAAGGAGGCAGTAAGAGCGGTTTTTGAATCAGATGCAACATATGAGGGACCACCAATTGACTTCATGATTCTATTAATTGATTTGGTACTTAATAAGAATCATTTTAAATTTGAGGAGTCCTATTACCTGCAGTTACAAGGGACCGCTATGGGGTCAAATATGGCGCCCTCCTATGCCTGCATCTTTATGGACTATTATGAACAGTTGCATATTCTTGACAGTGCATTTGCCCACAATATAATATTTTACAAACGTTTTATTGATGATGTCTTTCTGCTGTGGGAAGGGAGTGCTGGGTCATTGCGTACATTTGTTGAACATCTGAATTGTATTGACTCTACCATCCGTTTCACACTTTCATTTGATTTGAATGAGATCAATTTTTTAGATATGACAGTATATCGAAAAGATGGTAATTTAGAAACAAAAATATATACTAAGAGTACTGACAGCAATACCCTCCTGCATGCGGATAGCCATCATCCATTTACCGTACTCTCAATTGGTACGGGTTGTGCGTACCACTACTAACCCGTTATTGAGAGTAGGTGAAATGAGAAAGATGGGTGACAAATTTATTGAGAGAGGATATGATGCAGATATGATTGAGGAGGCTATAAACAGGGCAGGCTCGTTCCTAGTTGAGCATCTCTGACTAGCTGTTTTGCATATGCAAATTGCCCTTGGGACTAGTCACCCTAAGGGTAACAGGGTAATCCAGACGTGGACCCCTTGCTCACAGTGCCTAGAGAGATCAGCTGCACCTCACTGACGAGGCCCAACAAGGCCGAAACGTACGTCTGGGGTTGGCTGCTTCTCTTGTTCAGAGAGGAATTGCCTGGCATTTCGTGGCTGGACTACCTTTTGGTAGGATCAGTATGATGTGCTTCAGGATATTTCCTCTCTGTGAAAGGCACTAGTGAGCCAAAAGTGATTGCACCCTGGGTAGGATACTTATCCTATAGAGCCTCATCACTTTGAGGGCAGGCTCGTTCTTAGTTGAGCATCTCTGACTAGCTGTTTTGCATATGCAAATTGCCCCTGGGACTAGTCACCCTAAGGGTAACAGGGTAATCCAGACGTGGACCCCTTGCTCACAGTGCCTAGAGAGATCAGCTGCACCTCACTGACGAGGCCCAACAAGGCCGAAACGTACGTCTGGGGTTGGCTGCTTCTCTTGTTCAGAGAGGAATTGCCTGGCATTTCATGGCTGGACTACCTTTTGGTAGGATCAGTATGATGTGCTTCAGGATATTTCCTCTCTGTGAAAGGCACTAGTGAGCTAAAAGAGATTGCACCCTGGGTAGGATACTTATCCTATAGAGCCTCATCACTTTGAGGGCAAGCTCGTTCCTAGTTGAGCATCTCTGACTAGCTGTTTTGCATATGCAAATTGCCCTTGGGACTAGTCACCCTAAGGGTAACAGGGTAATCCAGACGTGGACCACTTGCTCACAGTGCCTAGAGAGATCAGCTGCACCTCACTGACGAGGCCCAACAAGGCCGAAACGTACGTCTGGGGTTGGCTGCTTCTCTTGTTCAGAGAGGAATTGCCTGGCATTTCGTGGCTGGACTACCTTTTGGTAGGATCAGTATGATGTGCTTCAGGATATTTCCTCTCTGTGAAAGGCACTAGTGAGCTAAAAGAGATTGCACCCTGGGTAGGATACTTATCCTATAGAGCCTCATCACTTTGAGGGCAGGCTCGTTCTTAGTTGAGCATCTCTGACTAGCTGTTTTGCATATGCAAATTGCCCTTGGGACTAGTCACCCTAAGGGTAACAGGGTAATCCAGACGTGGACCCCTTGCTCACAGTGCCTAGAGAGATCAGCTGCACCTCACTGACGAGGCCCAACAAGGCCGAAACGTACGTCTGGGGTTGGCTGCTTCTCTTGTTCAGAGAGGAATTGCCTGGCATTTCGTGGCTGGACTACCTTTTGGTAGGATCAGTATGATGTGCTTCAGGATATTTCCTCTCTGTGAAAGGCACTAGTGAGCCAAAAGTGATTGCACCCTGGGTAGGATACTTATCCTATAGAGCCTCATCACTTTGAGGGCAGGCTCGTTCCTAGTTGAGCATCTCTGACTAGCTGTTTTGCATATGCAAATTGCCCTTGGGACTAGTCACCCTAAGGGTAACAGGGTAATCCAGACGTGGACCCCTTGCTCACAGTGCCTAGAGAGATCAGCTGCACCTCACTGACGAGGCCCAACAAGGCCGAAACGTACGTCTGGGGTTGGCTGCTTCTCTTGTTCAGAGAGGAATTGCCTGGCATTTCGTGGCTGGACTACCTTTTGGTAGGATCAGTATGATGTGCTTCAGGATATTTCCTCTCTGTGAAAGGCACTAGTGAGCTAAAAGAGATTGCACCCTGGGTAGGATACTTATCCTATAGAGCCTCATCACTTTGAGGGCAGGCTCGTTCTTAGTTGAGCATCTCTGACTAGCTGTTTTGCATATGCAAATTGCCCTTGGGACTAGTCACCCTAAGGGTAACAGGGTAATCCAGACGTGGACCCCTTGCTCACAGTGCCTAGAGAGATCAGCTGCACCTCACTGACGAGGCCCAACAAGGCCGAAACGTACGTCTGGGGTTGGCTGCTTCTCTTGTTCAGAGAGGAATTGCCTGGCATTTCGTGGCTGGACTACCTTTTGGTAGGATCAGTATGATGTGCTTCAGGATATTTCCTCTCTGTGAAAGGCACTAGTGAGCCAAAAGTGATTGCACCCTGGGTAGGATACTTATCCTATAGAGCCTCATCACTTTGAGGGCAGGCTCGTTCCTAGTTGAGCATCTCTGACTAGCTGTTTTGCATATGCAAATTGCCCTTGGGACTAGTCACCCTAAGGGTAACAGGGTAATCCAGACGTGGACCCCTTGCTCACAGTGCCTAGAGAGATCAGCTGCACCTCACTGACGAGGCCCAACAAGGCCGAAACGTACGTCTGGGGTTGGCTGCTTCTCTTGTTCAGAGAGGAATTGCCTGGCATTTCGTGGCTGGACTACCTTTTGGTAGGATCAGTATGATGTGCTTCAGGATATTTCCTCTCTGTGAAAGGCACTAGTGAGCTAAAAGAGATTGCACCCTGGGTAGGATACTTATCCTATACAGCCTCATCACTTTGAGGGCAGGCTCGTTCCTAGTTGAGCATCTCTGACTAGCTGTTTTGAATATGCAAATTGCCCTTGGGACTAGTCACCCTAAGGGTAACAGGGTAATCCAGACGTGGACCCCTTGCTCACAGTGCCTAGAGAGATCAGCTGCACCTCACTGACGAGGCCCAACAAGGCCGAAACGTACGTCTGGGGTTGGCTGCTTCTCTTGTTCAGAGAGGAATTGCCTGGCATTTCGTGGCTGGACTACCTTTTGGTAGGATCAGTATGATGTGCTTCAGGATATTTCCTCTCTGTGAAAGGCACTAGTGAGCTAAAAGAGATTGCACCTTGGGTAGGATACTTATCCTATAGAGACTCATCACTTTGAGGGCAGGCTCGTTCCTAGTTGAGCATCTCTGACTAGCTGTTTTGAGGCTATAAACAGAGCCAGTGCATTGGACAGAGAGGTTTTGCTTGAACCAAATATGAAAGATGACCAAAAAACAGGGAGATTTTGTATACAGACCACCTTTTCTACATCATCAAATAAGATACGTGACATTATGTTGAAATAT
This sequence comes from Rhinophrynus dorsalis, assembly GCA_037306005.1. Taxonomy (NCBI): domain Eukaryota; kingdom Metazoa; phylum Chordata; class Amphibia; order Anura; family Rhinophrynidae; genus Rhinophrynus; species Rhinophrynus dorsalis. The sequence goes on from CM074722.1 coordinate 384,970,851, forward strand.
TGGCCCATTTTACAGGGGGATCCCAAACTAGGTCCTCATTTAGTGGGCCCTCCATTGTTTTGTTTTAAAAGAAATAGTAACTTACGAGACTTGCTGATACAGACAGACCCTGTAGATAAATACAGTAGTGGTGCAGGCTGGATAGTGCGTCCCAAAGGAGTGTACAAATGCAGGGGCTGCAGTAATTGTGGCAACATTATTACTGGTAAATCTTATCAAGACCCTCATTCGTCCAGAAAATATGACATTAAAGAATATTTGGATTGTAATAGCAAATGTGTTATTTACATCATTATTTGCCTGTGTGGATTATACTACGTGGGCAAGACCATAACCACATTGAAGGAACGAATAAATAATCACAAGAGTTCCATCAGAAAAGCACTTGAGGGCCACTTGGGTTCAAGCGAGATTGCCCGCCAACCAGTGGCTAGACATTTTGCAGAAGTTGGACATACTATGGTGGATTTTAAATTCATGCCACTCTTTCAAGTTCAAGTACCCAGGAGAGGGGGCAACAGACATCGGTTGCTTCTGCAGATGGAGGCTAGAATGATTTATAAACTTAATACCCTACATCCTAGGGGTTTAAATCATGAACTTTCATTCAACTCCTTTCTATAACTATTGTTTTATTCATTGAATGTGGTATGCATAGAGGTAAATCCTCTGTGTTAGTCACGAGGCTTTACACCCAGCCACATTTTTGAGTAAGCACAAGAGGCTGTAACCAGTCCTTTAATGGGATTTCAAAATTATCAAATTCATGAATAACTTGATCCCTTGGAAGTGTTTGGATATAATATGGAACTTAAATATCAAGGAGTGACTTCGGCTTGAGGTTATGGACAGGATTAATAGAGTGGGACAGTACAGCTAGTTGAGTGTTATTTTGCTCCTGGACTATATATTGTTCATTAATAAGACTGATTCATAATTAAAAGATTGACTCACAACTTTGAAATGAACATAAGAGGGACTTACCAGTAATTTTTCTAACCTTTAAGCCACTACTGATTTTTCTAACCTTTAAGCCACTACTGATTTTTCTAACCATCAAGCCACTATTGATTGTCTATTTTTGTTTTGTGCGTTTTTTTGTTCTTTGCATTTATGTTTTGTTCAATATTCATTTTCATCAGGTTCATTTATTGTGGCTGTGTTCGAATTTTTCAGGCACAGCATCATGTATTGCATTGTGTATTCAACTCTGCAGTGGTTTTATGTGGGATGTTATGGGACAAACTAATATCATGGTTGAATGTGCATTTACTTTTTGTGACATTTTGTTGCAAGCGGAGGATTGCACTTTAAGTAATGTTGTATCTCTTAGGGACCTGTCCAGCAGATGCGAGTGCTGGCTTCGTCACCACCGCTATTCCGGTTGTGGGGCTGAGCGTCGGGGCGGTGATCCGCCATAATGCACGTGAAGGGGTGAGTGTTCTTGTGGGTATTTAAGATGGGGAATTGGTACATTCTGGTTGCCCTGATGAAGGTCCTGTAAGGGGACCGAAAACGTTTGGACTTATGGATTATATGCTTTGAATAAATTTTGTCTTCTTTGATCCTGGTGTGCCGTCTCGCTGCTCTGGCTTTGGCTGAGTACACTCTCTCTCTCATATATATATATATATATATATATATATATATATATATATATATATATATATATATATATATATTATAAATGTACTCAGCCTGGGTGTCCCAAAGATGCAGCACGAGACAGCACTCTTCTTGTTAGCATCGATATTGGTTACTTTATTTCAACATCTTATACTGGCCAAACGTTTTCGGTCCTCTCTGGGACCTTCGTCAGGACAAATGGACGTCAAATGTAAAATAAACATATTTATACAAAACCTGCTCGGTTAAATCACCTATCCCCGCCGAGAACCACCTCTGGAACGCAAGAACAAGCGTTCTTTGGCGTTCGGCGGGGATCGTGACGTCACCAAGTCACGGGCGAGCGGTTGCTGAGCAACCGGTACCCGATGAGAAACACAGTTACGGAAGAGCCTCAGTAATGTTGCCGGCTGAAGGCAGCATTGTAACATAGAGGAGACAGGTCTATACAGCTAGGGGGAAACAAAGCCAAGCCATAAAGTTAAAAAATAAACTTATATGAAAGGTACATAGTCTATATTACACAATAGATCAAAATCAGTGTATTAAGTCCAGATCTTTCGATCCAATTATAGCGTGTTGCTACATTCTAATAAGGAGACCTGTGGTCAATTGCTCATTGGAGCTATGTTCCATTAGTGGCGATAATTCATTACTCAAGAATGTTAATTATTTATGTTAATTCCAATGTTTTAGGTTCCACACCCCATATATTCTTATGGGGGTCATCCCAGATATTAACTTGGTATTATGTTCCATTAATTCCCACAGTATTCAAGTGTTCATTATTAACTTATAAATTATTCCAATGACTAGGTGCCTAACCCCTACTATGGGGGTTGCCAAGTATTATCATTGGTTAATTAATTCCGGTCTCAGTAGATAAATTCCTGACCCCTAATGTTCTTATGGGGGTCGCCATATTTTATCATGTATTGACTCCTTAAACCAGAGATTCGGTGGTGGTATATTGTATCTAGAAGATTCAGCACTAGGGGCTCCCACTGCTTTCTCCTATTCTTTTTCTGCAGTATTCAGAATGATAGCTTCTCCCTCTTCCTCCGATTCACTCAATACACCTGCCTTGAGACAAGAACACCTCCTCACCAACTTAACATCTGCAGTTTCCAATATCGCCTCTGGAAACTTGAAAATCCTCAGCACCAAGCTATAACAAGCCTTTCATCTTCATCAAACCCAGGTATGAAACGAATTTCATTCCCCAGAGTCACTCCAACTAACCTTGTTACATATGTGTGATGATTGCTATTGCAGTTGCTATTAACTATTTAGAGTTTTTTTGGACAAGCAGATTCTTGTGCTTTTTAGCGTTGAACGGAGTCTCGTTTTGTTTTTTGCTACATTGTAGCTTTAATCACAAGGAGACATATAATCAGAGGCACTTGTTCTTAATTTTAACCTTTCACCTTGTTTTAAATGCTATATTAATGAGGAGGTGGGGTAAGATTTTCCAGTCTATGAGTAAGCGCTAAGTTGGCGCGAAACATGTTAGACATCTAGCGCTTCTGCTTTCTGTCTTGTTACCTTCTCACCCTGCTCCCTAGTTGATGGATTACTACGTGTATGTTTTATGGATACCAATAAAGGAAGTTTTTACTACAAGCTATGTTTCAGCGTCTCGTGTGCGGCTTGATCGTTGAAGTTTGTGTAGTTCTATTGTCCGGTGGTGGAGGATCAGAAGAGTCTGCACCGAGAATTCAAGTGTGTGTAACAAACTAACAGCTGTTCATGATCTGTTCATTTCTCATTCCCTAAACCTCCTTGCCATCACTGAAACTTGGCTCACATCATCAGACACTGCCTCCACTGCCGCACTCTCATATGGAGGCCTTCAATTCACACACACACCGAGGCCTGGCAACAGGCAGGGAGGGGGAGTAGGCATCCTGCTGCCCCCTAACCATATATTTCAGGTACTCCCCACTGTTCCCTCTCTTTCCTTCCCTACATTTGAAGCTCACACACTTCGCCTCTTCTCTCCCCTCCCCCTGCGTGTCGCTGTCATATACAGGCCACCTGGTCCCACTGCACAATTCCTTGATCACTTCACCTCCTGGCTCCCTCACTTCATGTCCTCTGATGTCCCTACTCTCATCATGGGTGACTTCAACATCCCTATAGATAATCACAACACCCCCCCTGCCCTCAAACTCCTCTCCTTAACAACCTCCTTAGGCTTATCGCAGTGGACCAGCTTTCCCACACACAGTGATGGTCACACCCTCGACTTGATCTTCACTAACCTCTGCTCGGTCTCCAACTTCTCTAATGTCCCCTTTCCCCTCTCTGACCACCACCTCCTCACCGGTAACCTCATCATACCACGCAAACCCATCACCCCCGCCACAATCAAGCGCATGCGGAGAAATCTACATTCTCTTGATAAGCAACAATTTTCCACCTCCCTGCAGCCTATCCTCAACCCCATCCTCACACTTACTTGCCCAGACAAAACTACTGCTCTCTACAACAGCACTCTCACTTCAGCCCTTGACATCGCTGCACCTGCAACTCCACGCCACCCACGCACAACCCCACTACAACCCTGGCACACAAGACTAACGCGATACCTCCAAAGGTGCTCACGCACTGCTGAAAGGCACTGGAGGAAATCGCGCTCCACAGCCGACTTCACACACTACAAATTCATTCTCCGTTCGTATAGCTCTGCCCTCTCCCTGGCTAAACAGTCATTCTTCTCCTCTCTAATTTCTAATCTTTCCTCCAACCCCAAACGCCTTTTCTCAACCTTCACATCTCTTCTAAACCCACCAACACAAACACCTTCCACTAACTTCTCTGTCCAAGATCTCGCCAACCACTTCAAGAACAAGATTGAATCTATCAGACATGACATTTCATCACTACCACCCTCACCCAGCCAGCCCAGCCCTGTCGCCTCTCCCACATACACACTAAGCTCCTTCCCACCTGTCACTGAGGATGAAGTCTCCCTTCTCCTCACTCGCTCAAACCTAACCACATGCCCTCTCGACCCAATCCCATCTCAGCTCACCCAAGAACTCTCCCCTCTACTAACTCCAATCCTTACTCACTTATTCAACCTCTCTTTGTCAACCGTCACCTTCCCATCCTCTTTCAAACATGCACTGATCACTCCCATCCTAAAAAAACCCTCCCTAGACCCAAACTCATTGTCAAATTACCGGCCAATTTCCCTACTCCCGTTTGCCTCCAAGCTTCTCGAGCGCCTTGCATATAACCGGCTCACTAAATTCCTCTGCTCCCATTCCCTGCTAGATCCCTTGCAATCCGGATTCCGCCCTCATCACTCCACTGAGACTGCCCTCACTAAAGTGGCCAATGACTTGCTCTCAGCCAAGTCTAAAGGCCACTACTCCCTACTCATTCTTTTGGACCTGTCAGCCGCATTTGACACAGTCGATCACCCACTCCTCCTCCAAGCCCTCCACTCCCTAGGCCTCTGCGACACTGCACTCTCCTGGTTCTCATCTTATCTCTGCAACCGCTCCTTCAGTGTTTCATACTCCGGCTCCACTTCCCCACCCCTCCCACTGTCTGTTGGTGTGCCCCAAGGATCAGTACTGGGACCCTTGCTCTTCTCAATCTACACTGCTTCCCTTGGAAAACTAATAAACTCCTTTGGGTTTCACCATCATCTCTATGCTGATGACACCCAAATATATCTTTCCTCCCCAGACCTCTCTCCTTCCCTCCTGTCCCGAGTGTCTGACTGTCTGTCTGCTGTGTCTTCCTGGATGTCCTCCCATCAACTCAAACTTAACCTTAGCAAAACTGAACTAATTCTCTTCCCTCCATCTGCAACCAGCCTTATCCCAAACATCACCCTCACCGTTAACAACACTTCCATCACACCAACCCCTACAGCACGCTGCCTGGGGGTCACATTTGACTCTGCCCTATCCTTCATTCCTCACATCCAGTCAATCTCCAACTCATGCCGCCTCCACCTCCGCAACATCTCTAGAATCCGACACTTTCTCACAGAAGACACTACCAAAATTCTAATCCAAACACTCATCATGTCCCGTCTTGACTACTGTAACTCTTTACTAATTGGCCTGCCTCTCACCCGAATAACCCCGCTACAGTCCATAATGAACTCTGCTGCAAGACTAATCTACCTCACTCATCGCTTCTCTAACACCACACCCCTCTGTCAGTCCCTACACTGGCTCCCGTTAGCATACAGAGTCAAATTCAAAACTCTGGTGCTAACTTATAGAGCCCTCACTAACACTGCACCCCCCTATATTTCATCTCTCATTTCCAAATATACTCCCGCCCGCCATCTTCGCTCTGCACATGACCTTCTGCTCTCCACAGCTCTTATTACATCCTCCCACTCCCGCCTACAGGACTTCTCCCGTGCTGCACCTGAGCTGTGGAATTCCCTCCCCCGCCCCATTAGACTCTCCCCCAGCCTTCAAATCTTCAGACACTCCCTGAAGACTCACCTCTTCAGGGAGGCCTATCAACTGCCTCCATAAACATCATCACCAAGATTCACCCCTTGCACGGACTACTGCACTCAATGGCACTTCTCACTCCCACCCACTGACTGGCAGTTCATGTGGCAGGAGGCACTTAAACACAATAGCACTTACTCCTTCTGTATCAAACCTACCTTCCTCTAGACTGTAAGCTCTCACGAGCAGGGCCCTCTGATCCTCCTGTTCTACACATCTGATTGTACTATTTAATACCACTGTATGTCTATTCCCCAATTGTACAGCGCTGCGGAATTAGTTGGCGCTATATAAATAAAGAATAATAATAAAATAACTTGCAAGTTTCTACAAGGAAAATTAAAGGTACCACTTCCGATATATACCTCAGTGACTATTAGGTGTGTAGCGTATTGTTTTCTTTTTGCTCCAACTAACCTTGTACCTACTCATCTCTGAAAAGACATATTCAAAGGTAAAGAGGTCATTGCTTCCCAGGTTATTACCAAAAATAAAACTATTTCATGTGGAGACATGTCCATCATCATGAAGTCCAGTAACCCTTACCTCACTAAAACCCTTTCAGCTCCAGAATTTGTCTTGGCATTTAGCATTTTCAGATATATTCTATGCTCAGCTCATCCTCATAGAAGGCAAGCACGCCACCAATATTTATTTAATATCATTTACTTAGGTTAAAAGATATGAATATCTTGCTTCCTTTGCCCAATAACATTTTGTGGTAGATTGGAGCTCCCTGGAAGTATTCTGTAGGCATTTTGCAGGCTTGAAGGTAGCCAGCTTCCCACTCCTCTAGCCTCTGCTCCAATTCCTTGGTGCCTTCCTGCAGTCAATCTATGACCCATTCCATATCACCTTTATTCTCACCCTTCTTTATTCTTACTCCCCAAAACTCAACTCGGCAGACCCATTAAATTCCTGGTAAATTAGCCATTAGTAACAACTTCAATGCCAATGTTTGTTCAGGGTGTGCCTCTTGTTGAACATATGCTCATATTGCAGGAAGGCACACTCTAGACCCATTTGTACAAAAATCTCCAATAAAAGACCATCTACTATAAACATTTCATTTCTTTTTTTTTTTATTATTTTATTGGAAAACAAATTACAAAACACAGACATTTACATAACATATCACTAATATAATACGCTTGAGCTCGACCCCTGGTCTATTTTAACGGGAAATTTCCGTAACCATTTCCCCCAGATAAGATAAAACTTCTCCACTCTCTGCGCTACCAGATAGTAACCATATTCCATCAAACACTGATATCTAATCAGATTTATTATAGCTTGGATTTCGAACCCTTCCTGTTCCCGCCATTTCCTTGCAATCACAATCTTCATCGCCAGAAAGCACTGCGTAATCCACATTCTATCATTAACCTTAAATGCCTCAAGATCGTGATGCAAAATCGCCTTTTCAGGTGTAAGGGGTATTATAACTTTCATCAAATTTGATATTAATCCAAACAACTCTTCCCAAATCTTATGTACTCTCTCACACATCCACCACATATGTATAGTTGTCCCCTGATGGGAATTGCATCTCCAACATACTCCTGTCATATCCGTATTATATTTAGCCATTCTCACTGGGACCATATACCATCTCAACATAATTTTAAAATGCATTTCCACCATATTTAAACAATGGGTTACCTGACTAATTCCAACCAAACTATCTTTCCATGCTTCAAAAGAAATATCATGCCCTAACTCCCTCTGCCAAGCCTCTACTGCTACCATCTTTAAAGGGGGCTCTAACCACTCTATTACTTCATACCATTTCCTTAACAACCTCTTACATTCCTTCCCATTATACAAACTTATTACTCATTTACGTACACTGTCCTGACCAGCCTTAAACAAGTGGATACGTAAATAATCTTTGACCCTTAACACCTTAAAATATTCTTTACTGTTAATCTTAAAATCGGTAACCAACTGTGAGAAAGATTTCATTTTACCATCCTTCAGTAAGTCACCAATTTTACTTTCACTACTATTCGCCCAACCTCTCAAATTCATATTCTCCATATTATTTTGCAAAATATCCAGGGGGGTACCCTCTATAACTCGATGTTTCAACCCCATCCTGTTTTAAAGCGCATCCAGTACTCTAGGCAATTTTCAGTAACCATAGGAAAACCTCTATTCTTCTGCATCTTTATCCTATCATTATGATACCACAATTGATGATCCAACCTTGCAATACCAATCAATTCTTGCTCAATATATTGCCAATCGTCAATATTCGACTTCTAATGCATATTCATGATGTGAGATAAACTCGCCTGTGCGTATCTTCCTAAACAAGGCACCCCCAATCCCCGTTTACTTCGTGCGGCAAACATTATCCTCCCAGATATACAAGGCTTCTTCCCAGCCCAAATAAATCCAAGAATCTGAGCCTGGAAAGTCTTAACCCAAGCCCATGGAAGCCTAACCGGTATCATCCTTAATAAATATAGCCATTTCGAAATTATATATGATCTCACTATATTCACTCTTCCAAGCCATGATACAAATAACCCCCTCCACTCCTTAACCTGTTGAAGAATATCCTTTTGTAGAACTAAATAGTTCTCTTCAACTATACTCTCTATTCTTTTTGGAATTATAATTCCTAAATAATTAAGACCTTTTTCCTCCCAGTGAAAATCATATAATGATCTTAAAACTTGACTCTCTGCCTCCGAAATGGCTATACTCATCTCCTTTGTCTTATTCTAATTCAATCTATAATTCGAATACTCCCCAAATCAAGCAATTTCTCACCCATCAATGGGGGTAAGGAGTTTCTCAGATTAGACATTGATACCAGGACATCATCCGCGTATAAACTAAGCTTACTCTCCAACTTCCAAATTTTAATACCTCCAATCTCCTGATTCTCTCTAATCCTATTGGCCAGAGGTTCCATTGAAAGACCATATAGCAGAGGAGCTAAAGGGCACCCCTGCCGCGTACCATTATGAATCTTAAACCAATCTGATCGAATTCCCTGGCCTATCACTCTTGCTGTAGGTCCATTATATAAGGCCATAACAGAGACGATGAAGCCTCCTCCAAACCCGAAGTTCCAAAGAACCTCTTCGAGGAAGGCCCAACCGACCCTGTCAAAGGCCTTTTCAGAATCAAGTGATAGAAAAAGCACCGGACCCCTTTTGATGACACATATTCCACAAGGTTAATTATCTTCCTAGAATTATTATGCGAATGTCACCCCTTAATAAACCCTGCCTGATCTTTATGTATTAATTCCGGACAAATATATTTTAACCTCTCTGCCAAAATTGCTGAATATATTTGTATCAGTGTTTATTAAAGAGATAGGTCTATAATTTGTAAGCCTTGTACTCTCTTTTCCAGGTTTTAGAATAGGTAAAATAGAAGCTTGTAACATCTCACTAGGAAAATTACCAGTGGCTCTAATCTTATTAAAGACACAAAATCTATCATTTTCTTAGAAAACATAGCCTGAAACCCGTCAGGACCAGGAGCCTTACATGATTTTAACGCCCTTATCGAGCTACATACCTCCCTCAACGAAAAATGCGCTTCCAAACTGTTAACCTGGTCCTGTGACAATTTCCCCAATTTAGATTCAGCTAGATATTTTCTAATTTGTAATCTATCCCGATTATCATCGGAGATATTATACAACTTTTCATAAAATTCCCCAAACATTCTCCACCTCCACAATCTTAAAAATAAGGGTTTTTAGATTGGTTTGTAAGCATTCTATCTGCCCTATTCCCCAAATAATAAAATCTTTGTTTCAACCTAAGTAAATTTCATTTGCTTTAATAGCTAATAACTCTTGAATCTCTCTTTTAATTTGTATCATTTCTACTATAGTTGAATCATCCAGAGTACACACACTTTTTACCTTTAAATTATGTAACGCAATATAAAGATCCAATATCTTCCTCCCATATTTCTCCTTACGACACGCTTGTTTCTTAATAAAATAACCTCTTACTACACACTTGTAAGCTGCCCATACATTACTAAGGCTGACATCACCAGTCAAGTTTTCATCAAAATATTGTTTAGATATCCGGCATAGTTCCTCAATATCTTCCTTAGTGGACATTAGAGATTCCCTCAATTTCTATCTCCTTTCTCCTCCTCCATACTGCTTTTTAATTTCAAGGCATACTGAATCATGGTCTGACCACACCACATTTCCAACACTTATCCTTTCACAATCCTTAACCGACTCTGCCCTCACCAAGATCATATCAATTCTAGAAAAAGTTTGGTGTCTTTGTGAAATTCGATATCAAGATAGCCACTCCTCACTTCTTTTTCTGAGGCAATGAAGAATATTCAATCACAGTATATCTTTTGTCTAATCTCTTTACCTCATCTCCTTTCATATGGGTTTCCTGTAAACATACATCAATATGTTCCTTATACAACAAATCAGAGAGATACCATCTCTTCTGAGGGGAATTTAAACCCTACACATTGAGCGTAAGAACTTTAACCAAACTCACCATATCCCATCTTAAATCTCATTATCCAGGGGAAAAGCTCAACCGCACACCTCCAAACAATAATACAAACCACATAATACACATAAACATATAACATTACATTCAAGCCTTGTATCTCCGCTTCACTTGATATCTCCCTTTCCATTGGGCAACAATTATCAACCCTCATAACCCAATGAAAGATACCTAATTAAGAAAAAAGAAACCTCGAGATCTCCCCGGACGTCCAAATATAAGGGCAGAAGAGATGGAAGCGATGGGGGAAAAAAAAAAAAAAACGAAAAAAAAAAAAACAGAAAAGAAAAAAAAAAACAAAAACAAAAAAAAAAACCACCAAACCCCCCTCCCCCTGGTCCCGTCCCCCGATCCCCCTAATCAAGGGGAGCGAGCAAAGGGAGGAGGAAAAAACAAAACAAAAACAAAAAAAACAACAAAATCCTCTCACCCCTTCGCATCATATGAATAAGAACCTAACACCCCATCATCTCAAACTATATCAGGAATAGGTCATTCTCCTCATAATCCATCTTACCAAAACTTCTACCTATCACTTCTCTCACCCCATCACCTCTAACTAACCACATCCCTGTCACGTCTAAGCCTAGCACAGAAGCCCGGTAGTAGGAAGAAGATACTCCTCCAACAAAGGTGATTGGGGCTAGAGGCTAGAGAGCGTCAGTAGGGGGCGACGCTAGAGTATGTAGGCCAACCATAGGGGTGTGTGCTGCGGCCTAAGCCATCTAAAGGTGCTAGCCTCAAGGCTAGATAGCCCCCTTCGGTTGAGCCTCCAGGGACTCAGGATACCCCATTACGGTTGGACTATACCCCAATCACCTCAGGGAGGAACTGACTCTAGGAAGCAGGATAAGTAGGGCACAAGCAGGACTAGTCACAGGATACAGGACTGACCAGAGCAGGACAGCAAAAGGACACAGGATTGACCAGAGCAGGACAGCAACAGGACTGACCAGAGCAGGATACACAGGACACAGGACTGACCAGAGCAGGATACAAAGGACACAGAACTGACCAGAGCAGGATACACAGGATAAAGGACTGACCAAAGCAGGACAGCAACAGGACACAGGACTGACCAGAGCAGGATACACAGGACTGACCAGAGCAGGATACAATGGATACAGGACTGACTAGGGCAGGACACAGAAGACTGGACTAACCGGAGCAGGACTACACTGGATGCAGGACTGACCAGATCGGGATAGCAACGGAGAGCGGACTGACCAGAGCAGGATACTGGAGACAGGATTCTTGGCAGCAGACAAGCTGGAATACTGGCAGCAGAGGGTGAACGTGGCGCAGCTTGACCTGTTCACCGGAAAGGACGCTTAGACAACACGTCCATTGCAGGAAGAGAGCGTCTAATATAGTGAGACCCAAGCAGCTTCACGTGGAGGACTGCGCATGCGCGAGTCCAACCCAGAAGCAGAAGACAACAGGAGTGACGGAAGGGAGGACACCATGAGGAATCGGCACGGCGGTGACAATGCGACCTCCAAACACCTGATTAAACATCATCATGTACCTTCAATACATATACAGTTATTATTATAATTCCTCATCATATAAACCAATTATAAAATTTCACAACTAGTGTAGTTTGTGAAGAAAAAAAAAAAACACTATGTGAAAGATCCGATCATATCTTTGTACATCAAAATTCCCTCCTTACATAAGTGCTTCACATATTTTAAACCCCTTTACCCCGAACTACAAACCCCACTCCCCCCCTTCCCTCCCAAAACCCAACAAAACTCAGCAGGTTTTAACCTATTTCAAGTAGGATGAGAGTCAATCCATTCCTGAACCTTCTCTGGAGTATCAAATACTAAAGACCTATTCCCCACCCATACAATTAATATAACTGGAAACCCCCACACATATCTAATCTGCCTGTCCCTAAGGGCTTGAGTCACTGATTTATAAGCAAACCTTTTTTGCCTAGGCTCACAAATTGCAGTGTGCTCTGAAATAAGTGAACAGTTGGGACATCACAGAATTGGAAAAGTGGTGTAATATACTGATTTTTGTGCTTACATTCTAACCTGCAGAAAGAAGGTTAAAGGGTTACAAGTAGTGTTGAGCGAGCACCCCGATGCTCGGGTGCTCGGGTGCTCTGACCGAGCACCCCCTGAGGCTCGAGTGCTCGGCCGAGCACCCGAGCCCCATTGAAATGAATGGGGCGACACCAGGCACCCCCTGCTCTGATGAGGGGAGGGTGCCTGGTCAATGCCCCCTTCATCTCCGCTATGCCCCCTTCATCTCCGCAATGTCCCCCTTCATCTCCGCTATGCCCCTCTTCCACAATGTGCCCCTTCATCTCCGCTATGCCCCTCTTCCACAATGTGCCCCTTCATCTCCGCTATGCCCCTCTTCCACAATGTCCCCCTTCATCTCCTCTATGCCATAGAGGAGATGAAGGGGGACATTGTGGAAGAGGGGCATAGCGGAGATGAAGGGGCACATTGTGGAAGAGGGGCATAGCGGAGATGAAGGGGGACATTGTGGAAGACGGGCATAGCGGAGATGAAGGGGGACATTGTGGAAGAGGGGCATAGAGTCTATGCCCCTCTTCCACAATGTCCCCCTTCATCTCCGCAATGCCCCCTTCATCTCCGCAATGCCCCCGTACCTCCAGTCCCTGGTGGTCCAGCGGAGCGTCTTCGGATCTGTGCCTCTTCCGGCACAGATCCCCGCCACCCGAACATGGCGGGAGAGCACATGGCGGTACTCGACGAGTACCGCCATGTGCCGAGCAGAGCGATGCTCGAGCCGATCCGAGCATCGGCCGAGCACGCTCGCTCATCACTAGTTACAAGTTTAAAAGGTTGTATTTTTCTGGGAGTGTGTGTAATTAATTAAGGGTGGGGCTTGTGAACAATCCCCTGTGTAGGCCTTTATAAATCTAGGTACAGAACTCACAGAGCTTGCTCACAAATAGAGCGTGCTCTTTATGAATTGCTCTGGAATAAGTGCACAGTTTGTGAAACACAGCAGTTAGTGCAACACAGGTAAATTAAAGTGTTTACATTTTAGGAACTCACATTTGCACCATACATGATGAGCAAGTTTGGAGATCTCACTCAGTGCACATCTTGCCATATGTATGCATGCTTGGAACAGCAGTTCCAGGGTCCATACCGCTGTGGCAAGTGTGAGCAAGTGGCCCTTCTAGAAGCTCAGATTGGAGCTCTAGAGAGTCATATTGCAACACTGAGAGATATTGACAACCTTGAGAGGAGTCTCTTGCTAACGGAGCAGAGTCTAGCTGGGTCATCTAGCAAAGAGGGAGGAGATCAGCTAGAAGGGAACCAGGCACATAGCTAGGTGACAGTTAGAAGTGGTTGCAGTGGGGGAGGGAAGAGGAAGAGGGCAGCCAGTCCTGAGTTTTTCCATCCAAACAAATTTGCTCATTTAAGTGAAGATGTTCGGGAGGCAAACCCAGAAGTGGAATTGCTGGAGAAGACTGTTCTCCATAACAGCCGGGAGAACAGTTCCTCTAACACAGAGGGGATCCAGAGGAAAGTGAAGCCTAGGCAGGTTGTGGTGGTAGGGGACTCTATTATTAGGAGAACAGATAGGGTAATCTGTGGCTCTGATCGCAGCAACCGAATGGTTTGCTGTCTCCCGGGTGCCCGGGTTCGGCATGTTGCAGACAGGGTGGACGGATTATTGGGAGGGGCTGGAGAGGATCCAGCTGTCTTGGTGCATATTGGTACCAATGACAAAGTAAGAGGAAGGTGGAGAGTCCTAAAAGGTAATTTTAGGGATTTAGGGAGTAAGATTAGGAACTGGACCTCCAAGGTAGTATTCTCAGAGATACTACCCATGCCATGCGCTACGCCAGAGAGACAGCGGGAGATTAGGGAGCTCAATGCATGGCTGAAGTCTTGGTGTAAGAAGGAGGGCTTGGGGTTTTTAGAGCACTGGGCTGATTTTGCTTTGGGGTACAATCTCTATAGTAGGGATGGATTGCACCTGAATGCAAGAGGGTCTCGAGTGCTGGGGAGAGGATTACTAGACGGTTGGAGGAGATTTTAAACTAGGAAGGGGGGGGGAGGGGCCAATAAATACTGGGCTATATAGTATAGATAGGGAAGGCGATGTAGTTAATAACCAGGTGGGTGGATCTGGGGGCGGTGTTAGTACAGATCATAGGGAGAAGCCTACAAACCACATCAAAATTAAATCACAAATGAAACATAGCAGGGGCATAAATTGTATGCTTGGAAATGCCAGAAGTTTAACTGGTAAAATAGGGGAACTGGAGCTGGTAGCTGAAACTGAAAACTATGACTTGATAGGCATAACAGAAACATGGTGGGATGACACACATGATTGGTCAATCAATTTGGAGGGCTACATGTTATTTAGAAAAGATAGGTCAAACAAAAGAGGTGGTGGGGTCTGTCTGTATGTCAAACCAATATTATTGCCTTATTTGCAGGACGATATATGTGATGACAGTAGTGAACATGTGGAATCCCTGTGGGTTGAAATAGTCACTGGGGGTAAAACTGCCCAGAAAATATTAGTGGGTATTTGCTATAAACCACCAAACATTGGTGACCTTCAAGAATCACAGCTATTAATGCAAATAGAAAAGGCTTCTCAAATAGGGAGAACTATAATTATGGGGGATTTTAATTATCCAGAAATAGACTGAAAAAATGGAACAGCGAATTCTGCTAAAAGTAGTAAGTTTCTGAACTTGTTGAATGACAATTTTTTGTCTCAACTAGTGCAGACCTCAACCAGAGGGGATGCGTGTCTGGATCTGGTAATAACTGACAATAATGAACTTATCTCTAACATCCAAGTTAGGGAGCACTTGGGGAATAGTGACCAAAACATGGTATCGTTTGAGATTAATTCAAAAAAGCAATTTGGTATGAGTTCCACCAAAATACTGAATTTTAAAAAGGCCAACTTTAGCAGGTTTAATTCATCCCTTGGTCTTGTTGACTGGGATAAAATATTTTCAGGAAAAAACACAGAAGGTAAGTGGAATGCCTTCAAAGCAACATTGCAAAAATACACATCTAAATTTATCCCTGTTGGAAACAAATACAAAAGAAGCAAATTAAAACCTATGTGGCTAACCAGTAAAGTAATTTATGAAATAAATAACAAGAAAGCGGCATTTAAACATTATAAAGCTGAGGGATCAGTAGAGGCATTTTCAGAATACAAAAATGCCAACAAAACCTGTAAAAAGGCTATCAAATTAGCTAGACTAGAGAATGAAAAAAATATTGCTAAGGAGAGCAAGAGCAACCCAAAAAAATTCTTTAAATACATTAATGGCAAAAAATTTAAGTCTGATAATGTTGGGTCCTTGTTATCTGAAACAGGTGAGATGGTCAAGGGGAACAGAGAGAAGGCAGATATATTAAATAATTTCTTTTCTTCTGTTTTTACCAAGGAAGACCCAATGGACAAGAATCTGCAAACTACTTTTACAGAACAGTCACAGCAAACATGGGACTGGCTAACACAAGAAAAAGTGTTCAAAAAACTGAATGGTGTTAAGGTAGACAAAGCTCCAGGGCCAGATGGTATACACCCACGGGTACTTAAAGAGCTAAGCCAGGCCCTGGCCAGACCGTTATATTTGATTTTCAGGGATTCTTTTATTTCAGGTATGGTGCCCATGGATTGGCGTAAAGCAGATGTGGTGCCCATATTTAAAAAGGGATCAAAGTCACAGCCAGGAAATTACAGACCTGTAAGCTTGACATCTGTGGTAGGGAAGCTGTTTGAAGGGTTGCTAAAGGAATATATTCAAGAATTCTGCTGGAACAGGAATATTATTAGCAGGAGTCAACATGGCTTTGTGAAAGACAGGTCTTGTCAAACTAACTTGATCGCATTTTATGAAAAAGTGAGTAATAATATAGATGCGGGAGCGGCGGTTGATGTGATCTATTTAGACTTTGCCAAGGCATTTGATACGGTTCCACACAAGAGGTTACTGCACAAACTGAATGTAATAGGCCTAGGGGAAAATGTTTGTGTGTGGATTAGAAATTGGCTGAAAGATAGAATGCAAAGAGTGGTAGTAAATGGCAAGTTCTCCAGTTGGATAAACGTGATAAGTGGAGTACCTCAGGGATCTGTCCTGGGTCCTTTTCTTTTTAATTTGTTTATTAATGACCTCCCAGAGGGCATAGGGAGCGATGTATCAGTGTTTGTCGATGACACAAAATTAAGTAAGGTAATAAAGTCTGAACTGGAGGTGTCTTCATTACAAGAGGATTTGGACAAATTAAGTAACTGGGCAGGCAAATGACAAATGAGATTCAATATAGACAAGTGTAAAGTTATGCATTTTGGGTATAATAATAAAAATGCAACATATAGTTTAAATGGTGTTTCTCTGGGGAAATCTACAAATGAAAAGGATTTGGGAGTAATGGTAGACAATAGACTTAGCAGTAGCACGCAGTGCCAGCTGGCAGCTGCAAAGGCCAATAAGATATTGGCATGTATTAAAAGGGGTATTGACTCAAGGGAGGAAGATATTATTATGCCTCTTTACAGGTCCATGGTAAGACCCCACCTAGAATATGCTGTTCAATTCTGGGCGCCCTTTCTGAAAAAGGACATTACGGAACTAGAGAAAGTGCAGAGGAGGGCTACAAAACTAGTAAGGGGAATGGAAAGTTTTAGTTATGAGGAAAGGCTAGAAAAGTTAAACTTGTATACACTAGAGAAACGGCGTCTTAGAGGGGATATGATAACACTATATAAATATGTTCAGGGCCCATACAAAGGGCTCTCCAAAGACCTGTTCATTAACAGAACAGTACATAGGACAAGGGGCCACCCGCTTAGACTTGAGGAAAGGAGATTTAATCTACAACAGCGGAAGGGTTTCTTTACTGTAAGGACAATAAAGGTATGGAATTCACTGCCTGAGGAGGTGGTGCTATCGAATACATTAAACGCCTTTAAAAAGGGCCTGGACACTTATTTAAAAGAACATAACATAGAGGGCTATGTACGTTAGTATTAGGATTAATATTTTACTTAGGGCTTGTTGATCCAGGAAGAAATCTGATTGCCATTTGGAATCAGGAGGGAATTCCCCCCCCCCACACCCGATTCGGGGCAGAATTTGAAATCGCTGTATTGTTTTTTTTTTTTTTTGCCTTCTTTTGGATCAACGATGGTAAACAGGAATAGGAAAAGGGTTGAACTAGATGGACGCAAGTCTTTTTTCAACCTAAATTACTATGTTACTATGTAGTTAAGCTAGATAAATCCTGAAAAAACTGTATTTTACTAAATTTCTCATGTCCCGGCCTAAAGTCTTTTGCTGCAGAAAAAAATCTTCTGTCGAATGTTGAATGAAGAAAATCGAACTATAATATCTCTAGGCAACAAATCTGCAACATTCTTAGCTCTTAATGTCCTATGACAGCGTTCTATAGAATCTTCTCTCAGGGTTGCTTGCAACCCCATATTATTAAATAGCTCCAGCAGATAGTCTCTAAGTGCAGCCTGATTTATGGTTTCTGTGACACCTCTAATTCTAAAGTTCTTCCTTCGCGTCCTTTCTTCCATATCCACCAATTTTATTTCCAATTCCTCACATTTTTTTTTAACCATAACATTTTCTTCTTTCAAGTTCTTAGTGTCAAAATCTAAACTTTCAGTTTTTATCTCGTTAGATTTCACCCTTTCACCCAATTTCAACATGTTCTCCTTGATATCCACAAAATATTTATCCAGCTCTCACTTGAATTATATTATTTGAGTATCCAAACACTGTTGAAGATATTCCTGGGTGATCAATTGTGAGAACTGAGTCATTGGTCCAATGGACTGTCTTCTTAATTCCGCCTGTTCCATTTCTAGAGAAGCAGTAGATGCATTATGTACCTGGTCTGCTTTATATTGGGCCTGAGGTGAAAAAAAAAAAATCAAACATATTCTTATCTTTTTTTATGTCAGTTCCCCCTTTTTTTTTTTCTTTTTTTGATTTGTTATTCCCACCTCTTTTTGTGGCCATTTTGACCAGCAGTTACTGTCAGTTAATTGCATTAACCTACAACCATGTGATACAATTTATCAGCTCAGCTCTGCTAAAACATGAAGTTTACAAAGTTACCTTTTTCCAGTATTTACCAGAAGAGAAGCCGCTTCTATAGCAATATCATAAACTTATTTGTCCATGACTCCCAAATAGCTTATTTTTATAGCACATGCGACATATTATTATCCCGCATTTCGTATGTATCTCTTTCAGAATAAAGTGTACATAACATTTATACTTCTGGGATGTACTCACGGCTGACCCATCATCCTCTTAGGGAACTCCAACCACAGCCACTATTTCATGTGCTTATTTTCAGCTTTCCAACAGATAAAAGCAATATATAACTGGATCCAGGCACTTCCCCGAACATAGATATCCGTTCTTTTAGTACTCAGACAGGAGAGTCCTGGTCTGCTCCTTAACCCCTTAAGGACCCTTGACGTACCAGGACCGTCAAGGGTAAATGTGCTCCAACGACCCTTGACGGTCCCGGTACGTCAAGGGTTAAACTCTTCCATCGCGGCCGCACGGAGCGATGGAAGAGTTCAAACAGCTTGTTACTAAGCGTCCCGGTATCGGGACACTTAGTAACAAGCCATTGAAACATTGTTGCAACATGCGATTCGCTTCAAAAGCAAATCACATGTTGCAAAACCTGAATGACAGGGACAGTATTTGTAAATACTGTCCCTGTCAGATCTCTCTGTCTCACTCCACCTTGCACACTGCTGAGGTGGAGAGAGACAGAGAGAGATGGTGTTCCAGTGTTCCTGGAAAAAAAAAAGTTTAAATAAAGAAAATTAACCCTTTGATCACTGTTCTGCAGTGATCAATAAGTTCCCCCCATCTGATCACTCGTGGAGTGATCAATTTGCTCCAGATCAGTGTTTTCTGATCTGTAGGACACCCCCCATCCTCCTTGAATTTTTTTTTGATTTTTTTAAAAAAATTTTAAATTTTTTTTTTTTTTTTTATATGAATAGTAAATATAGTTTTAAGTATTTTGGTAGGAGTTGGGTAGGTTTAGTGTAGACATGTGTTAGGGAAAGTTTTAGGGATAGATTTAGGTTTAGGGAAAAATTTTTTTTATATATAATAAGTGCAGTTTAGGTAGGTAGTTTACTTGGGTTAGGTAGGTTCAGGATATACGTAGGCTAGGGTAAGTTTTAGGGTTAGATTTAGGTTTAGGGATAGCGTAAGAAAAAAAAAAAGTTTTTTTAGTGGGCAAAATGCAGCGCAGGTACAGCGTTGAAGAGGCATATGCCTTTTTGGCATCTGACTCTGAGGCAACAGACACTGCGTCAGATTTTGACATAGCGCATTTTTCAGAAAGTGAGAGCAGCTCTAGTGATGACGCTGGGCCTTCTGTCAAAAAAAGACGCACTGCCCCAAGAGCTGCTCTGGCAACTGCCCCAGCACCTGCCAAAAGAACTGCCCAAAGACCTACCAAAATACCTGCCCAAAGAAATGCTCCAAGTGCTGCCCAAAGAGCTGCCCTGGCAACTGCCCCAGCACCTGCCAAAAGATCTGCCCAAAGATCTACCATAATACCTGCCCAAAGAAATGCCCCAAGTGCTACCCCAAGAGCTGCCCTGGCAACTGCCCCAGCACCTGCCAAAAGACCTGCCCAAAGACCTGCCCAAAGAAATGCCCCAACACCTGCCACTCCGGATCCTAATGAATGGGTATCAATTTATGCCCACAAATCTCAGAATTCACAGGCAACCCAGGGATTCAGATTGACGTGGAAGGATTTACCCATGATCATTTTTTTGATTTGTTTTTGGGGGAAGACATTTTAGGTGAAATTGTGTCCCAAACCAATTTGTATGCAGCCCAGTATACTGCCGCCAACCCTAAGTGTGAAAAACGCTGGTTTTTTTTTATTTTTTATTACTTAAGTCATGGTTTACGAGGGATTGGTGGTAAAATGGCTGTGTATAAAATTGGAAAACACACCTAAAACGAGAGCCTGGGGTGTCTACTTTCCAAAAATATACACTTTTGGGGGGAAATCTTAAAAAAGAGCACTGTTACACAGCCCCAAACGAGACATGGCACCAGTAACGCAAGCTGTGAAGATTCAAAGTGTGAACCTGGAAACGTGCATGTTCCAATTTGGCCCCCGTAGCTCCCCCAAACCATGAGAAAGCTATGCATATGGGGTATTGGCGTACTCAGAAGAAGGAGCTGAACACTAATCAATTCAGTTTATAAAATCTTCACCTATTCTGTGCTTGAAATTCACATCAACATTGAAGGTGTGAAAGTGTGAAAAACGCTGTTTTTTTTACTTACGTCAAGTTTACGAGAAAGTGGTGGTAAAATGGCTGTGTAAAAAATTTGAAAACACACCTAAAATGAAAGCTGGGGGTGTCTACATTCCAAAAATACACACTTTTGGGCGGAAATCCTAAAGTGCAGCACTGGAACATAGCCCAAAATGAGTAATGGCATCAGTTAACCAAGATGTGAAAATTCAATATTTGTTCAAAATCGGGCCCCGTAGCTCCCCCAAACCTTGAGAAACCTATGCATATGGAGTATTGCCATACTCAGAAGAAGGAGCTGAACACTAAACAATGTATTTTTAAAAATCTTCACCTATCATGTGCTTGAAATTCACATCAACATTGAAGTGCAAGTGTGAAAAACGCTGTTTTTTTTAACTTACGTCAAGATTTACGAGCGATTGGTGGTAAAATGGCTGCGTAAAAAAATTGAAAACATACATAAAATGAAAGCCTGGGGTGTCTACTTTCCAAAAATATATACTTTTGGGGGGAAATCTTAGAGTGGAGCACTGTTACACAGCCCCAAATGAGACATGGCACCAGTGATGCAAGCTGTGAAAATTCAAAGTGTGAAAGTGGAAACGCGCATGTTCCAATTTGGGCCCCGTAGCTGTCCCAAACCTTGAGAAACCTATGCATATGGGGTATTGCCGTACTCAGAAGAAGGAGCTGAACACTAAACAATGCATTTTTAAAAATCTTCGCCTATCATGTGCTTGATATCAACAGTAGTATTGAAATGTAAGTGTGAAAACTGCAAAAAAACAAAATATTACCACAATTTTGAAATTTTTTTCTGGAAAAATAGCTGCATGAAAAACTCCAAAATTCTCCTGATTATTTACCTTATGTTGTGTAGTTTTCAGAAACATATACCTTTGTGGGACATTTTTGGTTCTGGCACCGTCAGCTAAGCTATGATGTTCACATGCCAATTGTTGAAAAATCACAAGTTGGAAATAACAACAGCCATCTTGTAATATTTACCTTGTAAATGTGAGTAAAGGACTAAAATACTAGGCATATGGGGTACTCTTATATTCAGGAGAAGCAAATGAATATATTTAGGGGTATTTTTTTTCATTAACTAATAGTATGCAAATCCTGACAGAAAAATGTAAGCAAAATGTTGTTTTTTTTCAATTTTTTTCCTCTTTTTTTCTATTTTAATCAAATTAAACAATGAGGTATTCATATAATTGTGGTATCAAAAGAAAGCCCTACTTGTGCTTAAAAAAACAGTATATAATTTATGTGGGTGCACAAAAGGAATTAAAGAGAAAATATGGTTGAACAAAGACAGTCAAAAAAGTCAAAATTGCTCCGGTCCTTAAGTCAAATCTAACTCAGATTTTACCGGTCCTTAAGGGGTTAATGGCAACACTCCTCTGTCACAGCCTATATTCACTCCAAGGCCATGTCCCCAGTATCCAGGCACTCTTCTCTATCGCGGCCTGTACCCGCACCGGGGCTAAATACACCATAGCCGACCTCTCCAGGCCACTCACGCACTCTCCTTTACACTCTCGGGCTCGGTAAGCTCTTATTCAGCCCCAACCACCATGCCACAGAAACACAGGGGATTGCCAAGAGCCCCCCGCAACCAGGCCGGGTCGCCGAATACACAGGGAAATCACTGTTCTCTCCCCACAACTCAGCCGGAACTCCGAGTCCGCGTGGTCACCTCCAGCTCCCAACCTCAGATGCTTCGCGCCACTCTCATCGGGGAAGTTTGTCCCGTCAGGTCAGTCGCCAGCCGAAAGGGTGTGGACGTTATCCAGCCCGCTAGTCTGGTCCGTGAGGCCCGGACGCTCCTCCCCTCAAGTGTCCCACGTCATCCCGTCCCAACATTTATTTCATTTCTACAGTCTCATCTGTTTCCCCACCAGGTGCACTCTCTCTCCTGGATTCTTGGAGGTTTGCACACTGGACTGACAAGGTACCCTACAGGCCTCCCCTCAGATGTGGAATCTGGTCTTAAGACCAGACAGGTCACTGCAAGACACAATCTTCTTACTGTGAGCATAAGGAAAACCCTGCCCCCATTGACAAGTTTGTCCCTTATGCTAAAACATTGCTATCCCTTTAAGAATGCCCTAACCTCATCAGCCACAAATGACCCCTCTACAGTAGAGCAGCTGTTAGCGAAGGAGGTGGACAATAAATTTATCAGGCCATTTTCCTCTCCTCCATTTCCGCACTAAAATGTCAGTCCCACTGTGATAGCCGCCAGAAAATTATCTGAAAAAGTCTGATCATTGACTTGTCAGCCCCTCAGTCTACCCAGACACCTAGAATTAACTCTTTTATTCCATCTTATTAGTTTTCAATGCATTATGCCAACATTGATCATGCCATTCAGACCATTAAAAGCTTTGGAAAAGGGGCCTGGCTCTCTAAAACTGACATAGCCCATGCTTTCAAAAAAATTCCTATTCACCCTTCATTATGGCATCTGCATGGCATAACATGGAGGGGATTATACTACTTCACAGTTAAATTAACCTTTAGCTCAAAAAGCAGCCCCAAGATTGTTGACACCTTTGCAGAGACACTGTACCGGATCCTCCTTCATTCCTCATTTTGCCCTTCAGTTATTCCTTAATTGGACGATTTCCTTCTAACCAAACCCAATAATGTTCCTCCTGCCAGTTTGTTCAGTTTACAGACCTTGTTTTCAAAACTGAACATCCCTATTGCACATGAGAAAGCTATCAGTCCAGACCCATCTATTGGATTCCTTGGAATTGAGCTAGACTCCATCAATATGAAAGACAATCTGCCTCAAGAGAAAGTTACCAACATCCACACTAATGTGCTCCAATTTTCATCAAAACCAACTTGTCCAAAACTGGAGTTACAGTCTCCCTCAGGGTACCTCTGTTTTGCAATAAGAATTTTTCCACAATTAAGGATTTTCATTCCTTACCTATTCCAGCTCCTCGCTTCAGCATCAGAACATTTCAGACATTAATATGAGGATTAATTTTCTCAGAAACTGAAATGACCAGAAAAACTTTCTTCCAGTTCCATAATCCCCCAAAGTTTTCTGATAATTTGTTCTCAATTTTACGGCCATTTTTGGTGAAGAATGGTTTGACTCAGCCTTGACCACAAGAAGTACAAAATATTTCCCTATTTTCTCAATCCTCTCCCTTCTTTAAATTATATATCATCCAGGCTGCAGCCTGTCTATGGGGCCCTCTATGGTCAGATCTCCCGGCCACTTCATACATATTACTCAAAGGTCGATCCCCATCTCCCCACATTATGTTGTTTATGCGGAAACTCACTTCTCTTTCTCTGTACTAAAATTTTTTTATTCACTGTCCGTTCATTCATTCCAGGTGATGAGAACATTGCAGCCGAAGTCTTATCCCGCTTTAAATGTCAGGATTACTTTGACATGATTCATCTGACAACACTCTCCTATCAATTCCTCCATCCTTCAAAGACCTGATCATACATTGACCCACCACCTCTGCAATGCCAGCATGATCATCCAGCAAACTCTCTTCCCCATTACACAGAGGAACTATGACAGAGCATGAAAATGCTTCAATGATTTCCTCAACCACAACAAGCCTACTCTTATCTCCTCCATATTAGAATTTGGAGCTTCTCTTCCACTCACAAAAAAATTCTCATCAAAGGCCTTCAACTCACCTCTATCCTACCTTTCTATTGACAGACCACTATTTAGGAAGTTTTCTAATCTATTCTCATCTCAGGTCTTTGATAATAACACATGTACCATCATCTCAGCAGCTATGTACTGTATATAGCATTCTTTGTGTTTGTAAAACCCAGCATATTCTCTATCTCCAACAGCTATTCCCCATTTTTAAAAAGTCAGATCTCACCAGACATTCCAATTTATTTTCCCTGCGTCTATCACAATCCAAAACAGATCTCCACATAGGTGTTGCGATTCTCTTCTACCCCACCTTTGACCCCTAGTGCCCAGTTTCTTCCCTGGACCACTTTTCAACCTTATAGCAGACCTCCCAGACTCTAGTTTCCTTTTAACTATGGTCCTCTTAAAACCTCCATTTTTGTCCAATACATCAAATTTTACTACTAAGATTGTGTCTTAAACCATATCATTACTCAGAACACTCCTTTCATATACGCACTTCCTCCTCCACCTCAAAGAATGGAGCCCTGCCCATATTATTCAAAAGCTTGGTCATTGGCAGTGATCTTGCTTTTCAAAGAACATTCCTGACCCCTATCATGAAATTCGGCTGGCCCTCTTTTCCCTTACCCATTAATATTTATTTTATCTTTTGCCCCTTATGGCCTCTAATCAGTCCAGCTGCTGTCTGAGCCTCGTGCCTAGGTACCAGCCACTCTACTCTCCGTATCTTTCACATTTTTCTCTTGTCTCCTCTTTATCCTTGGCTGTAGGTCTTGACCACAAATATAAGGTTGTGCCTGGATTTGTGGGAAGGGCTAGAAGCTTTAAAATCGGAAGATACAGCCACTCCTCCTTCTCTGCTGTTACTATTACCCCCTCATCGTCTTCTTCTCATATCCCTCTAGGTGGGCCATCTAATCAGACACTGCTGTTTAAGCCTAGGCCTTGTGCGTAGGTTGCAGCCACACTTCTCTCAGTATCTTTCCCCTTTTTTCTTGTGTCTCCTCTTTTTACTGGATGTAGGCCTTGACTACAAGTGTAAGGCTGGGGCCTGTATTTGTGGGAGGAGCTGGAGGACTATTTAAACCTCCAGCCTGTCGCACTAGGCCTCTGTTCCGGTGGGTCACTCGAGCCTCAAGATCCACCTTACTGCCCTGCCCTTTAAGTCTGTTTTGGCTCTAGTCTCAAGAGCTTCATAGTCGCTGGATATCGACATTATCAGGTAAACCATCACATATTTATTAAATTCCACCTTACCGATTCACCCCTTTAAGTTCCTCGTCAACCCATCACGTTACCGCTGACCCATTGCCACTTCCGACCTCTCATCCAGTTTCTTCAGACACTCAACGGAAGTGACCTCATAGGTCCGTGACATGCTACAGAGTACCCTCCGGCTCACAGCAGCATTCGGCATGCAGATTCCCTCAAGCCTCCCACGGTAAACCACCGATTCTATTTACTCAAATACTCTAATGTCTACACCTTTCACTGAAGAGCTATTTTCCTTGTCACATCCAGTACTGCTGCACATTAGTTTTCCAGTTTCACACATCTATATTTACCGCTGTATCCACTACTTGATATTCAATTTCTACTATTAAAGACTTACTCTATCCATTATCTGGCTTTCTATTTCGAAGGTCCAATGTGCGGGCCTCTGTTTATTCATGTACTAGCATCAATAGCTTAGAACTTCGCTTATGCTTCTTATTTTATTCATGAACCAGTAAATATTAGCATATTATATAATATATTCTCTCTTCCTGTAATCTATTGATTGACACTATTACTGGTCCATCTCAATTTTCACATTAAATTTCATATGCTGTAATACAATTGACCATCACCTTGCACCCTTTCTATTCCCAGGTTTCATCACTTTTCTTTTAGCTTATGTATAAATGAGGATTTACATGTTTATAGACGGCCTACTTATGTTATATCAATTTAACATATCCTTGCTCCCAGGAACTCAAGTGTTGTTACTAGCAGTACCAGGACTTCCACTAAGATCAATTCCACTGCATACAAGGTTAGAACCATCATCTACTATCCTTGCAAATGCCATATAAAAATGTATTTACTTATGTTGTTAACCAACTTTTGTAGGATTACCACACCAGACAACCACAAATAAGGTACTTCTTTTATCACCTTATAATTACCATAATTATTTTATTAGTTTTACGCTTATTCACATTTTTTATATTTTGCTAGACAAGATTCTTCCAGAAGCATTAACTACACAGTAAGTATTTTCACATGTATCTTCTCACCAAGGGTGAACTCCTGTTAATTAAGGTCACTTCTCAGTTATTATCTTCTATTAAGGGGTTTTCTTTTCATTCTCTTCACCTCTCGTATACTCATAGATTTTCTCTTTTCGGAAGGGCATAGGTTCATTTATGGTTCTTCATTTTTACTTCCTTCCTCCACGCACTATTACTTTTTTACTCCCTACAACCTTCTCTCCATCTATCTTAGGACTACCTCTTCGGAGAGGCTAAAGGCTCCAATTAAAAAAAAAAAATAAAAAAAAAAATACATAGGCTAGCATTAACCTTTCATAGATATACCGCACCTTACCTCTTCAGAGAGGCCGAAGGCTCCCTTGAATATATCCCATCCATAGTAAACAAGCTAAACATAATCCTCATTCGTATAGAATACACGGTAAGTTCACACTACTCTTAGTGTACCTCTCCTCTCTCCACCAAGCTATTTTATATTATCAAAAATATTCTATTTTAGTAACTGCACTTCAACATTAAGTTCACTGGACCTTACCACTTGGGAGAGGCCGAAGGCTCCATAGAATTAGTATTCCATCAATTGTCACCAACTAAGTATAATCTTCATTCATATAATACACGGTAAGTTCACATTCCTCTTAGTGTTCTTCTCTTCTCCCCAATAAGCTATTTTACCATATTATATTTCTTCACTAGCTGCACTACAGCATTAAGTTCACCGGACCTTACCTCTTTGGAGAGGCCGAAGGCTCCATAGATATTCCCGCCTTCATCAGGCAGAACTTGAGCACATCCTTCTTTTCATAAATGTCTTTTCCTTACCTCCTCGTAGAGGCTGTATGTCACTCATGTTCTGCTAACTCATTCCCTTACAACCTACTTGTATTTTACCTATTTTAGGCCACCATCATATTCTACGAGATGCACAGGACCTTACCTCTTTGGAGAGGCCGAAGGCTCCATAGTATAATATCATCCTTTATTACACAGTAAGTTTACGTATTACCAAGAACCTCTTCATAGAACTGGGTAATCATCATAATTATTACATTTCTGTCTCACCTGGTTTACATTCTCATACATTTAGTTCTACAGGTAGCTGCTCTGCAATTAAGGTGGTCAGTTGCAATGAAGTAGGTGTTAGAACTTCCGGACCTTACCTCTTAAAGGAAAAAAAAAAATTATAAAATTTCTTTCAGCTAACAAATATTTCTTTTAGGTATCAGTCAGTATGGAAAACGCAACAGCACAGGGACCCTCCGACTCCAAAGCATTAGGAATCATTCCCCCATCAACTAGATCACTTTCTACAACTAACACCAGTTCAGCACTTAGGTCATGGACTGTGGCCAAACTCATGATGGAGTTAACCCATAGGGGTATTCCATACCCCGCCTCCACCAGAAAAGCAGAACTGTATCGGTTACTATGCTCCAACACCTCAGATACTTCTATTCCCCCTTCTCCAGGTCCTTCTGAAGTCACAACCCCAGTACTTTTTCCTATTCCATCTCCAACTCAATCACTCACAAATACAGAACATCAAAACCAGTTCGGTCATCTATTCTCGGATATCTCATCGACACTCACCAACATATAGTCTAGACTGGAGGTTCTGGAGGCTACACAACATCCTCTAATGAACAGACGATCACAGCTACTAGTCACCCACAAGGTAACAATAATTTTCCACCACGTATCACACCAGCTCATATGGTGCCACAACACATCAGGAAAGACATACTAGAAGGTAAAGATGTTAACCTGGCGGCTTTATTAGCATCCCAGGATATTACTTAACAAAAGGTGGTCAGTTGTGGTAAGGTTAGTGTTACACTAAAAAGATACCAGATTAACACGTAAATTAACCATACCAGAATTCGTACTAGCATTTAGCATTTATAGAGACACACTTTGTACTTCTTTTCCCGCGAGAAGACAAGAATTAGATCAGTATATGTATTTACTGGTAGAATTAGGCTACAGATATGGCGGGTACCGCCTTTTACGAATATCACCAGTCTTTTTCAGCAAAAGCTGCAGCAGCTATGGCCCAGTTTAATTTTCAGTTGGACTGGAGCTCATTAGATAATGAATTATTTTGCAGACACTTTGCAGGTCTTAAGATACCTAGCTGCCAATACTGCCATTCTCAAACTCACGCTTCTCACCTATGCCCTTCCGGCCCACCCACCAGGGTGGCAGTCAACCCTAACGATAGTCAGCCACCGGCCTACCCCAGTACTTCCTCCCACTCAAATTTTCCCACAGTAGATAAACTTGGTAGGCCCTCCCTCATTTCCCTCACAAGGGTTTTGTTCATAGCAGAGGAGAGGTAGAATCACTGCTTTTTAATTGAATTATACTAAACACATTTTCACAGATCATAGGCAGATAGGGACTTGCCTGAATATGGGTTCCTTGACATGGCAGGCAGGCTTGCCATGCCTTTGGCCAAAAGCATGTGACCAAAACTCCAGTTTTATTTGTAGTAAGTCATAGGTTGTTTATTTGTAAAAGTCAGGATATGATGCAAATGTTTTCCTTTTGTTTACTTTGTATATGCTCTCCAATCCTGTCCTTTATCCTCCCCCACCCCCATAGCTTCCCTCCCACTCCTCCGTCTACCACCAAGCCTCCTATATCATTCCATGCAATCTCCTCCAACTGCCCCTATACCCCTACCCACATTCACTACTCAGCTGATTCTGGTGGCAGGTCCTGCCATGGCAGCGGCTACGCCTGTTTCATCACCCTGCCTACCCCCTTCTACACCCACGTGATGCTAGGGTGTCAGTCAGAACAGACAGGGATAGCCACAGGCAGGTGAGAAGGCCCAGCCATCCTTCCCTGATGGTCCTCCTCTCCAAGCCCCCCCCCATTTAAACCAAGTCTGCTCAGTTATTTTCATTTCCTCTCTTTCTTTCTGCTTCTCTGCAGCTTCCGTATTCATTTTCTGTTGCAGTTATGGCCTCTAGCTCCAAACTCTAGAACTTCAATCCCCTTTTATGCAGACCATGTTTAGGTTAACCCTGTTCAAGTTCAGGCCATCCAGAATCAGCCAAAGTCACAACATTCTTTTGGACCATGGGCCTCTCCACCCTAATTAAATTATATTATCAGCCCAGATACATCATCCCAACCTTCATCAGCCTAGCCACAAGTGACTTTTTGTTCTTTATTCTTAACATATCCTATCAGATATTGACAAGCAGTTAGGAGCGGTCACATTCAGCTCCCCCTTTTCTTTTGCTCATCAGTAGTCATCTCCCAAGCACCCAACTTACTTAGTTATTTTACCCCCCCCCTCCAAAATACAGGCCTAATCCTACCCTACATCTCCTCAGGCACAAGGATTGGTGGCTACCTCTCTCTCCACCACAGCCATTGTTAAACGATCCCTCTCCATAGTCCACCCCATTCCCCTTCCATTCTAGTCTCATTTAGTTACATCCTTACCTCTTTTGCAAAGGTCAAAGGAATCAGTTAGCTACCTTACTTCTTCTACAGAGGATGCATGTTTAGTATCTTCCTAACCTTGAACACTCAGGCCAAAGGAGTCCGTTTGCTATCTTACCTCTTCCTCAGAGGTGGAAGGTTTAGTGTCTTCCTAACCCTAAGACAGAAGGAATACTGATGCTTTCATTCCTGACATCTCCCAGTCCACACTCCGATCTCTTCTCCTTCCTCATAGGGAAAGCTGGTGTTGCTGCTCTACTTATTTCGGAGCTAAAAACGGGCTCCTTCTCCTGTAGCTGAAAGGGCTCGTTAGTCTATGTATCCCTAATGTATAGGGATATTTTCTATTCAGAGTGAATAAAGGGGGCTCAATGAGAGAACTCCTTCAAGTCTCTTTATTACAATACAATTATGGTCCTCCATCCCAAAAGAAGGGCCTACACAAAGTGATTCATTCACATTTTCAAAATAAGTGGAGAAAATTAAGATAAATGTGGCTTAATAAAGAGGTTTACAGGGTAATGAGAAATAAGAAGCAGGCAATTAAGTTAGCTAAATTGAAAATGAGAAATGCATTGTAAAAGAGCAAGAAAATTCCTAAACAATTCTACCTACATTATATATACATATACATACACAACACTGTGCAAAAGTCTTAGGCAGGTGTGGAAAAAATGCTGTAAAGTATGAATGTTTCCAAAAATAGACGTGACAACAGAAGATAAATCGAAATCAAATAAATCAAAGAAAAATCGAAACTAGCATCATTCTAGGTACACGTGCACAAAGTCAGGGATTTTATAGTCATATTGTATGTTGTATGATTAAACAATTATATGCTAATGATCATCAATGTAATATGTGGTTTGAAACACAATCATTAAGTGAAACAGAAACAGCTTTGTAGAAGGAATACAACTGGGTGAGGAACAGCCAAACTCAGCCAACAAGGTGAGGTTTGTGAAGACCGTTTAATGTCAAAAATCATAGACAATGGCAAGACTGAGAACAGCAACAAGACACAAGGTAGTTACACTGCATCAGCAAGGTATCTCCCAGGCAGAAATTTCAAGACAGACAGGGGTTTCCAGATGTGCTGTCCAAGCTCTTGAAGAAGCACAAAGAAACAGCAATGGTGAGGACTGCAGATGCAGTGGTCACCCAAGGAAACTTAGTGCAGCAGATCATGTTTACTTCCCTTCACAATCAGAAGATGTCCAGCAGAACCATTAGCTCTGGAAGGCTTGTGGCCAAAAAAGCCATACCTCTGATGTTGAAACAAGTGACTCAAGTATGTATGAAAAAATAGGAACTGGGTGCATAAAATGGAAGCAGGTGTTCTGGACCGATGAGTCAAAATCTGGAATATTTGGCAATAGCAGTTTGTTTGCCAAAGGGCTGGAGAGCGGTACAATAATGAGTGTCTGCAGGCAACAGTGAAGCATGGTGGAGTTTCCTTGCAAATTTGGGGCTGCATTTCTGTAACTAGAGTTGGGGATTTGGCCAAAATTAATGGTCTCCTCAATGCTGAGAAGCACATGCAGATACTTATCCATCATGCAATACCATCAGGAAGGCATTTGATTGGCCCCACATTTATTCAGCATGACAACAAACCCAAACATAAAGCAAAAATCATTAAGAACTATCTTCAGCATAAAGAAGAACAAGGAGTCCTGGAAGTGATGGTATGGCCCCCACCGATCTCAAAATCATCAAGTCTGTCTGGTATTACATGAAAAGAGAAAAGCAAATGAGGCTGTCTAAATCAACAGAACTGTGGTTAGTTCTCCAGGATGTTTGGAACAACCTACCTGTTGAGTGCCTTAAAATCTATGTGCAAGTGTACCTTAAAGAACTGATGCTGATTTTAAGGCAAAGGGTGGTCACACCAAATATTGATGTGATTTATATTTTTCTTCTGTTCACTCACTAGGCATTTTGTTAACTGATAAAAATAAACTTTGAGCATATCTATTTTTGAAAGAATTCTTACTTTACAGTTTTATTGTAATTCTATATTAAAGTTTTACCCCTTCAACCCCTTTTCCCAATGTCACTTGCAACGTCAGATCGCAACGAGGGACAACATTGTCATCCCTAGTCCCGTTGACAAAGGGGAGCAGGGTTTTCCTTATGCTGACACAAAATAGTCCCTCACTGTGGTCCATCCAGGCCAGCTTTCTGATCTGAAGGAAGAAGAGTGACGTTAGGAAAAGGGACAGGAGGGGGAACTTTCAAATATAATTACAATAAAACTACACTGATATGATATGATGTGAAAGGTACAGAGGATTATTAAAACATATAAGGAATAATCAGATATTCATTTATACCATGACATTACTCTCTCTTTAAGGTTGATATTAGTCCTCTTAAGCCTGAGATGGGTGAATTGATTAGAGAGTATAAGACATAGTTCAGCCATATTTTCCCTCTAATTCATTAGTACACGGACATACTTTATATACTGCTTTTTTAGCATAAGTAGGGATTTCTTTTGATATCACACTTACATGGCTAACCCATCATTTATTTTGATTCAAATGTAAAAAAAGAGGAAAACATTTAAAAACACAACAACATTTTGCGTAAGTTTTTCTTTCATGATTTGTACACTATTAGTCCATCTGAAAAAAGGAATATATTCGTTTACTTGCCCTGAATAAAAGAGTATCCCATATGCTTAAGATTTTAATATCTTGTTCATTTTCAGTGTACATATTAGAAGATGAATATTACTGTTTACAAGCTGTAATTTTTCAAAATTCAGCATGTGAGGATCATAGCTTAGTTGCTTGTGTCAGAACCCAAAAATGTCCAACAAAGGTATGTGTGTATGAAAAGTAGACAACGTAGAGTAATTCATCAGTAGAATTTATGAGTTTTTCATGCAGCTATTTTTACTGAAATCTGTATCAAAATTGTGGTACTATTTTGTTGCAATGGATATTTGCAGTTTAAAAAAAAATGCATTGATTAATGTTCAGCTGCTTGCTTTGAGTGTGGCAATGCCCCATATGCATGTTTTTCAGCTTTTGTGGGAGGTACTGCACACAATTTGGAACATGTGTGTTTCCATTTTAAGACAAGGAATTTTCAAAGCTTGCTTAACCGGTGCCATGTCTCATTTGAGGCTGTTTAGCGGTGCTCCACTTTAAATCCCCCCCCCCCAAAGTGTATATATTTGAAATTAGACAGCCCAGTGTTTCATACTAGGTGCATTTTGACACTTTTCATGCAGTTCCTTTACCCCCCAATCCCTCCTAACAGCTGCAGTAAGAAAAAAATATATCAGTGTTTTTCACACATATTTCAATTTGTTTTTGGATACCAAGCATAGGATATTTGAAGATTTTTTTAAATGCATTAATTAGTGTTCAGCTACATCTTCTGAGTACTGTAATATCCCATATGCATAGGTTTTGGAGGAGCTACTGAGCCAATTTTGGGACCATTTTTCAGGCCTAAAATGTGCTTCCCATTATAATTTTCATAGTGTTAGATCAAACTTTGCTTTGCCAAGTGAAACACTAGATTATAAACTTTCAGGCAGAGAGCTCACTTCCAAAGTGTTAATGGTAGGAGTACATAAGGGTCAAGTGCTGGGCCAATTCTCATGAGGGATTCATCAAAGCAAATATTTTTTCTGGGGTGTGCATACATCTGCAAATTTAGCCTCTAAGTAAATCATTAGGGGGAGAATTTTAAATAGCCTGTCATATTATGGATGTTCTTTTGGCAGACACTGGGTGTTGTCAGTAAAATGAACGAATCTCAGGAAACATGGAATTTAAAGGGATAGTAATACTTTAATTTTACTAATTCCTATTTTATACAACTTAAAAAAAGATTGTTAATGCCCCATATCACATCTCTCCCCTTTCCCTGATATAAGCGTCTTGCTGACTGCTCGGAAATAAGATCCTGGGGCCATCGGTCAGCTCCGATACTATTATCACCGGTCAAACCAGCAGTAATAGCAAAAACACTAATTCAACCATGTACCTCAGCTATTCTATTGTTGGAGGTACATGGCAAAACAAGCGTGGTTGGCCAATACTCACGCTTTGGCAAAATGCTTGTTGTTTTTGTTCCCACAACTTGCTCTAAATAGCGCGAATTGTGGGAACATCAAAGGGGAAAAAGGCAAACTCTGGTTGTTTGACAGTGTCAAACACCGAAAGTGAGCTAAAACTAGTGAAAAATTTAACATTTAACTGTCATCCACTGTCTAGCTTCTTCATTAATCTTCTCTTCTGTTCAGTCTTTTTTTCTGTCTTCTTTACTTCTTTCTTGCTGTATAAAAAAAAAAAAAAAAAAAAAGTCCACAAAGATGCTACCGTTAACCCTTTGAGTGTCGGAGAGGGTCACTATAGGTGGCATCTTAAAGTCCTCATGGAATAAAAATATGATCTGTTTTCAAAATGTAAATAAAGTAAATCTTAAAATGTATTTACCCCCTTTGCCTCCACTGTCTCTGCTGGGGGCAGAATGCATTTTGAGCTGAACAGAAGAATCTCTGCAACCCCTCGGGCCATTGCCAGAGTCAGACTGCCGGAATTTTGAATATAAAAGCTAGTCTCAGTTCAAAATAAAATGTCAGTCTCCAACTGGCTGGGAAGTGCCTACTCACCTCCCAGCAAGAATCTGATTGGCTGGGACGTGTGTAAGAACTTCCCAGCCAATTGGAGACCTCCAATTTATTTTGAGCAGAGACTGGCATATAAAAGCTAGTCTCGTTTCAAAATTCCGGCAGTCTGACTCAACGGCTCAAGAGGTTGCAGGGATTCTTCTGTGCAGCTCAAAATGCCATCTGCATCCAGCAGAGACAGCAGCGGTGACAAAGGGAGTAAATAAATGTTAAGATTGACTCTATATGGCACATTTTTAAAACAGATCACATTTTTATTCCATGAGAACTTTAAGATGCCACCTATAGTAATCCTTTGAGTGTCGGAGTGCTACCCATCTGGCACTCAAAGTGTTAACGGTAGCATCTTTGGTGTTTTTTTTTTTTTTTTTTTAAATCAAATATATATATATATATATATTTTTTATATATATATATATTTTTAACAGCAAGAAAGAAGAAAAGAAGACAGAAGAGAAGAAAAAAAAAAAAGAATAAGCCGACCGCAATCCCGATGGACATCCGGATTACTGGTAATTTTTACTTGTCGTGACATGTGTGAACTGTTTCTAGATTAACCCTATGAGTATAATGAGTTGCATACCCCACTGGCCCTCATAGGGTTGATCTTTTTGTTTGTTTCAACCACAAGTATGTGTTAGAAGCCAGTTTTTCAATACATACTGGTGGTTTTAACCCCGTGTTTGGGACTCCGCACCTGTATTCTCACAGTGCAGGATGTATGGTCTGAAAAAGTGCGTTCCTAAACATGCGGTGAAGCCACCATGTGGAATAGGATAGCAAAGTGGACTATTTATAAGTGATGTTCAATGGGTTAAAACTGCGCACCCATTGAATATTTTTGCTCTGTTTTTGGTGTTGACAGCACAGTTTATAGAATTGTAAACTGTGCTGTCAAAACCTCTACCGCTTGTTTTGAAAATACAGGGGCTAATAGTATCGAGTCCCCAGTCTGCCCATTTTCTTACTGTAAAAACCTCAAAAACCTTGTTTGGTTCTTGGTCTAGTCTTATGTTCGGGACAGCCTTATGCCTATTCCATGCATGCTTAAATTCTGTCACTGTATTAACTTCTACCACTTCTGCTGGTAGGCTATTTCACTTATCTACTGCCCACTCAGTGAAGTACAAATTTCTTACATTACGTCTAAACATGTGTCACTCTAGTTTTAGACTATGGACTCTTGTCCCAACATTTTCCCTCCTGCACTTTGTTGAATCCCTTCATGTATTTGAATGTTTCTATCATATCTCCTTTCTCGCTTCTCTCGTCCAAGCTATACATGTTCAGATCCTTTAGTCTATCCTGATATTTCTTTTTTCCTGTAAAACAGTCATCATTTTAATAGCCCTTCTCTGAATTTTCTCTAGAGTATGTATATCCTTCTGGAGACTGGGGTCACCAGTACGGTATACAATACTCTAGGTGAGGTCTAACTAGAGATCTGTAGAGTGGCATGACCACTTCCCTTTTTCTGCTACTAATGCTCCTAGCTATATAACCCAGCACCCTAATGCTCCTAGCTATAAAACCCAGCACCCTTTAAGTCATTAGAACAAATCACTCCCAAATCCCTTTACGCTGTTGGGTCTGACAGCACATTACTCTTAATATTATATTTTTCCTTTTGTCCCAAGTGCATTATTTTACATTTATCAACACTAAACTGCAGCTGCCATAATCTTGTCCATTCTTCTAATTTACCTAAAGAAATTGTCATTTGGCTTATTCCTCCAGGAATGTCTACCCTGCTGTAGATCTTTGTATCATCTGCAAAAATTGCTTTTGCAATAGCACTAAAAAAAATATTAAAATGAATCAGCCCCAGTACAGTTCTCTGAGGTACCCCACTAGTTACACTCCTTTCGTTCGAATATTATAAATTGACTATCACCCTCTGCCTCCTACCACTCAACCATTGCCTTACCCATTTAACTATTTTTATATCAGGAGCATTTCATATCTATCCCTGGTCACAGTTTGTGGAAAAACTAGCACAGATGGGATTTATGCTCCAATATGACCCAGTGCTAGGTTTATTAATTGTGCTCACAGCCATTGTTAGGTCCAATAAATTTTTTTTATTACTCTATATTTGTGTGTTGCAAGGAATACTGACTTGCAACACAGGATGAGAAACTAGTGTTAAGATATTGGGCTGCACACTTTTGGGAGACAATTACCACTCCGTCTGTCCAGTGAGAAAATGGCTCAGACAGCCACACACTGGCGTGTGGGGTCAATGGCTTTGCATGGAGAAGAGCGGAGCCTGTGGAACCTCTGGGGTCGTGCCATGCGCCTCAAGTACCTGCGGAGTTGAGGCTTCTTTTTGGGAACCAAGGGCAACAAAGTGCTCTTGCCTCCAGTAGCCTCAGTGATGAGGTTATTCAACTCCAGCCCAAAGAGAGAGGTGCCCAAAAATGGAAGAGAAATCAATGATTTCTTGGAAATGGAATCTGCAGACCGGAATTTAAGCCAGAGGGCACGCCTGGCTGCCACAGACAGGGCAGAAGCCCTTGCCTCTAGCTGGATAACATTAAAAATAGCCTCAGTAAGATAATGCTGAGCTTCGGAAATGTTAGTAATAACCACAGGAAATCAGCTGTAGAGGCGCCCTGACGAACAGCGTCTGTAAGTTGTTCTGCCCATACAGCAATGGCTCTATTTACCCAAGCAGAAGCAAAGCTGGAGAGATGAACCTATAGTCGCAAATGTAGCCTTTAGGAAAACCTCAAGCTTCCTGTTCGTCAAATCCTAGGGAGCAGAAGCCTCCACACCTCAGACAGAGCCATGGATTTCGAAAGCCTAGAGATAGGGGCATCCACCTTGGGGAGGGGGGGCACTGAGACAAGGCTGTCTCAGAGAATGGGCATAGCTTACAAACTTCTTAGACAAGGACAAAAGCTTGTCAGGGTTTTCTGCTCATCTAGGGCAACTTGGTCAAGAGTGGGATTAGGTGGAGAGACAGTGCACTGTTTTTTGGGCCTTTTAAAGATGTCTGAAGTAGTCTTAGGGTCCTCAGAAACAGGGGTAATGTTCAGGGTATTGAGAACTGACTTGATAAGACCCTCAGCAGAGGCTCAGGATCAGTCTCAAAAGGGTCCCCAAAAAATTTGGAGCCAACCCAATCAGAATCTGACATGTCAGGTACACCCTGAGGTTTAGGTGCCAAAGACCTGAATAACGCAAGGGGCTTCCATGCTTGGAGGACCCCCTGTAGGTGCATAGGAAACTGACAGAGTAGTTTTTAACTCTTGCACCCAAGGTGGCTCTAGAACATGGCTGGTAGGCCCTGGTGGAGAAGAAGGGGCCACAGGACATGAAGGGCATGAATCACCTGAGTATTCTCTAGGAAGCCCTGATTGACATGAGAAGCAAAGCGCAATGGGGGTCACAGACACCCCTGTATCCTTAGTCTCAGGTCTAACCCAGGTCCCAACAGGTCTAACATCCTAACAGGATATAAAGTGTCTGAAAGTATCCTATATAATAATTTGCTAAATCGTGTGTAACGCCGCGTCATGCGCAGTAGACACTGCTGCGCGTGCTGCAGTCATGCGCAGTAGAGACTGGCCGCGCCGCGGCTGATAAAGAGCGGGGCGCTCCGAGAGCATGACTGCACCGCGACCAGCTGCCAGTGGCACTGTGGCCCGTGTAACGGGCTCTTCAACTAGTAAGGAATAAACCAAATACTGTGTCCCAGATTAAAATTTCACCCAGAAAGGGTTAAAATACACTTAACTGGCAAGCAAGGATTAATCTGCAGAGGAGAGAGGAAGGATCCAAGCCCTGTGTAGGATACTCATGAGGGGAAGGAAAGAAAATTGTGTCTAAAGCAGGAGCCAATCAGAAAATAGACTGCTAAATGGGCGTTCATGGGAAATGTTTCCCCTCAAATCACCCAAAAACAGTGCCAGAAGCCCTCTGAGCCCCCCAAAACATGAACCGGATTGTAGGACAAGGGTAGACAAGGTGAATGAGCCGTCTCTGAACTCGGTACATGGAGCGGTTGCAGAGATATGTCCCAATGAAGAAAAGTCCCATATAGGCAAATGGACCATTGCAGCCAATGAGGTAAAACATGTCTTAAAGGCACGAAACTTAAATAAAGGAAAATTTAACAAAGTAAGTGCAAAGCTTAAAAACGTATAGTAAGCACAAGAAGGATACTAGAGAACACAAAGCCCCAAGGGAAAAGTGTGAAAACACCTTTCAAATCGCACATGACAAAAGAGGGGTTAAATTACCACAGAAAACCCAAAATGCTCCACAAACCCCAGCGGACAAACATATAAATCCAACGAGTGCAGGAGTATATGTGTAGGAACTCCTAAAGGAGACCCCTGTTGCGGAGGGGAAGCAGTGGGACAAGTGGATCTTAGCACTCAAAGGGCTGCTCACCTTTTTTGCAGGTCTTCTGTCACAGTATTCAGGCAAAGAAGGACAGACACAATATAAAATGTAACCACCTTTATTAAGAATATATATAGTAGACTTGTGCACGGCAAAAATTTTTGGTAAAATTCGAATTCGGACTAATTTTTTTTTTCCATTCGGAGGATCTGAATTTCGGACCAAGCCTGTTAGACTCTGATGAATTATTCAGCCGAATTTAAAAAAACAAACTTTAAAGTATTCAATAAACAATTTAAATTAAATAAAAAAATACATTAGAACTAAATTAATAATAATATTAAATCTCTAATGAGACAGGAAGGGGTATTTTATAAACCCCAAAACACTTATTAACCCTTAATAGGGCAAATATGGGGTGAGTGGCAGCAATGTAACATGGCTGCATGATACAAATGAATATACAACAAACACACAAAATAAAGCCCTGCGCTTAAACTCCCACTACTCCTGGGCAGCAGCAATGGCTATAGTATACATCAGCCCAAAATACAAAGTACAAAAAACAAAAAAGAGTTGCCTGCGCTCTGTCCCAAATCCCTATGCACATTTAAATAATTGGAGGTTTTTAGTTTCACTCCAATGGCCATTTGAATGTAAGCTCACCTGCCGCGCCAAAGCAAGCCTCATAGGTGAGTCCATCAGGACAATTAAATGATTTTGAATTACTTTTCTTAAGCTGCACCCATTACGTAACACATTATTACCAGGTTTTTTTTTTCCATTTTGCAATTTTTTTAAAAATAATAAACTAGTGTAAAAGCCCGTGTACACGGGCCAATTTCTGGGAGATGTTAACCCTTTGAGTGCCGGAGGGGTACGCAACGCATTGCTCTGCAATGCGTTGCGTACCCCTTCAGCACTCGAAGGGTTAAAAGGCCGGTCCTGCTCTATGTCTGCCGCTACTCACGTGATGCGCAGTAGAGAGTGCCCGAATGCACAGAATGCTTCCAGCACAGAACTTCCAGCATTCCTACGCCTCCCAGCATTCCATGCGTTCGTGCAGTCTTTACTGCTCATGACAGCTTCTGACAAATATCCTAGTGAATTATTATGTAGGATGAGAATTTATACATGTATATGTCACATCAAATTAAAGCCCTTTCTGCCCTTTAAAAAATGGTATATAATATGTGTTTGTGCAATAAATGAGAAAGATAGGAATTATGGTTGAACACACAGATAGCAAAAATTCCAAAATTGCTTGTGTCTTTAAGTGGTTAATATCTGCACTTTGCATGAACTATAAAGCACCTGTTTTACCAGATCTATTTTTAGTAGCATGTAGCAACATTGTAATAATTTGAGATGGAAAAGCGCCGTCTGATTTTCTGAAATTTACACCGAAATTTCGGAATAGATCCGTTTCGGATTCTGATTTTTTTTTTGTCGGACGACGCTGGCTTTTGGAAGGTCCGAATGATGACGAATATGCCTTATTTATCCGAATTCCGAAATTGGCCGAAGCGAATCGCACAAGTCTAATATACAGCAATAATAGTATAGCCCAGACCACAGGATGATAGGACCCAGGCTCCTACCCGGAGCTGCACACTGTGCTGTGCACTGCACTACTCATGAACCAAGACTAGGAAAGAGGCTTGAGTAGAACACCACAGTGAATAGTGTATAAAGCTTAAGTCACCACTCCGGGTCTCGCGACCAGAGGCAAAAGGAAGCGAGAGCAGGCCAGAGCCATGGAACACAGAGGCTACAGGGCAGGCAGGATAGGAGTGCACGGAGCGAGTAGGCGGCCAAAGCCACAGGTCAGACAAACTGGGGACTACACGGAGTGAGTTAGTAGCCAAAGCCAGAGGTCAGGCAAACCAGGGACTACAAGGAGCAAGTTAGTAGCCAAAGCCAGAGGTCAGGCAAAGTGGGGACTAAATGGTGCGAGTTAGGAGCCAGAGCCAGAGGTCAGGCAAACCGGGGACTACACAGAGCGAGTCGGTAGTCAGAGCCAGAGGACAGACAAGCCAGGGTCTAAATTGAGTGAGTTAGTCAGCCAGAGCCACAGGTCAGAACCGATGTGGGAAGTCAGACAAGCCGGGGACATATAAGGAGCAGGTTAGTCAGCCAGAGCCACAGGTCAGAACCGATGTGGGTAGTCAGACAAGCCAGGGTCATACACGGAGCAGATTCTCAGATAGGCAGGGGTCACAACAGCGAGTAAGAGATACCAGCAGAAACACCACGTAAGGGCAATGAGTCCTAGGCCCAAGGAGGTTTATAAAGGAGCATCAGAAGACTGCACCCAATTAGGCAAAATAGAATAGGCCCATAAACAGGCATCCATGCCTATTTCATGACGTCAGCA
The DNA here is from genome assembly GCA_037306005.1 of Rhinophrynus dorsalis. Taxonomy (NCBI): domain Eukaryota; kingdom Metazoa; phylum Chordata; class Amphibia; order Anura; family Rhinophrynidae; genus Rhinophrynus; species Rhinophrynus dorsalis. The sequence goes on from CM074722.1 coordinate 385,012,572, forward strand.
ATGAGGAAGTAGCCACAATCAAGCCAGCCAACACCACCACAGAGGAGGGAGCTTAGGGCTCTAAGGAAGACTGTGATCTCTTCTATCTTCAGACTACCATTAATGAAGAAGGAGCCTCAGTGGGCTTCTCCTAGGGAAAAGACATAGCATGCAAGGTTTTCCCTCAGGGCTGGAAGATCCACAAACAGCACCTGTTACCTGAGAAATCCACCATTGGGAAGTCAGTAATGGTAATACGCCTAATGGGAGATTTCTACACCTCATATCTAACAGAAAACAATAAATTAAACTAAAAACTAAGCAGAATTGTTCTCATGCCTTTCCTATTAAAGGAACAAATTAACTGGTTGGGGATTGGCTAGTGCTCAGCTAAGGAGGGAAGGTAGGCTCCAACCTGCATTCTTTCCAAGAATTGTTCCTGTCTACTTAAAGGAGCAGTCGCCTTCCCAGAGTTACCTGTATGCTATATTGGATGACAAGAGAAATATTTCTACATCAGATCAGACGGTTTTGTTTTTTCTATTTAACAAAGTAATACATTTTTATACAATGCAGCTGCTTGTAGAACACATAGAAGCTTCTTGTTTATCTCTTCCTCATGGTCCTAGCACAGTGGCTGAAGCAAACTGCTGTGGTGACAGAGCAGTTAGCAACATCCTTTCCACTTGGCTCACACTGCTCACTGAGGAGCGATGGGTGTTTTAACCCTTGATGCGCTGGGACGTTACCAGTCCTTAAAGGACCAAAATGTGTGATGTCCTGGCACATCACGAAGGGGTTAAACACATTCTTTTCTTCTGTACAGTAATGTGCAAAAGTTTTAGGCAAATGTGAAAAAATGCTGTAAAGTAACAATGCTTTCAAAAAATAAAATTGAAATATTAACATATCTATCAATTACAAAAATGCAGAGTGAGTGACACAAGAAAAATCTAAATCAAATCAATATTTGGTGTGACCACCCTTTGTCTTCAAAACAGCATCAGTTCTTCTAGGTACACTTGCACAGAGCTTTTATTAAAGAGCTCACCAGGCAGTTTGTTCCAAATATATTGGAGAATTATCCACAGTTGTTCTGTGGATTTAGGCAGCCCCAGTTGCTTCTCTCTCTTCATGTAATCCCATACAGATTCAATGATGTTTCCATCAGGACTCTGTGGGGGCCATACCATCACTTCCAGGACTCCTTGTTCTTCTTTACGCTGAAGATAGTTCTTAATGACGTTGATTGTACGTTTGGGGTCATTGTCATGCTGCAGAATAACTTTGGGGCCAAACAGATGCCTCCCTGATGGTACTGCATGATGGATAACTATCTGCCAGTACTTCTCAGCATTGAGGAGACCATTAATTCTGACCATTTCAGAAATGCAGCCCCAAACCTGCAAGGAACCTCCACCACGCTTCACTGTTGCAGACACTCATTCTTGTACAGTTCTCCAGCCCTTTTGGTGAACAAAGTGCTTTCTGCTATAGCCAAATATTTCAAATTTTGACTCATCAGTCCAGAGCACCTGCTGCCATTTTTCTGCACCCCAGTTCCTGTGTTTTCGAGCATAGTTGAGTCACTTGGCCTTGTTTCCACATCAGAGGTATGGCTTTTTTGGCCTCAAGACTTCCATGAAGACCACTTCTGACCAGACTTCCCAAGGCAGTAAATGGGTGTACCAGGGTCCCACTGTTTTCTAACCTATTCTGAGATAAAGGCACTGCTGGGCATCTTCTGATTGTGAAGGGACGTAAGTATGATGCATCTAATTTGCTGCACTAAGTTTCCTTGGCGACCACTGCATCTACTGTCCTCAACGTTGCGGTTTCTTTGTGCTTCTGCAAAAGAGTTTGGACAACATGTCTGGAAACCCCGGTCTGCCTTGAAATTTCTGCCTGGGAGAGACCTTGCTGATGCAGTATAACTACCTTGTGTCTTGTTGCTGTGCTCAGTCTTTTCATGGTGTATGACTTTTTGACATAGAACTGTCTTCAACTACCTCACCTTGTAAGACGAGTTTGGCTGTTCCTCATCCAGTTCTATTCCTCTTATACAGCTGTTTCTGTTTCAGTTCATGATTGGGTTTCAACCTACATATTAAATTGATAATCATTAGCACCTGTTTGGTATAATGGTTTAATCATACAGCTGACTATATGCGTACAAAATCCCTCATTTTGTGCAAGTGTACCTAGAAGAATTGATGTTGTTTTGAAGGCAAAGGGTGGTCACACCAAATATTGATTTGATTTATATTTTATTGCTGTTCACTCACTATGCATTTTGTAAATTGATAAACTATTAACATGTCTATTTTTGAAAGCATTCTTACTTTGAAAGCATTATTACTTTATAGCATTTTTTCACACCTGCCTAAAACCACATTACTGTATATACAAAGGAAGCAACAATGGCAGGCTATGGACAAACAGGCAATAGCACATAATTTCTTGGCTTACTGAGGACAAAATCAGCTATAGTTTATAAAGCACCTGGAACCCAATGGTACTTAAAGAACTTTATTTAGCAATAGCAAGACCATTATTATTAATATTTATTGATTCACTTTCAACAGGCATATTGCCATGTGATTGGATGAAATCATAAAGGGGGTAGGATCTAAACCAGGAAGTTATATACCTGCGAGTTTGACATCCATAGTGGGTAACATATTGGACAAGTCGGATCATATACTGCCTGCTCTCCTGATGAATTGAGATGTGTAAATAAGCATCCTGTAGTTCCAGAGAAGAAAGAAACTCCCCCGGAGACATGGCAGCAGCAATCACTGTACGCAGAGATTCTTGGCGATAGCAAGTCTTGATCACAAAGGAGTTGAGATCCTTCAAATCCAAAATAGGGTGACATCCGCCATCCTTTTTGGCGACCACAAAGAGGTTCGAATAGAACCCCGAACCCTTGTCTGGAAGGGGCACCGGCTCCAGGACCTCCTTGTCCAGTACAGCGCCGAACAGACAACGTTTCTCTGTACCCTGAGGAGTATGAGAAAGACGAAAACGAAGGAGACGAAGAGAATAGAAAGAGATCCTGTATCCATCTTTCACCACCTGTAAAACTCATGGGTCCAACACGGAATACTCCCAAATGTTGTGAAAGTCTCAGACGACCACCCACAGCAGGGTGTGGGCCCGGGTTCGTAGAGTCATGCCGAAGCAGTTTTGGAAGCCTTGGGCTTGGAGGAGACCTTGGGCTTCCACTGCTGTTTGGGCTTGGAGGAGGTATGTGGAGCTGAGGGAATCGCCTGGTTCGCTGGACGTGTCTCATTCTGAAAGGAACGAAAATACCGGTTACGCTTAAGTGGCAATTTCTTCTTAGGGACCAAGGGTAGAAGAATACTTTTACCCCCAGTGGCCACGCTGATCAATTCCTTAAGATCAGGCCCAAACAATGAAGTACCCTGAAAGGGCAGAGAAAGCAAGGTTTTCTTGGAAGCAGTGTCAGCAGACCAGATCTTGAGCCAAAGGGGCTCACGTGGCCACCACAGACGTAGTAGAAACCCTATCCATTATGCGGACTGCATCAAAGGCGGCAGCAGAAACATAGTGTTGCGCTTCAGAGATATTGACAAGAAGACTCAATTTCTCAGAAGTAGGCGCATCCTGACGGACAGCCGTAGTGAGTTGCTCAGTCCAGACTGCAATTGCCCGATTGACCCACGCAATAGCAAACGCTGGGCGCATAGCGCTACCAACAGTGGCAAAAATGGACTTGAGAGAAATCTCAAGTTTCTTGTCAGTCCAGTCCTTCAGAGCAGAAGCATCAGAGACTGGCAAGTCAATAGATTTAGATAACCTGGAGATAGATGCATCCACCTTGTGGGGATGAACCCACTTAGCAAGAGCAGCTTCAGAAAAGGGGTAAAGCTTGGCAAATTTCCTGGACACAGAAGCAGTCTTGTCCTGTGACTTCCACTCCTCAGAAACCAGACGGTCAAGAGTGGGGTTAGGAGGAAAATAAGCAACGGGCTTTGCGGGCTCCTGAAAAACATCAGAGGGATCAGAAGGAACTTCTTGAACCAAGGGAATGTTGAGGGTGGTTAATACGGCTCTGATCAGACCCTCAGCAGAGAGGTCAGGATCAGCTTCAAAAGGGTCCCCAGACACAGAGAAGACTCCAGAACCGAACCATCCTCAATATCTGAATCCAACAGCAGTTCCAGCTCAGAGGAATCTGACACATCAGGTGCCCCCTGAGGTTTAGGCAGGGAAGATATGATATTAGAGGGGGTCTGCCATGTCTGAAGGGCCCCCTGTATCTGGGATGGAAAGAGTTGTAATGTGGACCTAAGGTCCCTAGTCGCAGCCTTAAACTCTTGAACCCAGGCTGGCTCAATAGCATGGCTGGAGATTCCTGAGTTGCTGTCAGGAACTTCAGAACATGCTGGGCATAACTGACCAGAGAACTCTCTAGGTAGCCCTGAGTAACAGGAAGAGCAACGGGGGATACATAGACCCAAGCCTCCTTAGTCTTAGGTCTAGACCTTGGCTACAGCGGTATAGACATACTCACAGTGTCAAAATAACAAACTGTACAGTAAATCACCCAATTACAGTGTGTAAGATTAAAATTTCACCCAAGAAATGCTAAATACAGACTTATCTGGCAGTCGAAGGATTACTCTGCAGAGGAGAGAAGGAGAGTCCAAGCCCTGCGTAGGATACTCGCTAGAAACGCTCACAAAATGGCTGCCGTGATGGGAGCCAATCAGAATGTAGACGCGAAGCAAGTGCTCATGGGAAATGTAGTTTTTCCCAAAAAAGATGACAGAGCAAGGGTAGACAAGTAAAATGAGCCATCTCTAAAGTCGCTAGGTTAAACGGTTGCAGAGATACGTCCCAAACAGTGTAGTCCCATAGAGGTGAATGGAGCAATGGCATCTATGCGGTAAAGCGTGCCTTTAAGGCACAGTACACAATTTTTACCCAAATTAAAGAAAACCAAGAAAAGGTGTAAAACATTAAGGGAGGCCTCTGCAAAACACCTAAAACCAAATTAAGACCCCACAAAGGTTTGGAAGCCTTGAAGGCCGGGAAGGCATGAACAACTCACTGAACGAATAACTTGACACCAGGAAAAACACAGAAAGAGCAGAAATCTGTACTCTGAAGGAACTCAAGCTAAGTCGTTTGTTCACACCAGCCTGGATAAAGGAGAACATGACTGGAAGGTCAAAATCCTGGAAGGTCAAAATCCTGAAAGGACAGAGATCTGTACACACACCAGGAATTAAAAAGGTAGCACTGAAGACGGAGGTCCAGTTCAGGTGGCAGTGGATCCTGAATGGAAAGATTCGCTAGATCTACAAACCAAGACCTCTTGGTCCAATAAGGAGTGACCACAAAAATTGTTGCACTGTCCATCCTGATCTTCCGGAGCACCCTGGGAATTAATGGAACTGGAGGAAAGACATTCTCACAGTACCTTGTAGAGCCGCCACTTCTGGCGATGCTCACTATGATGTTCCAGCGTAATTTCCACAATCGGTTGGACACATCAATGCCGATGCGTCATCTGCAGGCGTGAGACTTCACAAGCAGGCTGCAGGCCTCTGTTTTATGTGTGTTTGTTTCCTGTAGTCTCCTCCTGCCCACTTCCTCCCTCTAAGCTGCTCCTCCTACCTACTTCCTGTGGAGGGGTTTAAAGGACAGACTGAGTCATGACCCTTCCGTTGTTATTCTGAGCAGTTAATTTTCTAGTATTCCTGATTCCTGTGTATGATCTTGGCTGTCTGTCCATCCATTCTGGTGTTGACCTGTGGCTCTGACTATTTTCCTTGTGCGTTCTAATTTGGCTCAGATATCATTTCTGGTGCAAACCTGTGGCTCTGGCTGACTATCCGCTCCGTGTATGACCTAGGCTTGTCTGACTACCCACTCTGGTGTTGACCTGGGGCTCTGTCCACTGCGTATCCAGAATTCCATTGCTTCAGTGGACATCCTATCTGGTGCAAACCTGTGGGTCTTGCTGACTACCCGCTCCGTGTATGACTTTGGCTCGTCTGACTATCCTATTTGGTCTGTCTGTTCGCTCAGTTTGTCGGTTTCGTTATTCAGACATCCTTCCTAGTACTGACCTGGGGCTCTAGCAGACTCCTATCTACTGACTGCAGGCTTGGGTCAGCAGCTTCCTTGGTTACGTACGATTGAAACTCTGCTCCTAGACTGACTGCAGGCTGAATCAGTATCTCTTGGGCGCTCCCTTACCACGAGACTCCAGTGGGCTAAGGCCTAGTCTCGGACAGTGTGGTGCAGTGATTGGGAGACTGCTATTCCTGATACAGTACTCGCCGTTTCAATCGCCCACTGTGTGTGTGTATATTATATATATATATATTGCATTACTGCCATTATTCTCATAATAAAGGTTCTATTAACTATACCGTCTGACTCCCGGTTTTGCTTGCCAACTGTAACAGGCATAAGTGAGGTGGAAGTGCCATGGGATCAACATCACATATGTGGCAAAGGTCAGAGGATCCCCCCACTGGGAGCAGAAGACTGGAACCTTCCTGTTGTCTCTTGTGGCCATCAGGTCGATCAGTGGCAGTCCCCACTGTAACACAATCAGGTGGAACACTTCCGGATTGAGCTCCCACTCCCCTGGATCTACATCTTGGTGACTTAGAAAGTCTGCTGTTTTCCACCATTGGTATGTGAACGGTGGAGGCGGCCAAATGTGGGCTTCTGCCCAGAATGTACCTCACCTCATACCAGGAGGTGGTGCTACGATTGCCCCCCTGACAGTTGATGTAAACCATGGCTTTGACGTTGTCTGACTGGACTTGTACTGGATGACCTTTCAGCTGAGTGGCCCAATACAGCACAGCAAGACAGATCTCCCTGAGCTTCAGAAAATTGATATACCGAAGAGATTTTTCCTGAGTCCAACTTCCCTGGAACCCCAGATGACCCAGCACTGCCTGCCCAGCCACTCAGGCTGGTATCCATTGTGACCAGAGTCCGTTCTGGGATCATGAAAGGTTTCTCCCTTGCAACCACCACTGTAGGTCCTGTCTGACTTTCAGAGAGAGGGGATTTGCTGATCCAGAAGAGCCGAATTCCTGTGCCACTTTTGGATGACATTCCTCTGAGGCTCCCTGTTGTGTACCTGAGAGTAAGGCACACTTTTAGGCTAGACACTAGTCGGACCATAACCCCCATGTACTCCCTGACCGAGGCTAGGGCTCCTTCAGGGCCTGTGACACATCCTGCATGATCTTGTCCTCTGGGAAAAAAAACCTTACCTAGATGGGTGTTGAACCACATGTCTAAGAACATCAGCTCCTGGGACGGCATAAGGAGAAGATTTTGACATGTTCAGAATCCACATGAACACATGTGCAGAATCCACATTCTTGGATGTGCTGGGCCAAAAGCTACTCTGAAGGAGCATGATCAAAAGACTGTCCAGATATGGAGTCATGGAAATGCCCTGGGTGTGAATGAAGGCTGCCAAGCTCCCATAACCCTAGTAAACACACCAGGAGCTGATGTCAGGCCAAAAGGCAGAGTGATGAACTGGTAGTGTTCCGAGCCTAAGGCAAACAGCAGATTGTGTTAGCTGTCCAGATGGATCGAAAAGTGTAAGTATGCATCCGGAAGATCCAAAGATGCCAGATACTCCCCTGGGCACATCTCTGCAATAACAGAATGCAGGGATTCCATTTTGAAGCATGCAATATTCATATACATGTTGAAACACTTAAGGTCCAGAAAGGGACAGCAGCCGCCATCCTTCTTTGGAACCTCAAAAGGGTTGTAATAGAAAGCTGAACTTACTCTTGGGAAGTACTGGAACCAGAAACTTCTTTTCCAGTAATGACTGCACTGCATCCCGGAACAGCTTCAACTTGGCCAGCACAATAAGGACTCTGGATGGGTAGAAAAGAAAAGGAGGAAGGGATCTGAATCCTATTCTGTACCCTTCTGAAATTACCCACAAAACCTACTGGTCTATGATAGAGGATTTCCATGCATCCCAAAAAAGGCGAAGATGCCTGCCTATGGGAACATGCAGACCAGGATTCCACAAGTCATGAGGAAGCTGGCTTGACAAACGCAGCCCTGCTGCCACTGTTGCCTTGGCTTGGCAGGGGTGGGTGTTGCATGAATTGGAGGCCTGCAAAATTTGTTGTCCTCTACAGAGTAGAATGTTTGGAAGGCATCTGAGGCAACAAGGAGGTCTTGTCCCCAGAAGCATCACTAATAATCTGCTTTAGCTGAGGCCCATACATGGACTTGCCCTGAAAGGGTAAGGAAACCAGTGGATTGGCCCATTAAATCTATCCGCAAGGTGACTAGCACAGAAACAGATAAGGCCTTTGCAGACAATCTGGCCGCCTCAAACAAGACCTCTGAAACATAAGTGTTGGCCAGAAAGACCAACAATTCATTCTTGGAAGCATCTGCATGGACAGCTTCTAACATCTAACATCTATTTACCCTACACGGCAACAGCCTTGCTAACCCAGGCAGAAGCAAAAAAATAGGCCTCAACGCAGCCCCAGTGGCTGCAAAATTAACCCTGAGGACAGAATCGAGCTTCTTATCAGCCACATCTTTGAGTCCCACTGCATCCAACAAAGGAGAGCATTGGACTTGGCTAGCCTGGAGAATGGGGGATACACAGAAGAGGAAGAGGCCCACAGCACCAAATCTGACTCCAAAAAGGAGTACAGGCTAGAAAATCTCTTGGTGATAGACAACCTTTTAACAGGGGTCTTCCACTCATCCAGAAGTATCGGTTTAAGAGTGGTATTAAGTGTAAACACAGAATATTTTCTAGGTCTCCGGAAGACATCCACAGATGATGGCCCTCATCAGCAGTGTCATGGACCTAAAGGGTCTCGAACAGCCCTGATAAGCTCCTCAGTTGAAGGAAGGGGGCCTGCTTCATAAATGTCCCCATAGGATTAGGAAGAATCCATATCTTAACATTCCCCTTCCTCGCATTTTCCCTCTGAAAATTCCTCCTCAGAGGAGGCCCCTATCAACTCAAGTATACTCTGAGATCTAGGAGCTACATATGTAAACGTAGTGGGGGGTTTCCAAGATTGAAGAATCCCTTGGAGGGAGAGAGGAAAGTGGGCCATTTCACACAACAATGATTTTACCCAAGCTGGATTTTTATCAGTGCTGGAAGGGCCTAGTGGAGTAGTGGGGACCACGGCATAGGAGAGGCAGAGAGATCCAGAATAATCTCTAGGCAGCTCGGTTTGAAATGAGGAACAGTAAGCAAACAGCGGCAACAGCCTTGCTAACCCAGGCAGAAGCAAAAAAATAGGCCTCAACGCAGCCCCAGTGGCTGCAAAATTAACCCTGAGGACAGAATCGAGCTTCTTATCAGCCACATCTTTGAGTCCCACTGCATCCAACAAAGGAGAGCATTGGACTTGGCTAGCCTGGAGAATGGGGGATACACAGAAGAGGAAGAGGCCCACAGCACCAAATCTGACTCCAAAAAGGAGTACAGGCTAGAAAATCTCTTGGTGATAGACAACCTTTTAACAGGGGTCTTCCACTCATCCAGAAGTATCGGTTTAAGAGTGGTATTAAGTGTAAACACAGAATATTTTCTAGGTCTCCGGAAGACATCCACAGATGATGGCCCTCATCAGCAGTGTCATGGACCTAAAGGGTCTCGAACAGCCCTGATAAGCTCCTCAGTTGAAGGAAGGGGGCCTGCTTCATAAATGTCCCCATAGGATTAGGAAGAATCCATATCTTAACATTCCCCTTCCTCGCATTTTCCCTCTGAAAATTCCTCCTCAGAGGAGGCCCCTATCAACTCAAGTATACTCTGAGATCTAGGAGCTACATATGTAAACGTAGTGGGGGGTTTCCAAGATTGAAGAATCCCTTGGAGGGAGAGAGGAAAGTGGGCCATTTCACACAACAATGATTTTACCCAAGCTGGATTTTTATCAGTGCTGGAAGGGCCACGGCAGTAGTGGAGTAGTGGGGACCACGGCATAGGAGAGGCAGAGAGATCCAGAATAATCTCTAGGCAGCTCAGTTTGAAATGAGGAACAGTAAGCAAAGGGGGGTCAGGGATGCCCCTGAGTCCTTAGTATTAGGTCTAGCCCCATGTCCCTTAAAAATCACACATCCTGACAGGAATAGTGTCTAAACTAGTAAAAACCACTAGTAACAGTTCCCCCAGACTAATAGTTCACCCAAGAAAAGTCCAGAAAGCACTCATCTGGCAGGCGAAGGGTTAATCTGGAGAAGGAGAGCAAGGAGTGAAACAGGTAGCCAATGAGAAAAAGGTTCATGAAACGGGCATTCTGGGTAATGTAGTCTTCTCTGTTGCCGCTGCTTAGCAATGCCTACAACTCAGTCTGTGGACACTCAGGACATGAACTGGATGAAAGAGCATGAGGAGACTAAAATAGAGAGCCCACTCTGACTTCTGTATGTCAAACAGAGATATGTCCCAATGAAGCTCGCCTCCTGTAAGTCAATGGAGCAAAGATGGCGGTGTGGGAAGTATTCTTAAAGGAGCCACACACTCAGACAAAATATGAGGTACCCTAAAAAACTCCATGACTCCAGGGAACATGCGGGGGTACCTAAGAGACTGGCCCCTAAAGGGAAAAGCCCCAAACCCAGAGAAAATAGCAGTGAAGGGGTTAAATAGCTCAAAAGCAGCCATCCTTGCTTCACAGCCCAGGGGATGAACTAGTATACAATACCCAAAACGAGTGCAAGAGCCCAAGGACTCAGAGAAAACCTCTGTAGGAATATGTACCAGCAGGGACAAAGTGAACTAAGGCACTCAAAAGGTTACTCACCAATATTCAGCATCTTCAGGTTACCACTGTGAAGGAAGCAGAGCCCCAGAGGACTCTTTTAGGTTGAAAAATTCTCTCCACAGGGCTGCAAGGATCCACACAGGAACTGCACACTGGTCAATCCACTCCAGGGGAAATCCAGTAATGTTAACCAGCCTAATGGGGCAATTTTAACAGCCCCATATCTAACAGATAAAACAATAAAAAGTCTAAGTAAGGGAAGTGCTTTGGCCATGATTTCACCTCAGAGAACACATCATAACTACAGGTGGGGTTAGGGTTGAGCTGCACAAGGAGCTGGAAGTCTCCACCCCCAGAACCCTGTCTTTTTCTTTTCTTTTTTTTTTTTTTTTTTTTTGAGAATGTGTTCTGCCCTCCAAAGGAGGATCTCAACTCCATGGTACATGTGTTACATATTGGACAATAGCGAAAATGGTGTTCTAAAATGTGCATTTTTTTGCAGACAAAATTATGCATGCCATTTTTTTATTAAAGAGAAACTATCACCCCAAATAAAGCCCCCCAATAATTAGTCATTTAGTGATAAGCTTACAAATAGTACTATTATCCAGCATAAGTACAGCGTTATTCAGAAATCCTACTTCTTATGAGACTGACGGCCAGGTATCAGCATAGACATCTTGGCTTAGAGACATTTGCACGCCTGTGCTGGTTTCTTCTAAGAAGTGTTGCATGGTACCCTAAGGTAACAGAAGGGACTGATGGCACAGGTGCACAGATGCCTCTAATGCAAGAAGCCTGATCATCAGGCTCAGAAGAAGTAGGATTTATGAATAACGTGGACTTATGCTGGAAAATAGTACTATTTGTAAGCTTATCGCTATATGACTAATTATTGGGTGGGACTTTATTTGGGGTGATAGTTCCCCTTATACATATATGTAGTCAGAGACTTATTAACACCTGAACCCCTGCCAATTAATTCATTTTATAATTTAACATTTTGGGTGCTGCACAAAATCAATTACATTTCCATCATCTATGGTCAATATTTATTGGTCCACTACTTGGCCCTGTATTCATCTTAATTCATTATTGTAATTTGATTGGTACACAGAGAAATTATGTTAGATATATTATCATATGTTTGTGTCAGTTATGTGAATGAATCACATCGTGCAGCCCTTTCTTTTGGGATGCAGGACTATAATTGTATTGTGATCAAGGGGACTTGGAGGAGTTCTCTCTCCGTACCCCCTTGAGTTGCACTGACTGGCAGATATGCCTATACATCAGGGATAGTTAGTCTTTCCAGAAGGTGGTGCTAGTTTTGAGCTCCGAAATGCACAAAGTGACAACATCAGCGCTCTCCACGAAGAAGGAGGATATATCAGATTGAGGACTTGCAATGAAAGCCGAAGTACAGACACCACACAGAGGAGACTTGGCAGTGCAGCGGATTGAGGTTTTGGCTTGTCAAGAGACATTCTCCTTGGGCGCATTATCTTGAGACTCATAGTAAGTGCACACCTTAACCATGATATGGGACTCCCAATGGAGCATTTTTGAGATGTACTGTCGGCAGTAATATTTTTGTAAGAGGCCAATCTTATACAGATTCTTACTATAGTTATCCCACATTGCCCCATATATACTCTGTAGGTTGAGGTTACTATGCACTCCCAACCATAGAGATTGAGAACTAATGGCGCGATGCAAGAAACATTCTCATTGGATAAAGGCATTTTTGTGCGGAGATAGATTTTGAGCATGTTCTAATCCAGGAAGCTAAATACCGAAAGCTTCTTGAATTGCGCATAAAAAATTCCATTTTACGACAACAGTACACAGATGTATAAATTCATTTGCAATAGCAGTTCTTGCATTAGGCGCATTCGCTATTACACTCGCACAGATTTGTTAATCTTAGCCACACCCACAAAAAAATAAATATACGCAGCTGTTCGCCAATCTTGAATTTTCATGTGCAATTCAACAAAATCATGCACAAACCTATTCCCTAGTGGTTTTCACACGGGATATAGCGACTGCACACGTTTCCTGCAATTAGTCTTTGAGGTGCATTCTTTGAGGTGCTCCATGTGACTCCTTTGCATCTCCCATATCCTACAACCAATGCTGGACTATTATAACCACCATATGCATATTTATGTTTGCTAATTATTTAAAGAACTATATTGTATGTTTTGAATTTGATATTAGCGCAGATTATTGTATTATATAGTTTTGATAAATATATTTATTTGAATTAGAGGAGCCCTTGCACTGTCCTAACCCTTCCTTTCTCATATTTTACCTGTAATTTATGACACATAGGTTAAGTTGAGTTTGAGGACAAGTGGCAGAGGGCTATAAGGACCACTCTTATTATTATTTCATGGACAGCATTACTGCAAGAGTGGCATTTCAATTTGGTCTTATCAAGTTACTCCTTCCCAACCTAAGTGCCATGCCATTGCTTTGCAATGCACTGAACACCCCTGTAGCACACAGAGGATCCCCTGTGGGTCCTGATGCCCCACAATGAGGTCTACTTAAAAATATTGGGGGAAAAAAACAGTAAAAAAAAAAAAACCCTGCACAATACTTTGCAATGCTCTGGACCCTCTGTAGCATGCACACAAAATACCTCAAATCCCCCCGGCCCTATATACCCCCCCCCCCCAGGCTGATTCAACAGTCCACTGGCAGTTCCATTTCCCCAACCTGGTTCCATGGTCTGATGGTAGACTCAAAGTAAAAGTGTGCACTGGATTCAGGCTGGGAATCAAACAGTGTAGGTGGGGGACATACAATGCACAGATCCCCCACATGCCCTGACCCTCCACCCCCACTCTTCTTGCTCTGCTGCCCACTGGTATACATAACCCCATATACTGCCTGACCCCCCCACACATCTGGTTCTACATACACTGGCTGACACCCACTAGCTTGTTTCAAATGGTAGCCATAGAACCACACATACGTCAGCTCATACCAGCGGGGTACCGTTTTTCTCCTAAGAGCACTAGCTAATAATACATTTGGAAATTATATAGTTTATGCACAATTCAGTACATTTGAAGGGGTGGAAATGTAAAAAAAATATATAAATAAAAAATTTTGTTCTTTAACGCTACCTTCTGGAAACATCAGGCTTAGGGTAAGAAGGCAAGTGACCCCCTCGTCCGATGCGGCAGGTTATCTTCTTTCCAAAATTGTATTGTTCGTCTAACTTTCCTGCATATCTGTAATGGTTATGACCATTTTAGTGCAGGCAGATAATTTCAAAAACAAAAGTGGCAGGTTTAGGTTAGTGTTTCTAGCACCCCCATATATTATGGTAACCCACACAGATGGGGTACTATTTTTCACATGTTCATAACAGGTACTGAATACATTAGGAAATGTTACGGTTTTCAAAGATTTTAGTATCTTTGATGTGGTGGAAATGTAAAAAAAACAAAACAAAAAAAACACGCATTTATTTCTATAGCACCACATTTTTTAAATATTTGCACACCAGTTCAGGGGTAGAAAGTCAAGTGACCTCTCATTTGATGCGGGTGAATGGCTACTTTCCAAAATGGTATACCTTGCATACCTTTCCTTCATGTGTCTAATAGTTATGAACATTTTATTACAGGATGCCTTATTTAAAAAACGAAAACAGGTAGGTGTAGGTATGTGCTTCTGGCACCCCTGATGATGTCAACTCATACCAATGCGATGCCATTTTTCTCCTAAGAGCACTAACTAATGAAATACATATTTCAGTATATTTGAAGGGGTGGAAATGTGAACAAATGCCATTTTTTTCTAATAGCGCCACCTTCTGGCAAACCATGCTGGGGAAAGGAGGCAAGTGATGAGGTAGGATATCTACTTTCCGGAAATAGTTTTATATCATTATTCTGCTGTTTTATGGTAGTTTTACCACAAAAACACTAGAATTCACAAATTAGATTAGTTGAAACTACTATTTCAATCTCCTGTGCTAGGCATGGACATAGGCAAAACTATACAAATTTGGTACGGGATTCAGGGCTTTTTCAAATAATTGAAGTTTTCGCAATCAAGGTAAATGTTTTTGATATATAGTATGCGATTTTAGCAAAATAAGTAATTTTTTACTTTTTTTTTTTTTTTTTTATTACATCATAGCTTTTTGCACAATGCAAAATCAGCAGCATGCAAGGCACCATATATTTCCACATGTTACTAGAAATTTATCAGATGAAATCAAGCCTAAACACATGGATAACAAAAATGCTGTAAATGTGTCTGGGCTACAGAGTACAGGAAATGGCCTGAGCCCCTGGCACTGAAGGGGTTAATAACAGTCGTAGGAATGTTAAAGTAAAAACATAATACTGAGACATATAAATAATAAAAAAAGCATCAATATACAGAAAAAGATAGAGCATATATAGAAATATAGCATGGGATTAACAAAAACAATACATTTTAAAAGGCCTAATTTTACAAAGCTAAAAGCAGTATTAAAGGATATTCAGTACAAAGAACAAAGAACTATCCAATTAATTATTTACGCAAACAGCTGAGCTAAGAACAAGAGATCATCCATTAAGATTAGGGGATAGGTGATTTTGACCAAGACAAAAGGCAGGGATTTTTTTTTACAGTGAGGGTGGTAAAGCTATGGAATTATTTGCCTTGGGATGTTGTGCTTGAAGATACTTTAACTGCTTTCAAAAAAGCAATGGATACTTATCTAGAACAGAACAATATTGAGAATTATGACATTTGGCTTTAATGCAGATAGGCTGTTGAACAAGGGAACTATCTGACTGCTATGTGGAGTCGGGAACAAAATTGTTATACACACTTGTGGCTTAATTGGAAATTGCTTCAATGGGTTTTTTGTTTTTTATTGCCTTCCTCTGGATAAACAGGGGTGATTTGGCATGGGCTGGACTTTGATGGGAGCATATAATTTTTCAGCCTCATCAACTGTTACTATACAACATATATATACAACCAAAGGGATGAATAGAAAAATAATATAATACAAGAAATACAGTAAAACGTACTAAAATAAATCAAGTTAGGGACACAGAACCAGCAGAGCACACCAAACAAGAATCAACTGGGCTCAAAACAACTAAACAACTGGCAGTAGAGAAAAGTATAAAAAGAGATCCCCGAAAAGGAGAGATTGCCTGAAGGACCTTTCCGGGCAAAGCTGGCCTCAGCTGAGGCTGTGACACGGACATGGTATGTATTTACTTGTACATTGCCTGTCGGACTTAAAGCACTATCGGCACACCTTTTTTGTTTTGTCTTTTGGGTCTAATTGTCATGCTAGTGTTTGTTGAAAGTATGCAAGGAGAATCAAGTCATGGCCTTTAACAGCTGTCCAGCCTGTAGACCAAAGAAGCACACATATATCTGGTGGAACACTCTGTGATCTTGAAGGAAATCTGCTGGAAAGAAATCACGTACACTTGGGGTATGGAAGCTTTGAACCAAGAGGCAATTGATTACCTTGGATTAAGCCTGACCCACCCTAGGACCCTCAAGGATAACAAAATGAAAAATTAGCCTTTTGTAAGGGCTGAGTGTGGTGTACATAAAACTTAAGGCAGTGCACAACATCCAACAGATGGAGGTCCCTCTCATAAGTGGAAGAATGGTCAGGGCACAAAGAAGGCAAAACTATCTCCTGGTTGATGTGAAATTCAGAGTTGACCTTAGGAATGATACTCAAGACCAAATTGAGATCCCAATAGGTGTGAGCTCCCAAAAGGAAGATAAGGCATGAGCTACCTCCGGCAGAAAAGTCTTCACATCCAGGATGACGGCAATTCATCTCTGAAAAAGAAAAGAGGGCTAAGATCTGAGCCTTAAGGGAACTCAAGCTGAGAGTTTGCGGACTCCATCCTGAAGGAAGGATAACACCATGAGAACATGTGGGAACATGTTTTTGTCTGCACACCACTGGTGAAAATTGGACCAGACCCTATGGAATGCCGAGCCTGGATCATGGTGAAGATGACATCTGAAAATTCCTTCTGGTTCAGAATGATGGTGTCAAGAGACATGCCAGTCTCTTCACGGCCTCGTACCACAAGGACCCTGAACTGGCTTGGGTGGAAGTGGGATCAGATCCTGAATGGACAAATGAGATCTGCAAACCATGCCCCTTTGGCTAGAATGGAGTGATTAAGATGGCCATCACCTTCTAAATTCTGATATTCTGGATGACCCTGGGGATGCAAGGAATCAAGGGAAACACATAGGACAGGGGAAAAATCCATGGACTGGACATGACATCCATTGCGAAGGCCAGAGGATAACCTGTTTGAGCATAGAACATTAGTACCTTCCTGTTCTCCCTGGTGGCCATCAGGTCTATTGCTTGGAACCCCCAGTTTAGAACTAGCAGGTAGAATGCCTCTGGATGGAGATTACAGTTTACTGGATCTATATCTTGACAACTGAGAAAGTCTGTTAGTATGTTTTCCACTCTGGAATGTATGCAGCTGAGATGGCTGGAACGTGAGCTTCTGCCCAAGTGATGAGATCCTACTCTTCTCTCCACGCTCTCTTGCTGCGGCTTCCCCTTGGTGGTTGATGCAAGCCACCACTGTGGAATTGTCTGACTGAACTTTCACTGGTGTCTCTGTGAGCACCTGGGACCAATGAGCCAGGCAAACTGCTCTGAGATTCAGAATGTTGATGGACAGTAGTTTCTCCTTCCCGTCCATCTGTCCTGGACACCCAGGGTCACACACCGGCCCTTCGAGCTGGCTTCAGTCATCACCAAGTTCAACTCTGGAATCACAAAGGGTCTCTCTCTCATCAGATGTGGACAATGAAGCCACCACTGAATGTCCTCCCTGGCCTTCGAAGATAGGGTCATCTGATGGGAGAAATGCTCTGGATTACTGGAGAATGTCCCTATGAAGTTCCCTTGTGTCGAACCTGAAGGAGCCTTGATCAAGAGATCATCCAAATACGGTGTCAGAGAAATACCTTGGGGGTAGATGATGGGATGGGAGTGCCATGATCTTTGTGAAGATTCTTGGTGCCGAAGTCAAACTGCAGAGCCATGAATAGGTAATGATTGCAGCCAAAAGCTGCTATTCCTGATACAGTACTCACCTTTTCGATCACCAACTGTGTATATATCTTTATATTGCATGACTGTTATTATTCTCATAATAAAGGTTCTATTAACTATACCGTCTGACTACTGGTTTTGCTTGCCAGCCGTAACACCCTGAAGGAGGATGTCCGGTGTGGGTGGCGGTGGAAAAGGATCCTGAATCAAAAGACACACTAGCTCCACAAATCACACCCTCTTGGTCCAATAAGGAGCAACCAGAATTACCATCGGACCATCCATCTGTATCTTCCAGAGTACTCTGGGATCATCCATGCGTATCTTCCCAAGTACTCTGGGAACGAGAGGAATTGGAATGAAGATATTAGCGAGGTGAAGGCACCATGGAACAGCTATCGAGCCCATGGCAAAGGCCAGAGGGTCCCCCCCAATGGGAGCAAAACACTGGAACCTTCCTGTTGTTTCTTGTGGCCATCAGATCTATCTGAGGTACACCCCACTTCTGTACAATCAGGACGAACACTTCTGGGTGAAGATCCCACTCTCCTGGATCCACGTCTTGGTGACTTAGGAATATACTTTACCTCAAACCAAGCGGATGCGCTTCACGTGCCCCCTTGCTTGTTGATGTAAACCATGGCCATGGAATTTTTCGACTGGACCCGTACCAGGAGACCCTTCAACTGAGGGGTCCAGTACACCAAAAAGAGCCAGATTGCCCTGAGCTCCAGAATGTTGATGGACTGAAGATGTTCCTCCACAATACATCTGCCCTGGATCCCCAGGTGACCAGAACTGCACCCCAGCCTCTCGGACTGGTATTCGTCATGACCAAGGTCCACTCTAGAATCACAAACTGCTTCCCCTGATCCAGGTTGCACCTTTGCAACCACCACTGGAAATCCCGTCTGACCTCCAGAAACAGGGTGACCTGCCGATCCAGAAGATCTGAATTCCAGTGCCATGTCAGATTATTAGTCTCTGGAGTTCCCTGGTATGCACCTGAGAGTAGAGCACTGATTCTAGGGTAGACACTAGGCAGCTCAACACCCTCATGTACTCCTGGAATGGAGCTAAGGGCCATTCCAGAGCTTGGGACACATCCTCCATTACCTGCATAATCTTGTCCTACGGCAATAAAACTTTCCCTAGACAGTTACTGAACCTCATCCCCAGGAATATCAGTACCTGGGAAGGAACTGGGGAGGATTTCGATATGTTCAGGATCCACCCATGATAGACCAGAATCTGGGTACAGTCCTGGACCTGCTGGGCCAGGATCTCCTGCAACGGAGCCTTCAGTAGAAGATTTTTCAGATACCCTAGGTGTCAATGAAGGCTGTTAGGGCACCCAAGGAGCAAAGGCCAGTCCAAAGGCAAAGCAGTGAACTGGTGCTCTGAGCTGAAGGTAAAACACAGAGAGAGTTGACTGTCATGGTGAACTGGGATGTGTAAGTACGTATACTGAAGGTCCAGAGATGCTAGGTATTCCCCATGGCACACAGCTGTGCTAAAAGGGCGAAGAGACTCCTTCTCAAAGCGAGCAGTCTCCACATATGAACTGAGGCCCTTGAGGTCCAGAATGGTACAGCAGCTGCCGTCCCTCTTCAACACCACAAACAATTTTGAATAGAAACCTGAACTTCTCTCTTGAGGAGATACTGGAGCAAGAACTCTCTTGTCCAGAAGAGAGTGAACCGCTTCCCTGAACATCTGCAGCTTTTCTAGGAAGTGGGAACCCTGGACGGGAAAAATCTGAACCCTATTCTGTACCCTTCCGAAATTACCCTCAAAACCCACTGGTCTGTAATAGAGTCTTCCCACTCATTTTGTAATTGGCGAAGATGTCCGCCAACAGGGGCATCTGGACCAGGATTCTGCAAGTCGTGCAGAAGTTGGCTTTCCACACTTGGGCTCTGCAGTTCACTTGGACTCCCATGGCTGCTTGGACTTGGCACTGGGTAAAGGCCTGCGAGGCTTGCGTACTTTGTGCTTCTGTGTTGCTGGGATGAAAAAGTTGTAGTTTACTCGCCATAGTAGGGTGTTTGGATATCTGAGGTAATAGGGCGTTTCCCCCCCCAGTAACATCACTGATGATATGCTTTAACTCAGGACTTAAGAGATTTGCCCTGAAAGGGCAAGGAAACCAGTGACTACTTCTTGGAAGACTGGTCCGCAGACCAAATCTCAAGCCACAAAGTGCATTGCGCAGTAACAGAGAAAGCTAAGGCCTTGGCAGGCAACCTGATGGCCTCAAATAGAGCTTCTGACATGTTGGCTATGATGGCCAAAAGGTCCTCCTTTGGTGCACCATTAAGGGCAGCATCCATAAGTTGTTTTCCCCCAGACTGCAATAGCTCTGTTAACCCAGGCAGAGGCAAAAATACGCCTCAACGCAACCCCAATGGCAGCAAAGTTGGACCAGAGGATAGAGTCAAGCTTCCTATTTGTCATAGCCTGGAAATAGGGGGATCTAGAGACGAAGAAACCCAGTGCACCAAAAATGCCTCTGAAAAGGGGTACAGCTTAGAGAAGCTCTAAAGATTACAGGTGTAACAAGTGGGAGAACAGCAACTCTTGCGCTGATGCAATCCAGGAATCAGGCAAACCTAGACAGATGGTGCTGGTGGTACGGTATTCCATTATTAGGAAGACAGACAGTGTAATCTGTTGCCAGGATCGCTACAATAGAGCAGTTTTCTGTTTCCCGGAAGCACGTGGCATTTCGGATTGATAGATTGTTGGGAGGGGCTGACCATGGTCTGGCTGTCATGGTACATGTTGGTACCAATGAAAAAGTCAGTGGAAAACGGAGGTCTGATAAGAAGGATATCAGGGATTCAGGTTTAAAACTTAGGCAAATGACCTATAAAAGGTGAAATTTACTCACCGATATTTTGTTTTCCTCTGTGTCCTTCCACGGCAATGGACTGTGGGTATTGGCTCCGCCCTCCAGCTGGTAGGACCAAAGAAATCATAAATTAGTTCCTCCACCTCCTCTTGCTCAGTTATTTCTTGTTAACCAAGCTGTAAAATAGAGAAATGTTAGTTCAATAATCCAAATTGTGCAATCAACAAGGTAATTACAACTTTTTAGAATAATTTAAACTTTATGGAGTTGCCAGAGGAACGATACAATTACCATAGATTTCCCAAAGGGTAGGGTTGCCGTGGAAGGACACAGAGGAAAACAAAATATCGGTGAGTAAATTTCACCTTTTCCTCTGTGTCCAATCCACGGCAATGGACTGTGGGACTTACCAAAGCAGTACCCTAGAGGCCAGGGTGGGAATCCTCATTCTGAGACTGGAATGGCTGCTTCCAGCACCTTCCTGCCAAATTTAGCGTCTGTGGAGGCCTGAATATCCAATTTATAATGCTTTATAAAGGTGGAAACTGAGGACCAAGTAGCTGCCTTTCAGATCTCTTCTGGGGTTGCTACCGCTTTCTGGGCCCATGATGTGGATATGGCCCTAGTTGAGTGTGCCTTGATGCCCATAGGTGGGGGCTGATGCGCAGACTCGTAGGCTAGGCAGATACCCTGTTTGATCCATCTAGCAATGGAAGCTTTTGAAGCTGCAGTACCTTTAAATCTTTCTGTATGGTGGATGAACAAAGTCTGTGACTTCCTGAATGAGTGTGTTCTGTGAAGATATATCTTCAGACACCTCACCAAGTCTAATTTGTGTAATTCCTGTTCCTTGGAGTTAGAGGGGTTTGCGCAAAAGGAGGGAAGAATAATTTCCTGGCTTAAATGAAATGTAGATACCACCTTAGAATGGAAAGAGGGTCTAGGTCTTAATACCACTTTATCCTGGTGAAAAACTCGATGAGGAGATGAACATAATAGAGCCTGTAATTCTCCTACTCTGCGAGCTGATGTTACTGCAGTGAGAAGGACCGTTTTTAGAGTTAGATGCTTTAGAAAAACAGAATCTAAAGGTTCAAAATTTCCATGAGAACATAATTGTTGAAGTACTAAATTTAAATCCCAAGGGGGAGTGATGTCCCTTATTGTAGGTTTAATTTTAGTGATGGCTGAAATAAATCGTTTAACTATATATTGTTCTGCAAATGGAACTGCCAGAACTGCTGATAAAGCCGAGAGTTGTACCTTTAATGAGGCTGGCTTGAGATCTTTGCTAAATCCTTCCTGAAGGAATTCTAGTATAATAGCTGGAGAAATATCTTCTCTATAAAGATTTCTAGATGAACACCATTTGAAAAAGATGGACCATACACGATAATAAATTTTAGAGGAAGATACTCTGCGTCCTGCTAAATTTGTATCAATAACTGAATCTGAAAGGCCTTTGAGCATTAAAGAGCTCCGCTCAGCCGCCATGCCCTCAGCTTCAAGAATGGTATGTCTGGATGGCTGACTGGGCCCTGGGTCAGGAGATGGGGATACTGAGGAAGGGGAATAGACGGACTCACCAACATGTTCAATAGATCGGCATACCAGATCTTCCTTGGCCAATCTGGGGCTATTAGGATTACTTCCGCCTTGTCCCTTCTGATCTTCTGAATCACCTCCGTCAGAATTGGAAAGGGGGGAAATATGTAAGCCAGTTGGGTCCCCCAGTGAAACTGCAGAGCATCCTGACCTGCTGATCTTTGGGATTTCCATCTGGAGAAGAAGACTTGGCACTTTGAATTTTGTTCTGTTGCCATGAGATCTATCACCGGAGTTCCCAGCTTGAAAGTGAGGTTCTGATAGACTTGTTTGTCCAGTGACCACTCTCCCGGGTCCAACTGATTCCTGCTTAGGTAATCTGCTTTTATATTTAGGTTCCCTGATATGTAAGTTGCAGTTATAGCTGCTAGATTTCTTTCTGCCCAGTTGAGTATCCTTATGGCCAGACAACTGAGAGCCCTGCTCTTTGTTCCTCCCTGATTCTGGAGGTATCTTACTGCTGCTGTGTTGTCTGAGCGAACTCTGACATGCAAATTTCTGAGTTCCTCTTTCAGGTGTAAAAGAGTGTTCCATATTGCCAATAGCTCCAGAACATTGATGTGCAGAGACGTCTCTTTTATGGTCCATTTCCCTTGCACTGATTGGTGACGCCAGTGTCCTCCCCAACCTGTCTTGCTGGCATCTGTGGTAATTACTTCCCACTGAATTGGTCTTAATGATTTTCCTTTTAAGAGATGAAGGGGTTGAATCCACCACTTGAGTTCTGTTCTGGTGGATGATAGAATAGGAATCATCTGCCTCGTGTTGGTTGGATCCTTTTTGAAGAATCTGAGATAATTTGATTGAGTCATTCTGCTGTGAGCCCGATCCCAGGGTAGGATCTGAAATGTTGATGACAGGTTGCCTAGTAATCTTGAGAATTCTTCCGCTGTCTGTGATCTTTTTCTTGCAAACCAAGGAATTCTCTGTAACAGTCGGGTCTGTCTGTCTTCTGAGAGATATGCCATCTCCTTTACAGTGTTGAATGAGACTCCTAGAAACACTAGTTCCTGAACTGGTTGAAGCTGACCCTTCTCTAGATTCACCATCCATCCGAGTCTTGATAGTAAGTCTAGACATCTTGTTGTGTGTATTTCTGATTCCTTTCTTGAGTCTGCTATTATTAGAATGTCGTCCAGATAAGGTATGACCCTTACCTTTTGTAGTCGTAATTCTGCCATAGCTACTGCTAACACCTTTGTGAAGACTCGAGGTGCTGAGGCTAGACCGAATGGCAAGGCCCTGTATTGGTAATGTCTGTTCTGGAAATGGAAGCGGAGGAATCTTCTGTGTAATTGGTGAATTGGAATGTGATAGTACGCATCCTTTAAGTCTATCCTGGTTAGAAAGGATTGAGGATGGACCATTTTCATTGCTGCTGAGACTGTTTCCATCCTGAATTTCTTTATCTTGAGGAAGGAGTTGATCTTTTTTAGATCCAAAATAACTCTCAAATCTGTTGAAGGTTTCGGAACTGGAAAGACTGTAGAGTAAATTCCATAGAACCGCTGGGTCCTGGGTACCTCCTCTATCACCTGATTGTAGAGACGTTTTTGGATCGCCTTCTTCATTCCTATTACCGCTTCTCTGTTCCGAATTCTTGAGGTCTTGAATACTTGAATTTGTGGGACAGTCCGAAATTCTAAGCTGTACCCCATCTCCAGAATCTGACGCACCCAAAGGTCTGGGTGGATGGGCTCCCAGGCGTCCTTGAAGAACTCCAATCTGCCCCCAATTGGAGTAGGAGATGGGGTTAGGCATGTTTCATTGGGACTGTTGTTGAAAGCGAGGCTTACCCTGGAATGGCTTACGGCCCCCTGGTCTAGCCCCTTGTCCTGAAGTACGTTGCTTCTGATCATATGATTTTCCTGGTTTGTATCTTCTTGCTTCCCGAAAGGACTGTCTCCTGGAAGAAGCTCCTGAAGGTGATGCTCTGGCACGTTTTGGTTGGGGAAGAAACTGACTCTTCCCTCCAGAAGATTGTTTAATTATTTCTTCCAGTTGACTACCAAACAACTTATTTCCAGTAAATGGAAGTGATACCAGTTTATTCTTTGAAGTGGCATCAGCCTCCCAGGCTTTGATCCATAAAGCACGCCTTGAAGTGATAGAAAGGGCAGATGTTTTAGCCAAACTTCTGATATTATCTAGCGAGGCGTCACAAGAAAAGTTGACTGCATCTTTAATAGGAAGCAACTCTTTCAGTAGGCGAGATCTAGATACTGAGGAATCCAGCTTCTCTTCGAATTCGTTCAGCCAAATTCTTAACGTGCGGAACATGCATGCCATTGCAGTTGCTGTTTTAAGACCTTGTCCTATAATAGCGAACTGTTTCTTAAGTGCAGAATCGGCTCTTTTATCCATAGCATCACGGAGGGTAGTTCCATCTTCTAATAATAAAGCTGTTCTTTTTGATATCTGTGCCACAGCCGCATCAACTTTCGGTACTGTTACCCAGGAACCTGTGTCTTCTTCAGAGAAAGGATACATTTTTTGTATTCTTCTAGTAGTCTGAGGTCGCTTGTCTCCTGTTTTCCATTCTTTAGTGATAATGTCCTGAATTGAACTGTGAACCGGAAAGGTTGGAATTTCTTTTTTATAACCAATAAATGCTGAATCCATTACGTTTAATTCCTTCTGTGTCTCTGTTAAGCCCAGTGTCTTTCTCATGGCTTTCAGCAGACTATCTATTTTTTCTACGTTAAAGGAGGTATTATCCTCTGTGAGTTCTCCCTCTTCCACAGAAGATGCACCTGAATCCAGATCCACTAGGCTGGGAATATCTTCCTCTTCCATATATGATGTGCCTTCCTGTGGGTCAGAAGGCCTTTGCCTTTTCTTTGAAGTCTCCTGTATTGAGTGAAATGTTTCCTGCATAGAGGTCTTAATCCAACCTAGAAATTCTGTGAATTGAGGAGGAACCTCTGGACCAGCAATCTTTTTTAAGCAATCTGGGCATAGTTTTGCTGTGTCTGCTGCTGGAATCTTATTTTCACAGCCATTACAATTCTTCATCTTAGTGGAAGCTTTCTCATCTTTGGGAGTATCAGAAGTAACTTTAACTTTCTCAGTCTTGTCTTTAGACATACTGAAACTCTTGAAATAGAATTATGGAACAAGCAGAGAGAGAAAAAATGGCTATGCAAACATAACAAGGTGCTATTAAGGACTTACCCCGCCATCTTCGTCTGTTTTTAAGCCTTCTCTGCTCTTCCCGGTCAATTTCGGCCTCTGCGTTCCATTGCTGGAACGCACGCGTCGTGACTTCCGGTTGGCGCCTAGGAAGTTGCGAGCACTCGCAGATCCACTCGGTTTGACCGAGGATGCGGCGAAACAACAGGGGAAACCCAGCGGGGAGCTCAGGGACTTTCGGCTTGAAAGCTACATGTCCCAGAACGAGCGGTGCACAGGTACAAGCATCGGATAGCTAATCTGTTTTATGTAGTCTGCGTTAACAGGCAGGCTACATTAAGAAAATAAATAAGAAGTGATGTGTCCACTCCATGACTGGAACTGTGGGCAAAGCCCTGTCCTCCAGCTTGGTAGGACCAAAATAACTGAGCAAGAGGAGGTGGAGGAACTAATTTATGATTTCTTTGGTCCTACCAGCTGGAGGGCGGAGCCAATACCCACAGTCCATTGCCGTGGATTGGACACAGAGGAAAGGTAGCATTTTCTGAGCCACCACTACATCAGAAAGGCAACAGGAGATTAGAGAATTAAAACCATGGCTAAAGAACTGGTATAAGCATGAGAGGTTTGGGCTCCTAGAACACTGGGCTATTTTTTCCCTTAAGGACAATCTTTATAGTCGAGATGGATTGCATCTTGGCAGAAAGGAGGCTACAGTGCTAGGATGGTTAAGGGTTTGGAGGAGACTTTAAACTAGGAAAGGGGAGAAGGGTGGTGAAACACAGGATGAGGAAGACAATGTAAATGGTAAATGAGGAAATGGAATTAGAGAAGGGGCATGGGGTTGGAGAGGGGGCCAGTTCATCTAATAAGGTGATGCCAATCTTACAGCTGATAAAAAACAAGAGAGGATTTTAGTCTTATCTGTTTAATCCTTTTCCTTTAGTCTATATGACATACAGGTACCATGAGGAGGCGACAGCTCCTCCCAGTGGGCTGTAACAATTCTGACAGAATTGCAGGGGTGGAGCCTACCCATCCTTCATATCAGGCTACCTTAGCCCCTCCCTCGCCAGAAAGATTTGAAAAAATAACCTATAGACTAAGATAGCAAGAAGGAAAAACTCCTGTGAGCAATGAACCCAAAAAGGACTCCCACGTCCAGCCACAGGAGACCCAGCACGGTGCCTTTCACTGGGTGGGAGACCTGTATGTCATATGGACTAAGAGAAAAGGATTGAACAGGTAAGACTAAAATATTTTTTTCGCTGTCATCTAATATGTACTATGGGGATGTACCAACACTGAGCTCCCCAGGGTGGAAAGAGAAAGTAAAGGACCAAGTCCCAATCCCCTCTGATCCCAGAGTTCCCCTGGACTATCCAGGACATGGAACAGCCCAAAGTAAGTGTCAAGGGACACTGAACAACAGTACACAAGAACAAGAGCCAACAGGGCTCAACAGTTAAAGAGCTATAAGGTGCAGGAATGATATAGTCCTAGACAGGAAAAACGGCCTCCAGGACTTTCCTGCCAAAGCTGGCTTCAGTCAAAGTCAGAACATCCACACAGTAGTGTTTGTCAAAGGTATGCACAGAAGACCAAGTGTCCGCCTTGCACAGTTGTTCAGCAGAGGCCTGATTCTTGTAGGCCTAGGAGGCCCCAGCAGACCTGGAAGAGTGTGCTGAAATGCAGAAAGTAACAGGTTTCCCTCTGAGCTTATAAACCTTGTGGATGGTAGACTTAATCCAGGATGAAAGAGTCACCTTGGACGCAGCCAAACCAGTCCAACCAAACCAGGGACCCTCAGGGATGACAAACAAAGCATCAGTCTTGCAGATAGACTCAATACGTTGCACACAGAACTTGAGGCAACTCACTACATCCAACAAGTGGCGATCTCTCTCCTTGTCATATTTAGGGTCAGGATAAAAGGAAGGCACAACAATGTCCTGACTGATGTAGAACTCAGAGACCACCTTAGGAAGAAATTACTGGGAAGTACGGAGAACACACTTACCCTTGTGAAACCCCAGGAAAGGCGGTTTGCAGGACAAGGCCTGCAAATCAGCAACTCTGTGGACAGAGATCACAGCCAAAAGAAAAGCAGTCTTTCACGTCAGAAGACGTAGAGGAATGGTAGCCAAAGACTCAAAGAGAGGCCGCTGCAGGACTCCCAGAACCAAGTTAATGTCCCACTGGGGAGTGGGAGCCTTATAGGCAGGGAAAGCATGAGCGACACCCTGAAAGAAGACTCTGACATCCGGCAAGATGGCAATACACCTCTGGAAAAAGACAGAGAGAGATGAGGTCTGGACCTTCAAGGGACTAAGGCTAAGGCCCTTCTTCACACCATCCTGCAAAAAGGACAAGATGGACAGATGATCAAACTCCAGTGAGGACAGATCCCTGTCCACACACCAAGAATGAAAAGGTAGACAAAACCCTTTAGTAGGCCCTAAAAGAAACAGGCTTCCTGGCTTGGATCATGGTGGAGACCACCTCAGGAGAAAAAGCCCTTCCTCCTTAAGATGGAGGTTTCAACAGACTGTCCATGTCCTCTGTCCAGAGGTAACCCCTGGAGGAGATCTGGTGGCAGAAGAAATGGATCCTGACAAAGCCAACAGTTCTGGAAACCACCTGGTCCAATAAGGAGAAATCAGTCTCAACACCCTGGGGATGAGAGGAAAAGGAGGAAAAATATAGGCTAGATGAAAGCACCAAAGAATGGACAAGGCATCCGCTGCAAATGTCAGAGGATCCCCCCCAGTCAGAGCAAAACATTGGAACCTTCCTGTTGTCCCTGGAAGCCATCAAGTCTATCCAAGGATGCCCCCTTACCTGGACCAGCAAATTGAAGACCTCCAGATGGAGCTCCAACTCCACGGGGTCCACCGTTTGGAGACTGAGGAAGACAGCCAAACTGTTCTCTGCGTCTGGAAAGTGCACGGCGCAGATGGCAGGAACCTGTTCTTTTGCCCAGGCCAAAATAGCCTGGACCTCTAGCCAAGTGGAAGTGCTTCTTGTGCCTCCTTGTTTGTTGATGTAAGCCACTACTGTGGCATTGTCTGACTGGACGCGGACTGGACAGTCCCTCAGAGGAGAGGACCAGTACACCAGAGCATGGAAAATCGCTCTGAGCTCCAGAGTGTTGATGGGTAGGAGGGTCTCCTCCGCATTAATTCACCTCTGAACCCCCAGGGGGCCCAGGACAGATCCCCAGCTGTAAATGCTGGTGTCCATCATCACCAGTGTCCAATACTGGACAACAATTGGTTTCCCTTTCCTCAGGTTGGAGCTGTCCAACCAACAGAGGAGGTCCTGCATCACTTCCTGGGGAAGAGAGACTAGACGATCCAAGAGTTTCCAGATTCCCCTGGTAAAGCCCTGATAGTGAACCTCTGAATATCCCTGTTGTGCGTCACGGAGTACAGAACTGCCTCCATGGTAGATATCATCTTGCCCACAGGGGATGAGAACTTGCGTACTGTGTCTGAGGTCCACTCCAGAGCACGGGGCACCTTGTTCGTGATCTGTTGAACAGAATCCTCTGTCAGATGGACCATTCCCTGATAGGTGTCAAACCGGAGGTCCAGGAAAACCAGATTCTGAGAAGGAACTGGTGCAGACTTGTCGATGTTCAGAATCCACCCAAGCTGGATGAATATCTGGGCACATTCCTGAACCTGGTGGTCTAGGAAGGCCCTGTAAGTAGCCTTCAGCAGAAGGTCATCCATGTATGGAGTCACCTGGATCCTCTTGGCGTGTAGGAAGGCA
The DNA here is from genome assembly GCA_037306005.1 of Rhinophrynus dorsalis. Lineage (NCBI taxonomy): Eukaryota > Metazoa > Chordata > Amphibia > Anura > Rhinophrynidae > Rhinophrynus > Rhinophrynus dorsalis. Next base: position 385,041,790 of record CM074722.1, read on the forward strand.
ATCAAGGTGCCCAAAACAGTGCAAACACCTGAGGAGCAGTGGTGAGCCCTAAGGGGAGAGTGGTGAATTGGAGGTATCCCAGAGTGCAAGTAAATCTGAGATACTCCTGACTGTTCGGATGAACTGGAATATGCAGGTAAGCACAATGCAGATCCAGAGAGGCCAGAAATTCCCCTGGACACATAGCTGTGATGACAGAGTGCAAAGACACAAGGATAGGGCGACTGCCGCTATCCTTCTTGGGAACCACAAATAGGTTTGAATAGAAACCTAAACCTCTCTAGTGGAGGTACTGGAGTCAGGACTCCCTTATACAAGAGACCATGCACCTACCCGTTGTAAAGACTTAACTTTTCTTGACCCAGAGGGGAACGAGAAAGGAAGAATCTGAAGGGAGGCAGAGATACAAAGGGAATCCTGTAGCCTCCTGAAATCACCTGTAATACCCACTGATCTGCAACAGAGCCTGCCCAAATGTTTGAAAAATACTGCAAGAGACCAGCCACAGGGATGCTGCTTCCTTGCCATATTAGGACGTTTCGGAACCTGAGACAACAAGGTGCTCTTTACCCCCAGTGGCCTCACTGATGACGTTCTTTAGTTCAGGCCCAAAAAGAGATGTACCCTGAAAAGGGAGAGAAATTAGTGTCTTTTTAGATGATAAGTCAGCAGACCAAAGCCACAGTGTGCGTCTAGCAGCCACAGAAAAAGCAGAAACTTTAGCCTCAAGCCTAACAGCGTCAAAGAGGACATCAGTTACACAGTTCTGAGCCTCAGACATGTTGGTCAGAAGAGCCAAAATGTCCTCCTTAGGGGCACCTTGGCAGACAGCAATGGCTCTGGTAACCCATACAGAAGACAAAGTAGGCCACAAAGAGGCACCTATGGCAGCGAAAGCAGACTTCAGGATAGCTTCCTATCAGATTAAGAAAATCACCCCAGAAAGCCTAAAACTGTACTTATCTGGCAGACAAAGAGTTAACCTGAGGAGGAGAGTAAAGCCCTGCATAGGATATGAAATATACATATAATAGATCCCGCACACCTTTGTAGCTTCTGGGAAATCTCTGCATATTACATATACAGGGTATCTATTATCCATAAAAAACATGTATAAAGAAAAAAAACCAGATATAATATATAGGCACTCATCTTCCTCACCATATTATACCTATAAAGCAATTTAACAGAACAAAAAATAAAAAAGAATAATAAAAAATATAAATTTAATAAATATCCCATCTGATACAGAAACGCTAAAAGGTACAGGGGGATCACATGGTAGAAAGCACCCCAGTCTCCAAACCCACCTCAAGAAACAAATGCTAACACCCTCTTTAAAACAACCCCATCCTAAAGATGCCGGCATCTGTATATCTTAACCCCTTAACAAACGGGGAATCCGGAAGTGGAAGTGACTCAACGACCAGGGAGCAATTTTTTTTTATTGCTCCGTTGCGTTCCGGACTCCCCGAACGACGTGCAGCCGCGGGGGGAGCCCGGAACTCGATGACGGTCATAGTATGTCATCGGCCGTTAAGTCAAATCGACCCTTGACGTACTATGACCGTCAAGGGTCGTTAAGGGGTTAAAGTCAGTACTGGCCAGTGTATAGCCTACAATATAACAGACTAGTTGAACAGCCCGTTACATGGGCCACAGTGCCACTGCCACCCAGTCGCGGGGCAGTCACGCACAGTAGTCCTTCGGAGCGCCCAGATCTGTATCAGCCGCGGCGTGGGCAGTCTCTAGTGCCCATGACTGCAGCACGTGCAGCAGTGTCTACTGCGCATGTCGCGGCGTTACACACGAATTATATAGGATGACTGAGATCTAATATTTTCTCATTGATGCAGAGTATGAAGCATGATTCAAATTGTAACAAAATATCCAAATATAATCCCAGAAGACCGCACTCATATTCAGAACGGGGATCCAATGCCAAACAATAATTCATGCTCATAATAAATCAGCATACATATATAGTAGTTCACATAGGGACACTTGGGGCTTTTGAGATATTTCTGCTATGAGACACAGAGCCCCCAGTTCTGCGTAGAATCACCGCAATCTCCTTAAATGGGCCGCCACCCAATATTAAAGTGTTGTCTGAATCAACTGTGTACTTATTCTCATATGATAGACAACTCTTTTGTTCTGTTAAATTACTTTATAGGTATAATAAGATGAGTGCCTAAATATTATCCCTTTTTTAAATTTTTCTTTATACCTGCATAGGATACTCAGCTCAGGAGAGAAAGAAAATGGTGTCCAAAATCAGAGCCTAACAGAGAAAAGCCTGCGAAATGGGTGTTAAGGGAAATGCAGTTTCTTTCCCGAAAGTATCCCAAAAACAGAGCCCGAACCCCCCAGGGACCCCCAAGACACTGCAGAAGAGAACCAGAGTACAGGACAAGGGGAGGCAAGAAGAATGAGCCCTCTCTCAACTCCGTATGTGGAGCGGATGGAGAGATACATCCCAAAGCAGCCTGCCCCACAGAAGTCAATGGAGCATTGTGGCTATGTGGAAAAGCGCACTCTTAAAGGCGTGGAATTCAAATAAAATGAAAAAAGTAAAAAGTGACTAAAAAGTTCTAAAACACATATAGAACACCTAATAAATATTTAAAAAAAAAAAACTACATGAATCCAAAAGGAAAGTGAGAAATAAGTCCCTCAACTCACATAAGTATGGCAGGGAAAATAGGATTTTAGTCTTACCTGTTAAATCCTTTTCACTTAGTGCATACAGGTTACTGGTACAATGGGAGGCGATCCGCCCCATTAAGTAGGCAGGAACATTCATCAAAATGTATGCAGGGGGTGGAGCCTCCCCTCCCTCTTAAGCTGCCTTCAGCCAGAACCAGCCAGATTGATTTGAGACACTAAAACTGACCAGAGATAAGAAGGAAAAGGAAGACTCCTGTGAGCATGCCCCGAAGGTCTCCCACTGAATGCCACAGGAGAGCCAAGCATGGTCCCTTGACAGGGTGGGAGACCAGTAACCTGTATGGACTAAGTGAAAAGGATTTAACAGGTAAGACTAAAATCCTATTTTCACTGTCGTCCAATACAGGTTACTGGTACAATGGGATGTACAAACATTGAGCTTTCCCAGAGGCGGGAAGTAAGGCAAGGACCAAGCGCAAGGCCCAAAAGTCACCAGAACTGCTATGAACCAATTAATCATAGAGCCCAATAACAGAAGTGTCAACGGACACCAATCAGGGGTAAAAACGAACCCCCGAACTATCACAGCACACTGAACTAGAGCCAACAGGGCTAAACAGCAAAGAAGCACTAAGAATCAAAGAAGTAGAAGATCCTAAAGAGGCAAGACTGCCTCCAGGACCTTCCTCCCAAAGCTGGCATCAGCCGAGGCCAGCACATCTACACGATAGTGCTTTGAGAATGTGTGCACAGAGGACCAAGTGGCCGCCCGGCACAGTTGATCAGCAGATGCCTGATTCTTATAGGCCCAAGAGGCCCCAATTGATCTGGTGGAATGAGCAGTAACCCTGAAGGGAACGTGCTTATTCCGCAGCTTGTAGGCTTCACGAATGGTAGATTTTATCCAAGATGCAATAGTCACCTTGGAAGCCGGTCTCCCTGCCCTACGCCCCTCAGGAATGACGAACACGGCGTCAGATTTCCTGATAAATTTTATGTTCATCGCACTGAGTCTAAGACAACGCACAACATCCAACAAATGGAGATCTCTCTCCTTGTCAGAGGAAGGGTTAGGACAGAAAGAAGGCACCACAATCTCCTGATTGATGTGAAACTCTGAAACAACCTTGGGTAAAAACTCCTTGGAAGTGCGGAGCACAGCCTTATCCTTGTGGAACACCAAGTAAGGAGGTTTACAAGACAGAGCTTGTAACTCTGCTACCCGGCGAACTGAGACAATAGCCAAGAGAAAGGCCATTTTCAAGGTCAAGAGACGTAAAGGAATAGAAGCCAAGGATTCAAACGGGGGTCGCTGGAGAACCCCCAGCACCAAATTGAGGTCCCACTGGGGAGCTGGACTCTTGAAGGCAGGCCGAACATGAGCCACACCTTGGAAGAAAACTTTAACATCAGGAAGAATAGCAATGCGTTCCTGGAAAAATACAGACAGAGCAGAAGTCTGAACTTTGAGAGAACTCAGGCTGAGTCCCTTTTCAACCCCATCCTGCAAAAAGGCCAGGACCGTGGGAAGATGGAAATCAAGAGATAGATCCTTATCAGCACACCATGCAACAAAAGTTGACCATATGCGATGATAGATTTTGGAAGACACAGGCTTGCGAGCTCTAAGCATCGTAGACACCACTGAAGAAGAAAACCCTTTCTTCTTCAAAATTGAGGATTCAACCTCCAAGCCGCCAAATGTAGATGCTGAACATCCTCCTTCCACAGATATCCTTGAAGAAGTAGATCTGGACGGGCAGGAAGCGGGAAGGGATCCGCCACTGACATGGCTAGCAGTTGCGGATACCAGTACTGACGAGGCCAATTCGGGGTGATTAGGATGACAGGACAACGCTCCATCTTCAGCTTCTGGATGACTCTGATCAACAGAGGGAGAGGAGGGAAGATGTACGCTAGGGAGAACTCCCAAGGGGTTGACAAAGCGTCCACTGCTAGAGCAAGAGGGTCCCTCAACCGACAGCAAAACACTGGCACCTTCCTGTTGTGTATGGTAGCCATCAGATCCACTACAGGTACCCCCCACATCTGGGTTAGAAGGTGAAACACCTCTGGATGAAGTGCCCACTCTCCGCTGTCGACTGTATGACGACTGAGAAAGTCTGCCATGATGTTGTCTACGCCTGGAATGTGTGCTGCTGAAATGACGGGAACATGAGCTTCTGCCCAAGATAAGATGGCCTTGACCTCTAACCAAGCGGTGAGACTTTTTGTGCCGCCTTGTCTGTTGATGTAGGCCACTGCGGTGGCGTTGTCGGACTCCACTCTGACTGGACAACCTTCCAGCTGAGATTCCCAGTGTCTCAGGGCAAGAAAGATGGCACGAAGTTCCAGAACATTGATGGACAGGAGAGATTCTTCCAGTCCCCATTTCCCCTGAGCACTGAAACGACCCAACACTGCCCCCCATCCCCGGAGGCTGGCATCCATCGTGACTGTGGTCCAATAGGGAACCTGAAAGGACCTCCCTTTCAGGAGATGAGACAGGTCCAACCACCATTCCAAGCTCAGCTCGACATGAGGAGGCAGAGAGACTGACAGATGCTGATGATCTGGATGATTCCTGCACGTCTGAATCACAAACCTCTGAAGTTCCCTGGTGTGTGCCATAGCAAATGGCACTGCCTCTATCGTGGAAATGAATTTTCCCACCAGAGAAGTCAACTTCGGCACTAGAACCCTTTCGAGCTCCAGGATCTTGGATACACGGAGAGCAATCTGATGAGCCACTTCCTCCGGTAAAAACATCATGCACAGCTGAGTGTCGAACAGGAGACCCAAGAAGAGGATCTGTTGAGATGGGACCAAGTCTGACTTGTCCAGATTCACAATCCAGCCGTGGCGATTGAGTGTCTGTATGCACAACTGAACCTGCTGGTGAAGGATCTCCGCAGATGAAGCTTTCAGGAGCAGATCGTCCATGTAGGGAGTCACCCTGACACCATCTAGATGAAGCACAGCTATCAAAGCTCCCAATACCCTCTGAAAGACCTGAGGAGCTGAAGTCAGTCCAAAGGGAAGAGCTGAAAACTGAAAGTGGCCTTTGTGACAGGCAAACCTGAGATACCGTCTGCTCTCTGGATGAATAGGGATGTGAAGATATGCATCTTGAAGGTCCAGGGAGGCAAGGATCTCCCCTGGAGACATTGCGGCTATCACAGAACGCAGAGATTCTTGACGATAGTGGGAACTCACAACAAAGGAATTGAGATCCTTGAGGTCCAAAATAGGACGAGCACCTCCGTCCTTTTTGGCCACAACGAACAGTTTGGAATAAAATCCTGAACCTGTGTCCCCTGAGGGGACCAATTCCAGGACCTCTTTGTCCAAAAGATCCTGAATAGCATAGTCGAACAGACGTCTTTTTGTAGGCTCCTGAGAAGGACGAGTAAAATGGAACCGAAAAGGAGGAAGGGAAGAGAAAGGGATCCTGTATCCCTCTGATACCACCTGAATAACCCAAGGGTCCGCCACTGACTCCTCCCAAATCCGGCGAAAGATGTGGAGACGTCCACCTACAGCCGGATGCGGACCCGGGTTCGGTGAGTCATGCCGAAGCAGTCTTGGAGGTCTTGGCCTTGGGGGCAACTTTGGGCTTCCAGGACTGTTTGGGCTTGGAGGAGGAGTGCGTGGAGGACGGACCTGCCTGGGACGTAGAGCGTGTCTCAGTTTGGAAGGAACGAAAGGACCTATTGCGTTTGGCAGGAAATTTCTTTTTGAAGACTGATGGTAAAAGAGTACTTTTACCGCCAGTAGCCTCACTAATCATCTCCTTAAGTTCAGATCCAAACAGTAAAGTCCCTTGCAAGGGCAAAGAAAGCAAGGCTTTCTTAGAAGCTGTGTCAGCGGACCAAATTTTCAGCCAAAGAGCACGTCTAGCCACCACAGAAGAAGTGGAGGCCCTTGCCATCATGCGCACCGCATCAAAAGCGGCGTCAAAAACATAATTTTGAGCTTCTGATATATAAGCAAGAAGCTGTAGCTGCTCAGATACTGGCGCATCCTGGCGAACCGCCTCAGTAAGCTGTTCAGTCCAAGTCGCAATAGCCCGGTTAACCCACGCCACTGCAAAGGTTGGACGCATGACAGTGCCAATAGAGGCAAAAATAGATTTAAGACAAGTTTCTAACTTTTTGTCCGTCCAATCCTGCAGGGCAGAAGCATCAGATACAGCTAAGGCAGTAGATTTAGATAACCTAGACACTGGAGCATCCACCTTAGGAGGATGAACCCATTTAGCCAGTTCAGCCTCAGGAAAAGGGTAAAGTTTAGCAAACTTTTTGGATACAGAAGAGGATTTATCAGGATTCCTCCACGCATCAGAGACTAAACGGGCAAGAGTAGGATTAGTAGGAAAACATATAACAGTTTTAGACGGTTTTTGAAAAACGTCAGTTGGATCATGAGTAGATTTCTGAGTCAAAGGAAGGTTGAGCGTGGTTAGAACAGCTCTGATTAAACCCTCAGCAGAGAGTTCAGGGTCACGTTCAAAAGGGTCACCAATAGACCTGGTAGACTCAATAACAGTGCATTCCTCAGCATCAGAATCCTGTAATAGTTCTTCCTCAGAAGAATCAGACATATCAGGAGCCCCCTGTGGCTTGGGCAGGGAGGTCCTGACTGTGGAGGGGGTCTGCCAAACCTGAATAGCCCCCTGAACCTGAAAGGGAAAGAGTTGAAGAGTGGATCTGAGATCCCTAGTGGCAGCCTTGAACTCTTTCACCCAAGTCGGCTCAATGGCGTGACTGGAAAGCCCAGGGTTGCTGTCATGGCTTTCTGCACATTTTGGGCATAAATGACCAGAAAATTCTCTAGGCAGCCCAGAGTGACAAGAGGAGCAAAACGCAATGGGGGAAACTGACACCCCAGCCTCATTAGTCTTGGGTCTAGCCCCTGACTCCAGTGGAGTAGACATGCTCACAGAGTCAGATATACTCCACTGACAAGAATCACCCAATTGAAGTGTGAAAGATTAAAAATTCACCCCAGAACTGTCTAAAATTAAACTTATCTGGCAAGCGAAGGGTTAATCTGCAGAGGAGAGAGAGAAGGCTCGGTCCCTGCGTAGTATACTCGCTGAGAATAACTCACAAAATGGCTGCCGCAACGGTAGCCAATCAGAAAACGGGCGCGAAACCAGCGCTCATGGTAAACGTAGTTTTTCTCAGAAGTACCCCAAAACAGTGCCCGAAGCCCCCCCAGACCCCCAACACACCGAATCATGCAACCGGATGATAGAGCAAGGGAAGACCAATAAAATGAGCCCACTCTGAAGTCGCTGTGACAAGTGGTTCCAGAGATACGTCCCAGACTGTGTAAATCCATAGAGAGTAAAGGAGCAATGGCGTCTATGCGGGAAAAGCGCGCTTAAAGGCACGGAACATTAACTTTTAATAAATTTACCCTGACAGAAAAAAGTTACCAAACACACACAAAACACATGTAAAACATGATAAAACAATATCCCAATGAGAGAAAAAGCACGGAAAAGGTTAAAACCCCCATAAACTGCTCCAAAACCCAGGGAATGCACACAGACATTGCATAAATACAGGCAATATGAAGAAAAACCCCTATGAGTGCTGGAGTGCATAATGAGAACTCCCAAATACAAGCCCAAAGAAGGGACACTGTGGGACAAGTGTACCTTCAGCACTCAAAGGGTGGCTCACCTTTCTGCAGGACTTCTGTCTTCAGGTAACCATGTTAAAAGGGAATTAACCAGAGAAAATTCCCCAGCAGGGAAGCTACTGTTCCCTCTTCAGGGCATAAGGTCCACCAGAAAATCCCTGGAAGCTGCACTAGCCACTTTGGAGAGGGCAATTGTCAGCCATGGTCACCCGCCTAATGGTGGTATTCCATATTTGAAGAAAACAATAAAAAAACTAAAGTTGATTGAGAGATGTTCTCCACCTGGTGTGCACAGCACGCAGGAACAAATCAATCTGGCTGGTTCTGGCTGAAGGCAGCTTAAGAGGGATGGGAGGCTCCACCCCCTGCATACATTTTGATGAATGTTCCTGCCTACTTAATGGGGCGGATCGCTTCCCATTGTACCAGTAACCTGTATTGGATGACAGTGAAAGGGTTATTTACCTCAGAACAGCCCAAAATGCTCCAAATACCAAGAGAACAGACAATCGTTACCCAACATGAGTGCAGGAGTTACAAGTAACTCTATAAAGACTCGTGTGCAGAGGGACACTGTGGGACTAGTGGACCATGGCACCCAAAGGGTTGCTCACCTTTTTTAGCAGGTCTTCATTCTTGAGATTACCATTGGGAAGGAAGAATTCTCAGAAAGACTCCTTCTGGAGAGAGAGAGACATGGGCTGCATGACTCTCTCCCAGGGCTGCAAGGGTCCACAGACAGTGCCTGTCAACTGGGCAATCCTTCAGGGGAAGCCAGTAATGGTAATCTGACCTAATGGGGGAATTTGGACACAGCATATATAAGAAAAAAAAAAAAAATAACAAACTAAGCAGAACTGTTCTCAGCCTTCTAACCAGGTTCTTAGAACAAATCTGTCTGGCAGGGATGGGCTAAAGGAGCCTGATATGGAGGAGGGGGAGGCTCCACCCCTGCACTTCTTTCAGAATTGTTCCAGCCCACCGGGAGAAGCTGTCGCCTCCTCATAGTAACTGTAGGTCATATTGAATGACAGAGAAAAACATATTTCAAAGAATATGGAATGAAATAAAATAAAATGTATGCATGTAAATGTTCCTAGTCTGCCTAGTAAGAGGTGGGAACTGGAACATTTTGCTATGTATGAGCAGTATAAGTTAATTGTTGTGTCTAAAACCTGGTTAGAGGACACATGACTTGGCAGTCAATGTAGAGGGTTATTTACTTTTTAGGAGGGATATGGTTAATAAAAGATGAAGGGATATGCCTATATGTAAAACATACTTTAAAACCTAGTATACGATAAAAAAGAAGGTTCCAGTGAGAATGTAGAGGCCCTGTGGGTTGAAAACCACACTGGGGGCACACAAAATAAAAACATGTTAATGAGGATTTGCTACAAGCCACCTAATATTGGGGAGTTTAAAAAGCCCAACTTTTACCGCAAATGGAAAAAAAACGTCATGGTCAGGAAATGTAAACATAATGGGAGTTTTCAACTAATCTGAAATTGAATGAAAAACTATGACTTCCAGGACAAAGGGAAATTATTTATTTATTTTAATTATGATTAATGACAATTTCGTGACACAACTAGTAGAGGAGCTAACTAGAGGAGAGAATTTGCTGGACCCAGTGCTCTCAAACAATGCTTGACATGATAAATAGTACACAGGTAAGGGAACATATAGGCAGCAGTGACCATAATATGCTATCATTTCAGATTTGTTATGAGAAACCCATTATAGCAAGGGGTTAAACAAAATATTACATTTTAAAAAGACTAATTTTACAAAGGATATTCAGTGGGATGTAATCTTCAAAGGTAAAAAATGCACAAGAAACATGGAATTTATTTCAAATGCTCTTAGATAATTATACTTGCCAATATATACTACTGGGGATTAAATAAGAGAGGAGCAAATTAAAACCTATGCGACTTAATAAAAATATTTGCAGGGTAATGAGACATAGAAGCAGGCTTTTAAAGTGTTTAAATCAAAATTGTCAGGTGCATCAGTTAAAAAAGATAAAGAATGCAATAAAATCTGCAAACAAGTAATTAGGAAAAGCTAAAACTGAAAATGAGAAAAGTAACGATAAGCTGAAACTGGTCCTCTTAAGGCAGAGACAGATTAATTGATTAGTGAGGCTAAAGTTATGGCTTATACCTTAAATACATTCTTTTCTTCTGTGTATACAAAGGAAACAACGACAGGCTATGGGCAAACACACAAAACCACATAATTTCCTTCATTATGTACATGGCTTACTGAGGGCAAAGGCTAAGAGAGACTGGAAAAGGATATGGTGAATAAAAAATCTGGACCTCATGGTATACACCCAAGGGCACTTAAAGGGATAGTAATACTTTATTATTACTATCCCCCATATTGTAAAATAATTTAATAGCTCCCAGGTTCTCATAAAGGTTTGAGAGATAACCGAAGGCAAAGTCCCCCCCCTCCCCCTTCCCTGAAGTCAGCGTTGTGCCGACTGCAGGGATATCCGGTCTGACATTCATCATGCAGCTCTGCAGCAGAGCCGTGATCGCGTTAGTGACAAAGAATTATTTCACTAATGAGATCTCGGCTCAGTTGCAGAGCCACAAGCCTGTCATATGACAGACTTCCCCAGCAGTCACAATGCCCTGTGATTGGAGGAAACCAGATATATAACTATTGTTCAAAAAAGGAAGCAAGATCCAAACCAGGAAATTATAGACTTGTGAGCTTGAATTCCATAGTGGGTAAGATATTAGAAGGGATACTAACTGCCCACTGAAGCAAGGAGCTGACTGGACATGGATGGCTGAGCTCCATAACCTAACTACTGCAATCAAGATTCAGCTTGAATTCTATACTGGGATAAATATACTACAGAGATATGCCAGGTGCAACCGAACAGAATTTTTTTCTGGGAGGTACCTGTTCTTTTCAATATTTGAGCCCTAGACTTCCCCTCTGTAGCATATGCGTGGCCTACAGGCCTGCAGATAGGGCCCAGTGGTCTAGCTGTATGCAATGGGGAGAAGCCCCCTTTCTACTTTACAGATGAGAGTGATAACAATTGTCATTACTCCAGTGGGTCAACTTCTTCCCTGTCTACTGTACCACTTTGTGGATCCCCCCCATACATAAGTGAAAGCCACCAAACAATCATGATGAGTGGTATTCAATTGTATATACACAATATCCCATTAGTTCCCTGATACCTACCCAGTGTGCTCTGTGGTCTTTTCGCAGAAAAATTGTTATTGAAATACTCCTCTGATAGGTCTTCCAGACCTACAAATCAAAAGAATGACAACTAAAAGAATTCAAGGCCCACAGTGGCTCACCAAACAACATCTGCAGACAGCGAGCGGCTGCCAAAATTGGCCATGACATTCCAACAAGACACCACGCTGGCTGAAGCCACCACCACCAAGGCTTTTATGTAGCGCTTTATGCTAACCTAGGAGGTGAAATTGTATGGCATACAGGCTTCTAAAACAATTTCCTAACCAAGCTACAAACTAATGACACTGGTATACAACACCTAGAAGAACTCACAGTCATGTGTGAAATAGGTTTCTTCAAAAATCTCGTAAAGATTTGTACAAACGCACTCAATTCCTTAATGATCAACTTGAAGATCTGAACAATAGGTATAGAAGGGTCACTTTTAAAAGGTTGCATTGGAAATGTGTTGCAGCTGCATGCTGCAATCAGCATGTCGCCTGGATGAAAAGGAGCGACATGAGAATCTTGCCCTGCATAGAAGCGCAAGATTCTCATGTCGCCTCCTTAAATGCCGCAGAAAATAAAGTGGCTGCCTGATTAAGTGTATAGCATAAGTCTGAGCATCAGCTGAAAACAGGATTTGCGTCTGTGAATAAAAAAAAAAAAAAAAAAAAAAGATACAATAACAGTATATATATATATATATATATATATATATATATATATATATATATATATATATATATAATGGATACAAAGCAACTGGAAGCACTCACAGATATGGGTATAAAACTTGTCAATATATTTTAAGCAGCTTCACAGCATGACAGCAAACAACGTGAGACACAAACAGCAACGTTTCGATCCTCTCCTCGGGATCTTTCTCAAGCCATATATATATATGAGCAAGTATAAAAGCATCAAGCACTCACAGGACTTCAAGTTGGGGGAAGCGAATTCTTTACATTTATTCAAATCAACGTTTCGGCCAGACAACGCTGGCCTTCCTCAGGACAGTCACCAGTGTGTAATAAAGTGCCTTTTAAACCCTGCCACCACTTAGCGCCAAAACACTGTGTTCAAAGCATCCGTGATGTCACGGACATCGTCGTTGCATCATTGGTTAAAGTCTAAACGTAAATTATCAACGTACATAAAAGAGCGTGTATACAATGTAAACAAGACGTAGATACAGCCTATAAAATACATAACAGTGCTATATATTAGGAGCATGTGTATACAGACAAAAGATCATATCAGTCTCTGTGGAGTAGTACAAACCTTCTCGACATGTATGCTCTCATAGCAGTGACGGGGTTTGTAAACAATCAGTGGTTCACCCTAGGGTCGTGAAGCGTACAGCGCGATGTGGATATCACAGGCGGCATGCACAGTTTAGATTCAGACGAGCAATACATATCAGAGCAATGTATCAATCCAGAGAATGATGTAGGATAATAAAAGATCAATGGTATGTTACATTGTGACAGTGCACATAACCAAGTGTAATATTTTATGATGAAATAAAAAAGCAAAAGATCGCACAGTGATTATAATGATATGCCGATTAAAAGAACCAGTGGGGTCATACATACTGTCAGAGATTCATAGATACACTTCAAAAATGGGTTAGCAGATGATAGCCAAATTTCATATCTAGACATCGATGGGACCAATAAAGAGTTGTATGTCGCGATGCCGATTCATAGCTTATGATCAATGATTAGTCTATGTGTCCATGGTCCTGGGTTGCAACACGTGTAGTTCATCCAATTATCAAAAATGCAAGGCAAGACATAATCCATACAAATAGGGAAACAAAACATGGTAAACAGAGGCACCTCAGATCCATAGTATCGCAATCTGACTAAATCACAAGTGGAAACTCACAGGGATAGATTCCACCAGTGGGTTAGACTGAATGTGGCCATATAACTGAAACAACCAAAAGACTTGGAGAACACTTTGTCAACCAAAAAATAGAGTTGATGATGTCAGGAGTAATTAGGGGCAGGGGGAGGTGTGGAAATTACACTGGCCAAAATGTCCATTATATGCAGAACCCACCAGTATAAACCTCCATGTGCACCCTGGCGTGGTAAAATGAGGGGTCACTTGCCTCTTTTATGCTAGGGTGGTTTGCAAAAATGTTTCCACATGGTGGTTCTATAGGAGAGAGAGAGCCATTTTACATTTCTACCGCTTCAAAGATACCAATAGCTTTGAAAAACATGGGATTTCGGACTGTAATCATTTGCTACTTCTCTTTCAATAAAAATTACATCCTGTTTGTATGAGCAGACACAACATAGTGATGCCGGAGGCTCAAAACTGTGCCAACTATAATCAAGCATTTTTACACACATTTTTAAAAATGTCTTGCCTGTCCTAAAATGGTTATACCATTGAGATAAATGAAGAAAAGGTAGATAAAGAATACCATTTTGCAAAGTAGACAACTAGCTACATCAAATGAGTGGTCTCGCTTTCTATCCCTAGGTTAGTGTGCAATATTTCCAGAAAGTAGTGCTATAGTAAACAACACATACCTTTTTTTTTTTTTTTTTTTTTTTGCACATTAATCACCAAAGTGGTACAACACCATGGAATTTCCTAGTGTATTTAATACCTACTGCGTGTGTGTGATTCTAGGACTACCAGTTGAAGGTCGGGAGGTATGACAGTGGGGATCTGTGACTTCCAGTAGCCAATGGAAGTGTGTTTGGTGTGTGGGGGGGAGGGTAGACTGTGTATGTGGGGATCTACAACCTTGAAGGGGCCGTGGAACCAAACTTGGGGATCAGAGTGTTTGTGGGGATTTTTGACTACCAGTAGGCAATGGAAACAGGCTGGTGGGTCAGACAGCATATGTGTTCATCTGTGATTGCCATTGGAACCAGGTTGGGGGGGTGTCACTATATATATATGTGTGTGTGTGTGTGTGTGTGTGTGTGTGTGTGTGTGTGTGTGTGTGTGTGTGTGTGTGTGTGTGTGTGTGTGTGTGTGTGTGTGTGTGTGTGTGTGTGTGTGTGTGTGTGTATAAAATGTATCTTTAAATTAAGAGGGTGGGGGGAGAGGAGGGAGACTTCATACACTTGCTTGGATGAGCCGGTATTCATGGCCAAGCCTGTGTACCACAAGTCGCTGGGACTCTAAGGGTTAAACCCTTCAGTGTGAATTTTCTCGAAGGTTAGCTGCTTATATTTTACATCCATTTTCAATCAATCATTTTAATTTATCCAAGACTCCCATTGTCTGAAAGAAGTGTGGATTCTCCTTTAAAGCTCACATTTCTTGTTGTCTTTTGGATATGTGCTCACTGACATTTGTTGAGATTAAATTATTTAATTTATTGCTGGTTCTCACCTCTATTTTGTGCAGAGATGTGGAATTTTCAGCATAAATAAAATTACTGTAAAAAAAATTAGTCTTTGTTTTAATCAAAACCACTTAAATTTCGATGGAGGACCCCTTGATTTTTGCTCAGCCATTCATATAAATAGTTCTCCATAATTTTTTCCAGCTTAATTAAAATACTGGTCCCAAAAACTGTAAATAATTAATTGTATTCCTCTTCCATCCATATATACACTATTTAGGTTAGTGTCAACAGTAAAGACTAAAATAACTTTCAATACCCACTTTAAACGGCAGTTAAGGACCATGGAACATTTTTTTCCATATTCAATTCAGGGGTCCCCAAGTGGCGTGTAGCCACTTGGGGACCCCTGAATTCCATTACATGCCAGGACCGTCACTGGTCCTTAAGTTCAGAACCGTGTGATGGTCCTGGCATGTCATGGGTCCTTAAGGGGTGAAATAATTAATAAACATATTAAAAAGCATTGGGCCCAAATACCCCGTGGCACTCCAGTTATAACTTTAGACCAACTAGAAACAGTCCTGTTTACAACTTGTATCATACCATAATTTAGCCAGTTTTCTATGCATGAACAGACATGGTCTTTCAATCTAAGAGGATTTTAGTCTTAGCTGTTAAATCATTTTCTCTTAATCCATATGACATACAGGTACCATGGGGAGGTGACAGCTCCTCCCTGTAGGCTAGAAGAATTGTAGAAAAAAAAATTGTGGGTGGACCCTCCCCTTCTTCCTTATGAGGCTATCTGACTAGCCCCGCCCCAGTTAGACTTGAGATAAGCCTACTACATAGGACAGCAAGAAAGAGGAAAGGAAAAACTCCTGTGAGCAACAGACCGAAGAGCAACTCCCACGCCCGGCAATGTGAGACCAAGCACTGTCCCTTTCACTGGGTGGGAGACCTGTATGTCATATGGACTAAGAGAAAAGGATTTAACTGGTAAGACTAAAATCCTCCTTTCTCTGTCGTCCAGTATGACAAACAGGTACCATGGGGATGTACCAACATTAAGTTCCCAGGGTGAAGAGAAGGAAAGGACCAAGCGCCTGTCCCCATGATACCAGAGTTCCCAAGGACTATCCAGGACAAGGAATAGCCCAAACATAACTGTCAACGGACGCTGAAAAACTGAATCACAACACACAAGAACAAAAGCCAACGGGGCTCAAACAGTTAAAGAACTATAAGTTACAAGAATGAAAAAGCCCTAATCAGGCAGAACTTCCTGCAGGACCTTCCTGCTAAAACTCCAAATCATCAACACAACTTGCACAGCTGTTCAGCAGAGGACAGATTCTTGTAGGCCCAGGAAGCCCCAACAGACCTGGCAGAGTGTGCTGTAATGCAGAAAGGAACCAGATTCTTTCCAAGTTCGTAAGCCTTGTGAACGTAAGACTTAATACTAGACGTAATGGTGACATTGGACACAGCCATACCAGCCCTAGGACCCTCAGGGATGACAAATAAAGCATCAGTCTTACATAAAAGAGGATTTTAATTTTACCTGTTATATCCTTTTCTCTTAGTCCATACAGCTTACAGGTAAATCTGGGAAGGCGACAGCCCCTTTAAGTAGGCAGGAACAATTCTGGGAAAGAATGCAGGGTGAAGCCTTCCTCTCCTCCTTAGCTGGTTGCTATCCCCATCCCAGTTAGATTTGAGACATTAACCTATCTAGCTAGAAAGCAAGAAGGAAAAGAGAAAAGACTTCTGTGACCATGAACCCGAAAGGACTTCCACAGCCAGCCATACAGCCATAGGAGAACCAAGCATGGTCCCCTTGACAGGGTTGGAGACCTGTAAGCTATATAGTCTAAAAGAAAAGGGTTTAAAATCCTCTTTTCTCTGTAGTCCAATATAGCTTACAGGTAACTCTGGGATGAACCAACATTGTGTTCCCAGTGGTGGTACCAGAGCTACATGGACTAACCATGACATAGAATAGCCCAACTGACAAAGTGTCAACAGACACTGAACCATAACACAGCACACCAGTAACTGTATACACAGAACACTGAACAAGAGCCAACAGGGTTCAACAGGTAAAGATCTCCATGAGACAGGAAAGAAAGTCCTAAACAGGAAGAGCTGCCTCCAGGACTTTCCTGCCAAAGCTGGCTTCAGCCAAAGCCAGAACATCAGCACGGTAGTGTTTGACAAAGGTGTGCACAGACAACCAAGTGGCCGCCTTGCACAGCTGATCAGCAGAAGCCTGATTCTTATAGGCCCATGAAGCCCCAATAGACCTGGTAGAATGAGCTGTAACACAAAAAAGAAACAGGTTTCGTCCTGAGTTCATACGCCTTGCGAATGGTAGACTTGATCCAAGATGCAATAGTCACCTTGGACACAGCTTTACCTGCCCTGGGACCTCAAGGATGACAAAAAGTGTATCAGTCTGATGGACAGACTCATTGAGGTGCACATAGAACTTCAGACAGCGTACCACATCCAACAAGTAGAGATCCTTTTCCTTGTCAGATTTGGGGTCAGGACAAAAGGATGGCACAACAATTTCCTAACTGATGTGGAACTCTGAGACCAGCTTGGGAAGAAATTTCTGGGAGGTACGAAGAACCGCCTTGTCCTTGTGAAACATCAGGAAAGGTGGTTTGCAGGACAAGGCCTGCAGTTCAGCAACTCTGCGAACAGAGACAACTGCCAAGAGAAAAACCGTCTTCCAAGTCAGGAGACAAAGAGGAATGGTAGCCAAGCACTAAAAAGAGGCCGCTGCAAGACTCCCAGTACGAGATTAAGGTCCCACTGAGTGATGCTTAAGGGCAGGGAAAGCATGAGCTATACCTTGAAGAAGACCTTGACATCCGGAATAACGGCAATGCGCCTCTGAAAAACGAGAGAGAGCGCTTAAATCTGAACCTTCAGGGAACTCAGGCTAAGGTCCTTGTTCACTCCATCCTGTAAAAAGGACAGGACAGTCAGCAGATCAGAGTGGAAGATAGACCAGATCCGGTGGTAAGCTTTAGATTAAACAGGCTTCCAAGTCTGAATCATGGTGGCCACCACCTCAGGAGAAAAACCTTCCTTCCTCAAAAGAGGATTCAATCGCCAAACTGTCAAACCCAGACACTCCACGTTCTTCTTCCACAAGTAACACTGCAGGAGGAGGTCTGATCTGCGTGTAAGCAAAAACTGTTCGCACACAGACAGGTCCAGCAGCTCCAGAAACCAAGGTTGCTGGGGGCAGTAAGGAGCACCAGGGGTTGTTGCTTCGATGACTTTTAACCCTTTATGGGGTCGCTGCTCCTCTAAAAACACCTGTGGAATGTGTAATCAAAACTGCAAAGACAAAAAAAACAAGAAAGGATGCAGACCCCTCTAAGAGTATATCTGTTTGAGTTAGTGATCTTCTCTTCTGGGTCTTCTCCCTATTTAGATAGCCACAAGTTCAAACAGTTTTGTGGGTTTTTTTTTTTTTTTTTTTTTTAAATAAAATGAATTTATTGCACAATATTATTTAAAATAACATAATCTTAAAATAAAATGCTCGACGCGTTTCATATCAACTAGACATGCCAAAACAGAAGTTACAGAGCTGAACGCACTAGCGGATGAACCGGTGAGCTTGTGTGAAGGCATACACCAAGGTATTTATTTGGATTGCTGTTCTTTGTGGCCCTTGAAAATGTGTCTAGTTGATACAAAACGTGTAAGGCGTTTTAAGATTGTATTATTTTAAATAATATTGTGCAATAAATTTACTTCATTTATTACAAAATAAATAAATAAATAAATAAAAATATTGGAGCTTCTGGTTATCTAAATCGGGAGAAGATCCAGAAGAGAAGATCATTGACTCCTGATATGCTAATATTTTCATTGTATCCGGTGAGCTGACAATTCTTAAAGCTCAAACAGATATACTCTTAGACGGGTCTGTGCCCTTTCTTGTTTTTTTGTCTTTCCAGTAAGGAGCCACTAGGATGACTGGAGTCTTCTCCATTCATAGCTTCCTCAGCACCCTGGGTAGCAGAAGAAGAGGAGGGATAATGTAAGCTAGGGGACACTGTCAAGGAATCAACAGAACATCCACTGACACCACCAGAGGATCTGACCAGCAGGAGCAAAATATCAGAACCTTCCTGTTGTGTCTGGTGGCCATCAGGTAGATCCATGGAAGTCCCCATCTCTGAACAATGAGGTCAAACACCTCCTGGTGAAACTCCCATTCTCCGTTGCCCACAGTGTATCGACTCAGGAAATCGGCCAAGATGTTGTCTATACCTGGAATATGTATAGCAGAGATGGCAGGAACATTTTCTTAGGCCCAGGTTAAAATAGCCTTGACCTCCAACCAAGCTGAGAGACTTTTGTTGCCACCTTGCTTGTTGATGTAAGCCACGGCCACAGCATTGTAGGACTGGCCACGAACTGGACAGCCCTCAAGATGAGACTACCAGTACCTCAGAGCGTGGAATATCGCCCAGAGTTGATTGGTAGGAGAAACTCCTCCGCTGACCAATGACCCTGGACATTCAGGTGACCAAGGACCGCTCCCCAACTGTATATGCTTGCATCCGTCGTCACTGTGGTCCAGAACGGGATCACAAATGGTCTTCCGCAGGTTGGAGAGATTCAGCCACCAAGGAAGTTCCACATGCAAGGGAAGAGAAACCGACAGCTTCAAGAGATCTGGGTTCCCCTTGCAAACCTGAATCACAAATCTCTGTAGTTCCCTTGCACCACTTCTATGGTGGACATCAACTTCCCCACCAGAGAGGTCAGTTTCTTGGCTTGAATGGACTCGCAACCCAGAACAGAGGAAACCTTGTTGGTGATCTGTTAAACAATATCCTACGTCAGAAAGACCATGCCTTACAGGTTTTTGAATAGAAGACCCAGAAAGACCAACCTCTGAGATGGAATCGGGTCAGACTTGTCCATGTTCAGAACCCAACCATCATGGGCGAGAGTGTGATTGCAGTCCTGCACCTGCTGCTGGAGGAGTTCTCCAAACGGGGCCTTCAAGAGCAAGTAGTCCATGTATGGAGTTACCCGAATTCCCCGCTCGTGCATGACAGAAATCAAAGCACCCAGAATGTGAGTAAACACCTGTGGGGCTGTGGTCAGACCAAAAGGGAGAGCCGAGAACTGGAAGTGCCCACTGTGATAGCTGAACCTGATGTTCCTCTGACTCTCCAGATGAATAGCAATGTGCAGGTAGGCATCCTGCATATCCAAGGAAGCTAAAAATCCCCTGGACACATTGCCGCAATGACTGACTTTAAGAACTCCTGGTGGTAATGAGTCTTGACCACAAAGGAATTCAGAGGTCCAGAATAGGACGGAGGCTGCCATCCTTCTTGGAGACCACAAATAGGTTGGAATAGAAGCCCAAAACTATTTCTGGTTTGGGAACTGGTTCCAGAACTTCTTTGTCCAAGAGAGTCTGGATGGCCCCGTTGAAAAGATGAAACTTGTCCAGTTCCTGATGGGAGTGAGAAAGGAAGAACCTGAAGGGAGGAATAGAGGTGAAGGGAATCCTGCACCCTTCGGAAACTACCTGTAAAACCCACGGATCCGCAACGGTGTCTGTCCAAACACTGAGAAAGTGAAGCAAACGACCACCCACTGGCGTGTGCGGTCCAGGAGAACCGCTTGAGCCACCACTACTGTTTGGGCTTAAAGGAGGAGCGCAGGGCCTGAGGAACTGCCGGAGTCGCCCCATGTGCCTCGCCCTGTCTGTGAAGTTGAGGTTTCTTCTTGGGGATCAAAGGCAACAAGGTGCTCTTGCCCCAGTGGCCTCACTGATGAGAGTTAGTAGACCACATTTTAAGCCAAAGTGAACGCCTGGCAACCACAGACACAGCAGAGGCCTTAGCCTCAATCCTGATAGTATCAAAAATAGCATCAGTAACGTAATGCTGAACCTCGTGTAATGTTAGCCAAAAGACGCAAAAGGTCAGCCACCCTGACGGACAGCCGCAGTAAGCTGCTCCATCCATACTGCAATGGCTCTACTCACCCAAGATGAAGCAAAAGTGGGTCTCATAGACGCACTTATGGTTGCAAATGTGGCCTTCAAAATAGCCTTCAGCTTTCTATCAGTCAATCCTTGAGAGCAGAAGCATCTGCCACAGGCAAGGCCATGGACTTAAAAAGCCTAGAGATAGGGGCATCAACCTTAGGAGGAAGAGCCCACTGAGTCAAGGTTGCCTCTGAGAAGGGGAACCATTTAACAAATCACTTTGGCAGAGACAAACATTTGTCAGGTGTCTTCCACTCATCTAGGACAACCTGGTCAAGAGTAGGATTAGGTGAAAATAGGATTTTAGTCTTACCTGTTAAACCCTTTTCACTTAGTCCATACAGGTCACTGGTACTCTGGGAGGCGATTCGCCCCTTTAATAGGCAGGAACAATTATGCAAATGATTGCAGGGGGCGGAGCCTCCCCTCCTACTTAAGCCACCTTCAGGCCAGAGCCACTAGATTGATTTGAGACCCTAAAACTGACACCAGGTACGCAAGAAGAAAGACTCCTGTGAGCATGCCCCAAAGGTCTCCCACTGAATGCCACAGGAGAGCCAGGTCTGGTCCCTTGACAGGGTGGGAGACCAGTGACCTGTATGGACTAAGTGAAAAGGATTTAACAGGTAAGACTAAAATCCTATTTTCACTGTCGTCCAATACAGGTCACTGGTACTCTGGGATGTACAAACATTGAGCTGATCCAGAGGTGGGAAATAAGGCAAGGACCAGAACAAGGCCCAAGTCACTAAAACTGCTATGAACCAGTTAATTACATAGCCCAAACTGTAAGTGTCAACGGACACCAACTAAGGGAACAACCCCTGAACTAACACAGCACACGGAAGTAGAGCCAACTGGGCTCAACAGTAAGGAAGCACTAAGGATCACAGAGCGGAAGACCTACCCAGGCAAAACTGCCTCCAGGACCTTCCTACCAAAACTGGCATCAGCCGAAGCAAGTACATCAACTCGATAGTGCTTAGAAAAAGTGTGCACAGAGGACCAAGTGGCCGCTCTGCACAGTTGATCAGCAGAAGCCTGATTCTTGTAGGCCCAAGAGGCCCCAATAGATCTGGTGGAATGGGCAGTCACCCGGAAGGGAACATGCTTATTCCGCAACTTATAGGCTTCACGGATAGTAGCCTTAATCCAAGAGGCAATGGTAACTTTGGAAGCCGGTCTCCCTGCCCTAGGCCCCTCAGGAATGACGACTAGAGCGTCAGACTTCCTGATAGACTCGGTGCGATGAACATAAAACTTGAGTCAATGCACCACATCCAACAAATGGAGATCTCGTTCCTTGTCAGATGAAGGATTAGGGCAGAAAGAGGGAACCACAATCTCCTGATTGATGTGAAACTCGGACACAACCTTGGGTAAGAATTCCTTGGTAGTGCGAAGCACAGCCTTATCCTTGTGGAACACCAGGTAAGGAGGTTTACAAGACAGACCTTGTAACTCTGCTACCCGGCGAACTGAAACAATAGCCAAAAGGAAGGCCATCTTCCAGGTCAAGAGACGTAATGGAATGGAAGCCAAGGATTCAAACGTGGGTCGCTGGAGAACTCCCAGCACCAAATTGAGGTCCCACTGGGGAGCAGGACTCTTGAAGGCAGGCCGAACATGAGTCACACCTTGGAAGAAAACTTTCACATCAGGAAGGATAGCAATCCTTTCCTGGAAAAACACAGACAAAGCAGAAGTCTGAACTTTGAGGGAACTCAGACTGAGCCCCTTATCAACACCGTCCTGCAAGAAGGCCAGTACAGTGGGAAGATGAAAATCAAGGGATAATTTCTTATCAGAGCACCATGCAACGAAGGTTGACCATATGCGATGATAGATCTTGGAGGACACAGGCTTACGAGCACTGAGCATAGTCGACACCACAGAAGGAGAAAATCCTTTCTTTGCTAGAATCGAGGATTCAACCGCCATGCCATCAAATGGAGAGAGTGAACATCCTCCTTCCACAGATATCCCTGAAGAAGTAGGTCCGGACGGGCAGGAAGTGGGAACGGATCCGCCACTGACATGGCCATCAACTCCGGATACCAGGACTGGCGAGGCCAGTTTGGAGCGATCAGGATAACAGGACAACGCTCCTGCTTCAGTTTCTGAATGACTCTGATCAATAGAGGAAGAGGAGGAAAGATGTAAGCCAGAGAAAAATCCCAAGGAATCGATAAGGCATCCACTGCCAGAGCAAGGGAGTCCCTCCGCCGGAAGCAAAACACCGGAACCTTCCTGTTGTGTCTGGAGGCCATCAGGTCCACCTCCGGCATCCCCCACCTCTGGGTGAGCAAGTGAAACACCTCTGGATGAAGAGCCCATTCTCCGCTGTCGACGGTATGACGACTGAGGAAGTCCGCCATGACGTTGTCCACGCCTGGAATATGAACTGCAGAGATGACAGGCACGTGATCTTCTGCCCAAGACAAAATATCCTTGACCTCCAACCAGGCGGTGCAGCTTCTTGTGCCACCTTGCCTGTTGATGTAAGCCACCGCAGTGGCGTTGTCGGATTCCACTCTGATCGGACGACCAGTCAGTTGAGATTCCCAGTGTCTCAGGGCAAGCCGGATGGCACGTAGTTCCAGAACATTGATGGAGAGAAGAGATTCCTCCAGACCCCATTTCCCCTGAGCACTGAAGCGACCCAACACAGCACCCCAGCCCCGAAGGCTGGCATCCGTTGTGATCGTGGTCCAACAAGGAACTTGAAAGGATCTCCCTTTCAGGAGATGTGAGAGATCCAACCACCAGTGCAGACTGGATTCGACATGAGGAGGTAGAGAGACTGACAGATGCTGATGATCTGGATGATTCTTGCATGTCTGGATCACAAATCTCTGAAGTTCCCTGGAGTGGGCCATGGCAAATGGTACCACTTCGATCGTGGAAATGAACTTCCCCACCAGAGACGTCAACTTCGTTACCGGCACTAAGTCCAGTTCCAGAATCCCCGCCACTCGGATGGCTATCTGATGAGCCACATCCTCCGGCAGAAACACCATGCATTGGCGAGTATCGAACAGGAGACTCAGGAACAGAAGCCTCTGAGATGGGACCAAGTCCGACTTGTCCAGATTCAGGATTCAGCCATGGCGGGTCAGAGTGTGTATACACCTCTGCAGTTGCTGGTGAAGAAGCTCCGCCGAGGAAGCTTTGAGGAGGAGATTGTCCATGTAGGGGGTCACCCTGACCCCGTCCTGATGAAGCACAGCTATCAAGGAACCCAACACCCTCTGGAAGACCTGAGGAGCTGAAGTCAGCCCAAAGGGAAGAGCTGAAAACTGAAAGTGTCCCCTGTGGCAGGCAATCCGGAGATACCGTCTGCTCTCTGGATAGATAGGGATGTGAAGATATGCATCCTGAAGGTCCAGGGAAGCCAGAAATTCCCCTGGAGACACAGCGGCAATCACAGAGCGCAGGGACTCCTGGCGGAAGTGGGAAGTCACCACATAGGCATTGAGATCTTTGAGATCCAAAATAGGACGAGCCCCTCTGTCCTTTTTGGCCACCACAAACAGGTTGGAATAAAATCCTGAACCTGTGTCCTCTGGAGGAACCACTTCCAGGACCGCTTTGTCCAAGAGATCCTGAATAGCGTCGTTGAACAGACGTCTTTTTGTGGGTTCCTGAGAAGGACGAGTAAAATGGAACCGAAAAGGAGGAAGGGAGGAGAAAGGGATCCTGTATCCCTCTGACACCACCTGAAGAACCCATGGGTCCGCCACTGACTCCTCCCAAGTCCGGCGAAAGATGCGGAGACGTCCACCTACAGCCGGATGCGGACCCGGGTTCAGCGAGTCATGCCGAAGCAGTCTTGGAGGTCTTGGCCTTGGGGGCCACTTTGGGCTTCCAGGACTGTTTGGGCTTGGAGGAGGAGCGCGTAGTGGGAGGACCCATTTGGGCCGAGGAGCATGTCTCAGTCTGAAAGGAACGAAAGGACCGATTGCGTTTGGCTGGAAACTTTTTCTTAAAGACTGAGGGTAGAAGAGTACTTTTACTGCCAGTAGCCTCACTGATCATTTCTTTGAGTTCAGACCCAAATAGCAAATTCCCCTGAAAGGGCAAGGAAAGCAAGGCTTTCTTAGAGGCTGTATCAGCAGACCAAATTTTCAGCCAAAGGGCACGTCTAGCCACCACAGAAGCAGTGGAGGCCCTCGCCATCATGCGCAGAGCATCAAAGGCAGCGTCAGCAACATAATTCTGAGCTTCAGTGATATTAGCTGAAGAATAAGAAGCTGCAACTGTTCAGATACTGGTGCATCCTGGCGAACTGTGTCAGTCAGTCGTTCAGTCCAGGCCGCAATGGCTCTATTAACCCACGCCACTGCAAAGGTTGGACGCATGGCAGTGCCAATGGAGGCAAAAATAGACTTAAGAGAAAGCTCTAGCTTTTTATCCGTCCAATCCTGCAGGGCAGAGGCATCAGAGACAGCCAAGGCGGTAGACTTGGATAGCCTGGAAACAGGAGCATCCACCTTGGGGGGATGAACCCATTTTGCCAGCTCAGTCTCAGGAAAAGGGTACAGTTTAGCAAACTTTTTGGAGACAGAGGAGGATCTATCAGGATTCTTCCACGCCTCAGAGACTAGACGGGCAAGGGTAGGGTTAGTTGGAAAACAAACAACAGGCTTAGATGGTTTCTTTTGAAAAACGTCAGTAGGATCATAAGTGGATTCCTGAGTCAGAGGAAGGTTGAGCGTATTCAGTACAGCTCTAATCAGACCCTCAGCCGAGACTTCAGGGTCACATTCATAAGGGTCCCCAATGGACCTGTTCCTCAGCATCAGAATCCTGCAAGAGTTCTTCCTCAGAAGAATCAGACACATCAGGAGCACCCTGTGGCTTAGGCAGGGAGGTCCTGATTGTAGACGGGGTCTGCCAGACCTGGAGAGCCCCCTGTACCTGAGAGGGAAAGAGTTGAAGAGTGGATCTGAGATCCCTAGTGGCAGCTTTAAACTCCCTCACCCAAGATGGCTCAATCGTGTGGCTGGGAAGCCCAGGGTTGCTATCTTGACCAGTGCAGTTAGGGCATAGATCCCCCACATTATCACTAGATAGCCCAGTGTGACAAGAGGAGCAAAACGCCATGGGGGGAGCAGACCCCCCATCCTCCTTTGACTTGGGTCTAGCCCCTAGCTCCAGTGAAGTAGACATGCTCACAGCGTCAATATACCCCACTTTAAACTCTATCACCCAGTAAAAGTGTGGAAGATTAAAGTTTCACCCCAGAAATGCCTAAATTCGGACTTATCTGGCCAGCGAAGGGTTAATCTGTAGAGGGGAGAGAAGGCTCGGTCCCTGCGTAGTGTACTCGCTGAGAAAGAGCTCCACAAAATGGCGGCCGTCAGGATAGCCAATCAGAAACGAGCGCGAACCGGGCGCTCATGGGAAATGTAGTTTTCCCCATACAAGTACCCCAAACAGTGCTCGAAGCCCCCCTGAACACCCCACACTAATAAAACACACACCGGATGATAGAGCAAGAGTCTAGCATTAAAATGAGCCCTCTCTGGAGTTGCTGTGACAAGCGGTTCCAGAGATATGTCCCACACTGTGAAATCTTATAGAGAGTAAAGGAGCCATAGCGTCTAAGCGGGAAAAGCCAATTTTAATAAAGTTTAACAAAACATTAAAAAGTGCCCAAACATACATTAAACACATAAATAAACACTATTCAAGGCTCCAAACCCAGAGAATACCACAGAAATTGCATTAAAACATTGAATGCAAATAAAAACACCCTATGAGTGCTGGAGTGCAAAGCAAACTCCCAAATACAAGCCCAGCAAAGGGACACTGTGGGGACAAGTGGACCTTCAGCACTCAATGGGTGGCTCACCTTTCCTGCAGCACTTCTGTCTTCAGGTGACCATGATGAAGTGGGAATAGACCAGAGGTAAATTCCCCAGTAGGGAAGCTGCTTAACTCAAGCTGTTCCCTCTTCAGGGCATAAGGTCCACAGAAAATCCCTGGAAGCTGCACCAGCCACTTTAAAGAGGGCAATTCACAGCCATGGTCACCCTCCTAATGGTGGTATTCCATATTTGAATAAAAAATAACAAAATACTAAGTTGAATGCATAGATGTTCTCTACCTGGTGTGCACAGCACCCAGGAACAAATCAATCTAGTGGCTCTGGCCTGAAGGTGGCTTAAGTAGGAGGGGAGGCTCCGCCCCCTGCAATCATTTGCATAATTGTTCCTGCCTATTAAAGGGGCGAATCGCCTCCCAGAGTACCAGTGACCTGTATTGGACGACAGTGAAAAGACAATAGACTGCTTCTTGTGCCCTTGAAAAATGTCAGAAGCAGATTGGGGTTCCTCAGAGACCACAGGAATATTTAAGGTACATAAGACAGCCTTAATGAGACCTTCAACAGAAGGCTCAAGGTCAGCATCAAAGGGGTCCACAAAAAATTGAGAGTAAGCTCCTTCACCCTCATCAGAATCCAACAATAGCTCCTCATCAGAGGATACCCTGAGGTTTAAGGGCCGCAGACCCTAAAACTAAGCAGAACTGTTCTCTTGCCTTTCTTCTACAAGGAACAGATCTAACTGGGTGGGGGCTAGCTAGCAACCAGCTAAGGAGAAAAGGAAGGCTCCATCCTGCATTCTTTCCCAGAATTGTTTTGGCTACTTAAAGGGGCTGTTGCCTTCTCAGAGTTACCTGTAAGCTATATTGGACGACAGAAACACTGTGACGTGCACATAGATCTTAAGGCATCTTTCCACATCTAACAAGTGGAGACCTCTCCTTGTCAGATTTGGGGTCAGGACAAAACAAAGGCATAACAATCTCCTGATTGATGTGGAACTCAGAGACCACCTTAGGAAGGAATTCCTGGGATGTACGAAAAACAGTCTTATCCTTGTGAAACACCAGGAAAGGCGGTTTGCAATTCAGCAACTCTGAGTACAGAGACCACAGCCACAAGAAAGGTAATCTTCCACATCAGAAGGCATAGAGGAATAGTAGCCAAGGACTCAAAGGGAGGCTGCTGCACGACCCACCAAAACCAAATTAAGGTCCCACTGTGGAGTGGGTCTTATATGCAGGGAAGTCATGAGTGGCATCCTGAAAGAAAACCGACATCTGGCAAGATAGCAATACGTCTCTGGAAAAACACAGAGAGAGCGGAAGTCTGAACCTTTAAGGAGCTAAGACTGAGCCCTTTGTTCACATTGTCCTGTAAAAAAGACAGGATCACCGGGAGATCAAACTCTTGTGAAGATAGGTCCCTGTTAACACACCAAAACTGAAAAATGGACCAAACCCTATGGTAGGCTTTGGAAGACACCAGATTCCTAGCCTGGATCATAGTGGCGATTACCTCAGGAGAAAAGCCTTTCCCTCCTTAGGATGGATGCTTCAACAGCCATGCAGTCAAAGCCATCCATTCCACATCCTCCTTCCCTAGGTAACCCTGAAGGAGACTATTCTGTTTGAATGGCAGCGGAAACAGATCCCAAATGGAAAGGGCCACTAGTTCTAGGAACTAGGGTTTCCTGG
This sequence comes from Rhinophrynus dorsalis, assembly GCA_037306005.1. Taxonomy (NCBI): domain Eukaryota; kingdom Metazoa; phylum Chordata; class Amphibia; order Anura; family Rhinophrynidae; genus Rhinophrynus; species Rhinophrynus dorsalis. The sequence goes on from CM074722.1 coordinate 385,070,229, forward strand.
TCCAATAAGGGGCAATCATGATGACCGCCGGACAGCCCATCCGAATATTAACCCTGGGAATGAGAGGAAGTGAAGGGAAGATATAGGACAGTTGAAAATGCCAGGGTATCCACTGCAAAGGCCAGAGGATCTCCCCAAAGGGAGCAAAACAGCTGAACCTTCCTGTTGTTCCTGGTGGCCATCAGGTCTATCTGAGGAAGACCCCACTTCTGCACCAACAGGTCGAAAACATCTGGGTGGAGCTCCCACTCTGCTGGATCATCCAGTTGGCGACTGAGAAAATCCGCCGGGACATTGTCTACCCCTGGAACGTGCATGGCAGAAAAAGCTAATGACCTTCTGCCCAGGCCAAAATAGACTTGACCTCGAATAAAGCTGAAGTGCTACTTGTGCCTCCTTGCTTGTTGATGTATGACACAGCCGGGGCGTTGTTTGACTGGACACGGACTGGGCAGCTCCTCAGTGGAGAGAACCAGTACACCAGAGCATGATGAATTGCCCGGAGCTCCAGAACACTGATGGACTATAGAGTCTCCTCCACATTCCATCTGCCCTGAACCCCCAGGTGACCCAGGAGCTCCTCCACATCCCATGAGGCTAGCGACTGTCATCACAAGGTCCAGTCCTGAATCACAAAGGGTTACACCTTCTCCAGGTTGGACCTGCCCAGCCACCAAAGCAGGTCCTGCCTCTCCTCCAATAGTGAATCCTTGGAGCTCCCTGGTGAGTCATGGAGTACAGAACCACTTCCATGGTGGACACCATGAGGCTCGTCAGGGTCAAGAATTTGTGGACAGGAGCTGCAACACACTCCAGAGAGCTCAGGATATCAGATGTGTGACCTGTTTGATAGAATCATTGGTCAGGAAAACCTTCCCTTGGCAAGTATCGAACCTGGGACCATGGAAAACCAGGACCTGAGAGGGGACTGGAGCAGATGTTTTATATTCAGAATCCACCCATGGTGGTAGACAATCTAAGTACAGTCCTGGACTTGCTGGTCCAGGAGTTCCCTGGACGGCACCCTACAGCAGTAGGTCGTCCATACAGGGAGTCACCTGAATCAACCGGGTGTTCAGAAAGGCAATCAATGCCACTAAGGCTCTGGCGAACACATGTGGAGCAGAGGTAAGCCTAAAGGGTAGAGGGCTGAACTGGAAGTGCCCCAATTCTCAGGCGAACCTGAGGTACTTCTGGCTGTCTGGATGAATCAGAGCATGCAAGTAAGCATCCTGCAGATCCAGAGAGGTCAAGAATTCTCCAGGACACACAGCTGCGATGACAGAGCTCAAAGACTCCATCTTGAAGAGTGAAGTCTCCACAAAAGAACTGAGATCCCTGTAGTCCAAGACTGCTGCCGTCCCTCTTGGCCACCACAGACAGGTTTTAATAGAAACCTAAACCTCTCTCTTTAGGAGGAACTGGAATCCGGACTCCCTTGTCCAAGACAGCCTAAACCGCCTCATTGAAAAGATGCAGCTTTTCTTGTCCCAGAGGAGTTCTGGACTTGAAGAATCTGTAAGGAGGAAGGGATTTGAAGAGAATCCTGTACCCTTCCAAACCCACCTGCAACACCCACTGATCCACAATGCCCAGGCATCTGAAAAATTGCGCAGACATCCACCCACAGGGATCTGTGGACCAGGATTCTGCGAGTCATGCAGTGGCAGACTTAACAAACTTGGGCTTGGCAGTGGCATGCTTTGAGTGCCACTGCTGTCTGGGCTTGGTGGTAGTGCATGTTATGCTGGCCTGAGATAAGCTTGGATTTGGCCTTTGCAGCTTTGTTTTGGCAGGGATGAAAAAGACGCTGTTTCATCACCGTGTTAGGGTGCTTGGAGACCTGAGGCAACAAAGTGCTCTTGCCTCCGTTGGCCTCACTGATAATCTGTTTCAGTTCAGGCCCAAAGAGGGACTTGCCCTGAAAAGGGAGATAAATCAGTGACTTCTTAGAGGAGAGGTCTGCAGACCAAATCTTGAGCCACAATGTGCGTCTAGCATACATAGTAACATAGTTCATGAGGCTGAAAAAAGACAGGCGTCCATCAAGTCCAGCCCATACCAAAAACAACCCTGTTGATCAAAAGGAAGCCTTCTAAAGCCATGTCAAATTTAGCCACAAGTGGGTAAACAAATTCCTTCCTGACTCCAAATGGCAGTCTGATAGTTCCCTGGACCAACAACCTATCTGAATTGAAGTCATCTGTCATACTTTTCAATATTGTTCTGTGGTAGATAATGCAACCCCTTTCAAACAAGCAATGGATGCCTATCTGCGAATATAACATCCCGAGGCAAAGAATTCCATCTCTTTACCACCCTTACTGTAAAGAATCCCTGCCTCTATTTTAGTCAAAAGTGCCTTTCTTCTAGTCTTAATGGATGATAGCTTGTTCTTTGTTCAGCTCTTTGCATAAATAATTCATTGGACAATTCTTTGTATTAACCCTGAATGTATTTGAAAATGGTGATCTCATCACCCCTTAGATGTCTCTTCTCTAATGTAAACAAACCCAGCTTGACTAGTCTCTCTTTATAACTCAGATCCTCCAATCCCTTTATCAGTTTTGTTGTACATCTCTGCACCTTTTCCAGTTCAACAATGTCTTTTTTAAGAACCAGCACCCAAAATTGTGCTCCACATTTCAGATGAGGCCTAACCAAGGATTTATACAGAGGTAGGATAATATCAGCATCCCTTGCATCTACACCTCTTTTTATGAAGGCTAGTAACCAGTTTGCTCTTGCAGCAGCTGAGTGACTCTGCACACTGCTGTGAGGTCTGTAGTCTATCAATACTCCTAAATGTTTCTCTAATTTGGATTCCCCAAGTTGTTTCCCATTTAGAGTATATGTAGCATGTTTCTTTCTACAGCCCAAATGCATAACCTTACATTTATCTATATTAAATGTCATCTGCCACTTTCTGCCCAATCAGTTTATCTAAAGCCTTCTGCAGAGAAAAAATATCCAGCTCTGTATGCATTTCCTTACATAGCTTAGTGTCATCAGTAAGAGAGACGTTTCTTTCAATTCCCACTTCAAGATCAGTAATTAACAGATTAAAAATCATTGGGCCCAGGACTGAACCCTGTGGGACCCCACTTATAACTTTAGACCAATTTGAAAAGGTTCCATTTACAACAACTCTCTGCCATCTATCATTTAACCAGTTCTCAATCCATGTACAGATAACATCACCCAAACCAAAGCTTTTTAAAGCAGAACTTTCACCTTCTATAAAGTCGCCCTCCAATAATTAAGTATATGGTGACAAGCTTCATAATAGTTCTATTAGCTCTCAGAAGTACCCGATTCTGAAGTAATCCTTAATCTTCGGAGACTGACTGGCCAGATTAGTGCCACCTGAGCAGTCAGTCCCTTTCGGTGCCTTTCTGCACAGTGCAATGCCTCCTAGAGGAGACCGAGACTGACAGCTCAGGCGCACAGACTTCTCTAAGACAATATGTCTGCACTGATGCCTGGCTTCTGGTCTCTGAAGATTAAAGATTACTTCAGAATCAGGTACTTCTGAGAGTTAATAGAACTATTATGAAGATAGGCGCCATATGATTCATTATTTGCGGGCAACTTTATAGAAGGTGAAAGTTCGGCTTTAATTTATGCAGTAACCTGTTGTGAGGCACTGTATCGAAGGCTTCTGCAAAATCCAAGTATACTACATCAACAGCAATTCTCTTGTCCAAATTACTACTTACTCTTTCATAAAATGCAAGTAAATTAGTCAGACGTGATCTATTCTTCATAAAACCATGCGAATTCTTACTAATAATGTTGGTTGTCTTCACATAGTTCTGAATACTGTCAGTTAGTAACCCTTCTAGTATCTTACACACTATGGACCTCAAGCTCACAGGTCTATATAATTTCCTGGTTTGGATCTTACCCCCTTTTTAAACAATGGAAATACATCAGCTATGCTTGATGAAAGTGAATCAATAAATATTTAGTAGAATGGTCTTGCTATTACTGAACTAAGTTCCTTAAGTACCCTTGGGTGTATACCGTCAGCTCCAGGTGCTTTATTCACCATAACCTTCTCCAGTCTCTTTTGGACCTTGTCCTCAGTAAGCCATGTAAATGATGGAGGAAATTCTGTTGTTTTGTCTGTTTGCCCATAGCCCATCATTGCTGCCTCCTTTGTATATACTGAAGCAAAGAATGTATTTAGGGTGTCAGCCATAGCCTTATCCTCACTAATCAATTCACCGGTCTCAGTCCTAAGAGGACCAATATTAACCTTAACGATTTTGTTATTAACATACTTGTAGAATTGTTTAGGGTTTTTCTTGCTCTCATTTGCAATATTTTTCTCAGAAACAGAGAGGCAGAAATGGAGAAAGCAGAAGCCTCAGCTGCAAGTTTGACAGCTTCAAAAGGAGGGTCAGTGACATATGTCTGAGCCTGAAACATGTTGGCCAAGAGGGCTAAAAGGTCCTCCTTACGGGCACCTATAGCTATAGTGACCCAAACAGAAGACAAAGTAGGCCTCAAGGCAGCACAAATGGCAGCAAAGTTAGACTTCAGGATAGCTTCCAGCTTCCTATCAGTCATATCCTATAATGCCATGGCAGAGAAGTAGACTTATAAAGTCTAGAAATAGGGGGATCAACCTGAGGAAGTGTAGCCCACTGAGCCAAAGGTGCTTCTGAGAAGGGGTACAGCTTGGGAAAGCTCTCAAAGAGAAAGGTGCCTGTCTGGCATTTTCCACTCATCCAGGATAACCTGGTCCAGAGTGGGACTGGGTGGAAACACAGTGAGGGATTTCTTACACCTCTCAAAGAAGAAGACTGGCCCTCATGCAGAGTAGTTAAAACAGCCTTAATGAGACCCTCAGCAGACGGTACAGGGTCAGTCTCAATGGGTCACCATACGCATAAGCCCCTTCCTCACACTCTCCTTCCTCCGTATCAGCCTCAAAGGAATCTTCCTCAGAGGTTTCTGTGAGATAAGGAAATCTAGGGGTCTTAGGGGCCACAAACCTGAAAGTAGTGGAGGGTTTCCAAGAATGGAGGACCCCCTGGAGGGAAAGAGGAAACTGTGCCATAGAGGACTAAGTCCTTGACCCAGAGTGGCTCTTGTTCAAGGCTGGAGGGCACAGGTGGAGTTGTAGGGGCCACAGTACATGAGGGGCATAAGTGTCCTGAGTAATCTCTAAGAAGCCCCTGTTTGTCATGAGGAATAGTAAGCAAGGGGGGTCAGAGATGCCCCTGAGTCCTAGCCCCATGTCCCTTTGGATCTGACACCCTAACAGGAGAAGTGTCTAAACAGTATAAGGAACCCAAATACTGTGACCCAGATTAAAATATCACCTCAGAAAGCCCAATAAAGTACTTATCTAGCAGGCAAATAGTTAAACTGGGAAGGAGAGGAAGGAGAGACAAGCCTATACTTAGGATATTCCAGCAAAGAGAAAGAAAATGCCATCAAAACCTGCAAAACAAGCATTCTGGGACTTGTAGTTTTGTCTCTTGGATGTTACCTAGCAATGATTGTCCCTGAACTCACAGGGTCCAGGGGCCCCCAAGGCACTGGGGACGTGAAACAGATCATAGGGCAAGCTGAGACAAGAAGAATGAGCCCTCTCTCAACTCTGTAAGTCAAACGGTTGCAGAGATATGTCCCAAAACAGTCTGTCCCATAGATGTCAATGGAGCAAATGCAGCCGTGTGGTAAAGGCGCGGAGCTCGCAAAAAATTAAAAAATTTACAAAAGTGAATACAATTATCCTAATACCCAAGGGAACATGTAGGGATAAATAAAAACATACAGCCCTAGAAGGAAAAGCCAAAATAAGCCCCGTAACCTGTAGAAACTGGCAGGGAAGGGTTACATGAATGCAGCTATCCAGGCTCCAAAAACCCTGGGATCAAACCAAACAAGATACCCAACATGAGTGCAGGAGTTTTAGACTCCAAGAAGACCCCTGTAAAGAGGGGAAAAATGGGACAAGTGGACCATGGCAATCAAAGGATTACTCACCTTTTACTTGATTTATTTCTTCAGATTACCATACAAAGAAAGAGCCTCAAGAGAGGAACGTGGTTTGCAAGATTCTCTCCATAGGGCTGCAAGGGTCCACAACAGCGCCTGACATCTGGACAATCCTCCAGGGAAAGCCAGGAATGTTAATCCACCTAATGTGGTAGTTTTGACACCCCATATCTAACACGAAAAAAAAATAATCTAAAATTAAGCAGAAAAGTTCTCAACCTTCATCCAGGTTACTGGAACAAGTCTAACTGGGGCGAGGCTGGTGGGACAGCCTGATAAGAAGCTCTGCCCACATTTTTTTTTCTAGACTTGTTCCAGCCTACAGGGAGGAGCTGTCGCCTCACCATGATATCTGTATGTCATATTGGATGACAGAAAAAGGTACATTCACAGCTATACTCTTAACCAAGTTACCACTTACCTTTTCAAGGAACACAAGTAAATTACTTTGACATGATCTAACCTTCATAAAACAAAGCTGACCTTACTATTACTGAACTAAGCTACCCAAATATCTTCGGATGTATGACAGGTGCTTTATTCATCATAACCTTTTCCAGGCTCTGTTGGACTTTGTCCTCAGTAAGCCATAGCCATATACATTTATAAATCACTGCTAGTTTAGGGCAGGAATACATTGCAAGTGACTAACTTTACTGCTGGCTTTATCTACAAATTTGCCCATAGATTTCAACAGAAATTTGTAATTTATCATCTGCAATGTAATCCAGCCCTTCACTAGTATGTATATTATACAAAATATTTCTACTTCTAACTACCTTTTCAAGTAATATTTTGGTGGCAGGGCAACTTTAAAAGGACCCCACCACCTCCTACTAACACAGGTTACTTACTTTAATCTAGATATAAAATCATAATGGCCACTAGGATTCAATTATGTGTGAACTGCTTCCCCAAAACTAATGCTTTATTATTACATGATATGTCATTCTTTCCTTCCTAACAATGCTTCAATGGGAGGAGTTTAGGATCTTGGTGCCTGGAACCTAAGAGTCATGTCCACTCCATAGACATCACATCAAGCACCAGTTAAACTTTTTGGGAACCAATGACATTTTCTAAATACTGTGCATAGTCTTTAAGACTGCATAAATGTAGAAATAGTATTAATGCACATTACTGTCACTTTGTCAACCTGCTGTTGGTTTGTCATTGGTCATCTTATCACCAGGTCAGTGGATCACCTGCTGCAGCTGTAGCAACTCCAGACTGTCTGTGTGGGCATCAATTGAAGGGTTAATGGCACAAACCATGAAAGCCACTTCCATGTGGCGGTCACACCGCAGATATTTTCCATTTAAATAAAGCCAGCTCTGAAATAAAAAGCAGGTTATTAGAGCTGGAAAAAATGGACACATATTGATGTTGACAACATCTGCTTTTCATCTGAATCAGAAACATTTCAGCAGAAAAACTCACACAACAACAGAAAGAAACTGAAATAAAAATGCAGACACAGAAATAAAGAGCACCAACTCACCTTCTCTAAGACACCGGAGCTCACAGATTGCCCCCTTCTGTCCTCATTACCCTTCCCATGCCAAGTGACTTCAGCTGTCTGTTCACCATTCTTTCCAAACACCACCCACGCATGGTCCTCAGACAGGGCCAGATGTACATCAGAAAGACCAAGGGCTTGACAGGCAGCCACAACTGCAAAGGCCACTCCGGCTGAGTCTAGTTTTGTGCCTATAAAAATCAAATGGGTACATTTAGGTTTATTTTACATAAAATGTGACCTTTTTGTACTTACAAATAAATCCTATTCTTTTGGTCTTTGTGGAACACAGGAACCATGGGGGTAACGTTTCCTCATGCAGGAGGCAGGACACTTGCCTTAAAAGGCTCTCAGAGGTGGAGACTTCTTCCCTACTCCCTTTACCCCATCATTCTAATCTAGTTTATGTAAGAAAACAGAAGAAAAGCAATAAAGGAAACCCCCTAAACTAGAGAAACCATGAGGATGCCCCTGCCCATGATTCAAACAGATGTTTTTCTCTGGGAGGGAAGTCCTGTTTTCCACATGAGAAGAAAAAAAAAAAAAAAAAAGACTTATTGGTAAGCACATGAAAATCCCCTTTTCTCTTATGTCTTATGTGGAACACAGGTACGATGGAGATATACCATAGCATCCACCTATCCTTTAGAACCTCATATTGGGAACAACAATCAGAATTACTGCTAAAATTTTCAGTTTCAGCGATTTTATCAAATGCGCAAAACATGGTTTCGAAGGGCTGTCAGTAGACTACACTCCCCTTACGAGTTGATTCCAGGGGTAGTTAAGAATTGCAGAGGAGAAGGTTAGCCAAGCAAAACCCATCTGAACCACTAGTGATTGGCTGGATGGTTGAGATGGGCATTGAAGCTTATTACTAAAGCTAGTGTTACATATGCTAAAAATAAATCAGGAGGGTGACGGGATTGTAGATTGTAAAATTTCTGCACGTTTTATGGTGGATACCTTCACCTATTTGCACATGACGGACTAGAAGTTAGCAACAGGTGTCATTTTCACCTGTTTCTCAATAAAAAAAAGTACGATATGGCTTCTATTGTTAAGGTTGAACAAAGATTGTGTTATTTGACATTTTTATTTTGCCCTTAACTTTTGAGTGCAGCAGAAACAAAAGTTGCTGAAAATTTGGATTCTGTTTCAGATTGTCAGTCCCTTTTAACCCTGCAAGGTTCATGAAAATTGCTTTAGTTAGTGTAGTTTCCCAGTACCACAATGTTTAAAAATTATACATATTTACCATTCGTCACTGTATCCAATACCTACAGGCCAATTAGCCTACATTGACATCCATCCGACATGCCTTCACCAGGTTTACGAATTTTCACTCCTCACAATGGCCTATTTCCATATGGAAATTAAGCATAATTACTCATTTCCACTTGGAAATGCAGGATAAGCCATTATTGTATGCACAGCGTCTGTCTGAGTTAACAGTCTCAACCTCGCCTACCTGAGGCTGGTGAAGTTGGGATCTCCCTGTACTTTCCTCTGAAGTAACAGCTCTCAATCAATCAATCAGAAGCAGGGAGGGTTGTGAAGTCAGAGAGCGTTCTTTCCACTTAGCCAGTAGGGGAGTGGAGAGGATGCTTTCAGCACCATGGACAGCATCACCCACTTATCCTTTTGAGTGCCATAGGGATGTGCATTGATCACCCATGTGGCACTCAAAGGGTTAAAAAGGAACACCAAGCACTATGCAATTATCCTCTCAACTCTGTATCATATTTATTTCATACACTGTACACTCCCAAGGCATAAAAGGCTGGGGTTCAAAGACAATCCATGTGGACTTGTGGCTACCAGGTGCCCTAAATCCTTGTTCCCTGCCTACTTGTATCCACAAATCCCCATGGGCACTGCATGGGCAAAGGAACAAGGCTGGGGGGTGTCAGGCAGTGTACGTGGGGGCTAACAAACAATGGTGATGTTCCTCATGGTACCCCACAACTCTATTTGAAAATATATATGCTGCCCCCCCAACAGACACACACTGTTCCCCATCGACAAATCCTGCCCCACAGTTCTATTTTGACATATATTGGCCCACCACATAGTTCCGTATTGACAAATGCTGCCCCACAATTCTGTTTCGACACATACTGTCCCCCCTATCATGGTGCCCGTGCTCTTGGCCGCAGGCGGCGACATTCTGATTTTCCAATTTCATTGCCTTTCTCTGATTGGCCAGGTATCTTTGTCTCCGCCCAGGGTTAGCCTTTATATACTCTATCATGTCTATACTGAGGTGCCCTTTCGTGGTGTACTAGTTCCTGATGTTTGTTTCTGAGTCTCTCTGATTGTGTATGACCTGGCCTGCCTGACGACGTTCCTGCGCTTCCTGTGTTGCTGCTCCATTGCTGACCATATCTGGCTGAGAACCCGCTCTGTTGCTGACTATATCTGGCTGAGAACCCGCTCCGTTGCAGACTATATCTGCCTGAGAACCCGCTCCGTTGCTGACTATATCTGCCTGAGAACCCGCTCCGTTGCTGACCGTTTCTGGCTGAGAACCCGCTCCGTTACTGAACGTATCTGGCTGATTACCCGATCTGTTGCCATCAGTGTCTGGCTATACCGCTTGGTTGCCTATGTCTGGCCAGTGATACACGATGTGGCCTTTCCGTTACACCAGTCTGTTGTGCGCCGCGTGGCGCTATCATTCTCTGCCGACCGTAGGCTGAGCATTCGTGCTATAGCCGCTTTCTTAACCACCTCAGGCGGTGTGCACACCCGAAGTACCGGTACAGTGCTGCATAGCGCTGACCGAGTTACTCTGATCTCTATCTGTGTCCACCTCCCTATCATTGCTGGGCTCACTCCCTCTAGGAGTTGCAGTAATCTCTCTGGGAGTTGCCTATTGACCCTTTCAGTGCCTAGATCTTCAAGGCAGGGCCAGTGCTCCATTCGTCACTGCAGTAGCCTTGGGCTCAAGAGCCAGCCGTTGCGTTACATCATACTTATTAGTGTGAGGGGACACCGGTTGCCTTCCTTAAGTGTATCACGATCCACCCCTAGTGTTCTAGGGTTTGCCTACATAAGCGGTTGCCTTGGTCTCCCTGTGACCCTAGCCTCCGGGTCAGAGTTGCCTACCATAAGCGGTTGCCTTGGCCTCCCTGTGATCCTAGCCTCAGAGTCAAATGTTGCCTACCATCAGCGGTTGCCTTGGTCTCCCTGTGATCCTAGCCTCAGAGTCAAGTGTTGCCTACCATAAGCGGTTGCCTTGGTCTCCCTGTGACCCTAGTCCTAGGGTCAGTGCTGCCTACCTAAGCGGTTGCCTCGGTCTCCCTGTGGCCCTAGTGTCAGGGTCAGTGTTGCCTCGCTCCTATTGGGTTCAGTGCCTCCCAGGCGTCTGGGTTTGTGCCAGTCACCTACTCCTGGACTACTTGTCATCTGAGTCCTGCTGTCAGCTCCTGGGCTGCATTGCCCTCAGTCATCAAGATTCAAGCCAGAACTCTCGTTAGCCAGTGATTGTCTCCACTTCTTGAGATATTTCTAGACTGGCTTTCTATTGCTGTATGTATTTATATCCATTTATATATGTTCTGTTATTGTGGGTCTAAGGGCCTAACTAAGTGTTTGTACTTTATCCTAATAAAGTCATTTTAACCTTAAACCGTACACCCCCACACAGTTACCTATCAACAAATGCAGCCCACACTCAGAGTACCAGAGCAATGCATTGTGTATCCTTCTGGCACTCAAAGGGTAGTGTGAACAAATATGTTGAGCGTTCTGCGTGTAATAAAATCAGGCCTGCAGCATAACTTGTATATTAACTCTGAGTGCCTTAGGGGTCCACAATGTATTGCAATACATTGTGTACCCTTCTGTCACTCAAAGGGTTAGTGTGAGGAATAGGATTTTAATCTTACCTTGTTAAATCCTTTTCTCTTAGTCCATATGGAATACAGGTACCATGGGAGAAAATTTCCTTCCATAGTAAGGCTGGAACATTTCAAAGACAAGTCTTGGAGGTGGAGTCTTCCCCTTTCCTTATCAGGCTAACACTGGCCTACCTCCCATTTTTGATGGGAGGCAAACTTGCTAGATAGGACATCGAGAGAAGAAAAAAGATAAGAACCAAGAAGGACTCCCACATTCAGCAAAGTGAAACCAAGCAAGGTCCCTGTTCTCTGGGTGGGAGACCTGTATTCCATATGGAATGAGAGAAAAGGATTTAACAAGGTACTACTAAAATCCAATCGTCCAATAGGGAATACAGGTACCATGGGATATACCAAGAGTAGGCTCCCAGTGGTGGGAATAGATAGGACCTAGCTCTGGATCCCATGATACCAGGATTCCCTAGGACTAGCCCGAACTAGGAACAGCCCAAACTAAACTAGCTGTCAATGGACAATGAAAAATGTAAGCACAGCACACAAGAACAAGAGTGGTGGTGGGGTCTGTCTGTATGTCAAACAAGCATTATTGCCTCATTTGCGGGAAGATATATGTGATGATAGTAGTGAATATGTGAATCCTTGTGGGTTGAAATACTCAATGGGGGTAAAACTGGCCAGAAAGTATTAGTGGGTATTTGTTACAAACCACCAAACATTGGAGACCTTGAAGAAGCACAGCTATTAATGCATATAAAAAGGATTCTAAAATACGGAGAACTATAATTATGGGGGATTTTAATTATCCATGGGGCTTAGGGCCCCATATCAATACATCCACTGAGTACTTGGGTATTTTTTACCCTTCAATAGCCGAGTCAGCTGACTAAAGATCCTATAAAGGACTAGTTAAAAAAAAAAACAAAAAAAAAAAACTGGGTCTTAAATTTAATGAACCTTATTGAATCTGTAGGGCTAAAGCAGTCTATTTAATGGCAACTCATGGTGTTTTTTTTGTTTTTTCTTAATAGGCCAAAACTTGTCCGACTTTAGCAGCCAGCAAGGGTTTGTTTTTTTCTTGTTTTTTTTTTTTTTTTTTCTTTTGCTGTCATTTTTCATAGCACAGGTAATTGAATCATAGCACAGGTAATTGAATCTTTTTTTAACTTTTTTTTTTTTTTTGGGGGGGGGCATCATCTGCCTTTAAATCGAGCCCTAATTCTTTCACCCAGACAGATCCAGAATACTCTCTAGGGAGCCCTGCTTGGCATGAGGAACAGTAACAGGGGTCAGAGACACCCTGAGTCCTTTGTCTTAGGCCTATCCCCATGTCATTTGGATAAGACCTCTTAATAAGAGTAGTGTCTACAAAAAAGGAGGTACAAGGAACAGCAGACTTAACAGAGAAGCCAGAAAAGTCCTCTTGAGCAGAAAGCAAACTCAGTGCATTATCAGCCTCCCACAAATCACCAACGATGTTGCAGACTTTCTCAGCAGAAGCCCACTGGTCAAATCTTCTTCCAGATTTCCCTTAGATGGGGCAATCCTGTGATAGACCTGATGGCTTCAAGAAAGATAGCAAAATGTGTCCTGTACTTCTCCAGGTAGAAGGACCAGGAGGCCTTGGGTCAAGATGCGCTGAAGTCTCCCGCCCTCCTTTTCCAATCATAAAACAGGAAATTCATTTTGATTGTTCCCAGGTAGCCCAAGGGGGTACAGTTTTCATATGTAGTCAAGATATCAGTGTCCTCTCCTTGGGAGATTCCTGTAACTCACAGTCTTATCACACAAAGACCAGTGGCTCACCCAAACCCTTGCATCTTGAAACTAAGGGCTTGGAGGCTTGGCAGGATTGTCTAGAACAATATTATTGGCAATAGGAAGACCCTCAACATCCAGGGTTTCCCTACAGAGTTTGGTCTACCTCTTTCAGATGATGTAAGAAGAATGATAGACAGGTCAACTACTAAGGTTCCTAAAATTCTGGATTTTCTTCAGGTGGGTTTCCAAGCAGGTCTAAAACCAGTGCAACTTTCAACACTCTCTGGTAGTTGTATTTGTTCAGTTCAAGGAAAACAGTCTTGTGGTGTATCTATGGGCAATTTCAAAGATGAGACCTACTATCAGAGATGCTGTTTCTGCTTGGGACCTAAACCTGGTCTTGAACCAGTTGTCAAGATTGAGGGCTTTTGAACCATTAGACCAGGTTCCTACTCTTAATGCAATATTTCTAGTGGACATTACTTTGGTTCTTAGTTAACAACCTTCTACTTTTCTCTTGCAAGTATCCTAATCTGGTCAATTAACCAAAATAAGGTTGTTTTAAGGGAAAAGCCATAATTCAGAGAAAAGGTGGTATCTGATTTTCATCTGAACAAGGAGATTACATTCTCCTCCTTTTGTCCCAATTTTAAGGGAGAATAGGAGAAGCAATTTCATAACCTCAGCTTAGTAAGGGCTTTCTCTTCATGCCTTAAGTGAACGGAGTCTTTCAGGAAAACACAATTTAGCTGTACATTTTCAAAGAATATTCAAAAGTATGGCAGCCACAAAATCTTCAATTTCAAAACAGATCACAAAATGTAAAAGACAATCATATTCAGAAACAGGGCAGAGCAATGTCTACTTCATGAGCAAGGAAAGCAGAATCCTCTTTAGTAACTTGGGCATCCATGCCCATATTTTTCAAACATTATCAGATGGATGCCCATGCCTCAGCAAATGCAAGATTCTGAAGAGGAATTTTTCAGGCAGTGGTTCAATTTTAACCTGGTAGGATATGTCCATCTTGTCCCTTTGAGTGCTGGAATCCTTTGGTTCCCTTTTCCTTCTTTTAGTCTTACTACCTTCTTTTCCCAGCATTTTTTGAGGTATAGGGTACTGTAGTTGGAAGTCCCTGTTTAATAAGAAAGGTTGAAATATACTCACCAATATTTTCTTTTCTTCTGTGCCAGTCCACAGCATACCCTACCCTTATTTTTTTTACACTCTGCGGTTGTCAAGATACCTTCATGGGACAGAAGACCAGAAGACACAATCATCCCTTCCACTGGCTAGAATAGAACCTAGGACCTGCTGTTTTTTTAGTCCTGTAATAGCTCTGTCACCATGAAGGTTTGGAAGAGGAGGATTCTTTAGACTGCCCTGTTGCCAGAGCCTGGTGTTTCATCCTGCATTTGGAGCCTTTCCTTTTCCTTTGTCTGATTGGAATTCCACATCATCTGCCTCCTGAGTGAGGGTATTTAAAGCACTTACCAGTATACTCAGTGCCTTGGTTGTTTAGCCTGTCCAGAGCCTTAGCCCTTCCTGTTCTGTTCCTGATATTTTTACTTGACCATGGCCTATGTCTCCACTTTTGATCCTGTGCTGCCAGCTTTGACTGAGACCTGTTTTGAGACCTTGGGGGCTATGTAATAAGGAGCGATAAAGAGGTGATAATGTGGAAAAGACTTCTCCAGTGATATCAGTTCTTTAGTTATTCTATAGAGCCTATGCTCTAAGATCTACAAAGCTGGTATTGGCTCTATAGATTAACATAGGAAATTAAGAATTTGTATCAATGGAGAATCATCTCGACGTTATTACTTCTTTATCACACTTTAGTGCATAACCCCCTTATCTTAGCCTGCTGACTCTGTACCTCTCCTGGACCTGCTATCCAGCATATGTTGCTTGCATCTGGTATACTGCACCTACTGCATGGATCTACTAGCCAGCACCTGCCTACCTGCATGCTGTACCAGATATACTTGCTATCAAGTACTGGTTATTCTGTGCCTGATATTAAGCACCTGCCTTCCTTTACCTGGTATCCTGCACCTACTGAAATACGCATAAAAGTTAACGATCCCGCACACCTAAATTAAACATAAGGGAAGAAACCGTGTAACACGTACACAGGGTGCTCATTTATCCATATATATGCACAAACCATATCAAGAAAAGAAAGATGGACATATAATGGCACTCACCTTCCTCACATCATAAAGAAAAAAATCGCACAATAAAAAAAGTATCAAAATAAAGTTTATTCATTCATAATAAAATATAAAAAATAAACCCCACAATAGGAAAAGAGCCCATGCCCTAGAGCACTCAGATATACCCACCCCCCTCCCATGTAAATACCTAGAACCCTAAATACCTATCCTTAGTAAAAATATAAATAACCCTAAAGATGCCGGCATCTGTGACAAAAACAAAAAAGAGAAAAAATTCGCCACTGACAAAAATAGTTATAGCGAAAATCACTCAGACATACAGAAGAGATAAAAATATAATAATGGTGCATATAATGTCAACAAATCTTCAGCACAGTTAAAGTATCAGAGGACCAGAGTGATATTCACAGCGGGAAATCCTATGCCTGATATCCATAATTACCAGTGTATCTTGATAGTAACAGCGTAGAGATATACACAACGTCCATCAATGAAGCATAGGTTGGAGCATTCTTATGCCAGACTCACTTGAAAGTTCGCAATAATGTAGCTCAGAACGGAACATCATATGTGCAATATCGATACATATCCATAGTGTAATGCATCACAATGTTGCAACATTAGTACTGGAACGCTCTCACCAGTTCCTCATCCCGAACTCAGATTTCCTAGCGATCTCTCTTGTATAAAGACGCTGACATCTTAATAGCAAGGAACCTCAGCTCACAACTTCATCACATAAACATCTTCATGTGTATCTTCTCCGTATGAAAATACCATTCTGTGCCCATCATATTCATAATGGAAGCTAAATGTCAGTCAAGCCATCCATAATAGATCTTCCGCACCATTACTCTTCACCACGTCACAAGAGGGCATTTTAGGGAAATAAAAACACCTAACATGTTTCGCTCCCACAATATGGAGCTTTATCAAAGGCAACATCAATTAACAAACTTCTACCTTAAATACCTATTACCCGGAAGTCAATTATCCTCCCCCAACGGCTATTTGAATGCTATGTTGAGGTCAGTCCGCCAAATACTACTGAAAGACACAGATTAACCCCTCAATATCCAATTTAGTTTTAATGCAATACATTCATACAGGATAACGCAAATTAACCCCATCCGTATCTCATACTTGTGGATCAACATCCAAGATCTATCCTCTTATAAGACCCACAAATACACAGAAACATATGAAAACTCAATTCGTCATTTAACCCCTTAGGATGTAATGTTTCCAAATCATAAATCCATCTGGATTCCATTTGTAATAATAACCTGTCTCTGTCCCCTCTTCTCTGATCCAATTTGATCTGAGAAATGCACATAGCTGACATACCCACAGGGGAACCCCCATGTTTTTGTTCAAAATGCCTAGCTATAGGGCTTTCAACCCTCTTATGTAGTATATCACCTATATGCTCCAACAATCTCACTCTGAATTGTCTCTTTGTTTTACCTACATACATAAGTTGACACGGACAAATCAATTGATAAACCACATCCTTTGATCTACAGTTGAAAAACTGTTTGATGGTGTAACGTTTACTTTTATTATAATTAAAAAAAATATTTACTTTTATTTACATATTTGCAGGCTTTACACGACCCACATGTAAACATCCTATCACAGTGCCTGTGATCTAGCTGTCACTCTCTTCTGTGGTTGAGGGTGATTCGTTCACTTGGTTTGGCCCGCCCCTTGGTTTCCTTTTTATACCTGACTATTCCATCTGTCAGGTGCCCTTTCGTGGTGTTTCTGAGCCAGTTGTTCTGTTGCTACGTTTCTGATTCCTGTGTACCGATTTGGCTTGCCCTGACCATTCTCCAGTGCTCCTGCTTGTGTATGACCCGGCTCGTCTGACTACCTCCTTCGGATCTCGACTCTGCTTGGCTGACGTTCCTGCTTGTGTATGATCCGGCTTGTACGACTACCTCCTACGTGCTCCGATCCGGCCCGGCTGACTTCCTCCTGCAAGATCAACCTACAGCGTGTTCCAGAAGATCTACGTTCCGGTTGTCGCCGTCGCGACATTATCATCCACTGTTCCAGTACTTGTGTGGCTGTCTTGCCTGGTGTTACTTCGTGCAGTGCAGTGTTACTATCGTGCAGAGCGGTGTACGCCTCACTCAGACAGCAGAGCTGTGCTACTGCAGAAAAGGCTTGTGTAAACGTGCCTTTTAACCCTTTGAGTGCCAAGTGGGTACATTGTACGAGTTTGGACAGCTATACCCGCTGTGACAAGCTCGTACAATGTACCCACTAAAATGCGGTCACTGCATGAGCCGGTATAACCGGCATGCAGTGGCCGCATTTTAAAAAAAAAAAAAAGGTGGGCAATCGTGGGGGGACATGAGGATCACTCCTCATGTCCCCCCTGTTATTGATCTCCCAGCCGATCACGCTGGGAGATCAATAAAAGAAGAGGAGAAGCGCAGCAGAAGCGCAGCTTCTCCTCTTCCGTCTCTCCTACCCGAACTTCCGGGTAGGAGTGGGCGGGACCGGGGGAAACCTCCTAACGTCATCGGTGACATGATCACCGATGACGTTAGGGAAGTTTCCCTTAAGCGATTCACTCCTACCGGTGGTAGGAGTGAAAGGCAGGAGAGCTTCTGCTCTCCTGCAGTCGCCAAATTGGTCTCCCAGCCTATCGGCTGGGAGATCAATTACTTGGGGGACACCAGGAGGGGTCCTGATGTCCCCCACGAGGTCTGAATATATAAAAAAAAAAATTAAAATAAAAAAAAAAAAAAAACTAACCCTGTGAGTGCCGCAGTGGTCCCCAGCACATTGCTTTGCAATGTGCTGGAGATCCTTGTAGCACTCACAGGGTCTTTTCTTTGGGTTTTTTTTTCTTTTTTTTTTTTTTTTTTAAAGACCTCATTGGGGGGATCAGGGGGGATCCTGATGCCCCTCAATGAGGTCTATTATTAAAAAAAAAAAAAAAAAAATTTTTTTAACCCTGTGTGTGCCACAGGGGGGGTCAAATGCACCCCCCCCCTCCTGTGGCACACACAGGGCTTCTATCATTACTTTGTTACTAGAGATTGTTGGGGGCCATCAGGATTGGTCCTGATGGCCCCCGAACAAGCTCTGATTACAAAGTAATAAGAAAAAAAAAAATTAACCCTCTGAGTGCCAGAAGGGTCCAATGCATTGCTTTGCAATGCGCTGGAAACCCCTTTGGCACTCACAGGGACATTTATTTTGATTCCTTTTTTTTTTTTTTTTTTAAGACCTCATTGGGGGGAATCAAAGGGGTCCTGATACCCACCAATGAGGTCCATAATAAAAAAAAGTAAAGAAAAAAAATTAACCCTGTGTGTGCCTCAAGGGGGGCCAATGCAGCCCCCCTTCTGCGGCGCACACACAGGGCATTTATCATTACTTCGTTATCAGAGATTGTTGGGGGGCCATCATGATTGGTCCTGATGGCCCCCCAACAAGCTCTGATTACCAAGTAATGATAAAAAAAAAAAATTAACCCTCTGAGTGCCACAAGGATCCAATGCATTGCTTTGCAATGCGCTGGAGACCCCTGTGGCACTCTCCGGGTCCCCTGTTTGTGGACATATATATATATTTTTTTACTAAGACCTCATTGGGGAGGGATCAGGGGGTCCTTATGCCCCTCAATGAGGTATATAATAAAAAAAAAAAAAAAAAATTAAAACACAAATTAACCCTGTGTGTGCCACTAGGAGGGGAGTTCAATGCCGACCCCCTTCCTGTGGCACACACAGGACTTTTTATCAACAATGGTAGTCACAGATCTCCCATACACACTATCAAACACTGCCCCACCATCCTTGCTCCTCTGCTCATACCCACACACACTGCCTAATCCCTCACCTTCCCACATACTTTGTTACACTTGTAGTCACAGGTCCGCACGTACACCGGCTGACGCCCTAGCTTCTTTCATCTGTTAGCCATAAAATCACACATACACTGTTTGCTTTACCATTTCTGTTTCACTGGTAGCTACGCTCCTGTAGCGTAAATTGGTATGTCAACCCACAGCAGTGGGGTACCATTTTTCTTAGGCTGGCAAGAAGTCCTCCTAGGAAATCCCACGCCATTGAACCATTTTAGTATCTTTGAAGTGACTGATGTGTAAAACAAAATTTTATTTTTTCCTGTAGCACCACATTCTGGAAATAGTTGTGCCAACTAACTTAGGGGTAAAAAGGCAAGTGACCCCTCATTAGATGCGGCAGGTTGTCTTCTTTCCAAAATGGTATGGTTTATCTACCTTTTCTTCAATTCTGAAGGTGTTATAGTAATTTTCGTACAGGCAAGTCAGGTTTGAGAAAATGTTAGAAACATCAGAGGTTGTAGTAGGTGTAGTTTTCTACTTCTAGCACCCCCTAAGGTAGTTCAACTCATACCAATGGGGTGTCATTTGACTCCTAAGAGCACTAGCAAACAAATGCAGTTGAAAATTCCATGGTTTTCACAGCGCTCCATACTTTTGAAGGGGCAGAAATGTAAAAAAATGCAATTTTTTTCCTATATCGCCTCCTTCTGGAAACATTTATGCACACCAGTATTGGGGTAAGAAGGCAAGTGACCCCTCATTAGATGCGGCAGGTTGTTTTCTTTCCAAAATGGTATGGTTTATCTACCTTTTCTTCAATTCTGAATGTGTTATAGCCATTTTTGTACAGGCAAGTCACATTTGAGAAAATGTTAGAAACATCAGAGGTTGTAGTAGGTGTAGTTTTCTACTTCTAGCACCCCCTAAGGTAGGTCAACTCATATCAATGGGGTGTCGTTTGACTCCTAAGAGCACTAGCTAATGAATGCAGTTGAAAATTCCATGGTTTTAACAAAGTTCCATACATTTGAAGGGTCAGAAATGTAAGAAAATGCCTTTTTTTTTCACTAGCGCCACCTCCTGGAAGCATTTGTGCATACCAGCCTTTGGGTAAGAAGGCACGTGACCCCTCATTAGATGCGGAAGGATGTTTTCTTTCCAAAATGGCATTGTTTCTCTACCTTTTCTGCATATCTATTATGGTTATAACCATTTTAGTGCAAGCAGATAATTTCAAAAACAAAAGTGTCAGGTTTACGTACGTGTTCCTAGCACCCACATATTGTATGTTAACCCACACAAACAGGCTACCATTTTTCTCATGTTGGTAGCAGGTACTGAATACAGCAGGAAATGTTATGGTTTTCAAAGATTTTAGTATCTTTGAAGTGGTGGAAATGTAAAAAAACATGTATTTATTCCCATAGCGCCACCTTTTGGAAATATTTGTGCACTTCAGCCCAGGGGGTAGAAAGGCAAGTGACCCCTCAATTGATGCGGGAGAATGTCTACTTTCCAAAATGGTATACCTTTTATACCTTTCCTTCATGTCTCTAACAGTTATGGACATTTTAGTACAAGGCGCCATTTTCGAAGAAGCAAACAGGTAGGTGTAGTGATGTGCTTCTGGCACCCCTAAGGTAGGTCGACTCATTCCAGTTGGGTGTCATTTTTCTCCTAAGAGCACTAGCTAATGAATACAGTTGGAAATGCCATGGTTTTCACAAATTTCAGTACATTTGAAGGGGCAGAAATGTAAGAAAATGCCTTTTTTTTTCATTAGCGCCACCTTCTGGAGGCATTTGTGCACTCCAGGCTTGAGTTAACAAGGCAAGTCACCCATCATTAGATGCGGCAGGGTGTCTTCTTTTCAAAATGGTATGGTTTGTGTACCCTTTCTTCACTTCTGTAGTTGTTATAACCATTTGTGTACAGACAAGTAATGTTTGAGAAAATGTTAGAAAAATATGAGGTTGTAGTAGGTGTCATTTTGCACTTCTAACGCCCCCTGAGGTAGTTAAACTCATACCAATGGGGTATCATTTTTCTCCTAAGAGCACTAGCTAATGAATACAGTTAGAAATGCCATGGTTTTCACAAATTTCAGTACATTTGAAGGGGCAGAAATGTAAGAAAATGCCTTTTTTTTCATTAGCGCCATCTTCTGGAGGCATTTGTGCACACCACGCTTGGGGTAAGAAGGCAAGTTACCCCTCATTAGATGCGGCAGGTTGTCTACTTTTCCGAAATATATAGTTTTATATAGTTATTCCACTGTTTTAGGGTAGTTTTACCACAAAAACCCTAGAATGCGCATATTAGTTTATAAAGTTGAAAATGTCATTTTGCGCTGCTGGTGATTAGGGCTCTACGCTAGCCATGGACGTAGGTAAAACTATACAAATTTGGTATTTTTTTACTCAGGGGACTCGAGGCTTTTTCAAATAATTGAAACTTTTTCAATCAAGGTAAATGTTTTTGATACATAGTATGTGATTTTAGCAAAATGAGTAAATTTTCACTTTTTTTTGTCATTATGACATCATAGCTTTTTGTACGATGTAAAATTCTCTTCATGTAAGGTATCACAAGAAAGCTCAATTCGTTCTGAAAAAAACAATATATAGTTTTCCATATCTAACTAAAAATCCCCAGAGGAAATCAAGCCTAAACGGAAGGATAGCAAAAATGTTGAAAAAGTGTCTGGCCTGCAGGGTTCAGGAAATGGCCCGAGCCTCTGGCACTGAAGGGGTTAACCCTACCAGTGCCGCCTCGGTCCCACTCTCCTTACGCCAGTGTGAGCCTCGTTCCTAGTGATACTCCTGCTGAGTTGGCCGCTCTCCGTCGGCAACTCGGTACCATCCCAGTAGAGTATTCACTTCCGATTAGGCCGGTTGGGCGCTTTGGCTCTCTCTCTCTCTCTCGTTGTATACACTGGGCGATTCCGTTATACCGAGTGGTGACGGGCACAGGCTTCAGCACTAGCATTCCGGTACTACTTCAGTTGGGCTATTGGCCCTGTCTCGTTATACTCAGTCCGGGTGAGTCTGAGGAGGCTTGGGAGCTCTTGCATTGCAGGCCGGTTTCGATACACGCCCGTGGGGCTAATATCACTTGCACTAGCAGTAGCCATTCCAGTAGGTACGCCCGTGGGGGCTATTGGGCTCTGCTTTACTACACACCGTGGCAAGACAGTCCTTATCCACTTTATGGTGAACATTTCTTCAGCACAGCTTATCTACACCTCGGGCGTGCCAAACATCCACTCAAGAGACTGATCATAATCAAGGACTTAACCCTCTGTGGTTACCTTAAGCTCAGCTTACTTACACCCAGGGCGTGCCAAACAGTTCCTTGTGAAACTGTTATTTATCAAGGACTTAACCCTCTGTGGTTATACCCCTTCCTCTGCGGTACATTTGTACTTGTATTCTGTTTGTGCATTTACATTTGTATTTTCCAGTCACTATCGTTGATGTACACCCAACCGCCACTAGAAGGCGACCTTATGTGTTATTATTGCTAATAAAACTGTGTTTTATTTTACATACTGGTCTGAGTGTCTTTAAAAACCGTGACACATCCCCATCGTTAAGGAACGATCTAACCAATTACTCCTAGTACTCATAAATTCAGATCTTACTAAACGATCCTTAATATTGCTAGATCGTCTTGCCACTAACATAGGTCTTTCACCTACAATATCCTTTAAAATTGAATTTGATGTGAGTACATGCCAATGCTTACTTAAAGCTTGTCTCATCAGATTCAACTGATTACCAAAACTGGTAATAAATCGTACTAAATCTTTTTTCCCTTCAACTGCATTATTACCTATCAAATTATTCTGAAAAACCAAAGAATCCCTGTCACATTTCAAAGCTTTCTTTTAACACCTTTTCAATATTTTTTTAGAATAGCCTCTTTCAATAAACCTTTCTATAAGTTCACTAGCTTGTATCTTAAAATCCTCAACTCTCGAGCAGTTTCTTCTAAGACGTAAAAACTGCCCCCAGGGAATTCCCCTCTTCTGTGACTGCAAGTGATGGCTATTATAATATAACAGGGTATTACATGCCGTCTCTTTTCTATAAGTCTTTGTCTTAAGTATATCTTGATCTCTAAAAATATACAGATCTAAAAATTCTATCTGATTCATACTACTATTTTTAGTCAGCTTGATGTTAAAAGGGTTATCATTCAGATGATCAACAAATTTATCCAATTGTACCTCAGTTGCAGTCCATATCAAAAAAATATAATCAATGTAACGTATCCAGAGAGCCACGTGTGCCTCGAACCCACGGTCGCAATACACCCAGTACTGCTCCCACCAACCTAGGTGCAGGCAAGCGTAGGTCGGGGCACACGTGGCCCCCATAGCAACTCCCCTACACTGCTGATAGAAGCGTCCACCAAAGATAAAGAAATTGTTCATAAGAATAAATTCCAGCAAATCTAGTATAAATCTATTTTGAGCTGCAAATTCAATTCCTCTCATATCCAGGAAACTCTCACACGCCTTCAAGCCAACATAATTGGGTATGGAGGTGTACAGCGACTCAACATCTAGTGTAACCAGAATAGAGTCACTGCCCACCCCCACACCCTCAAGTCGGCGTAGGATATCCCATGTATCCCGGACATAGGACGGTAAAGTAGTAACAAATGATTTAAGCCTACAGTCCACATATCTACTTATATTTTCAGTTATTCCTCCACAACCAGATACCAACGGTCTCCCTGGTGGCAAGCGAAGGGATTTATGAATCTTAGGTAAAATATATAAGGTGGGCACTCGAGGGTGGGTGACCACCATATATTTATATTCCTGACTGTTAATCAATCCATCATTCAAAGCAGACTGTAACATGGTTTGTAGCTTCAGCTGCACTGACTCAGTAGGATCCTTCTCTAAACATTTATAACATGACTTGTCTCTAAGTTGTCTATTAATTTCTCCCTTATAATAATCTTCTGACATCAACATTACATTCCCACCTTTATCCGATGACTTAATTATTAATTCCTTATGGTTTTTCAGATCATTCAAAGCATTAAGTTCTTCCTTTGATAAATTGTGACAGGGATTCCTTGGATATATGAACTTAGAAATTTCTTCCTCAACCAAATCTGTAAATATTTTAATATTAGCATTCAGGCCCAAAGGTGGCATACACTTAGAGTTAGGTTTTAGATGCGTATACATCGGATTATTAATGTTATTGATTACATCAAATTCAACAGTATTATAGTCAATATTATCTTTCAACAAATCCTCTAAATCTTTCAATAAATTACCATCCAAACCCAAGTCTTTCTGAGGCCTGTAATGCAAATATTTCAACAAAATTTTCCTAGAAAAGAGGTGCAGATCTTTCACCAAGTCACCAAGCTGGAGAGAAGGAAAGGCCCTTTTTAAGTACCGATAAATGTGATTCATTCAACTGAAAATCTGTAAGATTAACCACAATTTTATCAGAATCTATTTTAACCCCTTGGGTATTATCACATATATCGCCTACTGTACCTGATCCTTCACCTCGAAATTCTTCTTTTTTCTTCTTCGACCTCGTGCACCTCCCCCTCCTAATTCTTTTCCTACATCCTGAGATCCCTCTAAAAAAGACTCAGAATTACCTTCAATATTGTGTTGGACCATACTTCGTGTAATTCTTTGAACACCATCACTACCAGAGCTAGAGTCAGACACACTAGAATCAGATCCTGATCCACAGCCTTGTGTCCGTCTTCTATAACTCCGAAATATGGTATACACTTTATTATTAGCAAAATCCTGTGTATCTCTAACAAACTTCTTCTTTCTTACCAATATTTCTCTGTAATTTTTCCACTTCATCTTTCATATGTTCATTAATATTATGAAAATCAGTATGCTCTCCGTATAATTTAAGATCGTCAAGACTCTTATCAATCTCAATTTTCATCTCTTCCAACTTTCTTTTATCTTCCTCTATAATTAATTCAATTAACTTCAAAGAGCATTCTGTTAATATCTTTTGCCATTTAATCATAAATTCATTACTTTGCAAACTTCTACTAGGTACAAGTCTAATCCTCAAGCCTCTCGGAACAATTGCTGCCCTAATATATGCCTCCAGACTCGAAATATCCCATTTAAGTCTTAGTTGTTTCATCAAATTTTTCTTATGGTCATTAAACTTGGCAAAAAGATCTTTTTTTGAGGCAGCATACTCAACACCCCCCTCCACATTAAATGCGGAGGAGATATCCGCATCCCATTTCTCATCAATACAAAAAGCCATAATTTGCTAATTGTAGTCAATCTGAGATCAGCTAATAAAATAATAAAGGACTAAGTGTATCCTAGTCAAGTCAACAATTGTAATTGAAGGACTGACCACAAAATGTAAATACATAAGAGGCAGGGAAAGTAAGATCCAGAGCATACTCCAAAGTAAATGGAAACTCATCCAATCATGGGGTCCTAACCAAAAACATTATAGGGTGCAAAATAGGATCGTAAAGAAAAAGAGGAAAAAGAAGAAAAGCACCCAGTAAAAGACATCCATGTATCCACATAAGTGAAAACCCCGTATGTCCACCGGGTGCCCCTCAGCTAACTAACAGAAATACGCATAAAAGTTAACGATCCCGCACACCTAAATTAAACATAAGGGAAGAAACCGTGTAACAAGTACACAGGGTGCTCATTTATCCATATATATGCACAAACCATATCAAGAAAAGAAAGATGGACATATAATGGCACTCACCTTCCTCACATCATAAAGAAAAAATCGCACAATAGAAAAAAAGTATCAAAATAAAGTTTATTCGTTCATAATAAAATATAAAAAATAAACCCCACAATAGGAAAAGAGCCCATGCCCTAGAGCACTCAGATATACCCGCCCCCCTCCCATGTAAATACCTAGAACCCTAAATACCTATCCTTAGTAAAAATATAAATAACCCTAAAGATGCCGGCATCTGTGACAAAAACACAGATATTTTATTATGAACGAATAAACTTTATTTTGATACTATTGTGCGATTTTTTCTTTATGATGTGAGGAAGGTGAGTGCCATTATATGTCCATCTTTCTTTTCTTGATATGATCCAGCACCTACTGCCTGGATCTACTAGCCAGCACCTGCCTACCTATATCTTGTATCTGCTATCCAGTGCCTGGATTTCTGTACCCGATATCCTGTACCTGCCTTCCTGTACCTAGTATACCTGGTATCCTGTACCTGGCATCCTGAACCTACTGACTGAACATGCTAGCCATCACCTGCCTGCCTGCAGCCAGTATCCTGTAACTACTGTCCTACAGTCCCACATAACTTTATTCGATCCTGGATGCAGTTGAATTGCTCCAGAATAGAACTTTATGAAAAGCGTTGAAAACTTGGAGTAAACCAACTGCACCAATCTGAACATTTGGAAATACTATGGAAACTCAAAAGACATGATGTCACAAATTGCAGTTAATTACACCACAAATCACCTCATCAATGGTATTACTGTTGACATCACAAATGTTCTCATAAGCGACACTGGCAGTTTTGGAGACAATTTATGCTGTTATTTTAGCTATTTTGCCATTGTGTGACAAGCTGTAGTGATGCAAGAGATGCTTTTTGTTGAAGTATGGGTGCTAAATGGGCAAATTCAACTGTTATTTTAATATTTTCTGTACTACTAGTTGAGCATTACTTTGAGGGTTTACAGGGGCACTGTTTTGGTGCCAAATACAGAAGTGTAGTGTGCAGTCGCAGAGGACTTTAGTGTTTATTTGCTTTGGTACAATGCCACTGCTAAAATGATGGCTGGAATGTCAGTTTCTGGTTTTGTAAATGTAATCATCAATGTAATTTGCAAAAGAAATCAGTATGTCGATTACGTCATTTGTGATGTCATGGCTGTCATTCGCAAAGAAGATGGGGACATAGATTTAAGCTGAAAGAATATATGTTTTTCTCTGCTTTTCTGTTTTTGAGCCAGAACATAACTGTGGCTTGAACAAATGTTTTTATATTACATACATGTACCTTTTAGCTGAATTCATATCTAGATATATAGTGCTGATTCCTCTTCAGTCTCAACAGGGTAAGAGGATTTTAGTCTTACCTGTTAAATCCTTTTCTCTTAGTCCATATAGGTTACTGCTAACTTTGGGTAGGCGACCGCCCCTTTAAGTAGGCAGGAACAATTCTTGAAGATAATGCTGGGTGGGGCCTACCTCCTCTCCTTAGCTGCATCTAGCCACTCCCCTCCAGTAAGATTTGAGACATTAACTATTGACTAGGTAGTAAGAAGGGAAAAGAAGACTCCTGTGAGCATGAACCGGAAAGGACTCCTATGTTCAGTCACAGGAGAACCAAGCATGATCCCATGACAGGGTGGGAGACTAAGTGAAAAGGATTTAACAGGTAAGGCTAAGATCCTCTTTTCTATGTCGTCCAATATAGGTTACTGGTAACTTTGAGACGTCCAACCACTGAGTTTCCCACAGGTGGGAAGTAAGGCAAGGACCAGGCGCAGGGCCCCAAAAGTTACCAGACAACATATGAACCATCAGATCATAGACAACCCAACAATAACAACATAGTGTCAATGGACACAAAACTGGGGTATAAACACACCAGGAACTGTAGCACAGCACACTGGAATAGAGCCAACAGGGCTAAAAAGTGAAGGATTACTGAAGAGACTAAAGGAGAACCTAGATGGGCAAGACTGCCTCCAGGATCTTCCTGTCACCGTGTGTCCCGTGGTGCCGCTTCCTCCCCGCCGGCCGACCGCTTCTCGTTCGTGGCGGGGTGTTTTCTTCCGGGTTGCGGTGGTTGGCAGATTGCGCATGCGCAGGATGCTGCATTCCTCCTTCTGGCGTCTGCGCATGGGCCCGGCTCCACTGCTCATTTGTCTAGCCTCTGCCTATCATATAGGGTTCCCTGGCGAGCCCCTCTCCTCTTCCTACCCTATTCGCTGCTTCTAGTATTTGAACGGGCAACTCCAGGCGTGGAGTGCCAGTTCCACAAGCTCTGTTAGCCTTACTAGTTTTCTGCAGTTGCTTGTTCTCCTGGTTTTGACTCGGCTTGCTCCTGACCCTCCCGAACGCTCCAGCCCCTGGTTTTGACTAGGCTTGCTCCTGACCATCCTGAACTCTCCAGCCCCTGGTTCTGACTACGGCTTGCTCCTGACCATCCTGAATTCTCCTGCCCCTGGTTCTGACAATGGCTTGCTCCTGACCATCCTGAACTCTCCAGCTCCTGGTTCTGAAGAACCACCTGCCTGTTTTCTGCCTGACCTGCTGACCTGGTTCTTAACGGTTCCCAGTGTACTCCTATCCTGGTTGCACCCCGGCTCAACTGGGGTGGAACAATCTGGTTTCGCGACCAGCACCTCTACCCAGCCTTGGCTGCAGCACAGGGGTACCTGGCACACCATCACAGAACCCTAGCATCGCTCTCTAGCCTCGCACCCTAGCTTCTGTACCAGTGTCGGCATCAATCGGGTCATTACCCACCGGGCGGTGACAGTTGGAACGGGCCAAGGCATGGATCTGGCTGAAGCATTGCGTATCGCAGCTAGGCTGGACCACCAGAACCAGGTACTGTCCTCCCACGCTGCTCACCTCCAGAGCTTGGAGAGTAAGTTAGATGCAGTGTTAGAGATGCTACGTAACACGGCTTCGCAGACCACCGCTGCTGCTGCTCCTGCGGCTGCAGCCACTGCTGGCACCTCCGGCGCACCTCCTCCTGGACACGTACCCCCCCCACATACCCTTGCCAGACAAGTTCTCTGGTCGGCCAACCGAATGTCGAAGATTCCTCAATCAATGTCAGCTGCACTTCCGGACCCTGCCCCAGACATTTTGTACGCACGCCTCCTGGGTTTCCTTCATCATCTCCCTCCTCAAGGGTGAGGCCCTGGCCTGGGCATCCCCACTAGTGGAGCAACAATCTCCCTTACTGGATGATTCTGACGCCTTCGTTGCTGCCTTCAAAGCCGTTTTTGACGCACCTGGACGGAGTGCTTCGGCTGAATCAGCTCTGTTGAGCCTACGTCAAGGGTCTCGTTCAGTCACTCAATACGCAGTGGAGTTCCGCACCCTCTCCTACGAGACTGACTGGAACCCGGGAGCCCTGAAGGCGGCTTTCCGGCGTGGTCTTAGTGAATGCCTTAAAGACACCTTGACCTGTCGCGACATTCCTGACGGTCTGGAGGACTTCATATCCCTGTGTTTGGATCTGGACAGATGCTTGCAAGAACGCCAATTGGAGCGTGACCGTAGCAGAAGGCGCTCTGCACCAGTCTTGCCCCCGGCAGAGGGTCGCGCCACAAACGAGACACCAGTGGAGATAGGGGGAGTCACCAGACTGACAGATGAGGAAAGAAAAAGACGCCGGGCTTTGGGTCTGTGTCTATATTGTGGGCAGGCAGGCCACATGCTGTGTCAATGTCCTGTCTGTCCGGGAAAAGATACGGCTTAGCTGATTGCCGAGGCAGTCAGCTAAGCCATTCCTGCCAGCCTCCCCCTGGCCGCTCCAGGTTGTTCCTCCCCGTGACTCTTCAGTGGAACACCGGGACGGTGACTACTGACACCTTTATTGATTCTGGTGCCGCCGGGCTGTTTGTGGATTGCACCTGGGCCCAGACCCATGGTGTACCATGCAGGAGCAAGAGGCAGCCCCTGCTGGTGTCCTCCTTGGATGGAGGACCCCTGGGTACTGGACAGATCACACAGGAGACAGAGGTCCGCTGACTTACTACCAGAGTCTTACACACCGAAGACGTGATCCTGGACCTGGTATCCTCCCTGTTTGCACCTGTCGTCCTGGGGCTCCCCTGGCTCCGGTGTCACAACCCTGTCTTCAACTGGCGACCTCACTAAGTGGAGCGAGTCTTGTTTCCTGACATGCCTTCCTGCGTCTCCCGTGTCTCCGCACCTGTCTATTTCTGCTTCCTTGAGTCAGCATGATCTGCTACCCGCTGTTTACCATGACTTTGGTGACGTCTTTTCCAAAAGCCAAGCCGAACGCCTTCCTCCACACCGTCCCTATGATTGCCCGATTGATCTCCTGCCTGGCTCCCATCCACCTAGAGGAAGAACGTTTCTGCTCTCTCCTCCAGAGATGAAAGCCCTCGCCACCTACATTCAAGACAAAATGGCCAGAGGTTTCATCCGTCAGTCCATGTCACCCGCAAAAAAGATGGTTCGCTTTGCCCCTGCGTGGACTACCGTGGCCTAAATCGTATTACTATTAAGAACAAGTACCCTCTGCTTCTCATCCCCGAGTTGTTTGACCTTCTCCGTGGGGCCAACTGGTTCACAAAACTGGACTTGAGGGGGGCGTATAATCTGATTCGTATTAGGCCAGGAGTCGAGTGGAAGACTGCCTTCAACACACGATACGGGCACTATGAATATCTGGTTATGCCCTTTGGGCTCTGTAATGCCCCGGCTGTCTTCCAGGCCTTCGTTAATGACGTCTTCCGGGACATGCTCACCTCTCATGTCGTGGTATATCTGGACGATATCCTTGTGTTCTCTTCCACCTTATCACAGCACCGACTTCATGTCAAATCAGTGCTCCAACGGCTCAGTGAAAATGGTCTGTACGCCAAACTGGAGAAATGCGAATTCGAGAAGACCAGTCTTCCTTTCCTGGGGTACATTGTCTCCAGCTCTGGCCTCGAAATGGATCCTGGCAAACGCACGGCCATCACTAAGTGGCCTCAACCCAAGGATCTGAAAGCAGTACAGCGTTTCCTGGGATTCGCCAAATATTACAGGAGATTCATCCATCACTACGCAACTCCTTGAAGTGGATGCATCCGAACACGGAATCGGCGCTGTCCTGTCTCAAAGGGATCCCGCTACCAACGCTCTTCATCCCTGCTCCCATCTCCCCCAGAGACTAACACCTGCTGAGAGTAATTATGATGTGGGAAACAGAGTTGCTCGCCATGAAGGTAGCCATAGAGGAATGGAGCCATCTACTGGAGGGGTCTGGTATTCCCTTCACAATCTTTACCAACCACAAGAACCTTCAGTACCTAGAATCTGCCAAACGGCTCACAGCCCGCCAAGCCCGTTGGGCCCTTTTCTTTTCCAGTTCGTTGTGACTTACATTCCAGGCACCAAGAATGTTAAAGCCGACGCTCTGTCCCGCCTGTACTCTGTTCCAGTCTGCAGCGATCCACCCAAACTCATCCTGTCGCCCCACACGGTTCTTTCTGCATTGTCCACTGCCACGCTGGCCAGAATCCAACAAGCTCAGACCAACGTAGATCCTTCTTGTCCACCTGGACGTTTGTTCGTGCCTGTCCAACACCGAGTCGAGGTTCTCCTTTGGGCTCATCAGTCACCCACTGCTGGACATCCAGGGATTGTCTGTACCACCGATTTGGTACAGCGTCAGTTCTGGTGGCCCTCATTACCACAAGACGTGAAGGATTTCGTACAAGGTTGCCACCACTGTGCCAGACACAAGCAACCCAAGTCCAGGCCATCTGGTCTCTTACAACCACTTCCGGTGCCTTCCTCTCCATGGACACACATTGCTATGGACTTTGTGGTGGATCTACCACCCTCTAGACGTAATACAGTCATTTTGGTTGTGGTGTATCGCTTCTCTCAACAGGCACACTTCGTCCCTCTGCCGAAACTGCCTTCCTCCCAACAGCTGGCTGATATCTTCCTCCGAGAAGTATTCCGGCTCCACGGTCTTCCCCTTCAAGTAGTATCGGACAGGGGCAGTCAGTTCACTTCTCGATTCTGGAGAGCTTTTTGGCCCGCTTAGGCATCGCTGTGCATCTGTCAACCACTTACCATCCACAATCCAACGGCCAGACTGAAAGGACTAACCAGGCACTTAAACAATACCTGTGCCTATTTGTGGAGCCTCTCCAAGACAACTGGACCGATCTCCTGCCATTAGCAGAGTTTGCCTTCAACAGCTGCCGTCACGAATCGCTCCAGTACTCTCCTTTCTTTGCTGCTTGTGGGTATAATCCAGCATCTCTTCCTATCTCATCTTCTTCTGGTGTTCCCACTGTGGATAAGCGCCTGGACGACTGGAGACTCACTGGCGCCGTGTTCGTTCTCGGCTGGTGACTGCACCTGCCCGGTATAAAACGGCGGCCGATCGAAGACTGATTCCTGGCCCTGCTTATGCTGTAGGCAGCGAGGTGTGGCTCTCCACTAAAAATCCACGCCTTCGGCAGCCCTCTGCCAAGTTCAGGCCACTCTACGTCGGTCCCTTCCGGATCCACTCACAGATCTCTCCAGTGACGTTTGCCTTGGACCTGCCTCCGTCCATGCGGATACCCGATACCTTCCATGTGTCTCTCCTGAAACCTCTTGTTCGTACCAGATACTCCCCTCAGGCCAGTGGCGGTTCCCCTGTACACGTGGACGGACATAAAGAGTACCTTGTCCGGAAGATCCTTGACTCCCGCCTTGTTCGGGGTTCCCTCCAGTACCTCGTAGATTGGAGGGGTTACGGTCCGGAGGAGCGGTCCTGGGTTCCTGTTCGTGACCTGCATGCCCCGGCCCTACGTAGGGTGTTTCATCGTGCACATCCGTCCAAACCTGGTCATCCGGGGGCCTCCCGTTGAGGGGGGGGGCGGTATCACCACGTGTCCTGTGTCGCCGCTTCCTCCCCGCCGGCCAACGGCTTCTCATTCGCGGCAGGGTGTTTTCTTCTGGGTGGCGGTGGCTGGCACATCGCGCATGCGCAGGACGCCGCGTTCCTAGCATGAGCCGATGCCAGCACATCAACACGGTATTGTTTAGAGAAGGTGTGCACAGACGACCAAGTGGCAGCCTTGCACAACTGATCAGCTGAGGCTTGATTCTTGTAAGCCCAAGATGCCCCAATGGATCTAGTGGAATGAGCCGAAACCCTAAATGGAACAGGCTTCTTCCTCAGTTCGTAAGCCTTACGAATAGTAGACTTAATCCAAGATGCTATGGTCACCTTGGATGCCAATCTCCCTGCCCTGGGGCCCTCATGAATGACGAAAAGTGCGTCAGACTGGTGAACAGACACAGTGTGGTGCACATAGATGTGGTGTGCTGCCTTATGTTCTAACAAGTGAAGATCCCTTTCCTTGTCAGATGTCGGGTCAGGACAGAAAGAAGGTACCACTATCTCCTAATTAACCTGAAATTCTGAGACCACCTTAGGGAGAAACTCCTGCAAAGTGTGAAGAACCAGATTGTCTTTGTGAAACACCAAAAAGGGTGGTTTACAAGATAGGGCATGCAACTCCGTGACTCTGCGAACAGACACGATCGCCAGGAGAAAGGCCATTTTCCAAGTCAGCATGCACAGAGGAATAGTAGCCAAGGACTCAAATGGATGGCGCTGAAGGACACCCAAAACAAAGTTAAGGTCCCACGGAGGCCCTTATCCACTCCATCCTGCAGGAAAGACAGGACCATTGGAGGATCAAATTCCTGGGAAAGATCCCAATCAGAACACCAAGATAGAAAGGAGGACCAGACTCTATGGTAGGCCTTAGAGGAAACAGGCTTGCAGGCACTAAGAATAGTGGCCCCCACACCAGAAGAGAAACCCTTCTTCAGTATTTGAGGATTCAATTTCCATGCCATTAAACCCAGACGACAGACATCCTCCTTCCACAGGTATCCCTGTAGAAGAAGATTCGGACGGAGGGGAAGCCAAAAAGGCTCCACCACTGAGAGATCCAGAAGCTCTGGAATCCATGCCTGCCGAGGTCAGTACGGAGTGATTAGAATGATCAGACAGTGCTCCAGGCACAGTTTCTGTAGGACCCTGTGCAACATGAGAATGGAAGGAAAGATGTATGCCAGAGGAAAGCGCCATGTTATTGACATGGCATCCACTGCTAGAACTAGAGGGTCCCTCCAGTAGGAGCAGAACAGCGGGATCTTCTAGTTGTGTCTTGTCGCCATCAAGTCGATGCAAGACCCCAACCTCTGTACAATGAGGTTGAACACCTCTTGATGCAGTTCCCACTCTCCGCTGTCCACTGTGTATAGACTTAGGAAATCCGCTAGAATGCAGTCTATGTCGGGAATATGAACTGCGGATATGGCAGGAACATTTTCTTCAGTACCAACATTCATATAGCCATGACACTGATGTAAGGGAATTGTGAAGGGAGACCTTCACCAGAATGGGATTACTCTCTGGGTTTTTGCCCTGGATACATCTGATCAGACTGAAATCAGGAATTCATGGCCACCGCTCGCCAATAAACCAATGCATCTAGTGAATTTAGCTCATGTGGCTGACATAAGAATCTCCATTGAAAATCCCCTCTATAAATACAGCCAAGACTTGAATTAAGGAGGGTATAACTGCATTTATTTACAGTGAACACAAGGTATATTGTAAGGAGGACATGGCTTGGAGCAGAGTGCTAGGCTTCACATTTATTTATGGAATTATATCGTTCCTTGCTTCCAAAACAGTAAAGCTTACATTATAATGCCACAATGAGCAAGTATAGGGTAGGGACACCAAGGGGCCACAACATTTGGTTCACCTCTGGTATCCACAATAGTTCACAGGGAAAGATCACCACAACTTCTTCCCTCACCAAAAGTGAGTCAAGGGCGGTCTTCAACAGGCCCACCATAAACTCACATGTCGCTCAGGAGGGCTAGTCAATACAGGGCACCAGGTTGCTCTCCCTGGT
This sequence comes from Rhinophrynus dorsalis, assembly GCA_037306005.1. Classification (NCBI taxonomy): domain Eukaryota; kingdom Metazoa; phylum Chordata; class Amphibia; order Anura; family Rhinophrynidae; genus Rhinophrynus; species Rhinophrynus dorsalis. Next base: position 385,105,084 of record CM074722.1, read on the forward strand.
TTCCAAGTCCTGTGCAAAGGCAAGTTCATTGCGTGGGACACCTGGTGCACAGGGAACAGTCCTTTGGGCCAAACTTGCAGGATCCCACCCCCCAGGCCAAAATAAAATAGTACATTGAGGAATTTAGGTCCAGGCAGCTTCCGCAAGTTCCAGTCCTGTGCAGTGGCCTAATTTGCCCAGGGCTCCAGTGTTGAGTCAAGGCAAATCTCTGTCTTAGGGCACCGACCGAGTTTCATTTTCCCAGTTTGCCCCCACTGTCTGTGGAGGCATTAGAGCTGGTCTTTGGGCTTCTGGCCAATATCACAGCCCTCCTGCCAAAATGCAGCAATGCCAGGAAAGGCATCCAGGATCTGGGCCTCTGGCACAAGGCAGGCCACTGCAGTCTCTGGCCATATAATCAATTGTGTTCCTCCATAAGGGCCTAACTAGGAATCCTTCCTGAACTAGAAGGTAGATAGTCATAATCCCTTGGTAGGTTCACAGTCCTCAGTTTCAGCCGGTTAGATACCCATTGCAGTGATCAAGAATATAAGACTGTCCAAGAAACATGGAATTTGTTTAAAATGTATATGCACATCAATATATATCATTAGAGAATAAGTACAAGAGAAGTAATTAAAGACCAAAATGGCTTAATAAAGAGGTTTGCAGAAATGAGAAATAAGACGCAAGCTTTTAAAGTGTTTAAATCAAAAGGATCAGATGCATCATTTAAAAAGTATAAATAATGTAATAAAATCTATAAACAAGCAATTAGGCTAGCTAAAATTGAAAATGAGAAAAACATTGCAAAGAGAGCAATAAAAAGACTGTGAGCTTGACTTCCATAGTAGGTAAGATATTAGAAGGGTTACTAACGGACAGTATTCAGAACTATGTGAAGACCAACAATATTATCAGTATGAGCCAACATGGGTTTACGTCAAACTAATTTACTTGCATTTTACAAAAGGTTTAGTAGGAATTGCTATTGATGTAGCGTACTTGAATTTTGCAAATGCCTTTAATACAGGGGGTGGTGTATTTGATAACCTGTGAAGACTGCCAGATGCAATATGTGGGTAAAACCAGTAGACTCCTGAAGCAGAGTATGAATGAACACTTCAGTGATATAAGAGTTACCAATTTTAGGTCAAATATCGCTTCACATTTCAGAGTGAGAGGTGGTGATTTGGATGGGAGGCTTCTAAGATGTGAAGTGTTTTGGATATTCCATTTGAGTTTGAGACATCAAGCAGGCTTTTATAAGACGATAGTGCATTTTCAGCCCACTGTATATATTGGTCCCTTAAAATAAATGTAGAGATCTGAAGTTCTGTATTGGTGAACAGACATTTATTTTGGTGAACCCTTTATTTTTGCCCTGGGGAGACAAATTATAGCCTTATAATCTATGTATACTGTGACGAACAGGACTATCACAGGTCACAACGCGCAAGATGCAGAGTCTCTCCTCCCCCTAGCTGGGATCACGTGAAGATTAATACTGAATGGTATAGAGAGAATAGGTAGGGATTGTCATGGAAGCCTGCTCCAACCTTCCCCCACCCAGACTCAGAGGCTCTGAGAGGCAGAGCTTGATGGTTTTATGATGTAAACAGCTATTCACTGGGTATGTATACAGGGTTGGTGCTAGGCTGAATCCCATGGTGATGCTAACATACCCCACCCCCCCGGAGATTTCTACAGGAAGTGATTAGAGTATCGTGTCCACCTCCCCCCCTTTAGCAACCTTTGTCTGATGTTAAACCCAGCATATCATGTTTTGTCCATGTGGTGACTGCCCCTTTCTCTGAACTGTATTAAAATGCAGTGTTGGTTGAAAATAAAGTAGTTCATGATTTAAAGAAGGAGCTTGTTTGTCTCTCCCTGAAGTATCCAGGTATATTGCTGTAACTCACAGAGAAGTGCCAGGGGACTAGACAGATAGAATATCCTATATGTACCAGAGCTATCAGTGTGCAGTATATTCTGCATTGCTGGTGGTTACACAACTCAAAAGTACCAGGTCTTATTGCTTAGTATAGCAGTTAGCTGTGCAGGTTAGCGAAAGAAACCCAGGGATAATAACGTGCCTGAACTGCTACCATACCAGAGACGCCAGGGCTGTATAGTCACATATCCTTACCATGTATTTTACGCTTCATGAATATTTTTCTAAAGATGAATCTTTCCAAGTTAGAATACAATTTTAACCTTTTTTAGCTGTATGTTATATGGTCCACTCCTGGGATTGCAGAGCATGGATGGGACTTATGGGTTGTTAACCCATTCTCATGCAGGTTCTGTACCCCAAGGGGTTAATTATAGATTCCTCGCCACTCATGCTGAAATTTTGAGACTACATGGTTTTCCTATGTAACCATGAATATCATTGGTTTTTATATTGTATATAGTTGTTTATAAATATCTAGATCTGCAAGCGAATCATTGAGTAGTTAAATCACTTGGTTGTTTTGAGAGGATCGATGGGTGATCCAGTCAGGGCTATGATTCACTTTGCCCATTTTTTAATTTGGAGTACAAGGGCTTCCCCAGCATTTCCGTTCAAGTTGATACTAAGTGGTTAATTCTGAACTCACAATGAGGCTTGGATTTCGATAATGCATCTTGTTATGGTGTGATTTGCTACTGGAAGCTTTAAATGAATTATTGTAGCTGCGGGACAGACTTTAGGTCATGACTAAGTGTTGTAATATCCGAACCGCGCTGATCAGTCAGCTCACACCTGAAGATGTCTCATGGTCTGTAAACCTTTCATATTTGGATTCTTTCACTCTCAATGTTGCTTATATGATGGATACGAAATAAAATATTGTTGCCTTTATTCATATACTAGCAGTGTGGGATGGCGTTGCCCATCTTTTTTTTTATTGTATCCTTGTATTTAGTAATGCAAAGTGGAATTGTAATGTAGCAGAAAAACTTCCGATGTTGGCAATATCCCTGTGTGTATGGATATATATGGAGGTGTGTGTGTATGTATGTCTGTGGGTGGTTGGTTGTGTGTAGGTATGTGTGTGTGATTGTACATAAGATATTTCTATGTGTGTGAAAGAAATGTTAATACTTGTTAAGCATTAATTTGTTGTGCACCCATGCACTGCTTAAGAGGTGTAGCATACATGTGTTTTTTTTTTGTTGTTTTTGTTTTTACATTATATGGTAGGTGACTGTGTGAGGGATGAATGAGAGTGAGAGTAAAGTATGAATGACAGGGGGAGAGAGGGCTATATATGTTTTGTAAATGGGAACATGAGTGTTAAAATGGTAGATTTTTGTTGTAAGACTTGTTTTTTTTTACTTCTTTGTTTTCCTCATTAACCCTTTTGAGTGCCAGAGGGGTACGCAATGCATTGTAAAGCAATAAGTTACGTACCCCTCTGGCACTCAAAGGGTTAACCCTTTAAGGACCGGGAGGTGGATTTCACTTAAGGACCGGACCAATTCTGACCTATTTGACTATGTCTTTGTTCAAAAGTGTTTTCCCTCTAAGTACTTTATTTTACCCATGAAAATTATATACCATTTTTTTTATGCACAAATAGGGCTCTCTTTTGCTACTACACATATGGATAGCCCACCATTTATTTTAGTAAAATTAAAGAAAATTGTAAAAAATTCCATTTTTTTTCTCCTGGAATCATTTGGGCACAATGGGTTAGGTTTTTATGGTGACTGCATAAAAGGTATGACCAGTCAGTCATACTTACAAAATGGGCAGTTTTAAGTGGACACTGTCCCCCTGGGTGAAAATAACCATGCCCCTTTTTCCCACTTTTTTATTGATTAAATTTGGAGGTGTGTATAAATGTATTACATAGCTCCACAACAATTACACTTCCGATTTTGGTAATGGACATGTTGACATGGGTCATTAAGGGGTTAAGACTGCCACTGAAGTCTTGTTGTAATGGTAAACGGATAGATTTTGGGATGTAGTGTAAGTGTGAGTGGCAGGCAGTGCACAAAGCATTGTTCTGAATGTGCAGCATTGCCCTCTGTCACTGAAAGGGTTAACATTTTGAGTGGTAGAGGGGTATGCAGTGCATCGAAAAACAATCTGCTGTGCAATGGCTGGCACCAAAATGCGCATGTAGAATTTATTGTTTGTGAATGTGCTGCATTGCCTCCTGTCACTGAAAGGGTTAACCTTTTGAGTGGCAGAGGGATATGCAGTGCATTCTGGAAAAAATGTGTTGTGCAGTGGTTGGCAGTGAAAGGGTTAAAATGTGCAAAGACAGTTAAACACACACATTTGCTTAACCCTTTGAGTGCCAGAGAGGTAGCCAACACATTGCAACGCAATGCGTTGGATAACTGTGTGGCACTGAAAAGATTAAACACTGTGTCTACAAAGGAAAGGAGGAAGCAGAAAGAACAGAGGACACAAAAAGTTGCGACTGCAGGAGGGAAAGTGATCGTGCTCAGTCTACAGTATGAAAGAGAAGTCATCATGTGACAAAGGATTGTTTGGCTCCTGAAGGGGTTAAGTAGCTGAATAAGACAGATAAGAGTACAACTGCCCCCATGTCTTCCTACCGTAAGAACAGTGGCGCATATGTTGTTTGTAGAGGAAGGCTGGAGAATGCAAGGTAATTGAGCTGTGGAGTAATATGACTCATCATGAACGCCTGGGGAATTCATGGAAGATTTAGGGCCATATGTTCAAAGGGATAACGACAAAAAATTGTTGATTGAAAGACAAAAATAAGTAATTGAATGCATGAAAGACATTTTCTATAGAGTACATGACAAAAAACTAGTAATGTCCGTTGTGTACGACTCAACTCCAGAAGTGACGGGCAAAGGGGCAGGGCTAAACTATTCTCCAGTGTTGTATAGAGGAAAACAAAATTTCGTAACTGACGACAAAAAAAAAAAAAAAAAAAAAAAAAGTCTCAAAGACAAAATTTGTACGTTAAGAAAAAAGTGGAGGGAATGTGTTCTGAATGTGAGAATTTTTGTCTTTAGTTAAGACATTTTTGTCATTAGGTAAGACATTTTTAAGATTTTTTTTGTCGTTAGTTAAGACTTTTTTGTTACATACGACAATTTAAGTTGGGATAAACGACATATTTCCAATCACAACCAACACTCTCTGAAAATATTAATGATCCCAACGACATTGTACTTTGAAAAGTCGTTACAAACGACAAAAGCTATTTCGCTACTTCTTGGAACATATGGCCCATAGTGTTTCACAACTGCTAGTTGAATTCTCTGTTGGATGTTAACCCATTGTGTGGCAGAGAGGGCTTAAACACTTTATACCCCATGCAGTGTTCAATTTGTGGGCTTCACCTTTTTCTCCGTACATTACATATTGCATTATATTGTATTACACAATAAGAGTACTTTGTCTTTCAGATTCTGGTAGCTGGTGCAGGGGTGTATCAGAATGTGTAACCCTTTGAGTGCCAGAGGTGTAGTTAAGTCATTGGCCACCCCTCTGGCACTGAAAGGGTTAATGCCTTTAGAACTCAGAAGCTGTGGCTGTTTGAGCATTAAAGCAACATAAGTATGAGGCAGAAGAGAGGTATGCGGATATTGTTGTGGGCGTGTGGAATAGTAAATCCGATTGTATATGGTCTTGGACAGTGCATACTTGAACTGGCATCCCCTTCCTACATTGTGTGCCTCCTTCTTATACAACCTCTTCCAGTGAGGATACATTTGTGCCGTGTGAACACCTGATAGGACACTACCATACTTTCCTGTTCACATTGAAAATATGGTATACTGTCTTGTAAGATGTTCACAAGGCACAAATGTATCCTCACTGGAAGAGGTCATATAAGGAGGAGGTACAACAGTGTAGGAAGTGGCCGCCAGTTGAATTATGCGGGCCGCTGGCTAAGGAGGAGAGGTTGTGGTGATGACAGCTGAAGCTTTTTCAAGTACTGCATGGGTCGCAAGGCATGATTATAAAGAAATGCAGAGCACAACATAGTTTTGAATTGGCTTGATGGAGGTGCTAATACACATGGTTGGTGTTGTGTGTCTGTGTCACAGAAGTTTTGTGAGGGCTGGTGAAGTTAGAGCGGTGGTGTTGTACCTTTAGCGGAATGAAGCAAAAAGATTGTGGGAAGTATATTTGTGAGTGTATGAGTCAGCTGAAAGGCTCTACATGTGCCTTTGTTGATCGTGCTGAATACCTGAGGTAGCTGGTGCCGTGCGATGTGGTGGAGATCAGATCAGCGCAGCAGAGCAGTCAGAGATAGAGGAATAGAGCTAGTATTGAAGGGGTCGGCTGAAGGATGGAATTGAGCAGCAGGGCTGGCAGGCATGACACAAAAGTGGCAGAGTAACAGGAGGAAAACAGATGAGGCTGCACAGAGAGCCTAGGGAGCTCTCCCCTTTCTCAGTGACAGCCAGGGAGAAGTGTCTCCTCTCCCCCTTCCTACCAGTAAAGTGAATTGACTTTAGGACATGGGCGGCCAACACATGGCTCTCCAGTCGTGTGGGAAGTACAGCTCTCATCAACCTCAGCCAGCAAACGGAGGTATCCATTTAAATTCGTATGACCATTTAAGGCATTTAACAGGTCGTCTGACTAAAAATGTCGGCATCACAATCTCGTGCTGCATGACAGCACAAGATTGTCATGTCGTGTTTGAAAGGAAGCACAAAATAAGTTTTACCAACGTTAGGACACCCGGCCCGGCTTTTGAGGTGTGGAGCTCGATCATAAGCAGCCCAGAAAGTGGCTTAGTCAAATTAAGAGCACTGCTTTTCTCCCATAAGTTTCTGAGGTGTGGAACTCTTGCGTTTAGTGAGGTTGCATGCCAGCCGGTCCATAAAAGATGGTGGGTCAGAGGAGGGGTGCATCAGGGCATTTGGTTCCAGCTTCAGGTCTCGAATCACCTCATCAGGATGTGCAGATAGGTGCTGGGTTTCGTTGCGGAGGTTCTGCAAGTAGTTATGGCAGCATTCCTTGTGTTCCTTCAGTGTGTTCTGTTGTTTGTAGCTGCGGCCACAGTAGTTGCCCTTGTAGGGCTTGCCGGCAGTGCGTGTGCGCAGATGACCTGTTAGTGCATCCCGACGGCAACAAGCATAGATACAGAATGGCCACATGAAAGGCTTCTCACCCTAATGCAGTTTTATGTGCCGTAAAAGGTTCCCCTTCTGAGTAAAGGAGGCACCACACTGTTTACAGTTGAAGGGATGTTCACCTGAGGCAGCATCAAACATAAATTCCCTACTGAGTGCCGTGTGGCTTTTCTTGTGTACTATCAACACATTGGGTCCAATGCAAACCATCCCGCAAATGTCACACTTAAGTTTGCCGTTGGGGAGGCGGATGCCTCCCGGAGAGTGGGGGGTCTTGTCTGGGACCATCACAGTAGCACAAAGGTTCGACCAGCGAGTCATCAGGCATTGCCCCATCTTCCTTCTCACTCAGGAGTATCTGGGCCGGGTGTGGGTTCTCCCAGTTCAGCTCCCACTTAGTGCAGCTCCCACTTAGGACACCTTGGGCACATTGTAAATGCAACTAACAGGGTGAGAGTGTAATGGTGGCCAGACAATGAGAGGACATATGCAAATTTCCTCTTAACTGCGCCCCGGGGTGTGTACCTTTGGACTATGGCAGTCTATGGAAATCTGCATATGTGCTCTTATGAGCCAGCCCAGGGTGCATGTTTATTATAATTGTATGTGTAATACTGGACTCAGATCTCCTCCCTGGGGACATAGAATTCTGGTCACATGACACTTCTTCTTTTATAGTATAAAGACTGTGTGTCCAGAAGATATGTTTGGTGCAGCCATAGTATTGTTTGAATTATCAGGAGAACATGAAAAGTTTTTGGCTTGCACACATTGACACTGACACAAGAGAACCAAGTGATAGGTTTATAGTAAAACGCTGATGAACCCTTTAGATGTTGGAGCCGCTAAATCGTTGTGTTTTGGGGAATGTATTCCACACCTTTTCCTGGTTTAAAAAAAAATAAAAAAATAAAAAGAGATGTGAGGCAAAATAATGAATGCTCTTGCCTCTAGATGCATCACTGATGATCTTACTCAGGTCATGTCCAAAGAGATTCTTGCCTGCAAAATGAAAAAGAGACTAGGGATGTCTTGGTAGATTGGTCCGTCAACCAAATCTTTAGCCACAAGTTCTAACTCGCAGCAACAGATAATGCTGAAGACTTACCAGAAGAAGAAGAGTGTGTGTGTTATGTGTGTTTCTTTGGCTGCAGATGCAACAAGGCTGGACTGTGAGAGTAAAGTGTAGATTTGTGGATACCAGTGGAATGAGGTGGGGTGTCAGGCAGAGTATATGGGGGATCTGTGAGTACCAGAATAGTGGAGCCATGCTAGGGAGTCTCTCAGCTTGCGTAGGGATCTATGGCTACGTTGCGCAAGGGGGACAAGACTGGAGGGGAGGGTCAGACAATGTACGTGGGGATCTGTGGCTACCAATGGAAATATATTACAAGGCTGGATGGATCACTCAGAGTACATGGGGAACTGGCTACAAGTGGGCAAGGGAACAAGGCTGGTGGGGGGGAGGGGTCAGACAATGAACGTGGGGATCTGTGACTACCAGTGGAAAGGGAACAAGGCTGGTGAGATCAATGAGTGTGTGTGGGGAACTCTCCCTGGATCCCATGCTGGTCTGCATACTTGCAGGGATAGCGGTTCCAACTGATAGGCGGTCCATCTGCATCAACGCCTCAATCAAATCAGTCTTTCTGGGTCCACTTGCATCTCCACCTCTGCCAGTTAGGATCTCTTTTAACGTGGATCGCTTCAGCTGCTTGTAGAACCCCTCCATATGCTTGCAATTGGCTCCAGCCAAATCTCCCGATTGAGATTGTCCCGTTGGCGGTTTGGATGCCTTTAGGAAGAGGGCATCCCACCTCACTGCCACCAAATGTGACGGTACCAGCATTTACCGGACCCTTTTGGGGTCGTCGGTTCCTGAACCGCCGCTTGTGCTGCCCCTCTTCCCCGGCTGGTTGGAGCCCTGCTGCTTCCTGGAGGTCCTGGATACTCAGGCAGGAACAACTGGATGCTGCCCTCTTGCAGACTGGCAGAGCTAGTGGATTTAGCTGCAGAATCCTAGGTTGGGTTTCCAGAGGCCCTACGCCAGTAGACCGGCGAGGCAAGTGAATTCGCTCCTGCAGTGGCTAAGGTGAGAATCCCCAGCCCAACCCCCTCCAGAAATACAGCCAAGACTTGTATTAAGGAGGGTAGAACAGAACAGCCTTTATTGATAAAACACACTGCTTATATACACTTCCAGACACTTATCTAGATAAGAATACAAATTAGTGCTTGAAAAAGGAACATTTTAACTGGTCCATAATAACCTCCCCTGACTGGTCAGTGAAGCACAGCAGGAGTCAATTCACATTCCTTAGCACATGGAGTATTCTTTAAACAAGCCAGAGTGCTGGACTTAACAGACCACTCTGCAATCTGATTCCCCAGATTTACCAAATGTCACACAATGTACAAAACAGTGATCAATATTTCAAATGTTATAGTTGTAAATTATTCCATCTGGTCACAGGGTTCCTATTCTTAACCCCTTGAGTGCCAGAAAGGTATCCAACGCATTGCACTACAATGCATTAGATGCCTTTCTGGGACTCAAACACTTAAAGGGGCTGGGTACCAAAATTTGAAATATAAGAGTGAAGCCTCAAAATCAACTAACAATGATTCGGATGAGCATAGGTAAGGAAATGTGTAAACTGCCTCTAAAAGGGTTAGTAACAGATAAAAAGAAAGCAGCCACCTTTAAAAAACATAGAAACGTGAAGGGAAGGAAATAAGAACCGGTGAAATTTACTCAACAATATTTTGTTTTCCTCTGTGTCCTTCCACTGTAATGTAATGATGGTTTTAGCTCTGCCTCCTGGTTGGTATGACCAAATTAAAATATATAAGCATCCGTTTCACCTCCTCCCTTCAGTTAAACATAGTGTCCAAGCTGAAAAATACAACTGGTTAGTAGAAAACAAAATAGCACCATACACTCCTTATCCAGGGCTATAAATATGTACAACTGAGTAGTACAATGGTAATTGAAAGTAGGAACAATACCATACCCTGTATCAAGAAAAGGGAGGGGTGCCGTGGAAGGACACAGAGGGGAACAAAATATTGGTGAGTAAATCTCACCTTTTCCTCTGTGTCCAATCCACAGCAATGTACTGTGGGACTTACCAAAGCAGCTCCCCAGAACATAGTGACGGACAAACACCAACCCTGTTGAGGATGGGCTGCTTTTAGCACCTTCCTGCCAAACCTCACATCTGCTGACACGAGAAGATCCAGTTTTTTTAATGTTTTATGAATGTGGAAAAAAAGGACCAAGTAGAAGTCTTGCATATTTCTTCAAGTGTGGGTACTGCCTTCAGTGCCCAGATAGTTGAAATGGCTCTTGTGGATTGTGCTTTAATTTCCAAGGGTGGATCTTGGTTTGCTGATTCATAGGCCGGTTTGCTGCAGTCCTTAATCTATCTGGCAATGGAAACTTTAAATGCTGGGGCTCCTTTAACCCTACCAGCAAAGTGAACAAACAAGGTGTTTGTGTTTTTACGAATTAACTTAGTTCTGTTTAGATATATTTTCAGACATCTGACCAGATCTAACCAATGCAATACTCTCTTTGTCGTTAGAGGGTTTGGGGCAAAAGGAAGGAAGGATGATATCCTGGCTCATATAAAATTCTGACATCACTTTAGAACGAAAGGATGTTGGAGGTCTAAGTACAACCTTATCTTGATGGAGCACCATGTGGGGAGGAACACATAAGAGTGATTGTAATTCTCCTACTTGTCTATAAGAGCTAACTGCTGTGAGGAGGATGGTTTTGAATGTCAGATATTTCAGAGAGACCTCCTCCAATGGTTTAAAGTAGTTGTGGGAACAGAGCTGCCGATTACTAGATTTAAATCCCATGGGGGAATCAATTCCCTGATCGTGGGTTTTATTTTAGGGATAGGAGAATATATTCTCTGGCAAAATATTCTGCAAAAGGTGTAGCTAGGATAGCTGACAAGGTGGACAGATGAACTTTTAGTGAAGCAGGTTTTAATCCTTTTTGGAATCTATCTTGAAGAAAGTCAAGGATTCGTTGAGGAGAAATAAGGGACCTGTCCAGATGATTGTCCCTACACCATTTGTGAAAGATGGACAAGACTCTATAATAGATCTTGGATGAGGAAGGGTGACGACAAGCCAGAGTCTATCACTGGTTCGGATAGATCTTTATGTCTCATCAAGCTCTGTTCATCCACCAAGCTGTCAGCCTCAAGAAGGCCGGGTCTGGATGTAGCAGAGTCCCTTGTGATAGGAAGTCCAGGATAAGTAGTAGTCATACTGGTGGCAGTATGAACATTTTTAGGTCTGCGTACCACACCTTCCTTGACCAATCTGGTGCAATGAGGATCATCTGTGAGGTTTCCTTTCTGATTTTCTGAATTACTTCTGTCAGAAGAGGAAGAGGGGGGAAGAGATAAGCTATCTGAAACTCCCAAGGGAATCGAAGATCATCCTGTCAGATTGACCTGCTTGATTTCCTATGGGACAGGAAGCGAAAACACGTTGCACTTGTGTCGGATGCCATCAGATCTATAGATGGGTTTACAAACACTGACATTACTTTCAGATAGACATGATTGTTTAGGGACCATTCCCCTGAGTCTATGGTCTGGCGACTGAGAAAATCTGCCGGATAATTGCGGTCACCCAATAAGTGGACTGCTGGCAGGGCTTGCAGATGTTCCTCTGCCCAGTGAAGAATCCTTAATGCAGCTTTGTTGATGGCTGAACTTCTTATTCCTCCCTGATTGAAGAGATATTGTACTATCGTGACATTGTCTGATCGAATCATGACAGGCTTGTGCTTCAATTCGCTTGCGCCATGAATTCCAGTACATTGATGTGAAGGCCCACTTGTCTGTGGCTCCAGTTTCCTGAACTGCCTTCCCATTGCAAACTCCGCCCCACCCTATCCTGCTGGCATCCATGTATACTATTTGCCAATCCGGATCCTGCAGGGATCATCCTTTTCCCAGACTGGATGGGTGGCATCACCAACTTAATTCACTTCTGGTGAGAGAAAGGACAGAAATGTATTGATGAGGATTGTGTGGCTTCCTTTTGAAGAAGATCAGGAAGTTGTGTTGGGTTAAAGGGATAGTAAAACTTGCAAATTACTAATCCCCATATTGTAGCTTTCTTAAAAAGAAACTTATTGCCCCCAGTGTCAGCTCTTAAACCCTTATGGTTTGAGAGATGATGGCGCTCAAAGTTCCCCCCTTCCTCCCCCTTCCCTGACGGAACGCTGACTGCAGGGGAAGCTGTCGTACGACAGTCTTATGTGCATCAGGTAGCTCTGCCGAGATCACGTTTATAAAAAATAAATCTTTCACTAAAACCAAACCAAGCACATGTAGAAGACCGTTTCAGTGAAAGAATTCTTTATTATAAATGCGATCTTGGCTCAGCTGTAGAGCCGCCTGATTCACATAAGACTGTCATACGACAGCTTCCTATCACGGTGCCCGTGATCTGTGCTGTGCGACACTGTTACTTCCGGGTTTACCCTGCACTTATTCTTATTGTCTCTGTAGTGGTGACTCCTCCCAGGCCTTGCCTTTAAATATGTCTTTCTTCATTCTACCAGGGCCCTTTCGTGGTGTACCCATATCTAGTGACTAGAAGCTCTTCTTCCTGTTTCCGTGTATGACCCGGCTCGTCTGACTACGTTTTGTTCCTGACGCTACTGTATCCGATTCCGTTGCTGAACTTGGACTGGTTGACTAACTCCTAGTGTACCGATCTGGCTTGGCTGAGAATCTGATTCCGTTACCGACTAAAGACTGGCTGACTAACCCCTTGTGTGCCGAACCGGCTTGGCTGAGTATCTGATTCCGTTACCGACTAGGACTGGCTGGCTACTCTGTGTACTCCAACCTGGTTGGGCTAGTGTCTGGTCGTCCATCTAGACTGGCTGTATCCTCCGTGTGTGACGACCTGGTTGGGTTGCTGTTTCCATCGCTAATGGGACAGGCTGATTATCTCCATGTTCCGATCAGGGCTACACCGGTTACTGACCGGTTACGTTACATGCTCGCTTACCGCATAGTGCCGGTCAGGCCTAATTGCTCCTATAGTCATCTGGAGCTTGCGTGGGCCCAATCACTCACCAGTGTCTGTGTTGCCTCCGGTGACCCTGTAGCAGTAGGGACCAGTCTGAGCCAGACTTCTACCCAAGTTACTTATACTTACCCTAGTGGTCTAGGGTCCATATACTGCCAGTATCTGGTTTCTGTTGCCTCCGTTAACCCTAGCGTGCTAGGGCTAAGTCGATGCCAGATCCCTGTCTGTGTTGCCTCCGTTAACCCTAGCGTTCTAGGGTTCAGTTGCTGCCAGAGTCCTGTCTGTGTTGCCTCCATTTACCCTATCCTAGGGTCAGTTCTCTGCCAGAGACTGGTCTGTGCTGCCTCCGCTACCCCTAGTCCACTAGGGGATTGTCCTTCAGCTACCCTTCGCTTGTGTCACCTATTGCGGAGTGGGGCTGTTCAGGAGTTTCTCGTTTCTGAAGCTTTCTATTGTATCCTGCCTGCTAGTCCAAGTTATTCACAGTTATCTCATATTATTACTACTGTGTGTATTCTCACCCTGACTTGTGTCAGATTCGGAAGGTACTTGGTACGGACCTTATCTGGACCTGAGTAGGGTATTTGCTTATTATTTTTCAATAAAGCTTTTAACCTTACTTGACTGCCTGAGTGTTCTTTACAAAAACCGTGACAGTATGAAAGGGCCAATGACCTCAGACAATTCAGGTGAAAGTAGCTCCCAGAACATCCATTGGAGAATGGATGCGCGTGAGAAGTGTCTAGATAAGTTGTCACTGGCAGTAGAAACCATCCTGGAGCGTACCGCCCACCTAGACAAACCTGTGCACAAACCCCAGTACGCCCAATAGAGGATTGTCGGCTACGGCGCCTCTCCCATTAAGATATGACGGGGATCCCACCTTACGCAGGGGATTCCTAAATCAGTTAGAATTTTTTTGGAACTGGTACCCCAGGCTTTTCCAAGCGAGAGAAGTAAGGTAGGATTCATGATCTCTTTGTTGACTGGTCGAGCGCTAGCCTGGGCGAACCCAATATGGGAGACGGGCAAACCTATCACGGCAAACTTTAACGAATTCTTAAGGGCCTCCCGTAGTGTATTCGAGCTTCCTGGGAGTGCCACCTCTGCAGCAAAACGATTAATGAGAATCCAGCAGGGCGCATGAACAGTTGCAAATTATGCGATATAATTTGGCACACTCGCTGCAGAGGTTGGTTGGAACGATGAGGCACTTGTGGCAGCGTTTGCACAAGGCCTCGATGACAAAATAAAAGATGAGATAGCCGCTCGAGAGTTACCAGATGGGCTGGACAGATTCATTGAGTTCACTACACTAACTGATACCCGCATAAGGGAGAGGAGTCTCTATAAAGACCGCAAACAGAAGCTAACTACTGGTGGGCTGCCTAACCTAAATTGCCCACCCATACCTCCCTCTCCTCCCGCACCTCCGGGCACCACGCACTGTAGTAGCGAACCTATGCAGTTGGGGTTCACACACCTATCCAAGGAGGAACGATTGTTCTGGCGCAGACAAGGCTTGTGCCTGTATTGTGGCAAGTCCGGCCACCTTTTGCTCTCATGTCCAGTATGGCTGGGAAACGAACGCACCTAGGATCTTGTAGGGGACAGATCCTAGGTGGAGTACACCAGTCCCCAAAGAGCACCTAGAATAAACCTGTGGTGGAGGTCCAGGCATCCTGGGCTGGGTTGTCTTTTGTTGCTTCCACCCTGATTGATTCCGGCGTGGCCGGTTATTTTATGGACAATGACTTTGCGAGCCATCAGAATATCCCATTGGTGGAAATGGAGTCTCCACTGAACATTGAGGCCATTGATGGGAGACCATTGATGCCTCCACAGGTCACCCAGGAGACCTGTCCCTTGGTAATCTGCATCGGAGCCCTCCATATGGAGACCCTGAAGTTCCAGATCATTCAGTCTGCGCACTATGCCATTATTCTGGGCTTCCCATGGCTGCAAACACACAATCCCAAAATGGATTGAGGATCCTGCGAGATTCTGGCCTGGTATGAGTTCTGTGCGACACATTGTTTACACCAACCTACCAAGATTTTGTGTACCTCTCCCTCCTTACTGCCAGAATACCAATCATTCAGCGATGTATTCAGTAAGGGAGAGGCTAGCACTTTGCCACAGCATCGTTCTTATGACTGCGCTATTAATATTGTGCCCGGTTCTATGCAACCAAAGGGTAGAACCTACCCATTGTCCTGCAAAGAGAATCAGGCAATGGAGGAATATATCTCAGATGCCCTAGCCCGGGGTATAATTTGTAAGTCTTCCTCGCCCGCGGGGGCTGGATTCTTTTATGCAAAAAAGAAAAATGGGGAGCTCAGACCCTGTATTGACTATAGGTGTTTGAATAAGATAATGATCAAGAATGCCTGCCACATTCCACTCATAACAGAATTGTTTGATCGGCTCAAGGGCGCTTCTATTTTTACCAAACTCGACTTAAGGGCGGCATACAATTTAGTCAGAATAAAAGAAGGTGACAAGTAGAAATCCGCCTTCAATACTCGAACAGGGCACTACGAGTATCTAGTGATGCCCTTTGGGTTATGTAATGCCCCGGCGGTATTTCAAGAATTCATCAATTACATCCTTAGAGACATGTTACAGTCCTGTGTAGTGCTCTACCTGGATGATATTTTGATTTATTCCGCTGACCTGGAGACACACAAGGTTACAGGTTAAAGCAGTGCTACAAAGGCTGAGAGAAAATAAGCTATTTTGCAAACTGGATAAGTGTGGATTTCATAGTTCCGAGGTACCGTTCCTAGGCTATGTGACTGGCAAAGATGGCATTGCCATGGACAAAGACAAACTCTCTGCTGTATTGCAGTGGCCTTGTGCCATTGGTCTTAAGCCCTTGCAGCAGTTCGTGGGCTTTGCAAATTATTATAGGAAATTTATTTGTGACTACTCCATGATAGTAAAGCCTCTGACTGATATGACGCACAAGGGTGCTAATGCTTCTGTATGGTCCCCTGAAGCTATAAGGGCGTTCGAATCCTTAAAGTCTGCATTCTCCTCTGCACCAGTTTTGTCTCATCCCATACCTGGCGTGCCATTCACTCTGGAAGTGGACGCCTCCGAAACTGGTGTAGGAGCAGTACTGTCACAGAGACTGGGTCCTGGGATGACCTTAATGCCACGTGGATTTTTTTCTAAAAAAATGACAAAGGCCCAGAGTGTATACGATATTGGGGATCACGAATTGTTGGCAATCATTTTAGCACTTTGTGAATGGCATCATCTGTTAGAGGGCACAAGGGCACCGATTCTGATTCTCACAGACCACAAAAATCTTACCTACCTCTCAGAGGCTAAAAGGTTATCCCCTAGACAAGCCAGGTGGGCCTTGTTCCTGTCACGTTTCAATTTCATTGTGTCATACTTACCGGGCACTAAGAATATTAAGGTGGACGCCTTATCCAGACAATTTGGTACAGATCCGGAGTTAGAGTCTCCGCCTGTGCCCATTATACCTCTGGATCGTATCCTTGCCACTTTACGTACCAGTATCACATCCCCGTTGGGTCAAGGTTCTGGTGGCCTACCGTAAGGGCAGATTGTGCAGCATTTACGGCAGCTTGTACAGTATGTGCTCGTTCCAAGTCTCCGAGGCATCTCCCTGTGGGGCTCTTGCAAGCGGTTTCTAATGGCGATCGACCATGGTCGCGTGTGTCAATCGATTTTATGGGAGAATTGCCGGCTTCTAACGGATACACAGTCATACTTATGGTGGTCGACAGATTCTCGAAAATGGCCCACATTGTGCCACTCCCTAGTTCACCCTCAGCTAAGACATTGGCCACGGTTTTTGATAGAGAGGTGTTTCGACTCCATGGGTTACCCAAGGTCATTGATTCCGATCGTGGGAGCCAATTTGTATCCAGGTTCTGGAGGACATTCTGTGACCAAATGGGCATCCAGTTGTCATTCTCCTCTGCATATCACCCCCAGACAAATGGGGCCGCTGAACGCTCCAACCAGGGGTTGGAGCAGTTTTTACGATGTTTTATCTCCAACCATTACGATAACTGGGCTGACTTGTTGCCATGGGCTGAGTTCGCCAGAAACTGTGCTGTGTGCTCTTCCTCCGGGAGCTCACCCTTTCTCATCAACTATGGGTTCCAACCATGCTTGCTTCCAGACACATTTCAAACACAGCAGATTCTGGCTCTAGATGAGCACATTAGGCAACTCCATGCCACTTGGGCACAAGTCCAGTATTCTCTCAGTAACTCTTTTCAACGAGTTCAGCGGCATGCCAACAACAGACGGCTGCCGGCACCCGTGTTCCAAGTGGAGGACCGGGTGTGGTTGTCCTCCAGAAACCTTAAGTTGCAAGTTCCATGTGGCAAGTTGGCCCCCCGATTTGTGGGTCCGTTCCGGGTACTCCACAAAGTTAACTCTGTTGCCTATGTCTTGGAGTTGCCTGCCTCTATGAGGATTCATAACGTGTTCCACGTATCCCTTCTCAAACCCCTGGTGTGTAACCGCTATACCACCTCTCAGGCAGTTCCAGCTCCAGTGCGCATTGAGGATCACAAAGAATATGAAGTGCAGAGCATTATAGACTCACGTAGATTCCGTGGACAGATACAATACTTGGTGCACTGGAAGGGTTATGGCCCAGAGGAACGCTCATGGGTGAACCACTCTGACATCCACGCTCCATTGTTGATGCACAGATTCCACGCTAAGTTTCCAGCTAAGCCTAGACCCCCCTCAAGACAAGGTAAAACATTGAAAGCTTGAGTCCTCTTAGTTCTGATGAAGCTAACACGCTATGGATCAGATCCGGCTTCAAACTAAAATGATTAAAAATCTAGCTATTTAAGAAGACATATATCGTTTGAAGTCTCTAAGTTCTGATGATGCTAACTTGCTATTCATCAAATCCGGCTTCAAAGATCCTGATCTGATGAATAGCGAGTTAGCATCATCAGAACTTAGAGGCTTCAAACGATATAGGTCTTCTTAAATAGCTAGATTTTAAATCATTTTAGTTTGAAGCCGGATCTGATGCTGGATCAGATCATTAGCGTGTTAGCTTCATCAGAACTAAGAAGCTTCAAGCTTTCCATGTTTCACCTATAGTTAGGTTTCTTAGGATTATATGTATATATCAGGGCAACACACTGAGAATATTTAGTCCTATGCTACTTACTTAGTACTCCGATTGGTCAATTGCTTGACATTTAGATAGATATCTGTAATCTTATACTGACGACCGTCAGGCTTTGAATTACCGATTTAGAGTTGGTTTCTCTACTTATTATAGGAGACATTATGGTGTTTAAATAGCTAGATTTTTAATCAATTTAGTTTGAAGCCGGATCTGATCATTAGCGTGTTCGCTTCATCAGGACCAAGAGGCTTCAAACTTTTCATGTTTCACCTATAGCTAGGTCTTTGAGGATTATATGTCTATACTAGGTCAATTCATTGAGGATATTTAGCTTCACGCTACTTACATATTACTCCGATAGATCTAACTGTATGACATCTAGATAGATACCGGTAACCTTATACTGACAGCCGTTAGGTTTTGAATTACCGATTTAGAGTCGGTTTTTCTATTTACTATTGGAGACATTGTGGTGCAGTAGACCCTTGCCTGATTATTATATTGAAAAGGCAAGCTATAACTACAATATCGCCTCTATATGAGATACTTAGATTGCAGCAATAGCGGTTACTGTTTCTTACACTTATAGTTGCTAAGTACAAATACATTGTACCTGATCTACATTACATGTTAATTCTCATCAGCTCATCTCAGCTATTTAGAAAGCCAATCTATTTATGAGCCCGTGTCCGATTACGGGGATGTGAACCTCAATGAAACATATGACTGCTATTTTTCTTTTAAATTCACAGATTTTAGACTGATTTCATAAAAGTTATATTTTATTTGACTGTTCCTTCCATGTTCATGTGATCCCATTAGGGGGAGGTTAGATTGGGGGTTTATAACAGTGCTCGATATGCAGGGTTCATTTTCTTCTTTGACTTAATTATTCCCAGGATTACCAGCCTCTGTGATGGTAGTAGCCAACTTATTTCTGTGTTGATCATCCATCCCAGTTGCTGAAGCAGGTTTATACACTGGTTTGTGCTTGATAATGCCCAAGATCTTGAGTTGTCTATTTATTATTAGTATGTTGCCTAGATAGAGCAGAACCAGAATCTTCTACTGACGCAGTGCTGCCATAGGAATTTCCAACACTTTTGTGAAGACCCTCGGTGCTGATGCAAGTCTGAAGGGGAGAACTCTGTACTGGTAGTGGTGTCTGAATATGTGAAAAAGTAGGAACTTTCTGTGAGATAGTTTTACCCTGATGTGAGAATATGCATCCCTCAGATGTATTCTTGTAAGGAATGTCTCCGCATGTACCATCTTAAATTTTCTTATTCTCAAGAATGATTTGATTTGCTTTAGATCCAGTATCATTACTTATATCTGCTGAAGGTTTTCAAACTGCAAAGAGAGTTCAATAGAACCCATGAAAACTCTGCTTTGCTTGTGTTGGTTCTATGACTTTGTTCTAAAGGAGAAGGTAGAGTGCTATTTCTTTGCTATGTTTCTGTTCCTGATAATGGATGTCCAGAATCTTTGCCTGACAGGGAGTGAGAAACTCTAATGCATACCCCATCTCTAAAGGTCTGAAGGACCTATCTGTCTGGATTGATACTTTTCCATGCATCCTGAAATAACTCCAGTCTGCTCCCTACTGGAGAAAGATTGGGTAGACAATGCTTCATTGAAAGTTTCTTTGAAATCTGGCCTCTCTCTGGAATTTTTTCCTTGATCCAGATTTAGTCCTTTGCTTCTGATCATAGGGTCTACCAAGCCTATAGTGTCTTGCGTCACAAAATGACTGTTTCCAAAAGGTAGCTCAAGAAGATGTTCTGTGTCCCTGTGGCAAGAGGAGACTCTTTCCTCCTGAGGACTGCTTAATAATGTCTTCAAGTTGGTTGCCAAACAGCTTATGTCCTGTAAATGGCAATGAAACCAACCTATTCTTTGATGGTACATCTGCCTCCCACGCTTTGACCCACAGGGCCATCTGGCCGTGAACGAAAGTAATGAAGAACATGCTAGGAACTTGATGTTGTCCAATGATGCATCACAAGAAAAGTTGATCGCATCCTTGATTGACTATATATCTTTCAGGAGATAGGATCATTATACAGATAGATTTTTTTATTCAAATACCATCAACCAAACGTGTACGGAATACACATGCCATAGCTGAGGCCATCTTCAGGTTTTGTCCTATCTCCATGAACTGTCTGAGTGAGCTGTCTGCGAGCTTATACATGGGGTCTTGTAGCATGGTAGCATCTTCCAGTAACAACATTGTTCTGCAACATTTTGTGCAGCAGCTGCTTGAACCTTAGGGGGTGAAGTCCAATGTCCTGTCCAATTCCTCTGAAAAGGGATACAATTTCTGGAATATTCTGGACATTCCAGATCTCCTTGCCACTTTCCATTCATTGCTGATAATTTCTTGAACGGAACTATGAAACGTAAATAAGGGAGCATCTTTCTTATAGCCGATGAATGCAGCGTCCATAACATTTAAGTCTTTATGGGCCTCAGCTAGGCTTAATGTTTCTCTCATTACACTTATGAGTCTGTCTACTTTATCTAGACTGAAATTGCCTGGTTATTCATTTATTTCTCCTTTCTCCGCTGATGATCAAGTGGATTCCGTTTCAACTATGCTGCCTTCATAGTCATTCTCTAGCAGATGTGACGGACCTTCTTCTGGGTCCAAAACCCTAGGAGGTTTCTTGGCTGATTCCTACATAGCGGAGGTGGTCTCCTGAAAGGATGACTTCATCCATCCTAAAACCTCCTTGAACTGGGAAGGACCCTCAGGAGCTGCTATTTTCTAAAGGCATGCAGTAGTACATAGTTTGGTGGATTCAGTGATGGGTAGCTTATTGTCACAATCAGCACATACTTTCATCTTTGGTACAGGCTTATCTTAAGCTTATACCCTTTCCCTGGTAGCTGCTTTAATATGAACTTCCTGTCTGTGGAGAGAGAGAGAGAGAGAGAGAGAGAGAGAGAGAGAGAGAACTGAACAATACAACCCCACTGAAGCCAGTTATGGAAGGATTATACAGTGCTATTTCCAAAGTAACAAATAAAAAAGTAGACCTAAAAACTAAGAGCGGTGACTGCTTGAGAGGCTACTTGAATCTGAATACAGGGGTTAAGCTGGATGAAGAGAAGGGAGGCTTTGCCTCAAAGATCCTGTCTTTTCTGAAGTGCCCTGCTCTATGGAGGAGGGGAGCTGAACCCCATGATTCCTGTGTACCCTATTGGAGGTAAGAGAAACATATTTGACTCCCCAAAGAATGCACCACAGTAATCACAAAAATACAGATTTGTGCTTTCAAAAAACTGGGAGACTTCATCCATATACAGTGGTCCTATGTGTTTTTCTTCCAAGGTGTGGAACAGAAGCAATATTGACTGGATGGTTGCTATCCATCAGTAACTTTACTCTCACCCCCTGGACGGAGCTCTTGGGCCAAACTTCTCAATTGTCGATCATCAAACTATGAAATCTTTTAATTCCAGTTAAGTCGCAATGAGACTGATGATTGTCTCACAATGGCAAAATCTCCTGCTACAAAACCAAAAAATTCTGAGCATTTTGGCATCTGGGGACATCAGGCTATATTGCCATTACCCTGTGGCCACCTTAGCATATATGATGAGAACTAATTGAAATTGGACAGTGCTCCCCTACATATAACTTAATGTTATCTTCTCCAACATGGTGTACTAATATTGTATGTCCTTGTACATCTTGTGTGCCCCTGTACACCTGTGTGTTTCTTTAAAACATACAAGCTCTATATTGTATTCCCATTTGATACCCTACTATGTTCTGTATCGTTATGTTTGTTACCGCTATTAAAATGTTCCCTTTTTGCTTCAAGAGTTTAGTCTATTTTTCTGGCTTATTTCTGAGATATAGTGTCTATGTTTGAAATAGCTGACCTAAATAAGAATAAACTTGAGATTTGGGTGCATCTTCATATATTAACTCCAACAATAAAGATTTCCAAGATGCTATCAGAATATATTCTAGAAGAAAAGCTGATTAAGGCTTTATTTTGGAAAGAAGGGTTCTGTCATCTACTTATAAGCAAAGAGTAAGGTGTCTTAACTAAGCTTTACAACAAAGAATGTGGTGAGCACCCACCAAGAATGAACAAGATAAAGTGTCTTCTTCTAAAGCGCTACAAGTCCCATTTTTCACTACCATGTGCCATTGCATATAGGAAATTTCCATATCCACAGACTGGTCCTGCACACACACAAAGTCCAGCTTCAAAATATCAAATCTCTATGCAGGAGGGAACCAGCAAAACCACAGACATACGTTTCAGCCTATGTGGGCCTCATCTGTGCATTGCAGCTGGCTACCTCTACGCACATGGTGAGCAAGGGCCTCTATGTCCGGGATACCTTTCCACTTAGGGCTCTGCAATGGAACATGGGAGAAAAAAAACATGACTTTTAGCACCACTGAGAGGCCATCATGCCTTACAACAAAAGAGGATTTTAGTCTTACCTGTTAAATCATTTTCTCTTAGGTCTATATAGCTTACAGGTAACTCTGGGAAGGCGACCATCCCTTTAAGTAGGCAGAAACAATTCTTGGAAAGAAGTGCAGGGTGAAGCCCTCCTTTCCTCCTTAGCTGGTCACAAGCCAATCCCCAACCAGTTAGATCAGAGACGCTAACTGTTGACTAGGTAGCAAGAAGGAAGCATGAGTCCAAAAGAACTCCCACGTTCAGTCACAGGAGAACCAAGTCTGGTCCCTTGACAGGGTGGGAGACCTGTAACCTAAGTGGACTAAGAGAAAAGGATTTAACAGGCAAGACTAAAATCCTCTTTTTGCTGTTATCCAACACAGCTTACAGGTAACTCTGGGATGTACCAACATTGAGTTTTCCAGTAGTGGGAAAGAAGGCAAGGACCAGGCATCGGTCCCAAAAGTCACCAGAGCTTATATAGACTAATCAGCTCATAGGATAGCCTTAAACAAGAAAGTGTCAATGGACACTGAACTGGAATATAATACACCAGTAACTGTAACACAGCACACTGAACTAGAGCCAACAGTTAAAGAATACAGAGGCACAATGGAGAAAGTCCTAGACAGGCATGGCTGCCTCCAGGACTTTCCTTCAGAAGCCAGCACATCAACACGATAGTGTTTAGAGAAAGTATGCACAGAGGACCAAGTGGCCACCTTGCACAACTGATCAGCAGAGACCTGATTTTTATAGGCCCAAGAGGCCCCAAAAGACCTGGTGGAATGAGCCGTGATACAAAAGGGAACAGGCTTCTTCCTGAGTTCATAGGTCATACAAATGGTAAACTTGATCCATGAAGCGATAGTCATCTTGGATGCAGGCTTACCAGCCCTGGGACCCTCAGGGATGACAAAGAGCGCATCAGTCTGGCGAAAAGACTCTGTGTGGTGCACATAGAACTTAAGGCAGCGCACCACATCGAACAAGTGGAGATCCCTCTCCTTGTCATATTTAGGGTCAGGACAAAATGAAGGCACGACAATCTCCTGATTGATGTGGCACTCAGAGACCACCTTAGGAAGAAATTCCTGGGAGGTGTGAAGAACCAACTTGTCCTTGTGAAACACCAAGAAAGGCAGTTTGCAGGACAAAGCCTGCAACTTGGCGACTCTGCGAACAGAGAAAATTGCCAATATGTAAACCATTTTTCAAGTCAGAAGACGAAGAGGAATGGTCGCCAAGGATTCAAAGGGAGGGAGCTGCAAGATGCCCAGCACCAAATTAAGATCCCACTGAGAAGCGGGACTCTTAAAGGCAGGGAGAGCATGAGCAATGCCCTGAAAGAAAACTTTGACCTTGACATCCGGAAAGATGGCAAAGAGTCTCTGAAAAAAGACAGCGCTGAAGTTTGAACCTTCAAGGAACTCAGTCTGAGGTCCTTGTCGACACCGTCCTGTAAAAAGAACAGGACAGTAGGAAGGTTGTCAGGACAGATCCCTATCCACACACCAAGAGTGGGAAATAGACCAGATTCTGTGGTACGCCTTAGAGGAAACAGGCTTCCGGGCACGAAGCATAGTAGCTACAACTGCCGAAGAGAAAACTTTTCTTCCTTAATAATGAGGATTCAACCACCAGGCCATCAAACCCAGATGGTTCACACCCTCCTTCCACAGATAACCCTGTAGAAGGAGTTCCGGACTGCACGGAAGCCGAAAGGGTTCCACCACAGACAGGTCCAGAAGCTCCAGAAACCAAGGTTGCTGGGGCCAGTATGGCGCGATTAGAATAACCGGAGTTCCTTCCAACTGCAATTTCCTCAGTACGCTAGGAAGTAGGGGAATGGGAGGAAAGACGTAAGCCAGAGGAAATTGCCACGGAATCGACATGGCATCCACTGCAAGAGCCAGAGTGTCCCTCCAGCGGGAACAAAATGATGGAACCTTCCTGTTGTGTCTGGTCGCCATCAGGTCGATCAAGGGGAGTCCCCATTTCTGGATGATGAGATTGAACACCTCCTGGTGGAGTTCCTATTCTCCACTGTCTACAGTGTGTCGACTTAAGAAGTCAGCTAAGAAGTTGTCTACTTCGGGAATAGAAACTACGGATATGGCAGGAATACGTTCTTCTGTACAGGTTAAGATAGCCTTGACTTCCAACCAAGCTGCGAGACTTCTTGTTCCGTCTTACTTCTTGATGTAAGTCACAGCCGTGGCGTTTTAGGACTGGACGTGAACTGGACAGCCTTCTAGATGATATGACCAGTATCTGACAGCATGGAATATCACCCAAAGTTACAGGACGCTGATGGGTTTAAGAGACTCCTCCGCTGACCACTGACCCTGTGCGTTCAGGTGACCCAGGATCACTCCTCAGCTGCATAGGCTGGCATCTGCTGTTACCGTGGTCCAGAATGATACCAGGAAGGGCCGGCCCTTCATCAGGTTGGAGAGGTCTTGCCACCAAAAGAGACTCAGCTCCACATGTACGGGTAGAGAAACAGACAGCCTCAGAAGATCTGTGTTGCTTTTGCAAACCTGGATCACAAACCTCTGAAGTTCCCTCTTGTGAGCCATCGCAAGCAGTACCGCCTCTATGGTGGATATCAACTTCCCCACTAGAGTAACCAACTTCTTGGCTGGAATGGGATCGCAAGCCAGGACTGAGGACACCTTGTGGGTGATCTGGTGAACTACCTTGTCTGTCAGAAATACCATGCCTTTCAGGGTGTCGAACAGAAGACCTAGAAAGACCAGTCTGAGATGGAACAGCGCATGAAGCGCATGAAGGTCATAAATGACCTGAGTATTCTCTAGGAAGCCCTGATTGACACGAGGAACAATGCACAGTGGGGGTCACAGACACCCCAGTCCTTAGTCTTAGGTCTAGCCTCAGGTTCCAATGGGTCTGACATCCTAACAGGAATAACCCAAATACTGTATCTCAGATTAAAATTTTCACCCCAGAGTTAGCAAAAAATGCACTTAACTGGCAGGTGAATGGTTAATCTGCTGAGGAGAGAGGATTCCAAGCCTTGCATAGGATACTAGTGAAGGGAAAGTCAGAAAATGGCGTCTGTGCAACAGCCAATCAGAAAATAGCACGCAAAGCGGGTGCTCATGAGAACTATAGTTTCCCTTCAAATACCCTAAAAACAGTGCCCCGAAGCCCGCCTGAGCTCTCCCAAGACACTCAGAACGTAAACTGGATGACAGGACAAGGGTAGACAAGCAGAATGAGCCATCTCTGTACTCGCTACATGGAGCGGGTACAGAGATATGTCCCAATAAGTAAAAGTCCATTAGAGGCGAATGAAGCATGGTGTCTATGCGGTAAAGCTCGCCTTAGTTAGAGTTACCTGTAAGCTATATTGGATGACAGAGAAACACTTTTTATGTACTATGTACTGGTATGGAAGACTCAACCTACATAAAAATGCATCATAAACAGTGGTCTTAACCCGGTCCTGCATTTTTGTATTGTGATATTACTACTTCTGTAAAATTGTGATGTCCTTTGGCAGGCAAGGAATTGGGCAGCCCGGGAGGATGAGAAACCCGGTAGTGACGTCACGTATCTGTGAACGAAGCGTGATGACGTGACGGGTCCTCTGTCAGTCTGGGGCGAGTCACCTCTCTGTAAAGAGCCTTCCCGCTCTGTTCTGCAGAGTAAGCCAGCTGATCTGCTGGCAAGGACCCAAACAGAATGGGGGTGCCTCCGGATGACATAACCCTTGCCTGCATTATAACTACATAAACGGATTTGGCAGGTTGCCACTTCACTGACCCTCCTAACGTGTGTCTGGATCCCTCCAAGTGCACCAGAAAGTTTGGGGACATAACAGTGGCGATGAGGCTGTGGACTGATACTGCTGGATGTGTATTTTGTGTCCTTTCCCACCTGTTTGATCCTGGAGGACCAGGTATTACTACAGTGTATCTCTATCTGTATTGACTGTTCCCAAAGAAGTTTACTGCTCAGGATTGATACTGGATTGTGTCTTGCTATAGCAGGGACAGAGATATTGTATGCCTGATTATATATATATATATTATATATATATATATATATATATATATATCCTATAATACAAATGGCCAGAATGTTTGTCCAATGCAGTCATGCGCAGTAGAGACTGCCTGGACGCACAGAATGCTGGGGCGTGCGCTGCCAGTGAGGTGGCAGCAGTAGGCAGAGCAGGACTGGCCTCTTTACCTCACTGGACCTTGGCCCGTGTACTCAGGCTTTTACACTAGTATATATAAAAGACATTTCCTACCCACCACCTATCATGGCTGCTCTTTTTGGGACCCTACAGGAATTCAATGAGGGGGAAGAAACATGGTTTACTTATTCTAAAGATTAAAACAATTTATGGCTGCCAATGACATTCCTGAAGAAAAACAGACTGCAGTGTTTCTTACAGTTGTTGGCAGGAAACCTTTCTCTGTAGTACAAATCTTGTTGGCACCTGACTCTCCTGGAGATAAACCCTTAAAGGATTTACTTTCAGCTTTAACGAATTTCTACCAACCGCAGCCACTGGCGATTGCTAAAAGGTTCTGTTTCCATTCCAGAAAATAGCATCGGGGAGAGTGTCCAAGACTATATGGTGGAGCTAAGATGCTTGGCTGTGACCTGTAATTTCCATGCAAATTTGTCTGAAGCCTTGAGAGATCAATTCATGTGTGGCTTAATCCATAAGGTAATCGAAAAACTCTTATTGTCTGAAAAAGATTTAACAGAAAAATCTGCTATGGAGATAGCTGTTGCCATGGAAATGGCTGAGAAAGATTCTGCACATTTAAAGTCTCAGCATGCTGGCCCTTCACAGGGATTGGAGGAAGCAACAGCAGTGTTAAAATTGTCTCAGAGCAGACAATTGCCCACGGGTGTCTATATGGTCCAGATGGTTAGGCAATTTATCATATTCAATCACAACGCCCGCTGAACTGGCTAGCTCCTTTGAGCCACCTGGACACAGTCCACCCAGGGGTTTCATACATGTTTTTGTATTAATAGATTTACTTCCTGCGAGAATGCCTGACTCTTTTGTTATAAACCTTTTATTTCATTCTTTACTTCCCCTCACTCACACCCATTTTGAGACAGTAGCCAAATACTGTTGGTTATAATACATAGCTAAAGTCAATGGTACTAGGATTTAAACTCACCTGGGAAGTGAAGTATTAAATTTAAGAGATTTCATTAGGTATTTATCCAAGAGACACATTTCAAACTCAATAATTCCCCCAAATTATCCAACAAGTATTACCCTATCTCCTGGGCTATTTCTGCAACCACCAAAACTAAAGGAGTAGCAAAACTCTGCCATAAACTTTGACATTGAAATACCCTGGAATGCATATATTTGTCAAGGATTTTCCTTAAATCAAGTTAACATATTTGAAAATTGTATTAAAAATACCTGTCATGTTAGTCAAAAGACCACAGGGAAACCTTATGTTAAATATGCCTACCTATGGAAAATAACAGCCTTATTTTTCAAGCACCACCTTAGAGACACCTGACATACTATGCACCCCTTGGAGAAAGATTAAAATTAATTATTTACATAACTCCTGTTCATGTACAGATTTCTTTTTTATGTGACAACATACAATCCAGACCCTACATATTCTTCTATCCACACAATGACCTGGTCTGACCATACCCCAGTATCAGTTACATTTTCCCTACCCTCTGTTCTGCTTAACTCCACCTGATCAAACCTTAAACTCCTATTGGAGTCACCTTTTGAGGCATAAAATGCTTATTTTTTTCAGGAAAATGAAGATGGGATAGTTTTAACACACCTTGTTTGGTAGGCACATAAATGTGTGATGAGAGTAAAATTGATTACATTTGCATAACATAGAAGAAAAAAAAAAAGACCCTCAGTACTAAGAAGATCAATGATGATCTTGCTATCAAACAAATTTGAACCTCTACACAAACGCTCTCTATTTGAGAGGATTTAGCTCGATTAGGATAGGCTAGAATCAAGCTTGCTCTTATTTAATAGTGCAAACTTCACAGATCATATTTATGGTCCAAATATCATTATTAAGTGGAAATAAGTGTGGGAAAACATTATCAAAATCCAACAGAATTCCACATGTCTAAAAACTTAGAAATAAACAAGGATTGATGGTGTCATCATTTTCTGACACAACAAAAGTATTCAGACAATATTATAACTTATACAGTTTAACACCTGCTTCTTTTCTTTCCTCTTCAGATATACTTTCACTCAGAATTCACTCATTTCTCAGAAATGGTGAAGTCCCTTCTTAATCAGTTTCAGAGATACACCAATTGGAAGCATCCTTTAAATTAGATGAACTACATTATCTAATTTAGTTAATTACTACTTCTTCCAAAGGTAAAAGTCTGGGCCCGGAAGAGTTCCCTTCAGCTTATTAGAAAATATTGAAAGAAGTTGTCTTTCTGTCTGCTTCAATCAGTTAACCGAGTTAGACTTGGTTTCCCTCTTGCTCCTCAGGTATGTGGCACAAATTTCAGTTATTACAAACCCAGCAAAGACCATACCATTGTGTAGAAATTATCAAACTATTTTGATTCTTAATGTTGATGATAAACTACTGGACAAGAGCTTGCCAATAGCCTTAAACCCCTCCATCCTTCTGTGTTCCAACCTAACAAGCTTGGTTTCATGATGGGAGGAAAGCAAGAGATAACTATCACGGTGCCCATGATTGCCTCCAGTGGCGCCCTGTGGTTTGGCGTTCTTGTTCATGCCTTTGTTGTAGCTCGACTACTGCGTGCTATTCTTATAGGCTACTGGGAATTGACGAGTATGCTTAAAGGCCTAAAACCAGCTATACACGGTTTCCCTTTCATGCTGTACCTGAGCGTTGTACTTCTGTGTTTCGAATGCGGATTCCTGTGTATGACTCCTGGCTTCGTCTGACTTCCATTCCGGTTTGACTGCTGGCTTCGTCTGACTACCCGATCCAGCCGAGACTCCTGGCTTCGTCTGACTACCCGATCCGGCTGAGACTCCTGGCTTCGTCTGACTACCCAATTCAGCTTAGACACCTGGCTTCATCTGACTACCCAATCCGGCTTAGACTCCTGGCTTCGGCTGACTACCCAATCCGGCTGAGACTCCTGGCTTCATATTACCATTCCTCCCGTCTTTGGTTGACTCTCACTCCGCTGCGCTCGCGGCTTTGGTTGACTCTCACTCTGCTGCGCTCCCGACTCAGGTTGACTCTCCTCCCCGGCCTACCCAGCTCTGGCTGACTTTCCTTCCTTGACCTACCTAGGCCTATCGCTGCCGCGATTACTGCTCCCTGGCAGTATCCAGTGTTAGTCAGCCTTGTCAGTTGCCTGGTTACGTTCCATTCTGGGTAGCCGGTTATCTCCCCTAGCATTCTAGGGTCTGTCACCTCTGTCTGTCGGTTCATCCTAGCGTTCTAGGGCATGTCACCATTGCCTGTCTAGTCCCTAGATTTCTAGGGCACGTCACCATTGCCTGTCTATTCCTTAGAGTTCTAGGACCTGTTCTGTTTCCTAGTCTTCTCCAGCGTTCTGGGGTACTGCCTGTGACTAACCTCCCACCTGTCAAGTGAAGGATTGGGGAAGTGTCGTTGCACTGTCCTGATACATGGTCTAGTGAAAGTTGGAGAGGTGTTGTCTGCATCGGGCATGGCTTCCAGTTCGCAGTGCCAGATTGTCAGGCGGTCGTCACTCCGCACGGCGTGGCGTTGCTAGGGTACCACGCTGCTGGCGTCGGGTGCGGCCGCAGTGACGTCGTCTTCCAGCCCTATAAGTACACTGAGCGCCCGCTTCGGCTGGTGCTCATGTATCTTGAGCTCCCTATTGTTCAATCCTGCTCCGGTCTGGATGCTGACCTGTCTTCTGCTTCCCTCCTGCCTGAGCTTGGTCTATGCCTTCTTTTGCTCTGCATCCCTGGATCTCCTGCCTTGGAACTGACATCCTGACCTCTCTCCTGTTCCAGCCTCCTGGTCCTCTGGCTGGGGTCCTGTTCCCTCCTGCCTGAACTTCCACCTGTTCCTCTGTCTGGGGTCCTGTTCCCTCCTGCCTGGAACTGGACTGTGTCTCCCTCTGTTCAGCGTCCCTGGTTCTGCTGCCTGGGAACTTGGACTGTATTCTGACCCCTCTTCTGTTCCAGCCTCCTGCTCCTCAGTCTGGTGTTCCTGTTCCCTCCTGCCTGGTCCTGGACGTCTTCCTGGAATCTATCAGGTACACAGTTATATGCATATATCCCTGTAAAATATTATATATATATATATATATATATATATATATATATATATCTTGTGACCTTTTTCCTGCTAACAGTATCCTTCACTTTTGCTTAGTGGGGGTGTGTCTTCTGTTATATATTATTTTGGCTGCTTGCCTGTTCTCTACGCAGCTTTCTCTGCCTAGAGTCTTGTTTCATGCAGGATACATCCCCACATTTACTGGGGTCCTCACAGGTGTTCTCACTCTTTTGGGTACTCCAGCGTTCTGGGGTATTATCAGGATACTATCCTCCCACTGGTCTAGTGATGGTAGGAGAAGTGCTCTCACTCCTTGTGGTGCTCCAGAGTTCTGGGGTATTGTCTGTACCTACTCTCCCACCGGTCTAGTGAAGGGTAGAGGAAGCGTCATTGCACTGTCCTGCTACATGGTCTAGTGAAGGTAGGAGAACTGCTCTCACTCCTTGTAGTGCTCAAGCGTTCTGGAGTATTGTCTGTGACTATCCTCCCACCGGTCTAGTGAGGGGTAGAGGAAGTGTCTGTACACGGTCCTTCTACCTGGTCTAGTGAAGGGTTGGAGAAGTGCTCTCGCTCCTTGCGGTGCTCCAGCGTTCTGGAGTATTGTATATTATCCTGTCTTCACACCTGTCTAGTGAAGGGTTGCACTGTCTCTATACCTGGTCTTTTGAAGGGTGGAGAGGCTTTCTACTACCTTTTATCTTTTATTTAATAAAGTTTTCAATTTATTGTATCTGTACTTGTCAAGTGTCATTATTTCACAAGTCTCCCCATGACAATAACACGGCTAAGGCTAGCTCACTGATGCATTTGGCTACTCATAAGATTACCCTCTCTGCTCCTTTCTATGGACGCAGAGAAAGCATTTGATTTGACAGAGTATGTTGGGTGTTTCTCAAAAAGAGGCTCTTTTGATTGACACTTCCTTTCTGAGAGAATAAAAGGTGAACACTTTTCTCAGCTGGGCTTTTCCAATGACGAATGGCACTAGACAATGTTTCCCTCTTTCTCTGCACATATTTACAATGTTAGAACCTCAACTTAAATCTATTAGGAAGCACAAGGACATACCTGGTATCCCTTTTACGGGCTCTCATTGTAAACTGGCCTGTTTCGCTAATATTATGGCTTTTATTAGTAATCCTGAAATTAATAATCAACAAATCGATTTTTTGGACCTTCAACTTTTACATGTCTGGAACATGCATCTCTAGTTCTATGCACATAAAACTGGCTTCTAATTGCTATTTACATACTCATAATTACCATCACGACCAGTATCCCCATTGGCCAATTGTCACCTTTCCGCCGAGTCCCTGCACTGGTTTCGTCCGGTCGGGCTCTCCCGCGGCGGCTGCCGCCTTGTGCGCATGCGCAGGCGGCTTTCTGTTCTCTGGAGTTTTCTTCCGTGCGTTATGCGTCGCGTGCGGATGACGTAGCACGCGACGCCTTTATCAGTGTGCCGATCCCTGGCTTCAGTGCACTGTTATAGTGTTCCTGAAGCCAGTCAGACCTCTGCTAGTGCTCTGTGTTCTGGCCAGTCCTTTGAGTTTACTTGAGCGTTCTTTAGTCTTGCCTAGCCTTGATTCCTTATCCAACAGTGTATGACCCTGCTAGTCCTGACCATTCTTTGCCTGCTGATTTTGCCCATCTCTTGCTCAACTGTGTATGACCCTGCTAGTCCTGACCATTCTTTGCCTGCTGATTTTGCCCATCTCTTGCTCAACTGTGTATGACCCTGCTGGACCTGACCATTCTTTGCCTGCTGATTGTGACTACCTCTCGCCCAGCTGTGTATAACCCTGCTAGTCCTGGACCACTCTTTCCTGCTGATTGTGTGTTCTCCTAGCTTGACGGTGTATGACCCTGCTTGCCTAGTCTATTCTGCTGTTACAAGTCACTTCTGGCCTGGCGGCGCTAGTCCTTGCCTGTCCCAGACCACCCACCTAGTCTTACTACCACTTCCCTTCTCTGGAGAGTTTCAGCCACTCTTGTGGCCTACGCTCCCCAGCGACGAACCCCACTCAGCGTTCTCTAGCCAGCACTCTCCCCTGCAGGAGAGATTGTGCTGTTTATTGCCAGGCTATCCTGGGCTTGCCTCCAGATCCTCTGGGACGAGTCATCCAGCCTTGCGGCTGGCATCTGTAACCGGCCGTAGCCGCAGCAAAGCTTGACAATAGGCAGCCCACGCACGACCAGCCACGCTCCCTAGCGACGCTCCCCAGCACTCCCTCTCTTGCAGGATTCCTGCAACTGGGTGAAAGTTATAACAGTGCCAGTATACATAATGTCGATTGATCCAGAGGATCTCTCGCAAGCGGTGCTCCAACAAGCAGCCGTTCTGGACCGGCATTCCTCCAAGATACAGTGCCTGGACCAGAAATTGGACTCCATAACAGCCATGCTTCAGCGTATGCAGCTTCGTTTGGAGGCGTCCGGTCCCACTACACCAGCGCCTATCCCTGGGCCTGTCTCTCCCCCTGTTGCTCATGCCTTTCTGCCCACTCATATACCCCTTCCGGATAAGTTTGAGGGTGATGCCAAGCTCCTGTGCGGGTTCCTGAATCAGTGCTTCCTTCATTTCAGAAGTCAACCCGAGGCTTTCGCTTCTGATCAGGCTCGTGTGACTTTTATTATCTCCTTGATACAGGGACAGGCTTTGGCCTGGGTGTCTCCACTTATGGACCGCCAATCTCCTCTCCTTCAGGATTGTGATAATTTCCTTGCTGCTTTTCGTTCCGTCTTTGGCATTCCTGGAAGACGAGCTATGGCGGAGGCATCCCTCCTAGACCTGCAACAAGGCCACCAGCCATTTGCACAGTACGCCATCGAATTCCGCACCTTGGCATACGAGACGGATTGGGGCGATGGGGCCTTGAAGGCAGCCTTCCGACGTGGTCTTTCCGAACGTCTGAAGGACGAGTTGACCACCCGACCCATACCAGAGTCCCTAGAGGGATTGATCTCTCTGTGCTCGTCTCTGGAGACTCGCATACAGGAAAGACGGCAGGAGAAGGAGCGGTCTCGACGTCCTCTGGCACGTCCTATGGTGCGCCTTGCGCCCAAGTTCCACAACCCTCCCACGGCAACCCATGAGACCACTTCGGAACCTATGGAGATAGGTGGTGTTTTCCGCCTTCCTGAGGAGGAGAAGGCTAGGCGTCGTTCTTCAGGTCTCTGCCTGTATTGCGGAGAGTCGGGACACATAGCCCGGTTGTGTCCCAACAAGCCGGGAAACGGCAGGACTTAAGAGGAGTGGAGGGGATTCCCCTAAGTCATGCGTCATACCCCTCAATGCGGAATCCACGGCTGACGGTTCCTGTCTCCCTTACCTGGCACACCGGGTCTCTTTCTACTAGGGCCTTGGTGGACTCCGGTGCGGCTGGCTCGTTCCTCGATCACTCCTTTGCCCTTCAGAACGACATACCCTTGGTTCCTAGAACTCCGTCCGTTGGCATTGTTGTAGTCGATGGTTCTCCCCTGGGTACTGGCCGTATTACCCACAGGACCATTCCCTTGACATTACGAGTCGCTTCCACCCATGTCGAGACCGTGGAATTCGACATTATTCGCTCCTCCATGACGCCGGTTATCCTGGGTCACCCCTGGTTGGTAAAGAACAACCCCAGGATTGATTGGGCGGCTTCTTCTCTGGTGTTTACCCACGACACTTCTTCTGTCCTTTCAATTTCTTCCGTGGATCTTGATTCCCCACCCACGGAGGGGCCTTTCCCGGTGCCTACACCTTATCGCTCTTTCCTGGATGTTTTCTCCAAGACCAGGTCTGAGGTTCTTCCCCCACATCGGGAGTACGATTGTGCCATTGAACTCCTACCTGTCACCTCACCCCCAAAGGGACGGACGTACCCACTTTCCTTGCCTGAGACTGCTGCTCTCGAGGACTATATTCGTGATAATCTAGCCAGGGGTTTTATCCAGTCCTCCTTTTTCGTAAAGAAGAAGGATGGGTCCCTCCGCCCGTGCATTGACTATAGGGGCCTCAATGCAATTACACGGAGGTATACCTATCCCTTGCCTCTTATTCCTGAACTCCTAGACAGACTCCGTGGGTCCACTGTGTTCACCAAGCTGGATCTACGTGGAGCCTATAACCTGGTACGCATACGAAAAGGAGACGAGTGGAAGACCGCCTTCAATACTCGCTTTGGGCATTATGAGTATCGCGTGATGCCTTTTGGCCTGTGCAATGCCCCAGCGGTATTTCAGGCGTTGGTAAACGACGTATTCCGTGACCTGCTGCTCAAGTACGTCGTATATCTGGATGATATACTAATATACTCTGCCTCTTTGACGGAACATCGAGAGCATGTACGTGTCGTTTTGTCTCGCCTGAGGGCTAATCGCCTGTACGCCAAGCTGGAGAAATGCAGTTTCGAGAAATCTTCTCACCCTTTTTTGGGATATATAGTGTCTGCCTCAGGTATAGCCATGGATCCCAGCAAAGTCAGTGCTGTTCTGGATTGGCAGGTTCCTCGCACCCTCAACGGGGTGCAACGGTTCGTGGGCTTCTCCAATTATTACAGGCGGTTCATCAGGAACTTTTCCAGAATTATCCAGCCCATCGTACGCCTGACTTGTAAAGACTCCGATCCTCACATATGGCCCCCAGAGGCACTCACTGCCTTCCAGGTCCTCAAATAGGCCTTCACCTCGGCTCCACTTCTCTTGTATCCAGATCCTGCGTCTCCTTTCACCGTGGAAGTCGATGCATCCGAATCCGCAGCCGGGGCTGTTTTGTCCCAGCGGGTAGGTTCTTCTGGTACCTTACGACCTTGTTGCTACTTCTCTCGTCGATTCTCTCCGGCAGAGCGGAACTATGACGACACCAGAAATAGAGAATTGCTGGCCGTGAAGTTAGCCCTGCAGGAGTGGCGGTATCTCCTTGAGGGATCCGCACATCCTGTTACTATTTTGACGGATCACCGAAATCTGGCCTATCTAGCCACGGCCAAATGGTTCAATGCCCGGCAGGCTCGGTGGTCTCTCTTCTTCTCACGGTTCAACTATACCATTACGTACATCCCTGGGACCAAGAACAAAAAGGCCGATGCCTTGTCCAGACAATGTGAGGCAGTGCTTCTTCCGGATTCTGATCCTGAACACATCATTCCGTCCTCGCTGATCCTGAGTGCCATTTCCACCGTCACTCTTCAGAAAATCCGTGAGGCTCAGTCCTCTTCGGTTCTGGTGTCTCATGCCCCTCCGGCACAACTGTTTGTTCCTGAACCATACCGCGCTGAGGTGTTGTCCTGGGCTCATTGCTCCCCCGTGGCTGGTCATCCAGGGGTTGAACGAACCTTGGATCTGCTCACACGTTACTTCTGGTGGCCTACCTGCCGTTCGGACGTCAACTCGTTGGTAGCCTCTTGCGAAGTGTGTGCCCGCATGAAGGTTCCACACACCCGTCCGGTGGGCTTGTTACAACCGCTACCGGTACCGTCTCTTCCTTGGACCCATTTGTCCATGGACTTCGTGGTGGATCTACCACTATCTGCGGGTAAAACCGCTATTCTGGTCGTGATTGACCGATTTACAAAGCAGGGGCATTTCATCCCTCTGTCCAAACTACCGTCGGCCCCGGAACTGGCTGAGATCTTTCTATCAGAGGTTGTACGCCTTCATGGAGTTCCGACATACCTCTCTGGGTTGCTCCCCATTTTTTGCCGCCCTCGGTTACAACCCTCGAGTACTTTTGCTATCTCCGGGCACGTCCCTAGTACCCGCGGTGGAGAGTAGGGTGCAGTCCCTTGCCTCCCATTGGCAGTCCCTGCGCGCCTCTCTGCTTTCCGCCCAGGTGCGTCACAAGATCTCTGCCGATCGTCGTCAGACTCCGGCGCCTCGCCGGACCCCCGCGATCGGGTATGGCTCTCTACCAAACATATACGGCTCGCCCAGCCATCAGACAAGCTGGGTCCCCGGTACTTGGGTCCTTATCGGATCCTGCGTCGGCTCTCTCCGGTCTCCTACAGATTGGCCTTACCCAGGAGTCTTCCATGTTTCCCTGCTTAAGGCGTTTCTGCCTTTGTCTATGCCAGCCGCAACCCCTTCTCCTCCGGCTCCCGTTACAGTGGATGGTCAGGAGGAATATATCATAGACGCCATCCTGGATTCTCGCAGGGTCCGTGGTCGTCTCCAGTATCTGGTTAATTGTCGGGGTTACGGTCCCGAAGTAAGGTCCTGGGTTCCCTCCTCGGATGTGCACGCTCCGGCCCTGGTCTGCGCTCCGCGGTGTCGGCTGTCTAGACTCCGGAGGCACCCCTTGAGGGTGGGGCAGTGACACTTTTCCGCCGAGTCCCTGCACTGGTTTCGTCCGGTCGGGCTCTCCCGCGGCGGCTGCCGCCTTATGCGCATGCGCGGGCGGCTTTCTGTTCTCTGGAGTTTTCTTCCGTGCGTTATGCGTCACGTGCAGATGACGTAGCACGCGACGCCTTTATCAGTGTGCCGATCCCTGGCTTCAGTGCACTGTTATAGTGTTCCTGAAGCCAGTCAGACCTCTGCCAATGCTCTGTGTTCTGGCCAGTCCTTTGAGTTTACTTGAGCGTTCTTTAGTCTTGCCTAGCCTTGATTCCTTGTCCAACAGTGTATGACCCTGCTAGTCCTGACCATTCTTTGCCTGCTGATTTTGCCCATCTCTTGCTCAGCTGTGTATGACCCTGCTAGTCCTGACCATTCTTTGCCTAATGATTTTGCCCATCTCTTGCTCAACTGTGTATGACCCTGCTGGACCTGACCATTCTTTGTCTGCTGATTGTGACTACCTCTCACCCAGCTGTGTATGACCCTGCTAGTCCCGGACCACTCTTTCCTGCTGATTGTGTGTTCTCCTAGCCTGACGGTGTATGACCCTGCTTGCCTTCGTCTATTCTGCTGTTACAAGTCACTTCTGGCCTGGCGGCGCTAGTCCTTGCCTGTCCCAGACCACCCACCTAGTCTTACTACCACTTCCCTTCTCTGGAGCGTTTCAGCCACTCTTGTGGCCTACGCTCCCCAGCGACGAACCCCACTCAGCATTCTCTAGCCAGCACTCTCCCCTGCAGGAGAGATTGTGCTGTTTATTGCCAGGCTATCCTGGGCTTGCCTCCAGCTCCTCTGGGACGAGTCATCCAGCCTTGCGGCTGGCATCTGTAACCGGCCGTAGCCAAAGCAAAGCTTGACAATAGGCAGCCCACGCACGACCAGCCACGCTCCCTAGCGACGCTCCCCAGCACTCCCTCTCTTGCAGGATTCCTGCAACTGGGTGACACCAATTCAATAGGCCAAGAAGGACTTGTAATGATGTGGATGAATTTGATATCCAAAGCCAAATTATGAAAGGGAAATTTATAGAGAGGGTATGAAACATCTATGGTGGGTAAGGCAATTACACAAGCTATACCCCTGGACAGGGAAAGAACTTTTGTGTCACAGTACCTTGTTTCCAGCGCCGCTGCTTCATGGGCGATCGTCGTCTTTCCACGTGTCATCAGCAGGCAAGAGGCTTCAAACATGCTGCAGACCTCTGTTTTATGTGTGCTTGTTTCCTGTAGGCTCCTCCTACCTACTTCCTCCCTCTAGCTGCTCCTCCTACTTCCTGTGGAGGGGTTTAAAGGGCAGACTGAGTCCTGACTCAGTCACCTTTACGCTGTTGTTCTGAGCAGTCCATTTTCTAGCATTCCTGATTCATGTGTATGATCCGGCTTGTCTGTCCATCCATTCTGGTGTTGACTAGTGGCTCTGTCTGACTATTCTCCTTTGTGTTCTGATTTGGCTCAGATATCCTTTCTGGTGCAAACCTGTGGCTCTGGCTGACTACCCGCTCCATGTATGACCTAGGCTTGTCTGACTACCCACTCTGGGGTTAACCTGGGGCTCTATCCATTGCGAATCCAGCATACATATGCTTCAGTGGATATCCTATCTGGTGTAAACCTATGGCTCTGGCTGACTACCTGCTCCTTGTATGATTTTGTCTCGTCTGATTATCCTATCTGGTGCTTACTAGAAGGCTTTGTCTGTTCGCTCAGTTTGTTGGTTCCGTTATTCAGACATCCTTCCTAGTACTGATCTGGGGCTCTAGCTGACTCATAGCTACTGAATGCAGGCCGAGTCAGCATCTCTTGGGCGTTACCTTACCATAAGACTCCAGTGGGCTGAGGCCTAGTCACGGACAGTATGGTGCAGAGATTGGGAGACTTATTCCTGATACAGTGCTCGCCATTTCACCTACTGTGTGTATATTTATATTGCATTACTGTCATTATTCTCATAATAAAGGGTCTATTAAACTATACCGTCTGACTCCTGGTTTTGCTTGCCAGCAGTAACATTTTGTTACCCAAAAACAGAGAGACCCAAAATATTGGAATTGTGGCATTTGGTTTGAATAAAAAAGAGACACCTTTTTTAAGGAAGATTCATTCTGTGAATGTTAATATAATATTTAATTCCTGAAAAACACTAACAATCTAATGCAAATAATAGAGAATTAGATCATACTTGGCAAAATTCTCTTTTCCTGGACATAACCATGGCAGCATTTACTAGATGTGTTAGCACCTCCCCTTTCAGCTGATAGAACAGAGAAAAGGTCAAACAAATTCAAACAGTATAAGAGACCCCCCTCCCCCCTTCACCAGCTGTCTTAGTCTCAAAGCTATAAAGCTAAAAATTAGTGAGTGCTGCCATGGTTATGTCCAGGAAAAAGAGAATTTCGGTAAGTACAATATCATTCTCAATTTTCCTGAGCATCCACGGCAGCACTAAATGGACGAGTACCCAAGCAGTGAGAAAAGGAGGGTCCAAAACAAGTATAAAGAAATTATTCCTTAAAGGACAGGAAACAGAGGGTCCATCTACCAACCAAATAAAGGCTTGGCATATCACTGAGAAAAACTAATTGGTCCTGGAAAGTCAACTCTAGAAGAGGGGATCCTTCTTTGGTCTTAAGAAGATTTTATACCACCTTTACTCCTCTGTAGATGGATAGCATGGCTCTTAGCCTGGCTTCTCCAGATTACAGACTAGTCAGAATACGGCATCATTCACCAACAGAAGGAGGAACTATGATCAGATAGTACCACATTATTCCAGTGAAGATTGTATTCCACTGGATATCAGTCTATGAGTGTTTCTCTCAACTGCTGAACCAATCTGGAGATTGGAAATGTGGAGGACTGAAGTTCTGGAAGTCATTGGGAAGAGAATCCCAATAAGGGAGAAACATCTTTGTCTTGGCACTAGAATGTGGCCATCAGCTGTAGGCATCCTCTCATAGGGATTCACGATTTTGAGACTCATCCGAGAAGCATGGGTACTGACCACTGTCATCTTCTGTACCCAGTTACTCTTTTAAAATAAAAATAAACTTACCTGGAGGTTTACCTACTGCCATCTATCTCTTAGGCTCTTTTGTTTGGAGAAGAGAGAGAAGAGTCCATACTAAAAACCCTGGCTCGCTTAATCATAAATGTGCAGATGCAAACCTCATAACCTTAGGAGTGTACACCAAAATAAGTGAACATAGCATATCAAACAGTCCGCACATGAGATGCGCCAAGTGGCAAAAGTGTACAGAGAAGAGCATCTCAGCAATTCAGAGCGTCTACACATGGACATACCACAATGCATCCAAAGTGTACATGTGGGAACTGGAGATAGCCACAGTATATTCAAAGTGAGCACCAGCACAAGAGCATTAAAGTGCTCCCAGAGTGCATGTACACCGCATCTCAGCTGCCATGGCACAGCATAACATGTGCAAGTTTTCACTACTTATTAAGCCAACAGAGTACACGCTCATGGCCTTAAAGCCAGAGTATGAGTATGCAAAATACTACATAGAAAGACTGACTGTAAGACAAGGGGAGGGGGTCTCTTATACGGTTTGTTTGACCTTTTCTCTGTCCTATCAGCTGAAGGGGAGGAGCTAACCTAACCCATCGACAATGCTGCCATGGATGTCCAGGAAAATTTATTCTACCATTTTTTTTTTTTTTTTTTTAAAGCAAGTATAGATGTACTTAGTCTTTAGATGCCACACATTTTTATATTTTTTAACAGCTGCTTTTTTATACTTACTAAAAACAGATTCTTATATATACCAAAATTGATGGATCTTTATTTTTAACTATAATATGATTATATTATATATATGTATGAAAATATGGATTCTTATTAACCCCTTACGGACCCAAGACGGTCCTGGACCATCATGGAATTTCCAGGCTGCACGCTGTTGGGGGTGTCCGGAATCAGATTCGCAGGAAAAAAAAAAAAAAAAAGGTTCCTGGTCCTTAAGTGACCGCTGGGGTTAAGGATACTTTTTTTTTTTTTTTTTTGTACGTGAGCTGCTTTTATTTTTAGATTTATTGTCACATTTTTACAAAAAATGTTTATATTATGTTTTGCAAATTTCATTACAGCATTTCCAAATAAATGTGAATACCTTTTTATTTCGAGTAACCACAGACCATACAGTCTGTTTTTTCTGTTTATTATCATTTATATACATCTTACCCTTATTAATAATACAATTTCTTATATATTTTTTTTTACAATTTCGATTCGAGCCAAGCACTGAAGGATTATAGAAGACTATGTATTACATCATTTTTTTTTTTAATAAACATCAAAACAAGCACTTCCTATAGCGCTACTTGCCACAGGCTAATAAACATAAATTGCCACAAAAATTATGTGAAATAATAGCTAGAGGCAAAACCAGGCTCTGGATGTATGAGATGCCACTGGATAGCCCCCAGTGCCGTTGTCAGTTGGTATCTCTCTATACCTATCTAGGGCCTAATGCACTATATATCCAAGGGGACTCTGAAATGGATCACTATTTGCGAGAGATAGACTACAAAAAGGCCTAATATTGTAGTGTATAAACAACACCGAAATAAAAATAAATAATTTTTAATATATTAACCCCTTAACGACCAGCGGTCGCGGGACATTTCTGTCCCATAATGACCGCATAGGGGCACTTTGACGCGCCGGTACACGTGACCTGTCACGTGTATCGGCGCGTCACTATGGGGCTTGAAAGAGATCGCTCCGATCTTGGAGCGGTCTATTTCATGCCCTATTTTTACTTACAGCGCTCCTGGTAGAGCGCTGTAAGTAAAAAGTACGTGACGTACCATGACCGTCATCGGTCCTTGAGTAGTTCAAGGACCGTGATGGTCCTGGTACGTCAAGGGTCCCTAAGGGGTTAAATAAGTGACAAAATATCTATATATAAAGATAAAAAAGGGGAAATTCCCACATATACAATACTACCCAACATGTTTCTAATCTTTTTTACCTTTTATACTTTTCCATTAAAAACGTTGTTTTCCTGCCATAATGGACCTGCTGCAGTTCTTAAATTGATTCACCTGTCTGGTAGAACGTATATGCACTCCGTGTCTCACCTATTTATGCATACCTCACTCAGGCGTATGAGCACTGGATGTCCCAGCTCCGCCACTGAGGAAACATATTGTGTGCCTCCACTGGAAAATCCTTGCCAATGAATCCCACACATCTCATGCCTCGTTTTCATCGAGATAACTAAATGGAATGCATACAAGTCCCTTATTGGATTCCCTGTAGCATGCCTTCAGCCCATCGCAACAGGCCTTCCAAACCAAATTACGTCAATGCCACAGCAACCAATAGCTTAGTGAATCAAGTACATCATGCCAATCACCATAACTTGGTACAACTGATTTTAATAGACACCACAGAGAATCTACCCCAATGTCAAAACACTTGATAGCTATAGTATATTGCATTGCATCAATTGTATATACATTTTATATAATACATTATAGTAAATTTACATTCAAACATGTCTACCTTTCTATTTTACAGTCAAGATGGCAGCACGGTGGCTCAGTGGTTAGCACTGTTGCCTTGCAGCGCTGGGGTCCTGGGTTCATATCCCACCAAGGACAACATCTGCAATGAGTTTGTATGTTCTCACCGTGTTTGCGTGGGTTTCCTCCGGGTACTCCGGTTTCCTCCCACACTCCAAAAAAACATACTGATAGGTGAATTTAGATTGTGAGCCCCAATGGGGACAGGGACCAATACCAATATGAGTGTAAAGCGCTGCGTAATCTGTGTGTGCTATATAAAAATAAAGTATTATTATTATTAAGAATTATACTGTATAAAGCTTATAAAGGGGACACACTAAATATGTTAGCATGTAACCATCTCCCTATAACATCATCCACAAAGCTAATATCTACAAAAAGCTTCCCAACTCATGCAGTCCTCTTGGAGCCATAGTACTAAGTCTATGGCTCTAAACGGACTCTTTCTTGCACAATGTCCAATATCAGATTCATACTGATGGTGGAACGTACACAATGCCCTTAACTTTAAAAACTTCTTGGAGACCCTTTATACAGCTTCTAAAATGTATAGGGACACTGGATTCGGATGTAGAATAAGATCCGGCTATAGCAGATCAGGAATGTCCTGAAGTGGTATGGAAGGCTGAACCAACATTTGCTATAGATCAGCATACCACAGCTTTCTTGTCCAAGTTGGAGCAATGAGAATGACATTGGACCCGTCTCTTCTCTGGTATTCTGGAATGCATCTCTAGGGAAGAGAAGAAAAATAGGAAGCGGAGTAAAACCTTCAATGGACGCAATGTCACCAACCATCACTGTAAGAAAATTACTCACAAGGCAGGTGGCTGAATAAAACACATGTGTGTCATTCAGCAGTAGGGCGTTGGGGATATGATTGACTGCTCCCCTTAAACAGTATTCTTAGGAAACTCCACTCTCAGTAGCTCCCATCCTCAGATGAAGGAGTAGCCATATGCAAAGAAAAAAGAAAACACAGAAGGGTGCCAATAGTGTATTATCCCATTGATACTCTAGATGGTAATGATCAAAATATTATATATATATATATATATATATATATATATATCTCAACTCACATTAATTAGCGGTTGAACAACAAACATATGCCTGTAATCAACACAATACGCATGTAGGGTACTTTACCCTTCCCTGCTTGAGTCTCTGGATCACTTA
The DNA here is from genome assembly GCA_037306005.1 of Rhinophrynus dorsalis. Classification (NCBI taxonomy): domain Eukaryota; kingdom Metazoa; phylum Chordata; class Amphibia; order Anura; family Rhinophrynidae; genus Rhinophrynus; species Rhinophrynus dorsalis. The sequence goes on from CM074722.1 coordinate 385,149,098, forward strand.
AAGATTCTCCAGCCAAATTCTGCGGCTCAATAGTCATCCTGGAGCTTAAAATCGTGATACGATGCAAAAAAATAACAAAGCAAAACAAAAAACAAACAAACTGGTAGCCGAACTAATCATATAAAAATATTAAACACATTATATGCCCAATGGCAAAAAGACTCAATGGTACGTGTTTCACAGCTGCTTTTTCAAACAATCTGGTCTCAAATACTAAAGAATAAGAACAGCTACAAACTAAAGAAATGTAAAAAACTACATAGTTATATCCGACTGGTTGATTCATCCGTCGGCAAGATCTGAAGGCTTAATAGTAGCAGTCCGAAATACCGATACTCTGCAGACTCAAACAATCGGATATAATATGACATTCATATTCATAACAATACAGATCATACTTGTAGTTACATATAAGAAAATATGAAATAAAAATACATAAATTATCAATAATAGTAATTGTAATAACTAACGTCAGTCATATAATATTTTCTATTTGCCAACAACTTTAAGGTTAAGAAAAACTTTAGGGTTAAAAAAACCCACAGTTCCGTACTTCCCACATCGTTATGTTGGTACAGATTAAAATTATATCTATTATTTAACGATGTCTATTATTCAACCCAATCGGAGAGAACTACGTAGTTTTTAAATTTCGTTAGTTTGTAGCTGTTCTTCTTCTTTTGTATTTGAGACCATATTGGTTGAAAAACAAGCTGTGTACTCTGGGAAAAGTGTACATTAAGCCTTTTTGCCATTGTGCATATATTGTTTTTAATAAATATTAATAAATATTTCATAGGATTAGTTCCGCTACCAGTTTTTTTTTTTTTGCTTTGTTTATTATTTTTTTGCATCGTATCACGATTTTAAGCTCCAGGACGACTATTGAGCTGCAGAATTTGGCTGGAGAATCTTCAAGTGATCCAGAGATCCAGAGACCCAAGCAGGGACAGGTAAAGTAACCTGCATGTGTATTGTGTTGATTACAGGCATATGTTTGTTGATCAACCACTAATCAATGCGAGTTATATATTGCTCATTACCATCTAGAGTATCATTGGGATAATACACTATTGGTGCCCTTCTGTGTTTTCTTTTTTCTTTGCACGGGATGCATCTCTCTTCCTCTGGTCATAACCTATGCCAGGTTTGTATCATCTTGCTTCTTAAAAGGACTGCTGTCTAAACTGGTTAGGTCAAGAAGGCGAACCTTTAGTCCTCCTTTCTTGTGGTAAACAGGGGGCTCTTACAGGCCAAGGATTTCTTTATGATCGCCTCAAGGTGGACCCCAAAGATCCAGCAAATGTTAGACAAGCTTATTCTTTGAGGAAGTATCTGCCTCCCAAGCCTTGATCCATAATGCCTTCCTGGCAATGACGAACAAAGATGATGGCCTCACTAGCTCTCTAATATTATCAAGAGAGGCATCAAATGAATAATTTATTGCATCTGATAGAGGATAACTCTTCTAGTAACCGGTATCTGGAGACAGACGATTCAGTTTTGTCTTCCAATTGGGATAGCCATATATGTAGAGAATGGAACATATAGGCCATAGCCATTGAGATTTTTAGATTCTGTCCAAAACTACTTTTTGAGGGTGATATCTGCTCGTTCCGCCATTGGATCAAGTGAAGTTGTTCAATCTTCTAACAGTATGCTAGTTCTATGAGAAATCTGAGCAACTGCCACATCAACCTTAGGTGGAGTTGCCCATACTGCCATGTCTTCATCAGCAAAAGGATACATACGTTGACACAGTCTAGACAGTGTTACATTTATCCCCTTGTTTCCATTCACTAGTGATAATTTCCTTTATGGAACCAAGTACCGGTATTTGAGGATTAGCTTTCAGGTAGCCAGTGAATGCTGTGTCCATGATGTTGAGATCTTTTGAATTTCGGAAAGGCCCAATCCTCCTCACGGTCTTTATAAGCCCATCCAATCTGTCAAGGTTAAAATTGCCCATATCCTTAGTAATTTCTCCTTATTAGAGGAAAACAAACTAACTATTGTGGGGAGGAAGAGGTTCCATCCTCTAGTTTAGTAGGACCAAATTAACTAAGATGGGAAGGTGAAGTTCACAACTTTATAATAATTTTACTCCTCCTACCAGCTGGGAGGCAAAGCCATGAACCACAGTCTATAATATGGATTGGACACAGAGTACAATAATGTAGCATTGGTAAACTGTATTATTCTTTCTGAAGCAGACTGTGGAAGTATGAACTATCATTTTATCCTTTTGAGTGCTTTTTAATGCATTGCATACTCCTCTGCCACTCAAAGGGTTACATTTTGCAGGGTTATTTTTCCTTGCAACTGTTTCACAATATAATGACTCCATCTGATCAAAAAGCATAACATTCTTATTTTATTTACCCATTTAGGGATCTACCTCCAGTGGTATGCTATATTATTCTTTTTAATGCAGACCCAATGTTACATTGTATTAATTTACCAGATGTTCTCTTCATGTGGTGTCATTCCACTTTGTGTACTCATCACAAATGGGAATCCCAGACTGAGGAGGATGTGAACAAGAAGGGTAAGGATAGCTTTCCTCAACTATGATTTAATGTAAATCTACCATATGTACAAGCCTTGATTTGGGGATTAGTGGGACCTCTTGGTAATGACTGTTCTTATTTTTTAGATTTTGTGTGTGTGTGCATTATATAATTTGGGTTAGCCATGTTAGGACAGTGGTGTAGAGGTCAAATGAATGAGTATTCCAGTATGTAATACCTTTTTATTTTATATATAAAAGAAATTAAGGTCAGGCTTTAACTTTTCACACACCATACAGGCCCGATTAGTAGGAGTAGAAAGTTGTTTCAGAGTTTCTCTTATTCTCGTTCAGTAGGCATTTTAATTTTTTTTTTTCTGGACCAATATTAACACACAATGTGCTAGGAATGTATTCAGACGTAGACCACACATTGAAGGCAATTCTAACAGCAAAGCAAACAATAAGTATGCCCTTGAATACAACTAATACAGGGAGTTGGCATAAATGTTCAAGTCTAAAAACTATTATTTTACATAAAAATGGGTAGTACAACATACAGGTAACTGCATTTATTTTAAAACCAGCTAAACTTGTCTTAGAGTAACTGCTCCACCTTAAATACCCAATACTCCAAGTTACTATCTGTACAAATCTTCTATAATTCAAAAAACAATTCAAATAACCATATGAAGGTATACATTCATGCAGGAATCCCCGACTCCATTAGCAAAATTGAGTGTCCCAAAACAGATAATAAATTATTGACTATAAACTTTCAAATATGTCTGTGTTCACAAGACAAATTCCCCATGTCCTTGCATTATGCTTCCACTGCAGGCTAACTGCAAGGGGAGGAGTGGCATGCAGTGACGTGGACAGGGCCTGCCCACATAGATGCTGGTCACTAATGAGTAGTCTGTGAGGTCTGCACAGAGGCACAGTAGACCAAAGTGCAGACTGCAACTTCCCAGAAATCATGAAAAGAAAAATACAGCCCAATATGCTCTAAGTGTAGTATATAGAACTCCGCAGTTTCAAGCCAATACAAGGTATAAGGAAGTCCCCTCAACTTAAAAACAGCAACAAATATCAAATATTCTCCTTACGCGTTCCGTAAAACACAGCTACTTTTAAAAAGTAGCTGTGTGTTACAGAATGCGTAGGGAGAATATATGATATTTGTTGCTGTTTTTAAGTTGAACAGGATACAGTTCAATCTTTTAAAATAAAATTGTATTTGATGACGATATATCTGTAGCTCCCGTTAGTTGTTTTTGCCCCATTCCATTCCATTTTTCCCTTGTTTTATATATCTCTTTCCCACTTCAGTTGGTGGGAGTTTATAGTCCCTTAAAGAGGCTATTGATTGTCCATTGCGAACCATATATAAGTATATGGACTAAAGGGAAAGTACGGCCCTTGGGACAAGTTTCTTTGAAGAAAAGGGGAAAAGTTTGCCTAGAAGGAGGACAAGGAGCAGAACAGCTGGGAGACGAAGGGGAGAGAACGTGACTGGAGGTCAGATCCAGCCGAGGCTCACTTATCCAGAGGCAGGCTAGCCTCTTGCAAATGTGAGTACCCTGTTGAGGGGATTTCCTTATACCTTCTATTGGTTTGAAATTGTGGAGTCAAAAAAAGGACTGTATCTTATCTTTGTAGGACTGGTTATTTGATTTCTTGCTGAGTATTTTTCTTTTTGACTATATGTTCCTTTTTTTTTTCCTGCTAATTTAAAGATTGATACACTTGAAGTGAGTGCAGAGGCATTTGTGTTTGTGGTTCCCAGAAATCATAACTTGTTGCTGGTATGTTAGCAACTGTGAGCAGACACAGTAACACGTGCACAGGTCCATTTGGCGACTGTGCATGGCAACTGTGTGTGCAGCACAGATGACTGAGAAAAGGATGGGCTATACCTCAACAAATTAAGTGCCTTCGACCGTGTTTGGTCTCTACAAATGTAAAAGAAAAGCAAGTTTAAAATTAGATTTTGGGGTATCTACAATCAAACACTGCAGATGCTAGCTGGAAGTACATGATAGTTAAGTGTTTATAACCAATTTTCTTCAGATAAACAAACAAAATTGAGTTGATAAACAGTACATTTAATGTCTCACCTGTCACAAAGCTGAAGAGTGACTGTATATGAGCCCTGTCTTTGAAATAAGAGCGACTCAGACCATTCCAGATCACATCTGAAACCCTCCGGATTAGTTCTCGTCCAGACACTCCATTTTCCCTTGGGTAACAAGACAGATCCACTGCCCCACGGATCTGGGCAGTGAAGCGGGCATGAAGTGCTTGTGCAACTGAAAGTTCCAATGTTGGGAAGTAAGGGACTTTCTGTTGAGTTGTCTCCTCTTTTCTACTTTCATTGGATGTGTTCTTATTCCCTGCAGCTACCCTTGAAACCTGACCTGTACTGCTGCTCTGTTCGTCCACTCCCTCATACTTAGTTTCCTCTATGCTTTCTCTTCTTATGCCCTCTTTACCTGGAACTGTTCCTGCAGCCACTCTGACACCAACCTGCTTTTCTTTCCTTGCATGACCCCCTAAGCCTTCCTTCCTTGCCACATCAGCCCTGGTCCTTCTCTTCACCTGTTCTGCTTTGGTGCCACTTTGGAGTCCCTGTTTTGTAGCATCCTTTTTGTTCCCCCTTGTTCCCTCTCCACCTGCCTTAGTCAATAAAGCAGTACTTCCCTCCAGGATAGAGAACACATTGGTGGGGACCACACGATTGACTGCCAGAAAGTGCTCAACGAAGCCAAGGGCAAGAGACAGCAGGGCCAAGTCAGGTTCAGGACGAGACAACTCCCATTCAAAGAGACTGATCAATGAGTCCAGAGAGCTCAAGGGGAAGAAGGACTTCTGTTTTGGATGAAGGCCCATAATGAGAAGAGATGAACTAATGGAGAGATGGGAACAGAGATAAATGAGTTAAAAAGAAAGGAGAAGCTGAAATCCAAAAACCTTCAGCAAAAACTGCATAATATAGAAGATGAGAAGGCTAAGTGCTAACTCAGAAATGATCCATGTCCACTTAGAATGTGTTGGAGGCTAGGTCAACAAGTTGGAATTTACAGAATATGTAACAAAGCAAAAAGTGTGACAGTAAACCCTAGAGGTTAAAATAAAAGACATGCTTTCATCAACACAAATGGTTTGAACTATGGAATTTCCTTATAATTCACCTTATCCTTCTCATGCGGGGTTAAGTGATATTGGCACCTTCAGACCGTCATTTTAGACCGGATAATACAGCATCTGAACAATTTTAGACCGGATAATACAGCATCTGAACAGGAGCAAACTTACTCTCAGCTCCCACTTTGTAGTTTAACCAAGTCTGACGCAAATGAGCAGGCTACCCTTACACATGCTCAGCTGGAAAACATGTTTTTTCAAATGGAGGGCATTTGTCCCTACTGAGATATTAGTGGATTGAGAATGCCAGTTGAAAAATTCAAGTGTCACTCTACATTTTAGGAAAACACACAAACACATATCATTATTTACAAGTGAATAACCTAAAATAGTTCTTTGAACAGTCATTAAGATAGGACAGCATGGCCTGTAATTTCGATTTGTGGAAACTGTGACAAAGCAGCATAGAGATGACATAGAACCAAACTAAGTGCAGCAGTTTAATGCAGCAAAAAAAATAAAATCACAACAAGTAATGCACTTTCTTGGGCTTTTGCATCTCAAGGGTCCCTTCCTTCACCAGTCGATATATGTTCCTACATCCGCTTATCCATACACCTCTGGTGCTTGTAAACTGTCCTGATGGTGAATGGTATGTATTCAAATAAATGTAGATAGAAATATTAGTGGAACAAGTTGATTAGTTCACTGTTACAATGAATAAATCTCTGAACATCAATACTGGTGAGGACTCAAGTTCTCATAGGGAGTTTCTCAGAGATGCCATGCCAGAAACAGGCATGTGTGTAGTAGGCTTCAGGCAGAATATAGACAACTCATAGGGTCATGGAAGGGACCCAGTCCCTATGGTGAATGACAGAATACGAGGATCAAATATATTTTTGCAGCGGTCAACTCTGCTTCTACTCAGGCAATCAGATCGCAGCTTCCATATACTCATGCTATTTATAGTATGTTAATTATTGTACCATTATGAATTAACCCAGTAAGATAAATCATAAAAAATAAGAAAAGTGAATGATTGTACACCCATCATTTACTAATAGTAAAAGGCCAAATGTGTGTTTGTCAGATGCAATCATGCACAGTACAGACTGCCCGAACGCAGACTTTGTCCGATGCAGTCATGCACAGTAGACACTGCCCAAATGCACAGACTTTGGGCTGTGTACACGGGCTTTTACATTAGTATAATATAAAATACCATCATCTATGTGACCTTGCGATAATAAAATATGGAAGATTAATTACAGATTCCTTCTTGCTGTATCCAACAACTAATGATAACATCTTCATCAGATCAGTTATCTGGAGATACCCACGACATCCCAAAATCACAAATCATCACAAAAACAAATAGTAAGGTCTGCAAAAGGATATCTGTATACAGACAAGGATGTGAAGGGGGACACACACAAAACATTACAAAGTAGAAATAACACAAAAATGAATAACCCAAACACTGTTATATTCAATGTAAGCAATCATAACCTAACCAAAATGGAATTCCAGGTTCTGAACAAAGGTTTATCTTTTACTCAAGCTAAGAGCTTGAATAAATGTGAAACGTACATTGATGTGCATATATACATCAATATAGTAAATATTCTAGTGCACTCTCTCTGTAAGACTTTCAGCCCAAGTTACCAATACCTAAAATAGAGAATATTAAAGGACGGTGCTACAGGGAATATAGAGACATAGAGAAAGAATAAGAAGAACCCTGCTGTACTAGCACTCAGTCACAGATATAAACAGTCTCTATGGTATATACCTTCAAGGAGTATAGTATCACATGTTATTCTTAAAACTTAACTTTTATTAAACAATAAAACAACTCAATGCGAATTAAAATATATCAAGCAGTGCTAAATGGGACTCATGATGTACTGCCGGGGCTTTTCCGGCTTGCCTTCAAGAAAATGTTAGAAGTGCTGTACCACTTTAAAGAGCCGACATCCAAGCTAAATAAATAATGTCATACAAGACATGCTCATTGGTATCACTTAGCCCGACCGATATATGGAGCTAAAAGTCGAATTAAGTGATATACCATGTAATGAAAATAATAACCGGAGTTAATCCGGATTGCCAGTAATGGGCTAACTGTCTGACTAAAGGTGCTGACTATTCCGATATCGGAGCTACTCCGGCTTAGTAAAGAGGCTTAACGCTGGAACTGCTATAGCTATCTAAACTAATCTAAATACCGGGGCATATCCGGCTTGCCAAAGGTGAGCTAACTATCTAGCTAAAGGTGCTGACTATACTAATACCGGAGCATCCCCGGTCAATCAAAAGAACTAAATACTAAGACTGCTGTAGCTGTCTAAGCAGGTCTAAATACCGGGGCATATCCGGCTTGCCGAATACTATTAATGTCAGAACTTGTCTGGCTGATCATTAAATAAAAAAAATAATAAAATAAAAATAATAAAAATCAAAATGCCGGGGCATATCCGGCTTGCCAAGTAATCTCAAAATAGGTACAAAGAGCTGATTAATATACCGGGGCACATCCGGCTTGCCAGCTAATCTGAATATATAGAGTCAGTCAGTAGCTCACAACAGACAAAAAAAAGGGATTAGCATCTGATGTCAACCGCAACTGCTATAATGAGGAGAGATCTCCTCTAAAAAATGCCGACGCGCGTTTCGCTAGAATGCTTCTTCATTAAAGGCTAAACAAGCCGAGTCTCCATTTCCCGGATCTTTTTAAACAAGATACTCCTCCCATAAAAGGGGAGGTGATTAAGATCTCATTCATGATGTCGGTATTGAACCGAGAAGCAAAAAAATTTTTTAACACCTTCATCACTTCATTTACCATTACATGCAATTCAACAACCATAGCAGAAAGTATGTTGTGTTGATTAGATATTCAGAAATATTATATAAATATAGATCATATATTATATATTATGATCTAACAGTAAACCTGAATATTAGACATAAATGTTGAATATAAAAGGAAAAACGAAAAATTAATGTGGGTGTTTAGATATTGATATTGAGACATCGGAATGTTAAAATTAGAACAATACAATGTTATTAGCCCACTAAAATCTAAATGTTGTAAAATATATTTTAACTCAAAGATGAACATGAAGCTGAAATTCTTCATTCATGCCTTTAGGATAGAGGCAATTGAGACGAAAGATCCATTGATTTTCAATCTTAAGGAGTAGATTATCCAAATCACCCCCTCGAATGCCCATTTTGGGGTTTTGTAATCCCCAAGCCCTCATTAATTCAGGGTTGTGTTGATGGTGAATCAAAAAAATGTTTGGCTACCGGTGACATCTTCTTACCCAATATTTTGGAATCTCTTAATGCATATTTGATGTTATGTACATGTTCTTTCAATCTATCAGAGAGCTTACGAATCGTTTTTCCTACATATCGAAGGCCACAAGGGCATTCAAGGCAATAAACTACACCTTTAGTATGACATGTAATAAATGAAGAAATGAATGTAAATTTCCCAAATCTGTCATAGACACTCTTCACAGTGATCATGTATTTGCACATTACACAATTACCACACGGGAAAGAGCCTTGAACAAATTCCCTATTTGGAGTACTTAAATGGCTGCGCACCAACATGTCCTTAATATTAGGTGCCCTTTTACAGCTCATTTGTACACGATCGCCTAACTTGCCTTTAAGATCTTCATCTGTTAACAATAAATGCCAATGTCTATTAAGAATAGAAATCAAAGAATTCCATTGACAATTGTATGTAGTAATGAAACGGATACTTTGATCTCGTTGTACGTGATCTTTATTGTATAATAAATGAGGTTGTGAAGTGTACAGGGCTCTTTTATAAGCCTTTTTAACACAACTGGCACTATAACCTCTGTTCAGAAAACGGAGCTTTAACTCTTCTGATCTTATTTTATATGTTGTTACATCACTGCAATTACGCCTCAAACGTAAAAATTCCCCAATTGGAATGTTACTTTTCATATGTGGAGGATGATGACTTCTAAAATGCAGTAAGCTATTAGTAGCTGTCTCTTTTCTGTGGAGGTCAGTTTTAAGTACATTCATTTCTTCATTTATTACATGTTATACTAAAGGTGTAGTTTATTGCCTTGAATGCCCTTGTGGCCTTCGATATGTAGGCAAAACGATTCGTAAGCTCTCTGATAGATTGAAAGAACATGTACATAACATCAAATATGCATTAAGAGATTCCAAAATATTGGGTAAGAAGATGTCACCGGTAGCCAAACATTTTTTGATTCACCATCAACACAACCCTGAATTAATGAGAGCTTGGGGATTACAAAACCCCAAAATGGGCATTCGAGGGGGTGATTTGGATAATCTACTCCTTAAGATTGAAAATCAATGGATCTTTTGTCTCAATTGCCTCTATCCTAAAGGCATGAATGAAGAATTTCAGCTTCATGTTCATCTTTGAGTTAAAATATATTTTACAACATTTAGATTTTAGTGGGCTAATAACATTGTATTGTTCTAAATTTAACATTCCGATGTCTCAATATCAATATCTAAACACCCACATAAATTTTTCGTTTTTCCTTTTATATTCAACATTTATGTCTAATATTCAGGTTTACGGTTAGATCATAATATATAATATATGATCTATATTTATATAATATTCCTGAATATCTAATCAACACAACATACTTTCTGCTATGGTTGTTGAATTGCATGTAATGGTAAATGAAGTGATGAAGGTGTTAAAAAAATTTTTGCTTCTCGGTTCAATACCGACATCATGAATGAGATCTTAATCACCTCCCCTTTTATGGGAGGAGTATCTTGTTTAAAAAGATCCGGGAAATGGAGACTCGGCTTGTTTAGCCTTTAATGAAGAAGCATTCTAGCGAAACGCGCGTCGGCATTTTTTAGAGGAGATCTCTCCTCATTATAGCAGTTGCGGTTGACATCAGATGCTAATCCCTTTTTTTTGTCTGTTGTGAGCTACTGACTGACTCTATATATTCAGATTAGCTGGCAAGCCGGATGTGCCCCGGTATATTAATCGGCTCTTTGTACCTATTTTGAGATTACTTGGCAAGCCGGATATGCCCCGGCATTTTGATTTTTATTATTTTTATTTTATTATTTTTTTGATTTAATGATCAGCCAGACAAGTTCTGACATTAATAGTATTCGGCAAGCCGGATATGCCCCGGTACTTAGACCTGCTTAGACAGCTACAGCAGTCTTAGTATTTAGTTCTTTTGATTGACCGGGGATGCTCCGGTATTAGTATAGTCAGCACCTTTAGCTAGATAGTTAGCTCACCTTTGGCAAGCCGGATATGCCCCGGTATTTAGATTAGTTTAGATAGCTATAGCAGTTCCAGCGTTAAGCCTCTTTACTAAGCCGGAGTAGCTCCGATATCGGAATAGTCAGCACCTTTAGTCAGACAGTTAGCCCATTATTGGCAATCCGGATTAACTCCGGTTATTATTTTCATTACATGGTATATCACTTAATTCGACTTTTAGCTCCATATATAGGTCGGGCTAAGTGATACCAATGAGCATGTCTTGTATGACATTATTTATTTAGCTTGGATGTCGGCTCTTTAAAGTGGTACAGCACTTCTAACATTTTCTTGAAGGCAAGCCGGAAAAGCCCCGGCAATACATCATGAGTCCCATTTAGCACTGCTTGATATATTTTAATTCGCATTGAGTTGTTTTATTGTTTAATAAAAGTTAAGTTTTAAGAATAACATGTGATACTATACTCCTTGAAGGTATATACAGCAGGGTTCTTCTTATTCTTTCTCTACATATATACATCAAGCCAGTCACCTTAAGAAGATTTTTTGCCACCAAACCTGGTGAAGAAAAATGTTAAAGACACTTACAATACAATACAAGACAAATATATCTTAAAGGGATAGTACTGCCTTTTTTTTTTTTTTTTTTTTTTATAAACAAACTAATCTTGTAGGCATTAAAAAAAAAATAAAACTAAATGCCCCATCTCTCAAACCTTTATGGTTTGAGAGATAGTCCCCCCTCTCTCTCCCCTTTCCCTGATGTCAGAGCTCTAGCTGACTACAGGGCAATCCGGTCCCGGGACCGTTAGAGGCTCTTCAGCAAGTACACTTTGTAGACCGATCCAGTGAAGTATTTCTTTTTCAATAACGCATTCTTGGCTCTGCTGAACAGCCTCCGCTTTTCCAGGGACCAGATTCCCCTGGAGTAAGCTCCGACATTAGGGAAAGGGGAGGGAAGAGGGAACTTTGGTCCCGAATATATCTCAGACCATAAAGTTTTGAGAAATGGGACTGAGGCCATTTAATTTTATTTTTTAATGCCTACAAGATTCATGTTTGTAAAAAAATGTCAATTCTATCCCTTTAAGGTATTTAGAATGACTTGAACAAGATTCTACCAGCTTAGAGGACTGCAACTTTTTCCATAGCAACAAGAAAATTAAATCCTCTTTTGATAATATAATCAATACAATCAGAACAAAAAGTTTTTAACCAATTGTGATGAGAGATTTTAATAAATTACAGGTATCCTAAAAAAAACAAAACACTTTCATTTAACACAGGCTGAACCTGAAGCATTTAAAAAAATTACCAAAAACCATAATATTATGATCCATCAAGCAAGGGAGGTGGAATATGCATGTAAAACAAAACGATTATATAAAAGAATCTCAAATGATACAAACACTTACTCCAAACTTTCTTTTAATCCTACTACTGAATACATAACCTGTTGAAATGCCTTCTGAATAATGCATTGCAGTTTCAAATCATAACTTCCACTCAACATTTCTCATTAACCAAAACCCGACCATTCCTATTTTTTTTTTTTTTTTTTTTTTTTTTACCACTTACCCAAACTACAAATCCCCTGGAGAGACTGACAATTTCAGGTATCAATTCACTTACCTATTCCATTTCCCCAATACATGGACACACTTTACAACCACTAGTATCAAAACTACCTTCTTTTCTCGAATACACTATTCATGACGTCCAAAGTATACAAGATATCACTTGGGATAATGGTTCTATTCCTGGGTAACATGTGATGTATCCAATCTCTATAAATATATTCTATAACCTAAAAATAAAAAGTATACCCTTAAAACAGATGCAGTTTTTTTGTACTGCATATGCTTCATTTTACATCATAACTACAAAAATCAGGTGTTGCAATGGGCTCCAACTTCACCCCATCATACACAAATCTCTATATGGGAAAATGAGGACATGATTTAATTATAGTAATAAACCCTTTTCCAAACATTTAATGCCAAAAGATAGATACATGAGCTGCCCTTGATATTATACAAACGACAAATATTTTGGATTAACTTTCACTAGTAGCATACAGAAGGACTCAATAATTGATATTATTCTATCTCATAAGGATGACAATAATATAACTACAACCAACCACCATAAATCAGTGGATGATAACAGTTACTTACACTCGTCTAGTGGACACTACTAAATATGGTTTAAGAATATCCCGTATAGCCACTTCCAATGTATCAGACGCTATTGTACCAATGTCAGACTTTCAAAGGAAAGAAGCCAGTAGACACAGCACAGAAGGGGTTAGCTTGCACCAACAACACAGGATCACAGATAGATTTATCTCTTAAAGATGGTGCCTACAGGAATAATTAAACATTTGGGGGCTTGATTATTACCCAAGCTAAAATCGGCGTTACAAGAAAAACAAGCAACGTGAATTTTGCAAACATGCTTTACGTCGGTATTCTATTGCAGAACCACAGTAAAACGAAACTGGCGAAGACAGCACATTTCAGAGTACTAACAAAATTGGTGCTGTCTGCTTTTATTCAACTACCGCCTACAAAACTAGCAAAATGTCAAAGTCCAAGGAAATAGGTATACATTTGACGACAGAAAGATCAAGTTTAACGTTAGATGTGTTCCCCACATTATCAAAATCCGACATAGATGCCCCCCCTTTGACATATTAACTCCCCCTTTTAAAATTTGACTTACAGTGCTTTCTTTCACCACTTTAATTTGACGAATATTGTTCACATTCCACATTTTAACCCTTCCCCTTGAAAATTTGACTTACATGGTTTTCTTTCAACATTTTAATTTGACAAATATTATTCACATTCAACATTTTAACCCTTCACCTTGAAAATTCGACTGAGTTCCTATGACCTTCTTTCTTAAGTTTAATGCATACTTGTTATTTCCTAAGTACTCAATACAACAATAAAGACAAGACAAATAATTCCTGTGTTCTATTGTGAATGTAATTATCCTATTCAGGCGCTTACACTGAAGAATACAATGGTACACCGTTACATAAATAAAGCCTAGTTGGCTGCAAAGTGTAAGCGCCTGAATAGGATCATTAAATCAATGAGAATCCACAATAGCATACAAAAATTATTTGTCTTGTCTTTACTGTTGTATTGAGTACTTAGTAAATAATCAAGTGTGCATTAAACTTAATAAGTATTGAATTCGGTATACAGAGGGTTAGCATATGTGAATCCCTCATTTACTTGCCAATGATCCAAGTGAATAGTATAAAATAAGAGACAGCAAATACTCCAATACTCCAGCGTTATTATGTGAGAGTGTAACAGAACCCTCTATTGCTCATTCACTACAAAACCCTTCACTTTATCACTGTAGCTACCCATACCTCAGAATGTGAGCTACAACAGAACATTAGTTCATAGATGGGTTAATTCTTTATTCCCATGTGTTGTTAATATTGTCTTCAGAATTATTTTAAGCTGGCTATTAACAGAGGGATTCACACATATCAACCCTCTGTATGCTGAATTCAACACATATTGAGTTTACTGCACACTTAATTATTTCCTAAGTACTAGAAACAACAATAAAGCCAAGACAAATAATTATTATGTGCTATTGTGGATCCTCACTGATTTAATGATACTATTCAGGTACTTACACTGAAGCATACAATGGTACAGAGTTACATAAATAAAGCCTAGTTGGCTGCAAATCAATTAATATGGTTTCCATTCTGTAATATCATTCCCCCATTTATCCAGTGAACTTGGTTCCACTTTCATATTTTGTGAGCCTCCAACATTCATTTCGGTTGGTTACCATTTTAAATAAACTAATAAAGGTTATTTTTATTCTGTACTTGAAAGGGCCATTTGGAAAGTGCAGAACTAGTCTTTTTTCAGCATTCACACCATGATCCTCCTACAGAGTGAGAGTCTGATGTGAAGGGCTGTTTTTACTTCTTTTTGGGTCCTTTTTACAACAGTTTCAGGTTTTGTTATGTAAATCGGGTCACACTTATTCAGTAACCTTTCTCACAACAGTGAGAGGTCTTTCACAATTAGCATGGCAAGTTATGCATTGTTGAACAGGAATCATTGACACATAAAAAGTCTGTATTTTGCAGTAAAACTAGAAAATAAACAATGTCAAATGGGAGCAATATTATTCTAATTAAAATAAAGAAAGAAGGTCATAGGAACACTATAAGTCGAATTTTCAAGGGGAAGGGTTAAAATGTCGAGTGTGAATAATATTTATCGAATTAAAATGGTGAAACAAAGTTCTATAAGTCGAATTTTCAAGGGGAAGGGTTAAAATGTCGAATGTACAATATTTGTTGAATTAATGTGGTGGGTTAAAATATGGAACGTTAACAATAGTCATCAAATTAAAGGGGTGAAAGAAAGCACTGTAAGTCAAATTTTAAAAGGGGGGTTAATATGTCGAAGGGTGCACTCTATGTCGGATTTCTATGATGTATACTGTATTCTGCACTGCTTTTCTTCGAATGATGGTTCATGAAACGGTCATTGTGGCTTCTACTCCTCAACCTCTGAGGAGCAGAATTCCAGACTTAAAATGTAACCACAAAACAGGCGCTAATACTGAGCATGGGTAATAGAATGCTACTTGCACATTGTTTTTAGTTGTTTCCTATGGGCTTTTTTGGACTGGCAGTATGTAGAATTACCGCTGATTTTGTTTTTACAAGTCGGGTAATAGGATACTAAAACGTGACTTAAAAAACACAACGCCTGTCTTGTTTTTTTTGGGGGGGTTTTTTTTAGTGCTGGTAATAGAATCGAGCCCCTGGAGTCTAGAAAGAAGCTCCCTAGAAAAGAAGAAACCTTTATTTATGGCACTCATCTACCATTAAAATAATTTTTTTTTAGTAATTTTTAAAATCATAGTAAAAAGATGGGGTGGCAGACAAAGGAAACAATTAAAATCAAAATGAGATTAAGATCAACACTAGGGGGCCCACAATACATTTTAATACCTGTGGATGTGTATATATAGAAGATTCCCTTATCAATGGTAACTTCTATTTGTGAGAGGGTTTTGAGTTCTTTGCATCTCAGTTCATATTCACCGAGATGAGAGACTGCGCTTTTAATAATGAACCCTGATTGAAATCTAATGATAATCTGTGATACTATACAGTGGGCCCAATTGCCTTATAGAGGATATTATTTTGTCTGTTGTGGTAAGGAATGACTAGGAAGTATTGCACTTATCAAAGTTTATACTAGGAAGATCACGATCCTCATTATTCGGATGCTATATCATATATAAAACATCCCATCCCATCGTAGGGCAGTGAGTAACTCTCCATATGGATTGGCAATTGCTCATCCAATTTTGTATTCTGAGCACTCCCTACACATTATAGGTTTAATCAACCTGTTTGGATATATCCTAGTGTTCCTCTAATAAGGTATCACCTCTAGTATTAAACCATGTCTCAGGCTCCAATCGTGCAGCTGTATGTTACTTGCTGGTCCCTAATAAAATTAAATTAAGTTCCCATAAATAGACTACCCACTGGAGTAGGAGATTTGTTATTTATATCCATGATTAACCTGTAGAGTAATGGCTAAGAGGTCTGGTGTTTGCTAAGGGAGTTTCCATTACATCATTGATAAGTTTGTCTATAGAAATTATCCAATTCTCTTATAATATACAGCAAGTCTCCCTGTATCACCTACTCCTATTTATGACTGCTGTAGTTCATGCTCTTTTATTCTATAATTAACAGAAGTAGATATGTTGGAATCAAGTAGCTTTTATATAGTTTCTCTACTGGTTCCTCTATACAGTATAATTTCCAATCTCTACTTTGTTACTAATTTCCATCTGTTGGGTCCTTGTAAGCAATTGGATTATCAAATCTTCAGGTACCCTTTATAGAGCATGACCTCCGATTTAGTATCTCATTAAAGTTCTCAGAGACAGAGAGGGGAGAGAAAGATTATAATTTCTCCTCTTTGCTTACCCCTGTGGCACTCGGGAGAAATTATGATCTCTCGCCCCTTGCCGTCTCAGAGAACTTTAATGAGATACTAAATGACCTAACTAGGGGGCTAACTGGGAATCGGAGGTCATGCTCCGTAGAGGGTACTTTAAGTTTTTATAATCCAATTGCTTACAACTAGCCAAAATACTTAAATTAATAATGAAGTAGAGATTGAAAATGATACTATGTAAAGGAGAGAAACTGTATAAAAGCTACTTGACTTCAACATATCTACTGCTCATAATTATAGAATATAACAGCTCGAACTATGGATGTTACCATTCATTGTTGGATCCAGCAATTGGGAATCTCTGTAATTAATATTCTATATTTTATTGTAGCTCATAGTCCCATAGATTAGTAACTGCAGTCATTCATTTTAATTATAGTTTTATGGTGCATTTTACCTTATATGTATAAGGAAGTATTTTACTTGGTTAATCAGTTTATGATTTTATGGAAGCCACCGATTGCCCAAGTAGAAGCAGAGGTGATCGGAAACACATTAGAGCTTTGTATTGTCGCTCACTACTCACACGTCACCTGTTTCCCACACTCCACCTACAACCCACTACCCACATGCATGTTCCCGACACAGTGTCTCCAATAAGTGCTCCTCAAGGACTTGAGTTCTCATCAATATTGATGTTAAGAAATGTATTCAATGTAACGCTGAGCTGAACAACTTTCCACTAATATTTCCATCTACATTTATTTGGATAGCAAACACAGTCGGGACAGTTTACAAGCATCAGAGGACCACCAAGGTGTATGGACGTGAGCATCTAGTAATTATTTACTGGAAGTCATACATTATCTATTGAACCCTAATTACTTTTTATTTGATGGCTCTTACTATCTCCAAAGGAGAAACAGCAAGTGTGATACTAAATCAGGTTTATGATTAAAGGGACAGTAATGTCCCTTAAAAAAATGTTTATCGATATGTACAGGATAAAAAAAAGAAACTTAGTACCACAAATCCCATCTCTCAAACCACTATGGTTTGAGAGATGTTCGCAATCAAAGCCCCCCCCCTTCTCCTGACATCAGTTTCTAGCTGACAGTAGGAGATCCCAGTCTGGAGACCAGCCGGCGGCTCTGCAGCAAAGCCAAAATCCTGTTATTAGAAAATAATTACTACATTGGAAAGGTCGACAAAGTGTGCCTGGTTTGCAAGCACACTTTGTAGATCGTTCTCATGAAGTAGTTCTTTTCCAGTAACACGATTTCGGCTCTGCTGAAGAGCCTCCTCGTGATGGCTGGATTGCTAATATCTCTCAAACCATAGCTGTTTGAGAGATGGGGTTTGTGGCACTGAGATTTTTTTTTACCCTCTACAAATCTATAAACCTTTTTATGGGACATTGCTGTCACTTTAAGCACTCATTGTGTGACACGCGTAAGGCAGTTTAGCAAGTGTGGCTTCCCTTTAACTCCTTGTGAATAAAGTAGATTTTACGTACCTGAAACTCCACACTTTGTGTGGTCTTCTTTTCTTCAAGAGCATCTAGGGACACAGCTTAAACAGCTAAAGAGAAGGTACCCTTGAAGCACAAAAGTCCAAGAAGGGCATATACAACTGCATTACTTATTGTAAATGTTATTTATTTTTGCTGGGTTCTCTGTCATCTCTTTTTGCACTGCTTTTCCACAAATCTCTTATCTTTTAAACGAACAAGGATGCTTTTCTACTTTGGTTACTGCTGCATTGGGATATATCATCAAAGAGTGATTTTGATTTCTGCAACCATTTTAACCATCTTTAACCCCTTAGGGACCCTTGACGTACCAGGACCGTCAAGGGTAAACTTTCTTGAAAGACCCTTGACGGTCCTGGTACGTCACGTACATTTTACTTACAGCGCTCTACCGGGAGCGCTGTAAGTAAAAATGGGGCATGAAATAGACCGCTCCAAGATCGGAGCGATCTATTTCAAGCCCCATAGTGACACGCCGATACACGTGACAGGTCACGTGTACCGGCCCGTCAACGTGCCCCTATGCGGACGTTATGGGACGGAAATGTCCCATAATGTCCGGTCCTTAAGGGGTTAAAATGGATAGTAACGTTTCACAATAAAAGCAGCTCAAATTAATCTTCATAGTATTTGGGCCATGTAGTGTTAAAGAGTGTTCAATGAAGTCCTCATATCTCTTCTCAATTTTATCCAACCAAAAGGTCTACTGCTCAGATTTCTTAGATGAATTTATATAAATCCGACTAAAATATTTTTCTATTTTAACCTGATATTTCAACTGAGCAATACCATTTGCCAGGGGATGTTAATAAATGGTTTCCAATATCGGGCAACAACTATTTTAGCCTCCAAAAAAAAACATGTATTATCAAAGATCTATCTTTTTACTTCATCTGAGGCCAGTCCATATGTAATAAAGCCACACTAGGAGATCTCACTAACTTAACAGATGTTAACTCTTAAATAAGATTAAACATTTTATACCATATGTTCTTGATTCGTACGCACCCCCACCATATGTGAAGATAACTATCCTCAATCTGATTACACCTCCAATAGATTTCCAAATTATTTTGGAACATCTTATTCAAACGGATAGGAACCAAATAACATTTATTAATTAAGTTAAAATGGGTTTCCACCAAGTTCAAAGAATACACTGATGATATTATCCCCTGAAAAGCTTGACATCAATCTGATAATTTCAATTCACATCCCATATCTTTCTCCCAGGAGAAAATAACTGGAAATTTATCTCCACATCTCCGTAATCTAACCAGTTTTAACCCTTGTGATACCATTTTATCCACTCTCAAACCAGAGAAAATTTTTCTTAGTAATTGTGTAATCTTAGGTGGAACACTCAATCTACTTGGCCAAAAAATGCTTAATTCTAAAATAATTAAAAAATCTCTTTGTTAGGCAGATGGAATTCTTGATTTAATTGAATAAATGTTTTCGGGAACCCTCTCAACAACGGACTGAAAAACTCAATACCCTTTCTCCTCCATAAGTCTAGGTTTATATCTACAATAGTTTGTTCCAAAACATTCAAAAGATACAAAGGGGAGAATCGCTTTATTAATTCCCAAATACTTTTTAATGATCCCAAATTTTTATAATCTGACCTAATACTAAACTATCCCTACATAATAATTTCCTAACATTATTACTTCCCTCTACTGCTTTTCAAATGAAAAAACTTAAACCCTTATACCGCAAGCCTCTCGTTCCAAGTCATACCAACCCTCTTTTTTGGCTTCCTCCATCTGCATTCTATATATGTGAGTAACTATACCAGCCCAAAAATAATCCTTAATAATTCGAAAACTCAAACCTCCCTCCCTAATCCTATATAAAAAAAAAAAAAAAAAAACAATTTCTGGCTTCACCTAGGTTTCTTCCCTCGCCACACAAAATTCCTAAAAAACTCCTGAAGCATCTGTAACCAATATTCAGAAATAGACAACGGGATCATATAGAACAAGTAAGTCGGTTTAGGGACAACATATGCATTCAAAATATTAATTCTCCCCCACCACGTAAATTCCAACTGTTTCCATTCTTTTAACTGAAGATTAGCTTGTTTCAACAGAGACATAAAATTATATTCCATAATATTGTTTATATTCTTCGTAATATGGATCTCCAAATAAACAAATTCCTTTAAGACCCACTTAAAATCATATTGTTTTATAGAATCTTTGATCTTCCTATCCAGATGAATTTCCAAGACGGTTGTTTTATTTTCATTAATTTTATAATTGGACACCCTACCATACTCTTCAATCTCACCCATAAAATTTAGCTGATCGATAATAGTAATTAATACATGGTCTGCACACAAACTGATTTTCAAGTCTTGACTTCCCAGAGGGTAACCTTTTATAGCCATATCATTCCTAATTTTAATTGCAAAGGGCTCAATAGTTATAATGTACAGGAGAGGAGACAGAGGAAAACCCTGACTCGTACCATTCTTTAACACATGCCAGTTTGAACATATATTCAATCCTGTTGTTCTTGCTGTAGGGCTGGAGTACAGAGATATAATCGCTCTGTGCATCCACCCCTGCACACCGAATCTCATAAGAGAACGGCTTATAAAATTCCAGCTATGCCGGTCAAACGCTTTTTCGGCATCGACCGTGATAGCCGTCATAGGAATTCTTTTTCTCTCTGCAGCATCAAACATGTCAATCAATCAATCACTCTCCTAATGTGAGCAAGATTTGTTCTACCCGCAATAAAACCCACTTGGTCCCGGTGAATAATACTGTCCATAATCCCTTTCAACCTATTTGCCAAAACTGACGAGAACATTTTTATCATCTACATTAATGAGTGAAATAGGTCTATAATTACCCTGCTTAAGAATTGGTAACACATTATCTCTTAACATTTCTTTCGGAAACTGACCCTTTAAAACAGTTCAATCAGTTGAGGGCCAAACAACTTCTACAACGGATTAGTAAATCCATCTGGACCTGGGGATTTATATTTAACAAGAGCATCAACTACCTTCTTCACCTCTAACACTGTTACAGGTATATTCATAGACTCCTTTTGCGCAGTAGAGATCTGAGGAATATCTATCCTAGACAAATATGTATCTATCTCTTCTCGAGGAATCTCTCTCTTTAAGTTGTATAACTGCTCATAATATTCATTAAAACACTTTCTACTACTCTATGTAGTCAAAAAAATGTTATTCCCACTAATCAACTTATTAACACGTTTGTTCGCTCTAAGCTTTCTCAGCCTATATGTCATAATCTTAGCGGGCCTATTCCCTTTATAATAATATTTGGAGTTCAGCTTCTCAAGACTATATACTGTTTTCTCCATCAATATCTCCTGTATTCTGTGTTGGACCTCTAATAGTTCCCTAGATTTCTCCTGTGTTGGTGAGTCTTTATTATCAATAGAGACCCTGTTATATAACATGTACAGATCTGCAAGTTCCATACCTCTTTGCTTTCTCATTATGCTCTTCAATCTAACCAATTCTCCTCTAACCACCGCTTTAAAAGTACACCAATTATTAGTTGCAGAAGTCTCGGACGGCTCATTAGCATCAAAAAACAGTTGTATCCTGTCTCTTACATATTCTATATTCTTCCTAGAGCAGATCAACCGATCATCTAACCTCCAGGGATTAACAGTACTATCCCTCTTATCCTTTAATTCCAACAACAAAATACTATGATCTGGCCAGCAATTATCTTTTATTTTTACCTCCTTAACTATTAACCACCGAGAAATTCCCTAATATCATGTCTATCCGAGAATATGAATAATGCACTCTTGATAAACGCGTATATTCTCTTTCCTGGGGATGATAAATACTCCATATATTGTACAATTCGAATTTCCTAAGTACCCCATTTAAGGAGAGTGATAAGGACCTAATCCTTTTATCTATTACACCCCCCTTACACATTTTTTTTATCCATTGCTGGATCAATTACATAGTTAAAAATCGCCGATATCAGACAAC
Organism: Rhinophrynus dorsalis; assembly: GCA_037306005.1. Classification (NCBI taxonomy): domain Eukaryota; kingdom Metazoa; phylum Chordata; class Amphibia; order Anura; family Rhinophrynidae; genus Rhinophrynus; species Rhinophrynus dorsalis. The sequence goes on from CM074722.1 coordinate 385,171,559, forward strand.
ATCCAAATTTAATCATATCCACTTCCTCCATAATTTTGTTCAGGAGACCCACGGGAGTTATATTTGGGAGATAGACATTCATCAGTGTGTACAGAGCGTCATTAATACAGCAAATCACAATACGATATCGTCCCTCTGGATCACAAAATTTATATTTAATATCCATCTCTATACGCTCTGAAAAAAAACTATAACTACCCCTTTTTTCTTTTTACACTCATTAGAAGCATGAGCCACAATAGGAAAACGCCTAATCCAATCTGGGAAAATCATCAGGAACTCTCCCTGAAGTTAACCCTTCGAGCGTGTTCATTTTACACACAAAACCTATGTCCAATATAGGACAAACAGTGGGGTTAGGCCTCTCATAAAGGGAAAAACCATGGACCAAATATTTTATCTAATGTACCTCTCATATAGGTTATAATAATAAACATGGCTAATAGAGCATATTCCTCACCTATAATAAAATAAATAAATAAATTAAAAAAAACATTTTTCCTTCTTTTCCTCCTTCCCTCCCTCTTCCTCCCCCTCTAATGTGTCCTAGGGACCACGACCACACACCCCCAGAGTCCCAAAGGTGGTACTGCGCCGAGTGCACCACATAGTTTGCAATTTAATTAAGGCCCTAATTTCAATGGATTGTACTTCAGCAATTCAAACTATATCCTAAGGGGACATATCACCAAACCCACTTAATGGAACCGGTCCTAAGGCCTATAACAAAAAAAAAAAATAAAAAGAAATAAATAAGAAATAGTTCCCCTATTACCTAAACAAAACACCAAAATATATCCTTACACACGCTCAAACCCATTTCTTCCTACAATCCGTAGTCCATTCAATACTTATAACTCACTCCCTCTCACTCAAACCCTAACCTAAAGAACTACTCCTAACATACCCCAGCCACCAGTGGAGCTTCCCAGCATAATCCAAACTACTCCTACATCTACTACATACCCTTTTCCCCCTGACAACTAAGGAGCATTTATTAAACCTCTAATCAACCTTATTCAGTTTCACATAATACCAATTTCAGTGTCACAAACAGAATTTTTTTTATACCCATATCCTACTATAAACCCCAGTGAAAGCAATATCAATACAAATATTATCAAAATTATATCCTCAACCCCTGGTATACCCACTTTAAGAGAGAGGGAAAAAAAAAAAAACCAAAAAAAAAACCACACACAATAGGTATACCGATATCTCCCGTCACAGCAACACAGTTCCCCCTCTAAGGAGGGCATGACACCAAGTCCACCGGAGGGATGGGTCAGCAAAACCTGACCCCCCCCCCCCATGGTCTAGGTGGCAGGCCCCCCAAAACCAACATCCTAAATAAGGTTATTCCATCCTTTCTTTACTTAAAAACATATACCACAAATTATCAATTTGTTATGAACCCAGTACATAACAACATTTATCAACTCCCCTACTTCAGCAACAGATACTTCAGCATATGCGTACCATACCCAGACATGGCATACCACCAGGCCAACTTAACACTGCAGGTCCTTAAGTCCGCAGTGTCAATTACAATGCCAAGGATGGAAAGAGGGGGGAAAAAACCCCCACAATAGGAATAATCAATAGCTTCCGTCACATCAGCACAGTCCCCCTCTAAGGAGGGCATGACGCCAAGTCCATCCATCCTCCACTCATTGAGTTAGATGTTAACAAAATGTATAAGTTCTCCAATACATTGGTTCTCCTTGATATATGCTGCGGGTAACAGTTTTCTTCAGTCCTAAAGTTGTTCATTGTAGAACTAAATTGCCTGCCACATGTGTTTCGAGTGGGGACATGAAAAAAAAAAAAAAAATAATAAAAAAAGTCATCTCAGGTTGTCTCTTGCATGCATGTCTGACCCACTGGGAACCCAGGGGTTGCAGGTTTCTCTCCTATCATTCTTCTTCTATTCTGTTTATATCTATAGACTGTCTCCTCCACAATATTCAATTGTTTACTCTATTTTGTCTTATATCGGGTAAATTAAAATAGCATCACAGGGGCCATTTGACGACCGTGTATTATCTCCTGGTGGTCGGACAGCGGGTGGTATGGGGCTATTTACCCTCTCGCCCATCTGACTGGCCTCCTGTGGTTGAGCAGTTGTGACTCTGTTTCTGTTTGATTGGCTATTGTCTGTTCTTCTCTTTCGGACTAACTGAATCTGATCTATAATCATCTCATATTTATTTCTTCTTATATATAGTAAAATTAGATTTTCCATTAGTATCCTATTCTTACAATGATTTCATAGACTCATGATGAACTAAGATCTTTTGGTTTGCCGGTGCCGGTTTTGCTCCATTGTACACATAACCGATGGTAACCATGCTGTCCCCCTGCTCTTCGGCATTAATACTCACTACATATATTTTTTTGTGGACTCCACTATGTCTAATATCTTTTTAGATGCAAAGGTACCAATAGATTTGCAACCTGCTTGAATTACTAACGGATCATCGAGTCGACCTTCATACTATCACTTCACAATGATTCCCACATGTGGAACTGGCCATTGCACTAAGTTTATACATGGAGTATCAATTCCCTAATGCCAATGATTAGCGGATCATGCTTCTACTACTACTTGGCACTCGCTCCCCCATGATGGGACTCTGTGGTTGTCTGGAATATCAGCCCACCTAGAGCCAGGGGATAGGAGTTATGCATTCTCATTAACATTGCTACCACATAGTCCTTTAAATCTGTCCCATGATGTCTGTCAGGAAGAAGCACACGTGGGGCCAGGGACTTTGGAACATTGTAACAACTAATGCAGAACGGTTAATGGTATGGACCCTGACTATGCCGTGTAACATATTGAGATTTCTATTTGATGCAACATGTACCCATTCCTTCCTTTATACAGTTTAGCCGTTCATGTGTGAGTCTGCTTGGCCTTGCTGGGTGCCAGGGGGGACACGCTGGGATCTAAGACTGGGTTGTGGCATGTCCCTATGGCGCACAGGGGGCTAGCGGTAATGGCCGGGGGGGGGCACTGCGCTTCATGACTCTCTGGCAAGGGAGGGCTTAATCCTCATGAAGCTTCCTCGGGAATGGTTTCTGCCTTACCTGAATGCTTCACAGTGAGTTTTTCTTATCATTTGATTATGTTTATTTTTTAATTTAACATTAAGTTGTGTATTTTTCACATTCTTTTTATTTCTTTAGTCACTGTAGTATGATGTCATTTTTTGTTGACCTCAGGGGTCAAGCACCTCGTGGTGATGTGGGTTTGGTGTTTTGAACTTAGGGTATTTAAGGCTTCCATTTTGTATACCTCTGTTTGTCTTGAGGAAGGGCCCTAGAAAGGGAGAAACATCGACCATAAATTTACATGTTTATTTTATTTAGAAAAGTCCTTTTGAGTGCTCATTTGATTGGGGATTGTCCCCAATTTGGTACCATGGTACTTATCCTATTAATGTAGCACCAAGGCAGTTGTTTATTTTGCATATCAGGAGTGCCCTGCTTCAACATTTTCTATTATATATATATATATATATATATAGATAGATATATATAGATAGATATATAGATATATAATAGTCTTTATACTGAATGAATTAAGGACTATCATGGTCTTGCCGTCTGTGATCAGAGGTTTACATTATGAATCAATGACAACTTTTGCGACCCCCAAAGAAAAGGGGTTAGGAACCTAGTCATTAGGAGCAGCTCCATCGAAAGCGATTGACACCCCCTATATATAATATATGGGAATGGGCCTTAAACTCATTGTGTGAAACATTGGAGATGAATATAATGAGGACACTTGAACATATACAACGTGGAACATCAAATTTATCTACTCATCACTTCTAAAATACATAGATAATGCAATTTGGTATTGACCAATGATTTTCTTTTTGATAAATGATATATTAATTAATATGGACATTGTATTCATGGATGAGATATATTACCTTTGGTGTAATTATTGAAGGATTTAACTTATAGCCATTTGTACTAACACCAGTGCACATTAAACTGATTGAGCAACGTTTCCTTTGTGGGAAACAGGAGTTTGGAGTATAGTTGATTGATATTGTGACTAGTGGTGTTAAACATTTATATTTGTCTCTTTGGTCTTTCTCTATTTTTTCTAGCTGGATAGGTATGAGCTGCCTTCAGCCGGCAGCGCTGTGAATCAAGTATGTATCTTTGCTTTCCTTGGGGAGCACCGAAGAACGCTAGCATTTGCGTTCCAAAGGTGGCTCCAGCGGGGATATGAGAGTTTACCACATATCTTTTCTTTAAATACCTCTGTTTTTTACTTATAAACCTTTTGCCCTGACGAAGGTCCACATACAGGACCGAAAACGTTTGGCTTTACAAAGATGCTGCAATAAAGAAAATTGATTTTCCTTTCTAAGAAGTGTGCTGTCTCGTGCTGCAACTAGGGATACCATCGATGAGTACATTTATATATATATATATTATATATTCCAATGTGCAATATATGGAGAGCGTTACAAACGTCTGCATATGACAATTATATTTATTAAAAATACACAATAACACAAAATAATAAAAAGTCTCAATAGTGACTAAAGACATAACATAACATAGTAGATAAGGCTGAAAAAAGACATGCGTCCATCAAGTCCAGTCCATGCCATAGCCTTACCGTCCTTTCTGTAAAGAATCCTTGCCTATGTTTTAGTCGAAAGCGCCTTTCCTCAAGTCTTAATGGATGACCTCTTGTTCTGCGCTCAGCTCTTTGCATAAATAATTCATTGGATAGTTCTTTGTATTGACCTTGAATGTATTTGTAAATGGTAATCATATCACCCCTTAGACGTCTCTTCTCTAATGTAAACAAACCCAGTTTGGCTAGTCTCTCTTTGTAACTCAGATCCTCCAATCCCTTTATCAGTTTTGTTGCACGTCTCTGCACCTTTTCCAGTTCAGTAATGTCTTTTTTTTTTAGAACAGGCGCCCAAAATTGTACTCCATATTCTAGATGAGGCCTAACCAAGGATTTATACAGAGGTAGGATAATATTAGCATCCCTTGCTTCTACACCTCTTTTTATGCGGGCTAGTACTCTATTTGCTCTTGCAGCAGCTGAGTGACTCTGCACACTGCTGTGAAGTCTATTGTCTATCAGTACTCCTAAATCTTTCTCTAATGAGGATTTCCCAAGTTGTTTCCCATTTAGAGTATATGTAGCAAGTTTGTTTCTACAACCCAAATGCATAACCTTACATTTATCTACATTAAATGTCATCTGCCACTTTGCTGCCCATTCACTTAGTTTATCTAAAACCTTCTGTAGGGAAAAAACATCCAGCTCTGTATTTGTTTCCTTGCATAGCTTAGTGTCATCAGCAAAGATTGAGATGCTACTTTCAGTTCCCACTTCTAGATCATTAATAAACAAATTAAAAAGCATTGGGCCCAGGACTGAACCCTGCGGCACCCCACTTATAACCCTAGACCAATTTGAAAAAGTTCCATTTACAACATCTCTCTGCCATCTATCATTTAACCAGTTCTCAATCCATGTACAGATAACACTGCCCAAACAGAAGCCTTTTAATTTATGCAGTAACCTGTTGTGAGGCACTGTGTCAAAGGCTTTTGCAAAATCCAAGTATACTACATCAACAGCAATTCCCCTGTCCAAATTACTACTCACTCTTTCATAAAATGCAAGTAAATTAGTCTGACATGATCTGTTCTTCATGAAACCATGCTGATTCCTACTAATGATATTGTTTGTCTTCACATAGTTCTGAATACTGTCAATTAATAACCCTTCTAGTATCTTACCCACTATGGAAGTCAAGCTCACAGGTCTATAATTTCCTGGTTTGGATCTTGCTCCCTTTTTAAACAATGGAACTACATCAGCTTTCCTCCAATCACAGGGCACTATGCCTGATGAAAGTGAATCAATAAATATTAAGTATAATGGTTTTGCTATTACTGAACTAAGTTCCTTAAGTACCCTAGGGTGTATACCGTCCGGTCCAGGCGCTTTATTCACTATAACCTTTTCCAGTCTCTTTTGGACCTTGTCCTCAGTAAGCCATGTAGATGTTGGAGGAAATTCCATGGTTTTGTCTGTTTGCCCACAACTTGTCATTGCTGCTTCCTTTGTATATACTGAAGCAAAGAACGTATTTAGGGTGTTGGCCATAGCTTTATCCTCACTACTCAATTCACCTGTCTCAGTCCTAAGAGGACCAATATCAACCTTAACTTTTTTGTTGTTAATATACTTGTAGAATTGTTTATGGTTTTTCTTGCTCTCATTTGCAATGTTTCTCTCATTTTCTATTTTAGCTAGCTTAATTGCTTGTTTGCAGATTTTATTACATTCTTTATATTTTTTAAATGATGCATCGGACCCGTTTGACTTAAACACCTTAAAAGCCTGCTTTTTATTTCTCATTTCCCTGCTAACCACATTATTAATCCACATTGGTTTCTCTTTACTTCTCTTGTGCTTATTCCCCAATGGTATATATTGACGTGTATACTTGCCAAAGATCATTTTAAAGCTTCTTTTAACTTTGTAAAATTAGCCTTTTTGAAATTGAATGTTTTGGTTAAACTCTTGCTATTGGGTTTCTTATAACAAACTTCAAAGGATACAATATTGTGGTCACTGCTGCCCAAATGTTCCCTTACCTGCACATTGTTTACAATGTCAGAATCGTTTGAGAGCACTAGGTCAAGCAAGGCCTCTTTTCTAGTTGTCTCCTCTACTAGTTGGGACATAAAATTATCATTTATCATACTTAGAAAAATATTTCCCTTTGTTCTGCCTGAAGTCATATTGCTCCAGTCAATTTCCGGGTAGTTGAAATCTCCCATTATAATTACCTTTGCTGACCTAGCAGCCTTTTCCATTTGCAGTAAGAGTTGGGCTTCCTCCAACTCCCCACCATTAGGTGGCTTGTAGCAAATCCCCACCAATATCTTTTTATTATGTGTGCCCCTAGTGTGTATTTCAACCCACAAGGCCTATACCTTTTAATTGGACCCTTCATTTATATCTTCCCTTAAACTAGGTTTTAAGGCCTGCTTTACATATAGGCATACCCCTCCTCCCCTTTTATTAACCCTGTCCCTCCTAAAAAGTGAATAACCCTCTAGATTGACTGCCAAGTCATATGTATCATCTAACCAGGTTTCAGATACTCCAATCAGATTATACTGCTCATGTACTGCAATCATTTCTAATTCCCCCATCTTACCAGCCAGACTGCGAGCATTTGCATGCATACATTTTATCTTTTTGCCATTCCTAAAGATTTTGTTCTTTTTCAGATGTATTTGTCTTTTATCAGGCTGTAACAATGGCAACTCCCTATTAGATGAACTAGCCCATTCCCCCTCTCCACCCCCATGACCCTTCTCTAATCCCATTTCCTCCATTATACTACCTTCCCCAGCCTGTGTTGCAGCTCCCCCCCCTTTCTAGTTTAAAGTCTCCTCCAGCCCTCTAACCATCCTATCGCCCAGCACCGTGGCCCCCCTTCCACTAAGGTGCAATCCATCACTACTATAAAGATTGCGCCCAAGGAAAAAGACTGACCAGTGCTCTAGAAACTCAAACCCCTCCTGCTTACACCAAGTTTTTATCCACGCATTTAACTCCCTAATCTCCCATTGCCTTTCTAATGTAGCGCGTGGCACAGGTAGAATTTCAGAAAATACTACCTTAGAGGTCCTCTGCTTAAGCTTATATCCTAGGTCCCTGAAATCCTTCTTAACAGACCTCCATTTTCCACTGACTTTGTCATTAGTACCAACATGTACCATGACAGCCGGGTCATGCCCAGCCCCTTCCAACAATCTATCAACCTGATCAGCCACATGTCGAACCCGAGCTCCCAGGAGACAGCAAACTGTATGACTGTGGCGATCTTGGCGACAGATTACCCTGTCTGTCTTCCTAATAATAGAATCCCCTACCACCACCATCTGTCTAGGTCTGCCTGAGTCCTGGATCCCATCCGTGCTAGAGGGGCTGTTCACTCGGCTGTTAGAGAGAACAGTCCTCTCCAGCAAAGACATTCCTGTGTCAGCATCCCCAACATCATTACTCAATGTAGCAAGTCTGTTAGGATTAGTAAACACAGGAGTGTCCTCCCTATTTCTCTGTCCACCCCCCTTGCTATGTCTAACTGTAACCCATCTGGCTACCTGCTCTTTGTGCAGTCTCCACCCCCAGAACTACATACCACTGCTTCCTGCTGCTCAGTCAGCAGACCCCTCTCAAGATTGTCCATCTTTCTCAATGTTGCAACCTGCCCCTCCAGATCTCTAATACGAGCTTCCAGAGAGACCACTTGCTCACATCTGCCACAGAGGTATGCACCCTGGATCAGTTATTCCAGGTGTGCAAACATATGGCAGTTTGTGCACGGAGTTAACTGGACAATCATGCTACCACTCATATGTGCCAGTTACCACAAGATAAAAAGGCAGGCAGGCAAAATAGCTGCACAATAAGTTTGATAAATGTGTTCCCCTGTGTAATCCCCTGTATTTGACTTCCCCTGTTTTAAATTCCCACACTTACCACACTTCTGCACTTACACACTGAGGCAAGATTCACACGTTCAAGTATTCACTATGTATCTGCTATTTAAGCCAGGAATCCACCAATTACAAACGCAGCAATTAGTCACTCCCACCACACCAGACTTCAATTATTTACTTGTATCACAGCAAAGAGAGGGAAAACAAAACTCAGAGAGATTTGTTTTTAACCTCTCCCTTACCATACTACACCACACAATATTCTTATGCTATTATTCCAGCAAGTATCCAAACTCAGTCTTTCAGGGCACAGGTCACTGATGAACTTACAGAGCTCTCTCACTCCTTGCTATATAAGTATTAACTAAAATGTCCATAAAGTGCTATATCTGATGAAGCAATGACTTGAGAGCTTTAAAGATGTAATTTGTGCACGAGAAAGTCAATCTTCACTCATCCGCAACTTCAGCTTTAAGTTGGTGTGTGTCTCAGGGCAGCTAGCTATGCCCTTAAGCAAATAGTGTCCATATATAGCAGGCAGGTCCTCTGTGTGGTGATTAAAACAAGTGTGTTGTTAACTAAATTTTTTTGAGACCACCCTTAAACAGAAAAGAACTAGACAAGAGGAGAATTATGATGCAATTAGGTGTGGATGGAGGGATATCTGTTGAAGTTTTTATGGAAAGCCCCTATGTAGGGGAAAAATTGCCTCACCGCCATATGATTATCTCACCCGTGAGAATTAAAATAGATGAGATCAATATGGAGGGAGAAGTTATTAGTGATCATGGGTGGATGAAGGGACACACTGATGTCTTTATGGAGAATTATTTTGTACATGAATGTCACTCCATCTCCACAGGATCGCTGGTCATTATGGAGATAATTCATGTGGCAGTATGAGACCATATTACTCCATCTATCACTTTGAGATGAATAGAAACACATGGGTTAGCTATAATATCTATTTAATCAGATTAGGTCTGAGAGGATGGAGGGACACAAGTTGATGCAGCCAGGCAAGCTTCTGCCTAGTGCAAAGATGAATGTCCACCCACATTAGTTAATTTATATTTATGGGTTAATATGGTTGTTTATAAGAATAAGGATAGGCAACAATATTTTCCGTTATTAGTTACATAGCAAGTAGGTCTTAATTATAATATATTGTTACAGCAAAGGAAATAATACAAAACAGAGAATACATCATGTTGACATAACAAAGGCTCCAAATATAATCTAGACGCCAAAGAAAATCCCGACATGATCCCAGAAGAAGGATCAGTTGACTGATATGAAACACGTAGGAGACCCTCTACAGTTGTGCTACACTCACCATCAGCTGAGGGTTGGTGATATAGTGCCATCATTCCATCAGATTAAGAAAATGGGGGGTAGATGTGACGGTACCTGCGGACACCCAGACTTGGTGTCCCCGTCAATGGTCACTTCTTCCGCTACGAGCCAGATGGAAATCCAACAGCATACCTCAATATATACCCCAAAAGAGCACACACTCTACACACAGCAAACTTTCTCCCAAGCATCAGACAACACCAGTGTCTTGGGGTAGAACAACAACTGACTTTATTGAAACAAACAACACATATTTATACACAAAACCTACACTGAAATACATGGGCAGGGAGGATACAATAGGTGAGTCACAGGGACAATATAATCACAATATACAAAACAAAAAGGGCCAACAAAAGAAGGTCCCAGAAATTACAATAATACAGACATGAATGCATTACTACACAAAAGGCTAGCAACAAATGGTACAACACAATACAAAGGGCCAGAAGTGATTAGGTTAGCACACCACATGGGGGTCTCAGTACAGTTCACAAACCTACAATGACTGGAGTGGCTACAATATACACAGAGCTTGGGTGAGGGTGAACAATGAAACAAAAGGCTTGAGGGACTGCAATATACATTTGCAGCATCAATGGCCCAACTCAAATACTTAACCCCTAGCAGCCCAGTCCCCTGAAAGCAGGCTATTATTTTTAGTCCTTTTGGCATAGCTGTCCGCCAATATAACTTCCCAAAGTACTACATAGCAATATTAACTCCAATAGTCATAACACTGGTTAAAATAGTCCACAGAGTCTGTAGGTTGGTCCTGGTGAGGTGCACACAGCCCTCAGGGCTTATTAGTCTGTTGAGTCTGCTTTGGGAAGACCAGGCGGGTTTTCCCAGTCACCATGTGCCCCCAATAAGCACAGGGTGACTTAGACCTAAGAGGGGACTGGGAAGCTGGCAAAGACGCTTCCCGGTGAGTGGAATCCAAGATCTGTAGGGAGGGGGCTGACCCCCGGGCACCTACAGGAGTTCCCGTGACAGGGGGATCCATCATTGTTGGTGACATTCCTCCACCCGCTTTGATCTATGGAGAACTGAACAGACTAAAGTAAGATCGGAGGTAACTTTGTACACAGTTGCTGAGTGAGTGTATGAGGTATACAAGCTGAAAAGTCCAGGGTCGAGAGGATTTCAAGTAAGTATTTACAACACACTTGTTTTAATCATCACACAGAGGACCTGTGTTACGGTTTTCTGACACTCAGACCAGGGTAATAAGTAAAAACACAGTTTTATTGAATCAGGATGATAAACAGTGACCCTAGGGGCCAGCACGGGTAAAACAGTACTGACAAATACAGACAAGTATATGTAATACAAGCAGGAGTATAAGTACAAATATAGACTGGAATAACCCCAAAGGGTTAACAGGAGCAACTGGAGAAACTCAGTCTTAGATTGGCCAACGCCCAGGATTAAATAACAGTCTCTGGATAACAGTCTCTGAATGTAGAGAAAGGAGTCAAGTGTCTGCACTGAATCACTCTCTAGGCAGAAACAGGGAGCGCCCCTATTGCGCTGAGCTGAGCCAATACCACCACCGTAGGCTAGGAGGAATGCTACTGCCAGAGCTGAAGTAACCAGAATAGGAATCGCCCTAAACGAAACTAGTTAGTAACCCTGCGTATGCCAACTGGATTGTGCCAAGACACCCTTGGGATGGCAAGATGGATGATTGCTGCACAAGCTACTAGGAGCCGATGCACTAGGAAGTGCAGGAGGAAACGTACACTCTGAGTGAATGTGATCCAGCATCAGGACACCCTTCCGGTGTCGCACGAAATCCTACAGCAAGAGCGAACAGACTACCGGCGCCAGCCGGCGTGGTCACGGTGCACCCCGAACACCGGACAGGTGGAGATCTGCAAGGAATAATATGGCGTGTATAGAAGGCTCAGAGAGTAGCGGCTCAAAGGGCAAACAGAGGCTTGGCAAGCTATACAAGTGGCACGTAACCGGAGACTACTGGCACTGCACGGGTTAATCTGGTACATACAGGAGAACACAGCTCAGCAATGCAGATGGCAAAGCAACCTCAGGCTACAGCTGAAATGGCGAGAGAGGATCAGCGAGATACCGAACAGTTCAGAATGTCGCCAGAGCGACCGGAGGACACTGGAACTGCAACCGGACAGGATCGATAACCGGAACCGGATGGATACAGCAGCAGGAACGTCAACCGGAGAACGGAGCAATCATGGAGCAGGGTCGTCAGCCAGAACCGGGTCAATCACGGAGCAGGATAAGAAGAGGAGTCAGCCAAGCTGGATCGGTACACAGGAGACACTGGAACTCAGCAACGAGACGCAGGGACAGGACCACCACAAAAGGGCAACTGACAAGTGCCCAAGAGCCAGTATAAAAAGGAACATCCTGGGCGGGCCAATCAGCCTCCTCCAGTGCAAAGGTAACACCATCACAGATTGACAGGGAAGCACGGGGACCGTGATAGTACCCCCCTCTCAAAGACCCCCCTCCTCTGACAGAGGGTCTTGGTTTCAAAGGAAATTTAGAATGAAAGTTGCGCAGCAATCGTGGAGCATGAAGGTCCTTGTGGTCAACCCAAGAGCGCTCCTCAGGCCCATAGCCTTTCCAGCGGACCAAATATTGCAACTTGCCTCTAAATCTCCTGGAATCAATAATGCTCTGAACTTCGTATTCCTCTTGGCCCTGTACATCCACCGGCCCAGGAACCACCGGAGTGGTAGTATAGCGGTTGCAAACCAAGGGCTTTAACAGCAACACATGGAACACATTGTGAATACGCATAGTATTAGGAAGCTCCAATGCGTATGCCACGGGATTGACTTTGCGAATAATATTAAAAGGCCCAATGAACCGGGGGGCCAGTTTGTTCGAAGGCACTTGCAGGTTAAGATTCCTGGAGGAAAGCCATACCCTGTCCCCAACCTGGAAGGAAACTGCTGGTAGCAGTCTGCGATTAGCCTGCCGCTGATGTCTATGGAAGGACTGACTGAGGGACCGTTGTACCTGTGCCCAAGTGGAGCGGAGCTGCTCCATGTGCTCATCCAGAGCCGTAATCTGTTGGGACTGAAATGAGTCCGGGAGTAGGCAGGGTTGGAACCCATAATTACCCAGAAATGGAGAGCTCCCAGACGATGAATTAACCGCACAGTTCCTGGCGAACTCCGCCCACGGCAACAGGTCGGCCCAGTTATCATGATGATCAGTCACAAAGCAGCGCAAAAACTGCTCCAGTAACTGATTGGCACGCTCAGCGGCCACCTTGGTCTGGGGATGGTAGGCGGAGGAAAATGATAATTGAATACCCATCTGGCCACAGAATGCCCTCCAGAATCTTGACACGAATTGGCTCCCCCAGTCCGACACTATCACTCTGGGAACCCCGTGCAAGCGAAATACTTCCCTGGCAAAAATCACTGCCAATTCCTGGGCCGAAGGAAGGCCAGAGAGGGGCATGAAATGAGCCATTTTAGAAAACCTATCTACCACCATCAGGATAAACGTATAGCCCTTGGAAATTGGCAGTTCTCCCAAGAAATCAATAGATATATGGGACCAAGGACTATCACCATTGGGCACTGGTAGGAGTAGCCCCACTGGGAGATGTCTGGGAGTTTTAACACGGGCACAGGTGGCACAAGCAGCAGTAAATGCGGAGCAGTCAGCTTTCAGCGAGGGCCACCAGAATGTTCGTGACAATGACAACTGATCCCTGCCAATGTGCCCGGCTGCCTTAGATGAGTGATAGGTCTCGAGTAACCGGGTACAGAAAGGTTCGTCCACAAAACACTTGCCAACTCAGGTTTCAGGAGGTGCCCGAGCTTGTGAAGCCAAGATTTGCTCTCCCAGTGGCGAAGTGATGCTGATACGAATAGTAGCCAGAATCCTATCTGGCTGAATTATAGGAACCGGGGCTTCATCCCTCTCAATGTCTGTGCAGAATTGTCTGGAAAGAGCGTCTGCCCTAATATTCTTGGACCCAGGCAAGTATGAGACTATGAAATTAAATCTGGACAAAAAGAGAGCCCAACGAGCCTGGCGAGATGACAGCCTTTTGGCCTCAGATAGGTATATCAGGTTTTTATGGTCAGTGAGGATTAAGACTGGGGTTCTTGTGCCTTCCAGAAGAGGTCGCCATTCTTTCAATGCCAAGATGATAGCCAACAATTCCCTATCACCAATTTCATAATGGCTTTGGGCACTAGAAAGCTTCTTGGAAAAGAATCCGCACGGCCTTAGGTTACCCCCTTCCCTGGGGCGTTTGGAGAGAACTGCCCCTACCCCAACCTCAGAGGCATCGACCTCTAGCGTAAAAGGCAGGGTGGGATTAGGCTGGGATAGTATAGGGGCAGATGCGAATGCCTTCTTGAGGGTCTCGAAGGCCTGCTCAGCTGCCTCAGACCATTGAGAGGGATTTGCGCCCTTATGCGTAAGGTAAGAGAGAGGTTTTGTAATGGTAGAAAAGTTCTGAATAAACTTTCTGTAATAGTTGGAAAAACCCAGGAACCTTTGGATAGCTTTTAACCCCTTGGGTCGTGGCCATTGTAAGACTGCAGCCAACTTCTCTTGGTCCATAGCTATGCCATCTTTAGATATAACAAAACCCAAAAAGGGTACTTGAGAACAATGAAATTCACATTTTTCTAATTTGCAGAACAATTTGTTCTTGCGCAATCGAAGCAATACCTCAGAAACATCCTGGATGTGCTGGGTTACATTAGCTGAGTGAATCAATATATCGTCCAGGTATACAACTACACAAGACTGTAACATATCGCGGAGGATATCGTTGATGAACTCCTGAAATACAGCAGGTGCATTACACAACCCAAATGGCATAACTAGATATTCGTAGTGCCCTGACCTTGTATTGAATGCCGTCTTCCACTCATCACCGGCCCTTATCCTTATTAAGTTGTAGGCGGCCCGTAAATCAAGTTTCGTAAAGATAGAGGAACCTTTCAACCTATCAAATAACTCTGTGATGAGCGGAATGGGGTACACATTTTTGGACATCAGCTTATTGAGTCCACGGTAGTCAATACAAGGTCGTAATTCGCCGCTTTTCTTTTTCACAAAAAAGAACCCTGCACCTGCCGGAGAGGATGATTTACGAATTATCCCTCGTTTGAGAGCATCCTCAATATACTCCTCCATGGCCTTAGTCTCCTCACAGGACAATGGGTACGTCCTACCCCTCGGTGGCACCACTCCCGGGGGCAAATCAATAGCGTAATCATATGGCCGATGCTGCGGTAGTGTGCTACAATCACCCTTACTGAATACGTCGCTGAACTTGCTGTATTCAGGAGAGGTACATATAATCTTGACTGGACGAGATAGACAGTGACCAGAGCAGTAATCAGACCATGACTTAATTTCACATGTTTGCCAGTCAAACTGGGGATTGTGCAACATCAACCAAGGGAACCCCAGAATGACCGCATGATGGGGTGAGTGTATAATCTGGAAACAAACCTCCTCCTTATGGAGGACCCCAATAGACATAGTGAGAAAAGTAGTCTCCATGGTGATAAGGGCTGGTTCTAGTGGTCTGCCATCAATAGCCTCAATGGCTAGCCGGAGTATCTCTTTTAGACAGAGGAATATTGTGTCTTTCAGTAAATGCACGGTCCATGAAATAGCCTGCTGTGCCAGAATCTACCAGGGCTAGTACCTCCACATCTTGGTCACCTAGGAGAAAACTCACCGGTATGGTGGGTTTGTTGGAACAAGGATCTGGGGACGATTGTACACCACCTAGGGCCTGTCCCCCAAGGTACCCTAGGTGCGTGCGTTTCCCGGACGCACCGGACATGTGCGTAATAAATGCCCACTTTTGCCACAATATAGGAATAACCCTTGTCTTTTGCGATATGCCCTCTCCTCCTTAGACAGTCTAGTGAAGCCAATTTGCATAGGTTCCCCTATTTTAGGTACCCGGTCAGGAATGGGAGGAGAGGGTGAGTTAAAAGACTTCTTGTGCCCATGGGTTTTGGAACTCGCCCTTTTTGCCAAGCGCCTCTCGCGCATGCGAGTATCAATGAGTATCAGATAATCTATGTACTCATCCAAATCAGTAGGTACCTCCCTGGCAGCTATCTCATCCTTAATGGAATCAGAAAGCCCTTGGGCAAATGCTGCCAGGAGTGCCTCATTATTCCATGCCACCTCTGCAGCTAGAATCCGAAATTCTATAGCATAATCAGCTACAGTACGATCGCCCATCTGTATTACCAACAGTTTTTTTGCCGCAGAGGTGGCTCGCCCAGGTGTCTCGAATACTCTACGGAACTGTTTGACAAATTCGTTATAGCACAGAGTGTATGGTTTAGCCTGCTCCCATAAAGGATTAGCCCATGCCAGGGCTTTGCCAGTTAAAAGAGATATCATAAACCCCACCTTGCTACGGTCATTCAGAAAGGCATGGGGTGTGAGTTCTAGGAATATCTCTAATTGGTTAAGGAAATCTCTGCATAGTGTGGGTTCGCCATCATATCTTAGCGGTAACGGCGCTGCTGCCATTAAACTTCTAGAGGGAGCCAACAATTGCCCAGTAGCGTTATCCGGTGTCATAACTGGGGGGACCACGGGATTTTGATTCGGTTTATCAAGGTGTACCGTACGTTCAAGCAAGGTTTGCATGGCCATTGCCAACTGGTCTAGGTGTTGCTCGTGAACATTCATCCTCCAGTGGAGGTTCTGTGTATTACTGTCACCTTTCCCGTCTGAGGTCATGGCCCTTTTGTACTGTTATGGTTTTCTGACACTCAGACCAGGGTAATAAGTAAAAACATAGTTTTATTGAATCAGGATGATAAACAGTGACCCTAGGGGCCAGCACGGGTAAAACAGTATTGACAAATACAGACAAGTATGTGTAATACAAGCAGGAGTGTAAGTACAAATATAGACTGGAATAACCCCAAAGGGTTAACAGGAGCAACTGGAGAAACTCAGTCTTAGATTGGCCAACGCCCAGGATTAAATAACAGTCTCTGGATAACAGTCTCTGAATGTAGAGAAAGGAGTCAAGTGTCTGCACTGAATCACTCTCTAGGCAGAAACAGGGAGCGCCCCTATTGCGCTGAGCTGAGCCAAAACCACCACCGTGGGCTAGGAGGAATGCTACTGCCAGAGCTGAAGTAACCAGAATAGGAATCGCCCTAAACGAGACTAGTTAGTAACCCTGCGTATGCCAACTGGATTGTGCCAAGACACCCTTGGGATGCCAAGATGGATGGTTGCTGCACAAGCTACTAGGAGCCGATGCACTAGGAAGTGCAGGAGGAAACGTACACTCTGAGTGAATGTGAGCCAGCGCCAGGACACCCTTCCAGTGTCGCACGGAATCCTACAGCAAGAGCGAACAGACTACCGACGCCAGCCGGCGTGGTCACGGTGCACCCCGAACACCGGACAGGTGGAGCTCTGCAAGGAATAGTATGGCGTGTATAGAAGGCTCAGAGAGTAGCGGCTCAAAGGGCAAACAGAGGCTTGGCAAGCTATACAAGTGGCACGTAACCGGGGACTACTGGCACTGCACGGGTTAATCTGGTACATACAGGAGAACACAGCTCAGCAATGCAGATGGCAAAGCAACCTCAGGCTACAGCTGAAATGGCGAGAGAGGATCAGCGAGATACTGAACAGTTCAGAATGTCGCCAGAGCGACCGGAGGACACTGGAACTGCAACCGGACAGGAGCGACAACCGGAACCGGATGGATACAGCAGCAGGAACGTCAACCGGAGAACGGAGCAATCATGGAGCAGGGTCGTCAGCCAGAACCGGGTCATTCACAGAGCAGGGTCGTCAGCCAGAACCGGGTCAATCACGGAGCAGGATCAGAAGAGGAGTCAGCCAAGCCGGATCGGTACACAGGAGACACTGGAACTCAGCAACGAGACGCAGGAACAGGAACACCACAAAAGGGCAACTGACAAGTGCCCAAGAGCCAGTATAAAAAGGAACATCCTGGGCGGGCCAATCAGCCTCCTCCAATGCAAAGGTAACAGCATCACAGATTGACAGGGAAGCACCGGGACCGTGATAACCTGCCTGCTATATACGGACACCGACTTAAAGCTGAAGTTGCGGAGGAGAGAAGATTGTCTTTCTAGAGCACAAGTTACATCTTTAGAGCTCTCAAGTCATTGCTTTATGAGATATAGCGCTCATTGAACCTTTACCACTAGTGGGTTTTTGGATAGAAGCGATATATACTCCTACTTACATATAGTTATAGGTGGATCTTTGGATGGACATGGCACCGTGATCACTTGTGTGTTGAGACTATATATATTTTGAGGAGTAATTGTATCTAAGAGTATTTTAAACAAATTCCATGATTACTTTTTAATTTTTGGTTAAACCCTTGCTAATTGGTTTTTCATAACAGATTTCAAAGGATACCATATTTGTGGTCGCTGCTGCCTAAATTTTTCCTAACCTGTATACTGTTTATCATATCAGAATTATTTGAGAGCACTAGGTCCAAGTAAGGCCTCTTTATTAGTTGGCTCCTCTGCTAGTAGGGACATGAAACTGTCATTAACCATACTTAAAAAATAATTTCACTTTGTTGTGCTTAAAGTCATATTTCCCCAGGCAATTTCAAAACAGTTGAAATCTTCCATTATGATTACATTTCCTTTTTTACTTGCAGTAACAGTTGGGCTTCTTCAAACTCCCCAATATTAGGTGACCTGTACCAAATCCCCATTAACATATTTTCATTATGTATGCCCCCAGGGTCTCACAGGACCCTTCATTAATAGCTTCCCATTTTAAAGGCATGCTTTGCCCTAACCTACATAAAAAGTGAATAACCATCTAGATTGACTGCCAAGTTATATGTACCATTTAACCAGGTTTCATACACATCAAATAGATCATACTGTTCATACACTGCAATCAGCTGTAGTTCGCCCATCTAACCAGCCAGACTACAAGCACTTACATACATTTTAGGTTATTGCGATTTTGGAAAACTGCATTCCTTGAAATATGTATTTGCCTTTTATCAGGCTGTAGTATCGGCACTTCCCTATTAGATGAACTAGCCCTTCCCCCATCCCCACCCTGATACCCCTTCGCTAATCCTATTTTCTCATTTAAACTGCCTTCCCAATCCTGTGTTGCATCACCCCTCCCTTTCCTAGTTTAATGCCTCCTCCAACCCTCTCACTATCCTATATCCCTTTCCACTAAGGTGCAATCCATCTCAACTAAAAGATTTCCCCATGGGAAAAGACAGCACAGTGTTCTAGGAACCAAACCCCCCCCTGCTTATACCAAGTCTTTAACCATGCATTTAACTCCTGATCTCCCGCTGACATTCTGATGTAGAGCCTGGCACAAATAATATTTCAGGAAATACTACCTTAGAGGTGTCACGGTTTTCAGGCAAAGAAGGACAGACACAATCATAAAATATAAATAACCACCTTTATTTATAATGTACAGCAAATAATAATATAGCCCACAAAACTCCAGAACTCAGGATGATAGGATCCAGACTCCTACCTGGAGCTGCATACTGTGCTGTGCACTGCACTACTGCGAGATACCGGAGACTAGGCCCGAAGTACGGATGAAACAACAGAGGGGATAGTACTGAAGCACCAGTCTCCACTCTGGGTCACTGAGACCGGAGGCAACAGGGAGCGAGAGCAGGCCTGAACCACAGAACACAAAGACTGATGGTCAGGCACTCTATGAGGGTACTGAGCAAGTCGTCAGCCAGAGCCACAGGTCAGACAAGCTCGGGACTGCGCGGAGCAAGTTTGTCAGCCAGAGCCACATGTCAGAACCAATGTGGGTAGTCAGACAAGCCAGGGTCATACACGAAGTGGATTCTCAGGATAGCACGGGTCACAACGGAGAGCAAGAGATAATATCAGAAACACCACATAAGAGCAATGACTCCCTGATGTTTATAAAGGAGCAGGAGAAGGCGGGGCCCAATTAGGCAACACAGAATAGGCCCATAAACAGGTGTCATAGCCATTGTCGGTTATATGATGTCAGCAATGCGGAAGTGGCCACAAATATGTCGGCCAACACAACACAGAGGAAGGAAGCACAGGATAACTTAGCCTCTAAGGGAGACTGTGATAACAGGTCCTTTGCTTAAAGTGTTAGTAATGTCTAAAAAAAAAACTTTTTTTGCATTTAGAAGAGCTTAAAAAGCTGATCTAAATGCAAAAAACAGTATCTCTCAAACCGCTATGGTTTAAGAGATACGGGCGTTTAAAGTTTGATTTCTCCTACTGACAGCTGTAAAGCTGTCAGCAGGAGATCCATGTCGGTCGACACAGTGGCGCTTGAGAAGTGCCGAGATCTCGTTACTTACACGGAGTCCCTTCATTGGAATGGTCTAAAACGTGTGCCTGAACACTAGGCACACGTTTTAGACCATTCCAATGACAGCTCACAGAGATAGAAGACACGTTTTAAAAATTGTTAAAGGGATAGTAATGGTTTATTTTAAGTTGATTAATATTGTAGACAAAAAAAGATTAACATCAATGTAAGTCTTATCTCTCAAACCTTAATGGTTTGAGAGATATAACTTACTAAAATTACCTTTTCCTGCCTGTTTTACTCAAATCTGCCATCTAGCTGAGAGCTGCAGATTCCAGTCATTTAACCAGACAGAGGCTCTTCAGCAGAGCTGAAATCACGCTATTTAGAAATAAATACTTAATTGGAACGGTCTACAAAGTGTGCTTGCAAGCCAGTCACACTTTGTAGACCATCCCAAATTAAGTATTTATCTTTAGATATCGTTAGATGGGCGCTGCTGAAGAGCCACATCTGGTCAAGCGACCAGAATCTGCTTATGACAGCTTTACAGCTCGTTAAGCAGAAAGGGGATGGACCAGAGAACTTTATTTTCCTTTATCTCTCAAACCATAATGGTTTGAGATATGAATAAGTGCAAGTACTCTCTTTTAATTGTATATACCATATAGTTAATACTTTTTTTTCTGACATTACTATCCCTTTAAGGAAGCAAGGGAGAATGGAGAGTTGGATGTCATAGTCCATTTGGGAAAATTATTTGGCTTGTAATGATGTGAGTGTGGTGAATATGTTTTTAAGAAGCTATATAAAATCAGCAGCAAGTTGCTTCCACCGTATCTGTTTCAGATGTTCTGCCAGTGTAGAAGGAATATAATTGTAAGAGGCAGTGAATTAAAGGACTTTAATTCATGGCTTGGCAAATGGGACTAAAAATATGGATTTGGCTTTGTTTCTCACACCAACCCTATTTGGTGTAACAATGAATTGTACAAAAAGGAAGGCTTGCATCTTTTTCAAAAGGGAACAGAGGTTTTCAGCAAGCAAGTCAGAAGTTTTGTTAAAGGTATAGTAATGTTTCACAAAAACAGCAGCTCCAATTAGTCTTCACAGTATTTGAAACATAGAGAGTGTTATTTCAATACTGTCAGAGCTGTACTTCAAGAGTAATTGAATAATAAAGTTTCCCTCTCCCACCCCTTTTACCTAGTGTAAGCCATTTCCCCTCAGATGTGGAATCTGGTCCACAGACCAGACAGCTCACAGCAAGGGACAATCTTCTTACTGTGAGAACAATGAAAACCCTGCCCCCTTGACAGGTTTTTCCCTTATGCTAATTGAACATGGTCCCTCTGTGCAAGCCATCTGGACATCGTCTTGATGCTCTGAGCGGAGCATGGTTACATCAGTAAAAAGGACAGGAGGGGGATACTTTATCATTCAATTACTCTTGAACTACAACTCAGTATTGAACTAACACTCTCCAAGGCCCAAATACTATGAAGATTAATTGGAGCCGCTTTTATTGGGAAACATTACTATACCTTTAACGGGTATTTAAACTAGTAGTGGGGACAATGGAATGATAAGGATAAATCCAATTGCCCCCCACAGCATTGCACAGATGAATTTGAACATGCTATGTCTGTGACACATAAGTCAAAAACCAGTAGACTTCGAGCCATGTGCACAAGTGTCCACAGTTTAGGGATTAATATGTATGAACTAATTGCAATAATTACTAGACAAGACGTTGACTTAGTGGGGATTACCGATACTGGTACAATGGAAAAAAAAATACTGGGATGTAGTAATTCCAGGGTACTCTCTATTTAGAAAAGACAAGAAGGGCAGAAAAGGAGGAGGGGTTGCCATTTATGTCAAAAATAGCTTAAAGGGATAGTAATACTTCATTTTATAGGCATTAAAAAAACATGAAGAACCATATAACTCATCTCTCAAACCTTTATGGTTTAAGAGATATTCACAAGCAAAGTTTCCATTCCCGCCCCTTTTACCTAGTGTAAGCCATCTCTTCTCAGATGTGGAATCTGGTTGTAAGACTAGAAGATAACAGAAGGGGACAATCTTCTTTCTATTAGAACAATGAAGGCCCTGCCGCCCTTGACAAGTTTTTCAGGTTTTTCCCTTATCTTAATTGAAGATTGTCCCTCTCTGCAGTTTACCTGGGCACCTTCCTTCTGATCTGGTTGAACAATGTTACATCAGTAAAAGGGGCGGGAGGGGGATACTTTGTTATTGAATTACTTTTGAACTACAACTCTGACAGAACTGAAATAACACTCTTCAAAGTCCAAATACTATAATGATTAATTAAAGCTGCTTTTATTATGAAACATTACTATCCCTTTAAAGGTTATACATGGTACGGAAAAGAACACAGAGACTGGATAACTTTAGAATATGGGACCCCCTGGACAAGCAGAGGAGTTAGATCAACTGCTGGTCAAGAAAGTACCTAAGATGACAGTGAAAGGTGAGTTTATTATTATGAGGGACTTTATTCTTTCTGATGTGGACTGGAAAAACCAAGCAGCAGGTTCTGCCAGGAGTAGAGATATCCTAAATTCTTTAGATTGGATTAGCTCTTAGTCAATTAGTAGAAATGCCGACTAGGAAGAAAGCCACACTAGATTTATTATTTACTAATGGAGACTTGGTATCAGATGTAGCTGTAGGAGAGTGTTTGGGCTCCAGTGATCATCAGTCTATGTGGTTTAATATAAAGACAGAGGCCGAGTTGTGCCAAACTAAAACAAACAGTCTAGATTTTAGAAAGACAGATTTATCTAAAATAGAAAAATAAATACTTATGTTAGTCTCTAACAGCTTGGAGATCTTTAGATGGAGTCCAGGAGAAATGGGATTATCTGAAATGTGTTTTACTAAACACAGCAGAACATTGCATTAAATATGTCAACAAGAGTAAAAGAAAAAGAAAACCACTGTGGTACTCCACAGAAGTGGCAAATATAGTAAAGGAGAAAAAGCGAAGCATTTAGGAAATCTAAGCGGACGTAGAAGGAAGAAGATAGGTATCGGTACAAGACTAAGCTGAAGGAGGCCAAATGCATTATTAGATGTTCCAAAACACACAGACAGGAAAAAAATCACCAGTCAATAAAAAAAGGAATTAAAACATTTTTTAGATAGATAAGCAAAAAGGAGGAAAATAAAACAAGGAATAGTTAAACTGAAAACAAAAAATGGTAACTATGTAAATGATAATACAGGGCTAGCTGTTAACTGTTTCAGTGAATATTACGCTTCAGTTTTTATAGAAGATGAAGGGAAGGGACCTCTGTTAGGAAAAAGAAATAGCAAAGTTATTAACCCTTTGAGTGCCAGAGGGGTATGGAACGCCTTGCTTTGCAATGCGTTCAGTACCCCTCTGGCACTCAAAGGGTTAAAAGATCTTAAGAGTGTTCTGGCAAAACCTTTAACAGTCACTATCGACAGAAGTAGTTCCAAAAGATTGGAAGGTAGCAACTATAGACCAGTAAGTCTTACGCCAGTAGTGGGAAAATTAATGGAAACTATGTTAAAGCAAATAATTTTTAAATATCTGAATTCAAATGGCTTGAAAGATACCAAACAGCATGGGTTTACAGCAGGGAGATCTTGTCAAACAAACCTCATAGATTTTTTTGACTGGATAACTAAAATAATAGACCAAGGAGGAGCAGTAGAAATAGCTTATTAAGATTTCAGTAAAGCATTTGACACTGTCCCTCATAGTAGACTCATTGGGTCTGAATGTAAAAATAGTTAAGTGGATAAGGCAATGGCTGAGTGACAAGAGACAGAGGGTGGTAGTCAATGGAGACTATTCAGACGAAGGGAGTATTACTAGTGGGGTACCTCAGGGATCTGTACTGGGGCCCATTCTTTTTAATATCTGTATTAGTGATACTGCAAAAGGTATGCATTTCTGCAGATGATATAAAGGTCTGCAACAAGGTAGACATTCTTGTAGGAATAAGCCAAATGACAAGTGATTTAGGTAAGTTAGAGGAATGGACAAGAGTGTGGCAGCTGCAGTTTAGTGTTGATAAATGTAAAATAATGCACTTGGGATGTATAAATACAAAGAGAAAATATACTATTAAGGGTACTCTGCAGTCAGAGAGAACAGAGGGAAGGGATTTGGGAGTAATTATTTCTAATGCCTTTAAGGGATAGTAATGGTTGTTTATAAAGAAAGTTTAATATTGTAAGTATTAAAAATATTAATGCAATGACTTATGTCCTGTCTCTCGAACATGTATAGTTTGAGAGATATAAGCTCATAAAGTTACCACCTCCTGTCCATTTCACAGATAACAGCGCTCTAGCTGACAGAAGGAGATGCTGGTCATTTGAACAGCCGGCGGCTCTTCAGCAGACCAGATATAGTGTTATCTAGAAAGATATACTTCATTGGAACGGTCTACAAAGTGTGCCTGGTTTGCAGGCACACTTTGTAGATCGTTCCAGTGAAGTATTTTTTTCTAGATAATGCCATTTCAGCTCTGCTGAAGAGCCACCGGCTGGTCCCGGGACCAGGATCTCCTTCTGCTAAAGAGCTGACGTCTGTGAAGGGTGCAGGGGGGGGGGAATTTATAAGCTTATATATCTCTCAAACATGTTTGAGAGATAGGAAGCAAGTCATTGCATTAATATTTTTAATACCATGAGACGGGACGGGATGACGTGGGACGCTTGAGGGGAGGAGCGTCCGTGCCTCACGGACCAGACTAGTGGGCTGGAAAACGTCCACACCCTTTCGGCTGGCGACTGACCTGATGGGACAAATCTACTGCTCACGATGAGAGTGGCGGGAGCTGGAGGTGACAACGTGGACTCGGAGTTCCGGTTGAGTTGTGGGGAGAGAACACTGATTTCCCGTGTATTCAGCGACCCGGCCTGGTTACGGGGGGCTCGTGGCAATCCCCCATATTTCGGGTGGCATGGTGCTTGGGGCTGAATAAGAGCTTACCGAGCCCGAGAGTGTAAAGGAGAGTGCGGGAGTGGCCTGGAGTGGTTGGCTATGGTGTATTTAGCCCCGGTGCGGGTACAGGCCGCAATAGAGAAGAGTGCTGGATATTGGGGATATGGCCTTGGAGTGAATATAGGCTGTGACAGAGGAGTGTTGCCAATAAGGAGCAGACCAGGACTCTCCTGTTTGAGCACTAAAAGAACGGATATCTATGTTCGGGGAAGTGCCTGTATCCAGTTATATATGACTTTTATCTTTGTTGGAAAGCTGAAAATAGGCACATGAAATAGTGGCTGCGGTTGGAGTTCCCTAAGAGGATGATGGGTCAGCCGTGAGTACATCCCAGAAGTATAAATGTTATGCACACTTTATTCTGAAAGAGATACATACGAAATGCGGGATAATATTTTGCATGTGCTATAAAAAGAAGCTATTTGGGAGTCATGGACAAATAAGTTTATGATATTGCTATATTGTAGTTCGGGGTAAAGGGGTTTAAAATATGTAAAGCACTTATGTAAGGAGGGAATTTTGATGTACCAAGATATGATAGGATCTTTCACAGTGTTGTTTTTTTTTTTCTTTACAAACTACACTAGTTGCAAAATTTTATAATTGGTTTATATGGTGAGGAATTATAATAATAACTGTATATGTATTGAAGGTACATGATGATGTTGGAGGTGTTTGGAGGTCAAATTCACGGAAAGATATTATAAATGTTTGAAAGCACTATATATATAAGATTACAATTTGGTAGGGGGGTGATGAAGATTTATGGAAAGATATAATATTAATATTTTGATTGCATGGGTGGTATGTTATGTACAGCAGGTGGGAGGGATGTGGTTAGTTAGAGGTGATGGGGTGAGAGAAGTGATAGGTAGAAGTTATGGTAAGATGGATTATGAGGAGAATGACCTATTCCTGATATAGTTTGAGATGATGGGGTGTTAGGTTCGCATTCAGATGATGCGAAGGGGGGAGAGGATTTTAGTTTTTTTTTTGTTTTGTTTTTTTCTTTTCCTCCTCTCTTTGCTCCCATCGCCCGCTCCCCTTGATTAGGGGGGGGATTGGGGGACTGGACCTGGGGGAGGGGAGATGCCCCCCCCCATTGCTTCCATCGCCTGCTCTCCTCAAGTAGGGGGGAATCGGGGGATGGGACGGGGGAGGGGAGCTTGTTTTTTTGTTTTATTTTCTCTCTCTCTTTTGCCCTTATATTTGGAAGTCCAGGGAGGTCTCTAGGTTTCTTTTTTCTTAATTAGGTATCTTTCATTGGGTGATGAGGGTTGATAATTGTTGCCCAATGGAAAGGGAGATATCAAGTGAAGCCGAGATACAAGGCTTGAATGTATTGTTATATGTTTATGTATATTATGTGATTTGTATTATTATTTGGAGGTGTGCGGTTGAGCTCTTCCCCTGGATAATGAGATTTAAGATGGGATATGGTGAGTTTGGTTAAAGTTTCTTACGCTCAATGTGTAGGGTTTAAATTCCCCTCAGAAGAGATGGTATCTCTCTGATTTGTTGTATAAGGAACATATTGATGTATGTTGTTTACAGGAAACCCATATGAAAGGAGATGAGGTAAAGAGATTAAACAATAAAAGATATACTGTGATTGAATATTCTTCATTGCCTCAGAAAAAGAAGCGAGGAGTGGCTATCTTGATATCGAATTTAATAAAGTTAGAGGTAATTTATAAACAGAGGGATACATTAGGTATATTTGTTTTTGTGGTATGTAAGATAGATGATCGAGTGTTTTCTCTTCTTAATATATACTCTCAAAACTTGAGGCAGGTTAGGTTTCTGAATAGAACTTTGCAAACCATACAGGAGTATGTGCAGGGCACTTTCATATGTTTAGGGGATTTTAACTGTGTGGCAGATTGTAAAGTGGACAGATATAATGTGGATAATAGAGGTTTTAGTGCTCTGAATAGGTCATTGTCAAGGGCATTTCAGGACATATTGGGAAGGTATGGGCTTTATGATGTGTGGAGGACCATAAGACCGAGTGATAGGGAGTATACATTTTTTTCACAAAGACACCAAACTTTTTCTAGAATTGATATGATCTTTGTGAGGGCAGAGTCGGTTAAGGATTGTGAAAGGATAAGTGTTGGAAATTAAGGCTGCAACTAACAATTATTTTGATAATCGATTAGTTGACCGATTATTTTTTCGATTAATCGGATAAAAAAAACAATATGCTAATTTTTCATTATTTAAAATGATTTAGTGAACAAACTGAGTGTTAAAAACAGCAGAATAAAAAACTTTACACATTTAACATGCGTCATTGTTATTATTTTACTATGGGGTCTATGCACCTCTCTTTCTCCCCCCTTGTGCCTCACTTTCTCCCCCTTGTGCCTCTCTTTCTCCCCCATGTACTTTTTTCTACCCCTTGTGCCTCTCTTTCTCCCACTTGTGCATCTCTTTTTCTCCCTTGTGCCTCTCTTTCTCCCACTTGTGCATCTCTTTCTCCCCCTGTACTTTCTCCCCCATGTACTTTATCCTCCATGTGTCTCCTTCTCCTCCCTTATACTTCTTTCTCCCCTTTGTACCTCTCTTCCGCTAGACTGTCGCTCTCCTTGTCACTGCTGCACTCCTCTTGCTGCCAGTCCCCTGCGGCTGGCTGGCTCTGAGTTCCCTGCAGGCCGTGATGACATACAGACAGAGAAGGGGAAGAGGGCAGAGGCACCGGAAGAGAAGCACTTGCTGCCAGACAGTAACGATCAGTCTGCTGGCAGCAAGCGCTTCTCTTCCGGTGCCTCTGCCCTCTTCCGTCTGTATTTCATCACTGCCAGCAGGGGCGCGTGATGATGCGGGCGGATGGATCTTGTCCGGCAGCCACATATGGATGGGATTGGGAAGTGCAGGTTGACACTGGCGGCGGCAGTCTGGGGCTGCAACTAATCGATTATGAGAATCGTTGACAACGATTCTCATAATCGATTTTTATCGATAATATCGATTAGTTGTTGCAGCCCTATTGGAAATGTGGTGTGGTCAGACCATGATTCAGTATGCCTTGAAATTAAAAAGAAGTATGGAGGAGGAGAAAGGAGATGGAAATTGAGGGAATCTCTAATGTCCACTAAGGAAGATATTGAGGAACTATGCTGGATATCTAAACAATATTTTGATGAAAACTTGACTGGTGATGTCGGCCTTGGTAATGTATGGGCAGCTTACAAGTGTGTAGTAAGAGGTTATTTTATTAAGAAACAAGCATGTTGTAAGGAGAAATACGGGAGGAAGATATCGGATCTTTATATTGCGTTACATAATTTAAAGGTAAAAAGTGTGTGTACTCCGGATGATTCAACTATAGTAGAAATGATACAAATTAAAAGAGTGATTCAAGAGTTATTAGCTATTAAAGCAAATGAAAATGTACTTAGGTTGAAACAAAGATTTTATTATTTGAGGAATAGGGCAGATAGAATGCTTACAAACCAACTTAAGAAACGTAATCTGAAAACCCGTATTTTTAAGATTCTGGAGGGGGAGAATAGTTATATTAGTCCAGAAGCAGTTGGGAAAGTGTTTGGGGAATTTTATGAAAAATTGTATAATATTTCTGACGATAATCGGGATAGATTACAAATTAAGAAATATCTAGCTGAATCTAAATTGGGGAAATTGTCACAAATATAAATTGGGGAAATTGTCACAGGACAAGGTTAACAGTTTGGAAGCGTGTTTTTCGTTGAGGGAGGTATGTAGCGCGATAAGGGCGTTAAAATCACGTAAGGCTCCTGGTCCTGACGGGTTTCAGGCTATGTTTTATAAGAAAATGATAGATTTTGTGTCTCCCCATATGATGGAAGTCTTTAATGAGATTAGAGCCACTGGTAATTTTCCTAGTGAGATGTTACAAGCTTCTATTTTACCTATTCTAAAACCTGGAAAAGAGAGTACAAGGCTTACAAATTATAGACCTATCTCTTTAATAAACACTGATACAAATATATTCAGCAATTGTGGCAGAGAGGTTAAACTATTTGTCCGGAATTAATACATAAAGATCAGGCAGGGTTTATTAAGGGGCGACATTCGCATAATAATTCTAGGAAAATAATTATCCTTGTGTCATAAAAAGGGGTCTCGGTGCTTTTTCTATCACTTGATGCCAAAAAGGCCTTTGACAGGGTCGGTTGGGCCTTCCTCGAAGAGGTTCTTTGAAACTTCGGGTTTGGAGGAGGATTCATCGGCTCTGTCATGGCCTTATATAATGGACCTACAGCAGGGAATTAGATCTGATTGGTTTAAGACTCATAATGGTACGCGGCAGGGATGCCTTTAGCTCCTCTGCTATATGCTCTTTCAATGGCACCTCTGGCCAATAGGATTAGAGAGAATCAGGAGACTGGAGGTATTAAAATTGGGAAGTTGGAGAGTAAGCTTAGTTTATACGCGGATGATGTCCTGGTATCAATGTCTAATCCAAGAAACTCCTTACCCCCATTGCTGGGTGAGAAATTGCTCGATTTGGGGAGTATTCAAATTATAGATTAAATTTGAATAAGACAAAGGCGATGAGTATAGCCATTTCGGAGGCAGAGAGTCAAGTTTTAAGATCATTATATGATTTTCACTGGGAGGAAAAAGGTCTTAATTATTTAGGAATTATAATTCCAAAAAGAATAGAGAGTATAGTTGAAGAGAACTAATTAGTTCTACAAAAGGATCTTCTTCAACAGGTTAAGGAGTGGAGGGGGTTATTTGTATCATGGCTTGGAAGAGTGAATATAGTGAGTTCACATATAATTCCGAAATGCCTATACTTATTAAGGATGATACCGGTTAGGCTTCCATGGGCTTGGGTTAAGACTTTCCAGGCTCAGATTCTTGGATTTATTTGGGCTGGGAAGAAGCCTCGTATATCTGGGAGGATAATGTTTGCCGCACAAAGTAAAGGGGGATTGGGGGTGCCTTGTTTAAGAAGATACGCACAGGCGAGTTTGTTGTCTCACATCATGAATCTACAATACAAGTCGAATACTGAAGATTGGCAATATATTGAGCAAGAATTGATTGGTATTGCAAGGTTGGATCATCTATTATTGTATCATAATGATAGGATAAAGATGCAGAAGAATAGAGGTCTTCCTATGGTTACTGAAAATTGCCTAGATTATTGGATGCGCTTTAAAAACAGGGTGGGGCTGAAAGATCGAGTTATAGAGGGTACCCCCCTGGATATTTTCCAAAATAATATGGAGAATAGGAATTTGAGAGGTTGGGCGAATAGTAGTGAAAGTAAAATTGGTGACTTACTGAAGGATGGTAAAATGAAATCTTTCTCACAGTTGGTTACCGATTTTAAGATTAACAGTAAAGAATATTTTAAGGTGTTGAGGATCAAAGATTATTTACTTATCCACTTGTTTAAGGCTGGTCAGGACAGTGTACGTAAACGAGTATTAAGTTTGTATAATGGGAAGGAATGTAAGAGGTTGTTAAGGAAATGGTATGAAGTAATGGAGTGGTTAGAGCCCCCCTTAAAGATGGTAGCAGTAGAGGCTTGGCAGAGGGAGTTAGGGCATGATATTTCTTTTGAAGCATGGAAAGATAGTTTGGTTAGAATTAGTCAGGTAACCCACTGTTTAAATATGGTGGAATTGCATTATAAAATTATGTTGAGATGGTATATGGTCCCAGTGAGAATCGCTAAATATAATACGGATATGACAGGAGTATGTTGGAGATGCAGTTCCCATCAGGGGACGATTATACATATGTGGTGGACGTGTGAGAGAGTACATAAATTTTGGGAAGAGTTGTTCGGATTAATATCAAATTTGATGGAGGTTATAATACCCCTTACACCTGAAAGGGAGATTTTGCATCACGATCTTGAGGCATTTAAGGTTAATGACAGAATGTGGATTACGCAGTGCTTTCTGGCGATGAAGATTGTGATTGCAAGGAAATGGCGGGAACAGGAAGGGTTCAAAATCCAAGCTATAATAAATCAGATTAGATATCAGTGTTTGATGGAATATGGTTACTATCTGGTAGCGCAGAGAGTGGAGAAGTTTTAGCTTATCTGGGGGAAATGGTTACGGAAAATACCTACAATACTAAACTTTTTTTTTTTTTTTTTTTATAAACAACCATTACTAGCCCTTTAAAAGTAGACAGGCAATGTAACAAGCAGTGGGGCTTGAAAGCAGGGTGCTGGGTTGTATAGATAGGGGCATTAGTAGCAGAAAAAGGGAAGTGATCATGCCACTCTACAGATCCCTGATTAAACCTCATCTAGAGTATTGTGCACAGTACTGGAGACCCCATCTCCAGAAGGATATAGGTACTCTAGAGAAAATTCAGAGAAGGGCTACTAAAATGGTGACTGGTTTAGAAAGGAAAAGAAATATCAGGATAGACTAAAGGATCTGAACATGAATAGCTTGGAGGAGAGAAGTCAGAGAGGGGATATGATACAAACATTCAAATACATGAAGGGATTGGAAGTGTAGGAGGGAAGTACATTTCAAAGGAGTAAAAATGTTAGGACAAGAGGCCATAGTCCAAAACCAGAGGGGCACAGATTTAGACATAATGTAAGAAAGTTTTACTTCACTGAGAGGGTAATAGATAAGTGGAATAAGTTAAATACGGTGACAGAATTTAAGCAGTCATGGGATAGGCATAAGGCTGTCATTAACATAAGAATAGACCAAGGACCAAAAAAGGTTTGAGGTTTTTTACAGTAGGAAAATGGGCAGACTAGATGGGCCAAATGGTTCTTATTTGCCGTCAAATTCTATGTTTTCAAGTACTGTATTGCCTAGTTCCAGTTTAAATAAAATCAATGCATTGAATAACACTCAAGCTCTCAAAGGACTTAATTGGTACCCTGCAATTATGTGCTAGTATATACATATATGTTAACCAGTTCAGTGCCAGAGGGTTGTCCAATGCCTCGTAGTCAATAAATTGGTGGCCCTCTAGCACTAAAAGGTTTAATGGCAACAGTAAATTCCTGATACCAGAGAGATAGATAGAGAGAGAGAGAGAGAGAGAGACACACACACACACACACACAGTTAATGCTAAAATTTATATGGAATTTGAAGTGTGAGGTGGAAAGTGGTACTTTTTTAATGCTTTGGGGACCAGAGGGGTGTGCAGCATAATGGAAAAGCAATGCATTTCACACCCCTGTAGTCCTTAAAGGTTTGAAGGTTTATTATCCTCTACCATGTCCAGCCTTTAATCCCAAGAGAAACTTCCTGTGATAGTATAGCTATGACATGAATATTGAGTGCCAAAGAAGTATCCAATGCATTTCTTTGCAGCAGTGGATACCCCTCTGTGATTGAAAGGGTGACAAAGGGCTCTTGATCTGGTGCTTTCAATGTATTGTAGAGAGGAACCACACACACACAATTATTAGCAGCCAAATAGCTCTGTTTACTGGATCATGTAGCAATGGTCCTCTCTCTCAAGTATGTGATGCAGAATATCTGAATTGCACAAATAGCACACCATCTGTGTACATGCACCAGCCAAAGGCATAGAACGAAGAGAGTGGGCGGTAAATCCATTATCATCTGCATCATCAGAATAAGTTTAAGGCTAAAGCCTGATTTTGTAGGAGGGGCTGGAGGCTTTATAAATCCTCCATCCTAGCAGCCCCTGTTGCACACGCAGCTATGTTACCCCACCCTCCTACACCCTCTCTCTTACTATTTCCTTAGGTGAGGTCTCTGACCGCCTTACTGCTCCTCACGACAGTTGGGTTAGCTATGACCCAGGGTTTTAAGCCACACTCCCGTCACCTCACACGTTTACAATTCATTATCGTTATCGGCCTCCGTAAGCCCTGAATACAAGCAATATTACTGTGAGGCTGAACAGCCAAAAGAGTTTTAATCACTGTGAGTCCAGATTTAGGTAGTTAACCGGTTGAGTGGTGCAGACACCCTCTCCTTGATTCAGAAGTGGACATCCGAGTACCAAATATGTTGACACACATTGTGGAACTATGCATGTTGAACATCCCTTTGTCAGTGAAAGGGTTAACCGAGTACACGCTAATCACAAATTGAAGGAAAGTGTTAGTGGCTGCTATGAGATTGCAGTTGTTACATACATTCTGTATTGTTTGAGAAGTAATCTGCTGTGTACTTTAAAAAGTAAGTGGAGGCAAGTTAACCTATTGAATGGCAAAAGGGGTGTGTGCAATGTATTCATACCTGGGAAGTATCAGGATTCTCCAGTGACCACTTCATTACCCAGGCCGTTACGCTCCGCCCCTTTCTAAGTGAATCACTTCATTTTTACCCTCCCCTCAGGGGTGTGTAGAACATCTAATTGTCAAGTATGGGAATAAGTTTCTTTTTATATGTGGGAACTTTTGCTTGTTGCTCCACAGCTCAAATGCTTGGACATAGACATTAACATAAGAGTGCACGTTAACCTTCTGAGTGGCGGAGGTTATGCAAGGGGTTAAAGCAAACCAACACACAGAGTACAGGGCAGAAACTATTATCTGCACAGCAGGCTGTGTGTCGTGGCAGACAGTGATGTGTGAGAGGGGTCAGTGACAGTAATGGAGTGGGCGACATAATGATGAGGGTGTAATAGGTGTTAATGAAGTAAATACAATTATATACTGTGGAGGAGATGAAAGACCATGTTCTTGAAAGGTAAATATATTGATGGGGGCAGTATTTTGAGTGACACAGTGATGTGCTTGATTGATGTGTCACTGCGGTGTAGAGTGTGACATCGGAATGGCGGTGTAAGCATTAACAATGGAGCCTCAATGGTGTTTATGAAACAAAGAGGTAGGCTGTTTGATGTGTACATGTGGTTGAAAGAATGTGAGACACAAAAAGGGCAGGTGCATTCCATTATAGAGGCGTGAACATGGTTTTGTGAAGTTGGCTAGAATGTGCTGTGTCCCCCCTTGAGAGTCGGTCATATGGGTGTTGGCTGGAGGAGTGTCCAAAGGCTGGGGCAAATCGCCATTTTTAATAGTGGAATAAGCAGTTTCATGTGGCAAGCACTTAGGGAGATGATAGCATGTGATCCTGCAGAATAGGGCATGGGAATTATGGGTGATGTGACCAAGTCCTTGTCTACCACATGGTGAGACCTTGTTTATACAGTTTTGTTTGTTGTGTTGAATGTAGAGGGGGGCGAAGTGGCACTGTAACTCTTTGGCTGCCAGATGCCTTGCATAGCAGTATGGCAGTGAAAGGGTCAGAATATGTGCAGTGATTTAACCGTGTATGGCGGCTCCTTGGCTCCCACATGCAGGTGGCTGATATTTATATTTTATTTGTGTTGAATGTAGAGAGGGGCCAAGTAGCACTTTAAACCTTTGGCATTCAGATGTGTAGCATACCACTATGGAACTCAAAGGGTGTTGAAATGCTTGTTCATTTAGATAAGTATCTGGGATCCGTGGCTAGGGATGGAGATGTAAGAGGAAGAGAACGTGCAGTCATTTTAATATGTTTAACCATTTCGCTGCCAGATGCTTTGCATACCGCTAAAAAGAGTGATGAAATGTTTGTTCATGTAAATATGTATTTCGGTTTACTGTGTATCACGTGTTGAGAAGTAATTTTTGAGTTCAATGTTCAGGGGTGGCAAGTTGCTGGGGGCCAAGTACATGCAGAGATTTTCAGCTCCTGTGAAAATCACCCCTTCGGCCCTTGGCAACACCTGTGAAAATCACGCCTTTGTGTTATGTGTGAGGAGACATGAATGTCTCCTCACTACTGCCGCCCCGGGCATGTGTGTACGCCCTGGAGTGTGTTCAGTGCCGGCGAATCTTGGCTGCCTGTATATATGACTATTTTAGTCTTACCCGTTAAATCCTTTTCTCTTAGTCCATACAGGTTACTGGTAACTCTGAGAGGCAATCCGCCCCTTTAGGTAGGCAGGAACATTTCTCTAAATGTATGCAGGGGGTGGAGCCTCCCTTCCCTCCTAGGCTGCAGCTAGCCAACCAGCTCCAGAATGATTTGAGACACTAAATGTTGACTAGATAGTAGAAGAGAAGAAGACTCCTGTGAGCATGACCCCGAGGGTTACAGCTCACACTCTACAGGCCACAGTTAGCATGTTAAAGTTCATGACAGTACAATTAGAAAAAGACTGAACAAATATGGTTTGTTTGGAAGGGTTGCCAGTAGAAAGACAACCTCTGAACTGGGACCAGATCCTGGGACAGAATAGTTGACACCCTGTGGGCAATTTGATGGGCTACCGCATCTGGTAGAAACACCATGCTCCTCTGAGTATCGAATAGAAGACCTAGGAAGATCAGTTGCTGGGATGGGACAAGATCAGACTTGTCCAAGTTGACAATCCATCCGTGATGGGTGAGGACTTGGATGCAGGTCTGAACTTCTGATGAAGAAGGTCCGCTAAGGTAGCTTTCAATAGCAAGTCATCCATGTAAGGAGTCACTCTGATGCCATCTCGATGGAAGAGCTGAGCACTGAAAATGTCCTCTGTTGCAGGCAAAGTGCAGGTACCGCCTGCTCTCCTGAAGGATTGGGATGTGTAAACACACATCCTGAAGGTCCAGAGAAGCAAGGAACTCCCCCGGAGACATGGCAGCGATCACTGTGTGCAAAGACTACTGACGATAGTGAGTCTTGTTCACAAAGAAGTTTAGATCCTTCAAATCCAAAATAGGGAAACATCCGCCATCCTTTTTGCTACCACAAAGAGGTTCCAGTAAAACCCTGAACTCCTGTCTGAAAGAGGTACTGGCTCCAGGACATCCTTGTTCAGAAGAGCCTAAACAGCGCCGAACAGACGGCGTTTGTCAGCGTCTTGCGGAGTACGAGAAAGACGAAAGAGAAAAGGAGGACGAGAATAGAAAGGGATCTTGTATCCCTCTGTCACCACTTGTAAATCCCATGGGTCCGAGACAGAACCTTCCCAAATCCTGCAAAAAAGTTGCAGACGACCACCCACAGCGGGATACGGACCCGGTTCGGTGAGTCATGCCGAAGCAGACTTGGCAGCCTTGGGCTTTGAGGCAGCCTAGGCTTCCATTGCTGTTTGGGCTTGGAGGAGGATCGCGGAGCTGATGGAACTGCCTGGTTCATCAAACGTGTCTCAGTCTGAAAGGAACGAAAGGACTGGTTGCGTTTAAATGGCAACTTCTTCTTAAAGACCAAGGGCAGAAGAGTACTCTTACCCCCTGTGGCCTTGCTAATCAGTTCTTTAAGATCAGGCCCAAACAAGGAGGTACCCTGAATGGCAAAGAAAGTAAGACTTTCTTAGAAGCAGTGTCAGCAGACCAGATCTTGAGCCAAAGAGCACGCCTGGCTACCGCAGAAGTAGTAGAGGCCCTCGCCATCATGAGGACGGCATCAAAAGCAGCAGCAGATACATAGTTTTGCGCTTCAGAGATATTGGAAAGAAGACGCAATTTCTCCAAAGTAGGTGCATCCTGACGGACAGCTGTAGTGAATTGTTCAGTCCAGACTGTAATAGCCCGGTTAACTACGCAACAGCAAACATTGGACGCATAGCGGTACCAATAGAAGCAAAAATGGACTTGAGGGAAACCTCAAGTTTCTTGTCAGTCTAGTGTTGCAGCGCAGAAGCATCAGAGACAGGTAAAGCAGTAGATTTAGATATGGGTGCGTCCACTTTAGGGGGATGAACCCATTTAGCCAGCTCAGCTTCAGAAAAGGGATAAAGCTTAGCAAATTTCCTGGACACAGAAGCAGACTTGTGCGGAAATTTCCACACCTCAGAAACCAAACAGTCAAGAGTGGGGTTAGGAGGAAAAGTAGTAAGGGGCTTAGCAGGCTCCTGAACCAAGGGAATGTTGAGTGTGGTTAATACAGCCCTGATCAGGCACTCAGCGGAGGGTTCAGGATTAGCTTCAAAGAGATCCCCAAGGGACCTAGAAGACTCCAAAACAGTATCATCCTCAACATCCAAATATAGCAACAATTTTTTCTCAGAAGAATCTGACACATCAAGTGCCCCCTGTGGTTTGGGCAGGGAAGACCTGATAGTAGAGGGGGTCTGCCACATTTGAAGTGCCCCCTGTATCTGGGATGGAAGAGTTAAACTCCCTAGTTGCAGCCTTAAACTCTTGCACCCAAGCTGGCTCAATAGCATGGCTGGTAGTCCCTAGGTTGCTGTCAGGAACCTCAGAACATGTTGGGCATAAATGACCAGAGAACTCTCTAGGTAGCCTTAAGTGACAGGATGAGCAATGCGCAATGGGGGATACTGAGACCCCAGCCTCCTTAGTCTTAGGTCTAGCCCCAAGCTCCAGAGGTATAGACATTCTCACAGTGTCAGAATAACAAACTTTACAGTAAATCACCCAATTACAGTATGAAAGATTAATATTTCACTCCAGAAATGCTAAATATAGACTTATCTGGCAGGCAAAGGGTTAATCTGCAGGGGAGAGAAGGAGAGTCCAAGCCCTGAGTATGATACTCGCTGAGAAAAGCTCACAAAATGGCTGCCGCGACGGGAGCCAATCAGAAAATAGGCACAAACCAAGCGCTCTTGGGAAATGTAGTTGTTCCCAAAAAATACTCCAAACAGCGCTCGAAGCCCCCCAAAAAACTTGAACTACGAATCGGATGATAGAACAATTAAAATGAGCCCACACTGAAGTTGCTGAAGCGTGTGTGAAGCGGTCCCAGAGATACTTCCCAAACAGTATGTCTATGCGGTAAAGCGCGCCTTAAAGGCGCAGTTCATAATTTTAATAAACGTTTAACTTAAGAACATGTAAAACAGCCATGCAACATGTGTGAACACCTAGAAAATACTAACCCAGTAGGGAAAGTGCCATAAACCCCCCCCAAAAACATGCCAAACCAGCAGACAAAGGGTTAAGTTACCACATAAACCTGCTCCAAATACCCAACAGACATACAAATATACCCAATGAGTGCAGGAGTGCACAATGAGAACTCACAAACACAACCCTGTGCAGAGGGGCACTGTGGGACAAGTGGACCTGCAGCACTCAAAGGGTAGCTCACCTTTCCTGCAGAGCTTCTGTCTTCAGGATTACCATGCAGCAAGAATTACCTCAGTGGGTAATCCATGGGGAAGCACTTGTAACCAAGATTTTCCCCCTCAGGGCTTAAGGTCCACAAAAAAGCACCTGGATACTGAGCTAGCCACATTGAAGGGCATTTGTCAGTCATGGTAAAACACCCAATGGTGGTATTCCATATCTGCCAGAAAATAAAAAAGAAATTAAAACTATAGAAGAATGTTCTCCATCTGGTGTTGTCGCACAGAGGAAAAATTATTCTGGAGCTGGTTGGCTAGCTGCAGCCTAGGTGGGAAGGGAGGCTCCACCCCCTGCATACATTTAGAGAAATGTTCCTGCCTACTTAAAGGGGCAGATCGTCTCCCAGAGTTACCAGTAACCTGTATTGGACGACAGAGAAATATATAGATAGATAGAGTTGTGTGAAAAAGAAAGTACACCCTCTTTGAATTCTATGGTTTTACATATCAGGACATAATAACAATCATCTGTTCCTTAGCAGGTCTAAAAATTAGGTAAATACAACCTCAGATGAACATCAGCACATGACATATCACACCATGTCATGATTTATGTAACAAAAATAAAGCCAAAATGGAGACACTATGTGTGAAAAACTAAGTACACCTTATGATTCAATAGCTTGTAGAAACACCTTTAGCAGCAATAACTTGAAGTAATCATTTTCTGTATGACCATCAGTCTCTCACATAGGTGTGGATGAATTTTGGCCCACTCTTCTTTACAACGTTGCTTCAGTTCATTGAGGTTTGCGGGCATTTGTTTATGCACAGCTCTCTTAAGGTCCCACCACAGCATTTCAATCGGGTTGATGTCTGGACTTGGACTGGGCCATTTCTACAACTTGATTATTTTCTTCTTTTTCAGCCATTCTGTTGTAGATTTGCTGGTGTACTTGGGATCATAGTCCTGTTACATGACCAATTTCGGCCAAGCTTTAGCTGTCGGACAGATGGCCTTACATTTGACTTACAGAGGAGGTCAACTCAATGACTGCAAGGTTCCTAGGTCCTGTGGCTGAAAAACAAGCCCAAATCATCACCCCTCCACCACCGTGCTTGACAGTTGGTATGAGGTGTTTGTGCCGATATGCTGTGTTTGGTTCTCGCCAAACGCGGAGCTGATGCATTATGGCTAAACATCTCCACTTTGGTCTTATCTGTCCAAAGGACATTGTTCCAGAAGTCTTGTGGATTGTTCAGATGCAACTTTGCAAACCTAAGCCTTGCTGCCATGTCTTTTTAG
This sequence comes from Rhinophrynus dorsalis, assembly GCA_037306005.1. Lineage (NCBI taxonomy): Eukaryota > Metazoa > Chordata > Amphibia > Anura > Rhinophrynidae > Rhinophrynus > Rhinophrynus dorsalis. Next base: position 385,211,044 of record CM074722.1, read on the forward strand.
AGAGAAGAGGCTTTCTCCTGGCAACCTTTCCAAACAAACCATACTTGTTCAGTGTTTTTCTAATTGTACTGTCATGAACTTTAACATGCTAACTGTGTCCTGTAGCGTGTGAGCTGTAACTATTGGATTTTTTTGCAATTTCTCTGAGCATTGCACAGTCTGACCCTGGGGTGAATTTGCTGGGACATCCACTTGTGGGAGGATTGGCAACTTTCTTGAATGTTTTCCACTTTTGAATAATCTTTCTCACTGTAGAATGATGGACTTTAAATTGTTTGGAATTGGCCTTATAACCCTTCCCAGATTGATGGGCAGCAACAATTGCTTCTCTAAGATATTTGATGATGTCTTTCCTCCTTGGCATTGTGTTAACACACTCCTGAATACTCCAGACTAGCAAACTGTTGAAACGTCGGCTTTTATAGAGGTGGTCACACTTGCTGATGAGCAGTTAATCAAGGGCATTTGATTAGCAGCACCTGTCTGCTACTGAGCATCTTAATTCCTATGGAAGCATTAAGGGTGTACTTAGTTTTTCACACATGGCTTCTCCATTTTGCATTTATTCTTGTTAAATAAATCATGATACTGTATAATAGGTCATGTGTTGTTGTTCATCTGAGGTTGTATTTACCTAAGTTTTAGACCTGCTAAGGAACAGATGATTGTTATTATGTCCTGATATGTAAAACCATAGAATTCAAAGAGAGTGTACTTTCTTTTTCACACTACTACGTGTGTGTATAATATATATACCTACATACATACATACATACATACATACATACAAATGTACACAGGGCTCAAAATTTCCATTCGGAAATTGATGCCAGTCCCGCTGCTTTTAGTAACTGTCACGCTTCCCAGGCTTGTGCCCTGTTTGCTTCTCTCTCAGCAGCACAGGAGAGTTAAGTTCCCGTTCCCCCATGACCGTGCAGTGCTGGCCCAGGGAGCAATTGCCGGTTATAAAGTTGGACTGCTGTGCTGCAGACTTTCTCTATCTCCCCATCTCTCCAGGGAAGGAGGCAGGGAAACCTCCCCTGGCTGGCATATACCAGTTTGCATATTGCACATAACGTTTTGCATAATGCGTATAGCATAAAGTGTTTTGAGTATAGCAGTTTTGCATATAGCATCTTGAATATTACCTATGGCGTTTTGCGTGTAGCTTATAACATTTTGAGTTTAACACATAGCATTTCTCATGCAATTTATTGTATTTTGCATGTTCTGTTTGGAGTTTAGAGTATTACAATATAAGACCACAGAGTTTTGATCACACAGCCACTTTCTCTTTAATTAGTATAGATTTGAAGAATACTTAAAGTCCATATAAAGAAAAATGATTCCTTAATTAAGGATCGAGCTTGGTTTTAATACCAAGTCCATGCGTTTGACTGTTATTAACCATTGGATAAAACAGTGTTTCTTTATGAAGTTCAGTTGGTGGCCTAGTGGGTAACTTAACAGAATCACCTTGACATTATCAAAAATTGGAAAGCTGGCACATATATATAATAGTAGCAGGGCTCAAAATTTCCATTCACCTCCTCGCATTTGTCGAGGATAAATTGTACTGTACTGCTGGTGTCATGTACTGGGGGTTTGTACTGCTGGTCTGATGTACTGGGGTTTTTGTACTGCTGGTCTCATGAACTGGGTTTTTGTACTGCTGGTCCCGTATTGGGGGTTTGTACTGCTGGTCTCATGTACTGGGGTTTTTGTACTGCTGGTCTCATGAACTGGGGGTTTGTACTGCTGGTCTCATGAACTGGGTTGTTTTTTGTTTTTTTTTTTGTTTTGTTTTTTTTACTGTTGGTCTTATGTACTGGCGTTTTGTACTGTTGGTCTCATGAACTGGAGTTTCATACTGCTAGACTGTTGCAAAGGTGTATAGCACTGCTGGTCTTGTAATATTGTGAGTCTCATGTAAAGCTACTTTGGCTTGATCATCTTATATAATGTATTACATTGCTAGTCTCAAGTAAAACACTGCATGTAGTATTTCTCTGTTGGCCACATGTAGTACTCTGCTAGCCACAAGTAATTGTATTAAAATGCAAAATTAGACTAGCTTAAACCTGCAGGGCAATACACAGTTATACAAGACCAACAGAACAGTACTCCATTATAGTACTCTTGTATTGCCCTGTTGACCTCTTTCAATAATCTGGTATCGCCTCCCAGTATTGAATATTTTTGTTAATTTTATTCTGAATAAAACATAGAACAACGGGACAGATGGATGCAATGAGGTGCGGAGTCGGCTTGATGGCATGCAACATTAGCAGGCTAGAAGTTGCATAACGGCAGAGTTGATGGGTTACAGCAGCAAGCTGGAGATCAGAGCACTGCGGAGACGTAGTGTCCATACGCCCACACAATACACACGGTGAGAGGTCTGAAGGCGGGATGGATGGGTGGGTGTGTGGAGGAGGACGCGGGAAGTAACAGTGTGAGAGTGGTGGGAGCCATAAGACTGCTGTGATGCCGAAAAATGAACAGAAGACCAGCTAAGGGTATGAGTTTAGGAGCACGCTATTTATGGCAATCTGATATTGCAGTGGCCAAAGCAGTGGATTGACTGAGAATGAGATCATGCTGTTGACAGGCTTTAATAAATCAGCAAACAAGGTATCTCGATTTTGAAATGATATAAGCTGATTTACAAAGTGAAGTGGATGATGCCTACAGCAGAGATATTGGTTGCCAGGTTATATATAATTCTGTATTAAGTGGCTCCTTGGGTGTAAGCTTCAAGAGCGATTTTACACAGAGAAATGTATAAAGGAAAGGGTAAATAAAACAAAGAAGCTTGGTTCAGAAAAAAGGAAAGGGTTTAAAACTTTATTTAAAGGTGATAATAATAATAGACATCCAGTTACCAGGAAGAGACTCTTAGTTTGGCTATACAGCACCTGGGGATGATGTCTGTAGCAGTGATAATGGTGCTAGGCTACTTTAACCTTTCTCCCAGTTTGATTTGTGCTGTGAGCTTTAAGGTGCACTTGCATAATAAGAGGTGTATATAAAATATGCAATTTTTGGAGAGGTGGTGAAAGTTTGTAATCCAGTGAAGGAGATGGGCCATGCAAGTAGCCAAATGGTTCAGAGGGACACATAATGATAAAATATTAAGGAGAATTGTTTTAAAGGAACAGGCTCTGAGTCTATTAGCCAATAGCAAGGGGCCAATGATATGTGTTGCTTAATGACATTTGAAGTTATGTCTGTCAGTGTTTAATATGGCTACAAAGGGAAATCAGAAGAAGGATAAAGACAAGGATAAAAAGGATAACAAGCAAGAAAGGAGATCGTTTCACTGATTTCCCCCCTAAGCTTCTAACACTGCAGCTGGGCTACAAGTTAAAGAAATGAATTCCAGCCAAGTAGGAGAGCTGTTAAGTAATAGTAACAGTGAGGTAGCACCAATTACCCAAGGGTTTTTGAAGGATTGCTTGGAAGCTCAGCAACTCAGTATAAGACAAAAGAACTGGTAAATAAAGTTGAGTCTATGGAGGAAAAAATGGTTGTTCTGGATTTACAGTATACTACAATAAAAGATAAGAATTTGATGTTGGAGCGAAGAGTTGATGAGCTTGAGTCAAAATTAAGCGATAAGGAGGATAGGTCAAGGAGATGTAACTTACGCTTCAGAAACATACCGGAAGATATTGGGCAAGATCAGCTCAATCCATTTATAAAGAAATTATTGTCAACTTTGGGTATAGAAAAATCAGTGTATAATGTGGATATAGAGAGGAATCAACATCTCCAGAAACTGAAGAATATATCTGGAACAGTTCCTAGGGACGTTTTAGTCAATTTCCAGTCGTATTTATGTAAGGAGAAGATTGTGAAGAAGATGAGGGATCTGCCTCCATCAGAGGAAATATACAGAGATCTTTTAGTCTTTAAAGGGATAGTAATGTTTCATAATAAAAGCAGCTCTAATTAATCACCATAGTATTTGGACTTTGGAGAGTGTTATTTCAATTCTGTCAGAGTTGTAGTTCTAGAGTAATTCAATGACAAAGTATCCCCCTCCTGCCCCTTTTACTGATGTAACACTGATCAGCTAGAGCAGAAGGGAGGTACCCAGGTAGATTGCAGAGAGGGACAACCTTCAATTAAGATAAGGGAAAAACCTGAGAAACTTGTCAAGGGGGGGAAGGGCTTTCATTGTTTTCATAGAAAGAAGAGTGTCCCCTGCTGTTATCTGTCTGGTCTATGGACTGCATTCCACATCTGAAAAGAGATGGCTTACACTAGGTAAAAGGGGCGGGAGGGGGAAACTTTGCTTGTGAATATCTCTTAAACCATAAAGGTCTGAGAGATAAGACTTATATCATTCTTCATGTTTTTTTAATGCCTACAAAATAAAGATAAAACAAAGTATTACTATCCCTTTAAGGACCTGTCTTATGTTACAAGGTTAAAACGGAAGAAATCTGCCCCAGTGACAAAAAATTTGCGATATAATATCAAATATAGATGGGGCTTTCCAGTTTGTTTGAGAATACGCTGGGAGAACAGAATAGTTAAAAATTATACTGTTGAACAGGTGGAGGAGTGGTTGAAGGGGAATGTTGGGTAAATAATGGTAAAAGGGATAGTAGTATAAAAATAAGATTAAGAGGTATTGGAGGGTGGTAAAGGAGGTATTAAACTGGAGACAAATTATCAGAATTCATTAAGAAGAGGGTTAACATAGTTATATAATTTTGTAAATATCTGTTTGTGTGAAGCTTAACTATGATGAGAGCTGGAATTCCTGTCTCAACTTAGAATAAGAGAGAGGCAGGGGAAAAGGGAGGGGGAAGGGAGGTTTGTGGGGTGCATGCTGGGGAATAAGGTAAAGAAAAGGTGACAAGAAGATTGATATAAGGTTGAAATCACAGATTGGAAGGTTATTTGGGGTGCACGTAGGGAAACAGGGTAAGATGGGAGTGAGTAAGAAGATAATAGGATTTTAGTCTTATCTGTTAAATCCTTTTCACTTAGTCCATGCAGGTCACTGGTACAATGGGAGGCGATCCGCCCATTTAAGTAGGCAGGAACATTCATTCAAATGTATGCAGGGGGTGGAGCCTCCCCTCCCTCTTAAGCTGCCCTCAGCCAGAACAAGCTAGATTGATTTGAGACACTAACCTGACCAGAGTAAGAAGGAAAAGGAAGACTCCTGTGAGCATGCCCCGAAGGTCTCCCACTGAATGCCACAGGAGAGCCAAGCATGGTCCCTTGACAGGGTGGGAGACCAGTGACCTGTATGGATTAAGTGAAAAGGATTTAACAGGTAAGACTAAAATCCTATTTTCACTGTCGTCCAATACAGGTCACTGGTACAATGGGATGTACAAACATTGAGCTTTCCCAGAGGCGCGAAGTAAGGAAAGGACCAAGCACAAGGCCCAAAGTCACCAGAACTGCTATGAACCAATTAATCATAGAGCCCAATAACAGAAGTGTCAACGGACACCAACCAGGGGGGAAAAACGAACCCCCGAACTAACACAGCACACTGAACTAGAGCCAACAGGGCTCAACAGCAAAGAAGCACTAAGAACCACAGAGTAGAAGATCCTAAACAGGCAAGACTGCCTCCAGGACCTTCCTCCCAAAGCTGGCATCAGCCGAGGCCAGTACATCAACACGGTAGTGCTTCGAGAATGTGTGCACAGAGTACCAAGTAGCCACTCTGCACAGTTGATCAGCAGATGCCTGATTCTTGTAGGCCCAAGAGGCCCCAATAGATCTGGTGGAATGAGCAGTAACTCTGAAGGGAACATGCTTATTCCGCAGTTTGTAGGCTTCACGAATGGTAGATTTTATCCAAGATGCAATAGTCACCTTTGATGCCGGTCTCCCTGACCTAAGCCCCTCAGGAATGACGAACAGGGCGTCAGACTTCCTGATAGACTCAGTGCGATGAACATAAAATTTAAGACAACGCACAACATCCAACAAATGGAGATCTCTTTCCTTGTCAGAGGAAGGGTTAGGACAGAAAGAGGGCACCACAATCTCCTGACTGATGTGAAATTCGGAGACAACCTTGGGTAAAAACTCCTTGGAAGTGTGAAGCACTGCCTTATCCTTGTGGAACACCAAGTAAGGAGGTTTACAAGACAGAGCTTATAACTCTGCTACCCGGCGAACTGAGACAATAGCCAAAAGAAAGGCCATTTTCCAGGTCAAGAGACATAAAGGAATAGAAGCCAAGGATTCAAACGGGGGTCTCTGGAGGACCCCCAGCACCAAATTAAGGTCCCACTGGGGAGTTGGACTCTTGAAGACAGGCCGAACATGAGCCACACCTTGGAAGAAAACCTTAACATTAGGAAGAATAGCAATCCGTTCCTGGAAAAATACAGACAGAGCTGAAGTCTGAACCTTGAGAGAACTCAGGCTGAGTCCCTTCTCAACCCCATCCTGCAAAAAGGCCAGGACCGTGGGAAGATGGAAATCAAGTGATAGATCCTTATCAGTACACCATGCCACAAAGGTGGACCATATGTGATGATAGATCTTGGAAGACACAGGCTTGCGAGCTCTAAGCATCGTGGACACCACTGAAGAGGAAAACCCTTTCTTCTTTAAAATTGAGGATTCAACCTTCAAGCCATCAAATGGAGATGCTGAACATCCTCCTTCCACAGATATCCTTGAAGAAGTAGATCTGGACGGGCAGGAAGCGGAAAGGGATCCGCCACAGACATGGCTAGCAGTTCCGGATACCAGGACTGACGAGGCCAATTTGGAGTGATTAGGATGACAGGACAACGCTCCATCTTCAACTTCTGGATGACTCTGATCAACAGAGGGAGAGGAGGGAAGATGTACACCAGAGGGAACTCCCAAGGGATTGACAAAGCGTCCACTGCTAGAGCAAGAAGGTCCCTCCACCGAGAGCAAAACACTGGCACCTTCCTGTTGTGTCTGGTAGCCATCAGATCCCCACATCTGGGTTAGAAGGTGAAACACCTCTGGATGAAGCGCCCACTCTCCACTGTCGACTGTGTGATGACTGAGAAAGTCTGCCATGACGTTGTCTACGCCTGGAATGTGTACTGCTGAGATGACGGGCACATGAGCTTCTGCCCAAGATAAGATGGCCTTGACCTCTAACCAAGCGGTAAGACTTTTTGTGCCGCCTTGTCTGTTGATGTAGGCCACTGCGGTGGCGTTGTCGGACTCCACTCTGACTGGACAACCTTCCAGCTGAGATTCCCAGTGCCTCAGGGCAAGAAAGATGGCATGAAGTTCCAGAACATTGATGGAGAGAAGAGATTCTTCCAGTCCCCATTTCCCCTGAGCACTGAAATGATCCAACACTGCCCCCATCCCCGGAGGCTGGCATCCGTCGTGACTGTGGTCCAATAGGGAACCCGAAAGGATCTCCCTTTCAGGAGATGAGACAGGTCCAACCACCATTCCAAGCTCAACTCGACATGAGGAGGCAGAGAGACTGACAGATGCTGATGATCTGGATGATTCTTGCCCGTCTGAATCACAAACCTCTGAAGTTCCCTGGTGTGTGCCATAGCAAATGGCACTGCCTCTATCGTGGAAATGAACTTCCCCACCAGAGAAGTCAACTTCGGCACTGGAACCCTGTCGAGCTCCAGGATCTTGGATACACAGAGAGCAATCTGATGAGCCACTTCCTCCGGTAAAAACACCATGCACTGCTGAGTGTCGAACAGGAGACCCAAGAAGAGGATCTGTTGAGATGGAACCAAGTCTGACTTGTCCAGATTCACAATCCAGCCGTGGCGGTTGAGTGTCTGTATGCACAACTGCATCTGCTGGTGGAGAATCTCTGCAGATGAAGCTTTCAGGAGCAGATCGTCCATGTAGGGAGTCACCCTGACTCCATCTCGATGAAGCACAGCTTTCAAAGCTCTCAATACTCTCTGAAAGACCTGAGGAGCTGAAGTCAGTCCAAAGGGAAGAGCTGAAAACTGAAAGTGGCCTTTGTGACAGGCAAACCTGAGATACCGTCTGCTCTCTGGGTGAATAGGGATGTGAAGATATGCATCCTGAAGGTCCAGGGAGGCAAGGAACTCCCCTGGAGACATTGCGGCTATCACAGTACGCAGAGATTCCTGACGAAAGTGGGAACTCACAACAAAGGAATTGAGATCCTTGAGATCCAAAATAGGACGAGCACCTCCGTCCTTTTTGGCCACAACGAACAGGTTGGAATAGAATCCTGAACCTGTGTCCTCGATGGAACCAGTTCCAGGACCTCTTCGTCCAAAAGATCCTGAATAGCGTCGTCGAACAGACGTCTTTTTGTAGGCTCCTGAGAAGGACGAGTAAAATGGAACCGAAAAGGAGGAAGGGAAGAGAAAGGGATCCTGTATCCCTCTGATACCACCTGAACAACCCAAGGCTCCGCCATTGACTCCTCCCAAACCCGCGAAAGATGTGGAGACGTCCACCTACAGCCGGATGCGGACCCGGGTTCGGCGAGTCATGCCGAAGCAGTCTTGGAGGTCTTGGCCTTGGGGGCAACTTTGGGCCTCCAGGACTGTTTGGGCTTGGAGGAAGAGTGCGCAGAGGACGGACCCGCCTGGGGCGTAGAGCGTGTCTCAGTTTGGAAGGCACGAAAGGACCGATTGTGTTTGGCTGGAAACTTCTTTTTGAAGACTGATGGTAGAAGAGTACTTTTACCACCAGTAGCCTCACTAATCATCTCCTTAAGTTCAGATCCAAACAGAGAGGTCCCTTGGAAGGGTAATGAAAGCAAGGCTTTCTTAGAAGCGGTGTCAGCAGACCAAATTTTCAGCCAAAGAGCACGTCTAGCCACCACAGAGGAAGTGGAGGCCCTCGCCATCATGCGCACAGCATCAAAAGCAGCGTCAGAAACATAAATTTGAGCAAGAAGCTGAAGTTGCTCAGACACTGGCGCATCCTGGCGAACCGCCTCAGTAAGCTGTTCAGTCCAGGCCGCAATAGCCCGGATAACCCACTCCACTGCAAAGGTTGACCGCATGGCAGTGCCAATAGAGGCAAAAATAGATTTAAGACAAGTTTCTAACTTTTTGTCCTTCCAATCTTGCAGGGCAGAGGCATCAGATACAGCTAAAGCAGTAGATTTAGATAACCTAGAAATAGGAGCATCCACTTTAGGAGGATGAACCCATTTTGCCAGTTCAGTCTCAGGAAAAGGGTAAAGTTTAGCAAACTTTTTGGACACAGAAGAGGATTTTTCAGGATTCCTCCAAGCAAGAGTAGGGTTAGTAGGAAAACATACAACAGCTTTAGACGGTTTTTGAAAAACGTCAGTTGGATCATGAGTAGATTCCTGAGTCAGAGGAAGGTTGAGCGTGGTTAGCACAGCCCTGATCAAACCCTCTGCAGAGATTTCAGGGTCACATTCATAAGGGTCACCTATGGACCTGGTAGATTCAATAACAGTGCCTTCCTCAGCATCAGAATCTTGTAAAAGTTCTTCCTCAGAAGAATCAGACATGTTAGGAGCCCCCTGTGGCTTAGGCAGGGAGGCCCTGACTGTGGAGGGGGTCTGCCAAACCTGAAGAGCCCCCTGAACCTGAGAGGGAAAGCGTTGAAGAGTGGATCTGAGATCCCTAGTGGCAGCCTTGAACTCTTTCAGCCAAGTTGGCTCAATAGCGTGACTGGAAAGCCCAGGGTTGCGGTCATGACTTTCTGCACATTTTGGGCATAAATGACCATAAAATTCTCTAGGTAGCCCAGAGTGACAAGAGGAGCAAAACGCAATGGGGGAGATTGACACCCCAGCCTCTTTAGTCTTGGGTCTAGCCCCTGACTCCAGTGGAGTAGACATGCTCACAGCGTCAGATATACTCCACTAAGAAGAATCACCCAATTGAAGTGTGTAAGATTCAAATTTCACCCCAGAAATGTCTAAAATTAAACTTATCTGGCAAGCGAAGGGTTAATCTGCTAAGGAGAGAGAGAAGGCTCGGTCCCTGCGTAGTATACTCGCTGAGAATAACTCACAAAATGGCTGCCGCAACGGTAGCCAATCAGAAAACGAGCGCGAAACGGGAGCTCATGGGAATCGTAGTTTTTCTCAGAAGTACCCCAAAACAGTGCCCGAAGCCCCCCCAGACCCCCAACACACCGAATCATGCAACCGGATGATAGAGCAAGGGAAGACCAATAAAATGAGCCCACTCTGAAGTCGCTGTGACAAGCGGTTCCAGAGATACGTCCCACACTGTGTAAACCCATAGAGAATAAAGGAGCAATGGCGTCTATGCGGGAAAAGCGCGCTTAAAGGCGCGGAACATTAACTTTTAATAAATTTACCCTGAGAGAAAAAGGTTACCAAACACACACCAAATACATGTAAAACATGATAAAACAATATCCCAAAGCTCTAAAACCCAGGGAATACCACAGACATTGCATAAATACAGGCAATAGTAAGAAAAACACCCTATGAGTGCTGGAGTGCATAATGAGAACTCCCAAATACATGCCCAAAGAAGGGACACTGTGGGACAAGTGGACCTTCAGCACTCAAAGGGTGGCTCACCTTTCTGCAGGACTTCTGTCTTCAGGTGACCATGTTAAAAGGGAATTAACCAGAGGAAAATTCCCCAGTAGGGAAGCTACTTGACTCAAGCTGTTCCCTCTTCAGGGCATAAGGTCCACCAGAAAATCCCTGGAAGCTGCACTAGCCACTTTGGTGAGGGCAATTGTCAGCCATGGTCACCCACCTAATGGTGGTATTCCATATTTGAAGAAAAACAATAAAAAAACTAAAGTTGAATGAGAGATGTTCTCCACCTGGTGTGCACAGCACACAGGAACAAATCAATCTGGCTTGTTCTGGCTGAGGGCAGCTTAAGAGGGAGGGGAGGCTCCACCCCCTGCATACATTTGAATGAATGTTCCTGCCTACTTAAAGGGGCGGATCGCCTCCCATTGTACCAGTGACCTGTATTGGACGACAGTGAAAAGAGGGTTTGTTGTAAAGGGTGAGGTTTAGGGCACTAAGTAGTAATGTAGGTTACTTGGGTTAATTTGAATACGTTGGAGAGAAATAAGAGGATTCACTTGAGTAAGAGTAAGAACAGTGTATGAATATACATGGTGTAGTAGGATAGAAGCACTGTGGGTGTAGTGTAGAGGTAGAGAGAGATTTTGGGTGGATCTTAGTAATACAGTTGAGTAAACAAGAAGGAGAGACATAACAGGAAACCCTGTGGCATTAGCACACTCTACTGGCTAAACGTTCAATACAAAGGGCTATAAGGCAAAAAGGAATAAAGGAGCCAGGGAGGATATAAGGATTCTAAGCTACCTGATAGTAAAATGACCTATCCGGTCATAGAATAGACATTCTCCTCCCTTCTGTGGATCACAAAGTAAAAGGGAAGGGAATCAAATATAATAAAATATATATTTATTAGTAAATTAAAACTACAAACACACAAACTGGGGTGACTATTAATGATGAGTCCCCTTTAAAAAGCACTAAACGGCTGTTGCATCTTAAATAAACATGCCTTCTATCATACGTGATAACATCTATTGAGATATTATAGCTCACTGGTTCCTGGCATCCAGCTCATTTCTTAGGCTGGATGTCTATATAGTGCTAAATTTACTGACTTGGGTCATCAGTCATAAAGAGACATGAGGATCTCTGCAGGTTCCCTGCTGTACTAAGTGGATATGATCAGCTGAGACAGAGAATCTATTTTATTAGCTTACCGTCCATATATAATTTCTTTGACTGTGTCTCGGAATTTAAACTTTATAGTTATAATGCTCTCATTCGTTTTCACACAGTCCTATTTCCCACTTATATACTTAGTATCTTCTGCAGGCGACCTGCTATCCTAACCCAGCAGTCAATTCTTAGATATATCCGAGTAACATATGTTCACTTGTTACCGGTGCTATATCAATTAATCAGTAGCACTCTGGGCTGTTCCCCTCAAAGTCTAAGCTACTTATTGATCTTGCTTGTGGGGCCAACTCGCAAAACATTATTATACACTGTCTGATAATCAATACTATGGCTAGATCATCCTGGGCACCCAGCTCTTTTCGTAGGCTGGATGTCTCTTTAACATCTATGTGAATTCCTACACCATGTATCGTATCACATATCATATAGGATTAGGCTATTACTGCCCTTATACTGCTGCTGCTATCATAGCCCTTATTGTGTTGTTACTCTAAAATGTAAATAGACAGAGCTAGGCACTCTCATATATAGCAACAAAAAGAAAACTGTATATATCATACACAGGGTGCTCACATATCCCAACAAATCAGGAGGGCAAAAAAAGAAGAACAAAAAAGGATATATATCTGGCACACACTTCTTTGTAGTAACTAAATATAATATAAAAATAAAAAATTAATTAAACATATATAAATACAAAATAGAAATTTATTGTATGCACAAAAAGAGCAAGGCAAACACTCATAAGTACCGGAATCTTCCCCGCATATTCCCCCTCAAACCATCCACACCCTCCCGTCCCTTCCATAAAATAGGATTTTAGTCTTACCTGTTAAATCCTTTTCACTTAGTCCATACAGGTCACTGGTACTCTGGGAGGCGTAAGTCCCCTTTAATAGGCAGGAACAACTATGCAAATGATTTGCAAGGGGCGGAGCCTCCCCTCTTACTTAAGCCACCTTCTGGCCAGAGCCACTTAGATTGATTTGAGACCCTAAAACTGACCTCAGGTAAGCAAAAAGAAAGACTCCTGTGAGCATGCCCGAACGGTCTCCCACTGAATGCCACAGGAGAGCCAAGTCTGGTCCCTTGACAGGGTGGGAGACCAGAGACCTGTATGGACTAAGTGAAAAGGATTTAACAGGTAAGACTAAAATCCTATTTTCACTGTCGTCCAATACAGGTCACTGGTACTCTGGGATGTACAAACATTGAGCTGACCCAGAGGCGGGAAGTAAGGTAAGGACCAGGCGCAAGGCCCAAGTCACTAGAACTGTTATGACCCAGTTAATAACATAGCCCAAACTGTAAGTGTCAACGGACACCAACCAAGGGAAACAATCCCTGAACTAACACAGCACACGGAACCAGAGCCAACCGGGCTCAACAGTAAGGAAGAACTAAGGATAACAGAGCGGAAGACCTACACAGGCAAGACTGCCTCCAGGACCTTCCTTCCAAAACCGGCATCAGCCGAAGCCAGTACATCAACTCGATAGTGCTTAGAAAAAGTGTGCACAGAGGACCAAGTGGCCGCTCTGCACAGATGATCAGCAGAAGCCTGATTCTTGTAGGCCCAAGAGGCCCCAATAGATCTGGTGGAATGGGCAGTCACTCGGAAGGGAACATGCTTATTCCTCAACTTATAGGCTTCACGGATGGTAGCTTTAATCCAAGATGCAATAGTAACTTTGGCAGCCGGTCTCCCCGCCCTAGGTCCCTCAGGAATGACGAATAGAGCGTCAGACTTCCTGATAGACTCGGTGCGATGAACATAAAACTTGAGGCAACGCACCACATCCAACAAATGGAGATCTCGTTCCTTGTCAGATGAAGGATTAGGGCAGAAAGAGGGAACCACAATCTCCTGATTGATGTGAAACTCGGACACAACCTTGGGTAAGAATTCCTTGGTAGTGCGAAGCACAGCCTTATCCTTGTGGAACACCAGGTAAGGAGGTTTACAAGACAGAGCTTGTAACTCTGCTACCCGGCGAACTGAAACAATAGCCAAAAGGAAGGCCATCTTCCAAGTCAAGAGACGTAATGGAATGGAAGCCAAGGATTCAAATGGTGGTCGCTGGAGAACTCCCAGCACCAAATTGAGGTCCCACTGGGGAGCAGGACTCTTGAAGGCAGGTCGAACATGAGTCACACCTTGGAAGAAAACTTTCACATCAGGAAGGATAGCAATCCTTTCCTGGAAAAACACAGACAAGGCAGAAGTCTGAACTTTGAGGGAACTCAGACTGAGCCCCTTATCCACACCGTCCTGCAAGAAGGCCAGGACAGTGGGAAGATGAAACTCAAGGGATAACTTCTTATCAGTGCACCATGCAACGAAGGTTGACCATATGCGATGATAGATCTTGGAGGACACAGGCTTACGAGCACTAAGCATAGTCGACACCACAGAAGGAGAAAATCCTTTCTTTGCTAGAATCGAGGATTCAACCGCCATGCCATCAAATGGAGAGAGTGAACATCCTCCTTCCACAGATAACCCTGGAGAAGTAGGTCCGGACGGGCAGGGAGCGGGATCGGATCCGACACTGACATGGCCATCAACTCCGGATACCAGGACTGGCGAGGCCAGTTTGGAGCGATCAGGATGACAGGACAACGCTCCTGCTTCAACTTCTGGATAACTCTGATCAATAGAGGAAGAGGAGGGAAGATGTAAGCCAGGGAGAAATCCCAAGGGATCGACAAGGCATCCACTGCTAGAGCAAGGGAGTCCCTCAAACGGGAGCAAAACACTGGAACCTTCCTGTTGTGCCTGGTAGCCATCAGGTCCACCACAGGCATCCCACACCGCTGGGTGAGCATGTGAAACACCTCTGGATGAAGAGCCCATTCTCCGCTGTCGACGGTGTGACGACTGAGGAAGTCTGCCATGACGTTGTCCACGCCTGGAATATGAACTGCAGAGATGACAGGCACGTGATCTTCTGCCCAAGACAAAATATCCTTGACCTCCCACCAGGTGGAACCGCTCCTTGTGCCGCCTTGCCTGTTGATGTAAGCCACCGCCGTGGCGTTGTCGGACTCCACTCTGATCGGAAGACCGGTCAGTTGAGACTCCCAGTGCCTCAGGGCAAGCCGGACAGCTCGAAGTTCCAGAACATTGATGGAGAGAAGGGATTCCTCCAGACCCCATTTCCCCTGAGCACTGAAGCAACCCCAGACTGCACCCCAGCCCCGAAGGCTGGCATCCGTTGTGACTGTGGTCCAACGAGGAACTAGAAAGGATCTCCCTTTCAGGAGATGAGAGAGATCTAACCACCAGTGCAGACTCGACTCGACATGAGGAGGAAGAGAAACGGACAGATGTTGATGATCTGGATGATTCCTGCACGTCTGGATCACAAACCTCTGAAGTTCCCTGGAGTGGGCCATGGCAAATAGTACTGCTTCGATCGTGGAAATGAACTTCCCCACTAAAGACGACAACTTCGGTACCGGAATTTCGTCCATGTCCAGAATCCCAGCCACTCTGACGGCTATCTGGTGAGCCACATCCTCTGGAAGAAACACCATGCATTGGCGAGTGTCGAACAGGAGACCCAGGAACAGAAGCCTCTGAGATGGAACCAAGTCCGACTTGTCCAGATTCAGGATCCAGCCATGACGGTTCAGAGTGTGCATGCACTTCTGTAATTGCTGACGGAGAAGCTCCGCTGAGGAGGCTTTCAGTAGGAGATCGTCCATGTATGGGGTCACTCTGATCCCATCCTGATGAAGCACCGCTATCAAGGAGCCTAACACCCTCTGGAAGACCTGAGGGGCTGAAGTCAGCCCAAAGGGGAGCGCTGCAAACGGAAAGTGTCCCCTGTGGCAGGCAATCCTGAGATACCGCCTGCTCTCCGGATGAATAGGGATGTGAAGATAAGCATCCTGAAGGTCCAGGGAGGCAAGGAACTCCCCTGGAGACATTGCTGCAATCACAGAGCGCAGGGACTCCTGGCGGAAGTGGGAAGTCACCACATAGGCATTGAGATCTTTGAGATCCAAAATGGGACGAGCCCCTCCGTCCTTTTTGGCCACCACAAACAGGTTGGAATAAAATCCTGAACCTGTGTCCTCCTGAGGAACCGCCTCCAGGACCTCTTTGTCCAAGAGATCCTGAATAGCGTCATCGAACAGACGCCTTTTTGTGGGTTCCTGAGAAGGACTAGTAAAATGGAACCGAAAAGGAGGAAGGGAAGAGAAAGGGATCCTGTATCCCTCTGACACCACCTGAAGAACCCATGGGTCCGCCACTGACTCCTCCCAAGTCCGGCGAAAGATGCGGAGACGACCACCTACAGCCGGATGCAGACCCGGGTTCGGCGAGTCATGCCGAAGCAGTCTTGGAGGTCTTAGCCTTGGGGGCAACTTTGGGCTTCCAGGACTGTTTGGGCTTGGAGGAGGAGCGCGTAGTGGGAGGACCCGTTTGGGCCGAGGAGAGTGTCTCAGTCTGAAAGGAAAGAAAGGACCGATTGCGTTTGGCTGGAAACTTTTTCTTAAAGACTGAGGGTAGAAGAGTACTTTTACCGCCAGTAGCCTCACTGATCATTTCTTTGAGTTCAGACCCAAAAAGCAAATTCCCCTGAATGGGCAAGGAAAGCAAGGCTTTCTTAGAGGCTGTATCAGCAGACCAAATTTTCAGCCAAAGAGTGCGTCTAGCCACCACAGAAGAAGTGGAGGCCCTCGCCATCATGCGCACAACATCAAAAGCAGCGTCAGCAACATAGTTCTGAGCTTCAGTGATATTAGCAAGGAGCTGCAACTGTTCAGATACTGGCGCATCCTGGAGAACTGCTTCAGTCAGTCGTTCAGTCCAGGCCGCAATGGCTCTATTAACCCATGCCACAGCAAAGGTTGGACGCATGGCAGTGCCAATGGAGGCAAAAATAGATTTAAGAGAAAGCTCTAGCTTTTTATCCGTCCAATCCTGCAGGGCAGAGGCATCAGAGACAGCCAAAGCGGTGGACTTGGATAGTCTAGAAACAGGAGCATCCACCTTGGGAGGATGAACCCATTTTGCCAGCTCAGCCTCAGGAAAAGGGTATAGTTTAGCAAACTTTTTAGAGACAGAGGAAGATCTATCAGGATTCTTCCATGCCTCAGAGACCAGACGGGCAAGAGTAGGGTTAGTTGGAAAACAAACAACTGGCTTAGATGGCTTTTTCTGAAAAACATCAGTAGGATCATAAGTGGATTCCTGAGTCAGAGGAAGGTTGAGCGTATTCAGAACAGCTCTGATCAGACCCTCAGCCGAGACTTCAGGGTCACACTCATAGGGGTCCCCAATGGACCTGTTAGATTCAATAACAGTACGTTCCTCAGCATCAGAATCTTGTAAGAGTTCTTCTTCAGAAGAATCAGTGACATCAGGAGCCCCCTGTGGCTTAGGCAGGGAGGTCTTGATGGTAGAGGGGGTCTGCCAGACCTGGAGAGCCCCCTGTATCTGAGAGGGAAAGAGTTGAAGCGTGGATCTGAGATCCCTAGTGGCAGCTTTAAACTCCCTCACCCAAGATGGCTCAATAGCGTGGCTGGAAAGCCCAGGGTTGCTATCTTGACCAGTACAATTAGGGCATAGATCCTCCACATTATCGCTGGACAGCCCAATGTGGCAAGAGGAGCAAAACGCCATGGGGGTAGCAGACCCCCCATCCTCCTTAGACTTGGGTCTAGCCCCTAGCTCCAGTGAAGTAGACATGCTCACAGCGTCAATATACCCCACTAATAACACTATCACCCAGAAAAAGTGTAAAGGATTAAAGTTTCACCCCAGAAATGTCTAAATTCGGACTTATCTGGCCAGCGAAGGGTTAATCTGTAGAGGAGAGAGAAGGCTCGGTCCCTGCGTAGTGTACTCGCATAGGAAAAGTACCACAAAATGGCGGCCGTCATGACAGCCAATCAGAAACGAGCGCGAACCAGGCGCTCATGGGAAATTTAGTTTTCCCCATAGAAGTACCCTAAACAGTGCCCGAAGCCCCCCTGAACACCCCACATAAATAAAACACAATCCGGATGATAGAGCAGGAGCCTAGCAGTAAAATGAGCCCTCTCTGGAGTTGCTGTGACAAGCGGTTCCAAAGATATGTCCCACACTGTGAATTCCCATAGAGAGTAAAGGAGCCATTGTGTCTGAGCGGGAAAAGCCGCGCTTAAAGGCGCGGAACTCAATTTTTAATAAAGTTTAAGAAAACATTAAAAAGTGCTCAAACAAGAATAAAACACATAAGAAACATAAGTAAACGAATATCCCAAGCTCCAAAACCCAGAGAATATCACAGAAATTAGATAAACATTAAAAATGCAATAAAAACACCCTATGAGTGCTGGAGTGTATTGAAAACTCCCAAATACAAGCCCATCAAAGGGACACTGTGGGGACAAGTGGACCTTCAGTACTCAATGGGTGACTCACCTTTCTTGCAGGACTTCTGTCTTCAGGTGACCATGATGAATAAGGAATAACCCAGAGGTAAATTCCTCAGTAGGGAAGCTGCTCAACCCAAGCTGTTCCCTCTTCAGGGCATAAGGTCCACAGGAATCCCTGGAAGCTGCACCAGCCACTTTAGAGAGGGCAATACACAGCCATGGTCACCCTCCTAATGGTGGTATTCCATATTTGAAAAAAAATAATAAAACACTAAGATGCATAGATGTTCTTCTACCTGGTGTGCAAGGCACTCCAGGAACAAATCAATCTAAGTGGCTCTGGCCAGAAGGTGGCTTAAGTAAGAGGGGAGGCTCCGCCCCTTGCAAATCATTTGCATAGTTGTTCCTGACTATTAAAGGGGACTTACGCCTCCCAGAGTACCAGTGACCTGTATTGGACGACAGTGAAAATACATTGAACGCTAGATGCCGGCATCTGTACTAGAAAAAAAGAAAAATTCCAACAAAATTCCAAACAAAGGGAATTTAGTAAGCGGCAATGAATCCAAAAATACAATGTCCTAATATCGGAGCAGTATGTCAAAATCCAAAAGGACACATGAGTAGCAAACGAAGCATAGTACAGTATACAGTTGTTAGACCGCTCACCACACTTAATATGACCAGCACTTTCCAATATCAGAGAATCAGTACACCATCAAGTAACGGATACAAATCAACAGAGGAACGCTCTCACCGCTCTCATATTCTCCGCTGTATCTTCAAAAGGCGTACTTCTACAATCTCTCAGTGAAACAATGTGTGCGGTCGCTTCAGTGGTTATCAGGTCAGTAACACCAATGTTTCTTCGCACCATGTGTCCATTAAATCATTCATGTGTACTTGATTTATCCGGATAAATGCCAAAGCAGTTTCTCCACTAGTAAGTTCTTCAAACAGATTGTAAACCAGCCGCTTCATCCAGTCATTCAAAAACATCAACGCGTTTCGCCCCAACAGGGGCTTTATCAAGACATATATTTTATATATTTTTATATTATATTTAGTTACTACAAAGAAGTGTGTGCCAGATATATATCCTTTTTTGTTCTTCTTTTTTTGCCCTCCTGTGTTGTTACTCCGCCAGACGCGCATTTTGTGTATCAATTCATCAGCGGCATTGAGTTGGGAAAAGTGGGGGGTGAGTTCTGATCACTAGTTAGTGTAGGAATATGTCAAAAGGGGGTGGGGTGTTTTTTCTCTCTCCCACTTGTTTTCTCCCCTCACCTTCCCCCCCCCCTCACCCTAGGTACTCTTTCAATATAGAGTGGATAGACTTAGTTAACATATAGTAAGGTAGGTAATCCCTGGGAATATGTTAGTCTGTCGGATACCTTTATTGACCCCATGCTGTGAGTTCTAGGATCGTGTTTGTGAAGGACTTTATATAAGCACTCACATGACACGTAGAGCTGATTGCCTGGCGGGGGGCCGGGCTCAGAGCCTGAGGGTTTGGGAACACAGGGTGTGTATCCAAAATGTTTTTATACGTGTTATGTTTGTGTAGGGTTTGTTTTGTAAAACCAAGAGTGGAGGGGGATAGAGAGAGGGAAGAAATAGATAGGATATGATCAAACTAGCTTCTATGAATGTGCAGGGTCCAAATACTCCGTTTAAAAGACAGATATATAAACTCCTACTACGAGATGATAAAACCGATATAGGTTTCATCCAGGAGACTCACTGGTGTAATACAAAACCCCACAGATGGGGCAAAAATTACTTTCAACATATGGTTTACACTGAATACTCGAAGAAAAAAAAAAAAAAGGTGCACTTATAATTTTTTCAAACAATATAGGAATTAGAAGTCATGCATCCAGAGGTTTATAAAGGAGAGTAGGTATGTGATAATGGTGGTTAAGATAAACAAGCAAGTCTATACGTTCGTAAATGTTTGTTTACCAAATGTTGCCCCTGTAAACTGTTTAAATAAAATATTAGACAAAGTAGAGAAGGTTAACATGGGGAATTTGATAATTGGGGGGAGATTTTAATAGCGTTTTAGACCCAAGTTTGGATAAGAAATATAGGGACTCTGATAAAGTGAATAAAAAATTAAGTATACTAGCCAGAAAACTTACAAACACTGTTATGAGGTCAAATTTATATGATTTATGGTGCATTAGTCACCCAGGGGAGAAAGACTATACACACTTCTCTACAATTTATTTTTCATTTTCCAGAATAGACATGATCTGGGGAGATTTAAATATGGTTAAAAGAACAAAGAAGATTTTTAAAAAGGAGAATGTGTGGTATGACCATAGTATGGTGATGTTGGAAATTTCTGATGGGGCTAGAAAGGGGACATCAGTCACTTGGAGGTTAGATAATTTCCTATTATATAAACAAGAGAATAGAGAATCTATAGCCCAAATGATTGATCTCTATCTTAAAGAGAACCGTGTAGAAGATATGTCTGCGTCAGTGATATGGTGTGCTCTTAAAGTGGTTATGAAAGGGCATTTTATAAAGTTCAAATATGAGAACAGAAGGGCTGGCTCATCGGCACAGCTATATATTGCTTATTATAAGCTTACATATGATAAAAAAATGGAATTCTAAAATGGAAAATGTGAGGAAAATCCAAGAGATTAACACCTTAAGGACCGGCGCTCGCACGCGCGGCCAGCACTTGGCATCCATGAGGCTTTTTTTGTTTTAAACTTCCGGTTCAGGGCTTCCGGAGAGGCCTGCAGCCACGCCGGGAGCCCTGAACTCCATGACGTGCCAGGACAGTCACTGGTCCTTAAGTGCCGGACCACCGTAACGGTCCTGGCACGTCATTGGTCGCAAAGGAGTTAAAGAACAGATTAATGGTCAAGAGTTAGAAAAGGATAACAAAATGCTGGAGAAGTTACGTATGCAATATTATCAAAGCGGTAACAGGGCAAGTAAAATACTTACAAATAAGCTAAGAAAGTTAGAAGTCCAATGTTAATGATTAAAGAAAATGGAAGAATATATCAGTCCCTGGAAGAGATAGGGGAACTCTTTGCGAAATATTATTAGTGGGCTCTATAATCTACCCACATGTAGTACAGCAGAGGAAATAGAAAAATATTTGGAAGGTATAACCATCCCTAAAATTACAATAGACCAAAGGCGGATATTGAACAAGACAATAACAAAAGAAGAGGTAGTGAAGGCGATAGATAAACTAGAAAAATACAAATCTCCGGGCCCAGATGGCTATGGTAATATGTTTTATAAGGTTTATAAACTAGAATTGGTGGATCAGATGGTGAAGCTTTATAATGAAATTGTTAGACAAGGAAGTTTTCCAGGGGAGATGTTGCAAGCTAACATATAGCGGATACTGAAGCAAGGGAAAATACCTTCGGAGGCTAGAAATTACTGTCCCATATCCCTAATAAATGTAGACACGAAGATTTTTTTATACCATACTAGACGAGAGAATGAATGGGATTTTGGTAGATATTGTACATCCAGATAAAACAGGATTTGTACCAGGGAGAATGGCATGCGATAATGTAAGGAGAGTGATAAATATAATAGATGTTGCTAGTGGGAGTGGTATCCCCCTCCTGACCCTGTCATTGGATGCAGAGAAGGCCTTCAACAGGGTCGGGTGGGGTACATGTTTTGAGTGTTCTATGCATGCGGGATCCAGGGATGGATTTTGAGGGGTATAAAAGCCCTTTATACTAGGCCAACAGCTAGAATAGTGGGAAATAATATATGTTCAAAGTGGTTCTGTTTAAATAATGGTATGAGACAAGGGTGCCCTCTTTACCCCATGCTGTACTTGTTATCAGTTGAGCCTTTTGCTATAAATATCAGGCATAATAAAGTGATAGAGGGTTTTCAAGTTGGGGATCGGGTATTTAAAATATGTTTATGCGTGGATGACATTATGTTATCAATTACAAATCCAGTGTCTTGTATGAATTATTTCATGGAGGAAGTTGGGAAATACAGTAAGGTTTACAATTACAAATTAAATATAGAGAAATCAGTTTGTTTATGTAACAACATGGGGGGATGGTAGACCAGTTGCAACAAACTTTCCATTTTGATTGTGGGAAGATGGTTTTGCCGTACTTGGGGATTGTGCTTACCGTTAAGATAACTAAAATGATGGAGGTGAATTGTATGAAACTAATAAATTGCTAAAAGAATGGGGGAGTAAGGAGCTATTATGGGGAGGTAGGATTAATGTTATAGAAGCATACACACTCCCAAAATCGACTTATATGTTTAGAATGTTGCCATTAAAAATACCAAAAAGCTGGCTGGATTTGATTCAGACTAGTTTCAGAAATTTTGTTTGGAGAGGTAAAAGACCAAGGATTGGTTCACAAAGACTCTCCAATAGTGTAAGACAAGGTGGTCTAGGTTTTCCTCTGATAGAAAATTATTATGAAGCTTCTAAAATCTATCAGGTGTATAAACGGAATATGAATGGTGTCAGAAAGGAACCCAGGTATTGGCTGGAGGCAAATGCAGGAGGCATGCGTGATCTGTCCAAATTACTGTGGAATACAAAAGAACAAGCTGTTTTAAGACATATTAGAGGAAAATGTTTAATCTTGGATCAGATTCTTCCAATCTGGTTTAGGATTAAAAATAAATTGAAATGATATAGAAAGTACCAGAGTGTGTTCGAGTGATTATAATTGAATATAATGTAGAAAATTTGAGTTTAAGTATCTGGAAAGATAGAGGTATTAGTAAAATAGAGGACATCCTGGCTATACAAGAGATTAAGGGCTCGATTTAAAGGCAGCCGTTAGTAAAAAAAAAAATCACTAACGGGTGCGTTAAGTGTCATGTTGCAATACAAAGATCCGTCTAAAGAACAGCTAACGGCAGTTTCACAATCCTTAGAGCTATTCAAAGGCTTGCGGTACTGCTAACGACTGAAAAAAAGACACACCTAACGGCTAAAAGTTAAGACCCACTTTTCTCACATGTTAGACACTTAACGGCCAAAACAAAACACCCGTTACATAGGAAATCACACAAAATGCTTACCGCACAACCATGTAAATGGGAAAATTAAGCCGTGCAATGCCAAAACAACACAAAAACATGCACACACAACACAAATCACTACACACACAACAACAAGCAACACCACAGGGACAACGACACACAAAAAAACAACACCACAGCATGGCACGGAACAATGGGGATCATCACACAAAGCGGACACCTACAAATACAAGCTCACCTGGGCAACATCAACACGCGAACTGCACCCCACAAATACACACCCGCAAATGGTACACAGAGAACAAGCACAACACACCACATCTTATAACACACACACACACACACACACCTGCTAACACTTACCTGGACAAAAACAACTCACCATTGGTCAGCACTCACCTCATCACCACACCTACACAACGCCCTAGCAAGTACTTAAAGGGACAACTCAACACACTCACTTGTGGCTTGTTTTCCACTCAGGGAGGGAGAGAGAGGGAGAGAGAGAGAGATAGACAGAGATAGAGAGAGAGAGACAGAGAGAGAGAGAGACAGATAGAGAGAGAGACAGATAGAGAGAGCAAACAGTATGTTGGGTTACATATTGTTGCTAAGGCTGCGGAGAAGGCGTGCAAGGGAGAGAGCTGGGGAACATCAGCAACCTCCAAGCACGCCTCATCAACAGCCTCCACCTGTTGCAAGTGAGGAGGCTCTGGCTCAGCAGCCACACAGGAGCCCATCCCCACCCGGAGGACACCTGCCTGCAGATGCACAGCTGCAGCAACAGGATGCTCCCCAGCTGCCACAGGGACCCCTGCAGCAGCCCAGGATGCATAGACGACCACCAAGGCCCAGGGTATACCGCCCAAGGGTCACTCTCTTTGGAATGACCGATAACAAGTTTATTGATCGCTACAGGTTGAGGCCACACAGCATCACAGCCCTGTATGAGGTCATCAAGGAGCAGGTGGATCCCATATGCACCCATAACCATGCTCTAACTGTCCTTCAAAAACTCCTGTGTGCCATACGCTTCATGACAAGTGGCGCCTTTCAGTCGACAGAGGGTTACGCATCTGGCATGTCCCAGGCCACATTCTCCAGGGTGCTGGCCCAGATCTTGCCAGCCCTCAAAGCCAAGGCGGCCAGTACCTACATACATTTCCCCATCACCGATATGGAGTGGACACATCTGAAGCAGGGCTTCTATGCAAGGGGAGGCATGCCCAGGGTCATGGGTGCAATAGATTGCACCCATGTCCGTATCAAAGCACCAGCACGTCAGGGACATATGTTCCTGAACCGCAAAAACTTCCACTCCATGAATGTGCAGATGGTGTGTGACAGCAACCTGGCCATCATGAATGTCTGTGCGAAATTTCCCGGGAGCTGTCACGATTCACATATACTCAGAAATTCATCTGTGCAGAGGGATTTCGAATATGGGACCTATACAGGCGGATGGCTTCTGGGTGAGTTAACAGCACCAAATGACACCACATACACATGTGCTAGCACGTTCACCACAGAAAACATCATTCACACAATATGTGCTCCTTGTCACACCATGTCACTCACTTTCCACAGGTGATGCTGGCTATGGATGCAAGCCATGGCTCCTCACCCCGGTCGCCAATCCCCAAAACGATGCCCAGGAACGATATAACCAGGCTCATGCCAGAACACGGAATGCCATTGAGCGGACCTTCGGCCTCCTCAAGTCCCGATTCCAATGTCTGGACCAATCGGGGGGAGCATTGCTGTATGCACCAGGCAAGGTCTGCGACATCATCGTGGCATGTGCCATCCTACATAATATCGTGGTGGACACCAGACTCATCGACGATGTCCATCCCCCACCCAGACCTGAAGACCCTGTGGATATCATTGAGTGTGAGGAAACCCCAACAGGGATGCAGACAAGGGACAGATTGATCAGGGATCACTTCTGCTGTGAGTATAATACATGTATGCACACAATCCATGCATACACACCCACCACAACACACATGTTCTGTTTTACCCCACAGGATCAGTGACACAGCCCTGACACTGGCTGCAGTATGGACCACCAGCATCAACTATTCCGTGGACCAGTCAGATTGGGCCTAGAGATTCCGAATACATCTGACAACCTGTCGTCCATGTTGATACTGCTAACTCAAGAATATCATGCATGCCCCCCTGGAAACCAAGGTACAACACTTTAACCTTGTTCAGCATATCCCACAGCTCCCTAGGCACCAACTAAAGTGTTCTGCTAGGATCAGACCCATAGTAACCATGGTACCCCTGTAGCGAGGGAGTCTCATCCAAGCCAATGCATCGGATAGCACTCTGTCATATAAGGGGTTCAGGGGGCATTCGTGGGGACATGGGACCAGTAGCTTGCTACAGTTGAAGAAAGCAGCAGAGGGGTGGATAGACAGTAATAGTGTGTTACACAACATGGAGCTCATGAAATGTGGATCACATCTCCATGGACACCATGTTGCCCTGTGTGTGTGTGTGCAGTGATATGTGCCCCAGAAAGAAATACACACATTAACAAATATGTCCTACTAGCTCCATGAACCAAACATATTTGGCCTGTCTCTGACAGTGGCAGCCCAAATATATTGTTGTCAGGAAGCTATTAGGACATATTTGTTGATGTGTGTCACCATGTCAGGGGCAAATATCCCTAAGGATGGTTAACATCCCCTTAGTTCCCCCCCATGATGGTTCATAGACCAGTACACAACACATTACAAAGCAGTGGTTTGTGTAGACTTATGTAACGGGAAAGATTAAGAGGATCATGATGTTGTAGCTGTTGCATGACGATCACTTCGAGGGTGATGTTCCAAATCCTGTCCTCTTGTCCCACAGGCATCCATAGCACGATCCATCCTTGAACAGAGGAGTTTCCATATGACTGGACTGAAGTCTGGACAACACTTCCATGAAGCTCACCCCTTGGTGTTTCAAGTGATTGTGTTGGTGATGCAATGTTTGACCTGATGTTCACAGCAACCTCTACTGGAACATTCACATATGGACACAAATTAATGTGTGTACTAACATCCAGGTATCAGACCTGTACAGTAAGACTGCTCATACACAGATGCCAAACTATGTGGACAACACATGAGCAGTTCACTAGCATTTCTAATGTATTCCTATTTAGTTCAGAGGTACCTTTTTGTGCTCATACAAGTGTTTAATGCATATTGGCTAAATACACAAGAAACATCACTACTCAATCCGTGTCTGTATGAATGAATGTTGGATCAAACACCTGTCAATGTGGAACCGTACCCAAGGCTAGAGTATCCCTCATACAAAGGAAGGCATGATTTACATCACAGGAGTCCACTAGTTGCCTGACCATGAGTGGACTTTGTGATGTATACATGCAATGACATGATGGCAGTGATACACTGATGTGTGTTGTGAGTGATTAGCTGGTGATACAGGGGACACACTTCCACTGTGATGTGATGTCCACGGTTTGTGTGTTGCTCAATATAATCAATGTCCTGAGATTGCTGTAGGTTGTCATATCTCAGTTCATGGGCTACATCAACAAAAACAACCATGTGGACAAGTGTTATCACTGGTGAAGTGTGTTACAACCTTAGTTAAACAACAACACAACTTAAAGGGATAGTAAACCTGGAAAATAAGTTTATTTCACATTGTAGCCCTTTAAAAAACATGAAAAATGATATAAGTCTTATCTACCAAACATATATGGTTTGGGATATAAGACTTATATCATTTTACATGTTTTTTTAAGGGCTACAATATAGAATGAACTTATTTTCAAGGTTTACTATCCCTTTAATACATAAGCCAATGCTCAGCCTAAGGTTCCAATGTGCATGCTACACAATGAAATCTTAGGAAGATCATTGGGTTATGCAGTAAGTTAGGCTGTGATTCAAACTCCTGTTTTGCAACTGACTTGCTGGAGAACACAATGCTCACCCTAGGATCACAATGTGTAACACACACATTGAGATCCTGGGGTGTACATTGTGTTCCCCAGTATGTCAGCTGCACAATAGAATTTTGATTTAAAGACCATATTGATGCATGTTCCATCTGTCATGCTTGTTATTTCCCTGCTAAGTCGCATAGCTGTTTGTTTGGTTTTCCCCTCAAACACAACAATTGATGCAGACGAATGTTCAGTGTTGCACCAGTTGTTGTGCTAAGGGGTACGTTCTGATCAAATCTGACACACATCATGGCCATGTAACACTGTCGTGTTATATGGCT
Organism: Rhinophrynus dorsalis; assembly: GCA_037306005.1. Taxonomy (NCBI): domain Eukaryota; kingdom Metazoa; phylum Chordata; class Amphibia; order Anura; family Rhinophrynidae; genus Rhinophrynus; species Rhinophrynus dorsalis. The sequence continues at coordinate 385,238,402 of CM074722.1, forward strand.
ACAGGGATGGGTTGCCAGGTGAATTTGGACAACGGTGTGGGTGTGTGTGAACCCATGTTGTAACATCACACAAACATTTCCCCCAGGCAGGAGTTGAGTTCACTGCATTGTTTGGCAGTGCATTGGAGACAACCCTGCCACCCAATCTATAAGTGAATGCACAGCAGATCAGACAGGATTTAAAAGCACAATTTTCATTTATTGAGGGGGCAGATGACAGGTTGGGCCTTTAATTTCTTTTTTTTTTTGGGGGGGGGGGGGCCTTAGACTTGGTGCCAGAGGTGGATGCCCTGGTTGATTGCCTTGTCACCCTCTGTCCCCTAGGTGTGGCTTCTGGGGTAACACTGGAAGGGGTGGTGGGTGCAGTGGACCCCTCTGTGGAACGCAGGTTCTCCCTCTCCATCCTCAGGTTCTCCCTGCGGTTAATCTCTCGCAACTCCACGAGCACCTGTGCAAACATGTCCATCATCCCCGTATGGATCTGGTGGAGTTGTGTGTTCCCCCTGGCAACCTCTGACTCCAGAGCTTGGATTCAGGTCTCCAACCTGTTCGTGTTCCTTCGGGATTCCCTCCGGTTCCTCGTGAGGTTGTCGTTGGTGGCGTGGGTTGTCCGGAGCTGTCCTCTTTGAAGGGCCATGCACTCAGCCTCCAGATCTGTGGTGCATTGACTGCTGGAGATGGGAGTGGCCGGTGACACATGTGCTGCTCCCCCAGCTTCAGCTGTCTCCTCAGCCTCTCTCTCCCCCAGCTTCAGCTGTCTCCTCAGCCTCTCTCTCCCCCAGCTTCAGCTGTCTCCTCAGCCTCTCTCTCCCCCAGCTTCAGCTGTCTCCTCAGCCTCTCTCTCCCCCAGCTTCAGCTGTCTCCTCAGCCTCTCTCTCCCCCAGCTTCAGCTGTCTCCTCAGCCTCTCTCTCCCCCAGCTTCAGCTGTCTCCTCAGCCTCTCTCTCCCCCAGCTTCAGCTGTCTCCTCAGCCTCTCTCTCCCCCAGCTTCAGCTGTCTCCTCAGCCTCTCTCTCCCCCAGCCTCAGCTGTCTCCTCAGCCTCTCTCTCCCCCAGCCTCAGCTGTCTCCTCAGCCTCTATCTCCCCAGCCTCTGCTGTCTCCTCAGCCTCTATCTCCCCAGCCTCTGCTGTCTCCTCTGCTGGTACTGGGTGTGCTGTGGCTGCTACTGCTGTTTGTGTTGGTGGAGTGGCTTGCACAGACGGTGTGTGGGTGCCCACCACATCAAGGGACCCACTGCTGCCCGTGCTGGTTGAGGTGGTGGGGTGAACAAGTCCCTTGGCTGAGGGCGCTGGGGCTCCCCAATCAGGCCCAGGTGTTGGTAGTCAAGTGGCCAAGGGTCATACCTTGGCCAGTGGTAGGTGCTTGGCCCCCACCTGGGATCATACCTGGGGCCATGCTGGGGAGCCATCCAGGAGGGTAGATCCATCTTGGTGGAATATGGCCCATATTGGCTGGTGGCCACATTCCCGGGCAGCCATTGCCTCCCTGGTGGTGGTGGTGCTGCTGCTGGAGGGTAATAGCTCCCGGTGGTAGTGGGATGCATCCATCTCTCCCCCTGAATCCAGCCGCTGTACATTTGTGGAGCATCCTGTGGTGGGGCAGCCAGTTGAGGGGCAGCCAGTTGAGGAGGAGGTGTGGTGGTTGTAGACGGTTCCCAGTGGCTAGTCCCCTCCTCTGTATACTCCTCACTGGGTGGTGTGGTCGGCTCCTCCACGGGCTCCTGCTGCGATGGAGGCCCATAAGCTGTGTGGAGAATTGAGATTGTGTGATTAGTAAACGTAGCCATGATGGGATTAATGGGATACTAATACATGAAATGCAGAAAGGGAAAATAGGATTTTAGTCTTACCTGTTAAATCCTTTTCACTTAGTCCATACAGGTCACTGGTACACTGGGAGGCGATTCGCCCCTTTAATAGGCAGGAACATTCATTCAAATGTATGCAGGGGGTGGAGCCTCCCCTCCTACTTAAGCTGCCCTCAGGCCAGAGCCAAGCTAGATTGATTTGAGACACTTAAACTGACCAGAGGTAAGAAGGAAAAGGAAGACTCCTGTGAGCATGCCCCGAAGGTCTCCCACTGAATGCCACAGGAGAGCCAAGCATGGTCCCTTGACAGGGTGGGAGACCAGTGACCTGTATGGACTAAGTGAAAAGGATTTAACAGGTAAGACTAAAATCCTATTTTCACTGTCGTCCAATACAGGTCACTGGTACACTGGGATGTACAAACATTGAGCTGTCCCAGAGGCGGGAAGTAAGGCAAGGACCAGGCGTAAGGCCCAAGTCACTAGAACTGCTATGAACCAGTTAATCATATAGCCCAATAACAGAAGTGTCAACGGACACCAACCAGGGGGGAAAAATATAAACCCCCGAACTAACACAGCACACTGAACTAGAGCCAACCGGGCTCAACAGTAAGGAAGCACTAGGAACCACAGAGTAGAGGTCCTAAACAGGCAAAACTGCCTCCAGGACCTTCCTCCCAAAGCTGGCATCAGCCGAGGCCAGTACATCAACACGGTAGTGCTTCGAGAAGGTGTGCACAGAGGACCAAGTGGCCGCTTTGCACAGCTGATCAGCAGATGCCTGATTCTTATGGGCCCAAGAGGCCCCAGTTGATCTGGTGGAATGAGCAGTAACCCTGAAGGGAACATGCTTATTCCGCAATTTGTAGGCTTCACGGATGGTAGATTGAATCCAAGAGGCAATAGTTACCTTGGATGCCGGTCTCCCTGCCCTAGGCCCCTCAGGAATGACGAACAAGGCGTCAGACTTCCTGATAGACTCAGTGCGATGAACATAAAATTTAAGACAACGCACAGCATCCAACAAATGGAGATCTCTTTCCTTGTCAGAGGAAGGGTTAGGGCAGAAAGAGGGAACCACAATCTCCTGATTGATGTGAAATTCGGAGACAACCTTGGGTAAAAACTCCTTGGAAGTGCGAAGCACTGCCTTATCTTTGTGAAACACCAAGTAAGGAGGTTTACAAGACAGAGCTTGTAACTCTGCTACCCGGCGAACTGAGACAATAGCCAAAAGAAAGGCCATTTTCCAGGTCAAGAGACGCAAAGGAATAGAAGCCAAGGATTCAAACAGGGGTCTCTGGAGAACCCCCAGCACCAAATTGAGGTCCCACTGGGGAGCAGGACTCTTGAAGGCAGGCCGAACATGAGCCACACCTTGGAAGAAAACCTTAACATCAGGAAGAATAGCAATCCTTTCCTGGAAAAACACAGACAGAGCTGAAGTCTGAACCTTGAGAGAACTCAGGCTGAGTCCCTTCTCAACCCCATCCTGTAAAAAGGCTAGGACTGTGGGAAGATGGAAATCTAGAGACAGATCCTTAGCAGTACACCATGCTACAAAGGTGGACCATATGCGATTATAGATCTTGGAAGACACAGGTTTGCGAGCTCTAAGCATCGTAGACACCATTGAAGAGGAAAACCCTTTCTTCTTTAGAATTGAGGATTCAACCTCCAAGCCATCAAATGGAGATGCTGAACATCCTCCTTCCACAGATATCCCTGAAGAAGCAGATCTGGACGTGCAGGAAGCGGGACAGGATCCGTCACAGACATGGCTAGCAGTTCCGGATACCAGGACTGACGAGGCCAATTTGGAGTGATCAGGATGACAGGACAACGCTCCACCTTCAGCTTCTGGATGACTCGGATCAACAGAGGGAGAGGAGGGAAGATGTAAGCCAGAGGAAACGTCCAAGGGATTGACAAGGCATCCACTACCAGAGCAAGAGGGTCCCTCCACCGGGAGCAAAACACTGGCACCTTCCTGTTGTGTCTGGTTGCCATCAGATCCACTACTGGCACCCCCCACATCTGGGTAAGAAGGTGAAACACTTCTGGATGAAGCGCCCATTCTCCGCTGTCGACTGTGTGACGACTGAGAAAGTCTGCCATGACGTTGTCTACGCCTGGAATGTGAACCGCTGAGATGACGGGCACATGATCTTCTGCCCAAGACAAAATGGCCTTGACCTCTAACCAGGCGGTGAGGCTTTTCGTGCCGCCTTGTCTGTTGATGTAGGCCACTGCTGTGGCGTTGTCGGACTCCACTCTGACTGGACAACCTTCCAGCTGAGATTCCCAGTGCCTCAGGGCAAGAAAGATGGCACGAAGTTCCAGAACATTGATGGAGAGAAGACATTCTTCCAGACCCCATTTCCCCTGAGCACTGAAATGACCCAACACTGCCCCCCAACCCCGGAGGCTGGCATCCGTCGTGACTGTGGTCCAATAGGGAACTCGAAAGGATCTCCCTTTCTGGAGATGAGACAGGTCCAACCACCACTCCAGGCTCAGCTCTACATGAGGGGGCAACGATACAGAGAGATGCTGGTGATCTGGATGAGATCTGCAAGTCTGAATCACAAACCTCTGAAGTTCCCTGGTGTGTGCCATGGCAAAAGGCACCGCCTCTATCGTGGAAATGAACTTCCCCACCAGAGAAGACAACCTTGGTACTGGAACCCTGTCCATTTCCAGGATCCTGGCCACCCGGACAGCAATCTGATGAGCCACTTCCTCCGGCAAGAACACCATGCACTGCTGAGTGTCGAACAGGAGACCCAGGAAGAGGAGCCGTTGAGATGGGACCAAGTCTGACTTGTCCAGATTCACAATCCAGCCGTGGCGATTGAGTGTCTGTATGCACAACTGCAGCTGCTGGTGAAGGATCTCCGCAGATGAGGCTTTCAGGAGCAGATCGTCCATGTAAGGAGTCACCCTGACTCCATCTCGATGAAGCACAGCAATCAAAGCTCCCAATACCCTCTGAAAAACCTGAGGAGCTGAAGTCAGACCAAAGGGAAGAGCTGAAAACTGAAAGTGGCCTTTGTGACAGGCAAATCTGAGATACCGTCTGCTCTCTGGATGAATAGGGATGTGAAGGTATGCATCCTGAAGGTCCAGGGAGGCAAGGAACTCCCCTGGAGACATTGCTGCCATCACTGAACGCAGAGATTCCTGACGAAAGTGGGAACTCACAAAAGGAATTGAGATCCAATATAGGACGAGCACCTCCGTCCTTTTTGGCCACAACGAACAGGTTGGAATAGAATCCTGAACCTGTGTCTTCTGGTGGAACCAATTCCAGGACCTCTTTGTCCAAAAGATCCTGAATAGCGTCATCGAACAGACGTCTTTTTGTAGTCTCCTGAGAAGGACGAGTAAAATGGAACCGAAAAGGAGGAAGGGAAGAGAAAGGGATCCTGTATCCCTCTGATACCACCTGAACAACCCAAGGGTCTGCCACAGACTCCTCCCAAACCCGGCGAAAGATGTGGAGACGTCCACCTACAGCCGGATGCGGACCCCGGTTCGGCGAGTCATGCCGAAGCAGTCTTGGAGGTCTTGGCCTTAGGGGCAACTTTGGGCTTCCAGGACTGTTTGGGCTTGGAGAAGGAGCGCGTGGAAGACGGACCTGTCTGGGGCGTGGAGCGTGTCTCAGTTTGGAATGAACGAAAGGACCAATTGCGTTTGGCTGGAAACTTCTTCTTGAACACCGATGGCAGAAGAGTACTTTTGCCACCAGTGGCCTCACTAATCATCTCCTTAAGTTCAGATCCAAACAGTAAGGACCCCTGAAAGGGCAAAGAAAGCAAGGCTTTCTTAGATGCAGTGTCAGCAGACCAAATCTTCAACCAAAGAGCACGTCTAGCTACTATGGAGGAGGTAGAGGCCCTCGCCATCATGCGCACAGCATCAAAAGCAGCATCAGCAACATAATTTTGAGCTTCTAACATATTAGCAAGAAGCTGCAGCTGCTCAGACACTGGAGCATCCTGGCGAACCGCCTCAGCCAATTGTTCAGTCCAGGCCGCAATGGCCCTATTAACCCACGCCACTGCAAAAGTTGGACGCATGGCAGTGCCAACAGAGGCAAAAATGGATTTAAGGCAAATCTCTAACTTTTTGTCCGTCCAATCTTGCAGGGCCGAAGCATCAGACACAGTTAAGGCAGTAGATTTGGATAACCTAGAAATAGGAGCATCCACTTTAGGAGGATTAACCCATTTTGCCAGTTCAGTCTCAGGAAAATGATAAAGTTTAGCAAACTTCTTGGACACAGAAGAGGATTTTTCAGGGTTCTTCCATGCGTCTGAGACTAAATGGGCAAGGGTAGGGTTAGTAGGAAAACAAACCACGGCCTTTGATGGTTTTTGGAAAACATCAGTAGGATCTTGAGTAGATTCCTGAGTCAAAGGAAGGTTGAGCGTAATAAGTACAGCTCTGATCAAACCCTCAGCCGAAACTTCAGGGTCACATTCATAAGGGTCACCAATGGACCTATTAGATTCAATAACAGTGCCTTCCAAAAGTTCTTCTTCAGAAGAATCAGACACATCAGGAGCCCCCTGTGGCTTAGGCAGGGAGGTCCTGATTGAGGAGGGGGTCTGCCAGACTTGCAGAGCCCCCTGAACCTGAGAGGGAAAGAGTTGAAGAGTGGATCTGAGATCCCTAGTGGCAGCTTTAAACTCTTTTACCCAAATTGGCTCAATAGCATGGCTGGGAAGCCCAGGGTTGCTATCCTGACTTTCTGCACATTTTGGGCATAAATGAGCTAAAAATTCTCTAGGCAGCCCAGAGTGACAAGAAGAGCAAAACGCAATGGGGGAAATGGTCACCCCAGCCTCTTTGGTCCTGGGTCTAGCCCCTGACTCCAGTGGAGTAGACATGCTCACAGCGTCAGATATACACCACCTAATAAAACCACCCAGTAAAAGTGTTAAAGATTAAAGTTTCACCCCAGAAATGCCTAAAATCGGACTTATCTGGCCAGCGAAGGGTTAATCTGCTGAGAGGAGAGAAGGCTCGGTCCCTGCGTAGTATACTCGCTGAGAAAAACACCACAAAATGGCTGCCGCGACGGGAGCCAATCAGAAAACGAGCGCGAAGTGGGCGCTCATGGGAAACGTAGTTTTTCTCAGCAGTACCCCTAAACAGTGCCCAAAGCCCCCCCAAACCCCCAACACACTGAATCTAGTCACCAGATGATAGAGCAGGGGAAGACCAACAAAATGAGCCCTCTCTGAAGTTGCTGTGACAAGCGGTTCCAGAGAAACGTCCCACACTGTGAAATCCCATAGAGAGTAAAGGAGCAATGGCGTCTATGCGGGAAAAAGCGCGCTTAAAGGCGCGGATCACTAAATCTTAATAAAGTATACTAAAAGTAAAAAGTACACCAAACACACTTTTGACAATGGAAAACATGAGAGAATAAGGACCCAATGCTCCAAAACCCAGGGAATACCACAAACATTGCATAATTACAAGCAATATAAATAAAAACACCCTATGAGTGCTGGAGTGCAGAAAGCAAACTCCCAAATACAAGCCCAGAGAAGGGACACTGTGGGGACAAGTGGACCTTCAGCACTCAAAGGGTGGCTCACCTTTCTGCAGGACTTCTGTCTTCAGGTAACCATGTTAAAAGGAGATTAACCAGAGGAAAATCCCCCCAGCAGGGAAGCTGCTTGACTCAAGCTGTTCCCTCTTCAGGGCATAAGGTCCACCAGAAAATCCCTGGAAGCTGCACTAGCCACTTTGGAGAGGGCAATTCACAGCCATGGTCACCCGCCTAATGGTGGTATTCCATATTTGAAAGAAAACAATAAAAAACTAAAGTTGAATGAGAGATGTTCTCCCCCTGGTGTGCACAGCACACAGGAACAAATCAATCTAGCTTGGCTCTGGCCTGAAGGCAGCTTAAGTAGGAGGGGAGGCTCCACCCCCTGCATACATTTGAATGAATGTTCCTGCCTATTAAAGGGGCGGATCGCCTCCCAGTGTACCAGTGACCTGTATTGGACGACAGTGAAACATATGTTTTGTGGTTTATCACCCTGAGTGAAACAAGGGTACTCCCACTGCTGGAGGGGGTTTTTGTTCAAAAAGTCTCCCAGCTCAGAATAGAATTGCTTTGGTGCTATATCCCAGTGGCCTGAAGTTGTACATTGGCACTGTTGCTACATTATCCTATGAGAATTTATTGCGTCTGGATGTAAGCTGTCCATAGGATGGTCTAGCAACATCGCCATTGTAGAGTTCCAGGCCACTGTGATATTGCCCCTGGAGTAGTCAACTATGAGCTGTGCTACATTTTGAATGAAACACCTTTCAGCAGTGGGAATACCCTTGTTTTGCTCGGGGGATGAACCCTGCAATATATTTGTCTTTTCACATGTTAGGTATTACTATCCCTTTAACGGAATAGCAATGGTTAATTTCACCATGATGTAATATTGTAGGCATTGTAAGAGATAGATGTGGATCGATGTTAGTCCTATCCCTCCAACCCACATGGTTAGACAGATATTGCTCTATTTGACAGTCATTTTGACATGTTTGACAGTCATTTCACCACACGGAGGCTCTTCAGCAGAGCCTAAACTGCCCCATTCAGAGATGTAAACTTCATTGCAATGGTGAACAGAGTGTGCTTGCAAACCTGGCACACTTTGTTGACCATCTCAAAGATGTATCCATCTCTGAATGGGGCAATTTAGGCTCTGCTGAAGAGCCTCCGTGTGGTCTAATGACTGAAATCTCCAGCTGTCAAATAGAGCGATATCTGTCTAACCATGAGGGTTGGAGGGATAGGACTAACATGGATCCACATGCTGGTGAAATTAACAATTGCTATGCCATTACAGTTACATACAAGGAGAAATGGTCATATATGCATGTGGATGTGTACCTTTCATATGGATATGAATATATCCTTTCCAGATATGAAGCCAGAGATCATTTCAGTAGGTGTGATTGCCTTACTGGCTATATATGTGCACCCATCAAAATATACATTGGATTGATATGATGGATATGAACATACCTCGTATATCCCATCTACGTAGAGTGGGATATACTAGGTATGTGTATTTGGATGGTATCAATGTAAGTTAGTTTCTGATGGATGCACATATCTGGCCAGTAGGGCAATCACAGGCAGTGAGATGATCTCTGGGTTCACATCGTGTTGTGACATATTTTGAGCCATTTGAAAGGTACATATCTGACCATTTTCCTTTGTGTGCATATCTTTTTTGAACAGATGTGCAGTGGGAATCAAGTGTTATTCAACCCTATCTTCTTAGCTGATCCCGTCCAATTCACAATTTTTCATTACTTGACAGGTGACTCTCTGGTTGTCAGGATCATATCCTATGCATTGCATTGTAGGGCATGGGATACCACCCTGGCAATCAGAGATTGATGAACTGGACAGGATCCTGTCCATGTCGTGTGTTCCAGTTGAATCCTGAAGGGCAACAATCACGCCAGTAGTGAGGGATATCTCTGATTGAGGCCTGTTTTTCTTTGAGTATGAGCCCATCCATCCTTCTGAGTGAGGCAACCGTACTCAATCCGAGATATCTATCATTCATGGCCTGTTGGTGACCAAGGTACAATGGGTGATATTTGGTTCCCATGTGTATCCAGCAAACAGTGTCTGGTGTACCATCCATCCATGGCATCAGCACCCCTGAGGATCCATGTGGGAATCAGATGTGAGATATGTCATTTGAAGTTAGAGTAAATGATTGCAGACACAACACCAAGGCCTACTTTTTCCCCCTTTAATTCTGGGGTATTGCTTGAGGCCTGTGTGTTGCACACACAAGCAGTTATTCTCAGTGACACTGTGATGTGTGACCTGCTCCATCCTTTTTGTGATTCAGTAAGCGGTGTTGTCGACATGATGGAGTGTACATGATGCTGACTTCTCCAGTGATCTCATTTCCCCATTTCCAGTGTTTTCTATGGAGTGTATACGATGGGACCTTAGCAACTTGATTCATGTTACTGCATATTCTCCATAGGCTAACACTGGTATTGGTGAAATGAGAATGTGTAAGGGTGAATTTCTCTCCACCATCTGTTTGTCACCGCTTAGTGAATGTCCCCTGTGTAGCATGTGATCGTTGGCCTATTGACTTGATTGTTGTCTGGTTAACCCTTTGAGTCCCAGAGGGGTTGCCAAAGCATTGTTGATCGATGCATTGATGATCCCTCTAGCACTCAAGGGGTTAAGTGCTGACATCCCAGTGGGGACATGGGTGACATTGTGTGTGAACCGTGATGATCTATGACAGTCGACATTTTGAACAGCATGGTTTGTGTATTGTGTGTGATGAGCACAGCGACAGGAGGGTTGATGTAGGACTTGGACAGGTTTGTTCCAAGCTGGACCTTGATATTTGTCCTTGTGTTGTGTCCTGTTTTTAACCCTCAGGGTGCTGTGTTGGTGCAGTTGTGTGCATGAATGATGGGCATGTGTTGAGGTGTAACTGTGTGTGCAGCTGGTGTTGGTTGCTGTAGTGTGTTGTTCTGTAGTGTTGCACTTACCGGTAGTGTGGAGGCTCCTCTCATCCCCAGTGTCAGCTCCTCCAACAACCCCCTCGATCAGGGTTGGGGACATATTCTGGTGCACCATCTCCTCCCAGCCGCAGAAGGTGATAGGGACAGGTGGGCCACCTCCAGTGCCTCGGGCGTGCTTGGCGAGTTCTGAGAGCTTGTTCTTGACCACCCTCCGGCAGTCACCCCATCTCTTTTTGATGGACTCCACGTCCTGCCTGCATGGAGCCACCGCGTTGACCCGGCTGCAGATCTGGTTCCAGGCTGCCTTCCTCCTCGCTGACAGGCCAGGGACCTTCGCTGTCGGGTGGAGAACACTCTGCCTCTCCAGGACAGCTTCCACAAGAGCCGTGTTCTCCTCCTCTGTATACTTTGGGTCTCTGATCCTGGCCTCGTCACCTCCGGCATGGGATGACTCAGAGCCGGAGTGCCCTGCCTGGTCTGACCCTGCCTGTGTGGGGTGCTCCCCAGCAACTACCCCTCGTCCCACTGCAGGTTCTGTCCCTGTCCTGCGTGTTCCTGCTCTTGTGGGCCGGGTCCCCCTACACCCTGCGGATCTCCCTCTCCCACCCCTGCTGAGGGATCCCCTCCTGAGCTTCCTCCTCCTCCACTACTCTCCCTATCCCTCTCTCCTGTCCTCCTCTCCTTGCCATCATTCACCCAGTCACACCCAGGCACTCCCACAGGCCCTCACAGACACACTCGATCCACTCACTCTCTGTCACACACTTTCACTCCCAGATTCTCACTGTCAAAATAAAAAGTAAAATGTGTAAGGTATTATGAAAAAAAAGGACTATGTGTATGTGTTTGTATGTGTGTATGTAATATGTGCAAAAGTGTAATATGTGTCTAGTAAGTGCACCTCTCTCCAAACTCAAAAATCTCCTTCTACCTCCAATGAATGCTCCTTTCTCCCTCTCTCTGATCGCTATCCTCCGCTCCTGGGTCCTGATATCTAGCTCTGAAGAACTCGATAACAGACAGTGTGTGACGGTTATTTTTGGGTATATATAGGTGTATTTGAAGTTATTTGATACATTGGGGCTTTGTGATTGGCTGTGTGTTTGAATTTGTTTTGGCATCAATCATAGTTTCTTGACAACGGCAGCCGTTATATTACATGTTGCTTTGAGCGCAGTTATCGTGTGATTTGGCCGCCCGTTGTGCATTAACATGAGCGACAACGGCTTTTGTGTTACGTGTTTTTTGTGTGCCTACGCTCGATAGCTATTCTTGTAGAGTACCTATTGAATCTGCCGTAACTCCTGTATTATTTGCGAGCGATGTGCCTTTTTCACTTAGCGGCTGGTTTAACGGCTGCCTTTAAATCTAGCCCTAAATCTTTCCCACAATTAGTGTCACAATTTCAATTACCTACGGCAGAAATATATTTAATTATCTGAGGGTGAAGAGTTTTATTATAGGACATCTGTGGAAGGGGCCTAAAAATAACCAAAAGGCATTAACCCCTTCGGAGCGCCCAGCTCTGTATCAGCCGCGGTGCGGGCAGTCTGTACTGCGCATGACTGCCGCACGCGCAGCAGTGTCTACTGCGCATGTCTGGCGTTACACACAACTTAGCGAATTATTATATAGGATATGCGCATTCTAAGGTTTTTGTGGTAAAACTACCCTAAAACAGTGGAATAACTACATAAAACTATACATTTATGAAAAGAAGACAACCTGCCGCATCTAATGAGGGGTAACTTGCCTTCTTGCAACAAGCCTGTTGTGCCCAAATGCTTCCAGAATGTGGCACTATAGTAAAAAAAAGGCATTTTCTTACATTTCTGCCCCTTCACTTGTACTGAAATCTATGAAAAACATGAAATTTCCAACTATATTCATTAGCTAGGAGAAAAATTACACCGCATTGGTATGGGTTGACCTACCTAAGGGGACGCTAGAAGTGCAAAAAGACACCTACTACAACCTCTAAATTTTCCAACATTTTCTCAAACTTTACTTGTCTATACAAAAATGGTTATAACAACTACAGAAGTTAAGAAAGGGTAGACAAACCATACCATTTTGGAAAGAAGACAACCTGTTGCATCTAATGAGGGTGAATTGCCTTCTTACCCCAAGCCTATTGTGCCCAAATGCTTCCAGAAGGTGGCACTATAGGAAAAAAATGGCATTTTCTTACATTTCTGCCCCATCAACTGTACTGAAATCTGTGAAAACCATGGCATTTCCAACTGTATTCATTAGCTAGTGCTCTTAGGAGAAAAATGACACCCCATTGGAATGAGTCGACCTACCTTAGGGTTGCCAGAAGCACATAACTACACCTGTTTGCTTCTTCAAAAATGGCTGCTTGTACTAAAATGTTCAGAACTGTTACAGACATGAAGGAAAGGTATAAAAGGTATACCATTTTGGAAAGTAGACATTCTCCCGCATGAAATGAGGGGTCACTTGCCTTTGTGCCCCCTGGGCTGAAGTGCACAAATATTTCCAAAAGGTGTCGCTATGGGAATAAATACATGTTTTTTTACATTTCCACCACTTCAAAGATACTAAAATCTTTGAAAACCATAACATTTCCTGCTGTATTCAGTACCTGCTACCAACATGAGAAAAACGGTAGCCCATTTGTGTGGGTTAACATATAACATGTGGGTGCTAGACGTACGTAAACCTGACACTTTTGTTTTTTTAAATTATCTGCTTGCACTAAAATGGTTATAACCATAATAGATATGCAGGAAAGGTAGAGAAACAATGCCATTTTGGAAAGAAAACAACCTGACCCATCTAATGAGGGGTCACTTGCCTTCTTACCCAAAGGCTGGTATGCACAAATGCTTCCAGGAGGTGGAGCTAATGAAAAAAAAAGGCATTTTCTTACATTTCTGCCCCTTCAAATGCATGGAGCTCTGTGAAAACCATGGAATTTTCAACTGCGTTCGTTAGCTAGTGCTCTTAGGAGTCAAACGACATCCCATTGGTATGAGTTGACCTACCTTAGGGGGTGCTAGAAGCAGAAAACTATACCTACTACAACCTCTAATGCTTCCAACATTTTCTCAAACCTGACTTGCCAGTACGAAAATGGCTGTAACACCTTCAGAAGTGAAGAAAAGGTAGATAAACCATACCATTTTGGAAAGAAGATAACCTGCCGCATTGAATGAGGGGTCACTTGCCTTTTTACCCCTAAGTTAGTTGGCACAACTATTTCCAGAATGTGGTGCTACAGGGAAAAAAACAAACATTTTTTGCCAGCCTAAGAAAAATGGTACCCCACTACTGTGGGTTGACATACCAATTTGGGTGACAGGAGCATAGCTACCAGTGAAACAGGGATGGGAAAGCAAATTGTGTATGTGTGATTTTATGCCTAAGAGATGAAAGAAGCTTGGGCATCAGCCGGTGTACGTGCGGACCTGTGACTACCAGTGTAACAAAGCGTGTGGGAGGGTGAGGGATTAGGCAGTGTGTGGGTATAAGCAGAGGAGCAAGGATGGTGGTGATGGCGGGGCAGTGTCTGATAGTGTGTACGGGGGATCTGTGACTACCAGTGTGCGCTGCATGTCCCCTTCATACAAAGTTCGATTCCCAGCCTGAATCTAGTGCATACTGGTACTTTGAGTCTACCAGTAGGCAGTGGAAACAGGCTGGGGCTCAGGCTGGGAAATGGGACTGCCAGTTGGCTGTGGAACCAGGCAGGGGGATACGGTACGTGTGTGTGCGTAGGGGATTGGAGGCATTTTGTGTGCATGCCACAGGGGTGCCCAATGCACTGCAAAGCAATGCGTTGGGCCCCCTGTTGCACACAAAAAGGTGTTGTTGTTTTTTTTTTAATTATTTTGTATTCATACCTCGTTGGGAGGCGGTATCAGGAACATTCCTGGTGTCCCCCATCAAGGTCTAAAAACAGAATAATGAGGAAAAAAAAAAAAAAAAAAAAAAAAAGCGTTTGTGTATGTGTCACAGGGGGTCCAATGCATTGAAAAGCACTGCGTTGGACCCCCCCTGTGGCAAGTGCATTTTTTGGGGCTTCCACCCCCCCCAATATTTTTGTGTAGACCTCGTTGGGGCCATCAGAACCCATACAATGAGGTCTAAATAAAAAATAAAAGGGGGAAAAAAAATAATAATCCTGTATGTGCCACAGGGATGTCCAGTGGATTGTTCTTACTTTGTATTCAGATGGCCACTATTGATCGGCTGGGAGATCAATAAGGCGACTGCAGGAGAGCAAAAGCTCTCCTGCCCTTCTCTCCTATCACCGATAGGAGTGAACGGGACCAGGGAAACTTCCCTAACGTCATTGGTGACCATGTCACCGATGACGTTGGGAGGCTTCCCCCAGTCCCACTCACTCCTACCCGGAAGTCGGGCAGGAGAGAGGGGAAAGGAGAAACTCTGTTTCTCCTTTGTATTTATTGATCTCCCAGCACAATAGGCTGGGAGATCAATAACTGGGGAGGCATGAGGAGTGATCCTCATGCCTCCCCAAGAGTGCTAGGCATTTTTTTGTTTTAAATGTGGCCACTGCATGCCGGCTTATGCATTGACCCCATTTTACACTTACAGTGTACGAGCTTGGCACAGCAGGTACAGCTGTCCAATCTCATACGCTGTAAGTGCTTGGCACTCTAGGGGTTAACAAGTATTTTTATAAATACAAGCGGCAAAAAGGGGAGGTCTAAATGTGTGGGTCTAGTTAGGTTGAAAGATAAAATGCAAAAATAGATGCAAGCGGTTGCAACTAAAATTCCAATTCAATAAATAACTATAAAAAATAAATATTCCAATAATGAACTCACCCGTATCAGTGCAAGGCGGTAAGTCCGGAGCTGCCCCAAACAATCCCAGCAAGATTTCTACAGACGAGAAGACACAGGTAAGGAGCGATACACGGACGCACCAAGACTTCATGGACCCACTTCTGTCATATTTAAAAATTCAATTTATTTTATCTGATTTAAAATTATTGAAAAATATATAGCGAGGAAGAAGACAAAAAAAGGAACAAAAAAATCACAATGATGATGATCGGTCTAACATGTTTCGTGGGAAACCCACTTAATCATAGAGTCTATGATTAAGTGGGTTTCCCACGAAACATGTTAGACCGATCATCATCATTGTGATTTTTTGTTCCTTTTTTTTGTCTTCTTCCTCGCTATATATTTTTCAATAATTTTAAATCAGATAAAATAAATTGAATTTTTAAATATGACAGAAGTGGGTCCATGAAGTCTTGGTGAGTCCGTGTAGCGCTCCTTACCTGTGTCTTCTTGAAAGATAAAATGGTGGGATGTAGATCTATCATTGAGAAATGGGAAAAAGATCTAGATCTGGACATTAATAATTGAGAGTGGTGTTTAGATTTCAGTAGATTCAATAAAATAATACATGATGTTGCTTTGGTGCAAAATCAATATAAAATAAGTAACAGATGGTATATGGTACTGGCCAAAGTAGCACGAATATACCCTCAGAACTCTGAGAAGTGTCAGAGATGTGGAAGAGAGATAAGCACGTATATACATATATGGTGGAGTTGTGAAGAAGTTATGGCATTTAGTGATGAAATTTTTGAGACGAGTAGATAAGATAAATATTAAGCTGAGACCAGAAATGGCTTTGTCGAATTTAGATTGGCCAGGAATGAATGTGGAGAAGTATTATTTGGTGGTTCACTGCATGGCCGCAACAAAAATCTTAATAGCAAGAGAAGAGAAATAGGCTGGAGAGTTTAGTGAAGCCAAGTTAAAAAAAAAAATCAGCTGTTATGGCAGCTAAGAATGGAAAAGTATATAAGTCGGTCTTTAAGTGCCTCTCTCAACAAAATTTCTATGAAAGAAAGAGTTCTAGAAGCGGTGTTAAGGCTGTGATAGAGGACCCTGTAATAGATTTTGTAATAGATACTATTATCCATTTTAACCTCCTCTCCCTCTCGGTATGGTATTGTAATGTAGTGTTATATGTTATGTGTATTTTGTATGGAAAATAAAAATTAAAAACCATAGAACAACAGTGTCATTTCATCAAAGAGAACTTGAGATGGGTGGGGTTAAAAGCAGGGATATGGGTGGGGGTAGGTGTGGAAACTAGTGGCGAGTAACTTTTCAGACCTGGCTAGTAGCTCAGGACTTGAAATTTTGAGCCTTGTGTGCATATTTATATATATATATATATATATATATATATATATATATATATATATATATAGATAGAGAGAGAGAGAGAGAGAGCGCCAGATGTTCTAAATAATACAATATTTTATTATACACACACAAAATAATAATTACTTCGGCATAATATATAAAAAAAGACCCTCTAAGTAGTGGATATATAGCTTTACATAGGAAAAATGTGATAGTGAATAGGTATCTCATTCTCCCTGAGGAAGTATCTCCAGTTGATACGAAACATGCAGGAGCACTTGGACCCCCATAGTAGATTCTTTATTACATGGTCCACCTATACATCGAGACAGCAGAGTCCAATTTCTTCCAATATTGACGGGAGGTTAAACTGTTATAAGAAGTAAGCGGACATTCTGAAAGACTCAGTCTGTAACTATGTCACCTTTAAAAGTTAAAAATTGCTTCTCATTGCCAGAAAACAAAGACGGGAGAGATGCCAACTTGGGAACATTGCAGTTCTGCCCGCGGTGATACTTTACATCCAACATGGATTCATAAAGAGGGGAGAGATGTTCATTTGAATACTACACTGATTCTCTGCTTGCGGAGGAACTCTGTATACCGCATTACTGGTAATATAAGATATATCACTATTAAGCGACTCAGAAGATTCATTAGGAGAGACATTGTTACTAAAGCCACACTCCTCATTCATACCTGCCTGCTTCTATTCTCAGCAGTCTCCATTGTAAACTTTTATTCCACATTTCTTTAAGTGAATTCACTATCGCATTTTTATTATGTAAAGCTATATATCCACTACTTAGAGGGTCTTTTTTATATATTATGTTGGTTTTTATGCCCAAGTAATTATTATTTTATACGTGTATAATAAAATATTGTATTATTTAGTAGATCTGGCGCTCTCACTTTATTTTTATAATAAAAGGATAGTAGCGACAGATCTACAGGGTTTTATTTTGGACACTTCGTTGGTAGGCTCTGTGGCGCCATTTTTTCCTATATTTGCTTGCTTGTTCATATATATATATATATATATATATATATATATACACACACACACACACACACACACACACACACACACACACACACACACACACAGAAGTATTTTTCTGTGCTTTAAGAATGTAAGATATCCTGTATAAAAACGGGTATAAATGCACAGGATGAGAATATAATTCTAGCTCTATATAAGTCTTTGGCTAGGCCTCACCTGGAATATGGAGTACAGTTTTGGACACCAGAACTGGAAAAGTGCAGAAACGTGCAACAAAACTGATAAGGGGATTGGAGGATCCGAGTTACACAAAGAGAGTGGCCAAAATGTGTTTGTTTGCATTAGCGAAGAGACAACAAGAGATGAAATTATATTACAATTTACAAATATATTCGATTCAACGTCAATAAAAAAAAACTCTCTAAGGAACTATTTACTCAAAGAGCTGAAGTAAAAACAAGAGGCCATCCATTAAAGGGATTGTAATGTTGTAAAAAGAAATAGCTTGCCGAGTCTTCTTTATAATATAAGAAACCAATTGCTCTATTTCAAACCACTTACTTGTTTGTAGTTCAAAAGTTATGAAGTGGAGAAGGGTCCCCGCCCCTTCTGGCTGCCTCTCACTGCATCTCTAATGGGGTTGTGCGATCTGACAGATGCAGCGAGGGACACACTTCAGTAAGTAAAAGGAAAACCCTTCCCCCCTTGAGTAAGGAAGGCAGGATTTTCCTTTGCAAACTGAAGTTTGTTGGTCATCGCATCTGGCAGGACCAGAGAGAGTTGCTGAGTGACGTAGCCATAAAGGGCGGGTGGGGGATCCTTCTCCACTTTATAACTTTTGAACTACAAACAAGTAACTGGTCTGAAATAGAGCAATGAATTTCTTATACTAAAAAGAAGACTTCGTGTGTTTTGTTTTTTTTTGTTTTTTTTACAACATTACAATCCCTTTAACCCCTTCAGTGCCAGAGGCTTGCGCCATTTCCTGTACCCTGCAGGCCAGACACTTTTTCAGCATTTTTGCTATCCTTCTGTTTAGGCTTGATTTCCTCTGGGGATTTCTAGTTACATACGGAAAACTATATATTGTTTTTTTCAGAACTAATTGAGCTTTCTCGTGGTACCTTACATGAAGAGAATTTTACATTGTGCAAAAAGCTATGATGTCATAATGACAAAAAAATGTGAAAATGTACTAATTTTGCTAAAATCACATACTATGTATCAAAAACATTTACCTTGATTGAAAAAGTTTTAATTATTTGAAAAAGCCCCGAGTCCCCCGAGTAAAAAATACCAAATTTGTATAGTTTTAACTACGTCCATGGCTAGTGTAGAGCCGTAATCAACAGCAGCGCAAAATGACATTTTCAACTTTATAAAATAATATGCACATTCTAGGGTTTTTGTGGTAAAGCTACCCTAAAACAGTGGAATAACTACATAAAACTATATATTTCTGGAATGTAGACAACCTGCTGCATCTAATGAGGGGTGACTTGTCTTGTTACCCATGCCTGGCGTGCACAAATGCCTCCAGAAGATGGTGCTAATGAAAAAAAAAAGGCATTTTCTTACATTTCTGCCCCTTCAAATGTACTGAAATTTGTGAAAACCATGGCATTTCTAACTGTATTCATTAGCTAGTGCTCTTAGGAGAAAAATAACACCCCATTGGTATGAGTTTAACTACCTCAGGAGGCGCTACAAGTACAAAACTACACCCACTACAACCTCAAATTTTTCTAACATTTTCTCAAACATTACTTGTCTGTACACAAATGGTTATAACAACTACAGAAGTGAAGAAAGGGTACACAAACCATACCATTTTGAAAAGAAGACACCCTGCCACATCTAATGATGGGTGACTTGCCTTGTTACCCCAAGCCTGGAGTGCACAAATGCCTCCAGAAGGTGGCGCTAATGGGAAAAAAAAAAAAGGCATTTTCTTACATTTCTGCCCCATCAAATGTACTGAAATGTGTGAAAACCATGGCATTTCCAACTGTATACATTTGCTAGTGCTCTTTGGAGAAAACTGACACCTTATTGGTATGAGTCGACCTATCTTAGGGGTGCCAGAACCATATAAATACACCTACCCGTTTGCTTCCTCGAAAATGGCTGCTTGTACTAAAATGTTCATAACTGTTAGCGACATGAAGGAAAGGTATAAAAGGTATACCATTTTGGAAAGTAGACATTCACCCGCATCACATGAGGGGTCACTTGCCTTTCTACCCCCTGGCTGAAGTGCTCCATTATTTCCAAAATGTGGAGCTATAGGAATAAATACATGGTTTTTTTTTACATTTACATTTCCTACTGTATTCAGTACCTTCTACCAACATGAGAAAAATGTTACCCCATTTGTGTGGGATAACATGCAATATGTGGGTGGTAGGAACACTTACCTAAACCTGACACTTCTGTTTTTTAAATTATCTGCCTGCACGAAAAGTGTTATAACCATTATAGATATGCAGGAAAGGTAGAGAAACCATACCATTTTGTAAAGAGGATAACCTGGATGGGGAAGCAAACAGTGTATGTGTGATTCTATTGCTACCAGTGGTCAGTCAGTGTAAGTGAGGACTTGTGTCTGCCAGAGAAACCAGGTCGGGGAAGGGACGAGGGGTCAGGCTGTGTAAGTGGGTATATCTACCAGTGGGCAGTGAGCAAGTGTGGTGGTGGTGATTGTGGGGAGGTAAGTGCAAATGGGGGATTTGTGGTTACCAGTGTGCACTGTAAGTCCCCTCATGCACTGTTTGATTCCCAGCCTGAATCCAGGGCGTACTGGCACTTGGGTCTACCAGTAGGCAGTGGAATCAGGCTGGGGGAATGGGACTGACAGTAGGCTGTGGAACTAGGCTGGTGGATAGGGTATGTGGTGGGGGGGAATGGAGGCATTTTGTGTGCATGCCACAGGGGTGTCCTATGCACTGAAAAGCAATGCACTGGACACCCTGTTGCACACAAAGAGTTAATTTTTTTTAGCTGTTATTTTTTTTATTCATACCTCATGGGGGGGCATCAGTACCACTTCTCATGCCCCCCAACTATGTCTGAATAAAAAATAATGGGAAAAAAATGTGTGTGCTGCAGGGGGTCCAGCGCATTGTAAACCACTTGTATTGGACCCACCTGTAACACATGCAGGTTTTGTGGTGTTTTTTTCCCCAAAAAAATATATATACGTGTAGACCTCATTGGAGGGCATTAGAACTGATGCCCCACAATGAGATCTGAATAAAAAAATAATGAGGGGAAGAAAAAGAAAAATCCTTTGTCCGCCACAGGGGTGTACAATGCATTCCAAAGCAATGCATTGAACCCACTGTGGCAAGCAAAGGGTTAATTTTCTCTTTTATTATTTGTTATTCATACCTTGTTGGGGATCAGGTCTACTTCTTATGACCCCCACCAACAAGGGCAGAATAAAAAATAAATAAATGTGTGTGCCACCGGGGGGGTCCAACGCATTGCAAAGCACTGCGATGGACCCCACTGTGGGGCACACATTGTTTTCCTATTTTTTTTTTTTTTTAAACACCTTGTTGGGGGGCTTCAGGACCCCTGATGTCCCCCAATGAGGTCTAAAATAAGCAAAAATTAAGGGGAAAAAAAACAAAAACAAAGCAATGCATTGGACCCCCTGTGGCACACACAGGGTTTACTATTTTTTATTCATAGCTTGTTGGGGGACATCAGGGCCCCCCAACAAGCTTTGAAAAAAAAAAAAAGAAACGCAAACCAAAGTCCTGTATGTGCCACAGGACCTCTCCTGACTCCCCAAATGAGGTCACAGTTAAAAAAAAAAAAAAAAAAAAAAAAAAAAAAATGTGCTGCAGCACAATTGACCCTGTGACTGCCAAAGGGGTCTCCAGCGCATTGCAAAGCAATGCTCTGGACGTCCCCGCAGCGTTCATAGGGCTAAATTTTTATTTATTTTTTTTTTAATTTCTCATCAGACCTAGTGGGGGGACATCAGGACACCTTCTGATGTCCCCCCAGTAATTGATCTCCCAGCCGATTGTGCTGGGAGATCAAAGGCTCTCCTGCCTTTCACTCCTACCATCGGTAGGAGTGATTGCGATTGGGGAAGGTCACCTATGACGTTAGGAGGCTTCCCCCGGTCCCGCCCACTCCTACCCGGAAGTTTGGGTAGGAGAGCGGAGGAGGGAGAAGCTTTGCTTCTCCCTTGGCGATATTGATCTCCCAGCACGATCGGCTGGGAGATCAATACCTGGGAGGACATGAGGAGTAATCCTCATGTCCTCCCAAGAGTGCCAGGCTGTATTTCAGCTGAAATGCAGCCACTGCAAGCCGGTTATACCGGCTTATGCAGTGACCGCATTTTAGCTGTACAATGTACGAGCGTGGCACAGCAGGTACAGCTGTGTCCACTCGTACACTGTACCCACCTGGCACTCTAGGAGTTAAAACAGAGGAACAAAGGCAGGGATTTTTTCAAATAGTGCACCCTCTTTAAGAGAGACAGTCCCTCTCTGAAACCAAATACATATCCCTCTTTTTCTCCAGGATGTCACTCTGCTTAAAATTTAAGATGGTGTGGTGTGTACATACATCCCAAAATTTCAAATAGCCAAAGAGAAAAATGTTGTTTTTAGGTAAGGTTACTTGGAGTGTGGTTAGTGAGCAGGGTATTACCCAAATGCTTTAAATGCATAGTAATACTTGCAAATTAAAAAGAAACTTATTGCCCCCAGTGTTATCGTTCAAACCCTTATGGTTTGAGAGATGATAGCGCTCAAAGTTCCCCCCTCCCTCCCCCTTCCCTGACTGAACGCTGACTGCAGGGGAAGCTGTTTTACAACAGTCTTATGTGCATCAGACGGCTCTGAAGCTGAGCAGAGATTGCGTTTATAAAAAGGTGAAATTTACTCACCGATATTTGTTTTTCCTCTGTGTCCTTCCACGGCATAGTAGGGACATTTGGCCCCGCCTCCCAGCTGGTAGGACCAATCAAAAATTCTATAAAGTCTGTGAGAATCCTCCCCTTGATAGTTATACTTTTGTCCAAGCTGGAACAAGAAAGATGGTTAGGCTGAGGTAACATCATTTTAAGCAATTACGAATAGTTATTCTAGTAGTAAAAGGCATCTGGTTGGAACGATACTTGTACCAAATATGCATAATAACCAGGAGGGTTGCCGTGGAAGGACACAGAGGAAAAACAAGTATCGGTGAGCAAATTTTACTTTTTCCTCTGTGTCCGTTACACGGCATAGTAGGGGACTTACCAGAGCAGTATCCAGGCATAGGGAGGGTTCCTGAAGAGATGTTGCTAAGTAGGTAAGGCTGCCTCCAGCACCTTCCTGCTGAACTTGGCATCTGCAGATGCTTGGACGCCCAATCTGTAATGTTTCACAAAAGTTGAGACAGAGGACCAGGTTGCAGCTTTACAAATCTCTTCAGGTGAAGCTTCTGCTTTCTGAGCCCAAGAGGTAGATATGGCTCTAGTCGAGTGGGCTTTTATCTTCAAAGGCGGCTCCTTGTCAGCAGACTCATAGGCTAGAATAATGCAATTCTTTATCCATCTGGAAATTGAGAATTTTGATGCTGCACAGCCTTTAAATTTTCCAAAATGATGGACAAACAAGGAGTCTGTTTTCCTCATGAGCTGGGTACGCTTGAGGTATACTTGAAGGCAGCGTACTAAAGCAAGATTATGGAGGCGCTTCTCTAGTTCACCAGTTGGATTTGGACAGAACGATGGAAGCACAATTTCCTGGTTTAAGTGGAACTGTGATATAACCTTAGAGCGGAATTCAGGGTTCGGTCTTAGGACCACTTTATCTTGATGAAATATCAGGCAAGGAGAAGTGGCCATTAGGGCCTGAAGCTCACTAACCCTGCATGCAGAGGTTACAGCCGTAAGAAGCACTGTCTTTAAGGTAAGATGCTTCATAGAAATGGACTCCAATGGTTCAAAGTAAGGGTTGGAAGAAAGCTGTTGCAGAACCAGGTTTAGATCCCATGAGGGAATGGTGTCACGTATAGTGGGCTTGATTTTACATATTGCTGTCATGTATTTCTTAATTAAGAAGTTGTCAGCATATGAAGTGGCTAGGATCGCTGAAAGGGCTGAGAGCTGTACTTTCAAAGATGCTGGTCTTAAGCCCTTCTGAAAGCCTGACTGCAAAAAGTCCAGGATCTGAGGAGCAGAAATGGATTACCTATTCCGACCCTTAGAGGTGTACCAGTGATGAAAGTTGGTCCAAATTCTATAACAGATTTTGGTAGTAGAGGGGCGTCTACCCTGTAAGATTGTATTGATAACGGATTCAGAAAGGCTTTGGGAGAGCTAAAGATTCCCGTTCAGCCTCCAGGCCCTGAGCTGGAAGAAGGACGGATTGGGGTGTAATATCGGTCCTTGACTTAGCAAATCCAGGATGTCTGGCAGAGGAATTGGAGGGCAGACGGACAGCTGCAGGAGATCTGCGTATCACAACTTTCGTGGCCAGTTTGGAGCTATCAGGATGACGTTGGCCTTGTCCATTCTTATTTTTCTTATTACTTCTGTTAAGAGAGGAATGGGTGGAAAGATGTAGGCCAGCGGGAATGTCCAAGGGATGTTCAGAGCATCCTGGCCTGCTGACTGTTTCTCTGCCCACCTGGATATGTATAGTTGACACTGCCTGTTCTGAGCCGTGGCCATGAGGTCCACTGATGGAGAGCCCAATGTTTGAGTCAGGGATTGAAATACCTTTCTTTCTGTTCAGGCTCCATTCTACTGGATGTAATTTCTTCTGGCTGAGGAAGTCGGCCTGGATGTTCAGGTGACCGGAAAGATGTGAGGCTGTTAAGGCTAACAGATGCTTCTCTGCCTAGTACAGTATCTTTACGGCTAGGCGATTGAGCTGAAGACTCCTGGTTCCTCCTTGATTTTGGAGGTACTGTACTGCTGTGACGTTGTCTGACCTTATGAGTACTGCCTGTCCTGCCAGTTCTTGTTGGAAGTGTAGCAGTGTCTTCCATATGGCTAACAGCTCCAGGCTGTTTATGTGAAGTTTTAATTCCTGACATGACCATGTGCCCTGTACTGACTTCTGGTTCCAGATCCCTCCCCAGCCCTGACGACTGGTGTCGGTAGTGAGAATCTGGCTGGGTGGTTCTGTTAACTGGCGACCCTGCGCCAGATTCCTTCTCCGAATCCACCAGGAGAATTTCTTTCTGGTGGCAGACAGTATTGGAATTAGCTTGTATAGGTTTGCTGGTTCCTTTCGGTAGAACTGAAGGAAATTGTATTGCATTTGACGGGTATGCGTTCTGGCCCATGGTATTATTTGATGTGCTGAGGAGAGATGACCGAGGATTTTGGAAAAAGATTTCACAGTCTGAGACTGTTTTGTGGGGAACGTAGTTACTTGTTGCAAAATGAGAGTCTGACGTTCTAAGGATAGGGTCGCTTTGTTGCGACTGGTGTCTAGCACAACCCCTAGAAACTGAAGCTGTTGTGATGGATGAAGCATGCTCTTTTCTTTGTTGACCAACCAACCTAGATCCTTAAGTTTTTGTTTGCAGATAACTGTGTTCTGAGCTGCCATGTGGAATGAAGGACTTATGAGCAGGATGTCGTCTAGGTATGGGACAACTCTGAGCTGATGTTGGCTTCTTAGTTCGGCCATGACTACCGCCAGGAGTTTGATAAAGATCCGTGGTGCCGTGGCTAGGCCAAATGGAAGGGCGCAAAACTGATGATGATTTTTGAAGATGTGGAACCTGAGGTACTTGCGGTGAGATGGTCTGATCAATATATGGTAGAAGGCATCCCTTAGGTCTATGCGTGAGAGAAAATCCTGTGGCTGATTCCATTTTGAAGTGTTGAACACAAAGAAATTGATTGAGATCCTTTAGGTCCAGGATAAGACGAAGTTCCCCAGAAGGCTTTATAACAGAGAAAAGAACTGAATAGAAGCCCTGGAACTTCTGACTCATAGGGACTTCTTCTATCACTGTTGAGAAGGAGGGACTGAAGAACCTGTCTCATCTGGCGAACCTTGCTTCTGTTCCTGATCTGGGATGTTCCGAATCTTGGAATCGGAGGAGCAGTCTGAAATTCGAGGACATATCCTTCCCTCCAATTTCAATCATCCAGGAATCTGGATGGATTGACATCCAGGACTGATGGAACTCCCCCAGCTGCCCCCTACTGGAGGTGAGGGAAGGGGGCCTCTGGCTTCATTGCTGGAACTGGGCCTTCCTTTGGAAGTCCTTTCTGGTACCTCCTCTAGAAGGCTGAGAGCCAGCTCTCTTCCGCTGGTCATATCCTCTACCAGGCCTGTATCTTTTCGCATCTCGAAAGGACTGTCGTCGAGAAGTACTGGTTCTTGCTGGTGATCCTCTGTTTCGTCTATCTTGAGGCAAAAAGGGGCTTTTCCCTGCTGAGGATTTCTTGATGATGTCCTCTAGCTGGTCACCGAACAACTTTGAACCTTCAAAGGGTAATGAAATCAGACGATTCTTGGAAGCTGGATCCGTTTTCCAGGATCTAATCCATAAAGCTCTCCGTGCCGTAACCGATAAGGCAGATGATTTTGCTAGAAGCCTAATATTATCAAGAGATGCGTCACATGAATACTTGATAGCTTCTTTTATCATAACCAATTCCTTTAGCATCCTTGATCTTGATACGGATGATTCAAGTTTTTCTTCAATCTCAGATAGCCAGATACGCAAAGAGAGGAAGATTGACGCCATGGCTGTAGCGGTCTTTAAGTTTTCTCCTATAGAGGTAAACTGCTTACGTAGAGCTGTATCTGCTCGCTTATCCATGGAGTCCCACAATGTTGTACCATCTTCCAGGAGCAAGGTTGTTCTTCTTGATGTCTGTGCAATAGCTGCATCAACTTTAGGTGGTATAGTCCATTTAGCTGTATCTTCCTCTGAGAAGGGATACATTCTTTTGAAGCGTTTGGAAGTGGAACATCTCTTGTCACCCTGTTTCCATTCCTTCTGTATTATATCTTGGATGGAGCTATGAACAGGGATAACGGCACAAGTTTCCTTATACCCAATGAAGGCAGTATCTTTCTGGATATCAGTGAGGCCTAATGACTTCCTCATCGCCTTAACAAGAGGATCTACCTTATGAATGGAAAAGCTCCCAGATTCTTCCAAAATTTCACCCTCTTCTGCAGAAGAACCAGCAGACTCTAATTCAACAATACTTTCTTCTTCATATTCCTGAATGCGGGATGAACCTTCTTCTGGGTCAGTGACCCTAGGTTTCTTTCTAGTGGCTTCCTGCATAGTAGTGAAGGTCTCCTGCATGGAGGCCTTCATCCAATTTAAAAATTCTTGAAACTGCACAGGGACCTCACTACTAGAGGCCTGCTTTAAACAATCAGGGCATAATTTTGAGGGCTCAGAGGCAGGCAGTTTCTGATCACAGGCAGCGCATGATTTAGCTTTAACAGTAGCTTTTTCATCTTTAGAGGGTTCTGCAGGTTTCTTCTTGTCCCCTTTTTCCTTACATATTAACATGCAGTCACAATAGGGAGCTACAATAGGAGTTCTAGCCTATGCAGTCTAATAAAAGCAATAAGTTACCCAGCAGTAAAACTATACAAGCATTCAGTAATATATTAAATATTATATATATATATATATATACTACTCACAATCCTTATGGAGACCTCTCTGCCTGCTGCTTCTTAAATGTTTGCTGCCGTGCATGAGGGGAAAGCGGCCGACGTCTTCCTGCATTCCTAAAGGATCTCAATCAATTTCTGTGTGTTCAACATACGCACGCCTCCCATCTGGCTTCCTTCCGGTCTCGTTGGCTTCAGCAGTACTTCCGGTTCCAGCAGGGGCAGAGCAGCTATATAGAAGGGGACTGAGCCGGCGTACCGCCGCTCCAAGTCCCTGCAAGGCCTCCGGATCGTGGATTCCTGCCATGGCACGATGCGGGGCAGAGGAAGGAAGGAATGCGGGCCGCGTTCAGGCAAGCCCCATTTGTTGTGCAGTCTGTAGTCAGGAGAATGGGGAGAGGAGAGAGAGGCAATGCCTCCGTCCCCCAGCTTGGGTAGGACCAAAAAACTATCAAAGGGAGGACTCTCACAGACTTTATAGAATTTTTGATTGGTCCTACCAGCTGGGAGGTGGAGCCAATTGCCCCTACTATGCCGTGTAACGGACACAGAGGAAAAAATAATTCTTTCACTGAAACAATCTTCTACATGTGCTTGGTTTGCAAGCACACTTAGAAGACCGCTCTAGTGAAATATTTCTTTTTTATATAAAACGAGATCTTGGCAATGCTGCAGAGCCACCTGATGCAAGTAATACCGGATATCCCTGCAGTCAGTGTTCAATCAGAGAAGGGGGAGGGAGGGGGGAACTTTGAGCGCTATCATCTCTCAAACCATAAGGGTTTGAGAGATGACACTGGGGGCATTAAGTTTATTTTTAACAAAGCTACAATATGGGGATTAGTAATTTGCAAGTATTACTATCCCTTTAAAGGGATAGTAATGCATGAATAAAAACACATCTCTGACGACTCCTCATATGTTTTTGCACATATACCACTATATTTCCATATCCTCCTACGTTTAGTTCAACAGTAATTAAATTATAAAGAATCCTCCTCCCGTCCCTTTTAACTACACAACGCGCTCTCCAAGACTATACAGTGTGCAGCAACGGACAATCTTCTGTGAGCATAAGAAAAATCCGGGCAATGTTTTCCTCACAAAGAGATTGTCCTTCAGTGTAAGCTGTCTGTAATGACTGGATTCCACATCTGCAGGGAGGTGGCAGAAGGGGGATTCTTTATATTGCATTTCTGTTGAACTACACGTCAGAGGATATTGAAATGTAGTGGTACATGTGCAAAAACATAGGAGAGGTCTCCAGAGATGGGTTTATATTCATGCATTCATGATGGATGTATCACCTTAAAAAATGTTTTGAACTTAGGTTTTATTATTAAAGTATTATTAGGAATGCTGTTTGTTTGTTTTTTGTAATTTAACTACTTTTGAAGATATTTAATGTTCTATTCTGTGCACTTCCGCATAATGTGAACAATACAGGCTTGTCTTCTCCTCCCTCCCAGCTTCCTCAGGAAGCGCATTCACGCTTCCCTCTGGTGTGCTGTGAACAGCTTGTATCATTCTATCAAGCTCCGTTCGCATTATACTGAGATTGCAACATCAGTATAATGCTTACCGGAGCTTACTAGAACAATAGAAGACATTCACAGCACACAGAAGGGAAGCGTGAACACTCTCCCTGGGGCAGCTGCGAGGGAGGTGGGAGAAGAATTAGGCAGTCAGATAGAGCTGTGCCACTCAGCATAATGCAGTATGTTGAATCTTCGGCACAGCTCTGACTTAAAAATAGAATATCTTCAAAAGTAGTTACATTACAAAAAAAAACAACACAAACAGCTTACCTAATAATACTTTAGTAACAAAGCCTATGGTCAAGAACATTATTAAGGTGATACATCCCCTTTAAAGGGATAGTAATACTTCATTTTATCTTTATTTTATTTTGTAGGCATTAAAAAACATGAAGAATGATATAAGTCTTATCTCTCAAACCTTTATGGTATGAGAGATATTCACAAGCAAAGTGTTCCCCTCCCGCCCCTTTTACCTAGTGTAAGCCATCTCTTCTCAGATGTGGAATCTGGTTGTAAGACCAGACAGATAACAGAAGGGGACAATCTTCTTTTGTGAGAACAATGGAATCCCTGCCCCCTGGACAAGTTTTTCAGGTTTTTCCCTTATCTTAATTGAAGATTGTCCCTCTCTGCAATCTACCTGGGCACCTCCCTTCTGCTCTGGCTGAGCAGTGTTACATCAGTAAAAGGGGTGGGAGGGGGATACTTTGTCACTGAATTACTCTTGAACTACAACTCTGACAGAATTGAAATAAAACTCTCCAAAGTCCAAATACTATGATGATTAATTAGAGCTGCTTTTATTATGAAACATTACTATCCCTTTAAGTTATCTCATGACCTATCCTCACCTCTCTTTGTGTTACTGAATAAATTATTTAGTTTAAGACCAAAAGTATTATATGTACATAGACCAAGGTATAAACAAATATACTGAAGTTGAAACAAACAATGTGAGTTTTATTGCGGTGTAGCATCAGGGTGAGAAAGATGGACAGAGGGATTTGGGTCTCAAAGGACATTAAATGGTACACTTGGGTGGCATATTTTATATACCTGGCAATAAAATGCATAGTTATGCTTGTTTGAACTTCAGTATATGTGTTTGAGTGTATATCAGCTAGTAACTACATTATTAAATGTGGTCCAAATAAAAATATATGTAAAATATACGGACAATGTGCTCATATAAATGTTTTACCATCTACCTGTTAAATAAATTGTCCCTGGATTTCATCTTCAAAATCTAGACACCTCCAAACTAAAACTACATAACGAAAATACTAGACCCGAGAAACGTTATATTAAGTGTATATATATAAGAATAAGACAGCATCTAAAACGTTGGCCTCTCCCAAAGTAATACTGGCTAAATTAACCCTCTATCTTCAGTAAACTTTCTGAAGTCCTGGAAATGCACTAAGCAAACATTCATAATGCTTATACAATATCACATCCATATATATATATATATATATATATATACATAATATATATATATATATATTATTGTATTGTAATATTTCTAAATGAAAGAGTTTATATGCTGAGGACCGAAACCACCTATACAAGACTATCGACAATCTATTAATATTATGTGCACATTATAAACTCACCTTCCACACAATAAACTCTTCTGGTTAATGCGTTCCAAAATCAGGAAAAGCTTATCTACCGCCTGCGTGTCACTGTGTTTCTCAAATACAGTTTAATTTCCTCTTCCGGTTTTTAACACAAGCCGCTCGCTTTTTCTCGCAGTGCTATTTTCTTATGAATCTAAACTGTGGTTACTTTCATATTACAGTATTCTTTAGCGGTTTCTATAACCAGTCGTGTAGAGTGGTGGATGTTATCGTTTTCTATTTGGTGCTGATGCACTGTTAAGAATTGGAAACTGAAATATATAATGGGATGTGATAAAACAACGTTCGTTTTAATAGTATGAACCCGTTGCGTATGTATTGAATAATGTGATTGAATCTAGACTTCCTACATTGTCTGACCAGGCCTTCTGTCTAATGGTTATGTCGTCAGTGGGTTGCAGTTTTATGGCAAAGAAAGGGCTAAACACTATACTCAAATACTGTTTGAAGTTTAACATACTGTAGCGGGATGTAATCAGAATCTGTCCATACTCCATTCCAATTTAATTATAAATATGTCATGCCAGTGTTTACCAAACGTCCCGGTACTCATTGCATCATTGCATCTGTCCCGCCAACAGCTTACGGAAGTGTGTCAAGCTGCAATGCTCGAACAGGTAGACGTGCTGTGTTCTAAAAGCTTTGTTGTTAACGATTCCAACAGGACAGGATTTTTGACACTACATTTTCTAGAGTGACCTAATAAATTAAAAGGTTAAATAGCTATTCCTTTCTTCATAATATTAAGGGTTAAACACCCGTATTAATTCCTCGTAACCCCTTATATGCTTTCCTCTTAATATGTCTTTTTATTAATTATTGGCCCATTGTAGCAAGAGGCATACAGCACATTATTGTGATTAACCACTTGAATGCCTCATAGGTGCACAATATACATACCTGGGAACTCTCCGGGTTTGACCGTGAGACTCAGAGTTTTGACCCAAATCTCAGGGTGAAGGGCAAAATTCTCAGGGTGAGAGAGGTCTGTGTCACCTACAATATAAACATACCTGGGAACTTTCAAGTTGAGCTGACCCTGAGATTGTGTAAAAAAAAAAAAATAACCCTTAAATTTCCCATCATATAGATTATCAGCAGTATATCCCTGATCACTGTAATCGAGAGTCTCTCCAATCAACATTCAAGGAGCCATTAATACACAACAACTTACAGATATCGCTGCATGAACACACACAGGACAAGCAGGACTTCTTCCTCTGCCTTCCTGGTACAAGTGGCATCAATTTAGAGGCTAAAGAAACAGTTAACTGAAGCAGAATATATAACAGGTAGCATTGAACTCTCTCACCTTGAGATTTTGGCTGTTCACCCTGAGATTTGGGCCAAAACCCTGAGTCTCAGGGTCAAACCCTGAGAGTTCCCATGGTATGTATATGAATTTCCCCAATTAAATGTTTCCTTAGCCTCTAAACTGGTGCCATTAGTACCAGAAAGACAGTGGGAGATGTCCTGCTTGTGTTCAGGCAGTGAGTTATCCAAACTGTAGCATGTTAAACGTCCCTGCACACGGACCGGAGCACCTCTGTGTTAGAGAGCAGGCACGTATCGCATAAAATCTACATTATGGGAAGCTTTAAGGGTTAATATTTCAAAGATCTCAGGGTCAGCTCATCTTGAAAGTTCCCAGATATGACAATATATCTGCACAGCAGACTTAATCTGTGATTAACTCATTCAGTGTCAGAGTGGCTCACAGCTCATTCATTCGGAGTGAGTTGTTTAACCCATGAACTTTAAAGTGTGTTAACCCCTTCAAAGCCTCATAGGTAAATAATGCATTGCTATAGATATGTATAAATCAATTAACCATTTGAATGCCAGATGTGCACAGCAATGTGGTAATCTGTGATCAACCTGTAAAATGCCTCATTGGTGCACAGTAACATAGTTGAAGAGGCTGAAAAAAAGACATGGGTCCATCAAATCCAGCCCATGCCATATCACCCCTGTTGACCTGAGGAAGGGAGAAAAAAACATTGAAGCCGTTTCCAATCCAGTTAACCCCCAAGTGAGTAAAAAAAAATCCTTCCTGACTCCTAATGGCAGTAAAATATTTTCCTGCAACAGCATCCTATCTGCTTTGAATCTGTCATAATTCTCAATATTGTTTTGGGCCAGATAGATATCATAGAGTCAGTACTGAGGCGCTATGTCAAAAAGGTGAAATTTACTCACCAATATTTGTTTTTCCTCTGTGTCCTTCCACGGCATACTGTGGGTTGATTGGCTCCACCCTCCAGCTGGTAGCTGAAGGGAACAGGGATAAGGTGTGTAATACTTATGTTCGGTACCTATAGGGTTAATAGTTACATTTGACTGATTCTGCAGAAATCTGTGTACTAGGGAGGAAACCACCAGACTGGTCTGTTCTAGTTCCTCAAGGCCGTTATGATAGAATGTGCAGAATATCCAAACCCCCCACGGGGGAGGTGATGGGATACTGCAGGAGCTGTTATCTGCATTCTCTCCCCTTCCCCCCCTTCCTGTGAACAAGTTTTGCTTTTCTGTTTTTTTTATAATTTTCTGTTCTATGTTGAAACTGTGAAACTGTGCACCTCGCCCCTCCCTGTAGGGGAGGGGGCTGTATAGGGCTATAAAGGCTATGTATGATAAGAATAAAGTGAGAGCTTGTATTGTACGCTGTTGTGTGTGTTTTTCTTTGCGAACCATACAGGCCCCCGGTATACCGGTAATTGACATAGATTTCATAGATAGACTAATAATAAGAGGGTGAGAGGTATCTCTTCAGGCAGCGATCCAGGTAAAGATTCCCTAACAGTAGCATCCCTCTATAAATGTTTTTGTGTCACTTCCCTCCTGCAGTTATACGATTGACCAAGCTGCAAGAAAGGAGATGTTAGAGATAGCCAAAATAATTGAACATGTGCAATAACATGAAACCACGTACTTTTAAAACATGGAACTGATACCATACCGTTTACCTATGCAACAAGGGTAGGGTTGCCGTGGAAGGACACAGAGGAGAAACAAATATCTGTGAGTAAATTTCAACTTTTCCTCTGTGTCCAATCCACGGCATACTGTGGGACTTACCAAAGCAGTACCTCAGTGCATGGAGGAATGAAATAGCCCCCTTATACAGGAACGCCAGCTTCAAGCACCTTTCTGCCAAACTTGGCATCTTCAGATGCTTCGATATCAAGTTTATAATGTCTGATAAAAGTAGAGACTGAGGTCCATGTGGCTGCTCTACAAATTTCCTGTGCAGAAGCAGCTGCCTTCTGTGCCCATGAGGTTGATATGGCTCTCGTGGAATGGGCTTTTATCTTTGGAGGAGGTTCAAGATCAGCTGATTTATATGCCAAAGATATGCAGTCACTGATCCACCGGGCAATGGATGGTTTAGACGCTGGTGAACCCTTGAATTTTCCATAAAAGTGGACGAATAAAGCGTCTGTTTTGCTCAGAAGCTGAGTCCTATTTATATAGATTTTTTAAGACATCTGACTAGGTCTAGATTATGCAGTCTCTTTTCAATGTCATGTTGAGGAGAAGGGCAAAAGGATGGGAGAACAATCTCTTGAATGAGGTGGAACTCTGAGATCACCTTAGATCTGAAAGAGAGATTGGGTTTGAGGACTACCTTATCCTGGTGAAATATTAGAAATGGTGAGATTCTCATCAGAGCTTGCAGTTCTCCCACTCTTCTTGCTGATGTGATTGCCGTCAGGAAGACGGTCTTAATAGTGAGGTGTTTCATAAATATCTCAAGAGACTCAAAGTAGGGGTGAGAAGATAATTGCTGGAGCACCACTTTAAGATCCCAGGGAGGAATGGTTTCTCTAATGGAAGACTTAATTTTTGAAATGGAAGCTATATATCTCCAAATCAAATAATCATTGGCAAAGGCGGTAGCCAGGATAGCCGATATTGCTGACAATTGCACTTTTAATGATGCTGGTTTAAGGCCCTTCTTAAATCCCTCCTGGAGGAAATCCAGTATTCGAGATGCTAAAATGGACTGGCGGTTTAATTTCTCCTGTAAACACCATTTCTGGAACACAGACCATACTCTGTAGTAGATTTTTGTCGTGAATGATCTTCTACCCTATAGTATAGTCTGGATAATGGCATCAGACACCCCCTGCAATCTCAAAGATTGCCGCTCAGCCTCCAGGCCTTGAGACGGAAGAAATCCGGGTTTGGATGTATTAGGGGACCCTGGATTAGCAGGTCCTGAATTTGTTGCAACGAAACTGGAGGCCTGATTGATAGATGAAGAAGATCCGTGTACCAGGGTTTGTTTGGCCAATCCAGAGCAATCAGAATGACCTCTGCGTTGTCTTTTCTGATTTTTCTT
Source organism: Rhinophrynus dorsalis (assembly GCA_037306005.1). Classification (NCBI taxonomy): domain Eukaryota; kingdom Metazoa; phylum Chordata; class Amphibia; order Anura; family Rhinophrynidae; genus Rhinophrynus; species Rhinophrynus dorsalis. Next base: position 385,273,069 of record CM074722.1, read on the forward strand.
ACTACCTCCAGCAAGAGGGGTAGAGGAGGAAATATATATACGCTAGCTGATGAGTCCATGGGAGCTGAAGGGCATCCTGACCCAGAGCCTGAGGCTCGTACCATCTGGATATGTAAGTCTGACATTTTGCATTGAGCTTCGTGGCCATTAGGTCCACTGATGGTGTTCCTAACTCTTTTGTTATTAGGTTGAAAACTTTGTTGTTGATGCTCCACTCTCCTTGGTCTATCCTGGTGCGACTTAGATAGTCTGACTGGATGTTGAGGTTTCCGCCCCAACCTGCCATACTGGCATCTGTGTATATAATTTGTTTTTCTGCTTCCAGTATTGGACGGCCTTGGGCTAGGTGCCCGGGTTGTATCCACCATTTCAACTCCTGCCTGATTGATAATAGAAGAGGAATCTTCTGGAAATTATCTATTGGATGCTTCCTGAAGTAACGTAGGTAATTCTCTTGAGTTCTGCGAGCATGGATTTTTGCCTATGGAATCACCTGAAAAGTTGAGGACAAGTGTCCCAGTATTCTGGAGAATTTGTTCGCTGTGAAAGTGGTCTCTTTGAGAAAGCTTTTTACAGAGTGTATTATCCGGTGTTGTCTGTCTAAGGACAAAGTCACTTGGTTCTGGGCATTATTGAGTTGTATCCCCAGGAAGCATAAGTTCTGAGAAGGAGTCAAGGAGCTCTTGTCTAGGTTGATTATCCAACCCAGTTTGCTGAGAAGTTCCCTGCATAGAAGTGTGCTTGCTCGGGACCTCTGTAGTGATGATTCCATAATCAGTATGTCGTCTAGGTATGGTACCAGTTTGATGCGGTACCGGTGACCTAGCTCTGCCATAGGAGCTGACATAATCTTTGTGAAGACCCGTGAGGCTGACGCCAGCCCAAATGGCAGGACTCTGAATTGGAGATGATGTCCAAAGATATGGAATCTTGGGTATTTCCTGTGACTCTCTCTGATTAATATGTGATAATATGCATCCCTCAGATACAGACGTGTGAGGTACATCTGAGGTTGTAACATCTTCAAGGTTGAAGCTACCGTTTCCATATTGAAGTGACGAACTTTCAGCAAGGAGTTGAGATCCTTCAGATCCAAAATGACTTGCAGATCCCCTGAAGGCTTGGAAACTGCAAAGAGCGTTGAATAAAAGCCTTGAAACCTCTGGTGTGTAGGGACTGGCTCTACTATCTTGTAAATCAGATCCTGCACTGCTTGCTTCAATTGATGTACTCTTCTCTTCATTCTGAGAACAGATGTTTTGAACCGATGGCATCTGTTCTCTGGGAACAGACTGTAGTTCTAATGCATACCCCTTCTGTATAATTTCCATTATCCATTTGTTGTGATGTAGCTGTGACTATGCATAATGGAATTCCTCCAGCCTGCCCCCCACTGGAGGAACAGAAAGGGCTGACCTGGCTTCATTGTTGAAACTGCCCTTTTTTTGGAAAATCCTTCTGGATTCCAGATCTTTGGGGTTGCAGAGCCCCCCTTTGTCTCTGATCATAGCTTCTTTCTGGCTTCGCGAAAGGACTGCTTCCAGAACTGGTTGGAATGAACTGGAGACTGCCTGCTTTTCTTGCCCTGTGGTAGAAATGAACTGCGGCCTCCAGATGATTGCCTGATAATATCTTCTAGTTTATCACCAAATAACTTGAGACCAGTAAAAGGTAATGATACCAGTCTGTTCTTGGACGATGGGTCAGCCTCCCAGGCTTTAACCCATAGAGCCCTTCTTGCGGTAACAGAGAGGGATGATGTTTTTGCTAAGAGGCGTATATTATCCATGGATGCATTGCATGAATAATTAATCGCATCTTTAAATATAGCTAGCTCCTTAAGGATTCTAGATCTAGAAACAGAGGATTCAATTTTCTCCTCTAAGTCACTCAGCCATATGTGTAGAATTCTGAACATTGAAGCCATAGCAGTAGCTGTTTTGAGATTCTGCCCTATTGTACTAAACTGCTTCTTTAGGACGCTGTCTGCCCTCTTATCCATTTGGTCTCTAAGAGTTGTTCCATCTTCAAGAAGTATGGTTGTACGCCTTGAGGTCTGGGCAATAGCCGCATCCACTTTGGGAGGGGTACACCATGCTTCTGTATCTTCCTCAGCAAAGGGATACATTCTGTTAAACCGTCTGGATACAGTACTTCGCTTTTCAGATTGCTTCCATTCATTCTGGATAATCTCTTGAATGGAATCATGCACAGGAAACAGGGGATTAGCTTTCTTATACCCAAATGAACGCTGTGTCCATAATATTCAGTTCTTTCTGAGTATCTGAAAGACCCAGGGTTTTTCGCATAGCTTTGACTAGACTGTCTATTTATCTAGAATGAAGGTACCTGTCTCTTCTTGAATCTCTGCCTCTTCAGCATAAGATGCTTCTGATTCGATCTGAATAAAGCTTTCTTCATCCTCATCCTGTCTTCTAGATGGTCCCTTATCTGGATCTGATGGTCTGGGCCTTTTTCTTGCTGCCTCCTGCATAGAGGAAACAGTTTCCTGCATAGATGTCTTCATCCAGGAAATAAATTCCTGGAATTGTGCTGGTACCTCACTCCCCACTGCTGCCTTCAGGCATGCAGGGCACAATTTGGCTGGGTCAGAGATGGATAGTTTCTGTTCACACCCAGCACAAGATTTTTGCGTGGTTTTATCCTCCTTAGGTGTTTCATTAATCTTAGGTTTTTCACCTTTCCCCTCCTTCAGTGTAGCCATATTGCAGTCACTGGAGAATATTATCTATACAAGCCTGCTGTCTGCACACAGTATGCTTATAGACTTATGCTAGCACGTTATAACACCAAGAGTAGGGAAATAAACGTACCTTTTAGCCTCCATGAGCCTGTCCGCTGCTAATTTTATCTCCTGCTACCGGAACACGAGATTCAGGTGTGCGTTCCACTCATGGAACGCATAGACGCGACGTTTCCGGTTTCTTCATACTGTCCTGAAAGCACTTTCAGAGACAGTGCAGAGCGGATGGAGAGAGAAGGGGCTGGTATAGCCATAGCGAACCACCAAACCTTGCTTCTGGAGGCATGGCAAGCAGGTAGGCAGAAGTTACAATCGCTTCTACTCATATCTGCCCACTAACTTAATATAACCCGCGATTAGGCAGGCTACATTCCAGGGGTTCAAGCGGTTGATAGTATGAGAGGAGGCAATAGCCTCCAGCTAGGTAGGATCAAATTAACTGCAGGAGGGAAGTGACACAAAAAAATTTATAGAGAGATCCTACCAGCTTGAGGGTGGAGCCAATCAACCCACAGTATGCCGTGGATTGGACACAGAGGAAATTTGGATTTACCAGTTCTAGATGGAACAATCAGTAACTCCAGGCTCGCAAATCGTGGCGTCTTGCAGCTGTCACTTCAAACAGAGTCCAACCTCTCTCTCTTGAACCAAATTGTATCTTTAGAAGGATATAAAGCTGGAGCTGACTTTTTTTACCAACAAAAGGAGCCATTGGTGCTACTTTACTATTGTATGCCGTAGTATTCCTGGCCAGGAAGGAAAAAATATATTGGTCCCACAGTAATGAGTTTCATACTAATCAAAGAGTTTTCGCAAGCAAGTGGATCGTCATAGGTGTCCATTATGTTTTTGAAAGCCGTTACAGTATCTGTAAATAATGTACAAAAGGATGTAACAGCACTCCACAAGTTAAATGTGCAAATTGAAGCTGTATTGACTCAATATTAAAAAACAAATAAACATGGAAGGGCATATGTAGAGAATGTCACAAAAAAAGCAATGGATAGGTTGGATCACATAACAGCCTTACACGTTTCGTGCTATTCAGAGTTTAATCATAGTCTCCCAATAGAAACAAGAACAAGTTTAAGGCTAAAGCCTGGTTTTATAGGAGGGGCTGGAAGCTTTATAAACCTTCCATCCCAGCAACCCCTACGCACATTCAGCTACGTTACCCCACCTTCCTACACCCTCTCTCTTACTATTTAGTTAAGGTGAGGACTCTAACTGCCTTACTGCTCTTCACAACCATTTGGTTAGCTACGGCCCAAGGTTTTCAGCCACACTCCTGTTAACTTCACACATTTACTATCCGTTATCATTATCTGTCTCCGTAAGCCATGAATACCAGTATTTTAAAGATAGAAACAATGTGACACACTTTCTTTCATCTATCAATCACCTCCATGTAGTGAACCTATTATCACATTTAAATTTAGTGTTAAACACCTCAGTAGATCCATATCAGCAAAGAAACAGAGCAACAAAGATCACGCAACATGTATCAACTCTTGAAAACTATATCAAAAACATTTATAACTGTGGTCCTCAAGATAAAGTTTGAAATGCGGAGATTCAAAGATCCATTGAGGTGATTACAATCGTCAAAAAGCAAGAAAGATGAAGGTGCGCAGGGACATTAACTGGAAAAGTAAAAAAATATGACTAATGTTCCACTCCAAATTTAAACTCTGGGTCATCGTCATCCTAAACTTGAAAATCCAGTAGACTTCTCTATTATTTATTTGTTATATAATGTCACCACCTCGCCAAGGTAATCTAACACTTTCGTTACCCTGGAAACCAAAAGATGACAAGTTGCACGCATGAAACTCCAAGATGTTTTGCTATGTCCCAACAAGGCCAAAACGTACGTGGGGGGTTAGCTGGTGTTCCTGTGCAGGGGGGACTTGCCTGTCATTTTAGAGCTGACCACCCTTTTGGGTGGGATTAGTCTAATATGTACATGGAAATATTTCCACTGTAATGGCACTAGATAGTTAAAACGTGATGCTTCTGACCGGTGACTAGCCATAGGACAAGCCATGGTGCTGTGGTTCGTCCTCAGAAGCCTCTCACATTTTGTTTGGAGAAGAGTTTAAAAGAAAGAAAGGCTAGTAAGTTAGAGAGAGAGATCAATAATTATGGAATAGGAGGAACGATTAATAATAAAAATAAGACAAAAATAGGCCTAAGTTTAATAATAGTAGATATAAATATTATGGAAATTCAAATAGTAATCAAAATGTTAACTATGAAGTAAATTCTGGAAATGGAAATAAAAATAAAAAAAAGTGATGGTTAACCTAACTGATGTGAACAGTGTAGCACAAGGGGCAGGCAGTAACGGTGAGTGAGCAAATGTGATTGGGGAACTTCCTCTAAGAAATAAATATGCTGCATTATCTGAGGAGACTGCAGTATTGGAAAAGTAAATCTTGCTTTTAACCCCTTCGCTTCCTGTGACGTACCCGGACCGTCATGCTTGTCCGGCACTTAAGGGCCAGTGACGGTCCTGGTACGTCACGTACTTTTACTCACCGTGCTCCTGCAGGAGCACGGTGAGTAATACTGGGGACTGAAGTTGATCGCTCCAAGACCGGAGCGATCTCTTTCAATCCTTAAAGGACCAGACACCCCGGGACTGCTGGTCGTTAAGGGGTTAAAGGAGTTGGGTGCTAAACCGAAGTCCAGAAATGAACAACCTCATTCATCAGATAAATATTTAGGGGATGAACAGATCACTTTAGTTCCAATTTTTTATTTTTGGAGTCCAAACCTCAGACGGGTGTGAAGGAGAAGGGTCAGGAAAATCATGGACTGGTTCAGAGGAGGAAACAAGAATTAGAGTTAGATCTAGAGTCAGAGGATGCCGAGGGAGGAGGGGTAGGGGGTCACCAAGAAGAGCAAGAATTTGGGTTGTTACCGAAGTCCAATATCTTTTGGATTGTGCTATTACTCATTTCGAATGCTCTCTTCTCAAAAAAGGGTCTAAAACTTTCTCCAAGAGTAAATGATTTTGAGTTTTTCATTGATCTCAATGCATTCACTAGGAAACTCACACCTCAACATTTTTTTAAATTAAAAGAACAAGATACAGTAAATAAAAGTATTCATAAAGATACTGAGAATAATGAGTGTGTGGGTTTCCTGTGTGACCTACTGGGAGAAAATGGAACTTTTGATCATAATACTGATGGTAAAATTTTATTCCAGAGAGAGGATAATAGCTAATGAGCTAATAATAGCTGAAGAAGTATTGCATGAATTGTGGAGAGTGAATGGTAATCTAAATAATATTCATGGTATTACTTTATCTCAGAAAAGGATGTACTTGATTCTGAAAACATATTTCTTGATTTATTGAGAGAGAATGAGAATTTGAATAGCACCAGCTGTAATGATATTCCAATAGATAAACAGTTTGTTATAACTCCCTTTAAGAAACGTTCCTCTTTCTACCCTGCTAAGTATAGGGGCCCTTTTATTGAGGCATTTTATAATTTAGTAATGGAAGACTTCAATAAGAAGATTAAATTGATCAATTAAAAAGGGAAGAATGAAGAGTTATGAAAACCCTGAAGGAAGATCAGTCCATAGTAATAAAGGAAGCCGTTAAGGGGGGGTTCCATCATTATACAAAATGCCTCAGAATATTTGGCTGCGGGTCACAGACTCCTTAGTGATAGAAATGCAAAAAACAGAGGGTGCCCAATAGCATAATATTAACAGAACAAACGGGAAATATATCAAAGTTACACTCACATTTCATGATGATCGATTTCAGCTTGCAGAGGATTCTTAAAGGGATAGTAATACTTAAAATGTAAAAAAAAGTATGTTGTAGGGTTTATCCCCCTGTGTAAAACAAGAATACTCCCACTGCTGAAAGGTGTTTTTTTCAAAAGTTATTAATTTTCAAAGTTGAATTTTTTAGGTGCAATATCACAGTGGCCTGAAATTTTACAGTGGCACTGTTGCTACACCATCCTATGGAGATTTATGGTACCAGGACCAGAGCTGTCCATAGGATCATGTAGCAACAGCGCCACTGTGCAATTTCAGGCCACTGTGATATTGCACCTAAAAAATTCAACTTTGAAAGAGCCAATGAGTATCAGAAGACTGGGAGCCTTTACAGTTTGGAGCCTGCAAGATATTTGCAGTGCAGTAAGCGGCCTGTTATGCAGTTCCCTTCCCAAACACTGAAAGAAGAGTGGCGATTTACAGCATTGTACCGGATCAGAAAGCAGTCCCAGCGTCAATACAGTGAGTACAGATATAATGACCGATTTCAGCATATGAATATGGTCAGGAGAGAAATGTCTATATAAAAAGCGTGATGGACAGAAGGAGTGCATGTATAAGTGTTATAGCCACTCGCATGTTGGTACTAAAGTAATACCAGTTATTTCAGCTGATATCTGCTTTAAGGACACCCTGGGTCTGAGATATAGATGGAATCACCACAGGAATGGAGAGATTAAGAACTGTTTGTTGACCAGAGTGGTGAAGAGGGACAGGGAATTGTAGCAAACAAACTGTATGGCCATACATAGATGTTTAATTGGTGATGATCATCCAGGATGGGTCTGTAGTGGACAATAGAAATTGTTTAGGTGGAAAAACATAATAAACAAGGGTGTGTGTGAGAGAGAACATTTGTACTGATGCCAAAATGCTTTCCAAAAAGTCCCCTAAGAAATCTCCAGAAAAAAGACAAAAAACTAAGTAGGAAGGTAGACAGGAAAATAAAGGAGAAAAATGTGAAAAACGGCTATCAACTTTTTTTCCCCTCAAGCAGTTTCTTTACAGGCACAAAATAGCGTGGTGGAGAGAGGTGATACATATGAACTAAATAAAGAACAAGTTCAGCCTATAGAATTGCATGGAGAAAAACGGGGGGGGGGGGGGGGGGGTTGAAGGGCACATCAGAAACATTCCAAAGTAGTGTGGAAAAGATATTAGAGAATAACGTTGAAAAGATAATGGAGGAGATAAAGAGAATACATTTCAAATAATGCAAGAGAAAGTGGAAAGTTGTGAATTTCAAATTACTACACAGAAAGAGGAGGTTGGTCATCTACAGAAGAGTATTGACAGTCAGGAAGTAAAACTGGCAGACCTTGAAGATGGGGCACTGCGGAATAATATCTGAATTAGAGGTATACCAGAAAAGATTACCCAGTCAGATTTGGAAAGGTACATTGTTGAATTTATGACCTCCCTGGGTGTGGGATTTGATAAAGATCACAGTGGCATAGAAAGGTGCCACAGAGTTATAAGGCCACAAACAGTAGACACGAATGTGCCTAGAGATGTGTTAGTATGTCTGCAGTCCTACAAAGTAATGACCTATATATGATAAGGGCCATGTTGGGGAATATCGCGGCGAATTGCAATATTTCCAGATCTGTCGTACAAGATGGAGGAAATCCTTTGCAGAATGTATGGCTATTCTGAGGAAACAAGATATTAGATATACATGGGGGTTTCCAGAAAAAATGTATATAAAACAGGACAGTGGAAGACTTGGTTTTGAAACCCAGTAAGACTGCTTGTTAAGAAGTTAGGGTGGGGAAATGGGCAAGAGCTAAGGAGAAGGAGGATGGTAGGGAATTGTTGGGGTAACCGGGAGATATTAGGTTGAAAGTTATTTGCATATGGAAACTATGTGTGTTTTTTCTTTCCTCTGTTTCCACTCTTTTAAAACACATTTGTCTTGGAAGCTGGATTAGGGAGATTTAGAATGAAGATGTAGATTAGAGTAAAGAAAGCACGTAAATGTTCGGGGAGGATAGAGGGTTAATATTACACGATAGTAAGTAGTAAGAGAAATAAGAAAAAAGGTTGGACAAGAGTTATATTGATCTATTAAGGGTGATAGTAGGATTAGTAACTGTAATTAAGAGGTATGTTAGGGGTAGAGATAATAAATAGGCGAGAGCAAATACACAAGTTAATAGAGTAAGATATTACGTGAGGAGAGATAGGGTCTAGTGTTATATATATGAATAGTGGTTTGGCAGGTGGTAGACAGGAGAATGTGGGATTAGGGCACAGTTTAGAGGTGGGGTTTTTGTTTTTGTGTCTCCTCATACTCTATAAGAACATTACTTAGACCTGTAGTATTGTGGGGAAGTCTACCATACTTTTGCACATAGAAATGCAAAGAGATTTTATAGAAGTACATGGATCGATGTAGTTCTAGGAGGTGGAAGGGGAGCGATAATTTCTTCCCCTTAAAAAAGAGAGGGTCAGTCTTACTTGGGGAATATATGTTTAATGTATTGTGTGTTTTTGGACTGCGTGGATGGTAAAGACCGGTGGTGGAAGATGAAACAATACGGTAGAAAGATTAAAGTAGTAACGATAAATGTGCCAGGTATAAATACCCTACAAAAAAGGTATATAGTTTTGCCCTATTTGAAAAAGGAAGGGATACAAATATGTTGCATACAAGAGACACATTGGAAGATAAATACAAAGTCAAAATGTTTCCCTATAATGATTGAAGCGTCATATATTAAGAAGAAGTGGGGGGGTAGCAATATTATTTTCGGAAAGTTTAGTAATAATATTTATCAAGATATATATGTACAAGGGAGGTACATAATAGTAACATGTAAAATAGGTAACGTCATATATACGATAGTGAATGTATATGCCCCAAATAAAATGACAATTAAATTCCTGGAGAAGATGCTAGTAAAAGTTAATAAGGTGAAAAAGGGGAGAGTGGTGTTGTTGGGGGATTTTAATATGATTCTGGATCCTGACATGGATAGATCTGGGCATAAGGTTAAGAAAAATAACAAAATAGTACAGGATGCAGTAAGATTTGATAGTCTTTTGAAGCAAAATTATATTTTTGATTGTTGGTAAACATGGCATCCAACCAAGGATTACACTTGCTTCTCAGGTAACTTCAATGTATATTCTAGAATATATTATATTTTGGGTGAAGGGTCTCTTTTAAGAGAGATTAAAAAGATCTTTATCAAGAAGATGATATGGCCAGACCATAATATGGTGATTATGGAAATTAGAGATAAATATAGAAGAGAAAGACCAGATTGGATGTTATCGACAATTATTAAAAAATCCTATATAATAATTCGCTAAGTTGTGTGTAACGCCCGACATGCGCAGTAGACACTGCTGCGCGTGCGGCAGTCATGCGCAGTACAGACTGCCCGCGCCGCGGCTGATACAGAGCTGGGCGCTCCGAAGGAGCGTCCAGCTCTGTATCAGCAGTGGCGCGGGCAGTCTCTACTGCGCGTGACTGCCCCGCGACCGGCTGCCAGAGGCACTGTGGCCCGTGTAACGGGCTGTTCAACTACTAAGAAATATTTGGAACATATTAAGGATATGAGGTATTTTGTGGAGAATAGGTATAAGGAGGTGTCAGAGGGCAGTAACATAGTGTGCATATAAAAGTGTGATTAGGGGACACCAAATTAAATTAGAAATAGATAGAATTAGAAGGAATAGAAAAAGCTACCAAACTGATTGTTTGGGGCACTCACCAAAATGAAAAACAGCACCTATGTGTATGTTTTCAAGTGTGATAAACGCTCTGTATATGAACTGGTGTTCTTAAAGAGAGGGTTTATTACTGATAAAACTAAGTGATGTGAAATTGCATATGGTCTGTGAATAAACATGCTCACTGGATAGCTTTATGGTAAACAGAAATTAATTAAACAGAAATCATGAGTGACCGTATAGTATATAGTGATTACTTAAAATTGTGATTTTTGGTGCTATGCTTAAAAGAGAGTTACGATAGGTGATGAATGCAGCACATAATTTTGATAATAGAGTGCAATGTCACTGTTTTAAAATTCATCTTATATATGTCTTCTCTAGTCTTTCCACGGCTGCTCCAGTAATGGCACCAGGATCCCCAGGTATAGGTCAAGAAATTCTATGCATCAGAGTCTGAAGCGCTCAGAGGGGAAGATACAAAAGAAGACAGAATAAAACGTATCAAAGAGTAATATATTTGATACATTCAAAGTGGTGAACAAATACTTTGTATATGTTTAGTAATTCCTCAGATAATATAAGTAAACTGTTATAGTTAAAAGAAATGGATTTAAATAAACTAAAATACACCTGGTGTATAGATACTGATCATATAGTTTTGTGTATCATACAGAATTCCTTTTTAAATTTGGAAGTATTTGTAAAAGAAGATTTGTTAAAATCTATATTTTAATAATAAACAAAATGAAGCAAAATTCTTGTAAAAAATAATGAAATAAAATAAAGAAAAATAAAGGTTAAAAAAGAAAAAATACACTGATGTGTAGTCTCAGTCCTAAAGCTAGTATGTCAGGTGTTAGATCCTGAATAGTTCTTAAAGGGATAGTAATGTCAGAAAAAAAGTATTAACTATACGGTATATACAATTAAAAGAGAGTACTTGCACTTATTCATATTTCTCAAACTGTAATCATTTGAGAGATATAGGAAAATAAAGTTCTCTGGTCCCTCCCCTTTCTGCTTGACAAGTTGTAAAGCTGTCAGAAGCAGATTCTGGTCACTTGACCAGATGTGGCTCTTCAGCAGCACTGATATAACGATATCTAAAGAGAAATACTTAATTTGGAATGGTCTACAAAGTGTGCCTTGTTTGCAAGCACACTTTGTAGACCTTTCCAGTGAAGTATTTATTTCTAAATAGCGTGATTTCAGCTCTGCTGAAGAGCCTCTGTTTGATCAAATGACTGTAATCTGCAGCTGTCAGCTAGATGGCAGACTTGAGTAAAACAACCAGGAAAAGATAACTTTAGCAAGTTATATCTCTCAGACCATAAAGGTTTGAGAGATAAGACTTACATTGATGTTAATATTAAATCAACTTAAAATTAACCATTACTATCCCTTTAACGGTATTAGATTTTTAATATCAGCGTCAGTTCAAATTCAGTGAAAACAGTGTTCAAACAAAACACACTGGGCTGTCCTGCCAGACTCAGCCCGAATGGTAATATGCTTACTAGCTGTGTTCTTGGGTCTCTGCACATCAACATAGTCTCTTTCTGGAGTTTCCCTGTTGAGCACCCCCGTGGTACTGGATTTGCTTGCTCTCCGGCATGCAGTCCTGTTTCACTCGGTGTCTCGCACAGGTTTGCTCTTACAACGCGTTTCGGTACTTAGTGTGTGTCCCGTCCTTAGGGAATGTGGCAAATGACTGTATAGAGGTCGTGCCGATCTTCTATCCGCTTTTTATCCAGGTTCTATTGTCAATCAAAATGGCATGGGTTGGGCATTCAAATATCCTCCAGGACTTCTAATGACTTCCAATGCACTTGAGTGAATGAATACTCCACTAATGTTCATTGTGCATTAGTGAAGGTTTCCATTTTCAAGAATGCTCTCATATAAATTAACCGATTTTGTGATCTTTGAAGCAACATATTAAAGTTATATTTGATTCTAACGGATGACTTTTTTGTTATATGACTTGCTTGAAGTATATGTTTAAAATAATAAGACTAATTATTGGAAAATTATAAGTTTTTTATGAATTGTATAGTATATTTATATTAATTGTATTAGGATTTTTCTTTAATGAGACCTTATATGGACTTAAGATAATCCACTGTAAAAATTCCTATTTGATATCTATTTATAAGTAAAGTACATCCTTAAGTGAGATGAGATGTCACTCATAATGATATATTTAAATAGGCTAAAATATCTTGATATGATATTAATCTGGTGTAAAATCAAACTGGATAATGATTCCAAATTTAAAATTGTATAAACCCACAAAGAAGATTCTATATGTCCATTACTATGTGGAGTGTACGTACTCTATGAAGTTATGAAATAACTATATGATATTTAGTAATGTGTTGTCCACAAACATTTTCACCTAAATTAAATTGATGGGTTCTGTTTTTTAATATCACGCTTCATTATTACTAAGTTCATAAAGGTGTTTCAATTCAAATATGCTCCAATGGGTCATACGGATTTTTGTTTGACACATTATTTTTCTTTTCCGTCTTTTCATTTTTCTCCTACTGCAATTTGTATTTCTCCTAAAGTAGTAAAAAATGAAGTGTTTTGTCCTTCAGTAAGATTGAATCAGACATAGTAAATTCTCTGGAAAAACATCCATTGGTATTTTGATGTATTAGAATTATAGGTATATAGACCAATTTTCATTTTTCAGGAGTCTTTTGATTGCAGCTGAAAATAAAAAATCTTGTTGTCAATGGATTTAGATATGCTTGGATGCCTATATTACTTCATAATTTGAAACATCTTTTACAGATTTATGATATTTTCATATTTCATCTTTCTTCAGGGGCATAAAGCTTAAATTCAGTATTTTTAAATCTTAGAAACTTAGAAACAACAGAAATCCATATCTTATATGGTACTGTATTATCTTCTGTAAATATTGTTTCATATGTAAAATAATTCCAAAGTTTAATAGTAGTTTAAAAACACCATAAGTCAATTTCTTCATTTAATCCCCCCGGGGACATGCATTGTAATTTGAAGACGCAGTTTGTCTCCCTTTGTGCCAGATGTTTAAATCTTTCTCCTCCTCGTGTGTATGGAGGAATATGGTCTGTTACCTGTAGTTTCACCTTCTTAAGATGATACAGTGCCTTGCAAAAGTATTCACCCCCATTGGAATTTTTCCTATTTTGTTGCATTACAACCTGGAATTTAAATGGATTTTTGGGGGGTTGGTATCATTTGATTTACACAACATGCCTACCACTTTGAAGATGCAAAATATTTTTTATTGTGAAACAAACAAGAAATAAGACAAAAAAACAGAAATTTTGAGTCTGCATAACTATTCACACACCCCCTCCCAAAGCCAATACTTTGGAGAGCCACCTTTTGCAGCAATTACAGCTGCAAGTCTCTTGGGGTACGTCTCTATAAGCTTGGTACATCTAGCCACTGCGATTTTTGCCAATTTTTCAAGGCAAAACTGCTTCAGCTCCTTCAAGTTGGATGGTTTCTACTGGTGTACAGCAATCTTTAAGTAATACCACAGATTCTCAGTTGGATTGAGGTCTGGGCTTTGACTAGGCCATTCCAAGACATTTAAATGTTTCCCCTTAAACCACTCGAGTGTTGCTCTAGCAGTATGCTTAGGGTCATCGTCCTGCTGGAAGGTGAACCTCTGTCTCAGTCTCAAATCTCTGGAAGACTCAAACAGGTTTTCTTTAAGAATTTCCCTGTATGTAGCACCATCCATCATTCCTTCAATTCTGACCAGTTTCCCAGTCCCTGCCGATGAAAAACATGGTGTTCTCAGGGTGATGAGAGGTGTTGGGTTTGCGCCAGACGCAGTGTTTTCCTTGATGGCCAAAAAGCTCCATTTTAGTCTCATCTGACCAGAGTACCTTCTTCCATATGTTTGGGGAGTCTCCCACATGCCCTTCGATGAACAGTTTGCTTATTTTTTCTTTAAGCAGTGGCTCATCTGGCCACTTTTCCGTGAAGCCCAGCTCTGTGGAGTGTATGACTTAAAGTGGTTCTATGGACAGATAGTCCAATCTCCACTGTGCAGGGCCGGACTGGCCTACCGGGATACCGGGAAATTTTCCTGTATGCCGCCTGCACTGGGCTTCCCTGGGGGCCGGCCGGGCTGCTTAAATAAATGTGCCAACTTTGCCAAGCCAATTATCCACAGCCGTAAAGTAACAGGGCCTCTCTGATTAATTCCCTCCTTGCCTGGTTCGTGAGTTTTGGTGGGTGGCCCTCTATCAGCAGGTTTGTTGTGGTGCCATATTCTTTCCATTTTTTAATAATGGATTTAATGGTGCTCTGTGGGATGTTCAAAGTTAGAGAGATTTTTTTTATAACCCAACCCTGATCTGTACTTCCCCACAACTTTGTCCCTGATCTGTTTGGAGAGCTCATTGGTCTTCATGGAACCGCTTGCTTGATGGTGTTCCAGATTCTGGGGCCTTTCAGAACGTATATATACTGAGATGATGTGACAGATCATGTGACACTTACTGTAGATTACACACAGGTGGACTTTTTTAATTTTGTGACTTCTGAAGGTAATTGGTTGCACCAGAACTTATTTAGGGGCTTCATAGCAAAGGAGGTGAATACATATGCATGCACCTCTTTACCATTTTTTATTTTTTAGAATTTTTTAAAACAAGTTATTTTCTTCATTTCACTTCACCAATTTGGACAATTTTGTGTATGTCCATTACATGAAATCCAAATTAAAATTAATTTTAATTCTAGGTTGTAATGCAACAAAAAAATGCCAAGGGGGTGAATACTTTTGCAAGGCACTGTATTTCCTGTAATGTCTTGATACGCAATGAGTGGTTGACTGTTTGGAGATGTTATTCCTATGCTCCCTGAATCCTTCTTTAATGGGTCTAATTGTTCTTCCCACATATTGGCAGTTACAAGGACATGCTAGAAGATAAATGACATATGGCGTGTTACAGTTAGCAAAGTATTTTATTTGGAATATTTCTTCAGTGTGATGAGATTTAAATAGGTATCAGTAGTGTTCACGTGTTTACATGTAACACATCTCGGGTGTTCACATTGGAAGTTTCCTATAATTTTGGAATTAGCTATGTTCATAAATGGGCCTCTAGATTTTCTTAAAGCACTCGGCGCTAGTTTCCTCTTTAGATCATCCGCTTTCCTGTTGACTGTCCTTGGTCTGTCTGGTATCTCATCCAAGTACATTAAAAAGTCATTAGAAATCCTGGAGGACATTTGAATGCCCAACCCATGCTATTTTGATTGAAAGCAGAACCTGCATAAAAGCGGATGGAAGATCGGCACAACCATTATGCAGTAATTTACCACATTCCCTGAGGAAGGGACACACACTGTAACAGAAGCTGGCAAGGGACTGCTTCACCTTCCGCCATCGTTCCTGGGTCCCTCCCTCTCTACGCCAGATAAGCGCCATCAGGTGCACCGGTTGGAGTATGGACGGTCACTGGAATCAGTCGCAGGATCTCTGGAAGTAGGGAAGCAGGGAAGAGTCCAGGTCGCCGCCTAACAGTCCACGAAGTTGGGTCGCAGGAAACTGGCAGCAGGCGGTCGACGATTCAGGATACTTGGCGCAGATGGATATCAGAGTGGACACTTTAGACCATAAGCAGTACAAGACTCCAGGACTCCTTGTTCACTCCAAAAACATAACTCACTTTATTGACACAAACTACAGATATTTATATACAAATCTTTACATTGAACTGATGGGTGAAACCAGATACAAAAGGGCGTGATCCAATCATAATACATCAGACAAAAAGCCAGCAACAGATGGTCTTAACAGATACAATGACTCAGACATGATTACATTTTAGATACAAAAGGGTTTGATTGAAAAAAGACTTGAGGGGCAGAGATAATACAATCCAGCAGCAAATGGTAAGGGCTGACACAATGGGAGCATTCACAGAGGTAATCAACTCACAACATATAATACAAAGGGCTGGCAACAGAGTTTCAGGTTATACAATAGGTGACTCACAGACTGAGGGGCGTGAATGGATTAACACACAGCAGGGGGTCTCAATACATCTTACAATACACAATACAATGGCTTGAGGGACTGCATTACACATTCAAAGAATTAACCCCCTCACTGCCCTTTCCCTTGGAAGCAAGCCAGCAGTCTAACGCAGGGCAGTTTTGTACACTAGCCCCATTCACATAAAGTCTATCAAAAGTCTTATGCATAGTTCCATAAGGCTGACTAGCCAGGAAAAATGTCTATTCCTTGTCCATAACCCCTGAGCCCAGGGGTGAATATGTTCCATGCTCTGACAAGAGCTCCCAGTAACGGGTAGGATCCGTTACACACACTAAGTGCCGAAACGTGTTGGAATAACACGTGGAGAGAAAGCCCGCGTGAGACACCGAGTGGAATAGGACTGCACACCGGAGAAAGAGCAGTACCACTGGGGTGCTTAACAGGGATACTCCAGAAAGAGACTGTGTTGATGTGCAGAGACCCAAGAATACAGCTAGTAAGCATATTACCATTCGAGCTGAATCTGGCTGGACAGCCCAGTGTGTGTTTTGTTTGAACACAGTGTTTTCATTGCATTTGAACTGACGCTGATAATGCGAATCTAATACCATTAAGAACTATTCAGCATCTAACACCTGACTTACTAGCTTTAGGACTAAGACTATACATAAGTGTATTTTTTCTTTTTAACCCTTTGAGTGTAACAGGATTACAGAATGCATTGCAAAGCAATGAGTTCTCTACCCCTCTGGCACTCAAAGGGTTAAACTTTTATTTTTCTTTCTTATTTTATTTTATTTCATTATTTTTTTACAAAAATTTCGCTTTCTTTTTTTTTATTATTAAAATATAGATTTTAACAAATCTTCTTTTACAAATACTTCCCCATTAAAAAGGAATTCTGTATGATACACAAAACTTTATGAACAGTATCTATACACCAGCTGTATTTTAGTTTATTTAAATAAATTTATTTTAAATATAACAGTTTACTTATATTATTTGCGGAATTACTAAACATATACAAAGTATTTGTTCACCACTTTGAATGTATCAAAAATACTACTCTTAGATACATTTTATTCTATCTTCTTTTGTATCTTCCCTTCTGAGCGCTTCAGACTCTGATACATAGAAGAATTAGAAGGAATCAACCGTTATTAACAGTATTATATATAGAACTAGCTAAGTTGATCAGACAGAATACAGTCTCACCATCACCTCTTTGGTTGGACCAGATTAAAATTTGATTGCAAACACATGTGAATTGGTGCTAAACGTTCAATCCATCAACAGTAAGATAGAGGGTTAAATCAAATCAACAGATCTACAGAGGTGCTTCACCGAAAGCAGACACTCCACCGCTGCTTATACAATCCCAGACAACCCCAACGGCATGGGAGCACCCTCCTTACTGGTGTGTAAATTCACTTAAACAAACTGAAGAATTTTCATACTCAATATTCATATAAAATGTAACAAAACTTTTTTCAAATAAATAAAAAAAGGACATGTGTCCTAAAAACAGGGGGGGCAGGGCACTAAAGCACAATGGAAATGCTAGATTAGACCCATCTAATGCATTTTGCGCTGATAGTGTTTAATCATAGACTATGCTTGTGTCCTGAATAACAACTTTTAAACCATGTAACATTAATATGATTGGACACAGCAAAATGAGTCACAAAATAACAATCCAATAGGCAGCACCAGCACTATCCTATCCATCGTGAGAGATTACAATCATCTGTGCAACCTTATCTCACATGGTTCAGGATTAACCCGTGCTGCAATAATGTGACATGAAGCTGATACAGAGGGATACCAGTATAAAATGAAAACAATCCCCTCAAAATCTGGAGAGGGGGGATATGTCCAGACTCCTGGATGAGAGGGAGGCTTTCTGGATATTGACCCTTAATACCAGGGTCCCCACTGGTCTCAATTTAGAATGGGACATTAGTCACATATTTTAGAACTATAGGACTATATATTTATTGTATTTGCCTTTTATATGGCCCTATGGTTATATGTATATGTTGTCCTTTGGACATTAGGCCATTTTGGGTTTATTTTGTAGCATATGTTATAGTCCCAATATAGTCAGTTAAATTCATCTGGTTTAGTTTAAAGTCAGTCAATTTGGGACATTTTTTTTCTCACTTAATTTTGTTTGGCATTTTATGCTTCAGAACTGCTTATATTCGAGAGTTTAGATATGACATATTGTGGAAGATTGCGAGTGACCTGTGGACTGGGGGAGGAGCGATGCACGTCTGTGAGTAATAGCATTTGATAAATCTGGTGAGGCATATTTGATTTTTATGCTTTATCAGTACAATTATTACATAGGATCCAGATGTGCTTTGCTCTAGCAGTCTAGTGGTAGCTTTCAAGGGATAGTAATACTTTGTTTTAACTTTATTTTATTTTGTAGGCATTAAAAAAACATGAAGAATGACATAAGTCTTATCTCTCAAACCTTTATGGTTTAACAGATATTCACAAACAAAGTATCCCCCCCCTGTTCAACCAGATCAAAAGGGAGGTGCCCAGGTAGACTGCAGAGAGGGACAATCTTCAATTAAGATAAGGGAAAAAGCTGAAAAACTTGTCAAGGGGGGAAGGGCTTTCATTGTTTTCATACAAAGAAAATTGTCCCGTTCTGTTATCTGTCTGGTCATACAACCAGGTTCACATCTGAGAAGAGATGGCTTACACTAGGTAAAAGGGCGGGGAGGGGAAACTTTGCTTGTGAAAATCTCATAAACCATAAAGGTTTGACATATAAGACTTATATAATTCTTCATGTTTTTTTAATACCTACAAAATAAAATAAAGTTAAAACGAAGTATTACTATCCCTTTAAATCAGATTCCGGCACCGTTTGAGAAGGTCTATGTACACTTTTTAGATTTTGAGGGGATTGTTTTCATTTTATACTGGTATCCCTCTGTATCAGCTTTATGTCACATTATTGCAGCACGGGTTAATCCTGAACCATGTGAGATAAGGTTGCACAGATTATTGTAATCTCTCACGATGGATAGGATAGTGCTGGTGCTGCCTATTGGATCATTATTTTCTGACTCATTTGTTGTGTTCAAACATTTTAATGTTACATAGTTTAAAAGTTGTTATTCAGGACACAAGCATTGTCTATGATTAAGCCCTATCAATGTGAAACGCGTTAGATGGGTCCTGCCCCCCCTGTTTTTAGGACACATGTCCTTTTTTTATTTATTTGAATAAAGTTTTGTTACATTTTAAATGAATATTGAGTATGAAGATTCTTCAGTTCATTTAAAGGCATAGTAATGTTTCACAAAAACAGCAGCTCCAATTAATCTTCATAGTATTTGAGCCATAGAGAGTGTTCTTTCAATACTGTCAGAGGTGTGGTTCAAGAGTAATTGAAGGATAAAGTTTCCCCCTCTTGCCCTTTTTACCTAGTGTAAGCCATCTCTTCTCAGATGTGGAATCCAGTCCATACACCAGACAGATAACAGCAGGGGACAATCTTCTTCCTATGAGAACAATGAAAGCCCTGCCCCCCTTGACAAGTTTTTCAGGTTTTTCCCTTATCTTAATTGAAGACTGTCCCTCTCTGCAATCTACCTGGGCACCTCCCTTCTGCTCTGGCTGAGCAGTGTTACATCAGTAAAAGGAGCAGGAGGGGGATATTTTGTCATTGAATTACTCTTGACCTACAACTCTGACAAAATTGAAATAACACTCTCCAAGGTCCAAATACTATGATGATTAATTAGAGCTGCTTTTATTATGAAACATTACTATCCCTTTAAATAAATTTACACACCAGTAAGGAGGTTGCTCCCGTGCCGTTGGGGTTGTCTCAAATTAAAAGTTTGCAGACCCAGATAAATCAGTACTTAATAGATGAGGCTACAAAAAAATTGGAGCTGTTGAGAAGTAAATGGTATGGGGCTGGGAATAGAGCGAATAAAGATTTAACAAAAAAGGTTGAAATATGCGAAAGCTAAGAATAAGATTCCTGGCACTTGACAGCAAAAACTGCATATAGGCAAACCGCAAATTTCAATGTGTTTAATACTATATTGGATGTTAATAGGTTTGTTAGATCACTTACATTGAAGACATTTTTTGGGATACATCTGAGGATCATGTGGTAGATCAGGAGTTTATGAGGTCTACATTTGTATGTAGTAATAAAGATTTTGAAGAAGTATGTTCTATACAGGATCTAATTTTGTTGTGTGTTGAGTCTAGCAGTGTGGTTGGTACACCTTGCGTGAATAGGTTAGAGACTGGACTATATCCTAGATCCACTTTCTACCCTATTCACGCTAAGGGAGCCACCCTGGAGATTTCCCAGAGGGCGGTAGAGAGAGAGCTTGTGGCTTTGTCTAACCGCACTGTTAAAAGCAAGAACAACTTGACTATTAAAGAACGCAAGGTACTTAGGAGTTTACAGGAGGACGATCGCCTGATCATACGGTCTTCTGACAAAGGGGGCAATGTAGTGGTACTGGATCGGGCAGATTATAAAAAGGAAGCTGAGAGACAACTGGGGGAGGTAGATGTTTACCAGGTACTTAGACGGGATCCTACTTATATGTATAAACATGAGCTTTATGCTATTACTGATTTTGGTTTAAGTGTTGGTGTATTAAATAAAAGAGAATCTGAATTTCTAAAGGTTAATCATCCTATCACCACAGCGTTTCATTACCTTCCTAAGATGCATAAGAACTTAGTTAATCCAGTGGGGAGGCCCATTGTTTCGGTCATTGGCTCTTTAAATGAGCCACTGTCCGAGTTAGTGGATACCTACCTTCAGCCTATAGTGTCAGCATTGCCCAGTATGTTGTTGGACACTAAACACCTTTTACAACTGACTTCCAAGATCAAATGGGACAATGATTGTGCTTGGCTTACAGCGGATGTCTTTTCTTTGTACTCCTCTATTCCCCACCAGAGGGGGATTGAGGCTGTACGATATTATTTGGATTATTTTTCGGATTATTCGGACAGCCTCAAGTCTTTCCTCCTCAGGAGTATCTTGTACCTGTTGACTCACAATTTTTTCAGTTTCAATGGGGTTTTTTATCTCCAGAGGTGTGGCGCGGCAATGGGAGCACATTTTGCGCCCTCTTTTGCCAACCTCTGTATGGGTTGGTGGGAGTCACGCCACATCTTTGGGGATCGGAACCCCTTTAGGGACTGTGTGAGATGGTATCGCAGGTACTTAGATGGTCTTCTGTTTGCATGGAAGGGGTCTAGGGGAGAAGTTGAGCTCTTTGTTGATTATCTCAATACTAATCAGGACAATCTGAGATTTACGTTTGTGTTTCATGAAAGTCAGATACATTTTTTGGACTTGACCCTCTTTTCTATAGTAGGTGAGGGAGTACATACTAGCTTCTATACCAAACCCATTTCGGGCAACAGCATATTACATGCATCGTCCTGCCATCTGGGGCACACCATCAGGAATATTCCCAAGGGACAGTTTATCCGTCTTAGACGGAATTGTTCTGATTTGGATTCTTATGATCGGGAGGCGAGTGTCCTTGAGGATAAATTTCTTGATAGGGGGTACCCGTCTGATGAGGTGGAACGAGCATGTGTAGCTGCCAGGGGTTTGGATAGGAATGCTCTATTGTCTCAACCATCACAGAGAATGAAAAGAGGGACAAGCGGATTGCAAGGGGTCAGATTTGTTACTCAATTTAGCAATCAATTTTTTGAGATAAGGAGAATTATTGAGTCTTTGATACCTATTTTGAAAACAGATGAGATATTGTCAGCTATTCTTTCTGGAGGATGTCAATTTGTAGCTAGGAGAGGCTGTACTATAGGTAATAGAGTTTCTAAGAGCCTCTTTAAGTCTAAGAAAGATAGTCCCACTTGGCTTAAATATGTGGGATGTTTTAAATGTGGTGGACAAGTGTGTAGAGTGTGCACTTATATGGATATTAGTTGTAGTTTCAAGTCAACGGTTACTGGACGCACGTACTCAATTGCCCACTACATTAATTGTAATTCCAAGTCAATCATTTATTTATTTACTTGCAAGGTTTGCCAAGTTCAGTATGTGGGACGGACGATTCGCCCCTTAAAGGAACGATTACGTGAACACCTGTATAAGATTGATATAGGAAATAGGGATTCTGCAGTGGCCCGACATGTCCTGGATCGACATTGTGGTGAAATTTCTGTAGTTTCTTTTATGGGTATTGAACGAGTACAGGTGTCTTCACGTGGGGGCGATATCGTCCATCTGATTTCCCGGAGGGAGGCCTATTGGATTTTTACTCTTGACACTAGGGGCTAGATTTAAAGGCAGCCGTTAAACCAGCCGCTAAGTGAAAAAGGCACATCGCTCGCAAATAATACAGGAGTTACGGCAGATTCAATAGCTACTCTACGAGAATAGCTATCGAGCGTAGGCACACAAAAAATACGTAACAAAAAAACGGTTGTCGCTCATGTTAATGCACAGCGGGCGGCCAAATCACACGATAACTGCGCTCAAAACAACATCTAACATAATGGCTGCCGTTGTCTAGCACCATGATTGATGCCAAAACAAATTCAAACACACAGCCAATCACAAAGCCCCAATGTACGAAATAACTTCAAATACACCTATATATACCCAAAAATAACTGTCACACACTGTCTGTTACAGAGTTCTTCAGAGCCAGATATCAGGACCCAGGAGCGGAGTATAGTGATCAGAGAGAGGGAGACAGGCGCGTTCATTGGAGGTAGAGGAGTTTTGCAGTTTGGAGAGAGGAGAGAGGTGCACTAAATATACACATATCACACTTTTGCACATATCACATACACACATACAAACACATACACATACATACACATAGTCCTTTTAATTTATAACACCTTACACATTTTACTTTTTATTTTGACAGTGTGAATCTGTGAGTGAAAGTGTTTGACAGAGAGTGAGTGGATCGAGTGTGTCTGTGAGGGCCTGTGGGAGTGCCTGGGTGTGACTGGGTGAGTGATGGCCAGGAGAGGAGGACAGGAGAGAGGGATGGGGAGAGTAGTGGAGGAGGAGGAAGCTCAGGAGGGGATCCCTCAGCAGAGCAGGGGTGGGAGAGGGAGATCCGCAGGGCGGAGGGGCACCCGGCCCACAAGAGCAGGCACACAAAGAAGAGGTACAGAACCTGCAGTGGGATGAGGGGTAGTTCCTGGGGACCACCACACACAGGCAGGGTCAGACCAGGCAGGGCACTCCGGCTCTGAATCCTTCCATGCCGGAGATGATGAGGGCAGGATCAGGGATCCCAGATATACTGAGGAGGAGAACACGGCTCTCGTGGAAGCTGTCCTGGAGAGGCAGAGTGTTCTCCACCCGACGGCAAAGGTCCCTGGCCTGGCAGGGAGGCGGAAGGCAGCCTGGAATCAGATCTGCAGCTGGGTGAACGCGGTGGCTACATGCAGGCGGGACGTGGAGTCTGTGAAGAAGAGATGGGGCGACTGCCGGAGGGTGGTCAAGAACAAGATGTCTGACATGGCCAAGCAAGCCCGAGGCACAGGAGGTGGCCCATCTGTGCCCATCACATTCTGAGGCTGGGAGCAGATGGTGAGGCAGAACATGTCCTCGACCATGATCGAGGGGGTCGTGGGAGGAACTGACACTGGGGATGAGAGGAGCCTCCACACTACCGGTAAGTGCAACACTACATAACCACACACTACAGCAACCAACACCAGCTGCACACACAGTCACACCTCAACACATGTCCATCACTCAGCCATACAACTGCACCAACACAGCACCATGAGGGTTAAAAAAAGGACACAACACCTGGACAAATGGCAACGTTCAACTTGGGACAAACCTGTCAAAGTCCTACTTCAACCCTCCTGTCGCTGTGCTCATTACACACAATACACAAACCTTCATGTTCAAAATGTCGACTGTCATATATCATCACTGTTCACACACAATGTCACCCATGTCCCCACCCCCACCCTAACCCCTTGAGTGCTAGAGGGATCATCAATGCATCGATCAACAATGCATTGGCAACCCCTCTGGGACTCAAGGGGTTAACCTGACAACAAACAAGTCAAAAGGACAACGATCACATGCTACACAGGGGACATTCACTAAGCGGTGACAAACAGATGGTGGACACAAAGTAACCCTCACACACCCTCACTTCACCAGTACCAGTGTTAGTCCATGGAGAATATGCCAAAACAAGAATCAAGTTCATAGGGTCCCATTGTACAGACTCCATGGAAAATGGGGAAAGGAGATCACTGGAGAAGTCACCATCATGTTCACTTCATCAGTTTTACATCACCGCTTACTGAATCACAAAAAGGGGGCATCAGGTCACACATCACAGTGTCACACAGAATAAATGCTTGTAGGTGCAACACACAGGCCGAAAACTATTTTACAGAATTCAAGCTGGAAAAAGTAGGCATTGGTGTTGTGGCTGCAATCATTTACTCTGACTTGAAATTACATATCCCATATCTGATTCCCACATGGATCCACAGGGGTGCTGATGCCATGGATGGATGGTACACCAGCATCTCTATGCAGGATACACATGGGAAACAAATAGCAAACATTGTACCTTGGTCACCAACAGGCCATGACTGATGGATATCTAGGACTGAGTACGGTTGCCTCACACAGAAGGATGGATGGGCTCATACACAGAGACAAAAACAGGCCTCAATCAAAGATATCCCTCACTACTGGCTGGATTGTTGCCCTTAGGATTCAAATGTTACTAAATATGTTCCAACACGATGTGAACACAGAGATCACTTCACTGGATGTGATTGCCTTACTGGCCAGATATGTGCACCCATCACAAATCAACCTACATTGCTACCATCCAAATACACATACATAGTATATCACACTCTACGTAGATGGGATATACGAGGTATGTTCATATCCATCATATCAATACAATGTCTTGTTGGATGGGTGCACATATATAGCCAGTAAGGCAATCACACCTAAAGAAATGCTCTCTGGCATCACATCTTGGAAGGATATTACTGTATCCATATGAAGGGTACATATCCACATACATATATGACCATTTCTACTTGTGTGTCACTGTAATGGGATAGCAATGGGTAATGTCATCATGATGTCATATCATTGCCATCGTTAAAAGATGTGTCTTGATCTAAGTCCCGTCCCTCCAACACTCATGGTTATACAGATATTGCTCTATGTGACAGGTGAAGATATCCATCATTTGACCACACGGAGGCTCTTCAGCAGAGCCAAAGTCGCAACATATGGAGAGAAATACCTCTTTGGAATGGTCCACAGAGTGTGCTTGTAAACCATGCACGCCCTGTACACCATTCCAATTAAGTATTGTTCTCTAAATGGGGCGATTTTGGCTCTGCTGAAAAGCCCTCGTGTGGACAAATGACTGAAATCTCCATCTGTCACATAGAGCAATATCTGAACAACCATGAGGGTAGGAGGGATAGGACTAACAGAGAACAACATCTGTTCCCACAATGTCTACAATCTGACATCAAGGTGGACTTAACCTTTGCCATCCCCCTGGAGGGATAGCCATCCCTACAAGTTGTGAAGACAAATATATGTTGTTGGATCCCCCCCCCCCAGTTAAACAATGGTATTCCTACTGCTGAAAGGTATGTTGATTCAAAAGGTATCACAGCTCAGACATGGATATGTCAGGGGCAATATCCCAGTGGCCTGATATTGTACAGTGGTGCTGTTACTACACAATCATATGGACAGCTCTGGTACAGGGACCAGATATCTACATGGGAGGGTGTAGCAACAGCCCCACTGTACTATTTCTGGACACTGTGATATTGCGCCTCAAAATGAAACCTTCACCCGTAATAACTCAAACAACACCTTTCAGCAGTGGGAGTACCCTTGTTTACCCAGGGGGATTAACCCAAACATATATTTGTCTTCAACACATATCAAAGTATAACTGTCTCCACAAACATATAGCTAAGGTCACTAATCACAACATCTTCTTCCTCCACACAGCTTATGGCCGTCAAGCCCAGCGGGAGACAGTGGAGGAGGCTATGTCACCCCCCAGTGAGGAGGACACAGAGGAGGGGACCAGCCGGTGGTCACCTTACCCACCATCACCATCCCCTCCAACACAGGCTGCACCACCACCTACTGCACCCCTTCAAGCTGCACCACCACAGGTTGCACCACCCCTTCAAGCTGCACCACCACAGGCTGCACCACCCCTTCAAGGTGCACCACCACAGGCTGCACCACCCCTTCAAGCTGCACCTCCCCAGTACAGTGGCTGGATGCCACAGGAGGAGAGGTGGACATATCCATCCACCTCCACCAGCTACTACCCTCCATCAGCAGCACCACCACCACCAGGGAGACAATGGCTGCCAGGGACAGTGGCCACCACCCAATATGGGCCATATTCCTCACACATCAACCCACCCTCCTGGATGGCTCCACAACATGCCCCAAGGTATGATCCCAGGTGGGGTCCCAGCACCTATCAGTGGCCACCATATGAGCCTTGGCCACTGGACTACCCACACCTGGGCCTGATTGGTGAGCCCCAGCGCCCCCTACCCAGGGACATTTTCACACCTCCACCAGCACACACATCTTTGGGCAGCTCTGCATCACTTGATGTGGTGGGCATATGCCCATCATCTGCACCAGCCACTCCAACAGCAGCCACAGCACCCTCAACAGCAGCAGAGGAGGAAAGAGTACCCTCAACAGCAGAGGAGGAAAGAGCACCCTCAACAGCAGCAGAGGAAACAGCAGCACCAGGGACACCGGGCACATCCACCTCCAGCACCGCACGCCTCACAGGCCCTTCAAAGAAGACTACTCCGGTCAAGCAGAAGTACAGACAGCAACATCACCATGAGCAGGAGGCAATCCAGGAGGAACATTGCCCAATTGGAGACCAGAATCCAAGCCCTGGAGTCGGAGGTGGCCTGGGGGAACACACTACTCCACCAGCTCAGGACTGGTCTCATGGACATGTTGACACAGGTCCTTGTGGAGTTAAGGGAGATCAACCGCAGAGAGAACCTGAGGATGGAGAGGGCGAACTTGCGTTCCACCGAGAGGTCTACTGCAACCACCACCCCCTCCAGTGTTACCCCTGAAGCAACACCTAGGGGGCAGAGGGTTACCAGGAGATCCACAAGGGCATCCACCTCTGGCACCCAGGCTAAGGCCCCCCACCCAAAGAAGAAAAAATGAAAGGCCCAACCTGTTAAGTTTCCCCTCAATAAAGAAACCATTTTTTTTTTTATTCCAGTCTGATCTGTTGTGTCTTCAGTTATGGACTGGGAGGCAGGGTTGTCTCCAATGCATTGCCATACAATGCAGTGAACACAACCTCTGCCTGGGTGAAATGTTTGTGGGATGCTACAGCATGGGTTCACACACACACACACCGTTGTACAAATTCAACTGGAAATACATCCCTGGAGCCATATAACACCACTGTGTTATATGGCGATGTTGTGTGTTGAATTTGAACAACAAAACATACCCCTTAGAACAAGAAATGGTACAACATTGAACATTCGTCTACATCATATGTTGTGTTTAACCCTTAGAGTGCCAGAGTGGTAGGCAACGCATTGCAAAGAAATGTGTTGGGGACCACTCTTGCACTCAGTGGGTTAATGGGATAACCAGACAAACAGCTCTGTGACTTAGCAGGGACATTACAAGCAGGACAGATAAATGGGACATGTATCCATATTGTCTTGGATTCACACACTCATTGTGCAACTGACTTACTGGGGAAGCCAATGTTTTTAACCTAGGATTTCAATGTGTAGCACACACATTGATATCCTGGGGTGAGCAGTGGGGTCTCCAGTAAGTTGAGTTGCTGTTTCCCTAAGGGTGTAACAGACTTCACCAGTGATAACACATGTCCACTTAGTCTGTTTGTTCGTTGATATAGCCCATGTACTGAGATATGTCAAAGTGGAGCAAAATCTCAGAACATGGATTATACTGAGCAATACAGATACTGTGGACAGGTATTCACTGTGGAAGTATGTCCCCTGTATCACCTCTTTATCACTCCCACTACACATTGGTGCATCACTGCCACCATCATCTGTTTGCATGGATACATCACAGAGTCCACTCACTGGCAAACAAATGGTGGACTCCTGTGATGTGGGTGATGCCTTTCCATGTATGGGGGATACTCTACCCTGGGTGTGCTTACGCATTGACAAATGTGTTCTCAAATATATCCTCCTACAGACACAGATAGAATGGTGATGGTTCATCTTTATTGTGTCTCAAAGTACATTAGAATGTACATGTGTTTTCTGTGTGTATTGCCTATATGCATTGAACACCTGTATGAGAACACCAAATGTACTTTGAAACTAAATCGTGCTACATCAGTTACACTGCTGCCCTGCTCATGTGTTGTCCACAAGGTTTGACAACTCTGTAGCTGAGCATCCTAACTGTACAGGTTATAACACTCAAGAATTAGTGTTTTCTATATGAGAATGTTCCAGTAGAGGTTTGTGTGAACCTCAGGTCAAACTTTGCATCACCAACAACATCACCATAAACAGCAAGGGATGATCTTCATGAAGGTGTTGTCAAGACATCAATCCAGTCACATGGAAGATCTTCAGTTCAAGGATGGATCATGTTACGGATGCCTTTGGGAGAAAAGGACAGGATTTGGAGCAGTAGACCTGAACTGATCATCAAGCAACAACAATTTAGTCTTTTTAATCCCCTCAATTTTCACAGTTACAGGTGAGTACACAAACCATTGCTTGACAATGTGTTGTGTACTCATCTGTAACCAATTCTGTGGGGAACTAAGGACATGTGCACCAGCCCTATGGATATGTGCCCCTGACATGTATACACACATTAACAAGTGTTCTGAGAGCTCCATGGAAGTAATGACATTGTGCTGCCACTGTGAAAGTGACAGTGGCAGCCCAATGTCATTTGTTCCATGGAACTGTTAGGACATATTTGTTGATGTGTGTATTCATGTCAGGGGCACATATGTCTGCACACTCACAGGTCAGCATGGAGTCCCTGGTAATCTGATCTACGTCTCATGACCTCTACATTGTGTGACAATACCACTGTACATCCACCCCTCTGCTGCTCTTCTCAGCTCTAGCACAGTACAGGTCCCATATTGAGTCTAATGTCCCTTTAACCCCTGATGTGCCTGAGTATTATCCAATGCATATCATTAGATAATACTCTTTCGCTACTGGTCTAGCATGGTTGTTCAGGCTATAATCATGGCATATCCAGTTAGTTGCTGTCAATCAAGCCGTGTAAGGTGATGAACATGGGTAATATGTTGTACCTTGTTTCTCCTGGGGGTGTGCGTGATATCCTTGGGGTCTGTATGTCAACGTGGAGAGTGGAATGGAGGATGGTTTTTGAGTCCACACACACAATTTGCCACGTCCACTGCCAGTGCAGTGCTGTGTCACTGTTCCTGTGGGGTGAGACAGAACAAAATGTGCAGTGTGGTTGGTGTCACAGGACTGATGGGGGACTTGCATGGATTGTTTGCATGCGTGTGTTATACTCATAGGTGAAGTGTTCCGTGATGAGCCTGTCTCTGATCTGTGCCCCTCTCATGGTCTCCTCCACATGCCTGATTTCCATGGCCACTTCCTGTATCGGGGGGTCCGGGATGTGCTCCAGCAGCCTGGTGTCCACTGCGATGTTGTGCCGTATTGCGCACGCCACAATGATGTCACACAACTTAGCCGGTGCATACTGCAGTGCTCCCCCAGAGTGGTCCAGACATCGGAATCTTGACTTGAGGAGCCAAAATGTTCGCTCAATGGCATTCCTCGTTCTGGCATGAGCCTGGTTGTACCTTTCCTGTGCATGTGTTTGGGGATTGGCCAGAGGGGTCAGTAGCATCCATAGCCAGCATCACCTGTGTAATGTGAGTGACATGGTGAGACAGGGAGCACATGTTGTGTGAATGATGTTTTGTGTGGCGGACGTAGTAGCTGTGGGTCAGGTGCATGCTAAGCAGCGTGGTGTGTACGCCTGTGTATGTGGTGTGATTTTGTTTTGTGAACTCACCCACTAGCCATCCCCCTGTAAAGGTTCCATTCTCAAAATCTCTGTGGACTGAGGAGTTTTGTAGAATGTATGCATCATGTGAGCTGCCAGGATATTTTGCACATTCATGATCCTCATGTTTCTGTCACACACCATCTGCACGTTAATGGAGTGGAAGTTCTTCCTGTTGATGAATAGCTGTGCGTCACGTGCTGGGGCCTTAATCCGGACATGGGTGCAATCTATAGCACCCATGACCCTGGGCATGCCTCCCCTTGCGTAAAAGGCCTGCTTGACATGTATCCAGTCCATGTCGGTGGTGGGAAAATGTATAAAGGTACTGGCCTTGCTTTTGAGGGCTGGCAGGACCTGGGCCAGCACTCTGGAGAATGTGGCCTGTGACATGCCAGATGCGTAACCCTCAGTGGACTGGAAGGCCCCGCTTGCCATGAAGTGTATGGCACAGAGTAGTTTCTGCAGGCCAGTTAGGGCATGGTTGTGGATGTAGATGGGATCCACCTGCTCCTTGATGACCTCATACAAGGCAATGATGCTGTCAGGCCTCAACCTGTAGCGATCAATAATACCTCTCGTTGATGATTCTACCGACAGTAACACAAGAACAGATAGAAGACCTAAATCAGCAAATAACATGAGTAAAACTGATTAGGGCTATAGATAAGTTAAAACCAAATAAATCACCAGGTCCAGATGGTTTCAGTTATATTTTTTTAAACTATTGAAATATGGTATAGTATAAGACCTATTGGAAACATTTAATGAGATAGCGAACAGTGGTATGTTGCCAAGTGAAATGAGGGCAAATATTTCTCCAATATTGAAACAGGACAAAGATCCTGTAATACTGAAGAACTATCTCCCTATTTTGATTCTTAATATTGATATAAAGTTATATGATTCTATGCTGGCAGAGAGAATAAAAGTGATAATACCAGGATTAATAGAACAAGACCAAGTAGTATTTATTCCGGGAAGATCATCTAGAGGTAGTATACGAAGGTTGGTGGATGTAATGGAGGCAGCGGAGAGAGATAGTAGACCCCTCCTGGCCCTGTCATTAGATGGGGAGAAGGCATTTAACAAGGTCAGGTAGGATTTCCTGTTTGCAGTTCTGAAGAAATATGGTTACAGGATGGATGTTAAGTGCAATAACAGCATTATATACCCATCCACAAGCTAGAGTGAAGAGTTCAGGTTTTTCAACAGAGTGGTTTTCGATCAGTAACGCTACAAGGCAGGGTTGCCCTCTCTCTCCTCCACTATACATCCTAAGACTGGAGCTGCTAGCAGTAAGAGTGAGGAGGAATTGTCAGGGAGTTCTTGTTCTGGAGCCCAGGAGCAGGGATGAGCACACCCGTGTACGTGCGCCACTAACCAGGAGGCTGGAGGAACAGGCCTGCTGGAGTGTAGGCCACAACACAAGGGCTACTGAAGATCAGAGAGGAGTAGAAGGGCAGCTGAGGGCTTGAGAGGCAGGAGGCAGGGACTGGTAAGTAGAGCAGGTTCTCGGAGATTCCGGTGGCCAGAGATAGGTGGTGAGATAGCTGGATGATAATTTCAAGTAGCCTGAGGTCAGAGTAAGTCAGGTAGCCAGGCAGAGGTCAGGGAGGCCAGAGTTCAGGTTAGTCAGGTAGCCGAGCAAAGGTCAGGGATGCCAGAGATCAGGATAGTTAGGTAGCCAAGCAAAGGTCAGGGATGCCAGAGATCAGGACAGTCAGGTAGACAAGCAGAGGTCAGGGATGCCAGAGATCAGAGTAACCAGGTAGCCAGGCAGAGGTCAGGGATGCCAGAGATCAGAGTAGCCAGGTAGAGGTCAGGGATGACAGAGATCAGAGTAGCCAGGTAGCCAGGCAGAGGTCAGGGATGCCAGAGATCAGAGTAGCCAGGTAGCCAGACAGGGATTTCAAGAGCTCAGAGAGTAGGTGTAGTCCAGGCAAGGGCAACAAAACAACTGAGCCTCAAGTAAGGGGCATGCCAAGTTTATATAGGGGCCTGTCTAGCACTTATCAGGAGTAGAACCGCCCCACACTCACCTGTGTTCCAGCGTGGATGTCCGGAAAGCCGGTGCGCAGCCGTCCTCATTGCCGATGACGTCACCCGAGGTGCGCACGCCGCCTATCACTGTGCGGCCGTACGCACACTCGTTGCCAGGGCAGCCAGCCCGTCACCCCTGGCAACCGGAGGACCGAGGACGGCGGCTGCACACACGGGAGGTGACGCGGCTTCCTCCTTGTGGGTCTGACAGGACCCCCCCCCCCTTAGATGCACCCTCCGGGGGCATGGAGGTGCCGGGCGTGAAGGATGAAGACGGTGAAAGGCTCGGATTCTAGCGGGAGCATGAATGCCTGCAGCAGCCTCCCAGGACCGCTCCTCGGGTCCATAGGCCTTACAATGAATCAAGTACTCCAATCGACCCCTCCGCAGACGGAAATCCAAGATCTCCTGCACCTCGTATTCCTCTTGGCCATCAACGAGTACAGGAGCCGGAGGAGATGAGTGTTGGCCCGGAAAATGATTACCTTGTCATGGTTTGACTAAGGAAACATGGAAGACTGGGTGGCCATGCATGTCTTCGGGTAGTATCAGATGTACTGCGGAAGGGTTTATCATGCGATCTACCTCAAAGGGTCCCACAAATCGAGGTCCCAATTTCTTGGAAGGGCAGGATAGGCGGAGATGAGAGGTGGAGAGCCATACTTTATCCCCGGGACTGAAGCTTGGGGCTGCTGAACGATGTTTATCGGAATAATGTTTGAATCTTTTCTGGGCGTCCGACAAAGAATTCTTAATGAGAGAGTAGGACTGGCGTATAGACTGTAGATGTGTGGAAACACTGGGAACAGAACAGGGTACTGGAGAATTGGGGAGTAGAACAGGGTGTATACCGTAATTCGCAAAAAACGGTGTCATATTGATAGATCTATGAACCTGGTTATTGTAGACGAACTCCGCTAAGGGGAGTAAACTAATCCAATCGTCCTGTAGGTAGGTGGTGTAGAATCTAAGATATTGTTCCAACGATGGATTAGTCCGTTCTGTCTGTCCGTTTGACTGAGGGTGGTAGGCAGATGAGAGGGAACGATTGACGTGTAGGCCACTGCAGAAGGCCGACCAGAAACGAAATGTGAATTGTGAACCTCGGTCGGATATTATTGTTTCGGGAAGTCCATGGAGACAGAAGACTGTATTTATGAAAAGTTGAGCAGTTTCTGAAGCTGAAGGGAGACCCTTGGAGGGAACAAAGTGTGCCATCTTTGAGAACCTGTCAACTACCACCATAATACAGGTATGTCCTTGTGAAAGAGGAAGGTCCGTGATGAAGTCCTTGGAGATTCTAGACCAAGGATGATCTGGGACAGGCAGAGGCTGAAGTAGTCCAGAAGGTTTAACATGAAGGTTTTTGGAACAAGCACAGGTTTGACAAGAGGCTACATATCTCTCAATATCTTTACGTACTTCTGGCCACCAGAAGGTTCTTAGAACCAATTCTTCTGTTTTCTTTTGACCACCGTGCCCAGCTATAGGTGCATCATGTAATAGCTGTAGGACCTCTAGACGAGCTGGCTGAGGTACAAAGATCTGGTTCTTATGCATAAGGAATCCATCCTGCAAAGTAAGATGTCTAGGAACAGTGAGCGAGCAGCTGTTGGAAAGTTCTTTGATCCGGTCCCAGATGGAAGAGGACAGGGCTAAGAAGTGTCCCTGCTGTAAAATGGTCTCTGTCTGCTTGGATGTTTCAGTTTCAAGGCTGGTAGTCCGGGATAAGGCATCCGCCTTCCCATTCTTTGAGCCAGGTCTATAGTTAATGTGGAATCTAAAACGACTGAAGAATAGGGCCCATCTGGCCTGGCGGGGGCGAAGACAACGGACTGTGCGGAGATACTCCAAGTTTCGGTGATCAGTAAAGTCTATGATAGGATGCATGGCTCCTTCTAGTAGATGTCTCCATTCTTCCAAGGCTTGTTTGATTGCCAAAAGCTCCCTGTCCCCGACATCATAGTTCTTTTCAGGATCGGTTAGGGAATGAGAGTAAAAGGCTACTGGATGAAGTTGTTCCTTTTCGCCTGATCTCTGGGACAGTACTGCTCCTATAGCCGTTTGGGAGGCGTCTACCTCGACAATAAAGGGTCTTGATAAGTTTGGGAGGACCAGAACAGGAGCAGAAGTAAAGTAAGACTTAAGTAAAGAGAAGTCGGATTGAGCTTGTTCGGTCCAACGGAAGGGCACATGCTTCTTGGTTAGTTTGGTGATGGGTCGTATGATATGTGAAAAATTTCGAATGAATCTTCTATAGAAATTAGCAAAGCCCACGAACCTCTGGACTCCTTTCTTGTCTGTTGGTTGTGGCCACTCCACTGTAGCAGATACTTTACGTGAATCCATCCGTAGGCCACTAGGTGATAGGACATATCCCAGGAATTCCACAGTATCCGTGTCGAAAACACATTTTTCTAGCTTGGCATATAGATTATATTGGTGGAGCCGAATAAGAACCTTCTGCATGTGCCCTCGGTGTTCTTCCAGAGTGGAAGAGTAGACGAGTATGTCGTCGAGGTAGACCACCATGAAGACATCCAAGTAGTCCCGGAACACGTCATTTAGGAAGTGCTGGAACGTGGCTGTGGCATTGCAAAG
The DNA here is from genome assembly GCA_037306005.1 of Rhinophrynus dorsalis. Taxonomy (NCBI): domain Eukaryota; kingdom Metazoa; phylum Chordata; class Amphibia; order Anura; family Rhinophrynidae; genus Rhinophrynus; species Rhinophrynus dorsalis. The sequence goes on from CM074722.1 coordinate 385,308,097, forward strand.
GCCGAAGGGCATGAGGGTGTATTCAAAATGTCTGTATCTGGAACGGAAGGCCGTCTTCCACTCATCGCCCCTGCGGATCCGGACTAAATTATAGGCCCCCCCTTAAGTCCAGCTTGGTGAAGACAAGAGCAGAACTAAGTCGATCTAGTAATTCTGAGATCAAAGGCAGAAGGTTACGATTTTTAATGGTGATGTTATTTAGTTCCATATAATCCACGCAGGGCCGTAAACCACCATCCTTCTTTCCCACAAAGAATATTCCGGCCCCCGCAGGGGAAGTAGAAAGGCGAATGAATCCCTTTTTAAGGTTCTCTTCAATGTATTCCTTCAGCACTTGCAATTCAGGCTCTGACAAAGGGAAAATCCGACCAAAGGGTATAGGGGCTCCTGGAAGCAGGTCTATTGGGCAGTCATAGACCCGATGAGGCGGAAGAGTGTCTGCCCCTTTCTTCTTGAAGACATCAGAAAAGGAGGAATATTGAATTGGAAAAAGTGGAATTCCTTTGCTGGAGGAAGTGTTCTCCATAGTCAGATGAAGAGTCTTGAGTGATGGTAGACATTGTGACTTACATTGGGGAGATTGGACCACGTGAAATCTTAGGAACTCTGAGTGTTGACATCCAAGGATGACATGTAGGGGAACGGTTTCTTAAGTAACTGGTCCGGATTTCAGTGGGCTTCCATCCACCACTTGGATGTGCAACAGAGAAGATTTCTGGGAGACGGGAATGTTGAGGGATCGAACAAGTACGGAGTCGATGAAACACCCACTGGCTCCAGAGTCAATCATGGCTTGCACGAAGACCGGTCTTCTATTCCACTGTAGGGAAAGAGAGACAGAAAGATGAGGGGAAGATGTTTCTGTTGTTAAAGGAGGATCAGTAGTCGATACTAGGATCTTACCTCTGGGCCTACGAGGTCTCTCTTTACAGTCTCGAAGCATGTGGTCCGGTTTTCCGCAATATAAGAACAAGTTCAGCGTTCTTCTGCGAGTTCTTTCAGTAGGAGACAGGGGTCCTCGGACAAGGCCTATCTGCATGGGTTCTTCTGTATCCACAGAGTTGGTACTGGAAGGAGAAGGTGCAGTAGGGTGCAGATATATCAGGGTAGAGGTCGAAGCTCTTTCTTGACGTCTCTCCCTGAGGCGTCTGTCCAGCTGGATCACAAGATGGATTAAATCTTCCAGAGAGGAGGGCATGCCAATTCGGGCCAGTTCGTCCTTGAGGGATTCAGAGAGGCCGAGTCGGAATTGATCCACCAAAGCTGACTCATTCCAGGTGGTCTCCAAAGCAAGCCTCCGGAAATCGGTGACATAGTCTTCGACCGGACGGCGACCTTGTTTCAAGGCCCTTAGGGAAGCCTGTGCGGTTGTGGCTCTATAGGGATCTTCATAGAGGGACTCTATAGAGTGATAGAATGTATTCCATGTCTCTAGGATAGGACTATTTGTTTGTAGTAAATGATGGGCCCAGGCCTGTGGTTCCCCAGATAGTAGAGAGATTACCGTGCGGATCTTGACAAAGTCCGTAGAGTAAGTCCGTGGTTTTAAGGAGAAGAGGATTTGACAGGAACTGATGAAGGAATGGAATTGAGTTCGGTCTCCATGAAATTTTTCTGGCAGAACGGCCTGGGGTTCTGGAGTAGGCGTTGAACCATCCATAGGTGGGTTAGATTGAGGTGGTTGTGATAGGTTCATCTGATTGGACTGGTAGAGAAGTGCGCCGATCCTGTAGTTGATGCCGTAGGTTTGCCTGCCCAGTTTGGAGAGACTTGACGGTCTGTGTGAGCATGGAGATCTGTTGGGTTAGGGTAGCCATGGCTTGTGCCATCCCTGTGGCCTCCATGATGGCTCAGTTGTTATGTCAGGGAGTTCTTGTTCTGGAGCCCAGGAGCAGGGATGAGCACACCCGTGTACGTGCGCCACTAACCAGGAGGCTGGAGTAACAGATCTGCTGGAGTGTGGGCCACAACACAAGGGCTACTGAAGATCAGAGAGGAGTAGAAGGCCAGCTGAGGGCTTGAGAGGCAGGAGGCAGGGACTGGTAAGTAGAGCAGGTTCTCGGAGATTCCGGTGGCCAGAGATAGGTGATGAGATAGCCGGATGATAATTTCAAGTAGCCTGAGGTCAGAGTAAGTCAGGTAGCCAGGCAGAGGTCAGGGAGGCCAGAGTTCAGGTTAGTTAGGTAGCCGAGCAAAGGTCAGGGATGCCAGAGATCGGAGTAACCAGTTAGCCAGGCAGAGGTCAGGGATGCCAGAAATCAGAGTAGCCAGGTAGCCAGGCAGAGGTCAGGGATGCCAGAGATCAGAGTAGCCAGGTAGCCAGGCAGAGGTCAGGGATGCCAGAGATCAGAGTAGCCAGGTAGCCAGACAGGGATATCAGGATTCAGGAGCTCAGAGAGTAGGTGTAGTCCAGGCAAGGGCAACAAAACAACTGAGCCCCAAGTAAGGGGCATGCCAAGTTTATATAGGGGCCTGTCTAGCACTTATCAGGAGTAGACCCGCCCCACACTCACCTGTGTTCCAGCGTGGATGTCCGGAAAGCCGGTGCGCAGCCGTCCTCAGTTCTGGGTCGGCTGCCGATGACGTCACCCGAGGTGCGCACGCCGCCTCTCACTGTGCGGCCGTACGCACACTCGTTGCCAGGGCAGCCAGCCGCGTCACCCCTGGCAACCTGAGGACTGAGGACGGCGCGACGCGGCTGCACACACGGGAGATGATCGGCTTCCTCCCTGTGGGTCTGACAGGAATAAACGCACAAAAGCTTTCCATACTATTAAGGGAGATTTAAAACTTATGATGTATGCCAATGATGTTCTGGTAACAATAGAAGATCCTTATGGATCTTTGGTTAATTTGATGAAAGAGATTGAGGTTTTCTCGATATACTCAGGATATAAACTGAACATAGAAAAGTCATCCTGTCTTATGTGTAATGTAGAACAAGAGTTAGTATTGAAGTTGAAACAACAATTTAGGTTTAAATGGGAAAAGCATCATTTGAAATATCTGGGTATATATATTACAGGGAAATATGAACAGTGTATGGAGTTAAATTTCATAACAATGTTTAGCCAAATGCAGAAAAATTTAAAAAATTGGAAAGGGTTGTACTTATCATGGTGGGGTAGAGTTCAATGTATTAATTCTTATGTTCTGCCTAAGTAGGTATACATGTTAAGGTTGTTGCCAATATCAATGCCGAATCGTTGGCTTTTAATGATACAATCTGCATTTGACAGATTTATCTGGCAGGGAAAGAATCTGAGGATTGCATAAAGATTTGGGAAGGGAGGTGTGGGCTACTCGGATATAGAAAAAATATATAGGGCAAGTAGATTCTTACATATAATATCCACGCAGAATATAAAAGCAGAAAATGAAAAATGGTATTGGATAGAAAGTGAGAATGTGGAGGGAGGTGATCTTTTGGCCTTTTTTTGGTATCCTAGAAACAAACATTCCCGAATTACAACGTCATCTGTAGTTTTAAAAGACTTAAGGGTTTTCTGATCTAAACTTAGAGATACCCTAAGTCTTAGAGGGAAAATATTAAAATGTATACCCTTAGGAGTTATATCAAAATATGTGGATAATATTAAATTAATGTCATGGGAGTAGGAGGGACTAGATACCATAGGTGATATGGTAGCAGAGGGTAAAAAATAAAGTATTTTCAGAATTAAAATTAGGAAATAGGGAGATTTTTAATTACATCAGAGTCTCAGATTTCATTAAGACCTACTTAGTTAAAGTTTACATTTTGGAACAGATAATATAATTAATAGATCTAATTCAGGTTAATTTGGATAAAAAGTTGATGTCAAAGTGTACAACATATTTGGAGAAATTGACAAAATAGGATAATCCCCCAGCTATTAACCCCTTAACGACCCATGACGGTGCAGGACCATCATGGGTTGCTATACCGTTAGGGACCCATGACGGTCCTGCACCGTCATGGGTTAAACTCTCCCATTGTGGCCGCATGGAGCAAAGGGAGAGCACAGGCTGCTTGTTATTAAGTGCCCCGGTACCGGGACACTTAGTAACAACCAGTAGAAAGTTTGTTGCAACATGCGATTCGCTTGATGAGCGAATCACATGTTGCAAACGCTGAATGACAGGGACAGTATTTGTAAATACTGTCCCTGTCATATATCTCTGCCTCCCTCCATCTTGCACACTGCTGAGGTGGAGAGAGACATAGTGCCAGATTTTGTTCCAGCATTGCAGATCGTTCCTGTGTGCCAAAAGTTAAAAAAAAAAAAAAAAAAAAAAGAAAATTAACCCTTTGCAGTAATCAATGTTTCCCCCCATCTGATCACTTTTGGAGTGATCAATTTGCTGCAGATCAGCATTTGCTGATCTGTGGGACGCCCCGCATCCCCCTTACATTTTTTTTACTTTTTTTTTACTTTTTTTTATTTTTTTATTTTTTTTTAACTAAAAATTGATTTAAAAATATAGTTTAGGTAGGTAGGTGGGTAGGTTTAGTGTAGATTTGTGTTAGGGAAAGATTTAGGGTTAGATTTAGGTTTAGGGGGAAAAAAATATATATAGTTTAGATAGGTAGTTCACTTGGGTTAAGTAGGTTCAGGGTATACGTGGGTTAGGGTAAGGTTTAGGGTTAGATTTAGGTTTACGGGTAGCGTAGGGAAAAAAAATCCAAAAAAAAGTTGTTTTTTTTTTTTAATTATTCTATATTATAAGTTAGTTTAGATAGGTAGTTGGGTTGGGTAGGTTCAGGGACTACGTGTGTTAGGGTAAGGCTTAGGGATAGATTTAAGTTTAGGAGTAGTGTAGGGAAAAAAAAATCAAAAAAAAAACTTTTATTAAAAACTTTATTCTATATTATAAGCTAGTTTAGATAGGTAGTTGGGTTGGGTAGGTTCAGGGAATACGTGTGTTAGGGTAAGGCTTAGTGATAGATTTAGGTTTAGAAGTAGAATAGGGGAAAAAATATATATTTTAAAAAAATTATCATAGGAAAAGTGACAGTTTGGGGTGAGAGTTAGGTATAGTTAGTTATAGAAGTTAGTCATTTATTTAGTTTAGAGTAGGTGCGTACAATGCACTCCCACCCACTGACTGGCAGTTCATGTGGCAGGAGGCACTTAAACACAATAGCACTTACTCCTTCTGTATCAAACCTACCTTCCTCTAGACTGTAAGCTCTCACGAGCAGGGTCCTCTGATCCTCCTGTTCTACACATCTGATTGTACTATTTAATACCTCTGTATGTCTATTCCCCAATTGTACAGCGCTGCGGAATTAGTTGGCGCTATATAAATAAAGAATAATAATAATAATAATAATAATGCAGCATTATAGTTTAGAAGAGGCGTATTCCTTTTTGGAGTCTGACTCAGAAGCCACAGACACTGCGTCAGACTTTGACATCACTCAATTTTCTGAGAGTGAGAGCTCTAGTAGTGATGACGTAGGGCCTTCTGTGAAAAAAAGATGCACTGCCCCAACAACTGCCCCAAGAGTTGCCCCAACAACTGCACCAAGAGCTGCCCCAGCAACTGCACCAAGAGCTGTCCAGAGACCTTCCCAAAGAGCTGCCCTAAGAAAAGCCCCAAGAGCTGCCCCAAGATCTGCCCTAAGAAATGCCCCAAGAGCTGCCCCCAGACCTGCCACAAGTACTGCCCCAAGACCTGCCACAAGAACTGCCACTCCTGCTGATGAATGGGTATCACCAGCCAATTTATGTCCACAAATTCCTGAATTCACAGGCAACCCAGGAATTCAAGTGGATGTGGCAGGATTTACCCATGTTCAGTTTTTTTTATTTATTTTTGGGGGAAGAAATTTTGGGGGAAATCGTGTCTCAAACAAATTTATACATAGCCCAATATATTGCCGCCAACCCATCAGCGTTCATTTTCAAGCAAGAAATATGGCAACCCACAGACCTTTTAGAATTTAAGAAATTCTGGGCCCTTACAATGACAATGGGAATAGTTAAAAAACCAAGTATTAGATCATAATGGAGTAAAAACCCCATATATAATACCCCTACAGTCTCCAAAACAATGACCAGGACTAAATACGAAATTATTTTGCGCTTTATGCACTTTAGTGATAATTCCCTGTGCCTCCCAAAAGAACACCCCCAGTATGACAGACTGTTCAAAATTCGCCCCCTAATAAATCATTTGCAGGAAACGTTTGGCCAAGTATATACCCCCCAAAAACACATAAGTATAGATGAATCCCTCATGAACTATAAAGGCAGGTTAGGTTTCAAACAATACATCCCCTCCAAGCGATCCAAATTCGGCATTACATTTTGTAAATTGTGTGAAAGTGCCACAGGCTATACCCAGGCTTTTCGAATTTACGAGGGCAAGGACAGCCAACTTGACCCTCATGGTTGCCCCGAATCTCTGGGAACAAATGGGAAGATAGTTTGGGATCTGATTTACCCCTTTTTAAATAAAGGATATCATTTATATGTTGACAACTACTACACCAGCCCCCTTTTATTTAAGTCACTTTTTTATTTTGACACCGTGGCCTGTGGCACTGTCAGGCGCAATTGCAGGGAGATGTCCAAAGAACTTGTAGAAAAAAAACTTGAAACCGGGGTGTCCTCAGCTTTATGCCAACAAGAGCTGCTGGCAGTTAAGTTCAAGGATGGAAAAGGTGTCTACATGCTTTCCACCATGCATCAGTACAAAACTGTTGCAGTCTCTGTTCGTGGCAGGAGGGGGCTACTAAGAAAGCCAGTCTGCATCAGAGACTACAACAAGCACATGGGGGGAGTTGATCTGTGTGATCAACTCATGCAGCCGTACCTCACCATGCGAAAGTGTAGGGCATGGTACAAAAAGGTTGCCATTTACATGATGCAAACTGCAGCATACAATTCTTTTTTGATTTTCAAATTGGCAAACCCCACCCTAAAACTTACTTTTCTGCAGTATCAGCTCCATCTTATCTCCCAATTTTTGTTTCAAGGGGCAACAGAAATAATTCCACCAAAACCCGGGGTAGTCCATTTTATTTATAAAATCCCCCCAACTCTCCAAAAGAAAAACCCACAAAAGCACTGCAGGGTTTGCTACAGCAAGGGGATATGGAGAGAAACCTCCACTTACTGTCCTGACTGCCCTTCCAAACCTGGCCTCTGCATGGGTGACTGTTTCAAGCAATACCATGAAGGCACAATGCAGTAGTGCTGTGAAGTTTATTTTATTATTTGGCACTTTTCCCCCCTGAAATATCCTTTTTTTATTTTTCAAAACACATCCCTCCTTAGATCTAACAAAATATAATGGGAAGCAAAGCACCCTAAGTTTTTTCCATCTCTGATAATGGAAACACACATGTTCCCTACTGGGCCCAGTAGTTCCCCCAAACCCTGACAAACCTATGCATATGGGGCATTGCTGTACTCAGACTATGTAACTCACCACTAATGTAAAGCACTTAAAAAATCTGCAAATATCATCTGAGTGAAATCCAGAGCAACACTAAAATGTGTGTGAAAAAATGGTGTTTCTCTGCCTTACTGCAGGTTTTGGGAGGGATTGCTCATACAGTGGCAGCGAAAAAATTGAAAAAGCGCAAATAGAATGAAACCAGGGTTGTCTACTCTTCTACAACATATACTTTTGGGGGTAAAATTCATTGCAGTATTGCCAGACAGTCCGAAATGAGACAATCCACCAGCTGTAAAAATGGCATGTCTGTAAAAGGAAACTCACATGTTCCAACTGGGCCCAGTATCTCCCCCAAACCCTGACAAACAGTTGCATATGGGGCATTGCTGTACTCAGAAGAATGAGCTGAACGCTAATCAATGCAGTTTATAAAATCTTCACCTATCCTGTGCTTGAAATTCACATCAACATTGAAGTCTAAGTGTGAAAAACGCTGATTTTTTTTTTTACTTACGTCAAGTTTTCACAGGATTAGTGGTAAAATGGCTGTGTACAAAATTTGAAAACACTAGTGTTGAGCGAGCATGCTCGGCCGATGCTCGGATCGGCTCGAGCATCGCTCTGCTCGGCACATGGCGGTACTCGTACGAGTACCGCATGTGCTCGCCCGCCATGTTCGGGTCTCCTCCCCGCACGTTTTGCGGCTGCTGCGCAGCCAATAAACGTGCAGGGAGGCTCTGACATCGGTGTAATGCCAGCAGCCATGTTGGCTGCTGGCATTACACTGATTGGCTGGCCAGAACCCGTGGTCAGGTGCTGTATAGCACCTGACCATCGAGTTCGGCTCAGTCTGAGCCAGGGAGAGCTGAGGATAGGAAGGGAAAGGCAGTGTAGGGAGGAAAAAAACAAAAATTGTGAAAAAAAAAGAACCAAAAGTCCTTTTTAGGACTACTGTGTGTGGGGGCAGCAGGTTATTTGGTGTGGGGGGAAAAAAACAAAAAAAAAAAAAAAAAAATATATATATTCTGTTTAGTGTGCAAAGTTGCAGATTAGAGCACATTCTGTTTAGTGTGCACAGTTGCAGATTAGAGCACATTCTGTTTAGTGTGCAAAGTTGCAGATTAGAGCACATTCTGTTTAGTGTGCAAAGTTGCAGATTAGAGCACATTCTGTTTAGTGTGCAAAGTTGCAGATTAGAGCACATTCTGTTAAGTCTTCAAACTAAAATATCAAAGTCACGTATTCCATTCAGTGTGCGTCGCCGCAGTTTAGCAGCACATTCTGAGTACTGTGCAGAGTTGCAGAATAGGAAGAAATACTGTTAAGTCTTCAAACTAAAATATCAAAGTCACATATTCCATTCAGTGTGCTTCGCCGCAGTTTAGCAGCACATTCTGTGTACTGTGCAGAGTTGCAGAATAGGAAGAAATACTGTTAAGTCTTCAAACTCAAATATCAAAGTCACATATTCCATTCAGTGTGCTTCGCCGCAGTTTAGCAGCACATTCTGTGTACTGTGCAGAGTTGCAGAATAGGAAGAAATACTGTTAAGTCTTCAAACTAAAATATCAAAGTCACATATTCCATTCAGTGTGCTTCGCCGCAGTGTAGCAGCACATTCTGTGTACTGTGCAGAGTTGCAGAATAGGAAGAAATACTGTTAAGTCTTCAAACTAAAATATCAAAGTCACATATTCCATTCAGTGTCTTTCACCGCCGTTTAACAGCCTATTCTGTGTACTCTGCAGAGTTGCAGAATTATAAGAAATACTGTTAAGTTTTCAAACTCAAATATTAAAGTCACATATTCCATTCAGTGTCTTTCACCGCCGTTTAACAGCCTATTCTGTGTACTCTGTACAGTTCCAGAATTATAAGAAATACTGTTAATTTTTCAAACTCAAATATTAAAGTCACATATTCCATTCAGTGTCTTTCACCGCCGTTTAACAGCCTATTCTGTGTACTCTGTACAGTTCCAGAATTATAAGAAATACTGTTAAGTTTTCAAACTCAAATATTAAAGTCACATATTCCATTCAGTGTGTTTCAACGCCGTTTAACAGCCTATTCTGTGTACTCTGCAGAGTTGCAGAATAGTAAGAAATACTGTTAATTTTTCAAACTCAAATATTAAAGTCACATATTCCATTCAGTGTCTTTCACCGCCGTTTAACAGCCTATTCTGTGTACTCTGTACAGTTCCAGAATTATAAGAAATACTGTTAAGTTTTCAAACTCAAATATTAAAGTCACATATTCCATTCAGTGTGTTTCAACGCCGTTTAACAGCCTATTCTGTGTACTCTGCAGAGTTGCAGAATTATAAGAAATACTGTTAAGTTTTCAAACTCAAATATTAAAGTCACATATTCCATTCAGTGTCTTTCACCGCCGTTTAACAGCCTATTCTGTGTACTCTGTACAGTTCCAGAATTATAAGAAATACTGTTAAGTTTTCAAACTCAAATATTAAAGTCACATATTCCATTCAGTGTGTTTCAACGCCGTTTAACAGCCTATTCTGTGTACTCTGCAGAGTTGCAGAATAGTAAGAAATACTGTTAAGTTTTCAAACTCAAATATTAAAGTCACATATTCCATTCAGTGTCTTTCACCGCCGTTTAACAGCCTATTCTGTGTACTCTGTACAGTTCCAGAATTATAAGAAATACTGTTAAGTTTTCAAACTCAAATATTAAAGTCACATATTCCATTCAGTGTGTTTCAACGCCGTTTAACAGCCTATTCTGTGTACTCTGCAGAGTTGCAGAATAGTAAGAAATACTGTTAAGTTTTCAAACTCAAATATTAAAGTCACATATTCCATTCAGTGTGTGTCACCGCAGTTTAGCAGCCTATTCTGTGTACTCTGCAGAGTTGCAGAATAGTAAGAAATACTGTTAATTTTTCAAACTCAAATATTAAAGTCACTTATTCCATTCAGTGTGTGTCACCGCAGTTTAGCAGCCTATTCTGTGTACTCTGCAGAGTTGCAGAATAGTAAGAAATACTGTTAAGTTTTCAAACTCATATATATTAAAGTCATATATATCGTGTAAGATGAAGAAGGCGGGTAAAAAGGGACGGGGAAGTGGACGTGATCCTGAAAGTTCAGGGCGCGGGTCAGGACGCGGAGAAACTGTGCCTGGTGCCAGAGCACAAGAAAGAAAGACATCCACCATACCTAGCTTCATGTCTGATTTCACAGGGCGTCGCAGGACATCACTCTCGAGGTCCGACCAGTGCGAACAGGTGGTCGGTTGGATGACAGCTGATACTGCTTCCAGTCGGTTAAGCACCACCCTGTCTTCCACCAAGTCCACTCTCAGTAGCCAAGAGTCTGGTCAACATAATCCTCACTCTGATCATCCTTCCTCCCACCATACACGGTCTGGTCAAAGAAGTGATCCCACACTGGGATATAGTGATGAGCTCGTCTCATCACCAATCCTTCATTTGACCCTCTCTCCAAGCACGCTTGCAGAGGAACATGACATCTTGTGCCCTGATTCACAACCTCTAGAGGCTACCCAATCACAAGAAGATGACAGATGTGAACGGCATTTAAGGTCAAAGGAAGTAGTGGATGATGATGATGATGATGATGAGACACAGTTGCCATTAAATCAACCACTATTTCCGTCTCAAGACCTTGTTGAGGAGAATGTTATACAGTTGTCAATGACTGAGTATGTGGTGGGATCAAGACTTGAGGAGGATGATCAGAGTGAGGAAGTGGAGGAGGACTTGGTGGACGATGAGGTGACTGACCCCACCTGGGAAGGTGTAGAGCCGAGCGATGACAGCAGTCCTGAGGGTGAGCCATCTGCAGCACCGCAACAGGCTGGAAGAGGCAGTGGTGTGGCTACAGAAAGAAGGCGGACCGCACCAAACCGGCCCGCAAATGTTCCACGGAGCACCCCCTTGCGTAAATCTACCTTGCCAAGGGGTAGGTGTTCCGCGGTATGGCGTTTTTTTAAGGAAAGTGCGGACGACAAAAGAATTGTAGTTTGCAACCTGTGCCACACCAGAATGAGCCGAGGCATGAACACTAGAAACCTCACCACCACCAGCATGATCCGACACATGGCATCCAAGCACCGTAGTAAGTGGGAGGAACGCCTGGATCGCCCATCTGTGTCTGCAGGCCACACCACTGCCTCCTCTTCCCCTGTTTTCGGTGCCGGCCAATCGCCTGTCGAAGGCGCAGGCCCGCATACCTCCCGCCCTGCACCTGTACCATCTGAAGCACCATCAGCGACCACATCCACTTCCCTGTCCCAGCACAGCGTCCAAATGTCGTTACCCCAGGCATTTGAGCGCAAGAGAAAGTACCCAGCCACCCACCCACAGGCCATAGCACTAACCTCACACCTTTCAAAATTACTGGCCATCGAAATGCTGCCATTTAGGCTTGTGGACACTGAGTCCTTCCGCAGCCTGATGGCAGCAGCTGTCCCTCGGTACGCGGTCCCCAGCCGCCACTACTTTTCCCGGTGTGCCATCCCCGCATTACACCACCATGTGTCCCGTAACATCACCCGTGCCCTGACCAACGCAGTTACTGGGAAGGTCCACTTAACGACTGACACATGGACAAGTGCTTGTGGCCAGGGACGCTACATTTCCCTGACGGCACACTGGGTGAATGTCGTGGAGGCTGGGAGCGACTCGGACCCTGGGATGGCACGGGTGCTACCCACGCCGAGGATTGCGGGCCCTACCTCCATCAGGGTTTCCACCAGCACCTACGTTATTGGCTCCTCCTCCTCCGTTTCCACCTCCGAATTCTCTACACACACCGCCACTCCCCCATCAGCCAGTAGCTGGAAGCAGTGTAGCACTGCAGTGGGGAAGCGTCAACAGGCCGTGCTGAAGCTGATCTGCCTTGGGGACAAACAGCACACGGCCTCAGAGCTGTTGCAGGGGATTAGTCACCAGACCGAGCAGTGGCTCTCGCCACTCAACCTGCAACCAGGCATGGTTGTGTGTGATAATGGGCGTAACTTGGTGGCGGCTTTGGAGCTCGGCAAGCTCACACACGTACCATGCCTAGCGCATGTATTTAATTTAGTGGTGCAGCGATTTCTAAAAACCTACCCCAATGTGCATGATCTCTTGACCAAGGTGCGCCGCGTGTGTGCACATTTCCGTAAGTCATCTACAGCTTCGGCCGGCCTGTTGAAGCTGCAGCAGCGCTTACAATTGCCAGCTCACCGGCTGCTGTGTGACGTGAGCACGCGCTGGAACTCCACCTTCCACATGTTGGCCCGGCTTTGTGAGCAGCAGAGGGCAGTAGTGGAGTACCAGCTGTTACACGGTCGTCGCCTCTCCGTTCAACTTCCTGTAATCAGAAGTGAGGAGTGGGAATGGATGTCAGACCTCTGCGAGGTTTTACGCAATTTTGAGGAATCGACACAGATGGTGAGCGGCGATAACGCTATTATCAGTGTAACCATCCCACTTCTGTGTCTACTGAAACGCTCGCTGCTCACAATTAAAACCGACGCTTTGCATGTGGAAGAGGTGGAAATGGGGGAGGAAGAGCTTACACAAGGTGATAGCCAGAGCACCCTCACTTCGTCTTCTCAGCGACAATTGGAGGAGGCGGAGGAGGAGGAGGAGGAGGAGGAGGAAGACACGGTTGCCTCCGCTACAGAGGGTAGCCATGGAACTTTAGTTCCATCTCTTCAGCGTGGGTGGGCAGAAGAGGAGGAAGAGGATGAGGATATTGAGAGTCAGCCTCCTGGTGAGGACAGCGAAATCTTGACTGTTGGTACTCTGGCACACATGGCTGACTTTATGTTAGGCTGCCTTTCCCGTGACCCACGCGTTGTACGCATTTTAGACAACACGGATTACTGGGTGTTCACCCTTCTGGACCCCCGCTACAAAGAGAATTTCTCATCTCTCATTCCTCCGGTGGAGAGGACAAGCAAAATGGTGCAATACCAGAAGGTTCTTGTTGAAAAATTGCTCCAAAATTTTCCATCTGACAACGCTGGCGGCAGAGTACGTGCTACCTTGGCCAACCGAGAAGGGGAGAAAAGGGGAGCACACAGCAGTTCCGAGAAAGGCAGGGCAACACTCTCCAAGGCGTGGGACACCTTCATGACACCCCGCCAGCACCCTCACCCTGATGCGCAGCCTAGTGTCACAAGGAGGGAAAAGTTTTGGAAGATGGTGAAGGAGTACGTAGCAGACCGTGTCAGCGTCCTCAATGATCCCTCTGTGCCTTACAACTACTGGGTGTCCAAGCTGGACACGTGGTATGAACTGGCACTCTACGCCTTGGAGGTGCTGGCCTGCCCTGCCGCCAGCGTTCTGTCTGAGCGGGTATTTAGTGCTGCTGGTGGCATCATAACAGATAAGCGTATCCGCCTTTCCACCGACAATGCTGATAGGTTGACACTTATAAAAATGAACAAGGCCTGGATTTCCCCTGACTTCTCCACTCCACTGGAGGAAAGCCCCGGGGGAACATAAACTCACTTTATATATGTTATTTACAATGATGGGAATACTCTGTATTCCCATTCACCCCTTCCACCCCAAAAACGGGTATATGGTTGACTCTTAATGTTCTCATCCTCCTCCTCCTCTTCCATATGCCCTGGGATATAATTTTTATATAGGGCCAGCTCACCAGCGTGCCCTGGGATATAATTTTTATATAGGGCCAGCTCACCAGCGGGCCCTGTGATATAATTTTTATATAGGGCCAGCTCACCAGCGGGCCCTGTTTGCCAATTTTTATATAGGTCAGCTCACCAGCGGGCCTTCTCATATAATGTTTTATTGGGTCAGCTCTCTAGCGGGCCCTCTCATATAATGTTTTATAGCGTCAGCTCACTAGCGGGCCTTCGCATATAATGTTTAGGATGGTCAGCTCTGCAGCAGACCCTCACCCATAATGTTTTAGATGGTCAGCTCAGCGCACGTTTCCCTCTTAATCATGGCCTCAGTTCTGAAAATCAAGGAAATTTTTGGGAGAATTTGCCTCTGCGCACGTTTCCCTCTTAATCATGGCCTCAGTTCTGAAAATCAAGGAAATTTTTGGGATAATTTGCCTCTGCGCACGTTTCCCTCTTAATCATGGCCTCAGTTCTGAAAATCAAGGAAATTTTTGGGAGAATTTGCCTCTGCGCACGTTTCCCTCTTAATCATGGCCTCAGTTCTGAAAATCAAGGAAATTTTTGGGATAATTTGCCTCTGCGCACGTTTCCCTCTTAATCATGGCCTCAGTTCTGAAAATCAAGGAAATTTTTGGGAGAATTTGCCTCTGCGCACGTTTCCCTCTTAATCATGGCCTCAGTTCTGAAAATCAAGGAAATTTTTGGGATAATTTGCCTCTGCGCACGTTTCCCTCTTAATCATGGCCTCACTTCAGAAAATCGATGAAATTTTTGGGAGAATTTGCAGATGATATACAAGTAAATATACAGCAAATACTGTTTGGTAACAATTTTTCGCCTAAAGTCGTTTTTATTTTCCTTTTTGTGTGTTTTACGGTCAGTCTGTAAAAATGGCGTACTACGGGCGAAAGATCGTTCCCAGCAGCGATGTTGGAGTCCAAGGTGCATCCAGACATCCTCCCTATGCTGTCCCTGAACCATTTCTGTAGTGTTTCCATCTTTTTCTGCCCTTTTCCTATGGACCAGGCACCCTCCCCTCATCAGAGCAGGGGGTGCCTGGTGTAATGCTCGAGTCCTCCCATTGACTTCAATGGGGCTCGGGTGCTCGGCCGAGCACTCGAGCCTCAGGGGGTGCTCGGTCAGAGCACCCGAACATCCGAGCATTGGGGTGCTCGCTCATCACTAGAAAACACACCTAAAACGAAAGCCTGGGGTGTCTACTTTCCAAAAATATACACTTTTGGGGGAAAATCTTAAAAAAGAGCGCTGTTACACAGGACAAATGAGAAATGGCACCAGTAACGCAAGCTGTGAAAATTCAAAGTGTGAACCTGGAAATGCACATGTTCCAATTTGGGCCCCGTAGCTCCCGCAGACCATGAGAAAGCTATGCATATGGGGTATTACTGTACTCAGAAGAAGGAGCCGAACACTAAACAATGCAGTTTTAAACATTTTCACCTACTCTGTGCTTGAAATCCACATCAACATTGAAATCTAAGTGTGAAAAACGCTGCTTTTTTACTTACGTCAAGTTTACGAGAGAGTGGTGGTAAAATGGCTGTGTAAAAAATTTGAAAACACACCTAAAATGAAAGCTGGGGGTGTCTACTTTTCAAAAATATACACTTTTGGGGGGAAATCTTAAAGTGGAGCACTGGAACATAGCCCCAAATGAGAAATGGCACCAGATAAGAAAGATATGAAAATTCAATATTTGTTCAAATTTGTGCCCCGTAGTTCCCCCAAACCTTGAGAAACCTATACATATGGGGTATTGTCGTACTCAGAAGAAGAATTTGAACACTAAACAATGCAGTTTTAAAAATCTACACCTATCATGTGCTTGAAATTCACATTAACATTGAAGTCAAAGTGTGAAAAACTCTGTTTTTTTAACTTACATCAAGATGTACGAGGGATTGGTGGTAAAATGGCTGCATTAAAAATTTGAAAACATACATAAAATGAAAGCCTGGGGTGTCTACTTTCCAAAAATATACACTTTTGGGGGGAAATCTTAGAGTGGAGCACTGTTACACAGCCCCAAATGAGACATGGCACCAGTGATGCAAGCTGTTAAAATTCAAAGTGTGAAAGTGGAAACGAGCAATTTGGGTCCCGTATCTCCCCCAAACCTTGAGAAACCTATGCATATGGGGTATTGTCGTACTCAGAAGAAGGAGCTGAACACTAAGCAATGGATATGTTTACATTTTCAACTATCCCGTGCTTGATATCAACAGTAATATTGAAATTTAAGTGTGAAAACTGCAAAAAAAATAAATTTTTCCACAATTTTGAAAATTTTTTTCTGAAAGAATAGCTGCATAAAAAACTTCAAAATTCTCCTTATTATTTACCTTATGTTGTCTAGTTTTCAGAAACATATACCTTTGTGGGACATTTTTGGTTGTGGCACCATCAACTAAGCTATGATGCCCACATGCCAATTGTTGAAAAATTACAAGTTGGAAATAATGGCATCCATCTTGTAATATTTACCTTGTAAATATGAGGAAGGGATTGAAATACTAGGCACATGGGGTACTCTTATATTCAGGAGAAGCAAATGAATATATTTAGGGGTATTTTTTTTCATTAACTAATAGTATGCAAATCCTAACAGAAAAATGTAAGCAAAATGTTTTTTTTTAATTGTTTTGCCCTTTTTTCTATTTTAATCAAATTAAACAATGAGGTATTCATATAATTGTGGTATCAAAAGAAAGCCATACTTGTCCTTAAAAAAACAGTATATAATTTGTGTGGGTGTACAAAACGAATTAAAAAGAAAATGTGGTTGAACAAAGGGAAAACGACATCAGATTTTCCCTGTCCTTAAGGGGTTAAGAAGTGGGAAATAGATTTAGGAAAAGTGATTCTAAGAGCAGTTTGGAATAAAGCTATAGGAATAGTTAATAAAAATATGCACTGTTTGAATCTAGTAGAACTCTGTTATAAAGTGAGTAATTGGTAGTACCTAGTCCCGGTGAAATTAAATAAAATGTTTACGGATGTCCAAAGAGAATGTTGGAGATGTGAGATTACAGTAGGAGACTATCTAAATGTGTGGTTGAGTTGTCCTGGGATAATGACTCTGTGGAGAAACATATTTGATAAGATTAGGGAGATTAGTGGAGTAAGTATGGAACCATTGCCAGAAATGGCTCTACTACATATGCAGATACCAAAAATGGATAGATGGAAAATTAAAATAACATTACACATCTTATTGGCCACTAAGCTATATATAGCAAAATATTGGAAAAGTAAAAGAATCCCACTCTGGGTAGAGGTACAACAACATGCTATTTGGCAAAGTAAGATAGAAAGAGGATTAGTAGTGAATGATCATAAAGGTTATATGAACGTAGAAAAATGTGATAATTGGATCCAGAAGTTACTATGCTAATTTAGAGAGAATTTCTGAAAAAAGAGGAGGTAAACCCCAAATTCCCACACTGTCATATATATATGTGTGTTTGATGTTATGTGATGAATAAAAGGATAATGTACTAGATAGGTGAATAATGTTAGAGATACAAGGGTATTGACATTATCTTAATGTGATGTTTGTATGTATTTTTTAAAATTAAAAATAAAGGAAAAAAAATTGACATCCAATTAGGCTCATGCATCAGACAACTTACTAATCCTAAACGAGATAAAGAGCAAATACACCGATGTTGCAATGTGTATGACAATATATAAGCAAAAAATAAAAAGCCAGGTCCGACTCGGTGGCAACCAACATACCAGTTGAAAAGAAATACTCTATATAAATGTACCTGTCATCAGCCTGATAAAAGACATATTCATTGCCGCCAAATTATCAACTTTGATGACAAATAAATATCAAAAACATTTATTATTTATATAAGAATACAAACAGATCAAGGCTGTTTGCCAAAGCTGAAACTAGAACTTGATGAAATAAATAAATCTATCCATGAGCCAACTGTATGGCAACATATAATAAAACTATTAAAACTAAAATTGCCCAAAAGAGATGAAGTATTATACTATATTACCAGCTTGACTGTATACACCCTAAGCTCCTCATTTCCTGCTAATTGACACACAAAAAATCTTGGTACACAAACCGATATATAAAATAAGGTACCATGAGATCACACAGATCATATTATATACCAATTGTGGATAAGGTGTATAGTCAAATAGTACCATTACTGAGAACTAAACTGCATATTCAAATTACAATACAATTTAACTACTAAAAAAACACTTTGGATATATATCCCCATATCCACAAATATCTAACTAATAGTTTTACATGGAACAAAGTAAAACATACCAAGAGTGGATAATAACTAAGAGTTGACTGTGCAGAAATAGAAATTGAACACTGTCCGAACACACAATCAAACCACTCATAATATAATTAGATATAATTAGCTCAACATGAAAAGTTCTAAATATATACATATATGTATGGATATAAAAACCCTTCTTGAACATCAATAATAAATAACACTTACAGATCCACACGTTGACAAAGATGTACAATCGCACATGCCCAGTACGTGACTATACATCTCCACCAGCACATGGATCCACCTGTGCCCTTAGCCACGGATACCCAATAATATGCTAATAAAGATATATAATCGCATATACCTTATATTTGTCTACCCACAGATACCACACAGATTATATATAAATGCATGATATCTCAACAGGCAGACAAATACATACATACCCAATCTAATCAAGTATATCCTCTAAAAAAAAACACCCACCTAACTGTAGTTGAAATACATAAATAATGAATCTAAATCCCATGTGAAACGGATCTATCCTATCAACCCTATATAAAACCTGTCACATGTACCAACCCTAGAAAAGTACTATATTACTGGACCCGGTGATGTCATACCAAATAATAATCATGTATCAATCGTGAATCTAAATCCAAAATAAAAAAGCTCCATCCTATAACCCCCATATCAAACCTATCAATACTATCCATCCTAGAACATTATATATTATAATAAAATCCAGTGTTGTGAAAGTGAACCTGGTGATAACAATCTCTGGATAACCCAAACTAAAATATAAATCCATATCATATAATAAAAAATATAAAGTAATTACTATTGTATAACGATACTAATAGATGTATATCTAAATATAATTTTACCACATGACAGGAGGCTTCATATTTTGCATAATCTTTCTTTACTGAATCTCCATAGCAGCACAGTAACCAATCAGAAAACAGAAACAGAAAGTATAAATAGCCTGGTATATGTAGACTACTTCCTCTTTCTTGCTGCTCCAACAAGCTGCACAGGTCAGAGTTTCTTGATCTTTTGCTATGATTGCATTGCCTGTTTGTGATTTGGTATTTTTCCAAGCAAATGTTTCCTTTAAGTAGGGTAGTTCTAGTTGCCATGTTAGGGTGCTATTTAGAACAATTGTGACTGTGTTTTTCTAAGTTTGCATGCTTTGATTTTTATAGCTACTTGATGAGTTTTGGCTGCCTGGTTACCCTGCTCTACATCAGCCCTTTTCTATTCTTAACTGTTAATACCTTATGTGAGTTCAGCTTTATGTTCCCCTCTTTTGTGCTCCGGTGAGCATTGTGGGGTGTTTGCTCTGCTGGGTTGTGTGGGGTGGAGGTTTCGCGGCAGTCAACTCTTCCATTGCTATATCTTATCTCTTGTTTTTTGTGTCTTGTTGTTTGCTGCGGTCCGCGGACCGTGCTTGTGTTGCGGCGGCCATCTTGAATCTCATCTCGCGAGATTCTCGGTGGCCATCTTTATTGTGGGCTCCGCTCCGAGGCTGGGTTGTTCTGGCTTCGGAGCTGCGTGCTTCAGGCTTGTATGTCCACATTCTTTTTCAAAACATAGCGTTTCGTTCACATATTGGTTAATAAAAGGTGAACCCATTCCATATTATATACCTGTACAAGTTAAAGTGAACTGAGCGACCTCAGTCTGTTTATTGCAACAATACCTTATAACCTGTGCATGTTACAGTGCTCTGAGTGCCTTAGTTTTTTATATTGGATATCATTGATACTTTTGTTTAACATGTGTTACATCTCATATACCTGGGTGAGCCCCGTGGTACATATGGGGTGAGCCCCCTTCATTTTAAACCAAGTCCCTTGGGTGAGCCCCATTTTAAGTGAGCCACTTGCTGGCATTCAAATTCATATTGGTGGGTGAGCCCCACTGTTATCAGGGGTGAGCCCCCTTCTTTCTTTTTTTTTTTTTTTTTTAATAAGATAAGAACAAGTACATAGAAACAAAGCACATGCAAGTGCTGATAGTGAGTCTCAAGTACAAGGAAGATTATTAGAACATAAAATTATCACAGCATGTAATAATTAACAAGACCGTAAAACAAGGGTAGGGGGAATGGTACCATAACCAATTAAGGGATGAGCTATCGGGGGAGGCATGAAAGTACAAAGTGTGGAGTAATTGAGTGAGGAAAAGAAGGAGCGAAAGATGTGTAGACAGTAAGAAAATAGTACTGAGAGAAAAGAGAGAGAGAGAGAGAGGAAAAAAAAAAAAAGGGGGGGTTGAGTTAGGACAGGACTCTGGAGGATCCCAACCACAAGCTAAAGTCAGGGTTGACAGTAAGGAAGTCAGCTTGAATGAACTCCGCAGGACAAGAAGCAAAAGAGAAGTGCAACGCATCCACCAACATCAAAGGCCCTAGAAACTTGGGGAGGTACAGATACTCGTCTAGGAGAGTAACGTCCTTCACTATCCGTCCTCATTCCCTCTCCTTCAGTTTGATACCTGCCCTATATTGTACCCAAGGTTGCCAGGTGGTCAAGAAACTAGGTTGGGAAATAGTCGCAATGGCATGACATTCCTCCATGGCGAGCAATACATCCACCTTCGAGATCCATAAGGAAAGCGACGGCATAGAGGTTTGTTTCCACATTAGCGGTATGGAGGCTCTAGCGGCATTAATCAGAGAGAATATGAGTCGTCTAGATTTGGGTGGCAACTTCAGATTGAGATGATCCGTGAAAGAGAAAAGAAAAAGAAGAGGGTCTAGTGAAAGAGTAATCCCAAAAGCACTAGAAATAGAATCACGTATCAAAACCCAGAATGGGGTGATGCGTTCACAAGTCCACCAAATGTGGTAGAGAGTACCACTGACCAAGGAGCATCGCCAGCATATTGCAGAGGACGAAGGCCAAATCCTATGTAATTTAAAAGGCGTCATGTACCACCTCGACAGCAATTTATAATTCAATTCCCGAGTTTTGGAGTCTCTCGCATATACAAGGTTGAGTTTAAAAATTTTGCGCCATTGTTCTTGGGTTAGTGATATTCCAAGTTCAGCTTCCCACTGAAGGAGAAAATACAGCTTAGAGTCTGTATTTGGAAAAGTAAGTGAAGAGTAGGTAAAGGAAAGGGCCCGCAAGGCTGGAGTAGGAGCCAGTAAGTGTTTTTCGAAGGGAGTAAGGGATCTAATTGAGCAACCTTTAGGAATCACAGAGGAGACCCAATGGCGAAGTCTGTGTACAAACCACCATTTCATCCCTTGAGATTTTGTGTCCCAATCTAGGTCAGCAAAAGACGAATGCGTGCGTAGCTGAACGAGAGAACCTAGAGTGAGTGTATCTTTGTCTTTAAATGGGATTATCGATGTATCAGAGGAAGCCAATGGGACATCTGGATTATCAAGGAAGGAGATCAAGGGTGATGGGTAAGGCGCTAGAGAGGGAAGGTGACGGGATTGTTTCCAGACGGAGAGTAGATGACCGAGTATGATATGTGACATGCATTCCTTGGGGATATTAGTATAAGAAGACCAGAAAACCTGAATTGGATCATGTGATCCTAATGCATCACGCACGGTTAAAGTCCATCTAGGCAAGGGGGAGCGAGTGAAATCAAATAATTTTGAGATGGCGGAGGCTCTATAGTATGCCATAACATCTGGTAACCCCAAGCCACCCATAGAGACCGGGCGTGAGAGAATGGAATGTCGGAGCCTGGGTTGTTTGTTGGCCCAAATATACGTTGTTATAAGGGAGCCAAAGGAGAGCAAGAGAGAATTGGGAAGACGGATAGGTAGAGAAGTGAAGAGATACAAAAGCTTAGGAAGAACCATCATTTTAACGACGTTGATGCGCCCCGTCCAAGAGATCTGTGGCAAAGACCATGAGTGGAGATCAGCTGAAACAGAGGTCAGAAGAGGTGGAAAATTAAGAGTTGGTAGTTCCGAGAGGGTAGAAGATATCCTCACACCTAGGTAAGTGATATGAGAGGTAGCCCATGTAAAATCATACTGAGGTTTCAGCAAATCTACTTGCTCAGGCGTCAGGGTGAGGTTAAGTATTTCAGATTTACTGTAATTAATCAGGGCCTGTGAATATAGGGAATATGACTCCAGGAGTCGCAGTAAAGGGGGAAGTGAGATATCTGGGTTTGTCAGCAAGATGAGAACATCGTCAGCGAAAGCAGCTACTTTAAAAACATTGTCCTTGACACGAATACCTTGTACTTGGGGATCCCTCCTGATATGACAAAGAAGCAGTTCTAAGGATAGATTAAAAAAGAGTGGAGATAGGGGACAGCCCTGCCGCGTACCGTTCCGGATGGGGAAGGAGGATGACAGAGTGCCATTGACGAATACCCGTGCGGAAGGCTCAGAGTAGAGGCTTAAGATACCTTGTAGCATATTGGGGCCCAGACCCGTCCTCTGTACTACCGCCTTGAGGTAAGTCCATCGCACTCTATCGAACGCCTTCTCGGCATCTGTGGAGATCAGGACAGTAGGTATCTTGTGTAAGCGAACATATTGAGACAAAGATATGACACTAGCCGTGTTATGACAGGCTTGCCTCCCCGGTATAAAACCACACTGGTCAGGGTGTATGAGAGAAGGCATGAAAGGTTTTAAACGATTCGCGATAAGCTTAGCGAAAATTTTTAAGTCAACATTAAGAAGGGATATAGGGCGATAATTCCCACACAAGGTAGGGTCTTTACCCGGCTTGGGAAGGACAACAATATGGGCTTCTAAAGTTTGAGGGTGGAAAGGACAACCAGATAAAATAGAATTAAAGGTCGCAGTCAAGTGAGGAACTAAGGTAGAGCTGAAGTGTCTATAGTATGCAACCGAGAGGCCGTCCGGACCCGGGCTCTTCCCCAAGGCCATAGATTTAATGGTCCGAAGAACTTCTTCCTCAGAGCATGGAACTTCCAAAGCAGCACTATCATCTGGGGACAAGGAGGCCAGCAGAGTCTAAGAAGCAAGACATACCCAACGAGGTGTCCAACTCTGAAGAGTTCGATTCAAGATTATATAGTGACTTGTAAAAGTCAGCAAAGGCTTGAGCTATATCTGGATACTTAAAGAAGTGCTGCTTAGACGAGGCTTGAAGCTTATGGACAATCGTTTTGCGTTGTCTGGTTTTAATCAACCTTGCCAAGGACTGCCCACACTTGTTCCCAGTGATATAGGAACGGTATTTAATCCACATGAAAGACCTAACGACATTGGATCGAAGGATAGCATTGAGATCAGTCCAAAGTTTCGTGAGTTCAGCTTGAATAAAGGACAGTGATGATCTCTGTTGCCCCTCTGTTCAAGGGATCTGATCTGGGCAATGAGAGATTTAATTAAGTTACGTTTCTCCCTGTTCTTCAAAGAGCCGGACTTTATAAGATGTCCCCTGATCACACTTTTGTGAGCTTCCCAAATAACGGGATTCGACACATCAGGGGTCTTGTTCAATAGAAAATATTCTTCTAATCTACCTCTAAGATAGTCCGAGACCTTGGGATCATTCAGTAATGTTTCATTTAACCTCCAAGAAGAGAGGCATGAATGGTTCTCTGGGATGCGCAAGGAAGACAAGACCGGGGAGTGGTCCGACCAGGAGACCGTGCCTATGTCCGACTCCTTGACGTTCTGGAGAAGAAATTGAGGAAAGAATATATAATCTATCCTACTGAAAGAATTATGTGGAGAAGAAAAAAAAGAATAATCTCTATCAGTGGGGTGTAGAACCCTCCAAGCGTCGATGAGGTGTAGATCAAACAATTTACGCCTGATGCTGCGGAGTTGGGACTGTCTGACTGTAGACTTTCCAGAGGAAGTGTCCATGGTCGGGTCAAGGGGTATGTTAAAATCGCCACCCAATATCGTATGGCCCTCATCCTTGGCATCAAGAAGGGCCAGGACGGAATGTAGGAAATAAACCTGCCCAACATTAGGCACATAGATGTTTAGAAAGGTGTAAGGCTTGTCACCTAACAACCCACGAAGGAGGAGATACCTACCTTCCACGTCAGACACTTGTTCTAGAAGAGTCCACGGAAGGGAGGAACGAAATAAAGTGCAGACCCCCCTCTTTTTATCCCCAAAGGAAGAAAAGTAAGCATAAGGAAATTTCCTGTTGCTAAAAGTAGGGGAAGAGGACAGGCAGAAATGAGTTTCTTGTACAAAGACGATGTCTGCTTGCAATCTATCAAACTCCTTAAGAGCTATAGATCTCTTTTCAGGGGAGTTTAGACCTTTGACATTGAGCGTTGCAATCTTCACCTCAAGAGCCATTCACACTGGGTATTACAATAGCGAGGTAAACATCGCTGTGAGGCTCCAGAGCCCTGTCCCAAAGGGGGAGGGGAGGGGGAGAAATTAAAAAAAAAAAAAAAAAAAAGGAATTTAAGAAAGCCAGACATAAAGAGAAGTGAAAAGCAGGGAAAACCCTAGAATGAAAACTGAAATAAAAGACATAGTAGGGAGTGAGAAAAAATCGCAGACGGCACATAGGCGTATGGGGAAAACTCCACATTGCCATATGGTAATGAACTAACCAGAGTAGACCATGTCTGAAACAGAGGGGTAGAAAGCTGATTGATAGGGTACAGCCATGAGAGAGGAGGTCAGGGAGTGAAGTCAAATAGGAAGGTGAAAGCGTAGGATCGGTGGATCAATGGGATATCAACCCATATTGCCAAGGGAATAAGTCCTGAGAGCAAGAGATATGTCCCCAGACAATATCGAGTGTACAAGTACAACAAGTATATCGCTAAATACTTATCAAACCAATAGATTCATGCCTGTAGTAGAGTGTAAGAGAGAGAGAAATGGAGAAAAGAAAAATCTCTCTCCATTTCTCTCTTCTGGTACCTTGTTAGAAAATGTGGGAACAAGTAAGTAGTAACATATACATGTGGGTAAAACGAAAAAGCGAGCATTGGAGGATCGCTAATGGACGCTACCAAGTGTGTGGGAGAAAGGTTTAATAGAGTCCCAAAGGGTATAATCCACTAAGTAGCAGACAATTCTGCATTGAACAAGTATCAGACCGTAGAAAGGAGAGATAATTCTAAGCAAAGGATATCCGAAGGCAGCTCAATTGAACAGGGCCTAGTGTCCCTAACTAATTAAAGGAACCATAGTATATGGGATGGGAGGGAAGGGATCACAAGAAAGAGGTAACAAAGGGAGAAAGGGAAGTCTAATAAAGCTAATGTGAGTAGCATTGGAGGAACGGGTACTCTAGCCAAAACCCGGCAGACCATCTCCCACACACTAAGCAGCATAAATAAGGCAGCATGGTTAACATGAACAAATATATTTGTAACTATGGAGATAAAGAGAAGCAAGGTAAGAACAACAAAAGGCCAACTGGTATACAGGTAAGGCACTAGAAATTTAAACAGTTTTCAGTTCCAAGATACAAGCAAACCTGGAGTTCAATGGAACATTTTAAGAATGTCCATCAGAGTGGATACAGGAGACCCAGAAGTATCAGTCCCAGGGTTCAGGTCCAAGCAGAGGCCTGTGGAGACAGCTCATCAGGACGGTATTCCAAGCGACGTTGCTTATTTTTCTTAGCTGGGGACTCAGGCGACCATTCGACTCTTTTCTGGGACTTCCCGGCTGAAGAGGTAGCTATCCCCGCGGGAATCTGCGGTCTTGGGATCCCCAGAGTGAGGCAAAAGGCAGCGACATCCTCGGTGGAATGGAGGGTAGCAGATCTGTTATTATTGGAAGCAATGAGAGCAAAAGGAAAGGCCCATCGATATTTAATCTGAGAAGCACGTAGTTAATCAGTGAGGGGTTTAAGCTCACGTCTCATTTGAAGAGTAAAGGGTGAGACATCATTATATAATTGGATCTCTGCTCCAGCACAATGTAATTGTTGGTGGGATCTGCCATTTTTCATTACGTGGTCTTTGAGTGCGAAGCTGTGGAAGCAGACCACCACATCTCTCGGTTTGGCATCTTCTCTCGGTTTCAGCGCTCTATGCGCTCTTTCCAATCGGATCGGGCCTAGAGTCTGGTCAGTGATAAGCGTAGTAAAGAAATCCGTCAATACTCTGGGAATGTCCGATGGGGGGACAGATTCTGGTAAGTTTTTCACCCGCACATTACACCGTCTCCCCCTATTATCTAAATCATCGAGTTTCAGGTTAAGAAAAAGTACCTTATCTTTTTGCTCCAGAGTCAATCGCTCAAGGCCATCCATATAATCTGAATTCGTGGTCCTTTCCTCTTCCAGGTATGCCACACGTTGACCAAGTTGAGATATTTCAGATTTAATAGTAGACAATTCAGCCCTCAAACTTTGAGAGAATTCAGCCAAAAGGCCCGTGAAGCCTTCCGTTAGCCGGGATTCCATACCTTCTAGATCTGCACGAGTCAGAGGAGAATCTGGATCGTTAGGTTGTAGCATGTTCGGTAGTATGTCACACGCACCCCTTGGCAGAGGAAACTCAGTTTCTGTAGTGAGCTCCGCAGCAGTTGTCTCAGGCTGAGCGGTGGAAGTAGTGGAGAGAAGTTGCGTAGGTGGTTCAGACGCGGAGGTAAGCCGCGCACTTAGATAACGGGCAATAGTCCCCGAAGAGGAGCTGGGTTTCTTCCTCCTGCCGCTCATCCGAAGCCCCCCTCAAGATGTGAGGACGGGAATGTGGTAAAGATGGGGGTATAACTAGGCAGATACCCAAAAAAAAGAAGCATAAACCCCAGTTCAGACACGGAGCTATCGCACTAAGCGTCTGGCGCCATCAGCGAACAAGCCACGCCCGCCTAGACCCCTTCTTTCAACCATCTTCTTTTGTGAAACCACCCATGATGTTCATGGGTTTATAAAAAAAAAAAAAAAAAAAAAATTACATATATATATATATAGGGGTGAGCCCCCTTTGTTCTTTCATATGAATGCTTTTGCCATTCTGATCATTATAAGGAGTGTTGTCTTCTGTTTTGCTGGGTGAGCCCCAGTCTGTACCTTCTAGGGACTCACCTACTGTTATAGGTTTTGAGGGATTTTCCTTGTCTTTACACTGGGTTTTTTCTTTCCCCTTCTTTCCAGGTGGTCTTTGTCAGTTTCAATTTACTGGGTTGCGCAACTATGAGTGCTCCTTCCTCTGACTTGCAGGCCCTTATTGATGCCGCTGTTGCTGCGTCTGTGGAGAAGGTGATGTCCAGGGTTCTGTCTCAAGACTCCACTTCTTCTTTTCCTGCTAGAGATGTTGGCCCCTCTCTTTCCAATGAACCTTCAGATGATTTGTCTGGCAGACGTGATGGCAAGGGGAAGACTCCTTTGAAGCGCCCCAGGCGTGAGGAATCTTCTGCTCCTGTCCTTCAGTCTCCTCATTCTTCTGATGATGAGGTCTACTCTCCCAGGCCTTTGGCTGTCGTGGACGAATGGTGTGCCTTCGCGCGGAATGTCCTAGACCAGTCCTTCTGGACAAAGTTGCAGCTACTCCTGATTTTGACCCCACCGTCCTCACTTTCATGGCTCGTTCTGGCCGGGATCCACGTAAGGGCATAGAGAAGGGTCTCAAGGCCTCTCAAGATAAATTGCTGGATATTTTGGGCCCTCTACCCAAGATTTTGTTCTTTGCTGACCAAGCCTTGGAACATGGCGACTCTTTGGATGCCAACGCTATCAGAGAATGGGCCCAACGATCTATATGTCTTTTGGGAAATGCAAATGCAGCTCTTTCAGCGGAAAGATGGAAGGCGGCCCTGCTGAGGATCAATCCCAAGTTGGCGGAGTTGGGTTCAAAAGAATTGGGTCCTTCAGCCAACGGATTACTTTTTGGCGATCAATTTATTGCTGAACTCAAACGCCATGTGAATTTATTCACCACCCTCAACAAGGCGCAGTCTTCCATGCGTCAGGTGTTCCGCCCTACCTCTGCCAGGGGTGTTTTTGGTCGGGCTGGTCGGCAGCGGGGCCGTGCCACCAGCAGGTTCTGGAGTTCAGGCCCCCATTCCACTCCATCCTCGCCAGGATTCTTCCCTTCAACTCCCTTCCGGCCCACTTCTTTCTCCAAAGGGGCGGACAGAGCGAGAGCCCACAAAGGCAGAGGCCGACCCAAGTTTCCAACAGGTAAGCTGTCCAATTTCAAATCCTGTTACATTTTCCCCAATGCATTTTACTGCTGGAAAAATCTCTTCCCATTTGCAGGCATGGCAGGAGATTTCTTCTGACGCTTGGGTCCTTCAGTGCGTTCGAGGTTATGTCATCGAGTTCCAGTCTCCTCCGGTGCAGTTGGTGGCGCCTCCCTCTTCCCTTTTTTCGACGCGGGATCAGGATTTGAAAGACAAAGAGATCGTCTCTCTCTTTTCCAAAGGCGCCGTTCAGTACGCTCCGGACGAGACGGGTTTTTTCAGCAACATTTTTCTTGTTCGCAAAAAGACAGGGGATTTTCGTCCGGTCATCAATCTGAGACGCCTAAACGCCTTCGTAGTTTATCATCATTTCAAGATGGAGGGCATCCATCTTTTGCGCGATCTTTTGATAAAGGGAGATTGGTTCGCTCGTCTGGATCTGAAAGACGCGTATCTTTCTGTTCCGATCCATCCGAGTTGTCGCCCTTTCCTTCGGTTCCGCTGGCACGGTCGTCCGTGCCAGTTCACCTGCCTCCCTTTCGGTCTCAGTTCGGCTCAATGGTGCTTTACAAAATTGCTGAAACCAGTGGTAGCTCGTTTGAGGGCTCTGGGTGTTCGTTGCCTTATTTACCTCGACGATCTTTTGATCTTTTGCAACGATGCTGCCAGACTTCGATCTCAGATGCGCTTTGTAGTGCACTTTCTGGAGTTCTTGGGGTTTGTCATAAACGGGGAGAAATCAGCGTTGGAACCCTCTCAGGTGGTACAGTTTCTGGGCTTCGAAATAGACTCTGTTCGTTGCCTTCTTCGGCTGCCGACGTCCAAGGGGGCGGCAATCAGAAAGGAAATTCACCGCGTTCTTTGCATGTCTCAAGTTCCACTACGTTTGCTAGCTCGTGTAGTCGGTCTCCTTTCTTCTTCAATTCAAGCAATCTTTCCGGGGCCGCTCCATTATCGGGCTATGCAACGCTTGAAGACTCATCATCTGCGTTTGGTCAGGTCCTACGATCATTTAGTGGATCTATCTCCGGAGGTTCGTGCAGAACTTCGTTGGTGGCTCCTTCACATGCAAGCCTGGAACGGCCGGGCAGTGTTTGGTCCTTCCCCAGACTTTGTAGTGGAATCGGACGCCAGCCTTTGGGATTGGGGCGCCCATTGTGCAGATCTGGCCACAGGTGGTCCTTGGTCAGTGGCGGAAGAAGGGCTTCATATCAATTGCTTGGAATTGATAGCGGGGTCCTTTGTGGTTCGCAGTTTCGCCAAAGATGCCGAGGGTTGTTGCATTCTTCTTCGGATGGACAATTTCTCGGCAGTACAATACATCAACAAGTTAGGAGGCGCAAGGTCACGAGTCCTGACGGAGGCGACAAAGGAATTTTACAAGTTTTGTTTCAGCCACAACATTTCTCTGAGGGCAGAGTATCTGCCGGGGGTTTCCAACTTCACGGCGGATTGGTTCTCCCGACATTGGAGAGACACGAGCGATTGGAAGCTGGATGTATCTCTGTTTCATCGTCTGTGTCTCCTCAGGGGTCCTTTACGCCTGGATCTGTTTGCCTCCAGGACCAATCGTCAACTACCGACGTATTTCAGCTGGCTCCCGGATCCGGAATCCAGGGCAGTGGACGCTTTCCTTCAGAGGTGGCCGACTCAAGGGGCGTATGCCTTTCCTCCGTTTGCGATGCTGGCGAGAGTCTTACACCAGGTTCGCGTTCAACAGGTGAGCATTCTTTTGGTTACTCCGTTGTGGCCGAGTCAACCTTGGTACCCGGACCTGCTGGAGTTGTCGTGTCAGGATCCTCTTCTTCTTTCCTTACATCCTTTTCTCCTCTCGGATCCTCAGGGGAACCCTCATCCTCTCGTCCTTCAGGGGCGGCTACATCTGGCGGCTTGGAAGATTTCAGGGGTGCATGGGCAGTCGATGGCTTATCGCAGGGGACTAGGAAACTCTTGTGGGATTCCTGGGTCCCTGGTACAAGACGGTCTTATATGTCCGCCTGGAATGCCTGGTCTGGCTGGTGTTTGGAGAGGGGTTACGATCCCTTTACGGCACCTGTGACGGCCATCCTGAATTATTTATCTTTTCGTTTTTCTTCAGGTCTTTCCTTTCGTTCGCTGAATGTCATTCGTTCGGCTATTTCTGCTGCCCATGTTCCGGTTGCAGGGGTTCCTGTAGGACGCGACCCCTTAGTTTGTCGTCTTTTACGAGGGATCAAGTTAGCTAGACCTCCGGGGCCTAGGTATTCTACTTTTTGGGACGTTGAGGTGGTCCTGCGTTTCTTACGTAATTGGCCGTCTAATGATCTCTTGTCCCTTAGACAGATTTCGGCTAAACTTACCATTCTTCTTTGTCTAGTTTCTTTTCGCTGAGTTTCGGATGTCCGGGCTTTTGATGTTGATGGGTTTTCCGTGCTTCCTGAAGGGGTGTCTTTCTCTATTTCTCGTCGTACTAAATCTGATTCTGTTTCTGTGTTTTATCCTTTTTTCAGGGAGGTCCCTCAGCTTTGTGTGGTGGAGGTCTTACTTCGTTATGTTTATTTGACGTCTTCTTTACGTGCTTCCCCTTCGGGGCAACTTCTCATCTCTTACGTTAAACCTTATAAACCCGTTTCCACTACCACTTTAGCTCAGTGGATTCGTTGGATTTTATCCTTGGCAGGGATAGATTCTAGTTTTGGTGCTCATTCTGTTAGAGGGGCTGCTGCATCTAGTGCGGCATTAGCTGGGGCATCTCTTTCTGATATCTTACGTTCCGCAGATTGGTCGAGGGAGCACACTTTTCGGCTTTTTTATTTTCGTCATACGTCTCATGCGTCACAAGTGTTAGTGTCTTAGCGTTAAAATTGCAAAATATGAAGCCTCCTGTCATGTGGTAAAATTGTAGACTATGTTAGCATTAGTGTAGTCATAATCTTAATTTTAGTAATGACAGGAGGCGAGTATTTTCCCTCCCTGCCCTTCCCTTTCTTTTCCTTACTTCGTGATTAAAGGGTAAGTACTGACTGCTTTCTAGGGTTTCTGCCTGACAATAATTCACTGTTTTGTATTGATTGTTGTAATGACTTTATATTGTTTTTATTGAATGGATATACATGTTTTCTTTGATTCATTATATTTATTTGTGTATATTGTTTTGATTCGTTCAGTGATCTTTCACAAGTCTCTCCTTCTTTTTCAGTATAATTTGTTTCCGGTGACGTCGGGGAATTCGGGTGGTTAGAAGATCGTCTGCAGGAGTCTGTTGTTCGTTTTGTTTTCCATATGTCAACTTGTTGTTATGCTGCGAAAGAGGAAGTAGTCTACATATACCAGGCTATTTATACTTTCTGTTTCTGTTTTCTGATTGGTTACTGTGCTGCTATGGAGATTCAGTAAAGAAAGATTATGCAAAATACTCGCCTCCTGTCATTACTAAAATTAAGATTATGACTACACTAACGCTAACATAATCTACAATTATGTGAATGGTCTGAAAAAACTTGAATATTCTAAAAAATCTGATAAATGTTGTAATGTACATTCAGCTATTAAATTAATATATGTGTCTGTGAATTGTGTACTGGAAAAATATATCATATTAAATGAACCCATAATGAATTTCCACTTCAACTCCCAAATACTCCCTCTGTGTAATTATATTAGACCTGGAATATTGTATCTCACAACATAACAACAGTGCTACTGAAAAACGTGAGTGAAAACTCAAACCCCTAATTCTCACAATATGGATATGAATCAAAATATAAATAATAAAGAACTAATCTATCTATGTGCTCTCATTTATTTCATTTAAACCCAAAGGGTTCATAGTCGATAATCTATAGATCCAGTATGATTCACAATTAATCAATCTCTGTAATCTATTATTTCCAGGACCAATCCACTCTATAGGAGTGATTTTAAAATTTTCAGGATTTCTATAATGAAAAGGATCAAAATTACTAAACACACTATGTAGTAGATATCCCCTCATGATGTTCCTCCTGTGCTGTCCAAAAGGCACATTTTATTTTTCTATGGTGCGGCCCACATACTGCAGGTTGCATGGACAGCACAGAGGTACACCACATATGAGGAGCCACAATTCATAAAATGTCATATCTCAAAATTCTCTCTCGTAACTTCAGATATAAAATATGTTGTTTTATCTGATAAGAAAGAACAAGTAAGACATTTATTACTCAAAAAAAACAAAAAGAAATATAGGGAAAATAACTGCACCACCCAAAACACAATAATGTATCTTAAGGGAATTACATCCTTGAAAATAACATCAAAGGTGAGGCTGCCAACTGGTACAAGAATAAACAACAAAATATCAGAGAAAGAAGAAAACCACCTATTAGGCACTCACACTATACTCCATTATTATATAAAATATATAAAGGCTGACTTCATAAGCCCAGAATTCTGCTTATTAGAGCAATCATTAAATAGACTATTATTAAAAAATAACTTTTATTAATTCAAACTTAGAATGAATAAGGTACACATATTATGATACAATAGTGAACTGTTAAAAAGTACCTAAAGACTAACTACTCACTCTTGATGCTATCATATTTGCAAAATCAGTCCTATGTCTAGCATATGCCCATAGTTATCCAAAAATGTAAGTGAAAAAAGAGGGGAAAAGAAGGGGAAAAATACCAGTAAACAAGAAAGGAAAGAGAAAAACTCTGAAAATATTGCAGTATACTCTTATCCTATCCTGTAAATGTCCTGGATGACAAAATCAACCCAGGGGATGGATCGGGTAAGATCGGCATACAGGAATCATAAATTATATAAAATACATGACCCTATCAATAACCGATGTTCCCATATGATCCCATCTACCTGATAAGTTACCCCGTATGTAAAAATTCACTGGCTAGGTAACAGTGACATACAGGAATCAAATTTCACCACGACCCAATTAATGACCACCGTTCCACAATTACCAGTTATGCATACAAAGACAAGGGCAAAGTGTTATCCGGATATTCTATAATCACTCACATTCCCCCCAATTCAAAAATTCCCCTCTACACATACATATAAGTGAAAAAACATACATGCTGCAACACAAATTGAGTGCAATACTGATAGACGCTACAAAATAGTCTGCGCCCAGCCACTCAGAACAAGCTTCCAATCAACCAATCATCACAGATATCAATCCCTATAACTATCTAATTCATCTGTCAAACTCCCAGTGTAACTCATATAGATAATAAATCCCTAGAAAAAAGAGTCACTAGGCAGATCGACAGATTGAAAGCTTTGTCAGCTGACGGCAGTCTTACGACCAAAGCATAGCTAACTAACACTAGAGTGCAGCGGAG
Organism: Rhinophrynus dorsalis; assembly: GCA_037306005.1. NCBI lineage: Eukaryota > Metazoa > Chordata > Amphibia > Anura > Rhinophrynidae > Rhinophrynus > Rhinophrynus dorsalis. The sequence goes on from CM074722.1 coordinate 385,341,812, forward strand.
TGAATAATATAATATTAAACAAGTGCATAAAACACTCCTAACGCGTTTCTCCCAGAAATTGGGCTTCATCAGAGGCAAACATCGGCAATCAACTAAGAGAGCCTATTAAATAGTCTCAGCACTCCTCCCTATCTATTCAAATGCACCAATCACTCTACTGAAAACGACTGCTCCACTATCACGTCAGAATAATTGACAGCACTAATCCCGATCAGTCAAAGAAATAAAACACAAAATTAACCCCTTGAGTGCCACTCCTGCGAGAGGCATGTATACGCACAATGCATCTCACTATAATCCGACACCCAAGGGGTTCATAGGGTGTATCATAATTCTAATTCATAGCAATAAAGAAAAACATTTAAACAGCAGATATCATTAAAGTAACAGGTATCTCGGTTTACCACCATTATTCCAAAAATATAAACAAAGGTCATCCGGGATCACTTACTACTCCTTTCATAAACTAGAGAAGTCCCCACTGCCAAATCAACCCCATGACAAGCAAAGAATAACCTATAATCTTATACGTTTTTATAGGAATATGCCAAAATTAAAGGGGAACTACCACCCTGCAATAACTTTACATGAATTCAGTCTTCATCTGGCGACTAGCTGCTTAGTAGCGCTAGTCGCCAGAAATATTACCTGGTTCCAAAGATTTTGCAGTTTTTCCGAGGCTCACAGGAGCAGGAAGCACGGACATCTCATCACAGTGACGTCTGTGTGCCTGCACTGTCAGTCCCTTTTGGAGCCGGCCAGCCATAATTCGTGTGTGGAGACTTCTTTTAGTCATCCCCATATAAGCTTTATTACAGCCGCACTGTATGCAGTAAATTACTCCAGTACTCCTACAATTTACATAATCTCCTATAGTATGTAATTTGCCAAACCTATCCAGCATGTCTCGCTTTTTACTCATGTATCGACATGTACTACACCCATAACATGGATAGGATCCCAAAACAACAGGTTCTTTCTTACGTCTTATATAATGACTGTGTACCAGTCTGTCTCTCAGAGTTGGACATCTTCTATAAGAGACTGGTATTCTACTACCTACAAATTCATTAAGATCAGGACCTCTAGAGAGTATATGAGCGTACTTATTAAGAACATGCTGGATTTTGGCAATGTCACCCCTAAAATCAGTTATAAACCTAATAGGTCCACCAGTAACATTCTTCGGTTTATCTTGTAGGAGTAAATTTCTTTATTACTCAAACACCTAAAAGACTTTCTCACATTAAGATTAACATTTATCTTATTTTCTTCTGCAGCTGATATATTTACGCGCTTCTTAAAATGGCTGGGATAAATAATATTTTTAATAGTCCTAGCCCTCCGATATACCACCGAACATCAGTTGCAGAAGAAGATAAGATAAATGTTAATATTAAAGTGAGAGGGTCTTTTAGGTGTTTGAGTAATAAATGTTTTACTTGTTCTTTCTTATCAGATAAAACAACATCTTTTATATCTGAAGTTACAAGAGAGAATTTTGAGATACAACATTTTATGAATTGTGGCTCCTCATATATGGTGTACCTCCTGTGCTGTCCATGCAACCTGCAGTATGTGGGTCGCACCACACAAATATTAAGAGTGTGTTTTGGACAGCACAGGAGGAACATCACGAGGGGATATCCACTACATAGTGTGTTTAGACATTTTGATACTTTTCATGACAGAAATCCTGTTATGTTATGAGATACGATATTTCAGGTCTAAAATAATTACACACAGGGAATATTTGGTATTTGACAGGCTTGTTATGGTTGGAGCGTAAGAACAAGGAATGCTATCTCTTGCCAGACACCCCTACCAGGTGATCCACAGAGGTATACAGGTAGAACACCTAGGTAGGAGTGACAGCACGGGAGTGCAAGGGTTAAGCAAAGCGTAGTCAAGAACAGTCCAGAAGATTAGGGCAGGTGGCAATCAGGCAGAATCAGTAAAACTAGCCAAGGTCAGGAAACAGGCAAGCAGGGAAGTCCAGGAGGCAAGCAGAAGGTCAGGCAATGGGAAATCCACAGAGGGTCTGTAGCACAGCAAGGAAAGAGGCACTGAGCACTGGACGTTTAGAGCACACAGGAACCAAAGTTCTGGAACACTGAAGCAAAGTGGACACAGCCTGAGGGGTTTTTATAGTGTCATGGGTTTTCACCCCTCCCCTCTGCTGAACAAACCTCTCACTGGATTGGCCAACAGAGGGGTGTGCAACCACAGCACCTGCAGGTTTACCTGGAGGCACACTATTGGTGGACAGTTGATGAGAGAGGCAGGCTTCACCTCCCCCCTACAGGTGTACAACACCATGGTTTGATCTGGGCACCCTGTGGATACCTTCCCTAGAGACTCCTTCAACTTAGGCCATGGCTTAGGCCTACCGCACTATCGCGATCGCTGCTTCGGCCTACTCAGCGATCGTGGAGCATCTGGGAAGCCCCCAGCAGCGTCGGATGGCTGGGACATGGAGGAAGGAGTTAGAGGGGCATGACAGTATTACATCGATTTTTTATAAGTTGGAGTGGATATTAATTATGGTTTAATTTAATATTAAATATTTTTCCAGTAAACATCACACAATTCACATTCAGACAAATATATTAATTGAATAGTTTAGTTTACTTTACAGCATTTATCAGATTTTTTAGAACATTCACATTTTTTCAGACCATTCACATAATTATATTTAGATATACATCTATTAGTATCGTTATACAATAGTAATTACTTTATATTTTTTATTATATGATATGGATTTATGTCTTAGTTTGTGCTATCTGTAGATTGGTATCACAAGGTTCACTTATACAACACTGGATTGTGTTATAATATATAATGTTCTAGGCTTGATAGTATGGGGTTATAAGATGGAACTTTTGTATTTTGGATTTAGATTCACGATTGACACATGATAATTATGTTGTATAACATTGATAATTATGCAATATAACATCACCGGGTCCAGTAATATAGTACTTTTTTAGGGTTGGTACATATGACAGGTTTTATATAGAGTTGATAGGATAAATCCCTTTCACTTGGGATTTAGATTAATTATTTATGTATTACAACTACAGTTAGGTGGGGGGGGTTTATAGAGGATATACTTGATTAAATTGGGTATGTATATGTCTGCCTGTTGAGATATTATGCATTTATATATAATTTGTGTGGTATCTGCAGGTAGACGGATAAAAGGTATATGCGATTATTTATCTTTATTTGTATATTATTGGGTTTCTAGGGTCATGGGTGAATCCATGTGCTGGTGGAGATGTATGGTCGCATACTGGGGATGTGCAATTGTACTTCTTTGTCAGCATGTGGATCTGTATGTGTCATTTATAATTGACTAGTACTGCCGGCGCCGTCTCACTGGCAGCGCACATGATGCAGTCATGCACAGTAGAGACTGCCCCAATGCACAGAATGCTCCCAGCATTCTGTGCGTTCGGGCAGTCTCTACTGAGCATGATTGCCTTGGACAAACATTCTGCCCTTTTATATTATAGGATGTTCAAGAGTTGGGATTTTTATGTCCATACATGTATGTGTATATTTAGACCTTTTCATGTTGATCTAATTATATCTAATTATATTATGATTGGTTGGATTATGTGTTCAGTCGGTGTTCAATTTCTATTTGTGCAGCATCGGAATCCATGGTTCATTATCAACTCTTAGTTATTATCCAATCTTGGTATGTTTTACTTTGTTCAACGTAAAACTATTAGTTATATATTTGTGGACTTGGGGATATATATCCAAGATGTTTTTGTAGTAGTTATATTGTACTGTAAATTGTATATGCAGTTTAGTTCTTATTAATGGTACAATTTGACTATACACCTTATGCACAATTGGTATATAATATGATCTCTGTGATCTAATGGTACCTTACTTTACACATCGGTTTGTGTACCAAGATTTTTTGTGTGTCAATTAGTGAGAATTGAGGAGCTTAGGGTGCATAGAGTCAACCTGGTACTATAGTATAATACTTCATCTCATTTGTGTAATTTAAGTTTTAATGGTTTTATTATATTTTAGCATACAGTTGGCTCGTGGATCGGATAGCTTTATTTATTTTGCCAAGTTCTGGTTTTGGCTTTGGCAAACAGCCTTGATCTGTTTGTATTCTTACATAAATAATAAATGTTTTTGATATTTATTTGTCATCAAAGTTGATAATTTGGTGGCAATGAATATATATTTTATCAGGTTGATGACATGTTTAACCCTTTGAGTGCCAGAGTGGTATGCTACGCATTGCTTTGCAATGCATTGCGTACCACTCTGGCATTCAAAGGGATATTTATATAGGATATTTTTTTTCCAACAGGTATGTTGGTTGCCGCCGAGTCGGACCTGGCTTTTTATTTTTATTTTTTGCTGATATATTGTCATACACATTGTAACATCTGTGTATTTGCTCTTTATCTTGGTTATTGTCTGATGCATGAGCCTAATTGGATTTCAAGTTTAACATAGATCCGAACGACTCATGGATTCTGAGCTACTCTTGTTACATATAGGGGTTTATTTTGTTGCTTGATGGCGATGTGACTATGTTATTGGATATGGGTATGAATGTCATCACAGAGTCATTTTATGACAAGTTGTATTATTTTATTATTCATTTTATTAATTTGAGTGAGATTATGGTGGAAGATGGATCGTGCTGGCTCCCGGGGTGTGAGTACAAGAGTGAGTGAGTGTGTGAGTGTGTGTGATTGAGTGTGAGCGTGTGAGTGTGTATCAGTGTGAGTGTGTATGAGTGTGAGTGAGAGAGTGAATGAGAGAGTGTGTGAGTGTGGTTGAGTGAGAGTGTGTGTGAGTGTGATTGAGTGAGAGTGTGTGTGATTGAGTATGAGTGTGAGTGAGAGAGTGTGAGTGTGTGAGAGAGTGTGAGTGTGTGGGATTGAGTGTGCGATTGTGAGAATGTGAGTGTGTGAATTATTGTGTGTATGATTGAGTGTGTGTGATTGAGTGTGTATGACTGAGTGTGTGTGAGAGTGTGTGCGAGAGTGTGAGTGTGTGATTGAGTGTGTGTTTTTTGTCTGATGTGTTTGTGTCTGTGGAGTAGCAGCGAGTGGCAGCCATTTTGTTTTTTCAGTTACTTAGTATCACGGTGCCCGTGATTGGTGCTGTTCAGTGTCAGTCACTTGCTGAGTATCATGATTGGCTGTCTGTGATTAGCCCTCCTCACACAGCCTTTTTAAACCCAGGCTGAGCACTTCCAGGTTGCCCTTTCGTGGTGTTTCTGACTCCACTCTGCCTGACCTGCTTGTCAGGCTTCTGGGCCTGTTCCTGCTGTACTTGCTGATCCTGTGTTCCAGTGTTCCAGTATGCTAGTGTTGCTGTGTTCCAGAGTTCCAGTGTTCCTGTGTTCCAGCACATCGCGGGTTAATCTTACTGAGTTCCAGTGTTCCTGTGTTCCAGCACCTCGCGGGTTAATCTTACTGAGTTCCTGAATCTCCTGCTCCAGCCGTCGCTCTGGCGACATTGTTCTTCTCGCTGCTGATCTTACTTTGTTGGTTTACTCCACTAAACCTGGTTGCGATATACATTGTTGGTCCCAGCGTGCGGACGCTGGTTTACTCCACTAAGATTGGTTGCAATATACATTGTTGGTCTCAGCGTGCGGACGCTGGTTTACTCCACTAAACCTGGTTGCAATATACATTGTTGGTCTCAGCGTGCGGACGCTGGTTTACTCCACTAAGCCTGGTTGCGATGTACATTGTTGGTCCCAGCGTGCGGACGCTGGCTTACTCCACTAAACCTGGTTGCTATATACATTGTTGGTCCCAGCGTGTGGACGCTGTTTACTCCACTAAACTGGTTGCGAGATACATTATTGGCTCCAGCGTGCGGATGCTGGTTTGCTCCACTAAACCTGGTTGCGATATACGTTGTTGGTCCCAGCGTGCGGACGCTGGTTTACTCCACTAAACCTGGTTGCGATATACATTGTTGGTTCCAGCGTGCGGTCGCTGGTTTGCTCCACTAAACCTGGTGGCGATATTACCATTAGTCCCAACGTGCGGACGTTGGTTTGCTCCTGAACATCCAGTACTGTGGTCAGTCGCTGTCCACTTCCTTGCAGTTGTCTGAGTATCCCTGGCAATAGACTCCTGCTGAGTAAGACCTCTATACGTATGCTCTATGCTGTCTTAGTCACCTGACAGCTGGTCTACTCGCTCAGGCTGCCCTGCCCGGTATTGGTGAGGCCGGTAGAACCTTGACGATACCATCCTGTAGGTTGCCTCACCCGGTATTGGCAGGGCCGGTAGAGCCTACTCTAGTACTCCTTTGGGCTGCCCTGCCCGGTATTGGTAAGGCCGGTAGAACCTTGTAATTCACCATCTTTAAGGTTGCCTTACCTGGTATTGGCAGGGCCGGTAGAGCCTACATTCAGCATTCCGTAAGGGCTGCCTTGCCCGGTATTGGTAAGGCCGGTAGAACCGGTATATGTCATCTCACGGTTGCCTTACCCGGTATAGGCAAGGCTGGTAGAGCCTGTCATTAAAACTGTCACTTGGGTTGCCTTGCCCGGTATTTAGGCAAGGCCGGTAGAACCTATTATATGTTATATTACTGTGGTATGTTATGTATGTTTACCCTACGGGGACTGCCTTTAACTTTTAATAAAGTTAAGTTATTTTACCAAACCTTAAGTCTGAGAGTCTTCAAATCTGTGACAGTACGAAAGGGCCATGACCTCAGACACTAAGAGTGACGGTAACGCACAGAATATCCATTGGAGGATGGATATGCACGAGCAACGTTTGGATCAGCTAGCGGTTGCTATCCAAACTATTCTTGAACGCACAGTACTTGCGGATAAGTCCGGTGCTAACCCGGTGGTCCCGCCAATTCCGACACCGGAGAATGAGTCTAAGCCCTCAGGGGCTGCAGTCAAAGGGTTAACGGCTTCTGCACCCTTGCCGCTGAGATATGACGGGGACCCTCAATTATGCAGAGGGTTTATTAATCAACTTGAAATATTTATGGAATTGACGGCACACACATTTCCTAGTGATCGCAGCAAGGTTGGGTTCATGATATCCCTGCTGACTGGCAGAGCATTGGCCTGGGCCAACCCACTTTGGGAAAACGCTAAACCTTGCACAAAGAATTTCTGTGATTTTGTGCAATCCTTTCGCAGAGTATTTGAGCCTCCTGGTAGAACTACCTCTGCTGCTAAACGTCTCATGGAGATACAACCGGGCAGGCGCACGGTTGCCGATTATGCCATTGAATTCCGCACCTTGGCAGCAGAGGTAAGGTGGAATAATGAGGCCCTATTGGCATCCTTTGCTCAAGGATTGAGTGACCAGATTAAAGATGAGATTGCAGCAAAAGAGTTACCTACTGACCTAGACGATTATATCGAATACGTGATTCTAATTGACTCCAGAATACGTGAAAGATTAACAGCCAGAGAGCGACGAGTACAGTTAAAGAATAATGGGTCCAGTAGCATATTTTGTCCACCCAACCCTCCCTCTGCATCCAAACCTAGTGAACCTATTTCGGAACCAAGTGAACCTATGCAGGTGGGTTTCACTAGGTTAACTAAGGACCAGAGAAGGTATTGCAAGACACAAGGATTATGTCTGTACTGCGGTAAAGATGGTCACCTGTTAAGATCTTGTACGGTACGTCCGGGAAACGAACACACCTAGGGTACCTTGGGGGACAGGCCCTAGGTGGTGTCCAATCGTCCACATTGTTGGACACACTTAAACCCACCATACAGGTGGTATTGTCATGGGCACAACACTCGGTTGAGGTTTTAGCCTTGGTTGATTCTGGTGCAGCTGGGTATTTTATGGACAATACCTTTGCTGAATTGCATGGGGTACCACGGATTCAGAGAGAAACCCCTCTTGCTATCGAAGCAATTGATGGCAGACCTTTGGAACCCGCCCAAGTTACTTTTGAAACGATGCCCTTGTCCATGACTATTGGGGCTCTTCACAAGGAAGAGCAGCAGTTCCAATTGATTAATTCTCCTCACCATGCCGTGATTTTGGGCTTTCCTTGGTTACAGTTGCACAACCCACAATTTGATTGGCAGAAATGTGAGATTGCTGCTTGGTCTCAGTTCTGTATGGATAAGTGCGTTACCCATCCTGTTAAGGTCTTGTGCACCTCCCCTTCACTACCTGATGCCTACCAGCAGTTTAGCGACGTTTTCAGTAAGGGAGAGGCTGGCACCCTACCTCAGCACAGACCATACGATTGTCGCATAGAACTGAGTCCTGGAGCAGTACCACAGAGGGGACGTACGTATCCATTGTCTTGTGAAGAGAACCAAGCTATGGAGGAATACATAGCAGATGCCCTCAGTAGAGGGATCATAAGGAAATCTACTTCTCCTGCCGGTGCCGGGTTCTTTTTTGTTAACTACTTAAAGACCCATGACGGTCCTGCACCGTCATGGGTTGTTATACCCTTAACGACCCATGACGGTCCAGGACCGTCATGGCTTAAATGATAGCAGCGTGCCTCCGTGCACGCTGCTATCATTAAATCCAGGCTGAGACTGAGCGCTCCGACACCGGGGCATTCAGTCTCAGCCCTTCTTTCTTCCTCCGGTTCATGCGATCGCCGTATCAGCGATCACATGTACCGGCATAGTGACAGACAGAGGCAGCATGCAAAGCATGCTGTCTGTGCCTGTCTCGTCTGCCTCTGTCTCCCTTGCTCTCAAAGTAAGGGAGACAGAAGTAGACGGGAGACACCTAGTGGTTAAAAAAAATACAGCAGTTGGGGGTATTAACCCCTTCACTGCTGGTGCAGGAGGCTGGCTAAATGCAGGTCAATTTATGACCTGCAATTTTACACTTTTTAAAAAAAAAAACAAAAAAAAACACAACACACTTTTTTTTTTTTTTTACAAAAACATTTGTATTTAAAAAAAAATATATATAATTAAATAATATTACAAGTGTGATTGTTGTGGAGCCATGTAATACACTTATATACACCACCAAATGCCAGGGACAAAAAAAGTGTCAAAATAGGGTGGGAAAAAGGGACATGGAGATTTTCACCCAGGGGGGACAGTGGCCACTTTAAACTGCGCATTTTTGTAGGTATGACTGACCGGTCATACCTTTCATGCAGTCTCCATAAAAATTTAACCCTTTGTGGCAATTGATCCTAAGAGAAAAATCAAAAATGGTGTTTTTTTTACATTTTTTTACCTTTTTTTTTAAATTTTAATAAAGTGAATGGTGGGTTATCCATATAAATAGGGTATCAAATGAAAGCCCTATTTATGCTTAAAAAACAGTATATAATTTATGGGGGTGGAATAAAAGCCTAAGAGGGAAAACACTGTTGAACAAAGACATAGTCAAAAAGGTCAGAATTGCTCCGGTCCTTAAGGGAAAACGACCTCAGATTTTCCCGGTCCTTAAGGGGTTAAGAAAAAAAGTGGCGAACTGCGACCTTGCATAGACTATCGTGGGCTGAATAAGCTGATGGCAAAAAATGCCTACCCAATACCACTCATCACCGAGCTGTTTGATAGACTTAAGGGGTCCTCGATTTTCACCAAATTGGACCTAAGGGCAGCCTACAATTTGATACGTATCAGAGCCGGTGATGAGTGGAAAACTGCCTTCAATATGAGATCTGGGCATTATGAATACCTAGTCATGCCATTTGGTCTATGTAATGCTCTGCAGTATTTCAAGAACTGATCAATGACGTTCTTAGAGATATGTTACAATCTTGTGTTGTAGTCTATCTTGACGACATACTTATCCACTCCAAAGACCTGTCACAACACATCAAGGATGTGTCTGAAGTCTTGCTGCGCTTACGAAAAAATAAATTATTCTGTAAACTGGAGAAATGCGAGTTCCACAAAACCAGTGTACCGTTTCTGGGGTTTATAATTGGCAAAGACGGCATTGCCATGGATAAAGAGAAATTGACGGCAGTCTTACAATGGCCTAAACCCAAGAGCCTCAAAGCCATCCAACGATTTCTGGGCTTCGCCAATTATTACAGGAAGTTTATTAAAAACTTCTCCTCTATCGTGAAACCTCTGTCTGACCTCACGCACAAGGGCGCTAACCCATCCCTCTGGTCGGTGGCTGCTGAAGAGGCCTTTGAGAAGTTGAAGGTAGTCTTTGCTGAAGCGTCTGTGTTGTCCCACCCTAATCCAATACTCCCCTTTACTTTGGAAGTTGATGCCTCAGATATTGGGGTCGGGGTGGTGCTCTCTCAGCGACAGGTTAAAGGCGGTACACTCAGACCCTGTGGATTCTTCTCAAAAAAACTGACTAGTGCTCAAAGTCATTACGAGATTGGTGATCGAGAATTACTGGCCATTATCCTTGCTCTCAAAGAATGGCGTCATTTACTTGAAGGCACAAAAAACCCCGTTTTGATTCTAACTGATCACAAGAATCTGACGTATCTTTCTGAGGCCAAGAGATTGTCTTCTCGCCAGGCCAGATGGGCACTGTTTCTATCCCGATTCAATTTCGTTGTATCATACCTGCCGGGATCAAAGAATGTTAGGGCTGATGCTCTGTCTAGACAATTTGAAGCAGAGGTTGACAGAGAAGAGGTACCAGCCCCTATCATTCAACCTGATCGAATATTGGCTACCATACGTACTAGTATTACTTCACCACTAGGGGAGGAGATTTTGGCATCCCAATCCTCTGCTCCTCATGAGACTCCAGTGGGCAAATGTTTTGTCGCTGAGCCATTCCGTACTCGATTACTTGAGACCTACCACTCCTCTAAGGCTGCGGGACATATTGGTAGGGATCAATTGTTGTGGTCTCTCTCTCAGCTATTTTGGTGTCCTTCTATGAGAGCAGATTGTGCCAATTTTATGAATGCCTGTGCCACCTGTGCCCGTGCCAAAACCCCTAGACATCTCCCTGTGGGCTTGCTTCAGCCGGTGCCTAATGGTGAACGCCCTTGGTCTCACGTCTCTATAGACTTTATGGGAGAATTGCCCAGGTCTAGAGGGTACTCCTTCATATTGATGGTGGTAGACAGGTTCTCTAAAATGGCACACTTCGTACCCCTCCGTGGCCTTCCTTCGGCCAAGGAACTGGCAATGGTATTCGCTCGAGAAGTATTTCGGTTACATGGAGTACCCAAGGTGCTGGTGTCTGACAGGGGGAGCCAGTTTGTGTCCAGATTCTGGAGGGCATTTTGCGAACAGATGGGCATACAGCTATCATTTTCCTCGGCATATCATCCCCAGACTAACGGGGCTGCTGAGAGGGCCAATCAAGGATTGGAACAGTTTCTGCGATGTTTTGTGACTGACTATCATGGTAATTGGGCCGACTTGTTGCCTTGGGCAGAGTTCGCCAGGAACTGCGCAGTTAATTCTTCCTCCGGGAGCTCTCCGTTTTTGACCAATTATGGGTTCCAACCCTGTCTGCTCCCGGATTCCTTTCAATCACAGAAGATTCCAGCTCTGGATGAGCATATAGAGCAACTCCGTTCCACATGGGCACAAGTTCAGAGGGCATTGGGCCAGTCTTTTCAGCGACATCAGCGTCATGCCAATCGCAGAAGGCTTCCAGCGGTTTCCTTCCGAGTCGGGGATAGAGTATGGCTGTCCTCCAAGAATCTAAAGCTCAAGGTCCCATCTAATAAGCTGGCACCTCGGTTCATTGGTCCGTACAAGATCATTCGAAAAATTAACCCTGTTTCCTATGCCTTGGAATTACCTGCTTCTATGCGCATTCATAATGTATTCCATGTGTCTCTCCTTAAACGTCTGGTTTGTAACCGTTATACTACCACTCCTGTGAGGCCAGGTCCTGTTGAAGTCGAGGGGCAGGAGGAGTATGAAGTACAAAACATTATTGATTCCCGCAGAGGTAGAGGAGGGGTACAGTATCTGGTGCATTGGAAAGGTTATGGTCCTGAGGATCGTTCCTGGGTAGACAGTACGGACCTTCATGCACCCAAGTTACTACGAATATTTCATGCCAAATACCCTCAGAAGCCTAGACCCTACTCTGGGAGAGGGGGTCTTTGAAAGGGGGGTACTATCACGGTGCCCATGATTGGTGCTGTTCAGTGTCAGTCACTTGCTGAGTATCATGATTGGCTGTCTGTGATTAGCCCTCCTCACACAGCCTTTTTAAACCCAAGCTGAGCACTTCCAGGTTGCCCTTTCGTGGTGTTTCTGACTCCACTCTGCCTGACCTGCTTGTCAGGCTTCTGGGCCTGTTCCTGTTGTTCCTGCTGTACTTGCTGATCCTGTGTTCCAATGTTCCAGTATGCTAGTGTTCCTGTGTTCCAGAGTTCCTGTGTTCCTGTTTTCCAGCACCTCGCGGGTTAATCTTACTGAGTTCCAGTGTTCCTGTGTTCCAGCACCTCGCGGGTTAATCTTACTGAGTTCCTGAATCTCCTGCTCCAGCCGTCGCTCTGGCAACATTGTTCTTCTCGCTGCTGATCTTACTTTGTTGGTTTACTCCACTAAACCTGGTTGCGATATACATTGTTGGTCCCAGCGTGCGGACGCTGGTTTACTCCACTAAACCTGGTTGCAATATACATTGTTGGTCTCAGCATGCGGACGCTGGTTTACTCCACTAAACCTGGTTGCAATATACATTGTTGGTCTCAGCGTGCGGACGCTGGTTTACTCCACTAAACCTGGTTGCAAAATACATTGTTGGTCTCAGCGTGCGGACGCTGGTTTACTCCACTAAGCCTGGTTGCGATGTACATTGTTGGTCCCAGCGTGCGGACGCTGGTTTACTCCACTAAACCTGGTTGCTATATACATTGTTGGTCCCAGCGTGTGGACACTGGTTTACTCCACTAAACTGGTTGCGAGATACATTATTGGCTCCAGCGTGCGGACGCTGGTTTGCTCCACTAAACCTGGTTGCGATATACGTTGTTGGTCCCAGCGTGCGGACGCTGGTTTACTCCACTAAACCTGGTTGCGATATACATTGTTGGTTCCAGCGTGCGGTCGCTGGTTTGCTCCATTAAACCTGGTGGCGCTATTACCATTAGTCCCAACGTGCAGACGTTGGTTTGCTCCTGAACATCCAGTACTGGGGTCAGTCGCTGTCCACTTCCTTGCAGTTGTCTGAGTATCCCTGGCAATAGACTCCTGCTGAGTAAGACATCTATACGTATGCTCTATGCTGTCTTAGTCACCTGACAGCTGGTCTACTCGCTCAGGCTGCCCTGCCCGGTATTGGTGAGGCCGGTAGAACCTTGACGATACCATCCTGTAGGTTGCCTCACCCGGTATTGGCAGGGCCGGTAGAGCCTACTCCAGTACTCCTTTGGGCTGCCCTACCCGGTATTGGTAAGGCCGGTAGAACCTTGTAATTCACCATCTTTAAGGTTGCCTTACCCGGTATTGGCAGGGCCGGTAGAGCCTACATTCAGCATTCCGTAAGGGCTGCCTTGCCCGGTATTGGTAAGGCCGGTAGAACCGGTATATGTAATCTCACGGTTGCCTTACCCGGTATAGGCAAGGCTGGTAGAGCCTGTCATTAAAACTGTCACTTGGGTTGCCTTGCCCGGTATTTAGGCAAGGCCGGTAGAACCTATTATATGTTATATTACTGCGGTATGTTATGTATGTTTACCCTACAGGGACTGCCTTTAACTTTTAATAAAGTTAAGTTATTTTACCAAACCTTAAGTCTGAGAGTTTTCAAATCCGTGACACTTAGATAGTGGTGGACGGGCTGGATAGTGGGGGCAGGCCAACTCCCTGCATGATTTAAAGGGATAGTAATACTTCAGTATTACAAATCCCTATATTAAAGCCCTAGTAAAAAAAAACGTATTGCCCCCAGTGTCATCTCTCAAACCTTTATGGTTTGAGAGATGAATGCTTCTAAAGTTGCCCTCTCCCTCCCCCTTCCCCGTAGTCAGCATTTTAGCTGACTGCAGGGAAGAGAGTCATACGACTTTCAGGCAGCTCTCCAGCACAGCCTGATCGAGTTAACTAAAAAAAAAACTTTCACTTAAATGGTCTTCTACGTGTGCTTGCAAGCCATTTTAGTGAAAGTTTTTTTTTTTAGTTAACGAGATCGCGGCTCTGCTGCAAAGCTGCCTGATGATCTCTGACCGGATTTCCCTGAGTCAGCTAAAATGCTGACTACGGGGAAGGGGGAGGGAGAGGGCAACTTTAGAAGCGTTCATCTTTCAAACCATAAAGGTTTGAGAGATGACACTGGGGGCAATACGTTTTTTTTAGGAGGGCTTTAATATAGGGATTTGTAATACTGAAGTATTACTATCCCTTTAAATCACTCCCCCATTGAATCACCCAATGGGAGCAGTAACTCCTCCTTACTTAACCCTTTGAGTGCCAGAGGGGTACGCAACGCATTGCTTTGCAATGCGTTGTGTACCCCAGGGGCGTCGCTAGGAGTGGGCTAAGGAGGCTGAAGCCCCGAGTGTGTCAGTGGGCAGACCCGAATGTCAGACAATCAGCAGACTCACTCCTCCTGCTGTTTATCCTGAGGCTGGCTGTCTGACTGCTGCCCAGAAACTTGTGGGCATATATAGCTTGGAACAGCAGGCTGCTGCCTTACTCTGTTCTCAGCTTCAGCCCACAGCCATCCGCTCCCCACTCGCTCTTCTAGCACTTCCTGGTGCTTTGCGATGAGGTCATCAACATGCACCGGAAGTACCAGAGGAGGCAGTGTGGAGCCCATGGCTCTACACTGAAACAAAAAGCAGAACGGGGCAGAGCAGAAGAGAAGGTATGAGGGACAGTATAGATGGGGGAAATATATGGCTACCAGTGGCAGGTAAACAAGGCTGGTGGGTGTCACATTGTATATGTGGAGAATTTGTGGGCTGGCTACCTGAGGGCAGGGGAACAAGGCTGGTGGGGTCACACAGTTTATGTATGGAATCAGTGGCTGCCAGTGGGTATTGGAATAAGGATGGTGGTGGTCATATAGTGTATGTGTTGAATCTGTGGCTTTCAGTGGGCAGGATAATAAGGCTGGTGGGGTCCACAGTGTATGTGGGGAATCAGTGGCTACCAGTGGACAGGGTAATAAGGCTGGGGGAGGTCACATAGTGTATGTAAGGAATCTGTGGCTACCAGTGGGCAGGAGAGCAAGGCTAGGGGGGTTATATAGTGTATGTAGAGAATCTGTGGCTACCAGTGGTTAGGGGAATAAGGTTGTTGGGGGGGTCACATAATGTATGTATGGAATATGTGGCTATCAGTGGGCAGGGGTAAAATGCAGTTGAGAATCACATAGTGTATGTGAGGAATCTGTGGATACCAGTGGGCAGGGGGGCACAAGCAATGTATGTGGGGAATCTGTGGCTTCCAGTGGGCAGGAGAACAAGGCTGGTGGGGATGCACAATGTATGAGGGGAATCTGTGGCGACCAGTAGGCAGTTGTAGAAGGCTGCTGTGGTAACACAGTGTATTTGGGGAATCTGGGCAGAGAAACATGACTGTGGCTACCAGTGGCCAGTGGAACAAGGCTGTGGTGTCATAAAGTTTATGTGCGTTGTTCTGTGGCTATCAGCGGCCAGTGGAAAAATGCTGGCAATCAGACAGTGTATGATTGGCTAAAGGTAACCAGTGGAACAATGATGGGGTATCACACAGTGTATGTATGGTTTTATGGATACCAGTTGCCAGTAGAAGAAGACTGAGATATCAGTTCATGTGTGGGCCTGGTGCTACCGGTGGCAAACCACTGGAGTATCAGACAGTGGATGTGTGGCTAATAGGGGCTAGAAGCGCAAGGTTATCAGGCAGTGTATGAGGGGTTCTATGGCTACCAGTGGGCAATGGAACAATACTGGGTATAAGCATACCTCCCAAGTGTCCCTCTTCAAGCCCCAAATCCCTCTGTCCCTCTTTCACACCCTGGTGTCCCTCTTTTTAGGACATCAGACTGTGTGGTGGGTATATAAGTGTATCACATTGCTCCACAGTAATGAAACTCACATTAAGGTTTGTTTAACCCCTTAAGGACTGGGAAAATCTGAGTTAGATTTGACTTAAGGACTGGAGCAATTTTGACTTTTTTGACTATGTCTTTGTTCAACCATATTTTCTCTTTAATTCCTTTTGTGCACCCACATAAATTATATACTGTTTTTTTAAGCACAAGTAGGGCTTTCTTTTGATACCACAATTATATGAATACCTCATTGTTTAATTTGATTAAAATAGAAAAAAAGAGGAAAAAAATTGAAAAAAAACAACATTTTGCTTATATTTTCGTGTCAGGATTTGCATACAATTAGTTTATGACAAAAAAATACCCCTAAATATATTCATTTACTTCTCCTGTATATAAGAGTACCCCATATGCCTAGTATTTTAGTCCTTTACTCACATTTACAAGGTAAATATTACAAGATGGCTGCCGTTATTTCCAACTTGTGATTTTTCAACAATTGGCATGTGAGCATCATAGCTTAGCTGACGGTGCCAGAACCAAAAATGTCCCACAAAGGTATATGTTTCTGAAAACTACACAACATAAGGTAAATAATCAGGAGAATTTTGGAGTTTTTCATGCAGCTATTTTTCCAGAAAAAAAATTCAAAATTGTGGTAATATTTTGTTTTTTTGCAGTTTTCACACTTACATTTCAATACTACTGTTGATATCAAGCACATGATAGGCGAAGATTTTTAAAAATGCATTGTTTAGTGTTCAGCTCCTTCTTCTGAGTACGGCAATACCCCATATGCATAGGTTTCTCAAGGTTTGGGAGAGCTACGGGGCCCAAATTGGAACATGCGCGTTTCCAGTTTCACACTTTGAATTTTCACAGCTTGCATCACTGGTGCCATGTCTCATTTGGGGCTGTGTAACAGTGCTCCACTCTAAGATTTCCCCACAAAAGCATATATTTTTGGAAAGTAGACACACCAGGCTTTCATTTTATGTATGTTTTTAAATTTTTTACGCAGCCATTTTACCACCAATCACTCGTAAATCTTGACGTAAGTTAAAAAAACAGCGTTTTTCACACTTTCACTTCAATGTTGATGTGAATTTCAAGCACATGATAGGTGAAGAGTTTTAAAAATGCATTGTTTAGTGTTCAGCTCCTTCTTCTGAGTATGGCAATACCCCATATGCATAGGTTTCTCAAGGTTTGGGGGAGCTACGGGGCCCAAATTGGAACATGCGCGTTTCCAGTTTCACACTTTGAATTTTCACAGCTTGCATCACTGGTGCCGTGTCTCATTTGGGGCTGTGTAACAGTGCTCCACTCTAAGATTTCCCCCCAAAAGCATATATTTTTGGAAATTAGACACCCCAGGCTTTCATTTTATGTATGTTTTTAATTTTTTTACGCAGCCATTTTACCATCAATCACTCGTAAATCTTGACGTAAGTTAAAAAAACAGCGTTTTTCACACTTGCACTTCAATGTTGATGTGAATTTCAAGCACATGATATGTGAAGATTTTTAAAAATGCATTGTTTAGTGTTCAGCTCTTTCTTCTGAGTACGGCAATACCCCATATGCATAGGTTTCTCAAGGTTTGGGGGAGCTACAGGGCCCAATTTTGAACAAATATTGAATTTTCAAGTCCTGCTTAACTGGTGCCATTACTCATTTTGGGCTATGTTCCAGTGCTCCACTTTAGGATTTCCCCCCAAAAGTGTATATTTTTGGAAAGTAGACACCTCCAGCTTTCATTTTAGGTGTGTTTTCAAATTTTTTACGGAGCCATTTTACCACCAATCACTCGTAAATCTTGACGTAAGTTAAAAAAACAGCTTTTTTCACACTTTCACTTCAATGTTGATGTGAATTTCAAGCACATGATAGGTGAAGATTTTTAAAAATGCATTGTTTAGTGTTCAGCTCCTTCTTCTGAGTACAGAAATACCCCATATGCATAGGTTTCTCAAGGTTTGGGGGAGCTACAGGGCCCAATTTTGAACAAATATTGAATTTTCAAGTCCTGCTTAACTGGTGCCATTACTCATTTTGGGCTATGTTCCACTGCTCCACTTTAGGATTTCCCCCCAAAAGTGTATATTTTTGGAAAGTAGACACCTCCAGCTTTCATTTTAAGTGTGTTTTCAAATTTTTTACACAGCCATTTTACCACCACTTTCTCGTAAACTTGACGTAAGTAAAAAAACAGCGTTTTTTACACTCTGCCTTCATTGTTGATGTGAATTTCAAGCACAGAACAGGTGAAGATTTTATAAACTGCATTGATTAGTGTTCGGCTCCTTCATCTAATTACGGCAATACCCCATATACATAGGTTTGTCGGGGTTTTGGGGGAGCTACTGGGCCCAGTTGGAACGTGTTAGTTTCCTTTTACAGACATGCCATTTTTACAGCTGGTGCCTTGTCTCATTTCAGTCTGTTTGGCAATGCTGCAATTAATTTTACCCCCAAAAGTATATTTTGTAGAAGAGTAGACGACCCTGGCTTTCATTCTGTTTGCATCTTATCAATTTTTTCGCTGCCACTGTATCACCAATCCCTCCCAAAATCTGCAGTAAGGCAGAGAAACACCATTTTTCACATTTCTATTTTAGTGTTGCTCTGGATTTCAATCAGATGATATTTGCAGATTTTTTAAATGCTTTACATTAGTGTTGAGTTACATTGTCTGAGTAAGGCAATGCCCCATATGCATAGGTTTATCAGGGTTTGGGGGAGCTACTAGGCCCAGTAGGGACATGTGTGTTTCCATTATCAGAGATAAATTTTGATAGTGTTAGATCTAAGGAGGGATGTGTTTTGAAAAATAAAAAACAGGATATTTCAGGGGAAAAAAGTGGCCAAATAATAAAAGAACCTTTACAGCACTACTGCATTGTGACTGAATGGTATTCCTTGAAACAGTCACCAATGCAGAGGCCAGGTTTGGAAGGGCAATCAGGACAGTAAGTGGTGGTGTCTGTCCGTATTCCCTTTCTGTAGCAAACCCTGCAGCGCTTCTGTGGTTTGTTCTTTTGGGGAGTTGGGGGGATTTTATAAATAAAATGTACTAACCCGGGTCTTGGTGGAATTATTTCAGACGCACCTTGAAATAAAAATATGGAAATAAGTTGTAGCTGGTACTGTAAAAAGCTACATGTTTGATTGGGGTTTGCCAGCTTGAAAAGTAAAAAGGAATTATGTACAGCAGTCTGCATCATATAGATGGCAACTTTTTTATACCATGCCCTACACTTCCTCATTGCGAGGTATGGCTGCATTAGTTGATCACTCAGATCAACTCCCCCCATGTTTTTATTATATTCCCTGATGCAGACTGGCTTTCTCATTACCACCGTCCTGCCACGAACAGTGACTGCCACAGATCTGTCCTCATGCATTGTGGTCAGCATGTAGACCTCTTTTTGTCCCTAAACTTCACTGCCAGCAGCTCCTGTTGGCACAAAGATGAGGACGTCCCAGTTTTTAATTTGGTATCTATGAGTGTTTTGGGAAACTCCCTGCAATTGCGTCTGACAGTGCCACAGGCCACGGGGTCAAAATAAAACAGAGACCTAAATAAAAGGGGGCTGGTGTAATAATTATCAACAAATAATTGATAGCCTTTATTTAATAAGGGGTAAATTAAATCCCAAACTATTTTCCCACTTGTTCCCATAAATTTGGGGCACCCAGGAGGATCAAGTTTGCTGTCCTTGCCCTCATAAATTCTAAAAGCCTGGGTGTAGTCTGTGGCACTTTCGCACAATTTATAAAATTTTACACCAAATTTGGATCGCTTTGAGGGGATGTACTGCTTGAACCCTAACGTGCCTTTGTATTTCATTAGGGATTCATCTACACTAATTTCTTTTTGGGGCATATACACTTGGGCAAACTTTTTCTGTAAATGGCTTATTAGGGGACGAATTTTGTATAGTCTATCATACTGGGGGTGTTCTTTTGGGGGGAACAGGGTATTATCGTTAAAATGCATAAAGTGCAAAATGATTTCAAATCTGGACCTGGTCATAGTCTTGGGGAATATAGGGGTATCACATACGGGCTTTTGCTCCAGTAGGATCGGATACTGGGCTTTTTTATTATACCCATTGCCATTATTAAGGCCCAGAATTGCTTAAATTCTATGAGGTCTATGGGTTTCCATATTTCTTCCTTAACTACAAAAGCTGTAGGGTTGGCGGCAGTATACTGGGCTGCATACAAGTTGGTTTGGGACACAATTTCCCCTAAAATGTCTTCCCCCAAAAATAAATCAAAAAAATTATCATAGCTAAATCCCTCAACATCAATTTGAATCCCTGGGGTGCCTGTAAATTCTGGTATTTGTGGGCAAAAATTTATTGGGGATACCCATTCATTATGATCAGGAGTGGCTGGTGTTGGGGCATTTCTTTGGCCAGATCTTTTTGCAGGTGCTGGGGCAATTGCCAGGGCAGCTCTTGGGGCAGCACTTGGGGCATTCCTTTTGGCAGGTATTTTGCAAAGTCTTTTGGCAGATCTTGTGACAGGATTTTTGGCAGATCTTGTGGCAGGATTTGTGGCAGGTGCTGGGGCAGGATTTTTGGCAGGTGCTGGGGCAGGATTTTTGGCAGGTGCTGGGGCAGTTGCCAGGGCAGCTCTTGGGGCAGTGCGTCTTTTCTTGATAGAAGGCCCAGCGTCGTCAGTAGAGCTGCTCTCAGTTTCTGAAAACTGCTCTATATCAAAATCTGACGCAGTATCTGTTGCCTCTGAGTCAGATGCCAAAAAGGCATATGCCTCTTCAACGCTATAACTGCGCTGCATTTTGCCCACTAAAATTTTTTTTTTCTTACTCTAACGCTATCCCTAAACCTAACTCTAACCCTAAAACTTACCCTAACCTACGTATATCTAGAACCTACCTAACCCAAGTAAACTACCTATCTAAACTATACTTATTATATATATATATTTTTTTTTAATTATTTTTTTTTTATTTTTTGGGTTTTTTTTGGTTCTTTTTTGTTTTTTTTTCCCCTAAACCTAGATCTGTCCCTAAACCTTTCCCTAACACAAGTCTACACTAAACCTACCCACCTACCTACCTAAACTACCTAAATTATATTTTAAATCAATTTTTAATAAAAAAAAATAAAAAAAATTTAAAAAAAAATAAAAAAAAAATTCAGAGGATACAAGGGGGATGTGGGGTATCCCACAGATCAGCAGACGCTGATCTGTAGTTTATTGATCACTCTAAAAGTGATCAGATGGGGGGGAACTTGGTGATCACTGCAAAACAGTGATCAAAGGGTTAATTTGGTGTTTTAAAACTGTTTGCAGGAACACTGGAACGCTGCAACACGATATGGCACAATCTCTCTCTGTCTCTCTCCACCTCAGCAGTGTGCAAGATGGAGGGAGGCAGAGATATATGACAGGGACAGTATTTACAAATACTGTCCCTGTCAATCAGCATTTGCAACATGTGATTCGCTCATCAAGCGAATCGCATGTTGCAACAAACTTTCTACTGGTTGTTACTAAGTGTCCCGGTATCGGGACACTTAGTAACAAGCAGCCCGCGCTCTCCCATCGCTCCGTGCGGCCGCGATGGGAGAGTTTAACCCTTGACGTACCGGGACCGTCAAGGGTCGTTGGATCACATTTACCCCTGACGGTCCTACTACGTCAAGGGTCGCTAAGGGGTTAAACATCGTTATATTTGTTTATACATTATCTGTGTAAATAACATACTTTGGTGTTGCTCTTGATAATTTATTCAGTTACATCAATGACTCATATGTATTAAAGCAACCTGGTTTTATTTTGGAGTAAACCAACTGCACAATAGGGGACAAATAAATGTTCTTAAAATCCACTGCACTTGAATAGAGTTTTTAACCTCTTGAATGCTTGAGAGGTCTCCAATGCATTGCTTTGCAATGTATTGAAGACCGCTCTAGCATTCAAGGGGTTAAAACCCCTATTTAATGTGACAGGAATTTTGATTTGTTCCCTATGGTACAGTTGGTTTACACCACAATATCTTCAGTTAGTTAGAACAAAAAACAATAGCAAAAGTTGAACATAAAATGGCTTACTTCTTAACTCTTTGCATTGCATTATATATAGATTAGTAAAATAAACATATATGTTTTGTAAGGATGACACACTCCTCACTACAGCGTTATCGTCACTACCGCAGGTGGCAGACACTCTGTTGAATTTTACTGTGGGCTCTAGCACTCTGGCACTCAAAGGGTTAAGTTGAGGTAACATAGCAATATAACACGGTGGCTGTTCAGTTGAGGCAGCATAGCAATATGCTGAGGGAACAAATAGAAAGTGGTGTTTGAGGCTTGCCCTCTGTAACATACAGCAAAGCATCTCTCTCCCTTTAAGGAGAAAGGGCAGGAAGCAGGAAGTGGACAGGGGAGGGCTGACCTGGGGGGCAGGGGGGCAATTGCTCCCTGGGCCAGTCATATGTCTGGGCTGGTGGGCCACTGCTTCTCACTAAATCTCCCAATTGCTGCTGTAAATGGAGCTACACTAGTGATAACATAGAGCTTACAATTGAAATCGAGGTACACAAACGACACCACAGAGGAACAATCCAAATGGAGCTACACTAGCAGCATAACTCATTCCCTTGTAAGCTCTATAGTATAACTGGTGTAGCATTACTTAAATTGTAAGCTTTGTAGGAGCACACTAGTGTAGCCTCATTTCAGCTGTAAGCTCTGTGGTATCAGTTGCCTTACTTCCCAACATTAATGCCAATTTTAAAATTAACAAAAGGGGGTGGGCTTGGACAGTGGGCTTGAGTGATATTGAAATGGGCCACTTGACTGAATTTGCCCCCTGGGCCACAAGTGCCAGCCCTCCCCTGGAAGTGGAGGAGTGACAGTTGAGACAGTTAGTGAGGTGACTGAAGAGACGAAGAGTTACATAAAAGAGTTGCTATTAAGTTTATCCCTGAGTTTGTATTTTATGGGAACATTACACCCTCGTACTGAAACAAAGTGTATGGAGGGTTACAATTATCTATGGGAGGTGAAACAGTGTGTTTGTGGGGTCATGATCCTGAGTGAGAGTGTGTGTGGACCGGGAGAAGTTATTGATATCCCCTACTTCAGGAGTGAATGGCAGCTATAATTTTTTGTCAGTTGGATAGTGGTGACGGGGCGGGCCAACTCCCTGTATGATAAACTTGCCCCCATTCAATCACCCATGGGAGCAGTAAAGTCCCCATTCAATCAACCAATGGGAGTAAATTATGTAATGAGGCATTCTGTTCAATGTGTGTTTGTTTTCTGAGGAGACATAAATTATGTTCTGTGTGTGAGGTTTCATAAATTATGCAATGAGGCTTATTCTTTTATATATATATATATATATATATATATATATATATATATATATATATCAGGGCTCAAAATTTCCACTCGCCACTAGCCAATGGAGAGTGAAAATATAGTCCTGACGAGTAGAAATTCAGCCCTGGTGGGTATGCTATGGCTTGCAGTGGCGAGTAACTTTTCAGGTCTGGCTAGTAGCAAAGGACAATTTTTAAGCCCTGTATATATATATATATATATATATATATATATATATTTGTTTATTATAATTTACTGTAAAGTGACGTATAATGTGACTATTTCATATTCGATGGGATTAATCAGCGTAGATTGTTGTTCATGCCTTTTGCGACCAACAGAGACCCT
This sequence comes from Rhinophrynus dorsalis, assembly GCA_037306005.1. Lineage (NCBI taxonomy): Eukaryota > Metazoa > Chordata > Amphibia > Anura > Rhinophrynidae > Rhinophrynus > Rhinophrynus dorsalis. The sequence continues at coordinate 385,365,456 of CM074722.1, forward strand.
GAGCAGATACAAAGGTTAAGAATCCTCCACACGCTGAAATCGATCATCTTGAAATGTGAGTGTAACTCTTGATATATTTCCTGATTGTTCCGATAATATTACTTTATTGGGTGCCCTCTTTTTTTTGTTTTTCTATATTTTGCCTCCTGGGGAGAGCGAGTGGTAGGAGAGGAGCTGCCTAAACAAGAATTCATAATAACAAGCGCTTTTGCCAAGTTTTATATACACAAGTTCTTTGCACCAGTGTTTGTGAGTGACCCCAGTATTCCATTTCAGAAGAAATTATTGGAATTGTTTACTATGGCCCATGAAAGGGGCATTATTAGTTTTGCTGAAATTAAATTTCTCGTCCTTGATCATCCAGCTGTAGCATTGCTGTATCACTTGCTGATAATACATAAGAATATTGTCCATCCACCAGGGAGGCCCATTATTGCTGAAGTAAACTTATTGACCTCCAGTTTGTCTATGTATTTGGACTATTTTTTACAGAAATTTGTTGTGTCCCTCCCTAATTATATTAGGGACAGTCAACATGTCTTTGAAAATTTGAGCAGGGTGGTTTGACACGAGCGCTACATCTGTCTGACCTTGAACGTGGTCTCATGATATACCAATATTCTGTATAATTTTGGCTTGGAGGCACTTAGATGAGAGTAACCCATTATAACAAAAATAATTTATTTTCAAATGTACTAAATTTATTTTTTAACACAATTTTTTTCAGAATTTGTTTTACTTGCAAATTAGGCGAAAGGCCATGGGTACCAGGTTTGCCCCCTCCTATGCCAAACTATTTATGGGCCACTAGGTACATCTTTTGATTAATGGCATTGGCATGGAGGGGCAGGCCTAGTATACTATGGCCATTTCATTGATGATATTTTAATTATTTGGAATGAGGGGAGGGGGGATGTTGTATTTTTTGGCATAGACTCCAGACTAATGATAGGGGCATTTAATTTACTGCCAATTCCCAAGTTAAAACTATTAATTTTCTTGATTTGTCTCTTACTGGTACCATGGGTGAACATATTGTTAGTTCCATATTCAAAAAGGAAACTGCAACAAATCAATACCTTAGAGCTGATAACAGACATTATAAAAATAAAAAATGGATAAAAATGTTCCATATAGCAATACCATCGCCTATGGCCCAATTGTAGTAGAAATGATGATTTTATTGAAAAAAGTTGTGAGCTTAAAAAGGCCTTTTTTTAGAGAGGATATAAAGAGAGCGTTATTGATGAGACTATTCTGGTGACAAAATTAAGAGAGTGATCTCAGATCATTGGAGAATCTTATTACAAGATCCTCTTTTGAGGGATGATCTGGGGTAACACACTATGGTTACCTTTAAGCCATTTAGAACAGAATATTATACAGAGAAAAAAGAAAAAAATTAAAAGGGATCAATCAGAAAAAAATGCATACACAAGAAAATCAGATTTTAGATGTCAATAACTATAATAATAATAATAATAATAATAATAATAAAATACCTAATCACAGCCATCATAGGAGAAAAGAAGAAACAAGTATGAGAAAAAATAATAATGATGATAAAAAAGAATGGGCTGAGAACTTGTTTAAATGCAATCCCAAAACTGGTAAATTTCAGAACATTGTATATTACCCTTCTGGGAGTATTTATTTGAAACAAGAAGATGATAAAGAAGCAGAAGTATTGTCTAGTCCTATAAATAATAGAAATCTATTAGAAATGGAACAAGGTTATCACGGTGCCCGTGATTCCAGTGACATTTTTACATGTTTACTTCCTGGTGCCTTTTTATTGGCTGCGATGTATAGCTCCTCCCAGTGAAAGCCTTTATATACCTTGGGCTGTCACGTATGGGTTGCCCTTTTGTGGTGTATCCATTGCTTAAGCGCTTGTTCCGTTTTCTATTGATACCAGTGTATGACCCAGACTGATTGACTACTCTGCCTGTTACCGTTCCTGCTCTGTGTACCCACCCGGATTGGCTGATGTTCCTGCTTCCTGTTCTGACCTGGCCTGGCTGACGTTCCTGCTCCGTGTACCGACTCGGCTTGTCTGGCGTCCTGCTTCGTGCACTGAACCGGCGAGATTGTCGATCCTGCTCTGTGTACCGAATAGGCTTGGCTGACGTTCCTGCTCCGTGTACCGGTTGCCTTGCCAGATTCCTGCTGGCATATCAGTCGCATACTGTCAGTCGCTGTTGTTACTCTCAGCCTAGAGAGTCACATTGGGCCTTCCATACATCAGGGCTGACTCAGTCATTGGCTCCACTGGTGTCTCTTATCATATTACACTGTATCAATTGTGATTTACCTGACTTGTGTCAGTATTGTATTCTGCTCTACATGCTGGACTCGTGTGGGTTAATAATTCGTGTGTAACCTGTCCTGTGTCAGTTACCGTTTCTCTGTATGCTGGACCTGCGAGGGTTACTGTTATTCATTGTGTGCAAAAAAAATTGTGTTTTTTACCAACATCTTCTGTTTCTGAGTGTACTGAACCGTAACAGTACGAAAGGGCCATGACCTCAGATGATACCGGTGACGGTAATGCACAGAATATCCATTGGAGGATGGATTTACATGAGCAGCGTTTGAACCAATTGGCTTTGGCTGTTCAAACTATTCTTGAGCGCACGGCACACTTGGATAAACCTGTACCAGCTCTGGTGACCCCCCCCCCATTTCGACACCGGGAGCGCAGTCTATGCTGCAAACTAACTCAAACAGAGGGTTGACGGCTACAGCCCCACTACCTCTCATGTACGATGGCAAACCCATCATTAATCAGCTGGAAATCTTCCTAGAATTAACCCCCAAAGCCTTTCCTAGTGACCGCAGTAAAGTGGGCTTCATGATTTCTTTACTGACGGGCAGAGCCCTGGCATGGGCAAACCCATTGTGGGAAGCCGCAAAACCATGTACAAGGAACTTCAGTGAGTTCTTAAGGGCGTTTCGTAGAGTATTTGAAGTTCCTGGGAGAGCCGCCTCTGCTGCAAAAAAACTTATGGAGATCCAACAAGGGTCTCGCACGGTTGCTGACTATGCCATCTAATTTCGTACATTGGCAGCAGAGGTTGGCTGGAACAACGAAGCATTGGTGGCAGCATTTGCACAGGGACTATGCGAACGCCTTAAGGATGAAACGGCAGCACGAGAACTGCCAACGGATCTTGACGAGTTTATTGATTTCTCGATTTTGATTGATTCCTGTATTAGGGAACGAATGGCGGCCAAGGACCGTAAGCAGAGGGCCAGAGCATTGGGACCAGCAAGACCAAGCTTCCCACCCATACCTTCCTCACCTCCCAAGCCTCCTGAACATACTGGTGAGAATAGTGAACCGATGCAATTAGGGTTTACTAGATTATCTAAGGAGGAACGGGCGCATCGCCGGAGACAAGGCCTCTGTTTATATTGTGGTCTAGCAGGCCATTTGCTTCGTTCTTGCACTACACTATCGGGAAACAAATGCACCTAGGGTACCTTGGGGGACAGGCCCTAGGTGGCGTTCAGCAGTGCCTAGATCCAACTAGTCAGAAGCCTACTATTCAGGCTGTAGTCTCCTGGGCTGAATTCATGGTGGAGGTTCTGGCGCTTGTTGATTCCGGTGCTGCCGGATATTTTATGGACGAGTTATTTGCTGCCTCGCATAATATTCCACTGGTGGAGAAAGAGTGTCCCTTAACGATTGAGGCTATTGATGGTAGGCTACTGGTACCCACCCAAATTACTATGGAAACAATACCATTATCTTTGTGCATTGGGGCACTTCATTCCGAGGTTTCAGATTATCCGTTCCCCTCACCATGCCGTGATCCTGGGGTTTCCTTGGCTACATTTGCACAACCCCAGGTTTAACTGGCAGACTTGCGAAATTACGGCATGGTCTGAGTTCTGTGACAAACATTGCATTTCCCACCCCACTAGGATTATGTGTACCTCTCCCTCAGTGCCAGCTGAATACTGCCAATTCAGTGACGTTTTCAGTAAGGGTGAGGCCAGTGCACTGCCGCCGCATAGGGCTTGTGACTGTGTTATTGATCTGCCTCCTGGTGTCGTTCCTCCTCGGGGTCATGCTTACCCGTTGTCTTGCGAGGAGAATCGGTCCATGGAGGAGTACATTTCAGATGCCCTGGAAAGGGGCATTATCAGGAAGTCATCCTCGCCCGTGGGGGCTGGTTTCTTCTTTGTAAAAAAGATAAGTGGCGAATTATGCCCTTGTATAGACTATCGTGGATTGAACAAACTGATGCCAAAAAATGCTTATCCTATACCACTCATTACCGAGCTGTTTGACCGATTGAAGGGTTCCTCCATCTTTACCAAGCTAGATTTGCGGGCTGCCTATAACTTGATAAGGATAAGGGCCGGTGATGAGTGGAAAACGGCATTCAATACCAGATCAGGCCATTATGAATATCTGGTAATGCCTTTCGGGCTATGTAACGCACCCGCAGTGTTCCAAGAATTTATTAATGATATCCTACGTGACATGCTACTGTCTTGTGTAGTTGTGTATCTTGATGATATTCTCATACATTCATCCAGTTTGTCGCAACACATCAAGGATGTGACCGCAGTTCTGCTTAAGCTCCGTGAGAATAAACTCTTTTGCAAGATCGAGAAATGCGAATTCCACAAGCCCATGGTACTATTTCTGGTCTTCATTATTTCTAAGGATGGCATTGCGATGAACAAGGATAAGTTGGCAGCAGTACTGCAGTGGCCACATCCTAAAGGGCTCAAGGCTATCCAACGCTTTCTCGGTTTTGCTAATTAATATAGGAAATTCATTCGAAACTTTTCCACGATTGTCAAACCTCTGTCTGATTTGACACACAAGGGTGCGGATCCCACCCATTGGTCTCAGGAAGCTGAGTAGGCTTTCGTAACACTAAAATCCACATTTGCATCTGCTCCTGTACTGTCCCACCCCAATCCCTCCCTTCCATTCACTTTGGAGGTCGATGCCTCTGAATCTGGGGTAGGGGCAGTATTGTCGCAGCTCCTGGACCCTGGGAGTATGTTAAGGCCTTGTGGATTTTTCTCAAAAAAATTGTCCAGCGCTCAAAGGCACTACAAGATTGGGGACAGGGAGCTTTTGGCAATTATCCTGGCTCTCAAAGAATGGCGACACCTGCTTGAGGGTACCAGAACCCCGATATTGATCTTGACTGATCATAAAAATTTAACGTACCTGTCTGAGGCTAAGAGACTGTCCTCTCGTCAGGCTAGATGGGCCTTGTTTTTGTCCTGCTTTAATTTTATTGTATCCTATTCGCCTGGTTCCAAGAATATCAGGGCAGATGCCCTGTCTAGGCAATTTAACCCTGACACAGAGAAGGATGAGACTCCGGTACCTATCATTCAGCCTGATCGCATTCTAGCTACCTTGCGAACCAGCATTACCTCGGCGCTGGGGGAAGAGATTCTTGCTAACCAAGCTACTGCACCTCCTGACACCCCGGTAGGCAAATGTTTTGTAGCCGAACCCTTCCGTACCCATCTATTTGAAACCTATCACGCTTCTAAGGCTCCTGGTCACATTGGCAAGAATCAATTGGTCTCTCTCGCAGTTATTCTGGTGGCCCTCCTTGCATGCTGACTGCACCGCATTCACAGCAGCTTGTTCGACGTGTGCCCGTGGCAAGTCCCCTAGACACCTTCCAGTGGGCCTGCTCCAGCCTGTTCCCAATGGAGAACGTCCTTGGTCTCATGTCTCTATCGACTTTATGGGAGAATTACTGGTGTCTAGGGGATATTCCTTTATTTTGATAATAGTCCATAGATTTTCTAAGATGTCACACTTTGTGCCCCTTCCTGGCCTTCCCTCTGCCCAGGAGTTGGCAATGGTATTTGTCAGGGAGGTTTTCTGGTTGCATGGTGTACCCAGGGTATTGGTGTCTGACCGTGTCTAAGTTTTGGAGGGCATTCTGTGCGGAGATGGGCATACAATTATTGTTTTCTTCTGCATACTACCCCCAGACCAACAGAGCCGCCAAGCATGCCAATCAAGTTTTGGAACAATTTCTACACTGTTTTGTATCCGATCATCATGATAATTGGGCTGACCTGTTGCCATGGGCGGAGTTTGCCAGGAGCTCCCAGTTTCTCATCAACTACGGGTTCCAACCATGCCTGCTCCCGGACTATTTTCAGATGCAGCAAATTCCAGCTCTGGACGAGCATATGGAGCAACTCAGTTCCACTTGTGCACAGGTACAGAGGACCCTCAGTGCTTCGTTCCAGCGTTATCAGCGTCAAGCTAATCGTCGTCGGCAGCCGGTGGTCTCCTTTCAGGTTGGGAACAGGGTATGGCTTTCCTCCGAGAATCTGAATCTGCAGACTCCATGCAATAAGTTGGCTCCCCGGTTCATTGGCCCATTCAAAGTTATCCGTAAGATTAACCCTGTGTCGTATGCTCTGGATCTCCCAGCATCCATGTGAATTCATAATGTGTTCCACGTATCCTTGATAAAGCCTGTGGTATGTAATCGGTACACTACTACTCCTGTGGCTCCTGGTCCGGTTCGAGTGCAAGGTCAGGAGGAGTATGAGGTGCAAAATATTATTGACTCACAAAGATTCAGAGGGAAATTACAATATTTGGTCCATTGGAAGGGTTACGGTCCTGAGGAGCATTTCTGGGTTGTTTCAAAGGACCTTCATGCTCCCAGATTGCAGCGCAGTTTACATGCCAAGTATCCCCAAAAGCCAGGCCCCTCTTCTCGGAGAGGGGTCTTTGAGAGGAGGGTACTATCATGGTGCCCGTGATTCCAGCGAAATTTTGACATGTTTACTTCCTGGTGCCTTTTTATTGGCTGCGCTGTATAGCTCTGTAACGGATCTCACCCATTACTAGAGCCTTGTCTGGGAATGGCATTTATTCACCCCTGGGCCCAAGGATTATGGATATTGGACACTCCTTTGTGCCCGGGCGTACAATCTCTCAAGCCCTTATCCTGGACTAAGAGACGTTGGCTAGCCTTATGTGGATAGGCAGCTGTGCCAGAGGAAAGAGCAATTCAAGGCTTGTGTGCTGCAAACTCTTCTGCTCTGCAAAGGGTTAATTATTTTAGTTTGGACATATTTACTTTCAATCTGTATTGCTGCCCCCCAAGCCTTTTGCTTAATTATTCAACCCCTGGCCATTGTTAAGGAAATTAATATTCTGGCCACTCAAGTAATTGTATTGAGAACTGTCTGGTGGCTCCCTGCTGTGTGCTAATCCAATCATGTCTGCCCTATTATGTTTCCCTGAATCATTTGTTGTTGGTTCGTTGACCCTTTGTGGTGACTGAATTATCCCTGTGACTACTCCATTGTATTCTGCCCTACCATTTGCTGTACCCATTGGAGGAACTGTGATTGAATTAAGTCTCCTGTACTGTGCTCCAAGTTAGTGTGGTTTGAAACTGTATAAATATGCTGTGGTTTGTTGTAATAAAGAGAGTTCTGTTTTGGAGTGAACAAGGAGTCCTGGAGTCTTGTATTGCTTATGGTCTAAAGTATCCACTCTGATACCCATCTGCACCAAGTATCCTGAATCGCCGACCGCCTGCTGCCAGTTTCCTGCGACCTAACTTCGTGGACTGTCAGGCGGCGACGTGGACTCTTCCCTGTTTCCCTGCTTCCAGCGATCCTGCAGCTGTTTCCAGTGACTGTCCATACTTCAACTGGTGCATCCGACGGCGCTTATCTGCGTTGAGAAGGAGAGACCCGGGAACGACGGTGGAAGGTGACGCGGTCCCTTCCCAGCTTCCGTTACATTGATGGCATAGCGGTGGGATTTCTCCTTCTTTCATCGAGTGTATCGAATGAGGAATGGCGACACACGGATCCAGCGGAGCAGTATTGCCCGAATGGGGTTTCCTGGACTTTTTGTATCTAGTCGAATCAGTTGGACCTGCATGGGGTCTCAGTGACTTCCACAAGCGCCTCAGAGCTGTAGAGCCCGACTGGAAGTACATTGACTTTTTAGTGAAGGAAAAGTGGACTATTATTGGAATCGGACCAAGTGAGGACCCTGTGTACCGGAGGATGGTGAACCTTATGCCGCTTCTGTGATACAAGCCATCAGTGGCCAAGATTGATAGGCTGATGGATATTGTACGTGGCCGGTACTGGCGCGAACTGTGTGCAGGAGAAGAGGAAGAATGTTTGGGGGGACCCTCATCTGAGGAGGACCTCAGTGAAGCTGAGGACTTGGATGGAGCTTGCCCTGTTCACTCCACACTGGTGAGTGGGAATACGCTCCTCACCAGTGTCCCTGTTGCCCTGGGAGCGGAGCCGTGCGTGCTCCCCAGGATCACAAGTAATGCCGCCTTGAGGGATGGGACTGCGGTCTCCCTCAAGGCGGAAGAAAGGCCTATGTGTAATGGCCTACAAGAGGAGGACTCCAGTGGGCTGGGAGAAAACAGTGCCGCTGGCCCTCCTAAAGATATGGACTGTGAACTGATGGGTGGGAGCAAGCCCATCAGTCCCCCTGAGGCCCCTGCTGTAGTGGGTGGGAGAGAACCCAGCAGCAGCCTCAAGATGTTGCCCCTGGTGGGGGTGGAAGATGCCCTGGGAGCAGAGCCGTGCGTGCTCCCCAGGATTACAAGTAATGCCGCCTTGAGGGATGGGACTGCGGTCTCCCTCAAGGCAGAAGAAAGGCCTATGTGTAATGGCTTACAGGAGGAGGACCCCAGTGGGATGGGAGAAAATAGTGCCGCTGGCCCTCCTACAAATATGGACTGTGAACTGATGGGTGGGAGCGAGCCCATCAGTTCCCCTGAGACCCCTGCTGTAATGGGTGTGAGAGAACCCAGCAGCAGCCCCAAAATGTTGCCCCTGGTTGGGGTGGAAGATGGCCTGGGAGCGGAGCCATGCGTGCTCCCCAGGATTACAAGTAATGCAGCCTTGAGGGATGGGACTGCGGTCTCCCTCAAGGGAAAAGAAAGGCCTGGGTGTGATGGCCTACCAGAGGAGGACCCCAGCGGACTGGAAGAAAGTAGGGCTTCTGGAACTTCCCTGGATATGTTGTATGACCTGATGGGTGGGGAAGAGTGCCCCATCAGTCCCCCTGTAACCCCTGACTTGGTGTGTGGGAGCAAGCGCACCAGGTCATGTGAAGGCCTGGCTGGGATGAGTGGGACAGCCGTCCTCATCCCCAGCCCAGCAGTTGTTCTGCCTTTCCCTGAGACCCCTGGCCTAGTAAGTAGGGCCACGGTCATCCTGAAGGAGCCTGTTTGTACCCCTGCACTGGAGATCCCCACCTTGGTGAGTGAGACCGCGATCCTCACCAAGGATATTTGTGTTGCCCTGTCCCCTGTTGACCCCAGCTTGATGGGTGGGAATGTATTCCCCATCAGGCCCATACCTGATTTGACTCAGGAGCATGGGAACTGCATCCGCTCCTGTGCCTCTGGGGCCCTGGCCCAACTAAAAGGGGGAGATGTGCCTCTCTCCCCAAACTCTGATGTCCAGAAGCCAAAGTCACAATTGCCCCAGGGAGATCCCCCTTATAGACTGGCTCTTGACCCGGAGCCACTGGCCCCAGACCCAGAAGGATTTGTCCTCAGCACTGCCTGGAGAGGGGCCCAGAAGAGGCCACCTAATTTGATGTTGGTCAGGGCAACCAAGCAACAATTTCCCTGGCCCAGAAGTAAGGACAAAAGAACTGTGCGCTGTTCCCCTGGCCCGGACAAGGGGCTCATGTTTTCTCCGGGCCCAGGACAAAAAGACTGTTCCAACCTCTGGCCCAGGATTAAGGACCAAGGGGCTTGCAATTGCTTCCCTGGCCCAGGACCAGGGCCTTGTTTCCCCCTACCAGGCCCGGACAAAGGGCTCATGTTTTCCCCTGAGCCACTGGCCCCAGACCCAGGAACATTGAACCCCAACTCTGCATGGAGCATGGCCCAGGAGAGGCCACCCAATTTGATGATTGCCAGGACAAACAGGCACCAATTTCCCCGACCCAGGATTAAGAACCGAGACTGTACCCCTGATCCAGGACAGGGGACCTGTTTTCTATTTCCAGGCATGGACAAGGGGCTTGCATTTTCTCCTGGCCTAGGACCTCAGGCTGAATCCTTGTTTCCCTGGCCCAGGACAAGGGGCTCCTCCTTTAAGACTGGCCTAGGACCAAGGCCTCCGGACTAATGAACTGTCCAGAGGAGTGGGTCAAAAGAGCAATGCTCTTCTAGAGTTCCAAGCCAGCATTTATTACCGCAACTGCTGGCTTGGTACAAAAAAGGGGGAGAAATGTAACGGATCTCACCCATTACTAGAGCCTTGTCTGGGAATGGCATTTATTCACCCCTGGGCCCAAGGATTATGGATATTGGACACTCCTTTGTGCCCGGGCGTACAATCTCTCAAGCCCTTATCCTGGACTAAGAGACGTTGGCTAGCCTTATGTGGATAGGCAGCTGTGCCAGAGGAAAGAGCAATTCAAGGCTTGTGTGCTGCAAACTCTTCTGCTCTGCAAAGGGTTAATTATTTTAGTTTGGACATATTTACTTTCAATCTGTATTGCTGCCCCCCAAGCCTTTTGCTTAATTATTCAACCCCTGGCCATTGTTAAGGAAATTAATTTTCTGGCCACTCAAGTAATTGTATTGAGAACTGTCTGGTGGCTCCCTGCTGTGTGCTAATCCAATCATGTCTGCCCTATTATGTTTCCCTGAATCATTTGTTGTTGGTTCGTTGACCCTTTGTGGTGACTGAATTATCCCTGTGACTACTCCATTGTATTCTGCCCTACCATTTGCTGTACCCATTGGAGGAACTGTGATTGAATTAAGTCTCCTGTACTGTGCTCCAAGTTAGTGTGGTTTGAAACTGTATAAATATGCTGTGGTTTGTTGTAATAAAGAGAGTTCTGTTTTGGAGTGAACAAGGAGTCCTGGAGTCTTGTATTGCTTATGGTCTAAAGTATCCACTCTGATACCCATCTGCGCCAAGTATCCTGAATCGCCGACCGCCTGCTGCCAGTTTCCTGCGACCTAACTTTGTGGACTGTCAGGCGGCGACGTGGACTCTTCCCTGTTTCCCTGCTTCCAGCGATCCTGCAGCTGTTTCCAGTGACTGTCCATACTTCAACTGGTGCATCCGACGGCGCTTATCTGCGTTGAGAAGGAGAGACCCGGGAACGACGGCGGAAGGTGACGCGGTCCCTTCCCAGCTTCCGTTACAAGCTCCTCCCAGTGACAGCCTTTATATACCTTGGGATGTCACTTATGGGTTGCCCTTTCGTGGTGTATCCGTTGCCTAAGCGCTTGTTCCATTTTCTATTGATACCAGTGTATGACCCGGACTGATTGACTACTCTGCCTATTACCGTTCCTGCTCTGTGTGCCGACCCGGATTGGCTGACGTTCCTGCTTCCTGTTCTGACCTGGCCTGGCTGACGTTCCTGCTCCGTGTACCAACTCGGCTTGTCTGGCGTTCCTGCTCCATGTACCGAACCAACGAGATTGGCGATCCTTCTCTGTGTACCGAATCGGCTTGGCTGACGTTCCTGCTCCATGTACCGACCTGGCTGGGTGAAGTTCCTGTGCTGTTCCTGCTTGCTGAGCCCTCTACGCTCGCAGTTGCTCATGCTTCTGTGATCTGGCAGAGCTCTGATACTCTGGTGCCGCTTGGTAGTCCAGTCCGTTATCCACTCACTCATAGTGTGTCATGGTTTGTTTTGACTTACAGACACAGAGTTAAGATAAAAACACAGCTTTATTGAAAAGATAATGAGAACCCTCACACATATGTTACAGACACACGACAGGTTCAAGTAGTATAGCATACAAAGATACAATGTATAGGCTCTTCCGGCCTTACCAAAATACCGGGTAAGGCAGCCTAGAGGATAGCACAACGGGACCGAGGAGGCTCTACCGGCCTTGCCAATATACCGGGCAAGGCAGCCTAGCAGATAGCACAATAGGATTGAGGAGGCTCTACCGGCCTTGCCAATATACCGGGCAAGGCAGCCTAGAGGATAGCACAATAGGACTGAGGAGGCTCTACCGGCCTTGCCAATATACTGGGCAAGGCAGCCTAGAAGATGGCACAAAGGACTAAGGGGGTTCTACTGGCCTTGCCAATATACCGGGCAAGGCAGCCCAGAACCTGGCACAATAGGACTGAGGAGGCTCTACCGGCCTTACCAATATACCGGGTAAGGCAGCCTATGGCAAAAGTGACACAGTGTAGCGGAGGCCCTACCGGTGCTATAACAGAGGTAGCAGCCAGTTAGATGGAATGGAGCAAACCAGTACCACGTACTGGACAAACACGGAGGCCCTACCGGTGCTATAACGGAGGCAGAACTAGCAACCGGTGTTAGAGTGGAGCAAACCAGTACCACGTACTGGGCAAACACGGAGGCCCTACCGGTGCTATAACGGAGGCAGTCCTAGCAACCGGTGTTAGAGTGGAGCAAACCAGTATCACGTACTGGACAAACACGGAGGCCCTACTGGTGCTATAGTGGAGGCAGCACTAGCAACCGGTCTTAGAGTGGAGCAAACCAGTACCGCGTACTGGACAAACACGGATGCCCTACCGGTGCTATAACAAAGGCAACACTAGCAACCGGTGTAGAGGGGAGCAATCCAGTATCACGTACTGGACAAACACGGAGGCCCTACTGGTGCTATAATGGAGGCAGCACTAGCAACCGGTCTTAGAGTGGAGCAAACCAGTACCGCGTACTGGACAAACACGGTTGCCCTACCGGTGCTATAACAAAGGCAACACTAGCAACCGGTGTAGAGGGGAGCAATCCAGTATCATGTACTGGACAAACACGAAGGCCCTACCGGTGCTATAATGGAGCCAGCACTAGCAACCAGTGTTAGAGTGGAGCAAACCAGTATCACGTACTGGACAAACACGGAGGCCCTACCGGTGCTATAATGGAGGCAGCACTAGCAACTGGTGTAGAGTGGAGCAAACCAGTACCGCGTACTGGACAAACACGGAGGCCCTACCGGTGCTATAACGGAGGCAGCACTAGCAACCGGTGTAGAGTGGAGCAAACCAGTACACTGACAGCCAGTGCAATCTCGGAGGCCAGAAGCCTGAAATCAGCGGTGCCAACCAAGGAAGGCCCCGGAAGCAAGAATGTCGCAGAGGCGACCAGAGTCAAGTGGAATGCAGCTAAGTCAGGATCCAGGAACAGGAACGACAGCCAGGCCGGGTCAGGATACCGGGGCAGAAACGTCAGCCAAACCGGGTCGGATACAGAAGCAGGAATGTCAGCCAGGCCGAAGCGGGACACAGGAACAACTCTGGAGAGAAGACAGGCTATGCGCGGTACACAGGCGCAGGAACAGGAGAGAAGTCAGGCAGGCCAAAGAGGTACACAGGAATCCATAGGCAGGCGTAGCACTGGCATAGAAACACCACAAAAGGGCGGTGAAAGGGTGCAGGAGCCCAGTCTATATAGGCAATACTGGGCGGACTAATCACAGGCAACCAATGGAAAGCACCCATAGCTAGTACCCCCCTCTCAAAAATCCCCCCTTCTGGAAGAGGGACCTGGCTTTTGAGGGTATTTAGAATGAAAAATATGCAGTAATTTGGGAGCATGAAGGTCCTTACTGTCAACCCAGGATCGTTCTTCTGGACCATAACCCTTCCAATTTACCAAATACTGCAATTTTCCTCTAAATCTGCGAGAATCAATGATACTTTGAACTTCGTACTCCTCCTGACCCTCTACCTCTATAGGCCCTGGCACCACAGGTTTAGTAGTATAACGGTTGCATACAAGAGGTTTGAGGAGAGATGCATGGAATACATTATGGATGCGCATGGATGCAGGGAGATCCAAGGCATAAGAGACAGGATTAATTTTACGGATCACCCTGAACAGGCCAATAAACCGGGGAACCAGTTTGTTGGACGGGACATGTAACTTGAGATTTCTGGAGGATAGCCATACCCTGTCCCCAACCTGGAAGGAAACCACTGGCAGCTGTCTACGATTGGCATGGCGCTGATGATGCTGGAAAGACTGACTGAGTGCCCTCTGAACCTGTGCCCAAGTGGAGCAGAGCTGCTCAATATGCTCATCCAGAGCTGGAATCTGTTGAGACTGAAATGAGTCCAGGAGCAATCACGGCTGGAACCCATAGTTGATAAGAAACGGGGAGCTCCCGGAGGAAGAGTTAACTGCACAATTCCTGGCGAACTCTGCCCACAGCAACAGGTTGGCCTAGTTATCATGGTGGTCTGTGACAAAACAGCGCAAAAGAAGAAGAAGGCGCTTCTGGTGCAATATCGTTGATAAATTAATCAATCCACCACCTTTCACCTCAATAAGGTATATACTCACAAAGATTGTGGTCAGTATTGCATATATATACAAACTGATAAATGTGCTTAGGGGATCCTATTTATACACTGTCCCCCACACAGTGATATTCTCTCCACGAATGGGCTGCTCCTCTTTTCAACTCTCAGGAAGCCAAAACATAGAAGAAAACACAAATAGGAGGGCGCCCAATCGTGCCTATTATCCTTAGATAACAAATACAAATGTATATATATGTAATTATACTCACAAAGGTAAATGTTACTTAGGGGCTTATACCCTTCAGTAACTGATCATGCTCGCAGAGAAAATTAACCTGTCTCTGCTCAGGTCTCCCCAGGTCTCATAGGAATCCAGAAAAGGCTGTGCTGCAGTCGTTTTTAAAGTTGTATTTAATTAAAAAATATATTATAAAATATCAATTGCTCATAAGAGCTTACAAAAATAAAACACCACTATTAAAAGAAAAAGGTTCAACCAAGCAAAACGTTTCGCGGCTCACTTGCCACTTCTTCAGATGCAGAAGAACCTCACACTTCAAAATACAAACAAAGAAAAGACAGCGCAGGAACTGCTCCGGTCCGCGATTGGCACGCTCAGCGGCCCCATTGGTCTGGGGGTGGTAGGCAGAGGAGAAGGACAGTTGAATGCCCATCTGTTCACAAAATTCTCTCCAAAATCTGGACACAAACTGGCTCCCCCGGTCTGACACCAGAACTCTAGGTACCCCATGCAACCGAAATACCTCTTTAGCAAAAACAACAGCCAATTCTTTGGCAGAGGGAAGGCCACAGAGAGGCACGAAATTAGCCATTTTAGAAAACCTGACAACCACCATAAGTAGACACTGGCAACTCTCCCATGAAATCGATGGAAACGTGAGACCAGGGACGTTCGCCATTAGGTACTGGTTGGAGCAGGCCCACAGGGAGGTGTCTAGGGGTCTTGGCACAAGCACAGGTGGCACAGGCATTGGTAAATGCAGAACAGTCCGCCCTCAGAGAGGGCCACCAGAAAACTAGTGAGAGAGACCATATTAATTGATCCCTACCAATATGCCCAGCAGCCTTAGAGGAGTGGTATGTTTCAAGTAATCGAGTGCGGAATGGCTCATCAACAAAACACTTGCACACTGAGGTTTCCGGAGGGGCCGTAGTCTGGGTGGCCAGAATGTCTTCCCCCAGTGGTGAAGTGATACTCGTACATAGGGTGGCCAATATGTGGTCAGGCTGTATAATGGGTACTGGGACCTCGTCCCTCTAAGTTTCAGGCTCGAATTGTCTAGACAGAGCATCAGCCCTAACGTTCTTGGAACCCGGCAAATATGATACAATGAAAATAAATCGGGAAAGAAACAAAGCCTATCTGGCCTGGTGAGAGGACAATCTTTTAGCCTCTGACAGATAAGTCAGGTTTTTGTGATCAGTGAGAATCAATACTGGACTTTTGGTGCCCTCCAATAAATGACGCCATTCTTCCTGGGTGAGAATGATAGCCAGCAGTTCTCTGTCCCCTATCTCATAGTGACTTTGGGCAACTGACAACTTCTTAGAGAAAAACCCACATGGTCTGAGAGTGCTCCCTGTCACTGGTCGTTGAGAAAGTACTGCCCCAACCCCAATCTCTGAGGCATTAACCTCCAGCGTAAATAGAAGAGATGGGTTGGGGTGGGATAGCACCGGAGCAGCTGCAAAAGTGGATTTCAGTGTCTCAAAGGCATGTTCTGCTGCCTCAGACCATTGGGAAGGATTGGTGCCCTTGTGTGTAAGGTCAGACAATGGTTTAACAATCGTGGAAAAGTTTTTTATAAACTTTCTGTAATAATTAGCGAACCCCAGGAATTGCTGGATCGCTTTTAATCCTTTGGGCCGTGGCCATTGCAATACTGCAGCGAGTTTCTCCTGATCCATAGCAATACCTTCCTTGGCAATTACAAACCCCAAAAAGGGATCACTGGATCTATGAAACTCGCATTTTTCAATTTTACAATATAGCTTATTTTTTCATAAACGGAGCAACACTTCTGACACATCCTTGATGTGTTGTGACATTATCCGAGTGAATAAGTATATCATCCAGGTAGACAACAACACAGGACTGCAGCATATCCCTGAGGATATCATTAATCAGTTCTTGGAACACCGCGGGTGCATTACAGAGGCCAAACGGCATAACTAGATATTCATAGTGCCCGGATCTAGTGTTAAAAGCCGTTTTCCACTCATCACCAGCTCTAATCTGAATCAGGTTATAGGCCGCACGTAGGTCCAGTTTCGTAAAGATGGAGGAACCTTTTAACCTGTCAAATAATTCGGTGATGAGTGGTATCGGATATGCATTCTTAGGCATCAACTTATTTAGGCCACGGTAATCGATACATGGTCTTAACTCGCCATTCTTCTTTTTCACGAAAAAGAACCCAGCACCAGCAGGCGAGGTGGATTTCCTGATGATCCCTCTTTTGAGGGCATCCTCAATATATTCCTCCATAGCCTAGTTCTCATCACATGACAATGGATACGTACGTCCCCTAGGGGGTACCACCCCCGGGGGCAAATCAATGGCACAATCATAAGACTTGTGCTGAGGCAGGGTTCCAGCCTCTCCCTTGCAGAAAACATCACTGAATTGTTGGTATTCAACTGGCAATGAGGGAGAGGCACACAGAATCTTAACCGGGTGTCACGGGCACCCAGGAAAGCTCAGAACTCAGTACGGTAGTGTAATGCAAAGTATTTATTAGAATGAATCACAGCAATAAATATGTAGTACAACAAGCAAAGGGTTACTAGCTGGCGACACTACTACCAGAAATAGTAGGCCTCATGCTAGACCAGAATACTGGAGACTGGGCCGAAGCCCCTGTGAGTCTCAGCAGGAAACAGGTCTTGATCCGTCGACTGGAACACTGGAACAGTAATCTTGATCCGAAGAACAGGAACACAAGGACTGCTGGACTGGAGAACAGACCCACTCCTGCAATCACCGCTAAGAGACCATGTGACTCACACCTGCAGTCACTATATCGAGACCCTGTGACTCACGCCTGCAGTCACTTTATTGAGACCCTGTGACTCATGCCTGCAGTCATCAATCAGATTCTCTGTCCACAACAGTGGTCTGTCTTAGGCCAATAGTACAAATTGATCAAAGTAAGGGGTACTCGTGATCACTGGGTCATACACAGAGAGGGTTCTCGTACTTAGCTGGGTCATACACAGAGAGAGGGTTCTCATACGTATCTGGGTCATACACAGAGAGGGTTCTCTTACTTAGCCGGGTCATACACAGTGCAGGTTCTCATAAATAGCCAGGTCATACACAGAGTGGGATTTCGTAGATAGCCAGGTCACACACAGAGCCCAAGTACTTCACCTAAGAACAACAACGCAAGGGCATCTGAGTCAGGCCTCAGTCTGCCTTATAAACCCCTCCACAGGAAGTAGGAGGAGCAGCTCAGAGGGAGGAAGTAGGAAGTAGGTAGGAGGAGACTACAGTAAGCAAACAGATAAAACAGAGGCCTGCAGCCTGCTTGAAGCCTCGTGCCTGTAATCATGCTGGAGTCAAGGTAAGCTGTGACACTGGGTGTGACACTGGGTGAGACACACAATGCTCCATACAATATTGGGACCAGGACGAAATCTCACAATTCTGCCAATCAAACTGAGTATTATGCAGCTGCAACCAAGGAAACCCCAGAATGACTGCATGGTGAGGAGAATGGATTATCTGGAACTGCTGTTCTTCCTTATGAAGAACCCCAATAGTCATAGGTAGTGGTATAGTTTCAAAAGTAATCTGAGCTGGTTCTAGTGGTCTGCCGTCAATGGCTTCAATGGCAAGAGGCGATTCCCTTTCAACCAGCGGAATCTTGTGCTGTTCAGCAAAGGCACTATCCATAAAATAACCGGCCACGCCGGAATCAATCAGGGCCAGAACCTCCACTGAGTGATCTGCCCATGAGAGTACCACCTGGATGGTGGGTTTCTGTATGAATCTGGGGACGGTTGAACACCACCTAGGTCCTGTCCCCCAAGGTACCCTAGGTGCGTTAGTTTCCCGGACGTACGGGACAGGTTCTTAACATGTGCCCAGTTTTACCACAGTATAAGCATAACCCCTGCCTCCTGCGGCTTGCTCGTTCCTCCTTTGTTAACCTGGTAAAACCTAACTGCATAGGATCACAGGATTCTCGTATATGGTCATTAGATTTAGGCAACGAGGGAGGGGTGGGTGGGGTATAATGAACTGCTGAACCCACTGTTTTTTTACCGTAACCTACGGTCTTTTGCCATAAGTCTCTCACGGATCCGAGTGTCATTTAGAATTGCATAATCAATATATTCGTCCAGATCATTAGGCAATTCTCTAGCTGCGGTCTCATCTTTAATGTGGTCGCCCAGACCTTGAGCAAAGGCTGCCACCAATGCCTCATTATTCCAACCTACCTCTGCTGCTAGTGTGCGGAATTCTATGGTGTAGTCTCCCACTGTCCGCTTGCCCTGTTGTATCTCCATTAGACGTTTAGCAGCAGAGGCGGTTCTACCAGGGATCTCAAATACTCTTCGAAATGTTTGCACAAATTCCTTGAAATTCTTTGTGCAAGGTTTCGCACTCTCCCATAAGAGATTGGCCCATGCCCATGTTAATTCTAGAAATATCTCAAGTTGGTTGATAAACCCTCTGCACAGACTGGGTTCGCCATCATATCTGAGTGGCAATGGTGTGGAAGCGGTTAACCCTTTGACTGCAGTCACAGAAGTAATGTTTTCATTTTCCGGTGTCGAAACTGGGGAGACCACCGGGCTCGGAACAGGCTTGTCAGTGAGTACTGTACGCTCGAGAATGGTTTGTATAGCCAACGCCAACTGATCCAGGCACTCCTCCAGTGGATGTTCTGTGCATTACCCTCACTCTTATTGTCTGAGGTCATGGCTCTTTTGTACTGTCACGGTTTGTTTTGACTCACAGACACAGAGTTAAGATAAAAACACAGCTTTATTGAAAAGATAATAAGAACCCTCACAGGTCCTGAACATCACACATATGTTACAGACACGACAGGTTCAAGTAGTATAGCATACAAAGATACAATGTATAGGCTCTACCGGCCTTACCAAAATACCGGGTAAGGCAGCCTAGAGGATACCACAACAGGACCGAGGAGGCTCTACCGGCCTTGCCAATATACTGGGCAAGGCAGCCTAGCGGATAGCACAATAGGACTGAGGAGGCTCTACCAGCCTTGCCAATATACCGGACAAGGCAGCCTAGAGGATAGCACAATAGGACTGAGGAGGCTCTACCAGCCTTGCCAATATACCAGGCAAGGCAGCCTAGAAGATGGCACAAAGGACTAAGGGGGCTCTACCGGCCTTGCCAATAGAACACGGAGGCCCTACTGGTGCTATAACGGAGGCAGCCCTAGCAACCGGTGTTAGAGTGGAGCAAAACAGCACCGCGTACTGGACAAACACAGATGCCCTACCGGTGCTATAACGGAGGCGGCACTAGCAACCGGTGTTAGAGTGGAGCAAAACAGTACCGCATACTGGACAAACACGGAGGCCATACTGGTGTTATAATGGAGGCGCCACTAGCAACCGGTGTTAGAGTGGAGCAAACCAGTACCACGTACTGGACAAACACAGAGGCCCTACCGGTGCTATAACGGAGGCAGCACTAGCAACCGGTGTTAGAGTGGAGCAAACCAATTCCACATACTGGACAAACACGGAGGCCCTACCGGTGCTATAATGGAGGCAGCACTAGCAACCGGTGTAGAGTGGAGCAAACCAGTACACTGACAGCCAGTGCAATCTCGGAGGCCAGAAGCCTGAAATCAGCGGTGCCAACCAAGGAAGGCACCGGAAGTCAGAATGTCGCAGAGGCGACCAGAATCAAGCGGAATGCAGCCAAGTCGGGATCCAGGAACAGGAACGTCAGCCAGGCTGGGTCAGGATACCTGAGCAGAAACGTCAGCCAAACTGGGTCGGATACGGAAGCAGGAACATCAGCCAGGCCGGAGCGGTACACAGGAACGACTCTGGAGAGTAGACAGACTATCCGGATTGCTATACAGGCGCAGGAACAGGAGAGAAGTCAGGCAGGCCAAAGAGGTACACAGGAATCCATAGGCAGGAATAGCACTGGCATAGAAACACCAAGAAAGGGCAGTGAAAGGGTGCAGGAGCCCAGTCTATATAGGCAATACTGGGTGGACTAATCACAGGCAACAAATGGAAAGCACCCATAGCTAACTGACAAGAAAAGCCAGCAATCACAGGCACCGTGATAGATACGGAATATTTGGGGGTTAAAATTACAACTAACCCACAAAAGGTTCTGGAAGTTAATTTTAGAAATTTGTTGAGGGAAACAGTGAATAGGTTTAAAGAATGGAATAAGGTAGAGGTCTCATGGTGGGGGAGAATTAACATCGTAAAAGCGTATGTGTTGCCAAAGTGATTATACTTGTTTAGGATGATCCCATTACACTTCGAAAGATCTTGGCTAAAAGAAATACAGCAGGTATTAAATAAATTTATATGTATGGAGAAAAAAGCCTAGACAGGCATGGAAACATCTAATTAGGAAGGTTAACAGCGGTGGAATGGGTTTTCCTGATATTCAGAGATACCATGATGCTGCAATGATCATGCATACTTTGAAATGGCATTCAGAAGATCAGTGACAAGAGGTATGGTATAGTATAGAAGAAGATAGATAAAACAAAGAGGGTTGAGATATTTGCCATGGATCACAAAGAAGAGGGTAGAGAGGAATAGAGGCAATATGGTATTGGACAGTCTCTTCAAATTTTGGGCAAAGTTTAACCCCTTAGCGACCCTTGACGTACCAGGACCGTCAAGGGTAAATGTGATCCAACGACCCTTGACGGTCCTGGTACGTCAAGGGTTAAACTCTTCCATCGCGGCCGCACGGAGCGATGGAAGAGTTCAAGCCGCTTGTTACTAAGTGTCCCGGTATCGGGACACTTAGTAACAAGCGGCAGAAACATTGTTGCAACATGCGATTCGCTTCAAAAGCGAATCACATGTTGCAAAACCTGAATGACAGGGACACTATTTGTAAATACTGTCCCTGTCAGATCTCTCTGCCTCCCTCCACCTTGCATACTGCTGAGGTGGAGAGAGACAGAGGGAGATGGTGTTCCAGTGTGCCTGTAAAAAAAAAAGTTTAAATAAAGAAAATTAACCCTTTGATCACTGTTCTGCAGTGATCAATAAGTGCCCCCCGATCTGATCACTCTTGGAGTGATCAATTTGCTGCAGATCAGTGTTTTCTGATCTGTGGGACACCCCCCATCCCCCTTGAATTTTTTTAGATTTTTAAAAAAATTTTTAAATTTTTTTTAAAATTTTTTCTACATTTTTTTTTTTTTTAATAATAAATACAGTTTAGGTATTTTGGTAGGTAGTTGGGTAGGTTTAGTGTAGACGTGTGTTAGGGAAAGTTTTAGGGATAGATTTAGGTTTAGGGGAAAAAAACAAAAAACAAACCCCCCCCCCCAAAAAAATAGGTAGTTCAATTGGGTTAGGTAGGTTCAGGATATACGTAGGTTAGGGTAAGTTTTAGGGTTAGATTTAGGTTTAGGGATAGCGTAAGAAAAATAAAAAACCCCAAAAACCCCAACCCCCCCCCCCCCAAAAAAAAAAAAAAAAAAATATATAATAAGTGCAGTTTAGATAGGTAGTTCACTTGGGTTAGGTAGGTCCAGGATATACGTAGGTTAGGGTAAGTTTTAGGGTTAGATTTAGGTTTAGGGATAGCGTAAGAAAAAAAATACCCCAAAAAAACCCCAAACCCCCCCCCAAAAAAAAAAAAAAAAAAAAAAAAAAAAAAATATATATATATATATATATATATATATAAGTGCAGTTTAGATAGGTAGTTCATTTGGGTTAGGTAGGTTCAGGATATACGTAGGCTAGGGTAAGTTTTAGGGTTAGATTTAGGTTTAGGGATAGCGTAAGAAAAAAAAAGTTTTTTCAGTGGGCAAAAAGCAGCGCAGGTACAGCGTTGAAGAGGCATATGCCTTTTTGGCGTCTGACTCTGAGGCAACAGACACTGCGTCAGATTTTGACATAGCGCAGTTTTCAGAAAGTGAGAGCAGCTCTAGTGATGACGCTGGGCCTTCTGTCAAGAAAAGACGCACTGCCCCAAGAGCTGCTCTGGCAACTGCCCCAGCACCTGCCAAAAGAACTGCCCAAAGACCTACCAAAATACCTACCCAAAGAAATGCCCCAAGTGCTGCCCCAAGAGCTGCCCTGGCAACTGCCCCAGCACCTGCCAAAAGATCTGCCCAAAGACCTGCCAAAAGACCTGCCCAAAGAAATGCCCCAACACCTGCCACTCCGGATCCTAATGAATGGGTATCAATTTATGCCCACAAATCTCAGAATTCACAGGCAACCCAGGGATTCAAATTATTGTGGAAGGATTTACCCATGATCATTTTTTGATTTGTTTTTGGGGGAAGACATTTTAGGTGAAATTGTTTCCCAAACCAATTTGTATGCAGCCCAGTATACTGCCGCCAACCATAAGTGTGAAAAACGCTGTTTTTTTTTTTTTTACTTACGTCATGGTTTACGAGGGATTGGTGGTAAAATGGCTGTGTATAAAATTGGAAAACACACCTAAAACGAGAGCCTGGGGTGTCTACTTTCCAAAAATATACACTTTTGGGGGGAATCTTAAAAAAGAGCACTGTTACACAACCCCAAATGAGACATGGCACCAGTAACGCAAGCTGTGAAAATTCAAAGTGTGAACCTGGAAACGCGCATGTTCCAATTTGGCCCCCGTAGCTCCCCCATACCATGAGAAAGCTATGCATATGGGGTATTGCCGTACTCAGAAGAAGGAGCTGAACACTAATCAATTCAGTTTATAAAATCTTCACCTATTCTGTGCTTGAAATTCACATCAACATTGAAGGCAAAGTGTGAAAAATGCTGAATTTTTTTTACTTACGTCAAATTTTCACAGGATTGGTGGTAAAATGGCAGTGTATAAAATTGGAAAACACACCTAAAACGAGAGCCTGGGGTGTCTACTTTCCAAAAATATACACTTTTGGGGGGAAATCTTAAAAAAAGAGCACTGTTACACAGCCCCAAATGAGACATGGCACCAGTAACGCAAGCTGTGAAGATTCAAAGTGTGAACCTGGAAACGCGCATGTTCCAATTTGGCCCCCGTAGCTCCCCCAAACCATGAGAAACCTATGCATATGGGGTATTGCCGTACTCAGAAGAAGGAGCTGAACACTAATCAATTCAGTTTATAAAATCTTCACCTATTCTGTGCTTGAAATTCACATCAACATTGAAGGCAAAGTGTGAAAAACGCTGTTTTTTTACTTATGTCAAGTTTATGAGAAAGTGGTGGTAAAATGGCCGTGTAAAAAATTTGAAAACACACCTAAAATGAAAGCTGGGGGTGTCTACATTCCAAAAATATACACTTTTGGGGGGAAATTCTAAAGTGCAGCGCTGGAACATAGCCCAAAATGAGTAATGGCATCAGTTAACCAAGATGTGAAAATTCAATATTTGTTCAAAATCGGGCCCCGTAGCTCCCCCAAACCTTGAGAAACCTATGCATATGGGGTATTGCCGTACTCAGAAGAAGGAGCTGAACACTAAACAATACATTTTTAAAAATCTTCACCTATCATGTGCTTGAAATTCACATCAACATTGAAGTGCAAGTGTGAAAAACGCTGTTTTTTTAACTTACGTCAAGATTTACGAGCGATTGGTGGTAAAATGGCTGAGTAAAAAAATTGAAAACATACATAAAATGAAAGCCTGGGGTGTCTACTTTCCAAAAATATATACTTTTGGGGGGAAATCTTAGAGTGGAGCACTGTTACACAGCCCCAAATGAGACATGGCACCAGTGATGCAAGCTGTGAAAATTCAAAGTGTGAAACTGGAAACGCGCATGTTCCAATTTGGGCCCTGTAGCTCTCCCAAACCTTGAGAAACCTATGCATATGGGGTATTGCCGTACTCAGAAGAAGGAGCTGAACACTAAACAATGCATTTTTAAAACTCTTCACCTATCATGTGCTTGAAATTCACATCAACATTGAAGTGCAAGTGTGAAAAACGCTGTTTTTTTAACTTACGTCAAGATTTACGAGCGATTGGTGGTAAAATGGCTGCGTAAAAAAATTGAAAACATACATAAAATGAAAGCCTGGGGTGTCTACTTTCCAAAAATATATACTTTTGGGGGGAAATCTTAGAGTGGAGCACTGTTACACAGCCCCAAATGAGACATGGCACCAGTGATGCAAGCTGTGAAAATTCAAAGTGTGAAAGTGGAAACGCGCATGTTCCAATTTGGGCCCTGTAGCTCTCCCAAACCTTGAGAAACCTATGCATATGGGGTATTGCCGTACTCAGAAGAAGGAGCTGAACACTAAACAATGCATTTTTAAAAATCTTCACCTATCATGTGCTTGAAATTCACATCAACATTGAAGTGCAAGTGTGAAAAACGCTGTTTTTTTAACTTACGTCAAGATTTACGAGCGATTGGTGGTAAAATGGCTGCGTAAAAAAATTGAAAACATACATAAAATGAAAGCCTGGGGTGTCTACTTTCCAAAAATATATACTTTTGGGGGGAAATCTTAGAGTGGAGCACTGTTACACAGCCCCAAATGAGACATGGCACCAGTGATGCAAGCTGTGAAAATTCAATGTGTGAAACTGGAAACGCGCATGTTCCAATTTGGGCCCCGTAGCTCTCCCAAACCTTGAGAAACCTATGCATATGGGGTATTGCCATACTCAGAAGAAGGAGCTGAACACTAAACAATGCATTTTTAAAACTCTTCACCTATCATGTGCTTGAAATTCACATCAACATTGAAGTGCAAGTGTGAAAAACGCTGTTTTTTTAACTTACGTCAAGATTTACGAGCGATTGGTGGTAAAATGGCTGCGTAAAAAAATTGAAAACATACATAAAATGAAAGCCTGGGGTGTCTACTTTCCAAAAATATATACTTTTGGGGGGAAATCTTAGAGTGGAGCACTGTTACACAGCCCCAAATGAGACATGGCACCAGTGATGCAAGCTGTGAAAATTCAAAGTGTGAAACTGGAAACGCGCATGTTCCAATTTGGGCCCCGTAGCTCTCCCAAACCTTGAGAAACCTATGCATATGGGGTATTGCCGTACTCAGAAGAAGGAGCTGAACACTAAACAATGCATTTTTAAAAACCTTCACCTATCATGTGCTTGAAATTCACATCAACATTGAAATGCAAGTCTGAAAAACGCTGTTTTTTTAACTTACGTCAAGATTTACGAGCGATTGGTGGTAAAATGGCTGCGTAAAAAAATTGAAAACATACATAAAATGAAAGCCTGGGGTGTCTACTTTCCAAAAATATATACTTTTGGGGGGAAATCTTTGAGTGGAGCACTGTTACACAGCCCCAAATGAGACATGGCACCAGTGATGCAAGCTGTGAAAATTCAAAGTGTGAAACTGGAAACGCGCATGTTCCAATTTGGGCCCCGTAGCTCTCACAAACCTTGAGAAACCTATGCATATGGGGTATTGCCGTACTCAGAAGAAGGAGCTGAACACTAAACAATGCATTTTTAAAAATCTTCACCTATCCTGTGCTTGAAATTCACATCAACATTGAAGTGCAAGTGTGAAAAACTGTGTTTTTTTAACTTACGTCAAGATTTACGAGCGATTGGTGGTAAAATGGCTGTGTAAAAAAATTGAAAACATACATACAATGAAAGCCTGGGGTGTCTACTTTCCAAAAATATATACTTTTGGGGGGAAATCTTAGAGTGGAGCACTGTTACACAGCCCCAAATGAGACATGGCACCAGTGATGGAAGCTGTGAAAATTCAAAGTGTGAAACTGGAAACGCGCATGTTCCAATTTGGGCCCCGTAGCTCTCCCAAACCTTGAGAAACCTATGCATATGGGGTATTTCCGTACTCAGAAGAAGGAGCTGAACACTAAACAATGCATTTTTAAAAATCTTCACCTATCATGTGCTTGATATCAACAGTAGTATTGAAATGTAAGTGTGAAAACGTCAAAAAAACAAAATATTACCACAATTTTGAATTTTTTTTCTGGAAAAATAGCTGCCATGAAAAACTCCAAAATTCTCCTGATTATTTACCTTATGTTGTGTAGTTTTCAGAAACATATACCTTTGTGGGACATTTTTGGTTCTGGCACCGTCAGCTAAGCTATGATGCTCACATGCCAATTGTTGAGAAATCACAAGTTGGAAATAACGGCAGCCATCTTGTAATATTTACCTTGTAAATGTGAGTAAAGGACTAAAATACTAGGCATATGGGGTATTCTTATATTCAGGAGAAGCAAATGAATATATTTAGGGGTATTTTTTTTTCATTAACTAATAGTATGCAAATCCTGACAGAAAAATGTAAGCAAAATGTTGTTTTTTTCAATTTTTTTCTATTTTAATCAAATTAAACAATGAGGTATTCATATAATTGTGGTATCAAAAGAAAGCCCTACTTGTGCTTAAAAAAACAGTATATAATTTATGTGGGTGCACAAAAGGAATTAAAGAGAAAATATGGTTGAACAAAGACATAGTCAAAAAAGTCAAAATTGCTCCGGTCCTTAAGTCAAATCAAACTCAGATTTTCCCGGTCCTTAAGGGGTTAAACATAAGAAAGGAAAAAGATTTATAGTTATTCCAGATATGCCATTTTGAGTGCTGGAAAGAAATATGCAAGATTTAGATCTCATATCTTGGCAGCAAAAGGGGATAAAAATGGCGAATCATTTGTTAGAGAGAAATCAGATAAGACATTTTTCCTATTTAAAGGAGAAATTTAACTTGTCAAGTAGAGATTTGTTTATTTATTTACGGGTGAAAAGCTATCTCCAGAAAGAAATGAGTTCTGGGCAGAGGGAGATAGATGAGCAAGTTGGGAAAATATGCACTAGGGGAATTAATATGAGGAATATTTTGAATAGTGATAATCTAGAAGTGAAGGACAAAGATATCTATCTATATATATATATATATATATATATATATATATATATATATCACTAAGGTGTTTCGGAAATGGGAAGAGGATTTTGAAATAGAGATAATGGAAGAAACTTGGTTGGGAATTATGATTAATGTTAAAAAATATGTACACTGTTTAAATTTGGTTGAATTACAATTTAAGTTGTTATATAGGTGGTATTTGGTACCAGATAAACTATCTAAAATAAATAAAGGATGCACAAATGTTTGTTGGAGATGAGGGAAGGATAAAGGGACAAATGGTCACATTTGGTGGAGTTGTAGTAAATTGATAATTTTTTTGGAAATTATAAAAGATCTTATAAATACCCTGAAATATATGTGATTGAGATCACTCCAAAAATGTTTTTGTTGCATGTAGGTTGGCCTCAGATGTCTAAGGAAAAAAAATGTTTATTGACACGTATTCTAATAGCAGCTAAAATGGGGTTAGCTAGAAACTGGAAGAATCAGGAAATACCGACATGGATAATGGTTAAAAATCAAATAAGTTATCAGCTGCGAATGGAATGTGGAATTCAAGTGGAAAATGTAAAAAATATAGCAGTTATAGCGTGGAAGAAGTGGAATTTATGTTATAATAACAGTGATTATTTAAGAACATCTATTGACGAAATAGAAGGAGGGAGAAATTAGGTGTTTTTTTGGGGGGTCCCTGAGAAGAATAGGGCTCCGATACAGTTTTCCCATGGAATAAAGTAACAATAGAGGACATAGTTGAATAAAGGGTTGGTTATGGCAAAGCAATATTAAAAAGACTTTGTTTATTTGTATATGTGTTTTGCGTATGTGTTTTATATAAATTTGAATAAACATACAATAAAAAAAACCAAACAGATGGAGGCACTCACTGAGTGGGGGTGGAGGAGTGGGAAGGGTATGTAAAATAAGTGCTATCCTTACTGGACTACAAAGATAGAGGAACCGTAATGATAAGTGTAAATAATAGTTTAAAATGCTACCGAATTCCCACAGTGATGGGATAAAAGGTGCACCCTCTAATTAAACTGAAAATTACATCATGAAATTCTGGATGAACCTACTAGTGTAATGATAATATATATCCTGGATAAGTTTAAGGCTAAAAGCCTTTTTTTGTAGGAGGGGCTGGATGCTATATAAACCCTTCATCCTTGCAGCCTCTCTGCACATGCAGCTATGTTACTGGACGCCAGGCATCCAGCGAGTCATCTGTAACATACCGGCTTCCCGTCCAGTTGCATCGGTTCAGCTACGCTATCTTATTGGTTTCCTCCGGCTAAGTGTATTATTGGTTTGAATTCGCTCTCACTGTTGCCTCTCTTTGTCTCTACCGCACCGACGCTTGGCCTGGTTCCGGTCCATTTGCCTTCTTATCCTACGCCAGGCACTCGCATTATTTATTTTGCGCCTTCCTCCCCTTCTATCTCAGCTCTTGCTTCCACCCATTTCATTCTCTCCCTCGGGCGTCATAGGCCTAGTTCCTTCCATCACCATGACGCACTTCCCAGCCTCCCATAGTCGCCCATCTCCCAGATCCTCTGTCTCTGTCACATCATGAGCTGCCTCGCTCCTGGTCAAACCGTGTGCATGCATCATTCTTCCCCGGCCCCCTGGATGTACCTTGTTAATTGATAAATGATGGTAGTACTAGAATCAAGCTATGCATCATTTTCATCTCTGCCCCTTCTCCTTCCCATTTTTTCTCTGACACCAGATTATTGCAGCCAATACCTCCATCCTCTCGCAATATACCGGGGTTCAGCTGTTCTCTGCTTGTGGCCTGGTCACTTTTCATTCTCCTGTCATCCATTTACCCCAGTTATCATTGCAAGGTTTTTCAGTCCATCTGAGCCACTTCAGTTGCATCCCTGTGCCACTGGGGCATACACCGCCTTTTCATGCCATTCCCATATCTTGCTTTCCTTCTTTTCATTATTTTTCCCATCTACTTTGTGTTTCCATCACACCGCTGCCTACAGGAAGTCTCCTGCCGGTTCTTTCACTTTTGCCCTGCTCTGAGTCCCAGCAATGCATATATAATAAAAAAAAACCCAAAACCTCACATTCTTGATATAATCTCGGCACCACCGTTTCTGTTTCAGCTCTGTGCCAGGATTACATCCTTTTATTTATGGGACTTACAGTTCTAATTGCTACTTGGCAGTTATAAAAAGTTAATTTATTTCTCCCTCAGATCGGCTGACCGGGGGACCATGCAGCGATGATTAGCACTGAATCATATGTTACGCCAAGCGCTCACACCTCCTATTACAAGCACCATTTTGTATCTAAATGCACCGTTTCATAATAATACTCATAATGATGAAAATGACCAGGAAATTTTTTAATTATTTTTAATTAGCTGCTTTTTAGAATTTATACATAAAAGTTTAGTTTTATTCAGTACTTAATTCTCCCTACTGTATCTGTGTAATACAAATTCCTACGATTCGGAGGGTGGGTATGGTGTTGTTTTGTTGTTTTCTTTCTTTTCTTATTTGTTATAATTGGGTAATAATTTAAACAACAAGCACATTCCCTTCAGTGTTACTATCACACCCCTATATTTTTGAGGTGGTGCACCACAAATTGTCTCAGCTCCATGCCTCCCTGCTCTCCATGACCTGTACCGCTCATTTCACACGGCCTTCTGCCTCCTCCTTCCAGATGTTCATGCATTTCCTGCGGCCTCCCGTACTGTCCTGCCACCCCCCTCTGATCCCCTTCACCCATTCGGCTCTGTGATATACGAGCCATGTCTAATTGCTGGCTTGGCTCTGACCCGTTCAGTTATTTCCCTGATGCATCACGGTTGCACTGGCACACATGCTTTATGATCCAATCGTCTTTTGGCTGTAATAGTTACTGGCATTCTGGCATGACGGGACTTGTAGTCCACCGGCGGATGCAAGCTGCTCTGTACCAAGTAGTTATTTCAGCCAAAAGATAGTTCCATGGATTTTGAACTGATCATGGAGTGGAACGTTTTAAGTTATCTTCCCCTGTGCCCCTTTCCAGTTCCTGCCAATGATAAATATATTAAAAATACTTTTTTTTTTTTCTCTCTCCAGGTTGGTCCCATTCCTGAGCAGCGTAGGCCTCCTTTTCTGGATTATTGCCCCTGTCCGACAGTCTTCCTGGCCCTCACATTGGCCCTGTACCCTCTTGCTGCATCTCTCAGTTGGCTCCGCAGCAGTAAGCCACGTCGGTCTGAATTTGCTGCCAGCTCTTGCTTATTCTCGGCTTATTCTAGGCAGCCCTAGGCACCTGACTAACCATTGCCCTCTTGGTCGGCTCCACGCCACATGGATCTTGTCTTATCCCTCCTCGTCCCTATCTCATTGCCTTCCTCTTTTGCCCTCCTCTTTTGCATGCGATTTCCTCCCCCTTTCTTTTCTATTCCCGGCAATTCCTTTGCTTCAGGACACCTTCTGTTTTCCCACATCCTGTGTTAGTATTAGAAAAAAAAAAAATGACGGCTACAATTTATTTTCCCAGTATTGCTTCACATTATAGTCCAGTCTATCACTTCAAAGGTGTAGCTAGGTGCAGGCTGGTGGACACTCTTTTCTATATCCAGTCTCCTGTCATTTTCTTTTCTCTGTTTGCAGTTGAATCTACTCCTGCCAGCGCTGCTTTTGCCCCCGGATCACTCCCTTACTTACCTTCCTTCCATCTCTGCTTTAACACATGCAAAAAAAAAAAAAAAAAATATATATATATATATATATATATATATATATATATAAATAAAAAATATATAAATTCTTCCCCATCACGCACCTTGCATCTCTTCAGGGACGGAAGGTTCCTCCATACTCGCCTTACCCCACCACAGGGGCCGAAGGTTCACCTACACACTCCTTACCCCACAGCAAGGTCGATGGTACACAATACGTTCACCTTACCCCACGGCAGGGGTCGAAGGTACACTATATGTTCACCTTACCCCTCAGCAGGGGTCGAAGGTACACCATACGTTCACCTTACCCCACGGCAGGTGTTGAAGGTACACCATATGTTCACCTTACCCCACGGCAGGGGTCGAAGGTACACCATATGTTGACTTTAGCCCACTGCAGGGATCGAAAGTACACTATACATTGACCTTAGCCCACGGCAGGGGTCGAAGGTACACTATACGTTCACCTTACCCCACCGCAGAGGCCAAAGGCTTATCCTTCCCTCTGTCTGAGGCCTGTGGAATCCTCCTTACCTTAGCAGAGGCCGAACAAGAATTTCATTCTACTATATCCTCAGTCCCATCCCACTATTCCCATTACCTCTCTATCCCCTTGCCTCCACCGCGGAGGTTGAAAGTTTCCTTGCCTCTGTCCGAGGGCCAGGGTTTACTTGACTCTGTCCGAGGCAGAAGGTTCTTCCTTGCCTCTATGTTGAGGCTGTAGGACTCTTTTTGCTGTACCCTATCAGCATCTCCGAGTACTTCTCTCTTCCACCTATACGTTTCAGTCAGTTTCCTCACCTCTCGTTAGAGGCAGCCCGCTTGGCTGGTGTTTTACTTACCTCGTTGGGGGCCGAAGGATATAGCCAGCACTAAAGCTGCCTAACTTTCCATGGATCCATCAGACATCCTTACTATCATAGTAGTGGCGGCTGCCGAGCCGACCGCTACCTTACCTGCAGGTTCGCCAGCATTCCGGGTAGGCGGCAGCTGCGGGCCGTTCCACTACCCGGCAGCCTAGCCGCAGCCTCTTCCGGCGGGTTCACAGTGTGCTTTGGCGTGCGTCCAAGCTAGACGCGCGTCTGCATTTAAAGGGACATGCACACTTTTTTGGTCTCCTCCTCTTCCGGGGGGCTGGTCTTTATAACCCACTGGACACCACTCTCAGTTGCCCTTTCGCGGTGTCCAGTGAGGTTGGGAGGTTGTAATGCTGAATAATCCGTTCTGGTTATGACCATTGGCTTGTTCTAACTATCCGCTCTGTGTATGATTCTGGCTTGTCTGAGACCATTCTCTCTCAGGCGCTACTGTCATAGTAGCGGCGGCTGCCGAGCCGACCGCTACCTTACCTGCAGGTTCGCCAGCATTCCGGGTAGGCGGCAGCTGCGGGCTGTTCCACTACCTGGCAGCCTAGCCGCAGCCTCTTCCGGCGGGTTCACAGTGTGCTTTGGCGCGTGTCCAAGCTA
Source organism: Rhinophrynus dorsalis (assembly GCA_037306005.1). Classification (NCBI taxonomy): domain Eukaryota; kingdom Metazoa; phylum Chordata; class Amphibia; order Anura; family Rhinophrynidae; genus Rhinophrynus; species Rhinophrynus dorsalis. Next base: position 385,397,989 of record CM074722.1, read on the forward strand.
GACGTGCGTCTGCATTTAAAGGGACATGCACACTTTTTTTGATGTCCTCTTGTTGCAAAGTTAGGTTGTTGTATACCTGGATGATATACTCATATACTCGCCATCAATTGAGACACATGTCACAGATGTGCCTAGGGTTTTACAGCATCTGAGAGAGAATGGTCTCTACTGTAAGCTCGAAAAATGTGAATTCCATAAATCCCAGGTCACTTTCTTGGGCTATGTGATATCTGCCTCAGGGTTTGCTACGGACCCACAGAAACGGTCTGCCATCATACAATGGCCTCGCCCGGTGGGGTTGAAAGCCCTCCAACGCTTTTTTGGCTTTGCTAACTACTATTGTAGGTTTATTAAAAACTTCTCCTCGATAGTAAAACCTCTCACGGATCTCACCTGTCGGGCGATTCCTACCTTTGTCAGTACAGGTGCGGACCTGTCGGGCGATTCCTACCTTTGTCAGTGCAGGTGCGGACCTGTAGTATAGCTCTGGAGTGGTCCTGAGCAGAGTCACTACTGATACCTTCCTTCCCATCCTTGTCAGTACAGGTGCGTACCTGTGGTGGCCGGAAGAGGCTGCGGGTAGGCTGCCGGGTAGTGGAATGGCCTGCAGCTGCCGCCTACTCGGAATGCTGGCGAACCTGCAGGTAAGGTAGCGGTCGGCTTGGCAGCCGCCGCTACTATGACACTTACCTCGTTGGAGGCAGAAGGAAGTGTCTTAGTAAATCTACAAATTTACTACCTCATCCACCTCTCTGGAGGTATCTCTTAATTTTTCCCAGCCTTACCTCTTCGCAGGGGCCGAAGGTTGTTGCTCCTTCCTTACTTCCCCTTTCAGAGGCTGAAGGTTTTGCCGAAACTGAAAATTCGCTAGGCCCAAGAGAAACCGGAAGGCTAGAGGTGGAGGGTGAGTGAAACAAAGTGCTGAAGAGAGGTGGTCAACTTGAATTCTTGCATTCTTCATTCTTGCAGCCCCTCTGAGCACAGAGCTACATTACTCCACCCTCCTACACCCTCTCTCTAACTTTTCCTTAAGGTGAGCCCTCTAACCGGCTTACTGCTACTCAAGACCCTTGGGTTAGCTACGGCCCAGGGTTTAAGCCACACTCCTGTTAAGTTTACATGCTCAACTGTCCAGTATCATTATCTGTCTCCGTAAGCCCTGAATACAATAATAATAAGATAAACACCTATATGACAAACAAAGTAGTGTTCATAAAAAACAGTAAATATACATGAAATTAAATGGTAAATCACATAAAAAAAAATTATACATCAACGGAGGGATAAAATGTAAACGAATACCAGTTCCAGTAATTAGTGAGTCTTTAGTCAATGGAGAAGATGGATGGATGAAATGGATGATGCAGTTGAGATAATGTTCAATGAAGATGATGGAAAAAGGAAAGGGATGATGTTGAAGATGAGGTGTTGTAACGGTTTTATGCACACTCAGACACGGAAGGTTATGGTAAAAACACAGTTTTACTAATAGAACAAGGATAATGTGACCCACACGGGCCCAGTACATACAAATGACACAACTGCCATAGGTCAGGCTACAATAATGTATAGTAACCCACATTGACACAGGTCAGGTCACCAGGATAAAGTAACCCACTCAGATCCAGTAGGCACCAAAGGTTGCAATACTGACACAGGTCAGGTCACAGTTCATGTGATTCTGGAAGAGCAAGCAGGTATACTACTAGGCCATGAAAACAAGAACAGAAAAAAACAGGCGCAAACCCTCTAAGAGTATATCTGTATATATATGCGGATATAAAGTTATTTTATTTTATTACCTTTATATAATGCTTTCCTCTGGTTCCATGCTTGTCTCCGTGCAAAACCGGAAGTTACTAACTTCCGCGATTGGGCGTCACTTCCTGCACACGATCGAAAGTCGCTCTCTGCATTCCTCACATGCGTTTCAAAGTTGGAACGCATCATGCCATTATACCATTATAAACAAATCGAAAGTGTGCACACATCGAACTCCCAATCATAAAAATGAAGTTAGAATCCGATTCAACAACGGAGTGTTTCTATTTTCATGGAACTCATGGAAATAATTCAGCATAAAGTTTATAACCACATTACTCTACAAATATATAGATACAGCAAAACAAACATAGATAAATAACTCCATCCTATTAAAATATATGTAAAAATATCCATTGATTTTCCCAAAAAACAAACTAAAAGTAAATATTGGATATGTATTTAGAACTTTCTTATATATAAACTATATAAAAAATATATATAAAAAATAAATAAAAAACTTTATACTAAACTTTAAATTTCCCTAAAAAATCTTATCCAAAGGTAGGGAAAAACGTTATATCCGCATATATTTTTATCCTTGATAAAGTATCATTATTGATACGAAACACGTCGGAGTACTATTGTGTGGAATATTTTAATGATTTATGCCAATAAATAATTACAAGATTTTTTAACATTACTGTGAGAAAAATTGTGTATTTGCCTCGTGGAAAGAAGAACGCTTTGACTTCAGATGGGCATTTCAGATACTGATTTCTGGTGAGCATTAACAAAGCGGGGGTTTGTGGTGGTATACCATTACAGATATACTCTTAGAGGGTTTGCGCCTGTTTTTTTCTGTTCTTGTTTTCTAGCTCAATCTTCCACCGGTGCACTTTGAAACGGGCAGCACCTTCTTTGAAATAAAAAGGAAAAAAGAAAACAAATAAACTTGGATCCCCCAACCCCAAACTTGACAATAGAGGAAAAGAATATCACGGCAATGGAGACCTTCTATTTTTGACTTAAAAGAAACTGGTTTTTTGCTTGACACCTGTAAAGTGTATAAAAAGAAAAAATTTTGAGGACTAAGGAGTTACAGTATTGATTAGCGCCATATACATATTTTGGATCTTGTCTTTTTTCTTTTTTGGTGGTATATTTGTAAAGGCTGCTTGGTTAATTCTATTCTCCATTATCCTTTAATCATTATTGTTGACTGTTTTCTGTGAATATACCTTCTGTGAATTTTTAGTGATTTATACTGAAAAATGTCTTATATATCAGTAAAAGAACGTAATATTAGGAAAGAAAATATCAAAATATTTCTCACAGAGGATATCACTAATCCCAGTGTCTCAATTCAACATAATACAAATGAAAATAAGGAAATACAAAAAAGCTTTCAACAATTGGAGAAAGCTTTAAAAGATGAGCTGAGGCACTGGTGGGATATCATATTGTTACAAAATTATCTAGAAAAACAGATTATCCCCAGGGGACTTAGGATAAATAAATCTTCGTCATTTCAGGACAAAGATTTTAATATGGAATGGAATAAAATATTAGAAGGATGCTCATTTAATTTAATTAAACATATTATAAAATATAGGGAACAAGAATTGAGCAAAATAGAAGAAAAAATTAAAATAATTCATCAAAAAATAGAACAATTCCCCAGATCTAAGGAGACTAGTATTCTGGATAAACAAACCAATGATAGTGTCAACAAATTAGAAAATGATTTAAAAACCAGAAAACTTAATAAATTAAAAAGAGATGAAGGAGACTATAAAAATCAGAATTATAAATCAAATGGCCAAAATCGTTCTTTTAAAGCATCTAATAATCAGCATACTAATTACCATTATTACTCTAGATTTAAATTCAGCAAAAAGAACAATAATGAGAATGTTAATAAACAACAGGATCTGAATCAAGTGGAATTTCAGTCTAGTAAGACACGGAGTACCAATGTTCAGAACCATAAGGCGGGAGAAGGAAATGTAGAAAGTATAGTAAACCAAGGAAGCAATAGATATGAGGTACTTAGTGTAAAGGAAACTTTGGAGGATTTAGTAGAGGAGATAGAAAATGAAGAATTTAAGAGAAAGATTGAAGAAGAAGAAGAAGGAAAGGATAAAAAGAAGAAAAAAACATCAAATCATCAAGTAATAGCAACGCACCTAAGAACTATTAATAGTAAGGAGGATTTACAACAAATGTTTGCATTAGAAGAAGAACATCTGTCACCACAACCATCTACTTCTACTTCTAATTCTTTTTTGGATATTGTGATCAAACCAACAAGCAAACAGAAAAATCCTATACAGGCTCTGTGGGAGAATGCAGAAAGACAAAACAGACGGAAGAGAGAAGAAAAAAAAAAGAATCAGGGGATGTAGAGGAGGAAAAAAGAAAATAAAAAAAACGGACCAATTAAGTCTGGAGAAATAAAAGATGGAATAATTAATCTTTCATCTATTGATATTACTACTGCACAGGTTTCATTATTACAAAAGGGTTTAGCATTTGCCCCTGATCAGGCACCCAATAGTTTTAATCTTTTTGTAGACTTGAATAAATTTCAGCGAAAGCTGACACTTCAAAGATTTTTTAAACAACAAGAATTGAAGAATAAGAAGGAAATGGAAAATCTAAAAGAAGAGAATGTAAAAGATATTTGTACAAGTATAACTCAGGAAGAATTGGAATCTGAAGATGAAGAAAGCGGAGCAAACGAATTTGTAAGAAATAATTTCAAAGGAAAATCTAAATTTTACCCTTCCAATCATAAAGGGCCATTCATTGATGCCTTTTTTAAATTGGTTCTCAAAGAGTTTAATGGGATGATCAATAGATCAAAAAAGAAAAAACTTAAAAATTTAACTGTAGGAGAACAAAAAGCTATGTTAAAGCTGAAAAATAACAACTTAATTACGATATGAGAGGCAGACAAAGGAGGGGCCCTAATAATACAGGATACTAAAGATTATTTAAAAGAGGGTAATAGACTATTAGAGGATATAAATTCATATTGCAAACTAACTTTTGATCCTACAAATCTATTCTTGAAGAAATTTAAATCCTTCCTACAAGAAGCTTTGAAGAAGAACATCATAAGCAAAGATGAATATGATTATATATACATATCCAATCCAAGTATAGCATTTTTTTATCACATACCGAAGGTGTATAAGAGTATCCACAATCCCCCAGGAAGACCAATAATTTCAGGAATAAATAGTCTAACATCCAACTTGTCATCTTATCTGGACCACTTTCTTCAAAAATATGTGATCAATCTTAAGTCCTATATCCGTGATTCACAACATGTGTTATATCAGCTATCCAATATCACCTGGCATCTAGGAAATTATATATGGGTTACCTTAGATGTGAGCTCTTTATACACATCAATAAAACATAATTTAGGATTAGAAGCAGTGGCATATTTCTTGGATCAAGATAAAAGTTTACCACCTTTACAAAAAGAGTATATCCTGAAGGGAATTCAATTTATCTTGTATCATAATTATTTTATATATCAAGAGGAATTTTATTTGCAAACACAGGGTATGGCCATGGGGACCAGGTTCGCGCCTAGTTATGCCAATTTATTCATGGGTTGGTGGGAGGAGGAGATGGTATGGTCAAACAACCCATGGAAAGCGAACCTGGTCTTCTATGGCCGGTTTATTGATGATATTATTATCATTTGGAATGGAAGTGAAGAAGATCTGAATTGTATGATAACATCTTTCAATAGCAATCCCAAGGGAATACAATTTACATCGGAAATAAATAAAGAGAAAATCCAATTTTTAGATCTTCAATTATATATAGACCAAGGAAATATTGCCAGTACAGTGTATGTAAAGCCGGTATCTAAAAACAATTATTTGCATGCCCATAGTTGTCATCTGGAGAAATGGAAGACCAATATTCCATTTGGTCAGTTCAGTAGAATTAGGAGAAATTGTAGCACCATGGAGGAGTTTGAACTTCAAAGTGGACTTCTAAAGAAAAAATTCCGTGAAAGGGGATATTTTATTAAATCAGGCAATTAGCAGAGCTAGGTCACTTAATCGTGAAAGTCTCCTAATACCGAAATCACAGCAAAAAATAAAAAATCCTAAATATCAAATGTCCTTCATAACGTAATACAATTCCTCAGCAAAACAAATTCAAAAAATTTCTTAAGGAAGATCCCCTCCTACAAGGGATTCTTCCAGAAAGAAGTTCTATAATTTTCAAAAAAGCTAGGAACATTAGATCTTATATTGCACCTAGTAGACCAAAAAACTGGAAAAGGGAAAATTGTTGAATCTTCCTAAAAGTCAAAATCAAATAATAGGAAACTTTAAGTGCAATATCAAATCATGTCTCAATTGTGCATATATGGAGGATAAGGCTAAGGTATTTTCAAGTTTGAAGTCTGCAAAAACATTCAATATAGAGCACTTTATAAGTTGTGGCACGTCTTATGTGATATATTTGATTTCATGTGGATGCGGGATAGGATATGTGGGGCGAACCACAAGGACACTCAGGGAAAGATTGGGAGAACACAGAAGAAATATACAGAAAAAATCTCAAGAACACAGTGTACCCAAGCATTTCAATGAGTGCCCAGAGGGAGGTTTACATAATTTTAAGGTGAAGGGTATAGACTTTATACCTAGGAAAGTAGGGAATAGATTTGCAGAATTGTGCAGAAAAGAATCCTTCTGGATTTACACTCTAAATACCTTGACACCTAGTGGTTTAAATGAGGAATTAGATTTATGGTGTCTATCTTAAGATGAATCTTTTTCTTCTCATAAAGAAAGAAAATACAAGTAGGTGCTATAAGAACAGTCAGTTTATTAATAATTTATTTAGTTGAAGTAATAAAGTATTTTGAGTAAATATATAAATAAGTATAGATTAAAGTAAAAAGATAGGAGATGAGAGGAAAGTTATAAATAAATATCCAAATAATGTTTTCCCTACCTTTGGATAAGATTTTTTAGGGAAATTTAAAGTTTAGTATAAAGTTTTTTATTTATGTTTTATATATATTTTTTATATAGTTTATATATAAGAAAGTTCTAAATACATACAATATTTACTTTTAGTTTGGTTTTTGGGAAAATCAATGGATATTTTTACATATATTTTAACAGGATGGAGTTATTTATCTATGTTTGTTTTGCTGTATCTATATATTTGTAGAGTAATGTGGTTATAAACTTTATGCTGAATTATTTCCATGAGTTCCATGAAAATAGAAACACTCCGTTGCTGAATCGGATTCTAACTTCATTTTTATGATTGGGAGTTCGATGTGTGCACACTTTCGATTTGTTTATAATGGTATAATGGCATGATGCGTTCCAACTTTGAAACGCATGTGAGGAATGCAGAGAGCGACTTTCGATTGTGTGCAGGAAGTGATGCCCAATCGCGGAAGTTAGTAACTTCCGGTTTTGCAAGGAGACAAGCATGGAACCAGAGGAAAGCATTATATAAAGGTAATAAAATAAAATAACTTTATATCCGCATATATTTTTATCCTTGATAAAGTATCATTATTGATACGAAATGCGTCGGAGTACTATTGTGTGGAATATTTTAATGATTTATGCTAATAAATAATTACAAGATTTTTTAACATTACTGTGAGAAAAATTGTGTATTTGCCTCGTGGAAAGAAGAACGCTTTGACTTCAGATGGGCATTTCAGATAGTGATTTCTGGTGAGCATTAACAAAGCTGGGGTTTGTGGTGGTATACCATTAGAGATATACTCTTAGAGGGTTTGCGCCTGTTTTTTTCTGTTCTTGTTTTCTAGCTCAATTAGCATCTTCCACCGGTGCACTTTGAAACGGGCAGCACCTTCTTTGAAATAAAAAGGAAAAAAGAAAACAAATAAACTTGGATCCCCCAACCCCAAACTTGACAGTAGAGGAAAAGAATATCACGGCAATGGAGACCTTCTATTTTTGACTTAAAAGAAACTGTTTTTTTGCTTGACACCTGTAAAGTGTATAAAAAGAAAAAATTTTGAGAACTAAGGAGTTATAGTATTGATTAGCGCCATATACATATTTTGGATCCTATACTACTAGGCCATGGAAGGCCGACAGGCCCTAGTAGTGTATAGGTAACGGAGACTCCCTACGCGGGGAGTTTGCCCAAGCTATAAGCCACAGGTAAAGGACAGAGCGGAGGCCAATACTATCCCACAGAATAGTAAGAGTGAGACTAGGCAGCAGAGCCAAATGTAGGCTTAGGTGAGGAGACCAGCGGACAGATGCCCTATCAGCCTTATCGGAGGCCACTGGCTGTAGGGTTCTGTAGGCAACAATGACAGGACTGCCTGAATAGTGAGGATACACAATACTGCCAGGCACTATCTCAGGGAGGATTCCCGGAACGTCTGTGACCCTGAAGCGCTATAGTGCCAACCCGTGACGGGTAACCGAACGCTCAGACCTGGACAGAACTGCCAAACAATGGAAATTGACCGAAGAGCCCAGAGAGAACGAAACCTCGGAATATTGAGTGGACAGGTCAAGCATACCGGGTGCAAACAACGGATCTGACACCGAAGCAGAGGTATATTAGCGCAATGAGGAGGCAGGGTCACAGAACAGCGATGCAGAAGCAGTGTAGACTGGAGGCAACCAGTAGCTGTCAGAGACAGTAATCTGCACAGGAGGGGAACCCTCCAATGCGAGCACAGGCAGAGCAGATAGTAGTACCGGGAGGTACACTGAGCAGGAAGTCCACCAATCCAGTTCTGTACACAGGGCAGGAACGTCAGCCAATCTGAGTCGGTACACAGAGCAGGGACGTCAGCTGGGCCGGGTCGGTACACAGAGCAGGAACGTCAGCCGGGCCGGGTCGATACACAGTGCAGGAATGTCAGCCAATCCGAGTCGGTACACAGAGCAGGAATGTCAGCCGAACCGGGTCGATACACAGAGCAGGAACGTCAGCCAATCCGAGTAGGTACACTGAGCAGGAATGTCAGCCGGGCCGGGTCAGTACACAAAGCAGGAACGATCAGGCAGAGTAGTCAGGCAGTCAGGGACATACACAGAATACACATGAGTATCAGAAACAACACTGGCAACTGAAACACCACGAAGTGATGAAGTGACAGGGCTCATTATATAAAGGTTAGAACTGGGCGGAGATAAACCTCAGTAACCAATAAATGAGAATCAGTAAGTAGCTCTGACATAACAATGTTGCCAAATAAAGCACGGACACCGTGATAGATGTAGAACTAGCGAAAAAAGAAAGTCTGATGTAGATTTCAGTGATATTAGTCCAAAAAAGATATCTGTGCGGTCCCGGAGTTATCTCGGGCAAATATACATGTAAAAGAAGAGAAGAGATAGCGCACCAGAGATCTGAGTGTAGTAGTACCACAGCAAAAGGAAAATATTTGAAGATAATGGATAAAGTTCGATCTCAAAAAAAATATACAAATTTATTAAATATCATAGACAAAGCTATAAAAACTAGCTGAATAAAATATTGACCTGGTATATATACAATTTGACAGATCAATCAAAATGCATTCAATAAAAGACAAAAAGAAAATACAAAAACCCATGGATAATGCTGTGACTACATCAAAACAGGGATATACTGTTAGTTAAGCACAGCGTCTATGGGGATCTGAATAGGAGTCTCAGATGACCCAATAGGCTAGGACTAGTACTGAGATCAGCACCAAACCCAGTACATGTACCGGGAATGTGCATCTGCAAAGTCCGTACAGAAGGAGCCATTTTCAGAACTGTTTAAAATTCCTGATGAAGGGGAGACACTAGCCCTGAAATGCTTTGAAGTCCATAACCAGTATTGAACTAATATACAGCTTTCCAAGTATGAGAATCCAGAGTTACTATTTGACATTTTAGCAGTGCCACATTCAGATTGACAGAGGCACCACAGCCCGGCACAACTGTAAGCTAAAGCAACACTCCGGCGCATCGCACAACACCAGTGGACACTGCTATGGACATTTGACTCATCGCCCTGGGAGACTAAGGACACATCAAGGGGAAGATATAAATATACCTTGATATGCAGAACACCAAGAAACTATCTGGTGAGCAGATTTGATTGTTTGATACTTTGTTGCTCACCTACTGATTTGATTATCTCCTCTGTCTCCTTTTGTATGGAAAAAAAGGAAATTATTTATACAGGCATATATATATATATATATATATATATATATATATATATATATATATATGTAAAAATACACACACACACACACACACATATATACATATATATATATATATATATATATATATATAGTAGGTTAAAAGAAGCACTCTCAGGACTTCAGGATGTGTGAAGAAGTAACAAAAGTTTATTCACAGATCAGCTTTTCAGTAATCACATTGTAACCTTCATCAAGATAAGAAGCAAGTGAAGTGACCCCATATTTATACCCCTATTGAACAAAAAAGGCGCCAAAAACCGGAGTCTGTGAGTGGTAATGATGTCATTTACAGTGAGGTGATGTTGTGATTGACATGTAAAACTCTCCCCATGATCCCCAAGTGCAGTATATGGACTACTAAAAGTATTGTTGTGTAGTAGAGTCAAATTGAGCCCATTACAGTAAAATCTTACCTGAAGAAGCTATTGATGTAGTGTCATATAATCAATCTAGAGATACAGTGAGATTTCGAGCCAGAACTTGGTATGAGTGTGTAACCCATATAATACTAGGAATATTCATAACCAATAAACTGAATGACCATTTATTCATGTTGTGGGGTATCTTTTATGAATGAGGGAGAAAGGCGATGTGTATTATTGCAGGGACAAAGACATACACTTCTTGCCAAAGTGGTTTGCAAGGGACAACAATCCAGGTATGCCGGCGCATCGGGTTGTCCCGCAGTCACTGGTTGCAGAGGAGGTCATTCTTATGTCCTTGTGAGCTTTGGAAACTAAATAGAGGCATATCTATGTCCAGTCTAAGGGTATCAGTACATAACGACATTGGTAAGGCAGTCCATAATGTGTCTAACCAGTTGATGTTACTGTTGCAATAAACACTATATGCATCTGTGAAGCCACAGTGATAGAACAACGAGATACAGGGGTAAAGCAGGTTAGTGTAGAAATGGATTGCGAGATATTGTAATTAAGAATCGTCTCTGTTGCTTGGAAAGCTCATGAGGGTTTAGAGTTAAGCACCGTGTATGTGTATGACATATATGTATTCACATATCCAAAGAGTAACAAAGTTGCGGAAAGACTATATGTGTGCATGTGACATAAGACCACTCGCTGAACACTTACTGTTATTAGTGTCAATAGAGCAGCTATAAATGCAATAAGCAAAATGTAACAAATTACATAAATCAGAATCTAATCCATATTAGCATGAGATACAGCATCTCCTCTCATTCTTAAATCCTCAATGAATCAGTCCCAGTAATATAGTTTGGTCTGAAACAGAGGCCTGAAGATCATGAAAGTTTTTGATTAGTTATATCAATAGTCAAAGTTCAATGCAGGAGAAGCAAAGACCTGCTAAGGTCTAATATGGTAGTCAACATCCAAGAAAATTAATGATTCATAACAGAGCATTTCTTAGACACTGTCCACAGAATTAGTTCCAAGAAAATGTTAGCCCTGGTATGGCAATATTATCTATACGTGTCTTAGTATTTTGCTTATAGTGAAGAATCCAACTCCACATAGGCGTATATGGATAGAGCATCTCGTAGGTCCTATTATGCATACCTCTATGTCATGAACCTGATCGGTGGATCTTAAGTAGATGGATCATAAGTCGACAGTAGTATATTCCAAATGTGGGAATGCTGGACAAGAGGTCCGATTTAGCAGCCCAATCCACTGATCCATTCAGTGGTTGAGGTGTTGTACTGGGGTCACTGAAGGTCATAAGTCATACTGAAGATCATAAGTTGACAAAAGTGCAGTCCGAATGTGGGAGTGCTGGACAAGAGGTCCAATTTAGTGTCTCATCCAATGATCCATTCAGTGGTTGAGGTGTGGTACTGAGATTACCTCAGGTCATTGAAGAATAGACATATTGAAGAGACATGCTGGACGAAAAAGTCTTATTGTGCATGTGTAAGGATGTAAGCTTACTGAAGCCTATCTCTGGGTGGGAGGAGCCACCCAGAGATTAGCAGGAAGCTATATAATCTGAGATAAGCGAATAAGGAACCCAGGATGCAGGGAAACAGTAGATAGGCCAAGGGTAGATTTATTGAGATATGCAAGTCCAGTAGAACAAGCCAGAGGTCAGGGCAGGCTGAGATAAAGCAAGTTCAGTGTAACAAGCCAGAGGTCAGGGCAGGCTGAGATAATGCAAGTCCAGTGTAACAAGCCAGAGGTCAGGGCAGGCTGAGATAATGCAAGTCCAGTGTAACAAGCCAGAGGTCAGGGCAGGCTGAGATAATGCAAGTCCAGTGTAACAAGCCAGAGGTCAGGGCAGGCTGAGATAATGCAAGTCCAGTGTAACAAGCCAGAGGTCAGGGCAGGCTGAGATAATGCAAGTCCAGTGTAACAAGCCAGAGGTCAGGGCAGGCAGAGATAATGCAAGTCCAGTGTAACAAGCCAGAGGTCAGTACCTGAGATCCAATACAAGGTCCAAGAGGAAGGTCTGTAGAGTGGAAGCTTGGCAGAAGATGCAGGTTGGACAGGAGGACCCAAAGGTGCAGGCTGGCTGGAGAAACAAAAGGAGCAGACTGGGCTGGAGGACCACAGGTGAAGGCTGGCTGGAGGACCCCAGGTGAGAGCTGGCTGGAGGACCACAGGAGAGAGCTGGCTGGGGGACCACAGGTGAAGGCTGGCTGGAGGACCCCAGGTGAGAGCTGGCTGGAGGACCACAGGAGAGAGCTGGCTGTGGAACCACAGGCGAAGGCTGGACTGGAGGATAACAGGAGAAGGCTGGGCTGAAGGATGCAGAGCCTAAACGCAGGCTGGAAGCAGGAAGCGCTGGGAGGCGAAATGCGGCAAGCAGACCGCCCGGGACTCAAGCGACAACTGAGCGCCGAGTCCCGGTTGCCACCAGTTTAAATGGACGCCGGGCGCCCAGTGAATGACGTTGGTGCGACGACCGACGTCAGACCTCGCTACTGCGCATGCGCGAGGACGCGCGCACGCGCCCAGCCGTCCTGAAGCCAGTAGAGCTACTGGCAAGGACGGCGAGGGACATGACAGTTCCCCCCCTTTACGACCAACCTCCGGGTGGTCAGGTCAGCAGGTCGGTCTGGATGATTCCGATGAAAGGTACGAACACGGGCCGTGGTGTTGAAGTTGCCTGCGGGTTCCCAGGAACGGTCTTCTGGGCCGTACCCCTTCCAATGTACCAGGTATTCCAAACGGCCTCGTCGAAAACGAGAGTCTAGAATCTCCTCGACCTCGAACTCATCAGGATCTGTAATGGAAACAGGAGGAGGTCTAGAAGGTTCTCGACCAGGAAACGGGCTGGGAATCCATTTCTTCAATTGAGAGATGTGGAACGTTGGGTGAATCCAGTATGAGGCAGGTAGTGCCAGACGATATGCTACTGGATTAATGACTTGAGTGATAGAAAAAGGTCCCAAGAAGCGAGGTCCCAATTTTTTGGTGGGACAAGAAAGGCGAACATGTGAAGAGGACAGCCATACTTTATCCCCAATCTGTAGTTCAGGTCCTCTCTGTCGGTGTTTATAGTCTTGCTGTGCAGATCTCAGAATTTGACTTAACACATGATGAGACTGCTGTAACTGTTGTATTCGTTGATTAGCCTCTGGGACTGGAGTGATGGGGGTGAGTCCTGGTAGAGCTGCCGGGTGGTATCCAAAGTGCTCTCCAGAATTTTGATGTGAATTGGGAACCTCTGTCTGAAGTAATGGATTGTGGTACTCCATGAAGACGGAAGATTTCCTGCAGATACAAAGAAGCGGTTCGGCTGGCTGAAGGTAGACCTTTGCTTGGGATAAAATGAGCCATCTTAGTAAATCGGTCTACTACGACCATAATGGTATTATGTTGGTTTGAACCTGGTAAATCCACAATGAAATCAATTGTTACATCTCTCCAAGGACCAGAGGGTATGGGTAAAGGATGGAGCAAACCGGATGGTTTGGTGTGTTGGCTTTTAGCTCTGGCACAAGTGTCACAAGAGGATACGTAGTGATTGACGTCCTGCTTTAAGTTTGGCCACCAGAAATACCGCTGAATGGCTTCTAAGGTCTTTTGGATTCCCCCATGGCCTGCAACAGGAAGATCATGAAACTGGTGAAGAGTCTCTTGACGGACGGATTCAGGGACAAAAACTGTATCTTGCTTATACAATAGGCCATCAGTGAAGGTTAAGGCGTATAGTTGTATCAAACGAGGAGAAGGAGTGGTGGCTTGTTTGATACATTCCAGTAAGTTGGTGGTGACAAGGAGGAATTGACGTGGTTGCAAAATTGTATCAGGAAGTGTAGTAGTATTGGAAGGTACCGTATACATCCTGGATAAAGCATCTGCTTTCAAATTTTTTGAGCCCGGTCTGTAGGTGATGTGTAGTTGGAATCGTGCAAAGAACATTGCCCATCTGGCTTGACGAGGTCGTAGTCTGCGGGCTGATTGGAGATATTCTAGATTTCTGTGATCTGTATATATTGTAATAGGATACTCTGAACCCTCTAATAAGCGTCTCCATTCCTCCAAGGCGCATTTAATAGCGAGCAATTCCTTGTCTCCCACATCATAATTTTGCTCGGCAGGTGTGAGACGCCTGGAGTAGAAGGCTACTGGATGTAAACGATCTTTAATGCCCATATGTTGTGACAGTACTGCCCCTGTAGCGATATTAGAAGCATCTACTTCTAAAAAGAAATGTTTATTGACATCAGGTTGTTGTAGAATAGGTGCTTGCGTAAAGTGAAGTTTTAAACGGTCAAAAGCTTGTTGAGCTTCAGGAGTCCAGTGAAAACTGGCATCCTTCTTGGTTAAACATGTGAGTGGTGAAATACATTTTGAGAAATCCCGGATAAAGCGTCGGTAGAAGTTGGCAAAGCCAACAAACCTCTGAATTGCCTTCTTGTCAGATGGTATGGGCCACTTCAGTATAGCTGTTATCTTACGAGGATCCATCTTTAACTGTCCTGGGGAAACAAGGAAACCTAGGAATTCAATCTCAGACACTTCAAAAGAACATTTCTCCAATTTAGCGTACAAACCATGTGTACGAAGCCTAGTTCACACTCTCCTGACATGACTGCAATGTTCTTGTAGTGAATGTGAGAAGACAAGAATGTCATCTAAGTAAATGACAACAAACTGGTCCAGAAGATCCCGAAAAACATCATTTACGAAATGCTGAAATGTTGCAGGAGCGTTACATAACCCGAAGGGCATCACGGTGTACTCAAAGTGTCCATATCTGGTTTGGAAGGCGGTCTTCCATTCGTCTCCCTTGCGGATGCGAACCAGGTTATATGCTCCTAGTAGATCGATTTTTGTGAAGATCTTTGCAGTTGACATGCGTTCAAACAATTCTGGGATCAGTGGTAACGGATAGCGATTTTTAATGGTAATGGCATTGAGTTCCCGATAGTCTACGCAGGGGCGTAGACCACCGTCTTTCTTGGGTACAAAGAAAATCCCGGCTCCAGCTGGAGAAGTGGAAGGTCGAATAAATCCTTTCTCCAGATTTTCAGATATGTACTCTCTAAGATGTTGTAGTTCTGGTCCGGATAGAGGATATATATGTCCATAGGGTATAGTTGATCCAGAGAGAAGTTCGATAGGACAATCATATGGTCTATGAGGTGGAAGAAGGTCAGCCCCTTTTTTATCAAACACATCTGAGAAATCCTGATAGACCATGGGTATGGTTGACGTTGTAACACAGGTCAACAGTTTAGGCTCTGTTTTGATAAGACATTTTTCTCTACAGTGGGTGGAAAGAAAGGTTACAGTTTTGGAAGACCACTCAATATGGGGGTCGTGAATTTGTAGCCATGGAAGACCCAAAATAAGAGGAAACAAAAGAGATGGGACAACTTCAAATTTAATTTCTTCTCTATGATTTACAGCAGTGAGAAGATACAGAGGTAAAGTTTCATAAAGAATGGGACCTGACTGTAGGTAGCTTGCATCCGCCATCTGAAGCGTGAACGGTTGGGTTTTGCGTTTGATGGGTATGCCCAAGGATAGAGCTGTCTCCTGGCTCAGGAAACAACTACTGGCTCCGGAATCTATGATGGCCGACACCTCACTCTGCTGTGTGTTCCACTGTAGAATAACAGAGAGGGATATGTAAGAAGAAGTGGGCAACAGAATAGGAGCGGATGATGTTGCAGGTAAAAAATGCCTACCTTGGGAAGGCCGTGGTCTGGTATCACAAGTCCTGAGATGGTGACCCCCTTTTCCACAATAGAGGCAAAGATTTAGAAGTCGTCTACGGTCTCGTTCAGCTTTAGATAGAGGTCCCCGTAGAACACCCAGCTGCATAGGCTCCTCTGTGGTGGTGACAGTAGCAGGTGGTTGAGATGAAGCTGGAGTACGATGGGGAGGAGAAGAAGTAGCAGAGCGTTCACGCCGCCGTTCTCTCAAGCGGCGGTCAATTTGTATGGAGAGATGAGTGATCTCGTCTAGTGTAACTGGTATAGGTACTCTAACCAGTTCGTCCTTCAGGCTTTCAGATAGGCCTAGACGAAATTGATCCATGAGCGCAGCTTCATTCCACTTGGAATCAATTGACAGACGACGGAAGTCAGCAACGTAGTCCTCAACTGGGCGTCTCCTTTGAGTTAGGGACCTTAATGCTACCTGAGCTGAGGCCGTTTTAAAAGGGTCATCATATAATGAATCCATAGCCTGCCAGAAAGCCTGCCATGTAGTTAATACAGGACTGTTGGTCTGTAAGAGGTGATGGGACCAGCCCTGTGGTTCTCCTCCTAACAATGTGATGGTAGTACGTACTTTGGTGAAGTCAGAGGCATAGGTACGTGGATTGATTGAGAACAGTAACTCACATGCAGTGATGAAGGACCTGTACCGGGCTCTATCCCCATAAAATCTTTCAGGCAGGGGAACACGAGGTTCTGGAGCGGAATTCATCTCAAGGCTAGGAAGGGGTGGTGTAGAACCACCTGCTGCTTGGGTTAAACTTGGTTGAAGGTCCTGTAGTTGCTGTTGGAGATGTGTTTGGTTGGCCTGTAATTCCTGTACAGAAGCAGTGAGAGCAGCTATCCGACTACCCAGGGTATTTAAAGCTTCGAGCAACCCAGCGGGTTCCATAACAATTTTGGGGCTCAGTTGTTACTGTAAGGCTGTAAGCTTACTGAAGCCTATCTCTGGGTGGGAGGAGGCACCCAGAGATTAGCAGGAAGCTATATAATCTGAGATAAGCGAATAAGGAACCCAGGATGCAGGGAAACAGTAGATAGGCCAAGGGTAGATTTATTGAGATAATGCAAGTCCAGTAGAACAAGCCAGAGGTCAGGGCAGGCTGAGATAAAGCAAGTTCAGTGTAACAAGCCAGAGGTCAGGGCAGGCTGAGATAATGCAAGTCCAGTGTAACAAGCCAGAGGTCAGGGCAGGCTGAGATAATGCAAGTCCAGTGTAACAAGCCAGAGGTCAGGGCAGGCTGAGATAATGCAAGTCCAGTGTAACAAGCCAGAGGTCAGGGCAGGCTGAGATAATGCAAGTCCAGTGTAACAAGCCAGAGGTCAGGGCAGGCTGAGATAATGCAAGTCCAGTGTAACAAGCCAGAGGTCAGGGCAGGCTGAGATAATGCAAGTCCAATGTAACAAGCCAGAGGTCAGGGCAGGCTGAGATAATGCAAGTCCAGTGTAACAAGCCAGAGGTCAGTACCTGAGATCCAATACAAGGTCCAAGAGGAAGGTCTGTAGAGTGGAAGCTTGGCAGAAGATGCAGGTTGGACAGGAGGACCCAAAGGTGCAGGCTGGCTGGAGAAACAAAAGGAGCAGACTGGGCTGGAGGACCACAGGTGAAGGCTGGCTGGAGGACCCCAGGTGAGAGCTGGCTGGAGGACCACAGGAGAGAGCTGGCTGGGGAACCACAGGTGAAGGCTGGCTGGAGGACCCCAGGTGAGAGCTGGCTGAGGACCACAGGAGAGAGCTGGCTGGGGAACCACAGGCGAAGGCTGGACTGGAGGATAACAGGAGAAGGCTGGGCTGAATGCAGAGCCTAAACGCAGGCTGGAAGCAGGAAGCGCTGGGAGGCGAAACTGCGGCAAGCAGACCGCCCGGGACTCAAGCGACAACTGAGCGCCGAGTCCCGGTTGCCGCCAGTTTAAATGGACGCCAGGCGCCCAGTGAATGACGTTGGTGCAACGACCGACGTCAGACCTCGCTACTGCGCATGCGCGACGACGCGCGCATGCGCCCAGCCGTCCTGAAGCCAGTAGAGCTACTGGCAAGGACGGCGAGGGACATGACAGTATGCAAATTTAAACACGGATAGTTGATACTAAAACAGTCTTCTGGTAGAAATGATGCTGCACAGAAGGTCCTATAATGCAACACTCTTTCATTTCCATTTCAATTTGTGACTCTTAGAGTGTATAAGGTTCAAGATCCATTGGGTCACTGGTTAATAGAATGCTGTATAGCTGAGTTTTTCATTGAGACCCTTAGGGGCCACTGTATCCAAAGTACGAATCCAAAAAGTTTCCCTTTTCAGTAGTTTTGCGCCACAATCTTCTCCTCTGTGTAGTGGTGGAATATGATTAATGAGGATAGTCTTCAGAGATGCTTCTATATGTTGTTGCTCCAAAAAGTGTCTGGCCACAGGTTTGTCAGAACTGCCAGAATTTAGTGCTGCATGGATTGTAGATTGGTGGTTAGCCATCCTTTCTCTGAATGTCATCTCTGTTTTTCCCACGTACACCTTAGAACAGGGGCAGGTCAATATGTAAATCATGTGGTCAGTAGTGCATGTGAGTTTGTATCTTATTTTGAATACTTTATTAGTATGTTGAAAGGTGGTTGTCTTAATCATGCTGTTGCATGTGGCGCAGTTACCACAGCAAAAGCATCCCTTATTATTTATTTGTCTTGTTAGCCAAGATGTCTTGTTTCAGTGGTTGTGGGGCTGGTGCTATGTCTGGGTGCATTTAGAAGTATTTTAGTGTCTTTCCATGAGACTATACCACCATTGGTGGTGGAGTGGAAAAAAAATGGAAGTTTAGGATCAGTTGACAGGATAGGCCAATGTTGTTTAGGATTTTAGTCAGCTTCTCAATTCCAGGAAAGTATTGTTGAAAAAACAGGTCTTATTGTTTTCTATGGCTAGCATGAGATCACACTTTTGTTTCTTTAATGAGGTTTAGCTCCTCTTTTAGAAGTTTATGATCCTATGCCCAATGTAGAAATTTCATCTCTTTCTCCTTTAACTGCTTATATGTTTTCTTAGGGGTAGATTTAAAGGCAGGCGGTAGCAAAAAAAACCCACCATTGTGTGTTTTAACGTGGAGTAAGCCATTTAAAGGTCCGTATAATGAACAGCTAACGGCAGTTCACAAAGTAATACAGCCTCTACACTAATGTGTGTTTTGGCCCATTTGAAAAAAAACCTCTCCAAGTTGCCATTTAATGGACTGCGTCAGCTGTAAAAATCCGTTAAGGGACTCAATTTAAAATTTAAGATCCAGTTTGTTTGGCCGTAAAGTCCCTTATCGGATCTTTAGGCAGCTAACGCAGCTATTAATGGGCCGAAAAACCTAAGTCCACAGTGGATGTATTGAAATGGGGCCCTAAGCCCCAAATCAATACATCCAAAGTGCCTAAAACATGTCCAAACTTAGTAGAATTAACCCTATGAGTGCCATGGGGTATAATTACCCTGCCAGCATTCATAGGGTTAACCCGACTAAGTAAAGCAACATCGCATTACACGATCCTCATGTGAAGCTGACCAAATGATGCTGCTGTCCTGTACCATTGTATATTTGTTATCAGCATATTGCTTGGGCTCGCTGAGGCCACCTGCCTGCAAATGTATGCTAGTGCAGGAACCATTAGTGTATGAGCCTGACACAAAAGTATGAGAGCCATTGATAATAACTTAAAAGCTGCGCAGGAACAGGTAATGTATTTTTTACCTGGAGAACGTAATGTTTCACCCGGAGTTCCCTGGTGAAAGCTGGCAAGTTCACAGGTGTGCCTATCAAGGAAGGTTGCTATGGGTTGCAGCAAGGAGCCTCTTTCTGAAATGATATGCCTACTAGAGGGAGTGGTTGAATTTTTGTGGATTTTGGGTAGACAGTATATTTGACAGGGTATTTGTGACCTGTGACTAGTGACCTGATAAGCTGTGCTTGAAATATTTGCTGGAGAAATTGAATAAGCATTTTCACTGTCGTCCAATACAGGTTACTGGTAACTCTGGGAGGCGATCCGCCCCTTTAAGTAGGCAGGAACATTTCTCCAAATGTATGCAGGGGCGGAGCCTCCCCTCCCTCCTAGGCTGCTTCCCAGTCAACTAACACCAGAATGATTTGTTCCTGGGTGTGTACACACCAGGTGGAGAACATCTCTCTTCAGTTTAGTCTTTTTATTGTTTTCTGTCAAATATGGAATACCCCCATTAGGCGGGTTACCATGACTGACAAATGCCCTCTCCAAAGTGGCTAGCTCAGTGTCCAGGGATTTTTGGTGGACCTTATGCCCTGATGAGGGAACAACTTGGTTTCAAGTACTTCCCTGGGGGATTATCCTCTGAGGTAATCATGTCTTTGCATGGTGACCTGAAGACAGAAGTCCTGCAGAAAGGTGAGCCACCCTTTGAGTGCTGAAGGTCCACTTGTCCCACAGTGTCCCTTCCATGAGGTTGGGCTTGTATTTGGGAGTTCTCATTGCGCACTCCAGCACTCATTGAGTGTTTTTATATATATATATCTATAATGTATGTATGTGTATGTTTGTGAGTTTTGGAGCAGTCTATGTGGCATTTTAACCCTTTGTCTGCTGGTTTGACTCGTTTATTGAGAGTTCTGTTGCCCTTTCTTTATGGGATAGTGTTTTCTCATCATGTACATGTGTTCAATATGTGTTTTTAACCTTTTTATTATTGGGGTAAATTTTCTTAAATTTCATGTTCCGCGCCTTTACTCTCTATGGGCTTACACTGTGTGGGACGTATCTCTGGAACCGCTTCACATAGCGACTTCAGAGTGGGCTCATTTTGTTTGTCTTCCCTTGCTCTTTCATCCAGTTTCATGTTCAAGTGTGTTGAGGGACTTGGGGGGCTTCAGGCACTGCTTTGGGGTACTTTTTGAGAAAAACTACGTTTCCCATGAGCGCTCGTTTCGCACCCTTTTTCTGATTGGCTCCCGTCGCGGCAGCCATTTTGTGAGTTCTTCTCATCGAGTATACTACGCAGGGACCGGACCTTCTCCCTCTCCTCCATTGATTAACCCTTCGCTTGCCAGATAAGTTTAGTTTTAACGTTTCTGGGGTGAATATTTAATCTTTCACACTTAATTGGGTGATTTCTGGCAGTGGGGTATATTTGACACTGTGAGTATGTCTACACCGCTGGAGCTTGGGACTAGACCTAAGACTAAGGAAGCTGGGGTATCAGTATCCCCCATTGTGTTTTGCTCCTCTTGTCATTCAGGACTGCCTAGGGAATTCTCTGGTCATTTATGCCCAGCATGCTCAGAAGGTCCTGACAGCAACCCAGGGCCTTCCAGCCATGCTATAGAGCAAGCTTGGGTTAAAGAGTTTAAGGCTGCAAGTAGGGACCTCAGGTCCACTCTTCAACTCTTTCCCTCTCAGGTACAGGGTGCACTGCAGTTATGGAAGGCTCCCTCTACTATCAGGACCTCCCTGCCTAAACCACAGGGGGCACCTGATGTGTCTTATTCTTCTGAGGAAGAATTGTTGCAAGATTCTGATGTTGAGGATGGTACAGTTATTGAGTCTTCCAGATTTGTTGGAGACCCCTTTGAATGTGACCCTGAACTCTCTGCTGAGGGCTTAATTAGAGCCGTTCTGACCACCTTCAACCTTCCCTTGAGTCAAGAGGTTCCCTCTGACCCAACTGATGTCTTTCAGAAACCGGCTAAAGCTGTTACTTATTTTCCTCCTAACCCTACTCTTGAACGTTTGGTTTCAGATGCTTGGAAAAATCCTGACAAGTCCTCTTCAGTCTCAAAAAAGTTTGCAAAACTTTATCCCTTTTCTGAGGCTGAACTGAATAAATGGGTTCATCCTCCCAAGGTGGATGCCCCTGTTTCTAGACCGTCTAAATCGACTGCTTTACCTGTATCTGATGCTTCTGCTTTACAGGATTGGACAGACAAAAAGTTGGAAGTTTGCCTCAAGTCTATTTTTGCCTCTATTGGCACTGCTATGCGTCCGGCATTTGCTGTGGCGTGGGTTAACTGGGCCATTGTGGTCTGAACTGAGCAACTCACCACAGCGGTCCGTCAGGACGCGCCTGTTTCAGAACAATTGTGCTTGCTTGCTAATATTTCTGAGGCCCAGAATTATGTTTCTGATGCTGCTTTTGACGCTGCCCGCATGATGGCTAGGGCTTCTACCTCTTCTGTGGTGGCCAGGCGTGCGCTTTGGCTTAAGATTTGGTCTGCTGACACTGCAGAAGGTTTTGCTTTCTTTGCCTTTCCAGGGTACTTCCTTGTTTGGGTCTGAGTTCAAGGAACTCATTAGCGAGGCTACTGGGGGTAAGAGTACCCTTTTGCCTTTGGTCTTCAAGAAAAAGTTGCCGGCTAAGCTTTACCGGTCCTTTCGCTCCTTTCAGTCGGAGACGCGTCCCTCGTCCAAGTCAGTTCCATCAGATCAGCGTCCCTCCTCCAAGCCCAAGCAGTCCTGGAAGCCCAAGGTTGCTTCCAAGCCCAAGTCTGCCAAGGCTGCTTCGGCATGACTCGCCGAACCCGGATCCGCACCCTGCCGTGGGGGGACGTCTCTACCTCTTTCGCAGGGTCTGGGAGGAATCTGTGACGGACCCATGGGTTTTACAGGTGGTCTCAGAGGGATACAAGATCCCTTTCTTTTCCCTTCCTCCCTTTCGTTTTCATCTCACTCGTTCTCCGCAAGATGCAGAGAAACTGCGTCTGTTCGACGGCGCTATTCAGGATCTCTTGGACAAGGAGGTTCTGGAGCCAGTGCTTCCTGTGGACATGGGCTTGGAGTTCTACTCCAACCTTTTTGTGGTGACCAAGAAGGACGGCGGGGGTCGTCCTGTTTTGGATCTCAAAGATCTCAATTCCTTTGTGGTGAAGACCCACTATTGCCAGGAATCTCTGCGCACTGTGATTGCCACCATGTCTCCAGGGGAGTTTCTCGCTTCTCTGGATCTTCAGGATGCGTATTTGCACATCCCTATTCATCCAGAGAGCAGGCAGTATCTGAGGTTTGCCTGCGCCAGGGGTCATTTTCAGTTTTCAGCTCTTCCGTTTGGACTGACAACTGCTCCTCAGGTGTTTCAACGAGTTCTGGGAGCATTGATATCTGCCGTCCATCGGGATGGCGTGAGAGTGACTCCGTACTTGGACGACTTGCTATTGAAGGCAGAATCTGCGGAACTCCTTCATCAGCAGGTCCAGACCTGCATTCATGCCCTCACTTGTCACGGGTGGATAGTGAATTTGGACAAGTCGACCTTGTCTCCATCCCAGAGTCTCATATTCCTGGGTCTGCTGTTCGACATTCAGAAGGGTATGGTGTTTCTGCCGGAGGAAGTGGCTCATCAAATTGCCAAACGAGTTGCAAGGATTCTGGCACTAGAGCGGATCCCAGTGCCGAAGTTGTCTTCACTGGTGGGGAAGTTCATCTCCACGATAGAGGCGGTGCCATTTGCGATAGCCCACGCCAGGGAACTTCAGAGGTTTGTGATTCAGACGTGCGGGGATCGACCGAATCATCTGAAGCTGTCAGTGTCCTTGCCTCCTCACGTAGAGTTGAGCTTGGAATGGTGGTTGGACCTTTCCCATCTCCTGAAAGGGAGACCCTTCCGGATCCCTTACTGGACCAAGATCACGATGGACACCAGTCTCTTGGGCTGGGGGGCTGTATTGGGTCGCTTCAGCGCTCAAAGGAAGTGGTCCTTGGAGGAGTCTTCTCCCCATCAACATTTTGGAACTTCGGGCGATTTTCCATGCTCTGCGCCATTGGGAATCTCAGCTGAACGACTGTCCGGTCAAGGTGGAATCAGACAACACCACTGCCGTGGCTTACATCAACAGGCAGGGCGGGACAAGAAGTCTCGCCGTGTGGCTAGAGGTCAAGGCCATCCTGTCCTGGGCGGAGGTTCACGTTCCTGCCATTTCAGCGGTGCACATTCCAGGTGTAGACAACGTCATGGCAGACTTTCTCAGTCGTCACACAGTCGACAGCGGAGAGTGGGAACTCCATCTGGAAGTGTTTCAACTATTGACTCAGATGTGGGGCATGCCCCTGGTGGATCTGATGGCAACCAGGTACAACAGGAAGGTTCCAACGTTCTGCTCCAGGTGGAGAGACTCTCTGGCTCTGGCGGTCAACGCCATGTCGATTCCTTGGGCGTTTTCCCTAGCCTACATCTTCCCCCCCTTCCGATGCTGATCAGGGTGATCCAGAAGCTGAAGGTGGAGCATTGTCCGGTCATCCTCATTGCTCCGAAATGGCCTCGTCAGTCCTGGTACCCGGACCTTCTAGCTCTGTCGGTGGCAGAGCCCTTTCCGCTTCCCTCTCATCCAGATCTTCTGATTCAAGGTTATCTGTGGAAGGAGGATGTCCATCGTCTCCATTTGACAGACTGGAGGTTGAATCCTCAATTTTGAAGAAGAAGGGGTTCTCTTGCCATGGTGTCTACCATGCTTCAGGCTCGTAAGCCTGTTTCATCCAAGATCTATCATCGGGTCTGGTCGACCTTTCTGTCTTGGTGTGCTGACAGGGACCTGTCTCACGATTTTCATCTTCCTAATGTCCTGGTCTTTTTGCAGGACGGTGTGGATAAGGGACTCAGTTTGAGTTCTCTTAAGGTTCAGACTTTGGCGCTTTCTGTCTTTTTCCAGGAGCGCATTGCTGTTCTTCCTGATGTCAAGATTTTCTTCCAGGGCGTGGCTCATGTTTGTCCTGCCTTTCGGAGTCCGGCTCCTCAGTGGGACCTGAATCTGGTTTTGGGAGTTCTCCAGCGTCCTCCCTTTGAGTCTTTAGCTACCATTCCTTTACGTCTTTTGCCATGGAAGATGGCCTTTCTTCTGGCTATTGTGTCAGTCCGCCGGGTGGCGGAGTTACAAGCTCTCTCCTGTAAACCGCCCTATTTGGTGTTTCACAAGGACAAGGCGGTTCTTCGTACTTCTAAGGAGTTCTTACCTAAAGTGGTTTCTGAGTTCCACATTAATCAGGAGATTGTGGTGCCCTCTTTCTGCCCTAACCCCTCTTCCGAGAAGGAGAGGGATCTCCATTTGTTGGATGTTGTGCGTTATCTCAAGTTCTCTGTGCATCGCACGGAATCCATCAGGAAGTCTGACGCTCTGTTCGTCATTCCGGAGGGTCCTAGGGCTGGGAGACCGGCATCCAAAGTGACTATTGCATCTTGGATTAAGTCTACCATTCTTAAGGCATACGAGTTGAGGAACAAACATGTTCCCTTCCGGGTTACGGCCCATTCTACCAGGTCCATTGGGGCCTCTTGGGCCTACAAAAATCAAGCGTTTGCTGATCAGCTGTGCCGGGCGGCCACTTGGTCCTCTGTGCACACCTTCTTGAAGCACTACCGTGTGGATGTGCTGGCCTCGGGTGATGCCAGCTTTGGGAGGAAGGTCCTGGAGGCAGTTGTGCCTGTCTAGGATCTTCTTCTGAGGTTCTTAGTGTTTCCTTACTGTTGAGCCCTGTTGGCTCTAGTTCTGTGTGCTGTGTAACAGTTCCTGGGGTCTGTTTTTTACCCCGAGTTGGTGTCCGTTGACACTTCTGTTTTGTTGGGATCTCTGTCCAGTTGGTTCATGGAGGTCCTGGTGACTTTGGGGGCCTTGTCCCTGGTCCTTGCCTCCTTCCCGCCTCAGGGTAACTCAATGCTTGGACATCCCAGAGTTACCAGTAACCTCTATTGGATGAAAGTGAAAATAGGATTTTAGTCTTACCTGTTAAATCCTTTTCACTTAGTCCGTACAGGTTACTGGTCTCCCACCCTGTCAAGAGACCATGCTTGGCTCTCCTGTGGCACTTTGTGGGAGTCCTTCGGGGCATGCTCACAGGAGTCTTCTTGTCTCCGATTTCTGGTCAGTTAGTAGGGTCTCAAATCATTCTGGTGTTAGCTGACTGGGAAGCAGCCTATGAGGGAGGGGAGGCTCCGCCCCCTGCATACATTTGGAGAAATGTTCCTGCCTACTTAAAGGGGCGGATCACCTCCCAGAGTTACCAGTAACCTGTATGTACTAAGTGAAAAGGATTTAACAGGTAAGACTAAAATCCTGTTTTTTGTGTGGTGTAGTATGGTAAGGTAGAGGTTAAGAAACAAATCTCTTTGGTGTTTGTTTTATTCCCCTCCCTTTGCTGTGATACAACTAATTGCAGTCTGGTGAGTTGGGAATGGTTAATTGCTCTGTTTGTAATTGGTGGATTCTTGCTTTAAATACCAAAAAGAGAGAGAGATCTAGAAGTTGATCAGTGACCTGTGACCTGATAAGCTGTGCTTGAAATATTGGCTGGAGAAATTGAATAAGCATTTCTGTGTGGTGTGGTGTAGTGTGGTAAAGGAGAGGTTAAAAAACAAATCTCTTTGTTTTTTTTCCCTTCCCTTTGTTGTGATACAACTAATTGCAGTCTGATGTGCTGGGAGTGGTTAATTGCTGTATTTGTAATTGGTGGATTCTTGCTTTAAATAACAAAGACACAGTGAATATTTGAACGTGTGAATCTTGCATCAGTGTGTAAGTGCAGAAGTGTGGTAAGTGTGAGAATTTAAATAAGGGGATTCACATAAGTGCAGAAGTGTGGTAAGTGTGAGAATTTAAATAAGGGGATTCAAATACAGGAGATTACACAGGGGAACACATATTTTTAGCCTTATTGTACAGATTATTTTTATCTGCCTTTTAGCTTGTGGTAACTGGCATAATATGAGTGGTAGCATGATTGTCCATATGATTGCACACCTGGAACAACCATTCCAGCATGCATACCTCTGTGGCAGATGTGAGTAAGTGGTTTCTCTGGAAGCTCGTATTCTGGAGGGGCAAGTTGCAACACTGAGAAAGACAGCCAATCTTGAGAGGAAATTGGTGGTAGGTAGTTCTGGGGGTGGATAATGCACAAAGAATGAGCAGTTAGACAGATGGGTTACAGTTAGACATAGCGGGGGGGGCAGAGGAATAGCGAGGACACTCCTGTGGTTACTAACCCTAACAGATTTGCTGCTTTGAGTAATGAAGTTGGGGATGTTAACACAGGAATGCCTTGCTGAAGAGAACTGTTCTCTCTAACAGCCGAGAGAACAGCCCCTCTAGCACGGTTGGGATCCGGGACTCAGGCAGACCTAGACAGATGGTGGTGGTAGGGGATTCTATTATTAGGAAGACAGACAGGGTAATCTGTCGCCAGGATCGCTACAATTGTACAGTTTGCTGTCTCCCAGGAGCTTGGGTTCGACATGTGGCTGATTGGGTTGATAGATTGTTGGGAGGGGCTGAGCTTGACCCTGGCTGTCATGGTATATGTTGGTACTAATGACAAAGTCAGTGGAAAATGGAGGTCCATTAAGAATGATTTCAGGGATATAAGCTTAAGCAGAGGACCTCTAAGGTAGTATTTTCTGAAATACTACCTGTGCCACGCGCTACATTAAAAAGGCAACGGGAGATTTGTGAGTTAAATGAGTGGCTAAAGACTTGGTGTAAGCAGGAGGGGTTTGGGTTCCTAGAACAATGGGCAGCCTTTTCCCTTGGATTGCACGTGAGATTGCACCTTAGTGGAAGGGGGGCCACGGTGCTGGGCGTTAGGATGGTTAGAGGGCTGGAGGAGACCTGAAACTAGGAAGGGGGGGGGTGCTGCAACATAGGATTTGGAAGGCAGTATAATTGAGGAAATGGTATTAGAGAAGGGGCATGGGGGTGGAGAGGGGGAATGGGCTAGATCATCTAATATGGAGTTGCCATTGTTACAGCCTGATAAAAGGCAGATATATTTGACAATGAAGGAAATCTTTCAGAATGGCAAAATGATGAAATGTATCATTGCAAATGCTCGTAGTCTGGCTGGTAAGATGGGGGAACTAGAAATGATTGCAGCACATGAGCAGTATGATCTGACTGGTGTGTCTGAAACCTGGTTAGATGATACATATGACTTAGCAGTCAATCTAGAGGGTTATTCACTTTTTAGGAGGGATAGGGTTAATAAAAGGGGAGTCGGGGCATGTCTATATGTAAAGCATGCTTTAAAACCTAGTTTAAAGGAATATATAAATGAAGGGTCCAATGAAAAGGCAGAGATCTTGTGGGTCGAAATACACACTGGGGGAACACATAATAAAAAATGTTAGTGGGGATTTGCTACAAGCCACCTAATATTGGGGAGTTGGAAGAACAAAAAAACAGCAAGAAATAAAAGAGAGGAAATATACGGACATTTAATCTGTCCGCAAAGAGAGACCAGTACAATACTTTTACAATCGGGACTAATTCTAGTCCTCACAATAGTACTAGACGGACAACTAAAACTATGATTCTTTATTACAAATTCAACAAATAAAAACAGCAACATAACCCATCGTCTGTTAGACTGAACAGGCTCTAAAAGACCCCTTCATATAGGGGTTTAAGAGGATATATACTGTTCCGGGTCTTAATGGTTAACTATATCTAACCACACGGGTTATATTTCACCCTTCTTTTAATTACTAAATAACCATACCACGGATGAGATATTGTTCACTGTCTACACTTTCTGACATATAGAGACATGTATCCTGAGTTCAATAGTGTTTCACTCTATTAGCATAAATTGGGTATAACCCATATTTAAAACCGAGTGAAAGACTGTCTGTTAGCTTCAGTTATAACCTAAGTCGTGTTTCACTCTCTTAGCATGAATTGCGTATTAACCCACATTCAAAACCGAGTGAAAGACTAACTGTGAAAGACGTTAACTACCAATGCACATGACGTGCGATAACTCAATATAAAGTTCCATGGACCTCAAAAGCCTTAATGTTATAACATAGTAACCATCTTTAATGACCCTTATATACCCTCTAATTACATATAAGCCCAACGCGTTTCTCTGGTCATGCCAGCTTCGTCAGGAGCATATAGATAGTCGCCGCCACTTATGCTGCACTATATATAGTGTCTATAAGGGATGTGATGTAATACCGCCCATTTTTCAAATAAGTCAAGCTTAATTTTAATTGGTTCAATATTGGCCAATTGGATTCACATCCATTTTCAGGCTTCCTAACAATTAACCCTCTCCTATCTATTTACCGATAGGATATATAGGACATTAGGCTTTATAACCCCTACACTGATCTAATCTCTTATAAGTGCTACATTCATGGCCTTTAAGTAGTTTCATTGACATAAATCTGTTTTACCAAATTCCCAAACTTTATATTATGAAAAATATTTTTTAATCTTTGATCGTCAATCATTTTACTACTTATTATATCGCCAAATGCATTGCAATCCATATTCATTTTCTTTAACCCTTAAATACTCCCATCAAAGCACTATATTGTACAATTTCCTCAGATGTAAAGAAGATATGGATCGATCAGATAGAGCAGGTCTCAAATCATTTGTTTTAAGAACATATCTCCTTGTATTGCTAATTATGTCAGCTAATACAATACAATCCATTTACACTTTATTAATTTATTAACCCTTGAATGAATCCATATCCACTCATTTAGTTCAACTACTCCATTCATTCTATAATATTTTTTACCCTCTACTTAGTTCTAATTTTTAATCAATCTTTAAATAAAATTTTTTCTTCACTTCATTTAACATATATGATTTACTTTCCCATGCCTTCACATTGATCTAAATATTAGCGTTCCGATATACTAATTTATCTGGGATTTAGCTTATTCTTATAATGAATGAATTGAATAGAACCCGACAAATAGATTTACTCAATAAAGGGCTTATATGTAAATCCTTCATTTAACCCTTGTTGACCAATAACTTGCAACCGATAGATCCATCTCGCTTCTATCTTAAGTAGCTGTTTATCAAAATCTCCTTTACGTGATGAATATTGAACTTTTTGAATTCCTGTAAATGATATTACTGAAGCATCTGACTTATGGTATCTTGCCACATGCCTGGCTACTGGTGTATCGCGGACATTACGAATATCTCCAACATGTTCCAATATTCGCGTTCTAAATTGTCTTATTGTTTTGCCTACATATATTTTATGACATGTACATTCCACCAGATAAATAATACCAGTTGTTTTACAGTTAATGAATTCTTTGATCTTATAAGTATCTTCATTAACCTTAAATTCTGCCCTTTTATTAATAAATTTGCACGCTATACAATGATTGCAGGGATAACATCCTATAACTGATGACTTTAGCCAGGAACCATCAGATTTTCTTTGGAAATGACTATGAACCAAATGATCCTTTAAATTCTTAGCTCGTCGATAAGTGATAGAGGGACTAGATCCTATCACCTCACATATTTCCGAATCCAATTTCAAAAAATGCCAATGTCTCATTAAAATTTCACATATCTGTGAATTCTGATTGCTAAATGTTCCTATCAGTCTGACTTTTTTGCCTTCATTTATAATAGATTTATCACTTGACAATAATGTAGCTCTATCCGCAGTCAAAGCCCTTTGATATGCTTTTTTTAGGGTCTTCCTACTATAACCTCTTTGGAGGAATCTTTGTTGAAGTTCCTTGTCTTGACATTTAAAGTCATCTAATGATGTACAAAGCCTTCTTATACGCATATATTTTCCAATAGGAATCCCCTTTATTAATGATGGTGGATGGGCACTCTGAGCATGAAGTAAGCTATTTGTAGCTGTATCCTTTCTATATACACTAGTCACTAGCTCACCTCCTGCATTTTTTTTTATCTTTATGTCTAAAAAAGAAATTTTTTTACAATTGATCTCTGATGTCACTTTTAAATTGTGATTATTGTCATTAAGCACTCTTACGAATTCTTCAAACAATTCTTTTGTACCAGACCATGTTAGGACCACATCGTCAATAAATCTGAGCCAAATCCCAATTTTATCAGTATAATTTCACATACTCTCAGAAAATACTTTTTTATCCTCCCACCAGCCTAAATACAAATTAGCATATGAGGGGGCACATGGACTCCCCATTGTTGTGCCCCTCAGCTGGTGGAAATATTTATGATCAAACAAAAAGTAATTGTGTGTCAATACATATCTCAACAATGCTAAGACAAATTTGTTATGATCTATATACTGTACTCCCCTAGTTGTTAGGTACGACTTAACTGCTATTATCCCCACTTCATGGTCTGTGCTGGTATATAACTGTTGCAATATGACTTCCAGCACAAGAAAGGGAAATCATATTTTAAGTATGATAAATAATAATTTTATGTCCCAACTAGTTGAGGAGCCAACTAGAAAAGAGGCCTTGCTTTACCTAGTGCTCTCAAACAATTGTGACATGATAAACAATGTACAAGTGAGGAAACATTTGGGTAGCAGTGACCACAATATGGGATCCTTTGAAATTGGTTATGAGAAACCTAATAGCAAGGGTTTAACTAAAACATTAAATTTTAAAAAGGCTAATTTTTATTTTTCAAAGATATAAGAAGTATTAACCCTTTGAGTGCCAGAGGGGTACGGAACGTATTGCTTTGCACTGAGTTCCGTACCCCTCTGGCACTCAAAGGGTTAAAGGATATTCAGTGGGATGTAATTTTCAAAGATAAAAATGCTAAAGAATCATGAAATGTATTTAAAATGCTCTTAGACAAATATACACGTCACTATATACCATTGGGGAATAAGCACAAGAGGAGTAAAGGGAAACCAACGTGGCTTAATAATGAGGTTTGCAGAGAAATGAGAAATAAAAAACAGGCTTTTAAAGTATTTAAATCAAACAGGTCATATGCATCATTTAAAAAGTATAAAGAATGTAATAAAATCTGCAAACAAGCAATTAAGCTAGCTAAAATTGAAAATGAGAGAAATACTGCTAATGAGAGCAAGAAAAAACCTAAACAATTCTACAAGTATATTAATATCAAAAAAGTTAAGGTTGATATTGGTCCTCTTAGGACTGAGACAGGTGAAGCAGCAATGACGGGCTATGGGCAAACTGACAAAACAACAGAATTTTCTCAGTTATTTACTGAGGACAAGGTCCAAAAGAGACTGGAGAAGGTTATGGTGAATAAAGCACCTGGACCTGATGGTATACACCCAAGGGTACTTAAGGAACTTAGTTCAGTAATAGAAAGACCATTATACTTAATATTTATTGATTCACTTTCATAAGGCATACTGTGATTGGAGGAAACCTGATGTAGTTCCATTGTTTAAAAAGGGAGCAAGATCCAAACCAGTAAATTATAGAACTGTGAGCTTGACTTCCATAGAGGGTAAGGTACTAGAAGGGTTACTAACTGACATTATTCAGAACTGTGTGAAGATAAACAATATTATTATTAGGAATCAGCATGGTTTCATGAAGAATAGATAATGTCAGACTAATTTACTTGCATTTTATGAAAGAGTAAGTAGTAATTTGGACAGGGGAATTGCTGTAGATGTAGTATACTTGGGTTTTGCAAAAGCCTTTGATACAATGCCTCACAACAGGTTATTGCATAAATTAAAAGGCTTTAGTTTGGGCAGTGTTATCTGTACATGGATTGAGAACTTGTTAAATGATAGATGGCAGAGAGATGTTGTAAATCGAACTTTTTCAAATTAGTCTAAAGTTGTAAGTGGGGTTCTACAGGGTTCAGTTCTGGGCCCAATGCTTTTTAATTTGTTTATTAATTATCTAGAAGTGAGAATTGAAAGTAGAATCTCAATCTTTGCTGATGACACTAGGCTATGTAAGAAAACACGTACAGAGCTGGATGTTTTTTCTCTGCAGAAGGATTTAGATAGGCCGAGTGAATGGGCAGAAAAGTGGCAGATGACATTTAATGTAGATAAATGTAAGGTTATGCATTTGGGCTGTAGAAACAAACTTGCTACATATACAATAAATGGGCAACAACTTGGGGAAACCTCATTAGAGAAAGATTTAGGAGTGCTGATAGACAATAGACTTCACAGCAGTGTGCAGAGTCACTCAGGTGCTGCAAGAGCAAATAGGGTACTAGCCTGCATAAAAAGAGGTATAGATGCAAGGGATGCTAATATTATCCTACCTCTATATAAATCCTTGGTTAGGTCTCATCTAGAACATGGAGTACAATTTTGGGTGCCAGTTCTTAAAAAAGACATTGCTGAACTGGAAAAGGTGCAGAGACGTGCAACAAAACTGATAAAGGGATTGGAGGATCTGAGTTATAAAGATTACCATTTACAAATACATTCAAGGTCAATACAAAGAACTAGCCAATTAATTATTTATGCAAAGAGCGGCGCTAAGAACAAGAGTTCATCCATTAAGACTAGAGGAAAGGTGCTTTTGACTAAATCAAAGGCAGGGATTCTTTACAGTAAGGGCAGTAAAGCTATGGAATTGTTTGCCTCAGCATGTTGTACTTGCAGATAATGCAACTGCTTTCAAAAAAGCAATGGATGCCTATCTAGCACAGAACAATATTAAAAATTATGACAGATGGCTTCAAAGCAGATATGATGTTGATCCAGGAAGGAGCCAGGAACGAATTTTTTTTACATACTTGGGGCTAAATGAGAAATTGCCCCAGAGGTTTTTTTTGCCTTCCTCTGGATCAACAGGGGTGTTTTGGGCATGGTCTGGACATGATGGACACATGTCTTTTTTCAGCCTCATCAACTATGTTACTATACTGTAGCAAGGAATCTGTGATTAATATATTATTTAGTGCTGATACTAGAGTATTGTCAATC
The DNA here is from genome assembly GCA_037306005.1 of Rhinophrynus dorsalis. Classification (NCBI taxonomy): domain Eukaryota; kingdom Metazoa; phylum Chordata; class Amphibia; order Anura; family Rhinophrynidae; genus Rhinophrynus; species Rhinophrynus dorsalis. The sequence continues at coordinate 385,431,783 of CM074722.1, forward strand.
AGATGTTTGTATGCTCCTGTAGAATCAGTGGGTAGGGACAGGTACATTTATTGGTCGGCAAGTTGCCTAAGTATCTCTGCACTGTAGTCCATAGTATTAAGCACAACAGCTGCACCTCCCTTATCCGCAGGCCGAATGACCAGATTGGGATCTTTAGAGAGTCTAGCCCCCTCCTAGTGTGTGGGCATTTCCACCTCTGCCTCTTTTGTTGGACCTTGCTTGGACCACTAAAAAAGGAATCTCAGTCTCTGAGTATTGAGCTGTTGCACCTATTGGAGTAGGGTTGGAGGTGGGAGGATCATCTGTGTCAGACTGGGAAGAATAACCACTAGAGCCAGTTGTGTTAAGATTTTTTGGTTTGATCATTCTTCTACTCTATTGTCTGGGTAATGTAGAGTGATCTCTTTGTCGAGAAAGCCAGTGGTGCGTGCAATTTTCTTTATAATCCTCCTGGGCTTTTTGTAGTTGATTATTCTTGAAGCAAATCAATTTCTGCTTATACTTAGATAATGTGCTTGTGAGCTTATTGTACCAATCTTTGGATGCGTCGTTTGTCAGAATCTCTGTGAGTGGTTTCAAAGGATTGTAACTCTTGTCTGACCTTTTTAGAATCCTTCCCACCTCTTCAACTACCAGTACCAGTAGGTCAAATTAACACTTATTCAGTATTGCACACCACCTTTTAAAAAGTCTGGCTTTGTGTGACCATTTGTAGGTGTGCTTCTGACTCTGAAGCCTCTAGGTAATTGATTACTGCAATGGTAGTTAGATAAATACAGTCCATGAATATACAGGTCAGTCTTTCTTTTTTAATTGGTCACTTGTTACTTATGAACCCTTAGAAATTCCTAATATTCACTTGTATTTCACAATATCATAACATTGGAGTTCATTCAACACAGATCACATAGGATATCAATCTATTTCACCCATTTTCCCACAGCCCTTCGAAGTCTGATTCACACTTACACCATGGAATTTATTTCAATTGCACACCAACATTTTTAGTCTTTTGCTCATTACTGCTCTTTCACACACATCTATCACTTCTATTTTCCTATATTGAAAAAAATGTACAATAACCCCACTCAGGTCCAGATAAAGTTCGTACCAAGTACTTTTCAGATCTGATGCAGGTCAGGGAAATACCATAAACACTGAAATAGTCAGCAAACAAGTATAGATATATTGAACTTGTAGGCATATTCACAGCAAGGTAAGGAACAATAATATCCTCAACAGTCCCATAACGCAATAGGTGGCACAGGCGAAGGGTGACTGAAGGGCAAGCCCTAGAGGACTAGGGTTCAAGTGGGTAATACTGGCAATACACTGGCAGAGGACTGACCCAAACAGAGTAAGGTAGACTGAGGGAACAGGGGCAGAACTCTGGCAGTAACGGGACCCTAGCACGCTAGGGTTAACTGAGGCAACACGGACAGGACTCTGGCTGTAACTGGACCCTAGAATGCTAGGGTTAACTGAGGCAACACAGGCAGTACTCTGGCAATGGCAAAATCCTAGATCACTAGGGTTAATGGAGCAACATGACATGGACTCAGGCATAGATTAGGCCCTAGAATGCTAGGGTTAACAGCAGTGGTACCTAAGGTGACTGAACCCTAGTACGCTAGGGTGAGCGGAGGCAACGCAGACTGGACTCTGGCAGTAACGGGACCCTAGCATGCTAGGGTTAACTGAGACAACAGACGCCAGATGCTGGCGATGTAATGACCCTAGGTCCCTAGGGGTAACTGAGGCAACACGGGCAACAGTGTGGCATTGGCTAGACCCAGGTATAATCGGGTTACCGGAGGCAACACAGACACTGGTTAGTACAGGGATCCCCATAAGCTCCCGGAGACAGCCGGAGCGGCAAGCGAGCAGGAAATAGGCACGTAACGTAACCGGTCCTGGACCGGTGTATGCCCAGATAGTAAATGGAGGTAATAGACTAGTCCAGTAAGGAATGGAACTAGTAGCACTACCAGGTCAGCACACACGGACTTCACAGCCAGTCAGGAGAACCACCAACACTAGCCCAGTCAGATCGGTGTAACGGATAGTCAGCCAGTCCTAGTCAGAAACGCAGGCAGATACTCAGCCACGCCGGTTCGGTACACAAGGAGTTAGTCAGCCAGTCCAGGTCAGCAACGGAATCGGATACTCAGCCAGGCCAGTTTGGTACACAAGGAGTTAGTCAGCAGTCCAGGTCAGCAACGGAATCGGATACTCAGCCAGGCCAGTTCGGTACACAAGGAGTTAGTCAGCCAGTCCAAGTCAGCAATGGAATCGGATACTCAGCCAGGCCAGTTTGGTACACAAGGAGTAGTCAGGCGAGCCGGGTCATACATGGAAACAGGAAATAATAACAACTAGTTGCTAGATACGGGTACACCACGAAAGGGCACCGGTAATATGACAGGAGGGCGAGGAGCAATAGCCCTGCGAGGAGCAATAGCCCAGAGCCAATAAGAGCGCAGCCAGTGTAAACCAGGAAGTAAGAATGTCGTTCAAGGATCACGGGCACCGTGATAATATGAGAGTATCTCTTCAGTGTTAATGTTATCCCCAGAAGAAGCAGACAGAGTTCTGCGAAAGTGCTTGGGAACAGTCCCTCTCCACGCCCCCTGTGAGGTTTCCTCCACCCCGCCCCTTTTCAGCATCCCGCTTGTCATGGCTCCCGGGCCTCTGAGCCGCACTTACCACGATATAAGTTTCAGCTCTATTGTTGCTGACTTTTACTAGCACCACCTGGATATTGTAAGACCTGTCGGTGTGTGAGATTGCCGTTGAATGCTGCAGTGGCTTTATACATATTGGATAACCATCTTACCATCCAGGATAGCTGAGTTATTCCTCAAGGACCAGAGTGTACCCAGAGGAGTTGGCAGGAGGTCAGGAGGACACAGAACACTGGCGATTCAAGAGAGGGACCGCGTGATATGCATAAAGCCCAAGAAGGGCAATTGTGAGTGCAAATTTGTTATTGTTTTTAATGTTTATTTTTTATTAAACATCTGCACTTAGATTTTCTTTTTCTTCTTGGTTTTGCGCTGTCCTGTGAGTTGTTACAGATCCAGATTTGATTCCTCAAGTGGACAAGGCCACTTTTTCAACTCAATTGTCTGCTGCATTTTACAAGTTGAGAGACCATCTTCATCCATTATCATTTCATCTTCATTCAGACTGTACATAATCTCCAACTTCATTTCATCTCATATCATTTCATTTCATCCATTACCTGGTAATGGTACATTTGTCTATTTTCTCTGATTATCATCTCAGACTGGTCACTCATTTGTTGATTATATTTTCAATATTCATTGAACTCACTGATATAATTTCCATCTCTGTTTTTTACTTTGTGTTTTACTTAATTTCATCTGTATACTCATTCCACTTCTGTGTGATTTATTTCTGTCAAAGTATTGTTTTTTGGTGATTCCTCCAAGGGTGTTCAAGTTTGCAGGAGCGCTTTTTCTATAATATATATTTTGATTGTTTAATAAAGAGTAGTAAAGATTTCAAGGGGACTCGCCACTGGTGATGTCTTCAGTGGCAGCAGCAAATAGGATGTTCTCAATATCTTCTGTTGAGTATTGTAAGAGGTTTTCTTCTGCTATAGCTTGGGAATGGGTAGCTGCTGTGTTTTCCATAATGTGTGTGTCCCAGTGTACACCAAGTGATAATATGATAGTAAAGGTCAAAGGCAAATGATGCTTAAGGAAAAGACATCTTGGTGTGGGTGCTATCCAAAAAGCTTGTCTTATATAAGATACAGATATGTTAGAAGCACTCACGCTTAAACAGATGAATACATGGGTGCTATAATTCTTGTCAGAGAATTGTAGAAATTGTAGGTTGATAGAAGAAGTCAGATATGCTCAGCTAGGCTCATGAGCTTGCAAGGGTTTGCAAAAGCTCACTGGGACTGTGTCCTCGCCCCCAGGGTGCAATCTTTTTTAGCTCACAAATGCCATTCACAGAGAAGAAATATTCTGAAGTATATCATACAGGTCCTGCCAAAATGACAGTCCAGCCACGAAATGCCAGACAATTCTTCTCTGAACAAGGGAAGCAGCTAACCCCAGGAGTACATTTTGGCCTTGTTGGGCCTCGTTGGTGAGGTGCAGCTGAACCCTCTAGGCACTTGTGAGCAAGGGGTCCACATCTGGATTCCTCCATTACCCTTAGGGTGACTAAACCAAAGAGCAAATGACATATAGATAGAAGAAGTCAGAGATACTCAACTAGGCTCATGTGCTTGCAAAGGCATGCAAAAGCTCACTGGGACTGTGTCCTCATGCCCAGGGTGCAATCTCTTTTAGCTCTTTTAGCTCACAAATGCCATACACAGAGAATACATTTTCTGAAGCATATCATACCTGTCCTTCCAAAATGACAGTCCAGCCATGAAATGCCAGACAATACTTCTCTGAACAAGGGAAGCAGCTAACCCCAGATATATGTTTTGGCCTTGTTGAAGAATATTTCTTCTCTGTGTATGGCATTTGTGAGCTAAAAGATTGCGCCCTGGGTGCGAGGACATAGTCGCAGGGAGCTTTTGCATACCCTTGCAAGCTCATGAGCCTAGATGAGCATCTCTGACTTCTTCTATTTTTATGCAAATTGCTCTTGGGGTTAGTCACCCTAAGGGTAATGGTGGACCCCTTGCTCACAAGTGCCTAGAGGGATCAGCTGCTCCTCACTGATGAGGCCCAACAAAGCCAAAACGTTTGACTGGGGTTAGCTGCTTCACTTGTTCAGAGTAGAATTGTCTGGGATTTTGTGGCTGGACTGTCATTTTGGCAGGATCTGTATGACATGCTTCAGAATATTTCTTCTCTGTGTATGGCACTTATGAACTAAAATAGGTTGCACCCTGGGCACAATGACACAGTCCCAGGGAGCTTTTGCATACCCTTGTAAGCTCATGAGCCTAGCTGAGCATCTCTGACTTCTTCAATTAGGAACTGTAGGTTGAAAGAAACACTCTGAGGACTTCAGGATGTGCGAAGAAGTAACAAAAGTTTATTCATAGATCAACGTTTCGGTTATCACTTTGTAACCTTCATCAAGATAAGAAGCAAGTGAAGTGACCCCATATTTATACCCCTTGTGAACACAAAAGGCCCCAAAAACTGTAGTCAATTCCTACAGTACTCTGGAAAGAATTTAAGCACACAGGCATTCATCTCTTTAAGTGTGAGTTCTTCTCATATATATATATATATATATATATATATATATATATATGTATGCAATATTGGCACGGCATTGCCCATGCAGTTAATATAGACTTTTCTCGTCTAAAAATTTGTGCAAAAAAATCACAAATCACTGTAACATTCCTCATGAGTGTTTATGTGTTTGTATGTGTGTGTTCTGCGTTTATGTATCTTACATGTATGTTGTGTGTATTTTGCATGGTTTTGTATTGTGTGCATGTGTTTGTATTGTGTGTTGTGCATGTGTGTTGTAGTGTGTTGTGTATTTGTTAGTGTTGTGCGTGTGTTTGTTGCTCGTGTGATTGTGTGTGTTGCTCATGTGTTTGTTTTTTGATTGTGTGATTGTCTGCTGTGCGTGTGTTTGTGTGTTGCTTTGTGTGTTGCTCTTGGGTTTTTTTGTGTGTGGTTCATATGTGCATTTGTGTGTTATGTGTGTATTTTGTATGTGTGTTTAGTTTCTTTGAAATATATGTGTATTGCCTCTGTATTGCTTCATGTATTGTGATTGTGCTGTGCATGTTTGTGTGTAGTATGTATATGTATATGTGTTGTGTTTTCTGTTTGTAATGAGGGCCCATGCAATTCAGTACAGAGATTGCTACAGGAGTGGAATAGGTCGAAAGGGCATGTGTGTTTTTTGGAAGAGCAGATAGTGGGGGATGCACAACTCCTAGACAACAAATGTGACAATCCTCTTTACTGCCGCTCTATTGTATGTGTGTTTTGAGATGCAGACCTCTTATCCATATATATATATATATATATATATATATATATATATATATATAAAAGAGAAAGCCTCATTACATATTTATGTCTCCTCAGGAGACAGACACACACACACCCAGGGGCGTCAGTAAGGAGGAGTTACTGCTTCCATTGATTCAATGGGGGAGTGATTTTCACATGAGTTGCAGTGGCCGAAGGCCACTGCTACTCATGTGAAAATCATGCAGGGAGTTGGCCTGCCTCCACTATTCAGCCCACCCACCAGTATTCAAGTAACCAAAAAAAAACATGGCTGCCATTTGCTCCTACACCACAGAGAAACACACAAGCCCCACTCACACACACAAAATCCAAATGCCTGCCACTCGGTCCTACACCAAAGACACACACAAGACACAGACACTCATTCCTACACCACACACACAAGCCACAGACACAGAAGCCACTGTCTGCAATCACTCACACACACCAACGACTTTACAAAGCGAGTTTGCATATGTCCTATATTCACAGCACCATCACTGAGGTGTGTAATCAGCAACTCGCCGGCCACCACCACCAATCTGCTGCAGGCAGCAAGCATCGGCCTTCCAGCTGCTTATGACTGCCATCAACATCCTGCTCTGGACAGCTAGCGTCGGCCTTCCATCTGTTATTACAATCAGCCACCAGCAAGAACCTTCTCTGAACATCAAGCGTTGCCCTTCCATCTGTTATTACAATGTGCTGCTTATGTCACCTTTAAAACATGTAATGGTTTTATTGAACTATAACTTTCACAATCCTTACACATTTTCAGTGGTGACATGAAAATGACAAAAATCGCCCTTTTCGTTGCTCCTACTAAAGATGTGTAAGGATTGTGGGACTTTTAGAGCAATTAAACCATGACATGTCTCCCAATTCTCCTGCACGGCTATGCATAATCACATGCCCGCCGGAACACACTCCCTCTCCCTGCTACTACAATATCCCATGCAGATTAAAAAATATTCCTTTACATGCCTTCTTCTCCATAGTGGGTCAAGTGAAATCAAAATGACACAGTTCCCTGTTATTAGATTAACTTTTTCACTGCCTCTGCACCTTCTACAATTTTGCCTGAAAAACATATCATGCTTTAATTGAACTACAACTCGCAATCCTTACACATCTTCAGTGGGCGACATGAAAACGGCAAAAATTGGGATTTTCATTGTGCCTATTGAAAATGTGTAAGGCTTGTAGGACATAGAGTGCAATTAAAGCATATCGTATCTACTGAAAGTTTATGATGTCAGCCACATGAAAGGCTGCGAGATTGATGTTACTTAAACGGTTAAGCTGGTGTATTCCTCAGGCTGTCAGTGTTAGTGGAGTAACAGCTCATACCTTGTTTTCTGACTTTTCCTTCTGCTACTGTGAACACATGGCCCCGCAGTGCTCTTTCCCTTTCCCTCGGCTTCGGACAGCCTCATACATTTTTCTAAATGCTAACAGTTCTGTCTGCAATGCATTCTTAACCCTCTGCCACTGAAAGGGTTAAGTGTGAAATCTCTGTCCACTGCTATAAGAGGCAATGGTTCGCATTCATAATAAATCCTCCCCCCCCACTCACCCCTACTGCTGCCTAAACAATGGCCACTTCTTTCACTATCTTGGTCTGGGACCAACCACTGCTGATTTACATCTGACACACAGACACACTGACAGGGAAGATAGAACTGGACTTCCAATGGATTTATTATTCCTCAGCAACAACACCTCATATAGCGGAACACTGTTCAGACAGACTCTTAACAATTTCAGTGCCACAGGAATAAGAAATAATTGCAAACCAATTATTGCTCACTCTGCTACTTAAATGATTCATATCAGCTTAAAGGGATAGTAATACTTCATTTTAACTTTATTTTATTTTGTAGGCACTAAAAAAACATGAAGAATGCTATAAGTCTTATCTCTGAAACCTTTATGGTTTAAGAGATATTCACAAACAAAGTATCCCCCCCCTGTTCAACCAGATCAGAAGGGAGATGCCCAGGTAGACTGCAGAGAGGGACAATCTTCAATTAAGATAAAGGAAAAAGCTGAAAAACTTGTCAAGGGGGGAAGGGCTTTCATTGTTTTCATACAAAGAAAATTGTCCCCTTCTGTTATCTGTACTGTCATACAACCAGACTCACATCTGAGAAGAGATGGCTTACACTAGGTAAAAGGGGTGGGGAGGGGAACTTTGCTTGTGAATATCTCATAAACCATAAAGGTTTGAGAGATAAGACTTATATCATTCTTCATGTTTTTTTAATGCCTACAAAATAAAATAAAGTTAAAACGAAGTATACTATCCCTTTAAAGCATTATTTACAACTAGAAATGTGGAAAGACAATGACCATCAGCTTAAGACCATTCATTGCCCGTACCTGTATGAAATGTACACACACTGATACACGAAGACATATGTAACACACAGACAGACATGTATGTGTCTACATGTTCTGCACTGCATGTGTATCTCACGGTTTCTGTATGTCACTGAATGTGTGGGGGTTTCTGTGTGTCTGCATGCCTGTATGTCTCTCACTCTGTGTGTGTACGTGTGTTCCATGCGAGTATGTTTATCACTGTCTATGTCCCTCTCTGTGTGTGCATGTGTTTGTGCACGTCTGTTGCATGTGTGTGTGTATGTTGCATGTCCTGTGTCTCAGTGTCTGTGTGTGTGTGTTTCATATGTCTGTGTTTATCAGTGTCTGTACACATACGCTAATGGTCATAACATGACGGGCAATGCAGTCCAACATTGCTAGTTTTATATAAGTAGAAATTCTGTGATATATATATATATATATATATATATATATATATATATATATATATATATACACACATATATATATATATATATATATATATTTAAAAAGATACAATTGTTAATTAAATTCCACATTTAGTCTTTATTTTATTTTGTTTGAAAAAAATCACAATAGTTAAAATAAAGTATATTCATATTTTAATTTAAATAACATAAAGTAACAATAAATAACTTTTTTAAATACATTTTTCTAATGATCTTTTATGTGTACCAGAAAAAAATAAAAATATCAGTTTAACAGACATTCTAAAAAACATAAAAACAATCTTTAATTTTTTCTGTGCAATAAATAATTTTTCAAACTTTAACTGTTGAGTTTACCATTAAAAAAGATTGTTTATTGTCAAGCAATTTTTAGTTTTAAAGGAAATAAATATTGATGTACTTGTAACTGGTTTAAGAATAATATAATTACATTTATACTATTGATTATGGTTGTGATTGTGGTTGTTTTTATTGTAGATTAATGTATTATGAGTATTACAATTTATATTTGATACATTATAATATAGTTATAAACCTATTTATATCTTTTTTTTTTAATTACAGGAGTTATTGTCCTACTGTAAAGCTAAATTCATGATGCCTATTTTAACCATTATGAATACTCTACATAAAAGTTAGATGTACAATAATCATAAGTACAACTTTTAGCTATTATAGTTTAAAAAATGGCATGATAAAGATGGTATAGTAATCACAATAATACAAGGATGAAGACTGATAAACTCTGTATGTTGTTCAGTTTGAGAATGTGAATATGGTTTGTACATGTGGCTATATGAAGTTGTTTCAAAGTACAATTAACATTGGAAAAATATTTAAAATTTAATGATAAAGTGATACATTGTACTCGTTATATAAGGATATATTCGATATGCATATTTGATAATTTAATTAGTATTATATAGTTCTTATAGTCCTTTTGCTGTATGCCTGAATAATAATTTTGAAAAAAATGAACTAGAAAAAATAATAATTTGATAGAATAAAATTACCTATTGTAATCAGACTCTCCCCTCTACTGTTTTGTGTTGCTCCCATAAAACAGCATTGAAAATCAACCCTACCGTAATCTAGGCAATAAGATTGAAAATTCTTAATTTGTGTAATACATTCGAGATCTTCTCCAATATGTTCTGAATAATTGGCTATTTCCTTGCAACATATGGACTGCACTGGTGTTGGCATAGCTATACATTTGCCACATGTGCACCAATTCATGTTTTCAAGTCTTCTGATGTCACCTTATGTTGCCTTGTTCGCAGCTGACCTTCTTGGAGGATTATATGGAAAACATGGTTCATGCTCTGCCATTACCAAAAGTTCCTGATCCAAGATTTGTCTCTGTAAATATAATATAAATTTTAAAGCAATGGATATTACTTACAATTTAATAAAGAAGATATTAATATGAAATACAAATATTAATATAAACATTTTTTGCATTATTTAAAAGTTATTACGTGTCAGCATGTATGGACAATGCGATACTGCGCTCAAAGAGATATTACTGTTTCACAACAAAAGCATCTATGATTAATCTTCATAACTGGCCCATGGAGAGTGTTATTTCAATATTTTCAAAGTTGTAATTCAAGAGTAAGTTCATAATACAGTATCCCCCACCTGCCACTTTTATTATTGTAACACTCCTCACCTGAGAGCAGCAAGAATGTCCATATGGATCTCAGAGATGGAGAATCATCATTGAGTCTAATGAAAAACCTGTCGAGGGGGTCAGGATTATCCTTATGTTTTTACAGTAAGAATATTGTGGCTTGATGTGAGCTGTCTGGTTTCAAGACCAGATTGCACTTGTGAGGACAGGGGGCTTACACTAGGTAAAAGGTGTGGGAGGAGGATACTTTATCAATCAATTACTCTTGAACTACAGCTCTAACAGTGTTGAATTAACACTCTTCTTGACCCAGTTACTAATTAATTAATTGGAGTTGCTTTTATTGTGAAACATTAATATCCCTTTAAAGTGAACCTCAAATAAAGATGATTGTCAATACGTGTATGGTATTCCAAAAGTACATGATTATTTATAAATTAATTTTATTAGTAGAATGACTTGAAGACTTTTTGCTGTAGTGTTATAAATGCAGCTGCGCTGTAACTCACTTCATGCATCTAAAGGTACCGTGCAACTTCCCCTTCAACATTCAAGAAGCACAACCTGACATACAGCACATGAGCACACGTCTCTAAGGCTAGATGTCTGTGCTAATACTTGCCAGTTCACACTGGATATCTTACCCTTGCTGGGCTTAGGATAAAACTAGTATGTCTATGTCTGTCCCTAGCTGAATAATTATGATTTGCACTTTAATTTTAGTAATAGTTTTTCTTTAAAAAATGTCTATGTCCAGTTGGGCTATCCTGTTTACGGGCCTATTCTGGATGGCCTAAATGGGTCCCGCATTCTTCTGCTCCTTTATAAACCTTCCTGGGCCTGGGAGTCATTGCCCTTATGTGGTGTTCCTGTTAGTTACTCTTTTGCTCCATTGTGACCTGTGCTTATCTGAGAATACCCTCTGTGTATGACCCTGGCTTGTCTGACGACCCACATCGGTTCTGATCTGTGGCTCTGACTGACTAACTTACTCCATGTAGTCCCCAGTTTGTCTGTCCTCAGGCTCCTATCTCACTCAGTGTATTCCCGGTTTGTCTGACCTGTGGCTCTGGCTGACTACTCGCTCTGTATGCTCCTAGCCTGTCTGGCCATTAGCCTCTGTGTCCCGCGTCTCTGTCCGACTCTCACTCCCTGTTACCTTTGGTCTCCGGTACCTCGCAGTAGTGCAGTACGTAGCACACCGTGCAGCTCTGGGTAGGAGTTTGGGCCCTATCATCCGGTGGTCTGGGGTAGTGTGGGATATTATCATTGTTATAGCTCATATATTATTATCATTGTATATTCCAATAAAGGTGGTTATATTTTATTACTGTGTCTGTCCTTCTTTGCCTGTGACAGTACGTAAGGGCCATGTCGAATGAAGGTACAGGCAGTCCACCTAATAAGAGCATCCTGTCCAGGATGGATTATCAAGACCAGAGAATTGACCAATTGTCTTTTGCTATGCAGACACTGTTAAATCGCATGGCTCACCTAGACCGATTTGCTTCGCAACCGGTGGCTTCCCCAGCACGTGCACCAGTTGTGGCCACTGCCCCTGAGGTGGGCATAAGTAGAGGATTGTCTGGCTCCACTCCTCTACCCCAAAGATATGATGGGGAACCTGCTATGTGTCGGGGGTTCCTTAATCAGCTGGGAATTTTTTTAGAGATGGTACCCCACGCATTCCCTACTGAGTGAAGCAAGGTGGGACTCCTGATCTCCCTTCTATCTGGCAAGGCATTGGCCTGGGCCAGCCCACTATGGGAAACGGAGAAGCCCATAATCCACAATTTCACAGAATTTGTAGCCTCGTTTTGGAGAGTCTTTGACATTTTTGGGTGTGCTACCTCCGCTGCCAAACGACTGATGGCAATATGGCAGGCCGCATGTACTGTAGCGGACTATGCTATTGAGTTCCGCACTCTGGCAGTGGAGGTTGGTTGGAACAGTGAAACCCTATTTGCCGCATTCTCCCAGGGCTTGTGTGACACAATTAAGGATGAGACTGCAGCCCGGGAACTGCCTGGTGATCTGGAGGAGTTGATTTCAGTCACCATCCTGTTAGACACAAGAATCCGTGAGAGGCCTTCATTCAAAGTGTAAAACTTTACCCCGGTTGGCACCTAGTTTCTCAGGACCACCCCGTCCTCCCTCACCTCCCACACCTCCTAATTCTGACCCAGCCAGGGGGAAACCTATGTAGCTAGGCTTTACATGCCATTTGGAGGAGGAGAGGGCTCGGCACAGGAGGAGGGGCCTTTGCTTATACTGTGGGGAACCTGACCATTTGTTGAGTGCTTGCCCTATTCGGCTGGGAAAACACCTTCAAGTAGGGGACAGACCCTGTGTGGAATTTCACAGTCCCCAGAGACCGTAATGGACAAGCCAATTTTTGAAGTCGAACTATCTTGGGCTGAGTCTTCTGTGGTTGCTCCGGCACTCCTGGACTCAGGGGCCGCTGGGTTTTTCATCGATGCAGACTTTGCGGCCAAACACGCTATTCCATTGTTGCCTTGCTCCTCTCCGTTGGCCATTGAGGCTATTGATGGCAGACTTCTACAGCTGGCACACATTACTCATGAGACTCATCCCTTGTCTCTTAGGGTAGGGACACTCCATGTGGAGACACAACAGTTCCAGGTGATACATTCCCCCCATCATTCCATCATTCTGGGGTTTCCATGGCTGCAGACTCACAACCCTAGAATTGATTGACAATCCTATGACATCCTGTCGTGGTCATCTCTATGTGCAAGGTCTTGCCTCCAGCAGCCTGAGAATATTGCATACCTCTACCTTGTTACATACTGAGTATCAGGCGTACAAAGAGGTATTTAATAAGGTAGAGGCCAGTACATTGCCACCACACAGGTCCTACGATTGTACTGTTGATCTGGTACCAGGGGCCAGAACTCCTAGGGACCTAGTTTATCCCTTGTCAGTGGAGGAAAACAAGGCCATGGAGGACTATGTGGAGGACGCCCTAGCTAGGGGCATTATTCGGAAGTCTTCCTCCCCTGAGTGCGCAGGCTTCTTTTTCGTTAAGAAAAAAGATGGGGAGCTCAGACCATCTATTGATTTCAAGGGTCTAAATAAGCTAATGGTATAGAATGCTTATCCTATACCATTGATCACGGAGCTATTTGATCGTATGAAAGGCTCGACAATTTTCACAAAACTTGACTTGAGGGCCGCATACAACTTGATACGAATAAGAGAGGGCGATGAATTGAAGACAATGCTTAACCCTCTGAGTGGGCACTATGCGTATTTGGTTATGCCTTTCGGATTGTGCAACGCTCCCGCTGTCTTCCAGGAGTTCATTAATGACATTTTAAGAGACCTACTCCAAATCTGTGTTGTAGTATATTTGGACGATATACTCATCCATTCTCCTATCTTGGAGACACATAGAGCAGATGTAGCCCGGGTTCTACAACTGCTAAGAGAGAACAAGTTGTTCTGCAAATCAGAGAAATACGAATTCCACAAATTACCAGGTGACCTTCTTGGGATACGTGATTTCATCCACTGGTCTGGCCATGAATCCGCAAAAACTGTCTACTGTCTTGCAGTGGCCACTTCCCGTGGGGCTAAGATCCATACAGAGGTTCCTGGGCTTCACTAATTATTACAGAAAGTTTACACAAAACTTTTCCTTAGTTATGAAACCACTCACTGACATGACTCAGAAGGGAGCTAATCCATCAGACTGGGCACCTGAAGCACTTCAAGCATTTGAAGACTTGAAGTCCACTTTGCAAAGGCCCCGATATTGTTCCACCCGAACCCCTCCCTGCCATTTACACTGGAGGTGGATGCCTCGGAGTCCGGTGTGGGCACGTTGCTGTACCAGCAGGCGGGCCCTGGTAAACCATTGCTACCATGCGGCTTTTTCTTTAAAAAACTGTCGAAGGCTGAGAGTTTATATGATGTGGGCGATTGGGAATTGCTCACCATCATCTTGGCCTTGAAAGAATGGCATTATCTGGTGGAGGGCACAGCGGTTCTGATTCTGATACTGACAGATCACAAAAAATATTTATCGGAGGCTAAGAGGTTGTCTTCACGTCAGGCCAGATAGGCCCTCTTCCTTTCAAGGTTTAATTTTGTGGTTTCCTACGTTCCTGGTACCAAAAATATTAGAGCGGATGCTCTCTCTCGACAATTTGGGTCTGAGTCTCAAGAAGAGTCTCCTCCAGTGCCTGATATTCCTCCCGACCGCATCTTGGCTACAATACGCACCAGTATTACATCTCCACTGGGTGAGGAGATATTGGCTGCCCAAGCTTCTGCCCTGGTAGAAAGACCTAATGGGAGATGTTTTATGCCCGAATCCCTCCGTACCAGACTTCTGGAGACATACCACTCCTCTAAGGCTGCAGGACATGTTGGTAGAGACCAACTGATATGGTCAATGTCCAGCCTTTTTTGGTGGCCCAGCATGAGGGCAGACTGTTCCGCGTTTGTTTCAGCATGTTCCACTTGTGCATGGACTAAGACTCCTCGTCACCTGCTGGTTGGCCTCCTGCAGCCCATCCCGAACGGGGAGCGTCCATGGTCTCACTTGTCAATTGACTTTATGGTTGAGTTGCCGAGCTCTGAGGGTTACACGGTCATTCTTGCGATCGTGGATAGATTTTCGAAGATGGCCCATTTCATGCTGCTTAAGGGAGTCCCCTCCTCCAAGTAGTTGGCCGAGATCTTTGAGAAGGAGGTAGTTCGTCTCTATTGTATACCCAAGGTGGTGGTCTCGGATCGTGGGAGCCAGTTTGTGCCACGTTTCTGGAGACCTTTTTGTGGTCAAATGGGGATCCAGCTCTCATTCTCCTCTTACCACCCACAGTCGAATGGCACTGCTGGAAGGTCTAATCAGGCTCTGGAACAGTTTCTCCATTGTTTTATTTCTGACCATCATGACAACTGGGTGAACTTGTTACCATGGGCGGAACTGACCAGAATAGTGCAGTTAATTCCTCCTCTCGGAAATCTCCCTTTCTGGTTAATTATGGGTTCCAACCTTCTCTCCTGCCTGAGTTATTCCAGGTGCAGAACATTCCTGCTCTGGAGGAGCACTTGAGGGTGCTCCACTCCACATTGCGTTATCGATTCAGAGATCCCTGCAGAGTTCCACGATGCGCTATAAGCAACAAGCAGACCATAGGCGATTACCAGCTCCGGTGTTCTGGGTGGGAGAGAAAGTCTGGTTGTCCTCACGCAATCTCAATCTCCAGGTGCCTTGTAAAAAGCTGGCTCCCCAATTTGTGGGTCCCTTTCGGGTTCTCCACAAGATTAACCCTGTGACATATGCCCTCGAGCTTCCCGCTAACATGCGCATTTCCAAAGTGTTTCATGTGTTGCTACTAAAACCTCTGGTTTGCAACCGTTATACTAAGACTTCAGTCCGTCCCAGACCCATTCAAGTGGGGGACCATGAGGAATACGAAGTACAGAGTATCCTGGACTCTCGCATGGACAGAGGCCGGGTACAATATTTGGTGCACTGGAAAGGCTATGGACCTGAGGAGCGTTCCTGGGTCGCTAAGAGATCTGCATGCACCTGCCCTTATCCATGAATTCCACTCCCACATCGCCTCTAGTGCTAGTCCTCTTCCGTGGGGGAGAGGTCGTTAAGGGGCGGTACTGTCATAGTCTACCTTGGGCTATCCTGTGCTTCCTTATCTCTGTATGGCCGCTGGTCACTTCCTCAATGCTACATCAGATAACAGGCACTAGCACGGACGCCTATTTATGGGCCTATTCTGGGAGGCCTAATTGGGTCCTGCCTCCTTGTGCTCCGTTGTGACCTCTGTTTATCTGAGAATCCTGACTGTGTATGACCCCGGCTTGTCTGACTACCCACATCAGTTCTGACCTGTGGCTCTGGCTGACCCACTCTCTCCATGTAGTCCCAGGTTTGTCTGTCCTCCGGTTCCGGGTCCTATCTCACTTAGTGTATTCCCGGCTTGTCTGACCTGTGGTTCTGGCTGACTACTCGCTCCGTACGCTTCTAGCCTGTCTGACCATTAGTGTGGGATATTATCATCCTATATTATTATCATTGTATATTCCAATAAAGGTGGTTATATTTTATTACTGTGTTTGTCCTTCTTTGCCTGATTACCGTGACACCAGTATAATGTATTAGAGATAAAATTGTTTTATCAATGGTATTAAATTTATTTTACTCGGATGAAAAATAAGTAAAATTTTAATTTGGATACAATTGCAACTATTTCATTTTTAAGAATAAAAACTAAAATTAAACATGAAACATTATAAATATTAAACTCACTCTTGCAGCTCTTGCTCACTATTCTTCTGGATCTAGATCATCAGCATGTTTTGACACTCTATTTCCTCGATGAGAAGGCGTGATATAGAGGATGAATCTAGCAAAACAAGACAACTAAAACAGTTTAATTCTCATATACTAGCAATATTGACATGCCTTATCCAGTGCAGTTACTAAAATAAATAACACCTCCCCAAGAAAAAAAAATCACATACAGTTGTATGATGGACTACATAACACAGAATGTGATATATGTCTGGTAGAGATTGAAAGATTTTTAGTGGATTGTTTGTATTTGTGTTGTGTGTGTTTATTGTGCTTGTGTATTGCATTTGTGTTGAGGGAGGGAAGATAATTAGTTCGGTTTTGCCAAGGTTAAGTTTGAGTTGACGTGAGGACATCCAGGAAGACAAAGCAAACAGACATTCAGATACCTGGAACAGGAGGGAAAGGAGAGGTCTGGGGAGGAAAGAAAGATTTGAGCGTCATCAGCATAGAGATGATGGTGACAGCCAAAAGAGTATATTAGTTTGCCAAGGGACACGGCAAACTAATAAAAAAGAGCAAGGAACCCAGGACTGATACTTGAGGCACTCTGAGAGACAATGAGAGGGGTGGGGAAGTGGAGTCACAGTAGGAAACACTGAAGGAGAGGTTGCAGAGATATGAGAGAGGGCGGTGTCAAAGAGATCTAGGGAGTGGAGGACTTGGAGGAGGCGTGGGTGATCTACTGTGTCTAAGGCAGCTGACAGGTCCAGGAGAATGAGGAGGGAGTAGAGGCCTTTTGACTTTCCAGATAGCAAGTCATTGGCCACTTTAATGAGAGCAGACTCAGCAGAGTGTATAGCATGTATAGTGTGTGTGTGTTGAAGGCACATGCAATTCCATACAGATATTATAAAAAGAGTGCCAGGTGTTTGAAATGCCATGTATGTTTTTTTAAAGACTAGATAGTGTAACATAGTAACATAGTAACATAGTAAATTAGGTTGAAAAAAGACACAAGTCCATCAAGTTCAACCTTCGCCTCATACCTCAGTAACTGAGAATTTTATAGCTTTCCTGCTACCAATTAAATTAGTCTTTATACTGATAAACAGTATAACTCTGTATGTTCCCTTTTGAAAGAAATGTATCTAATCTTCTCTTAAATGTATCCATTGTATCTGCCATAACTACCTCCCTGGGCAATGAATTCCACAATTTGACAGACCTTACCGTAAAAGAACCCTTCCTCTGCTGAAGTTTAAACCTCCTTTCCTGTAATCTCAAGGGGTGTCCCCTGGTCACCTGATCAGGCCTTGGAATAAATAGCTCACAGCAGAGATCCTTGTATTGACCTCTCATATACTTGTAAAATGTGATAAGGTCTCCTCTTAGTCGTCTTTTCTCTAGAGTAAATAAACCAAGTTTGTTTAGTCGTTCCTCATATGTCAAGTCCTCCATTCCCTTAATTAATTTTGTTGCTCTCCGCTGTACCCTCTCTAGTTCTAATATATCCTTTTTCAGAACCGGTGCCCAAAATTGCACTGCATACTCAAGGTGAGGTCTTACCAATGATTTGTATAATGGCAAAATAATGTTATCCACTCTTGCTTCAATACCACTTTTTATGCAAGACAGGACTTTGTTTGCCTTTGCTACTGCTGTTTGACACTGGTCACTGTTTCCAAGTTTGTAGTTGACAAGGATACCCAGGTCTTTTTCTAGCAACGAGTCACCTAAAATTATTCCATTAAGTTTATAAGTAGCCTTGGGATTGTTTCCTCCCAAATGCATGAGTTTACACTTCCCCACATTAAACTTCATATTCCACATGTTTGCCCAATCTGACATTGTATGTAAGTCCCTCTGTAGAGAGAAAATATCCTGTTCTGAATTAATGACTTTGCATAATTTAGTATCATCTGCAAATATTGATATTTTGCTTTCTATATCTATTTCCAGGTCATTTATAAACATGTTAAAAAGCAGCGGACCCAATACTGAACCCTGAGGTACTCCACTCTCCACTTTAACTGTACTGGAGAATTTTCCATTTACAACCACACACTGTTCCCTATCCTTCAGCCAGTTTTGTATCCAATTGCAAAGGTTATCTCCTAGCCCCAATTTCCTTATTTTATACACCAGCCTTCTGTGTGGTACTGTATCAAATGCCTTTGCAAAGTCTAGTTATACTACATCTACTGCCTTGCCATTGTCAAGGTTGCTGCTTACCTCCTCATAGAAGCTGAAAAGATTAGTTTGGCATGATCTATTCTTCATAAAACCATGTTGATTCGTGCTAATGATCTTATTTTCTGTGTTGTAATCCTGAATATAGTCCCTTATTATCCCTTCTAATAGTTTTCCCACTACAGAGGTCAAACTCACTGGTCTATAATTCCCAGGTTCTGTTTTAGTTCCCTTCTTAAATAGAGGCACTATGTTAGCTCTTCGCCAATCCTGTGGCACTGAGCCTGTGGTAATAGAATATTTAAAGAGTAAATATAGGGGTTTTGCTAACACTGCACTGAGTTCCTGAAGAACCCTTGGATGTATACCATCAGGACCCGGTGCTTTGTCGGTCTTAATTTTGTTCAGTCTTCCCATGACATCTCCTTGAGTTAACCCAATATCTATTAATTGTATTGTTTTATTTGTTACTTGCGGAGGCTCTTCTACCATTCCTTGCTCCCTTGTATATACTGATGCAAAGAAAGTGTTTAAAACATCGGCCTTTTCCTTATCCTCACTAACCAACTCACCCATCTCATTTTTGAATGGTCCAATGCACTCCCTCTTAAGTTTTTTGCTATTTATATATTTAAAAAACTTTTTTGGATTAGTCTTGCTTTCCCTTGCAATTCGAGTTTCATTATCTATTTTTGCTACCCTAATTGCCTTTTTGCAATCTTTGTTGCACTCCCTGTGTAGGAGGACCAACTCCATGAATATATAATCACTGCAACACATTTGTACTGTATGAGCAATGTAGAGGAGATTTGAATATCTCCTCCTTACTGATGCACCAGGGCGTGTGTGTCAGGGATGCTGATTTCTAGTTTTAGAGAAATAGATACAATTTTTTATTTCATTTATAATCTAACTTGAAAAGTTTTAATAACATTAAATATTAAAAAGAGGAGAGATTCATTAAGCTATGATAACATAAGATGACATACATTATGGTTGACTTCTCCTGTTTATAAATTATCCTGTTCCAATCTTATTCTATGAAACTAGAAGCTATTCATAATTGAGGAAATCTTAGTGCAGAACCAACATTGAATATCTTAGGAATTACAGAACTGATAAACCACTGAATACTAAATCTCTCCCCATGTGTTTAGACGTGTTTTAATCACAGACATTTAATTTACACAGCTAAAGAAAAGGTACTGTAATTTGTTTACTGTAATTAAAAAAAAGATATATATATACATATAGTACAGTATAGTATAGTATCATGTTTCCTGCTCTATCAATATGTATTTCACACTTTCATAAGGTTCTCTATCTATGTGGATCCCATAAGATTTGGCACCAGGGCAATGAGAAAGGTGATGAGAGTGATTCCCATTTTCACTGTATATATATATATATATATATATATATATATATATATATATATATATATATATATATATACACACACAGGTAGAAGGGATCAGTATTCTCGCCAACAACACAATGGTACCGGGTGCACAGAAGGCAGATAAATAGCAGTAACAAGCTGTGCACTCACAGGTTTGTATAAGGAAAACCAATTTAATGGTGCCGCAAATGTGACGTTTCGGTCGTCAAATTGCGACCTTTATCAAGCATGTTTTGCTTGATAAAGGTCGCAATTTGACGACCGAAATGTCACATTTGCTATACCCACCATTAAACTGGTTTTCCTTATACAAACCCGTGAGTGCACAGCCTATTTGTGATATATATATAGGAAGAAAAGCTGGGCAGCACCCGTGGGACTTTTTAAAAAGATTTATTGTGCAATACAGTAAAACAGTTAGGTCCCCCGGAATGGGGCCTTTCTCAAGACATCTGAGTTGGTCGCTACCGCGTGTATTTGAACTCGCCTCTCCTCGGCGTCGCTCGTAAAGCTCGTGACATCATCACTCCTCCGCTTGCCATTGGCCAGCGGGGAGTGGACATACCTGATTGGTCACAAGAATGAGCCAAATGATTGGTGCACAGTGTACATACAACGAGAATAGTCAAACATTTAAATATCTGGAAATCTACCAAATACAATCAAGTATCCTCTCAAAGAGGAATAAAGCCCAAAGAGTAAAGCATTATCTGATGCCACACATACATGTACGCGCCAAGGAATGAGACATGCTTCTGAGATCTGGGTGATGTCTCATGTCCGCATGTGTATGCACAGGGAGTGCTCCAAACTTCCAGAGAAAGATGTAAAAACGCAAAGACAAGGGCTAATACATCATTGAGTAGGCACACGAATAAATATGTGAAAGAGCATCTACAAATATATGAACCTCAGTATACAGTTTAACATAGTGCACAACAAGAGAAAAGGTCTTTAGTGTGAATCGCAACCTTATACAGAATGCAGGGAGAAAATCATTAGATGAAGGGCACGAGAATACTCAAAGATGCCCTAGACTGAGTATGAACATGCATTTCCCTTTAGTTTTCAGAGCAGGTACAAATTAATAAAGGAATCAATAAAGATCCGCCAATTAATGCAGATAAGCACATAGGAGTCCATACAATTAAGTAACCAGATAATAACATCAGGGACCGAATGAGAGAGATATTATTGGGCATTAATAAGTCAGAATGTCAGCATATAATATTACCTGCCAATAGTAGGTAGGTGACTTATCCAATGGTAAACTAGTCAGCCCACTTCACAGGTGGGTCTAGCATGTCAATCTGTTAGTGGGGTGACAGGATCAACAGTTGTACTAGTACCAGGGAGAAAGTGTGACTAAGCCAAGTACTTTATGTCGTGTGATGTTCCCAGCAAGTTGGGAGGGCTGGCCTGGGGGGCAGGTGGGCAATTGCCCCCTGGCTGATGATATGTCTGGGCTGGTGGGCCACTGCACCTCACTAAATCTCCCGATTGCTGCTGTAAATGGAGCTACACTAGTCATACCACAGAGCTTACAATTGAAATGGAGCAACATAAATGATACCACAGAGGTACAATCCAAATGGAGCTAAACTAGTAGCATAAACCATTTCCCTTGTAAGCGCTATAGTATCACTAGGTAAGCTTTACTTCAATTGTAAGCTTTGTAGTGGCACATTAGTGTAGCCCCATTTCAACTGTAAGCTCTGTGGTATCACTTGACATCACAACGTTAATGGCAATTTTAAAATTAACAAAAGGGAGTGGGCTGGAACAGTGGGCTTCAACAATAATAGAAATGGGCCACTTGAATGTATTTACCCCCTGGGCCACAAGTTGCCAGCCCTCCCTTGCCAGCAATGCCCTCAAATGAGAGTTCTATGCCCATACACACTTGGAGCGGCTGCGAGTATTCAGGGTTAAATGTGACAAAGCCAAGTCCTATGGATGGTGTGATGTTCGCAGCACCACCCTCTGCCGAGGGTTCTATGCCCATACACATATTTACTCGTGGTACACCAGATGCATTTATAGCATCCTTCTTTGGGGGAAGGTAACCATGTAGAGTACTGTTGTTGATAACAATGTACCGGATCAGTGTGTACTAACATATCCCTGAGATTCCGATTCATTTTGAAACATATCCTAGGTCTTTTTCTGAATACTGTTGGAAGTGTCTGATCAGTGGACACTATGTCCCAATGCTTTTTCACTGATGAGCTGATTTGCATGCTCAAAGGAGTGAATGTTGGTATGAAGGTAATATTATCCTCTTTGTCCTGCTCCTTGTTATCCTGCAAAAGTATCTGTTGTGTATATGCTCCAGCTTTATTGAGAGCCTCATCCAATATATGTTTCTTGTACCCCCTTTGCAGAAATGTAAAGTACAGTTCCTGGAGTTGGATCTTCCTTTGTGATTCGTCTGTATTGTTTCTAATAATACGGAGAAACTGTGCGTAAAGCACCCCTTTTTTAACATGATAAGGAACTCGCAAAGTGGAGTAAGGTATTGCGATCAGCGGACTTGCGGTAGTTAGTGGTACGTAATTGGTCTCCACGACGATATACCGTTAAGTCCAAAAAATTAACCTGTTGTGAGTCAACACAGTGTGACAATTTTATAGGTGAATCCAGTGCATTCAGACCATTTACAAATTCAAGAAAAGATGATTTGTCCCCTTTCCAAACAAGGAACAAATCATCTATATAGCGACGATAAAACGTGATGAGTGTAGCCAGCAGTGACATGATGTGAGCATTCTCATACTGTACCATAAACAAATTGGCAAATGTTGGAGCCACACTGGATCCCTGTAACGGTTTTCTGACACTCAGACCAGGGTATGAAGTAAAAACACAGTTTTATTGAATCAGGAATGTAAAACAATGCCCCTAGGGGCCAGCACAGGAATAACAGTAATGGCAATTACAGACAAAGTGAATGCAATACAGTGGTAGGAATATGTGCTATGTATAGACGGGGAATAACCCCAAAGGGTTAACAGGTGCAATAGGAGAGACTCAGTCTTAGATTGGCCAACGCCCAGGATATATAGCAGTCTCTGGAACACAGTCTCTGAATAGCGGAAAAGGAGTAAAATGTCTGCACTGAATTCACTCTCAAGTTGGAATAGAGACTACAGGCACTGCACGGGTTAAGTGGTTCTGTACAGGAGAGAACAGCTTAGCAAACAGCGGATAGCAAAGCAACCTCAGGCTACAGCGAGTCACTTAAACAGTTCAGAATGTCGCCGGAGCAATACTGGAACACCGGAACAGCAGACAGGACCGGAGCGACAACCGGAACTGGATCAATACTGCAGCAGGAGCAACAGCAGAAGAGCGTGTCGATCACGGAGCAGAGTCTTCAGTCAGAGCCGGGTCAATCACGGAGCAGGGTCGTCAGCCAGAACCGGGTCAATCATGGAGCAAGGTCGTCAGCCAGAACCGGGTCAATCATTGAGCAGAATCATGAGAGAAGTCAGTCTAGCCGGATCGGTACATAGGAGACACTGGAACTACAGCAACGAGGCGCAGGAACAGGAACACCACGAAAGGGCAACTGACAAGTGCCCAAACTCCAGCATATAAAGGAACATCCTGGGCGGGCCAATCAGCTTCCTCCAATGCACAGGTAATTCAGCCAAGATTGACAGGGAAACACGGGGACCGTGATAGTACCCCCCTCTCAAAGACCCCCTCCCCTGCCGGAGGGTCTTGGTTTCTGAGGATATTTAGAGTGAAAGTTGCGCAACAATCATGGAGCATGGAGGTCCTTGTGGTCTACCCAAGAGCGCTCCTCAGGCCCATACCCTTTCCAGTGGACCAAATATTGCAACTTGCCTCTAAATCTCCTGGAGTCAATAATGCTCTGAACTTCGTATTCCTCTTGGCCCTGCACATCCACCGGCCCAGGAACCACCGGAGTGGTACTATAGCGGTTGCAAACCAAGGGCTTTAATAATGACACATGGAACACATTGTGAATACGCATAGTATTAGGAAGTTCCAATGCGTATGCCACAGGATTGATCTTGCGAATAATCTTAAATGGCCCAATGAACCGGGGGGCCAGTTTGTTCAAAGGCACTTGCAAGTTGAGATTCCTGGAGGAAATCCATACCCTGTCCCCAACCTGGAAGGAAACCGCTGGCAGCCGTCTGCGATTGGCATGCCGCTGATGTCTGTGGAAGGACTGACTGAGGGACCTTTGTACCTGTGCCCAAGTGGAGCGGAGCTGCTCCATGTGCTCATCCAGAGCCGGAATCGGTTGGGACTGAAATGAGTCTGGGAGTAGACAGGGTTGGAACCCATAATTAACAAGGAATGGAGAGCTCCCAGATGATGAATTAATCGCACAGTTCCTGGCGAACTCTGCCCACGGCAACAGGTCGGCCCAGTTATCATGATGATCAGTCACAAAGCAGCGTAAAAACTGCTCCAGTCCCTGATTGGCACGCTTGGCGGCCCCGTTGGTCTGGGGATGGTAGGCTGAGGAAAAGGACAATTGAATACCCATCTGGCCACAGAATGCCCTCCAGAATCTCGACACGAATTGACTCCCCCGGTCTGACACTATAACTCTGGGAACCCCGTGCAGGCGGAATACTTCTCTGGCAAAAATTAATGCCAATTCCTGGGCCGAAGGAAGACCAGAGAGGGGCACGAAATGAGCCATTTTAGAGAACCTATCCACCACCATCAGGATAAACGTATAGCCCTTGGAATTCGGCAGCTCTCCCAAAAAATCAATAGAAATATGGGACCAAGAACGATCACCATTAGGCACTGGTTGGAGCAGTCCCAATGGGAGATGTCTGGGAGTTTTGGCACGGGCACAGGTGGCACAAGCAGCAGTAAATGCAGAGCAGTCAGCTTTCAGAGAGGGCCACCAGAATGTTCGTGACAATGACCATGCCAACTGATCTCTGCCAATGTGCCCAGCTGCCTTAGATGAGTGATAGGTCTCAAGTAACCGGGTACGGAAAGGCTCGTCCACAAAACACTTGCCAACTGTGGTTTCAGGAGGTGCCCGAACTTGTGACGCCAAGATTTGCTCTCCCAGTGGCAAAGTGATGCTGGTACGAATAGTAGCCAGAATCCTATCTGGCTGAATTATAGGAACCGGGGCCTCATCCCTCTCAATGTCTGTGCAGAATTGTCTAGAAAGAGCATCTGCCCTAATATTCTTGGACCCTGGCAAGTATGATACTATGAAATTAAATCTGGACAGAAATAGGGCCCATCAAGCCTGGTGAGATGACAGCCTTTTGGCCTCGGATAGGTAAATCAAGTTCTTATGGTCCGTGAGGATTAAAACTGGGGTTCTTGTGCCTTCCAGAAGATGTTGTCATTCTTTTAAAGCCAAGATGATAGCCAACAATTCCCTATCACCAATTTCGTAATGGCTTTGGGCACTAGACAGTTTTTTGGAAAAGAACCCACACGGCCTCAGGTTACCCCCTTCCTTGGGGCGTTGGGAGAGAACTGCCCCTACCCCAACCTTGGAGGCATCGACCTCTAGCGTGAACGGCAGGGTGGGATTAGGGTGGGATAGTATAGGAGCAGATGCAAATGCCTTTTTGAGGGTTTCAAAGGCCATCTCAGCTGCCTCAGACCATTGAGAGGGATTCGTGCCCTTATGCGTAAGGTCAGAGAGAGGTTTTGTAATGGTAGAAAAGTTCTGAATAAACGTTCTGTAATAATTGGCAAAGCCCAGGAACCTTTGGATAGCTTTTAACCCCTTGGGTTGTGGCCATTGTAGGACTGCAGCCAACTTCTCTTGGTCCATAGCTATGCCATCCTTAGATATAACAAAACCCAAGAAGGGCACTTGGGAACAGTGAAATTCATATTTTTCTTGTTTGCAGAACAATTTATTCTTGTGTAATTGAAGCAATACCTCCGAAACATCATGGATGTGCTGGGTTAAATTAGCAGAATGGATAAATATATAGTCCAGGTACACAACCACACAAGACTGTAACATGTCGCGGAGGATATCGTTAATGAACTCCTGAAATACGGCAGGTGCATTACATAACCCAAATGGCATAACTAGATATTCGTAGTGGCCTGACCTAGTATTGAATGCCGTCTTCCATTCATCACCGGCCTTTATCATTATTAGGTTGTAGGCGGCACGTAGATCGAGTTTTGTAAAGATAGAGGAGCCTTTCAACCTGTCAAATAACTCTGTGATGAGCGGAATGGGGTATGCATTTTTGGACATCAACCCTAAACAATCCTACAAGTATATTAACAACAAAAAAGTTAAGGTTGATATTGGTCCTCTTAGGACTGAAACAGGTGAATTGATTAGTGAGGATAAAGCTATGGCTGACACCCTAAATACGTTCTTTGCTTCAGTATATACAAAGGAAGCAGAAATGACAAGCTGTGGGCAAACAGACAAAACCATGGAATTTCCTCCAACATCTACATGGCTTACTGAGGACAAGGTCCAAAAGAGACTGGAAAGGGTTATAGTGAATAAAGCGCCTGGTCTGGACGGTATACACCCAAGGGTACTTAAGGAACTTAGTCGAGTAATAGCAAAACCATTATACTTAATATTTATTGATTCGCTTTCATCAGGCATAGTGCCCTGTGATTGGAGGAAAGCTGATGTAGTTCCATTGTTTAAAAAGGGAGCAAGATCCAAACCAGGAAATTATAGACCTGTGAGCTTGACTTCCATAGTGGGTAAGATACTAGAAGTTTTATTAACTGACAGTATTCAGAACTATGTGAAGACAAACAATATCATTAGTAGGAATCAGCATGGTTTCATGAAGAACAGATCATGTCAGACTAATTTACTTGCATTTTATGAAAGAGTGAGTAGTAATTTGGACAGGGGATTTGCTGTTGATGTAGTATAGTTGGATTTTGCAAAAGCCTTTGACACAGTGCCTCACAACAGGTTACTGCATAATTTAAAAGGCTTCGGTTTGGGTGGTGTTATCTGTACATGGATTGAGAACTGGTTAAATGATAGATGGCAGAGAGTTGTTGTAAATGGAACTTTTTCAAATTGGTCTAGGGTTATAAGTGGGGTTCCGCAGGGTTCAGTCCTGGGCCCAATGCTTTTTAATTTGTTTATTAATGATCTAGAAGTGCGAATTGAAAGTAGCATCTCAATCTTTGCTGATGACACTAAGCTATGTAAGGAAATACATACAGAGCTCAATGTTTTTTCCCTACAGAAGGATTTAGATAAACTAAGTGAATGGGCAGAAAAGTGGCAGATGTCATTTAATGTAGATAAATGTAAGGTTATGCATTTGGGTTGTAGAAACAAACTTGCTACATATACTCTAAATGGGAAACAACTTGGGAAACCCTCATTAGAGAAAGATTTAGGTATACTGATAGACAATAGTCTTCACAGCAGTGTGCAGAATCACTCAGCTGCTGCAAGAGCAAATAGAGTACTAGCCTGCATAAAAAGAGGTGTAGAAGCAAGGGATGCTAATATTATCCTACCTCTGTATAAATCCTTGGTTAGGCCTCATATAGAATATGGAGTACAATTTTGGGCGCCTGTTCTAAAAAAAGACATTGCTGAACTGGAAAAGGTGCAGAGACGTGCAACAAAACTAATAAAGGGATTGGAGGATCTGAGTTACAAAGAGAGACTAGCCAAACTGGGTTTGTTTACATTAGAAAAGAGACGTCTAAGGGGTGATATGATTACCATTTACAAATACATTCAAGGTCAATACAAAGAACTATCCAATGAATTATTTATGCAAAGAGCTGAGCTATGAACAAGAGGTCATCCATTAAGACTTGAGGAAAGGCGCTTTCGACTAAAACACAGGCAGGGATTCTTTACAGTAAGGGCGGTAAGGCTATGGAATTCTTTGCCTCGGGATGTCGTGCTTGCAGATAATGTAACTGCATTCAAAAAAGCAATGGATGCCTATCTAGCACAGAACAATATTGACAGTTATGACAGATGGCTTCAAAGCAAATAGGATATTGAGCCGGGGAACTATTTGACACACACACACACACACACACACACACACACACACACACACACACACACACACACACACACACACACACACACACACACACACACACACACACACACACACACACACACACACACACACACACACACACACACACACACACCTACACTGGAAATTGCTCCAGAGGGCTTTTTGTTGCCTTCCTCTGGATCAACAGGGGTGTTATTGGCATGGGCTGGACTTGATGGACGCATGTCTTTTTTCAGCCTTATCTACTATGTTACTATGTTACATCAGCTTATTGAGTCCACGGTAGTCAATACACTGTCGTAATTCGCCACTTTTCTTTTTCACGAAAAAGAACCCTGCACCTGCCGGAGAGGATGATTTACGAATAATCCCTCGTCTGATGGCATCCTCAATGTATTCCTCCATGGCCCTAGTCTCCTCACAGGACAATGGGTACGTCCTACCCCTCGGTGGCACCACTCCCGTGGGCAATTCAATAGCGCAATCATATGGCCGATGCTGCGGCAGTGCGCTAGCCTCACCCTTACTGAATACGTCACTGAACTTGCTGTATTCAGCTGGCACAGAAGGAGAGGTACACATAATCTTGACTGGATGAGATAGACAGTGACCAGAGCAGTGGTCAGACCATGACTTAATTTCACACGTTTGCCAGTTAAACTGGGATTATGCCTCATTAACCAAGGGAACCCCAGAATGACCGCATGATGGGGTGAGTGTATAATCTGGAAACAAACCTCCTCCTTGTGGAGGACCCCAACAGACATAGTGAGGAGAGTAGTCTCCATGGTGATAAGGGCTGGTTCTAGAGGTCTGCCATCAATAGCCTCAATGGCTAGCGGAGTATCTCTTTTAGACAGAGGAATATTGTGTCTTTCAGCAAATGCCCGGTCCATGAAATAGCCTGCTGCACCAGAATCTACCAGGGCTAGTACCTCCACAGCTTGGTCGCCTAGGAGAAAACTCACCGGTATGGTGGGTTTCTTGGAACAAGGATCTGGGGACGATTGTACACCACCTAGGGCCTGTCCTCCATGGTACCCTAGGTGCGTGCGTTTCCCTGACGTACCGGACATGTGCGTAGTAAATGCCCATTTTTACCACAATATAGGCATAACCCTTGTCTTTTGCGGTAAGCCCTCTCCTCCTTAGACAGCCTAGTGAAGCTGATCTGCATAGGCTCCCCTGTTTCAGGTACCCGGTCAGGAGGAATGGGAGGAGAGGGTGGGTTAAAAGACCACTTGTGCCCATGGGTCTTGGAACTAGCCCTTTTTGCCAAGCGCCTCTCGCGCATGCGGGTGTCAATGAGTATCATGTAATCTATATACTCATCTAAATCAGTAGGTACCTCCCTGGCAGCAATCTCATCCTTGATGGAGTCGGATAGACCTTGTGCAAAAGCTGCCAGGAGCGCCTCATTATTCCAGACCACCTCTGCAGCTAGAATCCAAAATTCTATTGCATACTCAGCCACAGTGCGATCGCCCATCTGTATTACCATCAATTTTTTTGCCGCAGAGGTGGCTCGCCCTGGTGTCTCGAATACTCTACGAAACTGTCTGACAAATTCGTTAAAGCTCAGAGTACAGGGTTTAGCCTGCTCCCATAAAGGATTAGCCCATGCCAGGGCTTTGCCAGTTAAAAGAGATATCATGAACCCCACCTTGCTACGGTCATTCGGAAAAGCATGGGTTGTGAGTTCTAGGAATATCTCTAGTTGGTTAAGGAAACCTCTGCACAGTGTGGGTTCACCATCATATCTTAGCGGTAACGGCGCCGCCGCCGTAAAACTTCTAGAGGGAGCCAATAATTGCCCAGTAGTATTATCCGGTGTCATGACTGGGGGAACCACCGGATTTTGATTCGGTTTATCGAGGTGTACCATACGTTCAAACAAGGTTTGCATGGCCAGTGCCAATTGGTCTAGGCGTTGCTCGTGAACATCCATCCTCCAGTGGAGGTTCTGTGTATTACTGTCACTTTTCCAGTCTGAGGTCATGGCCCTTTCGTACTGTAACGGTTTTCTGACACTAAGACCAGGGTATGAAGTAAAAACACAGTTTTATTGAATCAGGTATGTAAAACAATACCCCTAGGGGCCAGCACAGGAATAACAGTAATGGCAATTACAGACAAAGTGAATGCAATACAGTGGTAGGAATATGTGCTATGTATAGACGGGGAATAACCCCAAAGGGTTAACAGGTGCAATAGGAGAGACTCAGTTTTAGATTGGCCAATGCCCAGGATATATAGCAGTCTCTGGAACACAGTCTCTGAATAGCGGAAAAGGAGTAAAGTGTCTGCACTGAATTCACTCTCAAGTTGGAATAGGAATGCACACAAGTGCCCAGAGCTGAGCCAATACCACCCCCGTTGGCTGAAGAGGAATGCCACTGCCAGAGCTGAAGTAACCAGAACCAGAATCGCCCTAAACTGAAAATAGTAGTAACCCTGCGTGTGCCAAATGGATTGTGCCCTGACACCCCTTGGGTGCCAATACTGACGGTTACTGCACAAGCTACAAAGAGCCGAAGCACTGGGAAGTGCAGTGGATAGCGTACCCTCTGAGCGTATGTAGGCCGTAGCCAGGACACCCTTCCGGTGCCGCACTCAATTCTCACAGCAAGAGCGAACAGACTACCAGCGCCAGCCGGCGCGGTCACGGTGCACACCGAACACCGGACAGACAGTGCTCTGCGGGAGATAATATGATAATAGAGGTACTCAGAGTAGCGGCTCAAATGGGTAACCGTATGCTTGGCAAGCGATAAAGGAGGCACGAGACCGGAGACTACAGGCACTGCACGGGTTAAATGGTTCTGTACAGGAGAGAACAGCTTAGCAAACAGCGGATGGCAAAGCAACCTCAGGCTACAGCTAGACGATAGTGAGAGGAACAGCGAGTCACTTAAACAGTTCAGAATGTCGCCGGAGCGACCGGAGCAATACTGGAACACCGGAACAGCAGACAGGACCGGAGCGACAACCGGAACCGGATCAATACTGCAGCAGGAGCAACAGCCGAAGAGCGTGTCGATCACGGAGCAGAGTCTTCAGTCAGAGCCGGGTCAATCACAGAGCAGGGTCGTCAGCCAGAACCGGGTCAATCACGGAGCAAGGTCGTCAGCCAGAACCGGGTCAATCACGGAGCAGAATCAGGAGAGAAGTCAGACTAGCCGGGTCGGTACACAGGAGACACTGGAACTACAGCAACGAGGCGCAGGAACAGGAACACCACGAAAGGGCAACTGACAAGTGCCCAAACTCCAGCATATAAAGGAACATCCTGGGCGGGCCAATCAGCTTCCTCCAATGCACAGGTAATTCAGCCAAGACTGACAGGGAAACACGAGGGCCGTGATAATCCCATAGATGTCCCAGAGACCTGCAAATAGAAATTGCGCTCAAAGCAAAAATAATTCAATGTGAGGCAATACTCTAGGAGTATCATGGTCCCCGTGTTCTTGCTGTCAATCTTGGCTGTATACCTATGCATTGGAGGAAGCTGATTGGCCCGCCCAGGATGTTCCTTTATATGCTGGAGGTTGGGCACTTGTCAGTTGCCCTTTCGTGGTGTTCCTGTTCCTACGCTTTGTTGCTAGTTCCAGTATCTCCTGTGTACCGACCCGGCCTGCCTGACTACTCTGCGGTTCCTGTTCAGTGATCTGACCCGGTTCTGGCTGACGACCCTGCTCCGTGATCTGACTCGATTCTGGCTGACGACCCTGCTCCGTGATCTGACCCGATTCTGGCTGAAGACCCTGCTCCGTGATCTGACTCGATTCTGGCTGAGGACCCGACTTCGTGATCTGACTCGTTGCTGGCTGCTGAATCTGCTCCGTGATTGACCTGCTTCTCGTTGGTGAAGTCTGCTGCTGTCCGGTTCCTGTTCCGGTGTTCCAGTACTCTACAGTTGCTCCAGCGACATTCTGAACTGTATAGAGACTCACTGTTTCTCTCTCTTGGCAGTAAGCTGTGACCAAGGGTACTCTGCCTTATGCTGGTTGCTGTCACTCCTTCTCATACCGAACCACTTAACCCGTGTGGTGCCATTGGTCTCCGTGGTATGCCTTCCGTAATATCCAAGTATATGGTTAACTGCTGAGCCACTTATTGGTGTTCCTCTCTGTATCTTACGAGCTCCCTCTGTGCACCGACGGCCGGTGCTCGGTGTCTGTTAGTCCGCTCGCTACAGTAGTAGCTGCACCGGAGGGGTGCTCTGGCTCCGGCCTATTCACGATAGAGGATACGCTATCAAGCCGCACTTCCAGTGCGCCGGCTCCATACAGCTTGTGCAGTAACCTTCACTGTGGCATCCAAGGGGTGTCCAGGCCCCATCTGTTTGGCACTCGCAGGGTTATTACGTAACTAGTAGGGCGTTTATGGTTCTGGTTTCCAGCACTGGCAGTAGTATTCCCAGACAGCCCACGGAGGTGGTATTGGTTCAGCTTTGGTCATAAGGGCGCAGTCCTATTTCTACTTGAGAGTGTATTCAGTCAGACACCATTTCTATCATTACTTGCTAGAGACTGTTCAATATATCCTGGGCGTTGGCCTATCCTGATCCTTTCTGCTGTTGTGCACCTATTAACCCTTAGGGGTTATTCTCCATTATATCATTGTGTGCATTCACTTGTCAGTGTTACCATTACTGTTATTCTTGTACTGGCCCTTAGGGGCACTATTTTACTATCCAGTTCAATAAAACTGTGTTTTTACTTCATAACCTGGTCTGTGTGTCAGAAAACCGTAACAGTACGAAAGGGCCATGACCTCAGATGGGAAAAGTGACAGTAATACACAGAACCTCCAATGGAGGATGAACGTTCACGAGCAACGCCTAGACCAATTGGCTTTGGCCATGCAAACTTTGCTTGAACGTACGGTACACCTTGATAAACCGAATCCGGTGGTCACCCCAGTTATGACACCGGATAATACTACTGGGCAATTACTGGCTCCCTCCAGAAGTTTTACGGCGGCGGCGCCATTACCGCTAAGATATGATGGCGAACCCACACTCTGTAGAGGTTTCCTTAATCAACTTGAGATATTCCTAGAACTCACGCCCCATGCTTTTCCAAATGACCGTAGCAAGGTGGGGTTCATGATATCTCTGTTAACGGGCAAAGCCTTGGCATGGGCTAATCCTTTATGGGAACAGGCTAAACCCTGTACGTTGAGCTTTAACGAATTTGTTAAACAGTTTTGCAGAGTATTTGAGATACCAGGGCGAGCCAGCTCTGCGACAAAAAAAACTGATGGTATTACAGATGGGCGATCGCACTGTGGCGGAGTACGCTATAGAATTTCGGATTCTAGCAGCTGAGGTGGCCTGGAATAATGAGGCATTACTGGCAGCCTTCGCACAAGGCTTATCCGACTCCATTAAGGATGAAGTCGCTGCCAGGGAGGTACCTACTGATCTAGATGAGTATATAGAATATATGATACTCATTGACACTCGCATGCGCGAGAGACGCCTGGCTAAAAGGGTTAGTTCCAAAATCCATGGGCACGACAGGCGATTTGACCCACCCTCTCCTCCCATTCTTCCTGGTCAGGCACTCGAAACAGGGGAGCCTATGCAGATTGGTTTCACTAGGTTATCTAAAGAGGAGAGGGCCTATCGCAAAAGACAAGGGCTCTGCTTGTACTGTGGGCAAAAGGGGCATTTACTACGCACTTGCCCGGTACGTCCGGGAAACGCACGCACCTAGGGTACCTTGGGGGACAGGCCCTAGGTGGTGTACAACCGTCCCCAGATCTTAGTTCCAAAAAACCCACCATACCGGTGAGTTTTCTCCTTGATGACCAAGCTGTGGAGGTATTTGCTCTGGTAGATTCTGGCGCAGCAGGCTATTTCATGGATCGGGCGTTTGCTGAAAGATATAATATTCCTCTGTCTAAAAGGGATATCCCGCTAGCCATTGAGGCTATTGATGGCAGACCTCTTGAACCAGCCCTTATCACCATGGAGACTATTCTCATCACTATGTCTGTTGGGGTCCTCCACAAAGAGGAGGTGCGCTTCCAGATTATTCATTCACCCCATCATGCAGTCATTCTGGGGTTCCCTTGGTTAATGATGCACAATCCCCAGTTTGACTGGCAAACGTGTGAAATTAGGTCATGGTCTGACTACTGCTCTGGTCACTGTTTGTCTCGCCCAGTTAAGATTATGTGTACCTCTCCTTCTGTGCCAGCTGAATACTGCAAATTCAGTGACGTATTCAGTAAAGGTGAGGCTGGTGCATTGCCGCAGCATCGGCCTTATGATTGCGCTATTGATTTGCCCCCGGGCGTGGTGCCACCGAGGGGTAGGACATACCCATTGTCCTGTGATGAGAATAGGGCCATGGAGGAATACATTGAGGATGCCCTTAGATGAGGGATTATTCGTAAATCATCCTCTCCGGCAGGTGCAGGCTTCTTTTTCGTGAGTGGCGAGTTACGACCATGTATTGACTACCGTGGACTCAATAAGCTAATGTCCAAAAACGCCTACCCCTTTCCACTCATCACCGAGTTATTTGACAGGTTGAAAGGGTCATCTATCTTCACGAAACTCGATTTACGTGCTGCTTACAATCTTATAAGGATAAGAGCCGGTGATGAGTGGAAGACGGCATTCAATACTAGGTCAGGCCACTACGAATATCTGGTTATGCCATTTGGGTTATGCAATGCACCTGCCGTATTTCAGGAATTCATTAATGAC
This sequence comes from Rhinophrynus dorsalis, assembly GCA_037306005.1. Taxonomy (NCBI): domain Eukaryota; kingdom Metazoa; phylum Chordata; class Amphibia; order Anura; family Rhinophrynidae; genus Rhinophrynus; species Rhinophrynus dorsalis. Next base: position 385,466,842 of record CM074722.1, read on the forward strand.
ATCCTCCGTGACATGTTACAGTCCTGTGTGGTTGTGTACCTGGACGATATATTGATCCATTCCGCTAATTTAACCCAGCATATCCAGGATGTTTCTGAGGTACTGCTTCGATTACGCAAGAACAAATTGTTCTGCATACTAGAGAAATGTGAATTTCATCGTTCCCAAGTATCCTTCTTGGGCTTTGTTATATCTACTGATGGCTTAGCTATGGACCAAGAGAAGTTGAATGCTGTCTTACAATGGCCACGACCCAAGGGGTTAAAAGCCATCCAAAGGTTTCTAGGCTTTGCTAACTATTACAGAAAATTTATTCAAAACTTCTCTACCATTACGAAACCTCTTTCTGACCTGACGCATAAGGGCGCTGATCCCTCTCAATGGTCTGAGGCAACTGAGATGGCCTTTGAAACCCTTAAAAAGGCATTTGCTTCTGCTCTGATACTTTCCCACCCTAATCCCACCCTGCCTTTCACGCTAGAGGTTGATGCCTCCGAGGTTGGGGTAGGGGCAGTTCTCTCCCAACGCCCCAAGGAAGGGGGTAACCTGAGGCCGTGTGGATTCTTTTCCAAAAAACTGTCCAGTGCCCAGAGCCATTACGAAATTGGTGATAGGGAGTTGTTGGCTATCATCTTGGCATTAAAAGAATGGTGACATCTCTTGGAGGGCACAAGAACCCCAGTGTTGATCCTCACGGACCACAAGAACTTGATTTACCTATCCGAGGCTAAAAGGTTGTCATCTCGCCAGGCTCGATGGGCCCTATTTCTGTCCAGATTCAATTTCATAGTCTCATACTTGCCTGGTTCTAAGAATATTAAGGCAGACGCTTTGTCTAGACAATTCTGCACAGACATTGAGAGGGATGAGGCCCCGGTCCCCATAATTCAGCCAGATAAGATCTTGGCTACTATTCGTACCAGCATCACTTCGCCACTGGGAGAGCAAATCTTGGCGTCACAAACTCGGGCACCTTCTGAAACCCCAGTCGGCAAGTGTTTTGTGGACGAGCTGTTCCGTACCCAGTTGCTTGAGACCTACCACTCATCTAAGGCGGCTGGGCACATTGGCAGAGATCAGTTGGCATGGTCATTGTCGCAAACATTCTGGTGGCCTTCCCTGAAGGCTGACTGTGCTGCATTTACTGCTGCTTGCGCCACCTGTGCCCGGGCCAAGACTCCCAGACATCTTCCGGTGGGACTGCTCCAACCAGTGCCTAATGGTGATCGTCCCTGGTCCCATATTTCTATTGATTTTTTGGGAGAGCTGCCGAGTTCCAAGGGCTATACGTTTATCCTGATGGTGGTGGGTAGGTTCTCTAAAATGGCTAATTTCGTGCCCCTCTCTGGCCTCCCTTTGGCCCAGGAATTGGCATTAATTTTTGCCAGAGAAGTATTCCGCTTGCACGGGGTTCCCAGAGTGATAGTGTCTGACCGGGGGAGTCAATTCGTGTCGAGATTCTGGAGGGCATTCTGTGACCAGATGGGCATTCAATTGTCCTTTTCCTCAGCCTACCATCCCCAGACCAACGGAGCCGCTGAGCGTGCCAATCAGGGACTGGAACAGTTCCTACGCTGTTTTGTGACTGATCATCATGATAACTGGGCCGACCTGTTGCCGTGGGCGGAGTTCGCCAGGAACTGTGCGGTTAGTTCATCGTCTGGGAACTCTCCGTTCCTTGTCAATTATGGGTTCCAACCCTGTCTACTCCCAGACTCATTTCAGGCCCAACAGATTCCGGCTCTGGATGAGCACATGGAGCAGCTCCACTCCACTTGGGCACAGGTGCAGAGGTCCCTCAGTCAGTCTTTCCTCAGACATCAGAGGCATGCCAATCGCAGACGGCGACCAGCGGTTTCCTTCCAGGTTGGGGATAGGGTATGGCTCTCCTCCAGGAATCTCAACCTGCAAGTGCCCTTGAACAAACTGGCCCCCCGGTTCATTGGGCCATTTAAGATCATTCGCAAGATCAATCCTGTGGCATACGCATTGGATCTACCTACTAATATGCGTATTCACAACGTGTTCCATGTGTCTTTACTTAAGACCTTGTTTTGCAACCGTTATACTACCACTCCGGTGGTTCCTGGGCCGGTGGATGTGCAGGGCCAAGAGGAATACGAAGTCCAGAGCATTATTGACTCCAGGAGATTTAGAGGCAAGTTGCAATATTTGGTCCACTGGAAAGGGTATGGGCCAGAGGAGCACTCTTGGGTTGACCACAGGGACCTCCATGCTCCACTTTTGTTGCGCAACTTTCACTCTAAATATCCTCAGAAACCAAGACCCTCCAGCAGGGGAGGGGGTCTTTGAGAGGGGGGTACTATCACGGTCCCCGTGTTCTTGCTGTCAATCTTGGCTGTATACCTATGCTTTGGAGGAAGCTGATTGGCCCGCCCAGGATGTTCCTTTATATGCTGGAGGTTGGGCACTTGTCAGTTGCCCTTTCGTGGTGTTCCTGTTCCTACGCTTTGTTGCTAGTTCCAATATCTCCTGTGTACCGACCCGGCCTGCCTGACTACTCTGCGGTTCCTGTTCAGTGATCTGACCCGGTTCTGGCTGACGACCCTGCTCCGTGATCTGACTCGATTCTGGCTGACGACCCTGCTCCGTGATCTGACTCGATTCTGGCTGACGACCCTGCTCCGTGATCTGACCCGATTCTGGCTGAAGACCCTGCTCCGTGATCTGACTCGATTCTGGCTGAGGACCCGACTTCGTGATCTGACTCGTTGCTGGCTGCTGAATCTGCTCCGTGATTGACCTGCTTCTCGTTGGTGAAGTCTGCTGCTGTCCGGTTCCTGTTCCGGTGTTCCAGTACTCTACAGTCGCTCCAGCGACATTCTGAACTGTATAGAGACTCACTGTTTCTCTCTCTCGGCAGTAAGCTGTGACCAAGGGTACTCTGCCTTATGCTGGTTGCTGTCACTCCTTCTCATACCGAACCACTTAACCCGTGTGGTGCCATTGGTCTCCGTTGTGTGCCTTCCATAATATCCAAGTATATGGTTAACTGCTGAGCCATTTATTGTTGTTCCTCTCTGTATCTTACGAGCTCCCTCTGTGCACCGACGGCCGGTGCTCGGTGTCTGTTAGTCCGCTCGCTACAGTAGTAGCTGCACCGGAGGGGTGCTCTGGCTCCGGCCTATTCACGATAGAGAATACGCTATCAAGCCGCACTTCCAGTGCGCCGGCTCCATACAGCTTGTGCAGTAACCTTCACTGTGGCATCCAAGGGGTGTCCAGGCCCCATCTGTTTGGCACTCGCAGGGTTATTACGTAACTAGTAGGGCGTTTATGGTTCTGGTTTCCAGCACTGGCAGTAGTATTCCCAGACAGCCCACGGAGGTGGTATTGGTTCAGCTTTGGTCATAAGGGCGCAGTCCTATTTCTACTTGAGAGTGTATTCAGTCAGACACCATTTCTATCATTACTTGCTAGAGACTGTTCAATATATCCTGGGCGTTGGCCTATCCTGATCCTTTCTGCTGTTGTGCACCTATTAACCCTTAGGGGTTATTCTCCATTATATCATTGTGTGCATTCACTTGTCAGTGTTACCATTACTGTTATTCTTGTACTGGCCCTTAGGGGCACTATTTTACTATCCAGTTCAATAAAACTGTGTTTTTACTTCATAACCTGGTCTGTGTGTCAGAAAACCGTAACAGTACGAAAGGGCCATGACCTCAGACGGGAAAAGTGACAGTAATACACAGAACCTCCAATGGAGGATGAACGTTCACGAGCAACGCCTAGACCAATTGGCTTTGGCCATGCAAACTTTGCTTGAACGTACGGTACACCTTGATAAACCGAATCCGGTGGTCACCCCAGTTATGACACCGGATAATACTACTGGGCAATTACTGGCTCCCTCCAGAAGTTTTACGGCGGCGGCGCCATTACCGCTAAGATATGATGGCGAACCCACACTCTGTAGAGGTTTCCTTAATCAACTTGAGATATTCCTAGAACTCACGCCCCATGCTTTTCCAAATGACCGTAGCAAGGTGGGGTTCATGATATCTCTGTTAACGGGCAAAGCCTTGGCATGGGCTAATCCTTTATGGGAACAGGCTAAACCCTGTACGTTGAGCTTTAACGAATTTGTTAAACAGTTTCGCAGAGTATTTGAGATACCAGGGCGAGCCAGCTCTGCGACAAAAAAAACTGATGGTATTACAGATGTGTGCATTCACTTGTCAGTGTTACCATTACTGTTATTCTTGTACTGGCCCTTAGGGGCACTATTTTACTATCCAGTTCAATAAAACTGTGTTTTTACTTCATAACCTGGTCTGTGTGTCAGAAAACCGTAACAAGGAGTTCTAGCAGGAAACCAAAGGGTAGACAGTTCGCTTGTTTAGGTGCTTTCATTAGGGCAGTCACTACCGCTCTGATGCCGTCTGATATTGGAATCACCGTATACAGGGACTTCACATCCATAGTCACCAGGAGACTATCGCTAGTCATGGTGTTAATAGCTAGCACATCCCTGATAAAGTCCCCTGTATCTCTGACATAAAAAGGTAACTGTTGCACCAATGGTTGCAGCCAGTGGTCCAAATATTGTGCCATTGGTTGCAACAAAGAACCCCTAGCCGAGACTATAGGGCGTCCGGGGGGATTCTTGATGTCCTTATGTATCTTAGGAAGAGTATAAAAAATTGGACAACAAGGGTGATCTACCGTGAGAAATTTCAGAGTGTGCTCATCAAGCCAACTGTGCTGTGCGGCATTTAATAGTGAATGATGTATTAGCCCTTGTTGTTACGTTTCTACATCTTTCTCTGGAGGTTTGGAGCACTCCCTGTGCATACACATGCGGACATGAGACATCACCCGGACCTCGGGAGCATGTCTTGTTCCTTGGCGCATACATGTATGTGTGGCATCAGATAATGCTTTACTCTTTGGGCTTTATTCCTCTTTGAGAGGATACTTGATTGTATTTGGTAGATTTCCAGATATTTAAATGTTTAACTACTCTCGTTGTATGTACACTTATCACGGTGCCCGTGATTTGCTGCAGTTCCTTGTCTGTCACCACTAGGGGGCTGCTATTGGCTGTCTGCAGATAGCCCGCCTCTTATTGCCTATTTAAACCTGGATTGGGCACCCTTTGAGTGCCCTTTCGTGTTGTTTCTGACCTTCTTGCTATCACTATGCTAGTGATAGCTGGGCCTCTGTTCCAGTGTTCCTGAGTTCCTGATCTCCTGTGTTCCTGAGTTCCTGATCTCTACTGTTCCAGTGTTTCCTGGATGCTGAGTTACTCCAGTCCTGGTTCCGGCCTAGTCTCTGGTGTTGCAGTTACTGCTGAACTTCTTCTCTGATGTTTCCTGACCTGACTGATGGTTGCTGGTTCCTGTCATCTCATCACCTGTCTTCAGTATCCTGGCGACCTTCTGCCTGGTCGCGTTGGTGACATTGCTACAATTCCGTGTTGGTCCCAGCGTGCGGACGCTGGTTTGCTCCTAAGCCTTGCGGCCATACAAACTCACTTGTTACACCAGTGTGCGGTCACTGGTTTGCTCCAAAGCCTATCAGCTATACAAATCTGTGTTGGTCCCAGCGTGCGGACGCTGGTTTGCTCCTAAGCCTTGCGGCTATACAAGCTCGCTTGTTACACCAGTGTGCGGTCACTGGTTTGCTCCAAAGCCTATCATCTATACAAATCTGTGTTTGTCCCAGCGTGCGGACGCTGGTTTGCTCCTAGCCTTGCGGCTATACAAGCTCGATTGTTACACCAGTGTGCGGTCACTGGTTTGCTCCACAGCCTGTCAGCTATACAAATCTGTGTTGGTCCCAGCGTGCGGACGCTGGTTTGCTCCTAAGCCTTGCGGCTATACAAGCTCGCTTGTTACACCAGTGTGCGGTCACTGGTTTGCTCCAAAGCCTATCATCTATACAAATCTGTGTTTGTCCCAGCGTGCGGACGCTGGTTTGCTCCTAGCCTTGCGGCTATACAAGCTCGCTTGTTACACCAGTGTGCGGTCACTGGTTTGCTCCAAAGCCTATCGGCTATACAATTCTGTGTTGGTCCCAGCGTGCGGACGCTGGTTTGCTCCTAAGCCTTGCGGCTATACTACTCACTTGTTACTCCAGTGTGCGGTCACTGGTTTGCTCGCAAAGCCTAACGGCTATACTATTCCGTGTTGTTCCCAGCGTGCGGACGCTGGTTTGCTCCAAAGCCTTGCCGCTTAACGATTCTGCTAATTTGCCAGTTTCATCTGACTGCTGCTATTATCTCTGGGCTGCCCTGCCCGGTATTGGTAAGGCCGGTAGAACCTTTTGCCACATTCCATCTGAGGTTGCCTTACCCGGTATTGGCAGGGCCGGTAGAGCCTACATTGTGTATCTATTGAGGCTGCCTTGCCCGGTAATTTGGTAAGGCCGGTAGAACCGTTATGCTATTCCATCTGCAGGTTGCCTTACCCGGTATTGGCAAGGCCGGTAGAGCCTATAGACTGTCCTGTCCGGTATATTGACAGGACCGGTAGAGTCTGCCTTCTGTCTGTGCTATATTCTGTATATATATATATATATATATATATATATATATATGTATGTTATTGCCATCCTAAGTTATCAATTTATTATTTCAATAAAATAGATTTTTTACCTAAAACTTGTGTCTGAGAGTCATAATAAACCGTGACAGTACGAAAGGGCCATGACCTCAGACAGCAAGGGTGAAGGTAACGCACAGAATATCCATTGGAGGATGGATGTGCTCGAGCAACGTTTGGATCAGTTGGCAGTTGCAATTCAAACGATCCTTGAACGCACGGTACCTGCTGACCAATCTAGCTCTAGCCCGGTGGTCTCGCCAAGTCAGACACCGGAAAGTGATACCAGACCCCTAGGGGGTACTGTTAAAGGGTTAACGGCTTCTGCACCCTTGCCACTAAGATATGATGGTGACCCTAGTCTCTGCAGAGGGTTCATCAACCAACTCGAAATCTTTATGGAATTGACGGCACACGCATTTCCCAATGATCGTAGTAAAGTGGGGTTCACGATATCACTGCTCACTGGCAGAGCATTGGCTTGGGCTAACCCCTTGTGGGAGAATGCTAAACCTTGTACTAAGAACTTTAGTGAATTTGTGCGTTCCTTTCGAAGAGTGTTTGAGCCTCCTGGTACAACCACCTCTGCTGCCAAACGCCTTATGGAGATACAACAGGGCAGGCGTACAGTGGGCGACTATGCCATCGAATTCCGCACATTGGCAGCAGAGGTAGGTTGGAATAACGAGGCATTATTGGCAGCCTTTTCTCAAGGCCTGAATGACCACATTAAAGACGAAATCGCTGCTAAAGATCTACCTATTGATCTAGATGATTACATTGAGTATGTTATGATAATTGACTCCAGAATACGTGAGAGATCAATTGCCAGAGATCGTAAGTTACGGTCAAAAAATAATGAGCCTAGTAGCATGTTTTGCCCACCCATCCCTCCCTTGGCATTGAAGTCTAGTGAACCAGTACGGGAAACAAGTGAACCTATGCAAATAGGCTTCACTAGACTAACCAAGGCAGAGAGACTATATCGCAAAAAACAAGGGTTATGTTTATACTGCGGTAAAAAAGGGCACTTGCTAAATTCCTGTCCGGTATGTCCGGGAAACGCACACACCTAGGGTACCTTGGGGGACAGGCCCTAGGTGGTGTACAATCGTCCCCAGTGTCGGGCATAATGAAACCCACCATACAGGTGGTATTGTCTTGGGCACAACGCTCTGTGGAGGTTTTGGCCTTGGTTGACTCTGGTGCAGCAGGGTATTTTATGGATAATACCTTTGCTGAATTGCACGGAGTTCCACGCATTGAAAGAGAAAGCCCCTTGACTATTGAAGCGATTGATGGTAGACCCTTAGAACCGCCTCAGGTTATATTTGAAACTTTGCCATTGTCTATGACTATTGGGGCACTTCACAGAGAAGAGCAGCAGTTTCAACTGATTAATTCTCCGCACCATGCGGTAATATTGGGATTTCCGTGGTTACAGTTACATAACCCACAATTTGATTGGAAAAAGTGTGAAATTGCTGCTTGGTCCCAGTTTTGTATGGACAAGTGCGTCATCCAGCCTATTAAGGTCCTATGCACCTCCTCTGCTATACCGGATGTGTACCAACAGTTTGGCGATGTTTTTAGCAAAGGAGAGGCTAGTATGCTACCCCAGCATAGACCTTATGATTGTTGCATTGAATTGCAGCCTGGTGCAGTACCTCCAAAAGGACGCACTTATCCATTATCTTGTGATGAAAATAAGGCTATGGAGGATTACATTTCTGATGCCCTTGCTAGAGGGATCATACGAAAATCTACCTCTCCAGCTGGGGCTGGGTTCTTTTTCGTAAAAAAGAAAAATGGCGAATTAAGACCATGCATTGACTACCGGGGCTTGTATAAACTAATGGCAAAAAACGCATACCCAATACCACTTATCACCGAGCTTTTTGACAGGCTTAAGGGCGCTTCGATATTTACCAGATTGGACCTACGGGCCGCTTACAATCTGGTTCGCATTCGAGCAGGTGATGAGTGGAAAACTGCCTTTAATACTCGAGCTGGGCACTACGAGTATCTAGTAATGCCTTTTGGGCTGTGTAATGCACCCGCAGTTTTCCAGGAACTGATAAACGATGTTCTGAGAGATATGTTACAGACATGTGTTGTGGTGTACCTCGACGATATACTGATTTACTCCCAAAACATGGCACAGCACATCAAAGATGTATCCGCAGTATTGCTACGACTCCGTGAGAACAAATTATTTTGTAAAATGGAAAAATGTGAGTTTCATAGAACCAGTGTGCCATTTTTGGGGTTCATAATTGGCAATGATGGCATTGCCATGGACAAAGAAAAGTTGTCAGCTGTCCTACAATGGCCAAAACCCAAGGGTCTTAAAGCCATACAGCATTTCCTGGGTTTCGCTAATTATTATAGGAGGTTTATTAAGAACTTTTCTTCCATTGTCAAACCTCTGTCCGATCTTACGCACAAGGGTGCTAATCCTTCTTGTTGGCCGGTATCTGCTGAGAAAGCCTTTGAGAATTTGAAGCTGGCATTTGCTGCGGCTCCTGTGTTATCCCACCCCAATCCTCTACTTCCATTTACGTTAGAGGTTGATGCCTCAGATATTGGGGTCGGGGCAGTACTTTCGCAGCGACACAAGAAAGGTGGAACTCTCAGACCTTGTGGGTTTTTCTCTAAAAAGTTGACGGTCACTCAAAGCCACTATGAGATAGGTGACAGAGAATTATTGGCCATTATCCTCGCTCTTAAGGAATGGCGTCATTTGCTTGAAGGTACTAAGAATCCTGTCTTAATCCTAACAGATCATAAAAATCTGACCTATCTCTCGGAGGCCAAGAGATTGTCCTCTCGTCAGGCCAGGTGGGCACTGTTCCTGTCTCGATTTAATTTCAATGTATCATATTTACCAGGGTCAAAAAATATCAGGGCTGATGCACTGTCAAGACAATTTGAGGCCGACAGTGACAGAGTGGAAGCACCAGCACCTATCATCCAACCTGATAGAATACTGGCTACTATACGCACGAGTATCACTTCTCCTCTAGGGGAGGAGATCCTGGCCTCTCAGGGGTCCGCTCCCCATGAAACCCCAGTGGGCAAATGTTTTGTCGCTGAATCATTTCGTACTAGGCTGCTCGAAACCTACCATTCCTCTAAGGCTGCGGGACATATTGGTAGAGACCAATTGTTATGGTCCCTTTCTCAGTTATTTTGGTGGCCTTCCATGAGAAACGATTGTGCCGAATTTACGAATGCCTGTGCCACCTGCGCCCGCGCTAAGACCCCGAGACATCTCCCAGTGGGCTTGCTTCAGCCGGTGCCTAATGGCGAACGCCCCTGGTCTCATGTTTCCATTGATTTTATGGGAGAATTGCCTATGTCTAAGGGGTATTCCTTTATATTCATGGTGGGGGACAGGTTTTCTAAAATGGCTCATTTCGTGCCCCTCCGTGGCCTTCTTTCGGCTAAGGAATTGGTAATGGTGTTCGCCAGAGAAGTATTCCGGTTGCATGGAGTGCCTAGGGTACTGGTGTCTGACAGGGGGAGCCAGTTTGTGTCGAGATTTTGGAGGGCATTTTGCCAACAGATGGGCATACAGCTGTCCTTCTCCTCTGCCTACCATCCCCAGACCAATGGAGCCGCTGAACGAGCTAATCAGGGCTTGGAACAATTTCTCCGTTGTTTCGTTACTGACCATCATGATAATTGGTCCGACTTGTTGCCTTGGGCAGAGTTCGCCAGGAACTGTGCGGTCAATTCTTCATCTGGGAGCTCTCCGTTTCTGATTAATTATGGGTTTCAGCCCTGTTTGCTTCCAGATTCATTTCAGACGCAACAGATTCCAGCTCTGGATGAGCATATCGAGCAACTCCGTTCCACATGGGCACAAGTTCAGAGGGCACTTGGTCAGTCATTTCAGCGTCATCAGCGCCATGCTAATCGCAGAAGGCTTCCAGCGGTTTCCTTTCAGGTTGGGGATAGAGTATGGCTTTCCTCCAGAAATCTCAAGCTGCAGGTTCCGTCTAATAAGTTGGCTCCCCGGTTTATTGGTCCGTACAGAGTTATTCGTAAAATTAACCCTGTCTCCTATGCACTAGACCTACCTGCATCCATGCGTATCCATAATGTGTTCCATGTGTCCCTTCTTAAGCCTCTGGTTTGCAATCGCTATACTACCACACCTGTGGTGCCAGGACCTGTTGAGGTCGAGGGCCAGGAGGAGTACGAGGTTCAGAGCATTATTGATTCCCGTAGGCTTAGAGGAAAGGTACAGTACCTGGTACATTGGAAAGGGTACGGTCCTGAGGATCGATCATGGGTGGATAGTATGGACCTTCATGCACCTAGGCTAACTAGGGTCTTTCATGCCAATTACCCACAGAAACCTAAACCCTATTCTAGGAGAGGGGGTCTTTGAAAGGGGGGTACTATCACGGTGCCCGTGATTTGCTGCAGTTCCTTGTCTGTCACCACTAAGGGGCTGCTATTGGCTGTCTGCAGATAGCCCGCCTCTTATTGCCTATTTAAACCTGGATTGGGCACCCTTTGAGTGCCCTTTCGTGTTGTTTCTGACCTTCTTGCTATCACTATGCTAGTGATAGCTGGGCCTCTGTTCCAGTGTTCCTGAGTTCCTGATCTCCTGTGTTCCTGAGTTCCTGATCTCTACTGTTCCAGTGTTTCCTGGATGCTGAGTTACTCCAGTCCTGGTTCCGGCCTAGTCTCTGGTGTTGCAGTTACTGCTGAACTTCTTCTCTGATGTTTCCTGACCTGACTGATGGTTGCTGGTTCCTGTCATCTCATCACCTGTCTTCAGTATCCTGGCGACCTTCTGCCTGGTCGCGTTGGTGACATTGCTACAATTCCGTGTTGGTCCCAGCGTGCGGACGCTGGTTTGCTCCTAAGCCTTGCGGCCATACAAACTCACTTGTTACACCAGTGTGCGGTCACTGGTTTGCTCCAAAGCCTATCAGCTATACAAATCTGTGTTGGTCCCAGCGTGCGGACGCTGGTTTGCTCCTAAGCCTTGCGGCTATACAAGCTCGCTTGTTACACCAGTGTGCGGTCACTGGTTTGCTCCAAAGCCTATCATCTATACAAATCTGTGTTTGTCCCAGCGTGCGGACGCTGGTTTGCTCCTAGCCTTGCGGCTATACAAGCTCGCTTGTTACACCAGTGTGCGGTCACTGGTTTGCTCCACAGCCTGTCAGCTATACAAATCTGTGTTGGTCCCAGCGTGCGGACGCTGGTTTGCTCCTAAGCCTTGCGGCTATACAAGCTCGCTTGTTACACCAGTGTGCGGTCACTGGTTTGCTCCAAAGCCTATCATCTATACAAATCTGTGTTTGTCCCAGCGTGCGGACGCTGGTTTGCTCCTAGCCTTGCGGCTATACAAGCTCGCTTGTTACACCAGTGTGCGGTCACTGGTTTGCTCCAAAGCCTATCGGCTATACAATTCTGTGTTGGTCCCAGCGTGCGGACGCTGGTTTGCTCCTAAGCCTTGCGGCTATACTACTCACTTGTTACTCCAGTGTGCGGTCACTGGTTTGCTCGCAAAGCCTAACGGCTATACTATTCCGTGTTGTTCCCAGCGTGCGGACGCTGGTTTGCTCCAAAGCCTTGCTGCTTAACGATTCTGCTAATTTGCCAGTTTCATCTGACTGCTGCTATTATCTCTGGGCTGCCCTGCCCGGTATTGGTAAGGCCGGTAGAACCTTTTGCCACATTCCATCTGAGGTTGCCTTACCCGGTATTGGCAGGGCCGGTAGAGCCTACATTGTGTATCTATTGAGGCTGCCTTGCCCGGTAATTTGGTAAGGCCGGTAGAACCGTTATGCTATTCCATCTGCAGGTTGCCTTACCCGGTATTGGCAAGGCCGGTAGAGCCTATAGACTGTCCTGTCCGGTATATTGACAGGACCGGTAGAGTCTGCCTTCTGTCTGTGCTATATTCTGTATATATATATATATATATGTATGTTATTGCCATCCTAAGTTATCAATTTATTATTTCAATAAAATAGATTTTTTACCTAAAACTTGTGTCTGAGAGTCATAATAAACCGTGACAACACTGTGCACCAATCATTTGGCTCATTCTTGTGACCAATAAGATACGTCCACTCCCTGCTGGCCAATGGCAAGCAGAGGAGTGATGACGTCACAAACGTTACGAGTGACGCCGAGGAGAGACGAATTGAAATACACGAGGTAGCGACCAACTCATGTCTTGAGAAAGGCCCCATTCAGGGACCGAAACGTTGACCTAACTGTTTTACTGTATTGCAGAATAAATCTTTTTAAAAAGTCCCACGGGTGCTGCCCAGCTTTTCTGCTTACATACCTACATCATTGGGATTGTGCACCTGGGCATTTATATTCATTAAGAGTGAGTGCTTTCATACTTCTACATTTTGTATATATATATATATATATATATATATATATATATATATATATAGTGAAAAATAAAAAATAGTGTGCCCTGTAAAGGGCATATATAATAATGTGAATACATTTTGAGGCTCTAGTTGCCCACATTTTTGGCCAAAGAAGGGGGTAAGCTTGCCAACTGCGCCAAGGTACCTCAAGTGTGGCAAGGACCTACACTAAACACTTGAGACCCTATCTAAAAAATAACAAAAAAAAAAAAAAAATTAAAATTGTCCCAGAAGAAATATTGCAATAATGCGTCAGAAATGGACCCTTAAATGTATAGGTTCTCTACAATGTATGAATGCCAATCTATGCAATTAAAAACAATTAATACACAAAGATAAAATAGGGTCAGTGGGGTTCCTACCACACAAGTCTGCTGTTGTGGATGTCCATATATATATATATATTGTCACAGGAACCACTGGGCCCCTGGCTCCTGTGTATTCCCGCCGCTCAAGTCTTTGTATCTTGTGTCTGTATTAATCAACCCCTTTTGTATTTTAAATGTAATCACGCCTGGCTCATTGTGTTTGTTAGGCCATCTGCTGTTGGCCTTTTGTCTACTATAATATGATTATATTAAGCCCTATTGTATCCGGTTTCCCCCATACGTTTTAATGTGCTTGCTGTATATAAATATCTGTGGTTTTGGTCAATAAAGAGAGTTACGTTTTGGAGTGAACCAGAGTCCTTGAGTCTTGTGTGTTCTTATGGTATTAAAGCGGCCACTCTGACGCCCATCTGAGCCCAGGTTCCTGCATCGTTTGACCGTCTGCTGCCAGTATCCTGCTACCCAACTTCGGATGTTGTCGGGGGCAACGTGGAGTCTGCCTTGCTTCTTCCAGTTCTAGTAAAACCTTCGATTCGAGCTACAGAGTGCTCGAACGGCTTGGCGACCCTTTGTTCCTGCAACACTTTGCCTGTTTCTCGTAGCCCGGGAGTAGAGGCCTCACTCTCTACTGCTCGGTGTTCCAGTTCTGCGAAGCTCGACTGTTCGAGAGCCCATCAACTCCTCCTCGATCCGCATCCTTTAACGTAGTGTCGGCTACTCTGGTGTTCGGTGGCACTTTGAGTCGATATCACGGCGCCCGTGATCAGGCAACATTCTGACCATCTTGCTATTGCTGCCTTCCCATTGGCTGTGCTGTACTGCTCCTCCCAGTGACAGCCTTTTTACACCCTGGGCTGTCACTCTGCAGTTGCCCTTTCGTGGTGTAACTGATGCCTAGCGCTAGTTCTGATTTCCTGATACCAGTGTTTGACTCCGGACTGCCTGACCACACCATTGTTTCTGTTCCTGATTCTGTGTACCGATTCGGATTGGCTGACGTTCCTGCTTCCTGTTCTGACCCGGCCTGGCTGACGTTCCTGCTACGTGTACCAACCCGGCGAGACTGACGTTCCTGCTCTGTGTACCGACCCGGCTTGGCTGACGTTCCTGTGCTGTGTACCGAATCAGCTTGGCAGTGGTTCCTGCTTTCTCAGTGCCCGGCTGGGCGAATACCATGCAGTTCGGTTCACTTCGGTTCAGTTGGACGCATCCGGTTGACTGCCGTTACCCAGACCATAACGTTCATTAACCCCTTCGGGGGTGGTGCCTCGTTCTACTACTTGCTACACCAGTGTTGTTTGGCTCCATTATCTGTGCTTTTGAGATTCCATATAGGTACCGTTGGGCGCTTCCGGTTGCCATCCATTTTATACTATACGCACATTAACCCTTCGTGGGTAGCAAGAGCACACGGTGGTGCATAGTCTCGGTAGGGCCTCCGTTCCTGGCACGAGCTCTGACCTGCCTTGTGTAGCCTACGGTGGGCGTCCAAACTTGTATCCTCCGTACAGGTGATCCCTGCCTGTTTGCTGTTGCAGTCCTGTCACTGTTGCTTCCTGCTGCCTATAGGCGACATTGGTCCTCTGCTATCCTAGGTACTTAGTCAGTGGCTCCAGAGTTCACATTGGACTTTCATACACTGTATCAATCTAATTACCTGACCTGTGTCAGTATTGTGATTGTATATCCGTACTGGACCCATGTGGGTTAACCTGCTTGTAACCTGTCTTGTGTCAGTTATTGCTGCTATTTACTGGACCCGTGAGGGTTACATTATTCCTTGTGTGTTTCAATAAAACTGTGTTTTTACCAACATCTACCGTGTCTGAGTGTACTGAACCGTAACAGTTGACCACCGGACCGTGGATCCGATGGCGCCAGTCCGGTGTCGAGAAGGAGAGACCTGGTAACGATGGCGGAAGTCGACGCGGTCCCTTCTTAGCTTCCGTTACTCTTTGTGTCCATTGTCTGAGTTCATCAACCCTTTTGTATTTGAAATGTAATCATGTCTGAGTCATTGTATTTGTTAGACCATTTGCCGTTGACCTTTTGTCTACTGTACTGTGATTGAATTATGTCCCTATTGTATCTGCTTGGTCCATATATTTCAATGTAAGGTTTGAGTATAAATATGCGTGGTTTGTTCCAATAAAGGCAGTTCTTGTCTTAACCTACACTGGTGTTGTCTGGTGAGGGAAAGCTTGCTGTATGCAGAGTGTGTGCTGGTTACCCTTACACTAGTTTTGCCTGGTTTGGGGTATATTGCGGTATGCTGTTGGATGTCCATCTGGCTCATAGCGGAAGAAGTGACCATTGACGGGGACACCAAGGCTGGGTGTCCGCTGGTACCGTCTCACACACACACACACATATATATATATATATATATATATATATATATATATATATATATATATATATATATATATATATATAATTTTATTTTATTTAATCATACCAGGATCACATTTTCAAATATACACAGTTACAGGTGTGTAAGACATAGAATAAAACACAGGGGACCCTATGTAACATAGTGACATAGTATATTTCTATCTATATAATACATAAATACATCTAATTATAACCCTTCTTCAATAATCATAAAAATTATAAGTATACTGCATAGCTGCAGCCAAATTATTTGATTTTTGTGAATAGACCAAACAAAAATATAGTCCTACATAAAATATTTCTCTTTTTTTTTTTAAACTATTGATTTGCTCTGCCATAATACTTTTTTTTAACTATATGACCACTATAAAAGAACTTATGCAAAAATAAATAAATAAAAGATGATGTATAAATGTATAAAACTCATTTCATCTATTTTATCTGATAGATTTTGAGAAATCAACTTGTGATATTGGTAGAAGTATTGCAAGAGTGAAACACAAAATGTTTCAAGGGCTGCCAAACTAGGACTGACATCCTATATAATAATTCACTAGGATGTTTGTCAGAAGCCGTCATGCGCAGTAGAGACTGCCCGTGCTGTAGTCATGCACAGTACAGTCTGCCCGAACGTGACATGGCTGATACTGAGCTGGTTGCTCTGAATTCAGACTGGAGTCCTCTGCGCACCTTTCTGGGACTCTTTGGTTCCAGGAAGGTGCGCAGAGAGGACTATGGTCCGAATTTGGAGCGCCCCACTCTGTATCATCTGCAGTGCATTCGGGAAGTCTGTACTGCACATGACTGCAGAGCATGCAGTGAAAAGAAAGGCTCCAGGCAATAGCCGAGGCTGCTGGGTGGCATTGTGGCTCGTGTACACAGGCTTTTAAACTAGTTAGTATTATATTTTTCAAGTTTATGTAGAATTATACATTTCACATTAACCATTTTAGTGCCAGAAAGGATAAACAATGCACTGCACAGCAATGCTTTGAGTACCCATCTGGCACAATAGGGTTAACCTGTTTGCACATCAACTTAAGAAGCTTTTTAGAATTTCTTGCTGGAATACCATTGTACCATTGTTTATATAAACATTAAAAAAAGGTTAATTTATATAAAACATAGTCTTTTTTTAATTATTTGCCCATCTGAAAGTTTGTTTTGCATTAGACTACATTTACCAGTTAGCTGTACAGTAAACAATCGTTTCACGAAAAGCAGACATGTTTACTACTCTGCATTCAGCATTGGGTATTTTGTGTGAAGTGCGCTCTCCATAGAAGAGAAAAACGTGAATGTGCTGGAGCTGCAGATTTTCCAAGATCCCTGTCGGGATTCAATTGTCCTTCAATTTCAACAGGGTAAAACTCAATGTTAGTAGTAAAAAAGATGAAACTAAGGATCAAATTATAATGTGGTCACCTTTCCAATTATGAATCTTAGTTTTAAAGCAGTCACATTACGCATTTTAAGAGAATTGCAGTGGTTCAATTCAAGTGTTTGCCTCAAGTCCTTCCTTGTAGAATTGTTTTGGGAGCTGTTTCTCCAGTGGAACCTGTTTTCTGTCTTCTTTCCAAACTCCTGCTCAATTTCTCTTTGTCCTCCTTCACATGGGATGGCTCATACTGGATGGGGAACCCCCTCAAGTGTGTCACCCTAAAGGATAGTCACCCTAGACTGATACATTTATATTAATATTAAAGGGTTAGTAATGCCTGATTATAATTTCATGTTATATTGTAGATATTAAAAAAAAATAAATTATCTGGAGCAAGTCCCGTGTCTCAAACATTTATAGTTTGAGAGATATAAGGTTTTAAACTTCCCTCCTCCCTTCCCTTGCACTGACGTCAGCTGTATAGCTGACAGAAGGAGATCCTGGTCCTGGGACCAGTCTGTGGCTCTTCAGGAGACCTGAACGGTCTACAAACCAGGCACACTTTGTAGAGTGTCCCAGTGAAGTATTTCTTTTTAGATTGTGGTATTTCGGCTCTGCTGAAAAACGTTATATCTCTCAAATTATAAATGTTATATATAACATGAAATTATAATCGGACATTACTAACCCTTTAATGTTAAACACATAAGGCTCATTATCTGTGATTCTTCAGGGCTTGTGACGCTAACAAGCTGTATTGATAAAACATTTCTGTGATTCCTCAGGGCTTGTGACACTAACAAGCCAAAGTCCTACAAACTGATTTTTCCTCAGGGCTTGGGAAGTTGGGACTAAAAAGTCTAAGTCCTACAAATCAGTGTTTCCTCAGGGCTGGGGCCTGTTCTCCAAATACAACCCTCCCCCCAAAAAACATTCTGTTCAACTGATTCTTTCCCCAGACTACACCCACCAACTCAGGCACCCACCATATACCCCTTTTATACCATGTCTTTTTTTTTTTATTTTATTTCATTTTTATTAACGCTCCCCCAATCCCAGTCAACAACCCCCCCAAACAAAATCCCTGTTCAACTGATTGTTTCCCCACACTTCACCAACACAGGAACCCTCATACCCTTTTTATGCTATGCCTTTTGGGAAATAAAATAACATTTGCTATGTGTTGTATGTAAATTCAATGTTCCCTTTCATTTCAATGCAATGAGCTAGGCAAAAAAGCAGAAAAACTGAATTTTTCACTGGAAATTATTCGCCAAGATGGAAGTGCCATTATTCTCTAATTTTTGTCCATCCCTACACCTAACTTCATAACCACAGAACCAAGTTTTCAGGAAGAATTGTACAATTGCAAATATCTTGCAACTGATAAAACAGAAATATCATCCCTTGGATAAAGAAAGTATGAAACCATGCTGACCTTTTGTTCACAACAGTTACTGAACACTCAGAAATTGATTAGGCAACAGCTGTTTAATACTCAGAAATTGATTGCTCATAAATTGTTAAGACTGCAAGGCCTCAATTGAATTGTGTCTGGTAAAAAATGCGGTAGGGCAAAATTAGCACCTCCCAGCCAATCAACCTCTAGCGGAGGCTGGCTGGGAGGTGAGTAAGCACACATCTCATCCAATTGGAGACTGCCATCAATTTTGAACAGAGACTGGCCATATAAAAAGCCAGTCTCTGTTCAAAATTCCCTCACTGAGACTCTGGCAATGGCCATGTAAACATGGAGGGGGAAGGGGGGGGTCTGTGCAACTAGACATTGTTGCCGCCATCAGCAGAGCTAGCTGAGGCAGTGGCAGCAGAATTATCTTGCAGCATGGGAATGCCTTTTTAATTATGGACAAACAGGTATTATTTAGTTCTTTTACAAAGACAGTCTGAATATTATTTTTAAAGGATAACCCTTTGAGCGCTGGAGGGGTACCCCTCCAGCGCTCAAAGGGTTAACTTTGGCATATCTTGGGGCATTTTCTTTTTTCAAACTTGCACTGACATTTTATTTTATAGGAAAGAAGATAAGAAGAAGGAAGATTACAGAGCGGTAGCTGACCAGGGTGCTGAAGACTCCGCTCGACATCAGGATTAGTGGTAAGTGTTTATTATCAGGGAATGTTTTTTTAACATAATAAAATCAACCCTGTGAGTACCTGTGGGGTATGCATACCCCACTGTCACTCATACGGGTAATTATACTAACAATTGACACATTTTTACAGTACTGATGACATAGATTTTTTAAAACTTTTTTCACTATGCTCCCAGAAAAACTGGAAGCAGATTTCACATGATAAAGTGGGTCCCTTAACAGATCTTAGTGCCTAATGCATGAAATTGAATTGCATATTTCAGCATTTTTTGTTTTTTTCAATGGGCGAAAACACCTGCACATTTCTTGCCTGTCGTGTTTTTTTTTTATCAAGTATTTTTTTCACAGCATGGGTAATTGAATAGTTCACCATGCTTGAGAAAATACCGTTGGCTGTTTTTTTTGGCATCAGTGGGAATTGAATCAAGTCCTAAATATTGAATGTTCAGAAATTGAATAGGTAACAATTATTGGTTGGGTTATCCTAACAAAAAGATATATCAGAACAATGAGTTAGTACTGAACAAAGTGAGGTACTAGGAAGCATGACTGATTGGTATGTAAGCATTATATACAATATGTATTGTAAGCAAATATAATCTAGGTGAGAGCTTAACATAAAATCTGATACAATGCGATATTATATCAAATAAAAAATAATATATACATAAAATAAATGTAATAGATATATAAAATAAATGTAATAAAGTAATACTCACACCATTAGCAACAATGTAATAAATAGCATAATGGATTACCGTTCTATTCAGAATAAAGGAATATACACCCCAAAAGCATGTCTAATAACCAGTCATGGGTCCTCATGATTTAGATGGTAATACACATATAAAAAAGAAATAAGAAATACATAACATAATGTCCAAACAGCAATGGTCTGTATGAATCGTAGTATTTTCTTCAAATGTAATATAGCTAGTTCTTGTTTATTTTCAAAGGATTCAGTTGTACTCTTACCTCTGATGTGGTGCACTTGGCTGACTCTAATAAGTCAGGCAAGCTGTAAAGGTATGTGGGGTTTAATTATAAGCTGCCCTCACTCAGCTGCATGTGCCAATATAAAGGATCCTGCAACTCTTTACTTACTGGTCTTCCTACTAACCATATCGCTCCTCTTCAATCAGTTCTTAATTCAGCCACCAGAATACTCTTCCTCTCCTCCAGAACAGTACTCACCCCACCACTCCTAAAATCACTGTCATGGCTTCCCATAAAGCAGAGTATAACATTCAAAATCCTCCTCATCACCTTCAAGGCTCTCCATCACTTGTCCCCGCCTTATATCTCATCTTTGATATCCCGCCATATTCCTGCACGTCCACTACGCAGCACACATGCTGGACGACTCACTGCCCCTTTAACCACTATCGC
Source organism: Rhinophrynus dorsalis (assembly GCA_037306005.1). Lineage (NCBI taxonomy): Eukaryota > Metazoa > Chordata > Amphibia > Anura > Rhinophrynidae > Rhinophrynus > Rhinophrynus dorsalis. Next base: position 385,487,439 of record CM074722.1, read on the forward strand.
TGTTTCACTATTGAAAGCTTTCGCACATGCTGCCCCCTACCTCTGGAACTCCCTACCACCCAGCATTCGCCAAACCTCAACCCTCAACACTTTTAAATCTAAACTAAAAGATCACCTTTTATCTCTAGCAATAGCATAATATGGAAACATTATCATTATTATCATAAGCCAAACACTGCACTTTCTCCTCTACCAGCTTGTATCTGTATGTCACCCATCCTATACTTAGATTGTAAGCTCTACGGGGCAGGGACCTCTTATCCTAATGTATACTCACCTGTCGTTCCCCTTATGACTGCCTATATAAGCACTTAATCACCGCACTTATTGTACCCCTGCTGTATTAAATGTAATCTATAAAGGGCCAAGTACACCGGTTGGTGCTATATAAATAAAAATATACAATACAATACAATAGGATCCGTATGTATAGATTTCCACACGTATATATGAAACAGTATGAGGTTCAATCTGGTATTCATGTTTTGTCTCCGCCCTGGGATTGAATGCAACCCGGGTCTGAGAAAGCTTATGAGGGTTTTTGTGAAAACCGCCCTCACTCGGTTACTTCCGGAGCAGACATAAAGTTGTAGTCCTAGCAACTGTGAACTCTGGTGGACTTAGAGATAACGCTTGATGAAACAAGTATAAGAAAGTGGATGATAGCCAGAAAAATAGGTATTCGTTATGAACAACTCATAAGAGTAAAAATAAAACATAAAAATATATAATGTACAAACCTTTATTTCTATGTATAAAACACAGCCAAATTAATATGTTGTTTCAATTAAAATAATATAAAAATTGCTCACGCGTTTCATAACCCTTGAGGTTATTTCTTCAGGAGAAAAAAATTGATAAACCTGAACAAACATTATCCACTCTTCTATATACCCTTGTAAAAAGGTGCTAAATCAAGCAACTGTCAATCAGCTTAATTGGTTTAAAGGGAAATAATTAAAGGCAAGTAGATATCCGTTGCAAGTGTCAATGTAGTTCTAAACAATGATATTTAATTTATAAACGGAATATGAGAGAAACATAAAAATAATAAAAAAAGAGAGGAGGACCAGTATCCAAATGTATGGCCAAGTGGATTCCGATGTAATAATAAAAATATATGCACATACGAAATGAGAGCAGTAAGTCCACTCGCATGTATAAATGCATATATTTAAACAATGTACCAAACATGCATGGATGAAGAATATGATACTTCAAATGTATTTGAAAATGGACAAAAAGCTTATGGTCTCTCATTCTTCTGTGTGTATATATATATATATATATATATATATATATATATATATATATATATATAGTAATAACCCTACAACAATGATATAATACAGATAGAGTCCAACACAACGATAATAAATACATATCTCCATTAGACTGTACGTAAACGTTATGACAATGATTAATATATCAATGACAAATGTATACCAATTTGGACATCACATTAAGAGGTAATACAAATCAAATCCAACTTGGCAAAAATTAATACGTCTCCTTTAAATTCACAAAACATTATAGAGATAAATAACCTGTCAAGAACTAGAATAGGTAGAGTCTTCTATAAACATGGTTCAAACCTTCTGGTTGTAAGGTACATGAGGTGAATATCCAGAATGATTCTCTGTTTATAAGTTTTCTACATTTATCAGAGTCATCCAATCCCTCTATTTTTTCAATAGGGGTAATTTTAATATTATCTGTTGATGAATTATGTTGCAATGTACAGTGTTTGGATAAACCATGTAGCTGAAAACCTTTTTTTATGTTTCTCATATGTTGGCCGAAACGTGTTCTTAGATGTTGTTTTGTACGGCCAACATATTGAGGTCCACAAGAGCATGTTATCAGATATACAACGAATTGAGATTCACATGTCATCCGTCTTTTTATAGGATAAACATGGTAGTTCTATTAGTAATATAGTCGCAAGTAAGGCATCTAATCTTGCCACATTAAAAAGCCTGAAGATATAGACTTTGAGACCATATTAGGCTTCTTTTTTATATATTTGCTTAGTGCTAACATATTCTTTAAATTATGTGCACGTCTGTGTGTAATCCTAGGATTTTTAGATATAGAATCCTTCAACAGTGGATCATTATTTAGAATATTCCAGTGCCTATTAATGATGGTTCTAATCTGACTGTGAGCACAATTGTATTGTGTTACTTTCTCCTTTTTAATAATACATGTATCAGGATTTCTGTATAGTAACTATCAACTAACTTTTGCAGGTTGGCTGCAAGATACATCCACCCAACATTAGGCAGTCCCGGGCCACCCTTTTCTCTGGAGTAGCATAAGGTAGTAGTAGGTAGTCTGGGGTGCTTTTCAGCCCAGACAAAGTCATTCAACAGTTTCTGGAACGATTGACGCAAAGTTGAAGGGAAGCGGAGAGGAATACACTTGAACATATATAACAATTTAGGTAATGTGATCATTTTCAGAATATTTACCCTACCAAACCACGAGATAGGGAGAGTCCTCCAAGTGGATAAACCTTTTCATAGGGACTATAGAAGGCAGGAGGCATTAAGATGGACCAAGCTCTTGAGATCGGGGAAACCAAGATCCCTAGATAGGAGAGGCGGCTCTGGGCTCTGGGGAATTTTACCCGCAGGGTAAAATAAGGGGGAATAATTCCAACCGGTAGAATACCTGTTTTTGAGAAATTGAATTTGAACTGTGAAACAGCACTGTATTCATCCAGGTTCCATACCAGGGACAGCAAGGAAGAGAATGGATGTGAAATGGTGAAGATCATGTTGTCAGCAAAACTAGTTATCTTGGATTGTGAAGAAGACATGGGTAAACCATCAATAGAGTCAGTTTTCCTAATGGGGGAAAGTAGCGGTTCAAGAACCAAAATAAAGATAATAGGGGGCAAAGGTCAGCCTCGTCTAGTCCCATTCTTAATCTCGAATGGTTCTGACAGATATCCATTAACCAACACCCTAGCCGTGGGTTCCTTCAGAAGCGAGAAGGGTCTATGGTTACCACATATAGATGAGTCTTTCCCCGGTTTTGGTGTCACTGCTATGTGAGCCTCCAGCGATCTCCTGGAAAAAATCCTGCCTTCCTTCATACAATTAAAGGCCTCACACATGCACCGAACTAAAGGATCTCTAAATGCTAGATAGTAGGAATCCGAGAAACCATCCAGGGATGGACATTTCCCCGTGGAGTAGACTTGATCGCTTGAAGTACTTCCTCCGGAGTGAAGGCCGATTCCAGATGATCAATGGTGTCAGCTGGGAGAGTCGAGATCCGGGATCTTCAAGGAAATGAATGGATAAGGTCTTGAGTGACGGAGGTTGGAGTAATGGAGAGATCCTGGTCAGCCAGATTATACAAAGCTCTATAGAACACCCAGAACGCCTCTGCAATAGCTGGGAAGGATCTATACATCTTACCACCCGAGTCCTTCACCTGGTGGATAAAGGTTTTCCTGCATTTTATTTGCACAATCCTGGTCAGCAACTTGCCGAATTTATTGTCCTGCAAGTAATGTTGATACTTCATCCACTGGAAAGATTTCACCACTGAGGCTGTCTGAAGTTGTGCTAAGTCCATTCTAGCTGCAGTCAAGAGGCTGAGGTCTGCCTCAGATATGAACCTTTGGTGCTGAAGCTCCAGTACCCTCTCATGGGCAATCAATGAATCTGTCTCAACCATCCCTTCTTACATCTGGCTCCCCATTGGATGAACTCCCCTTTAATTACAACTTGCGCTCCTCCCACAGGGTGACGTCTGACACATCTCCCATGGCATTAAGTGCAAAGTGGTCCCGGAGGCGACCATCCACTGCTTTGCACACTTCCAGATCTTTCAGCAATATATCGTTCATTTTCCAGGTAGGGGCCCTAGGGTCATGGGATGGCAGAGAAATCTTAATCCTGACAGCAGAGTGATCAGACCAGGACATTGGTTCAATATCCACTGAAACCAGGTTATGAAGCCGAAAATGGCCAACAAAGAAGTAATCTAAATGCATGTACGTCTTATGCACTGGGGAAAAGAAAGAGTATTGTTTAGCAGTAGGAAATAAAGTACGCCAAGAGTCCAAGAGGCCCAAGTCCCTAAAGTTGCCACTGATCTTGCGGAGAGCAGCGTATTGAATACTGGACAAGCCTGAAGAGCTATTCAGTTAGAGATCCAGGGGAAGATTGAAATCACCCGCCAGAATCAGATGACCATGTCTAAAGGCAGACAGAGATGACTGGAGCTTGGCAAAAAATTGGACATGATTCGAATTAGGTGCGTATATGTTTGCCAAGGTGAAGGGGACCCAGTGGAGCGTACCCTTAAGAAAGGGGAACCAACCTTCTACATTGACCAAGGAGTCATGAAGATTCCATGGAACATGCTCACCAATTAAGATGGCCACACCCTGCTTCTTCTCAGGGGCGGAGGCACTCCAAAAGGAAGGAAATTTACAGTTAGAAAATTTAAGTGGATGGCTACGGTCAAAGTGAGTCTCCTGGATAAACACCACATCAGCCTGCAATCTGTAGAAATCCCATAGAGCCAATGAGTGCTTCTCTGGCTAATTCAGGACCCGGGCGTTCAAAGTCGCAAACTTCACTGATTTGGTAGCGGTCATTGTCTGCATAGGTATAGCAGTCAGTGAATTGGAGAATATGGGCAGCCTTTGTCTCCACCCGTTAAGAGTACACTGGTAGGGAGTGAAAGAAGGGAGGGGTAAAAAGGGGGGGAGGTGGGAGGAGAAGAGGGGAAGCGAAAGCGAAGAGTGAAGGGAGATGAACAAGTTAGGTCAGAATCAGACCAACAGGAAAGACAGAAAGAAAAAGAGAAAAATATAGAGTGGACTATGTGGACAGGGTGACTGTGTTCATTACCTGGCAACCTGTCTAACTAACATGAAAAGATCTCCAAGAGGTCACGGGGAAAGGAGAATAGTGTGAACAGGACCTATTCAAAGGGCTGAGATACCATTATTGGCCTTCTGGAAAAGCAATAGCTGCTGAGAAACAAAAGAGTAAAACTGGTCACAAACAATAATAAAGTTAACTTTACAGAACAAAGCTAAGAAAACATGTTGGAAGATAATCACCAATATGAGAGATCCATCTATATGAGAGTTCTTGGAGGAGGGGACCTCAATACATGGCTCACTATCTCAGGCACCACATAGCACAGAACCACCTCCACCCTGATTAGCCTGCACCTCTGCTGCCCCAGAGCTACAGGGACTCTGCTGCTACTCAGGGGGAAGCCGGTAATCTGACCTGAAACCGTGCTGGAGGGGTAAGGTTGTCAGATTACAGCAGCACAGGATGGAGAGAGGCCCCAAGCCCACGATCGTCATAAAGTCATAAAGAGCAATATATCCTATAAAACTTTTTTTTAATTGTCTTTAACCCAAGAGTTAGTTATTGTAAGACCATATAGGACCCCAGGTATGGGGTAGGATGAGGAGAAGGGGGGAGGACAAAGCCAGGCTGGCACTCGTAACCCAGGGCCTCTTCCCAGACATATATAGAGATAAGTGTATACATTTCAAAGGGTATGTTCAAAAAGTACAGAAAAAACATTATCTCCCCCCAATCCCCTCCAGAGAGCCACGGGCCCCTAGGGAGCCTCCAACAGCATGAGGACATTCATCAGACATAATGGGGAACCCCCAGTACCTGGAACCACAGCGACCTGGCCTCAGCCACTGCAATCCTCCCCAAACCCATCGCCCACAGAGAATCGACAACAGTACCATGTGGAAACCAGATCACCCAAACCGCGATGCATAGGAACTGACCCCACAGGGCAACAGGGAGAGCGAGACTGGCTCCAGTTAACAATGACACAGAGTAAACATACCCCTCTCTCCTTCTCGGGCAGAAACAGTAAGGAATCTGAGTAAAAGCCCCCTCTCCCCCTTAACTAACCCAACTTGCACCCCAAGCTTTCTCCTGGTGTAACGTCTCTGCTGTGCTGGGGTTCGTCTGGAAGGGATAGAAGTGCAGACCTGCACACATAGACAAAAAAAAGTGAGAGGGGAGAAAAGAGGTATAGCCAAGAACCCAGCTGGGGGAAAAGTGGATATAAAAAGTGAGACCAACAACCCAGCACACTGGAGAGAAGCCAGTGTTGTTACCTTAATAAACAGAGCCTCTATCTTATGACCAGGCATGAAAAACAGAACCAGCAGTCAGACGTAGAAGCTCCTGGATTACTCAGTAGACAGGATTAACCCATAAGAGTGTCATGATTATGTACTCCCTCACAGTAAAAACAGCCAACCTGCAATCCCATACACATGTCCCCTGATGCAGTATAATGTAGCAGAAATGAGCCGGAGACCTTCGCCTGAGGGCCAAGGCAATCTGCCACCTGCGACATACCAGTCAATATCCGATAGGGAGAAGAGGGTCCGCACACAGTGTCCCAAACATAGTCTAGGTCCCCAGGCATAGGTCATCTAACATACAAAGGGGTCACGTACAGTACGTTCACATCTTTTTCAGCAGGTCTCTCCAACAAAACTGGAACTGTAGAACTACAGAGTAAGAACTAGAACAGTAAGGTGAGTAGAAGGGTAGTACCCCCGATAGTCCTTAGCCATGCGGAGAAGCAGGTACCTCAACCTCCCATGATGAGGCTTCTTAACCCCGTTCTTAGGTGTAGGTCAGTCAGACCTCCAGTTAGTGGAATCGCTTGTGTCATGTTGTGAGGGTTAGGGAGCTGGTCCTGAAGTAGACTCCAACCAGGGTTGCAAAGGGTTAGAGATGCCAAGTCTCAAGCAGAAGGCATGAATAGCCTCCACATTCCAGAGTTTCGGGGTGGCCCATGTAGGTGGCCTGAAATAAAAATGGAAAGCCCTACTTTTAACGATTTTGAAGATTCTTCAAATGATCATTGAGAGGCTTGAGAGCTCTCTGCTGCTGTAGCATGCATGGGGCCAAGTCTAGGAACAGCTGCAACTCCACTTCTGCATACGAGATGTTACCATGCTCCCTGCTTTACGGCATCACCAATTCTTTGTCAGGATAGCAAGAAAAACAACAAATTACATCTCTTGGCGGGTCCCCCTGGCCCCTGAGGGGCCTCAGTGCTCTATGTGCATGCTCTGCTGGTATCCCCAGAACCTCATGGAACACAGAGTCCAGAGCGGCCTTCAAGTCCTTCCCAGAGACATTTTCTGGCAGTCCTCGAATGCGGAAATTACACCTCCGACCTCTATTGTCGAGGTCGTCCAGGCGGTCCTTGAGCGATCCAATGTTTCATCCTGTTGTCACATAATCTTTTCCAGATTTGTCTGCTGTTGGGCCAGATCATCGTTCTCATGCTCCAAGTTTGAAATACTTTTCCCCATTTGCCCTATATAGGAGTGTAAGCCTGACAGTTCTTTGCACACAGTGTCTTTGACCTCTACCACCAAGCCCCTTAGGTCAACTTTAGTTGGTAGGTGCATAATGTCCCCCTTTGTAAGATACTGGGGATGGGAAACAGGTGAAGGAGTGTGGGGAAATAATTCAGATTCCTCTCTATCTGGGCTCCGAGCCGAGACTAGAAGGCATTGGGCTAACACTTCTGGCCTGAATATGAGCACCCGCCTCCATGTTACTCAGTCGCGGCGCCTGATCCATTTGGTGTGCAGGTAGAAATTCTGTGATTTTGGCCTTATTGCCATTTTTTGGATTTCTTCTTGAGTGAAGGGAGAGGTAGTCCCACTGTAAGTGCTCCAAAATAACAGCAGAATATAAGCAGCTACATAGCAAGAGTCGGTGTCTCGGTCACGGAGCAGATCAAAACGCGTCCATCTTCTTAGGTGGTTTGTCCCCCCCGCCGAGACTGGCTTTTATATTCCAGTCTCAGTTCAAAATAAATTGCCAGTCTCCAATTGGCTGGGAAGTGCTTAAGCATCTCCAATCCAATCAGCTCTAGCAGGGAAAGATGACTATTTTTAGTTTATAGAATTGTAAACTGTGCTGTCAAAACCACTATATCTGGTCTTAAAAATACCGTGGCTAATAGTATTGTGCCCTAGTTCTCTTATAAGAGTATGAGGTGTAGATTTAAAGGTTCATGTTAAAACAGCCGCTAAGTAAAAAAAGCACATCGGCTGCAAATATTACATGATTTACAGCGGATTCAACAGGTAGTCTACAAGAATAGCTAACAAGCATAGGCAAAACTAAAACACGTAACAAAAACCTGCGTTGCACCTTTATTTATATCACCGTGCCTCCCAATAACCTGTTAAAACACAACTTAAGTCAAAATGTAACATAACGGCCGATGTTGTCTAGCAAACCTGATAGATACACAAACAAATTCAAACCTACAGCCAATTCCAAGACCCCAAAGTATCAAAAATGTTCAAATACACCTATATATACACCCCAAAATAACGGTCACACCTTGTCTGTGTTTCAAGTTTTGGCCAACTAGATCACAGGACCCAGGGGCACAGGATAGCAATTAAAGTGAGAGAGAGAGAGAGGTGCATTCACAAGAGTAAGGTAGAAGGAGTTTAGAGTTTGGAGTTTGGAGAGGTGCACATAAATAGACACATAGCACACTTTGTCACATATCACATACACCCATACAAACACAAACACATACACACACACACATAGGAGAAAGGTCAGGAGGGCATCCCTGAGCAGAGTAGGGGTGGGAGAGGGAGATCTGCAGGGCGGAGGGGGACCCGGCTCAGAAGAGCAGTCACACGGAGGGCAGGGACAGATATGTCAGTGGGATGAGGTGTACCTGCTGGGGACCACCACACACATGCAGGGGCAGCACAGGCAGGACACTCTGGTTCTGACTCCTTGTCTGCTGGAGCTGAGGAGGACAGTATCAGGGATCCTCCCTATACAGAGGAGGAGGAATATAGGGCCATCGTGGAGGCAGTCCTGGAGAGGGAGAGCATCATCTTTCCAAGGGAGAAGGTCCCTGGACTGTCTGCAAGGAGGAAGGCAGTCTGGAACCAGATCTTCAGCCAGGTGAAAGTGGCGGCCACATGCAGACAGGACATTGAGTTCATCAAAAAGAGATGGGGCGACGGGGGGCGTGGCCTAGCGCGTGGTAAAGGTGGCAGCACATTAGGAGCGCTCCGGCGCGATCCGGGATTTAACAGCCTATAAAGCCAAGAGATTATAATTTTTTGGAGTTTGTACCCTTCCCCCTATGGGTAAGCACGATGTCCTCCCATAGGAACAAGAGACATCATGAAAATATGCTCAAATTCCTCACCCCGAAGGAAAAAAGGAAGGCCTTGCAGCAATCAGGCCCATCCACCAAGATGACGCCCGGACGGAGTTTGGTGACGACGATCTTTCGGAGCTGGACGAGACCGCATCAACATCCTCCTGTGTTACCAACACTACTTCAGGGGACATCAAGTCCATGATTCGGACACTAAGATCTCAGATTAAGGGAGATGTGAAAGCTATCGCTAATGACCTTCGCAAGGATATCAGAGCTATTGGGGACAGGACGTCCCGTGTAGAAGATAAGGTTGACGAGGTCATAGACGCACACAACGCGTTGACGGATCGCCATGCTGCATTGGTGTCGGAGGTCCAGTTCTTGAAAGAAAAGGTGTGCGACCTAGAAGACCGTTCCAGGTGTAACAATGTCAGGATCCGGGGGATCCCGGAGGAGGTACAGCCACCAGATCTCAAGGTGTGGGCGCAGGACCTTTTCTCCAGTCTCTTGCCGGACTACTCCGATCAGGACCTGCTTATTGATAGAATTCACAGGCTCCCCAGGCCTAAGAATCTCCCCTCGGACACCCCGAGAGATGTTATATTACGCATGCACTATTTTCATATCAAAGAGGAGCTGTTGAAGGCGGGCCGCATCAGGGGGTCCCTACCAGAACCCTACTCTAGAATACAGTTATTTGCGGACATTTCTGCAACCACTTTACAGCAGAGGCGTCAGTTCCGTCACATAACTGCAGCCCTACGTAAAGCTGAAATTAAGTACAAGTGGGGGTTCCCGGTGAGACTTCTGATTACCAGAGAGGGGTCGGTGACTTCGGTGGGAACTCCTGAGGAGGGGGCCCGTGTTCTTACTTCATGGAATATCCCATTTGATGCCTCTCCAGAACTCCAGAATGCCCGGCCTTCACGTCTATTGAGAGACTGGACTAATTTACCTGTTCCTACATCGATCTCGAGGCTGTGGCCTGCTGAGCCTGAACCGGGAACCTCTCATGGATGACTATCAGCGGACCGTGAACTGGTGATCAGTATTTGATTGTTTTACATTGGCTTTTCTATAGTATTGCCAGCTATATTTGCACTCTGGCAAGGTTTAGTTTCTTTGCATTCAGTAATGGGCTCTGGTGTAGAGTTTTAGGAATGTTCTTAAACCGTGCTGTTGGATTTGGGTTACCTGGGGTGGTGATCTGGGAACTATTCTGTCTGGCCTATGGGTGGGTGGGTAGCGGTCATCGGACTTGATTGATGAGGGGTCCTTAAATGGACCGAAGAGGAGGTTTGAGTCTGCTGGCTGCTGTCCACGCATCTGGTTCGACGGGTGTGGGGTTTGGGAGGATGTCGAGCCGGGGTTATGTGGACTAGCAGGATCATTGATTGGATGTTTTTCCTGTTTGAACACCAGATGTGAAATGCTAGTCTATTATTCCCTATATTATGCACATTATCTGAAATGTTTTGGCATGGGTAATATGATGATAAAAAAAAAAACCTCTTAAAAGGGGATTGTTTACATGATGGTCTGTTTGGGACGCCCACTCACTGATCTCATACCCGGAGTTTTGACCACTATTCTCTGCGGGGGGGGGGGCATCCGACGCTCCTGTTGCCTTAAGGCCGGTGGGGGCGCCGGTAAGGCTCCTTAATCTCACTTTTTGAATGATTAGCAGTCCCTTCTCATTTATCAGGGGTCCCTTTACTTAACTTTAGGCATAAGTTAGTGTCTTGGCTTCCTGTGGCCTACCCACAGGATTGTTTGTATACTTGAATGAATCCTTGGAGACGCGATTGGTCTCTCCAGACGTGCCTTACTCTGTGTTGTGTTTACCCCCCACTCATCTGGGTATGAGATTAGTGCTTTATTTGTTTCAAGAGCTTGTATATTGGATGTACACTGCACTGTGGATCTACAGCTCTTTGGAGCTGGTATTTTCCTGTTTTATTTCCTTTTTCTCTCTTTCTGCCTTTCTCTTTATTTTTCTGTCTTCTCCTCTATTTCTACTCCTCCCTGCGTCCCTTTTCCCCTTTCCTTTGTATTATTCTTTCCTTGACCTTTGTTGTCCCTTGTGTTTTAACCCCGTCCCTCCCCTCCGTGGACCAAGGGTGGCACAGATTGAATTTGTGGCCAATTGGAAGCCATGGGCTTCCCTTCTACTAGACAAGGAAGAGCTACCTGTTTGGGCTGTTTTTTATCCATTCCTATCTTATGGCTCTTAGGATTCTTCCTATGAATGTCAAAGGGCTGAATAGCCCCCATAAGCGGCGTTTATTGTTTCAGGAAGCTCACAAAACGAAATTGCAGATTTTACGTGTCCAGGAGACTCACTTCGCCGCTGGCAAGATCCCCTCTGTTTATGCTAGAAACTTTAGCACAGTCTACCATGCATCTGCTATGACCAAGCGGGCAGGAGTTTCTATATATCTCCACGACTCCCTGGCAGTGCAGGTACTGAAGGTGAGGAAGGACCCTCAGGGTCGATATCTTATTCTAGTTGCTTCCATTAATAATGTCACTTATTCACTTGTTAATATATATGCCCCGAATTCCAATTCGGCCCAATTCATTAGATGTACCTTAGCTAAGGTGGAGCATGTATTGAGGGTCTCGGTGGTCCTTTGTGGGGATTTCAACACATTGATTGACCCTATGGTGGATACCTCGTATTCGCCCTCTGGGGCTCACCTAAGGTCATTGTTGTCACAGAGTCTGATACTTTCGCAGGCTTTGAAGGAATTCCGTTTGTATGATGTCTGGAGGGCTTACCATGTTACTGAAAGAGACTATTCCTTTTACTCGCAAGTGCACGGGTCCTATTCAAGGTTGGATTATTTCTGTCTTGACAAACAAACATTACAAAGGGTCAGGTCTTGCTCTATAGGTACTTTACAATGGTCGGACCATGCTCCGATCTTCCTGGATTTGGTTGAGCAGTTTAGTCACTCCGGTCGAGGGTCTTGGCGGATCAATGACCATTTCTTGGCAGATGCTAAGGTTAGGTCACACCTGGAGACACTTTTGGTTGAGTACTTTACGTTGAATGCGGTCCCTGATGTATCTCCGGTAACATTGTGGGAAGCTCATAAAGCAGTTATGAGGGGTCACTGTATAGCTTACGCAGCTAGGGAGAAGAGGAGATGGACGGCGAGACTGGATCTGTTAACCAAGCATTTAGCCACTTTGGAAACTTTACAAAAGGCTCACTATACTAGAGCGAGAGGGAAAAGCATTTTGGAAACCAAATGGGAAATTTCAGACCTGCAACTTTTCCATACCCAACTTATGCTTAAAAAGCTACAACAACGATACTATACGCAGGGTAATAAGGCAGGTACCCTTTTGGCAAGGAGGCTCCGGAAGCGGGAAGCTAGGAGACCTATCCCACATATTTTCTCTGTGTCAGGAACGAAAATCGTAAATCCTGCCCAAATCCCGGAAGCCTTTGCCCAGTACTATGCCTCTCTTTATAATCTCCGCTTAGATTCACATACTTTCCAACCGTCTAGTCAGGATATTGACTCTTTTCTAGGTAGTATACGACTGCCAAGTCTTTCCTCTGCTCAATCTGACCTGCTCACAGCACCTATAACTGCGGAGGAAATTAAATCGCTTATCAAGTCCTTGCCAAATGACAAGGCCCCAGGACCGGACGGGTTTTCTAACTCTTACTATAGTGGAATCCTCTTACCGCATCTGGAAGAGCTCTTTCACTCTTGTAGTGAGAGAGGTTTCTTTCCGTCTTCTATGCTTTCTGCCCATATTTCCACTCTACCCAAACCTGGTAAACCCCCTACCCGCTGCCCTAACTTTAGGCCAATTTCCTTATTGAACACAGACGTCAAATTATATGCAAAATTATTGTCTAACAGACTGCGAGACGTCTTGTCTTCTCTGCTACATTACGATCAAGTTGGCTTTGTTCGAGGTCGACAGGCCTCGGACAGTACGAGGAAAGTCGTCAACGTTATAGAGAAATTGGTGGCCGAGAAAACTCAGAGCCTTCTACTAGCGGTTGACGCGGAGAAGGCATTTGACCGTTTACACTGGGGGTTCCTGCGCGAAGTTTTAGTTACATTTGGTTTCCCCCCGGAATTTATTAAAGCTGTATTCTCTTTATATTCATCACCTAGGGTCACTTATGCAGGCTTCTTATCAGAGCCTTTTGTCATATCCAATGGCTCGAGACAGGGGTGTCCCCTCTCGCCTATTCTTTACGTGTTGGCTTTGGAGCCACTTGCCGAGCTGATCCGTTCCGATCCCCTGATCTCTGGATGTAAATTTGGGCATTTGGAGGTAAAGTTGGGTCTGTTTGCGGATGACATATTGATTACCCTCACTCAACCAGTTCATTCCCTACCGTGCTTATTGGAGGCTTTGGCCTCGTATGGTAGGGTATCTTATCATAAGGTTAACAGGGAAAAAACCCAAGCGCTACCGATTCATGTGGATGCGTCAGCTCTTACTCATTTGCAGACTACTTACCCATTTGAATGGAGGACGGATAGTCTCTCCTATTTAGGTATCCATATTACTCGAGATTCTGCGACTCTGGCTTCTGTTAATTTGAAACGGGTGTGGGGTTCGGTTCGACAAGATCTCAGGGAGTGGTCCCCTTTGATGTTGTCATGGCTTGGTCGCATTGCTGCAGTAAAAATGTCTGTCTTACCCAAGTTTCTTTATCTGTTTCGGACCCTTTCCATTCAAATCCCTCATGCTTTTCTACATGATGTGCAGTCTGAGGTTCTGCGTTTCATTCATGGCACTCGCCGTTCCAGAGTCTCCAATCGATGGCTTCTTGCCCTGGCTAGATCTGGAGGTCTGGGGGTTCCATCATTCCTGTTCTATTGCAGGGCAGCCAGGATGTCCCAGACGATCCAATTTCATGTCAATCCAGTAGAGGTAGCATGGGTGGATTTGGAGGACTCGCAGTTCTCCCCACATAGACTGTGTGATCTTTTGTGGTTACCTACAAGATGGCGACCGACCACATCTACTATTTTGTCAAGTACAAAACTATCATTCTCTTCCTGGGATGTATATGCCCGAATGGTTCCTGAGTTACGACAGTTCACCCCGGTGACTCCCTTGCGGACCATGGACTATGTGATTCCAGGATCCAGTTTTAGTTCTTGGAGTGCGTCGGGGATTAGGAACTTAAGTCAGTTAATTTCAGGTGGTTTGTTGAAGTCGTATAGTGACATACAGTCAAGTTTCGATCTTCCACGGACTGACTTTTATAAATTTCTACAACTTCGACATGTATTATCAATGTCCCCTGCAACATGGTGTCTAGCGCCTCCTTTATTGCATTGTTTAGTTAGGGTATGCATGGCACCTCAGCTCACTACGGGTTCACTGTCTATTTGTTACAGGATTCTGATTTCCAATGACTACCCGGCGAAGCTTCCCTTTATGTTGAAATGGGAACAAGAATTGGGGTACAGCCTGACGGTGAGCCAGTGGCAGAGAGCATTCTCTATCTCTAATGCTCTTTCGTATTGTACCAATCATTTGGAGCTTTCCAGGAAAGTCTTGTACAGATGGTATTTATTACCTGCCCGCTTGGCTCGCATCTATCCAACTGCATCAAATTTGTGCTGGAGATGTAACTCGGAGGTGGGATCCATGGTTCTTATTTGGTGGACCTGCCCCCGATTATGTTCTTATTGGGATATGGTTTTTGATAAATTGGACTTGCCTAAGACACCAGAAGTGGCATTGTTGCATATTTTCCCGAGTCCGCTAACAAGCCCGGTGAAGTTTCTGTTTGGACAGATATTGCTTGCGGCGAAGACTCTCCTGGCAAGGGCATGGAAGACTAGGGATACACCTACTAGTGCGGAGCTGAACCAGCTAGTGTCTTATAATTTAGGAATGGAGAAATTATATTTTGCTTCCACTTTCAGACTTGAATTCTATAACCTAGTCTGGACTATGTGGTCCAAGGGCGGACGCTCAGGCTAATTTTGATGGGTCATCGTTGGTCCATGGAATATTTTACCCTTTTGTCCCCTTTGTGTCTCATGTCACCCCCTCCAATCCCTTATTTCTTTCTCTTTCTGTTCGCTCTCTTTTTCTCCTCTCTATCTGAATCTGTACAATTTGGTACATACTTCACAGGGGCATTGTGATTACTGAATAGTATGTATGTTACTACTGACTATTTGTTGCTCAGGAGTGGTCTTTTCAAGATAATTTCGTTCTGTGGAATTACGATCGCTGTATTTTATTTCTACCTTGTTAATTACACAATGTCCTTGTGCTTTGACTTGTTAATATTGTGAAAAATTTCTTCAATAAAAATGATATTACAAAAAAAAAAATGGGGCGACTGCAAGAGGGTGGTCAAAAATAAGTTGGCTGAACTCGCCAAGCAAGCCCGAGGCACCAGAGGTGGGCCACCTATCCCTATCACCTTCTGCAGATGGGAGGAGATGCTGTGCCAGAACATGTCCTCTGCACTCATTGAGGGGGTCCCTAGAGGATCTAACACAAGTGCATCATCACATAACCACACACCACATCAAATGACACAACCATCACATGCCAACACAGTCACACCACAACACATGGCCATCATTCATCCGCACAATTGCATCAATGCAACACTCTGAGGGTTCAAAATAGGACACAATACATGCACAAACGGCAGGGTTCAACCAGGCCCACACCTGTCCAAGTCCTATTTCAACCCTCATGTTGCTGTGTTGATCACACACAATCCACACCAACCATGTCTCACAAGCTGTTAAACAATATCAATGTTGCTACACATTGTCACCCATGTACCCACAGGGAACCCAGCGCATAACCCCTTGAGTTCTAGAGGGATCATGAATGCATCGCTCAACAATGCTTTGGCAACCCCTCTGGTACTCAAAGGGTTAACCAAAAAAAAGAGCACGACTCGATAGGGTAACGATTAAATGCTACACAGGAGACATTCACTAAGCGGCGAAAAAGAGATGATGGAGAGAAATTAACCCTTACATACCCTCACTTCACCAATCGCCGTGTAAGTCTATGGAGACTATTCATTAAAGGGATAGTAATACTTAGTTTTATCTTTATTTTATTTTGTAGGCATTAAAAAAACATGAAGAAAGATATAAGTCTTATCTCTCAAACCTTTATGGTTTAAGAGATATTCACAAGCAAAGTTTCCCCCTCCCGCCCCTTTTTCCTAGTGTAAGCCATCTCTTCTCAGATGTGAATCTGGTTGTAAGACCAGACAGATAACAGAAGGGGACAGTCTTCTTTGTATGAAAACAATGAAGGCCCTGCCCCCCCTTGACAAGTTTTTCAGCTTTTTTCCTTATCTTTATTGAAGATTGTCCCTCTCTGCAGTCTACCTGGGCACCTCCCTTCTGATCTGGCTGAACGGGGGGGGATACTTTGCTTGTGAATATCTCTTAAACCATATCGTTCTTCATGTTTTTTTAATGCCTACAAAATAAAATAAATATAAAATGAAGTATTACTATCCCTTTAACATGATTCAAGTTGCTTATGGTCTCAGTGCATAGACTCCATAGAAAACACTGGAAATGGAGAAATGAGATCACTGGAGAAGTCATCATCATTTTCAGTTCATCAGGTCTTCATCGCTGCTCACTGAATCACAAAGAAGATGGATCAGGTCACACATTACAGTGCCACTGAGAATATGTGGGTGTATGTGCAACACACAGGTCTAAAATAATTCCTGGGAATTAAACCCAAGTAGGCCTTTGAGTTGTGTATGCAATAATTTACTCTAACTTGAAATGACATATCTCACATTTGATTCCACATGGATCCTCAGGAGTGGTGATGCCATGGTTGGATGTTACACCAGCCACTATTTGAAGGATACACATGGGAACCAAATATTAACCATTGTAGTTTGTTCACCAGCAGGCCATGAATGATGGATATCTCTGATTGAGTATGGCTAGCTCACTCAGAAGGATGGAGGGGCTTATCCAGAAAAAAACAGGCCTTAATCAAAGATATCCTTCACTACTGGCCTGATTGTTGGCCTTCAGAACTGAACTGGAACAGACCTCATGGACAGGATCCTGTCAAGTTTATCAATCTGTGATTGCCATGGTGGCAATGCATAGGATACCATCATGACAACCAGAGAGTCACATGTCAACTACTTAAAAATCGTGCATTGTACGGGATAAAACTAAAAAGATAGGGATGAATAACAGTTGAATCGTACTGCAGATCTGTTAAAAATATATATGTACAAAGAAAGAAAAATGGTCTAATATCTATGTTGATATGTACCTTTTATATGTGTACAAATATATCCTACCAAGATATGAAAGCAGAGATCAGTTCAGTACATTTGATTGCCTTACTGGCTATATCTGTGTAACCATCAAAACTTAAGTGTTATTGATATCATAAATAAAAACATACCTAGTATATCCCATCTAAGTAAGGTGGGATATACTAGGTATGTTTTTATTTATGATATCAATAACACTTAAGTTTTTATGGTTGCACATCTATAGCCAATAAGGCAATCAAATGTACTGAACTGATCTCTGGGTTCAAATCTTGGTAGGATATATTTGTACCTATATAAAAGGTACATATCCATATAGATATTAGACCATTTTTCTTTCTGTGTACATTGTGCAGGATAGTAATGGTTAATTTTACCTTGATGTAATATTGTAGGTATTTGAAAAAGATGTGGATCGATTAAGTCCTATCCCTCAAAACTTCATGGTTGGACAGATATCGCTTGGCAAAGTTAACCCTTCCTGTCTGTTTTAGTGAAGTCAGCACATTATGGTACAGCTGCAGATTCCAATAATTTGACCAGGCAGAGGCTCTTCAGCAGAGCCAAATGCACCATATAGAGATAAATACTTCAATGGAATGGTCTACAAAGTTTGCCTGGTTTGCATGCACACTCTGGAGAGGGAACAGCGGTCAACAGAGGGGACCACTGCACCCACCACTCCCTACAGTGTGACCCCTGAACCTACACCTAGGGTGCAAAGGGTGACCAGGCAGTCAGCCAGGGCATCATCTTCTGGCACCCAGTAAAAGCCCCCCCCTCAAAAAAATAAATAAATAAATAAACAGCCCAAGTTGTTATTTTCCCCCTAAATAAAAAAAACTTGTGCTTTGGAATCCTGTCTGATATGCTTTGTGTTTAGTGATAGATTGGGTGGCAGAGATGTCTCCAATGCATTACCAAGCAATGCAGTGAACACAACTTCTGCCTAGGTAACATGTTTGTGGGATGTTACAACATGGGCTCTCACACACACCATTGTACAAATTTGGGACTCAATGCAAATGTTGAAGTTAAAACCAGCGTGAAGAAAAATACTGCCTTCGTGAGTTAACCAAGACCGGGTAACGTGAGATTCAAATCTTCCTTACCTGGAAAGGTTAACGTGCGATGGTCTACAAAACACACGAAAACTACAAAACTGGAGTATCCTAAAACCTGATCTCATTGTCGACGCAAAACACACGATAAATGCGAGAAAACTCCCAATAAAAAAAAACAAGCGAAACGTCCAACGTTACCTAGTACCCCAGCCAATCACAGCACCCCAAAGTATCAAGTTCAGTCAAATAAACTATATATAGACCCAAAATAACCGATGCACCTTTGTCTGTGTATCGGGTTCATTAGAGCTAGAACACAGGACCCAGAAGCGGAGGCTAGTGTAAAGAGACAGGTTGTTGAGGCGCATCACACACAGGTAGGAGTTGGAGGGATTGCAGCACACCTTGCGACACATAATACACCTTTGTACATACCAAATCCACGCATTCAAACACACATACACACACACACACACATAGTCCACATATTTTTGTTTGTAGTAAAACACATACACTTTACCTTTTTTTTTACAGTGTGAGTCTGTGAGTGCAAGTGAGTGACAGAGAGTGAGTGAGTGTGTGAGGGCCTGAGTGAGTGCCTGGATGTGAGTGGGTGAGAGGAATGGCGAGGAGAGGAGGTCAGGAGAGAGGGGTGGGGAGAGTAGGAGGAGTGGAGGAAGAGGAGCAGGTGGGTATCCATGGTTAGGGTGGGGGAGGGAGATCCCTGGGGCGGAGGGGAAGCCACACCAGAGAAGGCACATCTAGTGCAGGGGCAGTGAAGAGTGTGGGACAAGGGGTAGTCCAGGGGGTGCAACACGCACAGCCATGGCCAATGCAGGCAGGGCTGGAGAGCCACAGTCAGGGCTCTCATAGAA